>OU426877.1:94670057-97170057 GCA_911387805.1 Cantharis rustica
AAAATATGTAATATAATATGTTTTACTTGCCTCTTACATATGTATATGTGTCTGGATAAATGAACATCACCACGTCAACCGCGCCGGTAGGTACAAAATAATTTTTAATTGTAGTAACAATTTAACATTAATTCTTTTGGTAGCAAAGGAAGTTAGTTAAAATAAATTTGTTTACTAGTTATAATTGAATATTTCCGTATGGGTTTGTTGTTGATTTGTTTGATCCTGTAAATAATAGCACCAAATAGATATTAATACCAACGTCTATTAACTTCTATTATATTTTATAATTAAATATTATTATACAAGTTCCTAGTAAACGCTTTTTAAATTTCATATAAATTGAATTTCAATATGAATTCAAATTAAGTAATTTTTGGAAAATTTTACAGGAAACACTTTTTGCTGAAGTTCAAAGGGGAGCAGATCCGTTTTACTTTTGCACCAACAGCACCAGCTTGGGTTCGCTATAAATTGTGTGTATACTAAAAAGTTAATTTATATAAGAGGATATTATTATATATAATTAAATATTTCAAGACAGCTGTATCTACGTATACACTACTTAGTAGTTCCTTAATAAAATTTCATTGTATTTGTATATTAAACTAAATTATATTTATTTAAAATTTACCATATAAAATTTCATGCTAAGTCGACAATGTAACTACACGACCTGACCAGAGATCTTCTTACGTGTTATAGTTTTAATACATATTGGGGTCTATTAACTTGAACGAAATAAATAATGTTGTTATGGAGTGGTTTCCCATAAGCTCCCCACCGAACTATTACGGACGACTTGAAGATCACAGCAATATAAAACACGGCGCGATGTAACTTGCTTGTCACTTATTAGTATAATATAATGTACATACTTACTTTTACTTTATACAATAGTAATAGAAAATTAAGTACCTAAGTACTATTAATAGAATTTCCGTACAAAATTAAGAATAATTATGTAAAAAGATTGACAAGATTTTAAAAATATATACCAAGTTAAGCATAAACTCTTATGATTAAATAAAGTAAGTTTGAAGCGCTTTAAAGCCCCAAAATAATTGGTTACATAAAATAACAAAATTGAAACCATAGCTAAAATTAATTACATTATTCACCACACTTTTTTATTGCTTATCAGCACGCCCTTTTTATGTAAAATTGAATTTTATTTCATGCTCACAATAAAATTGTTACTGTGGCATGATTTATAAACATAATATTACTGAATATTATTCCGCTTTTGACACAAAGTTGCGTTTTTGACCTACAGGTTTTAATTACATTTTTAGTCATTACTAATCCATTAACTTAAAACTTAGAGAACCACTACCCTCCCTAATTGTTCTCGGCACTTCCGTTGCAGAGCAGTAATTTACTAATTTTAGATTAATGTAACTAACAATAAATATTAAATTAGAATATTTATTAATACAAAAAAAAAATCAAAGGTATACAAAAACATGGTTTGGTTATACCGTCTATACGTTCGTGCTGTATTAAATAAAATAATAAATTTCTTTCGTAATAAATCGTTTCTTTTTTTACTTTTATTTATAACGTGCATTTTAATTTTGATTTGCAAAAGTTACTAAAATTTAATATAACGAAAGATTTTACAAAATATTTATATTTGATGTTAATATTAATAATATAATAAAATTAAGATGCACCTAATACTTTTTCCATTTTATTCAACTTTCTATTAATAGCTAACTACACAGAAAAAAATTTTTTTTATCAAATTTGAAGTTAACATTGTTTAAAGTTTAAAATTGATTCTATATAAATTAGTATTAAATATTTCTTCAAAGCAATAAAAAATGTTCTAGGTGTATGTAAGAGATCATAGCACCTACTATTGTTTGTTTTCAATAATTGGTAAGAGTTTCATTAGATAGATTATAGTTTTAATAATTTGTAAGAGTATATTCGTATACTTATATTGGTTAGGTAAATATCAACTGAATGTCCATGTTCGCCGGAAGACTGATCTTAGAAATTTAATAATAGTAGTTTACGCAATGTGTAGGAAAAGGAATTAATTTTTGCGCAATTATATAGGTTTAAGCACAAGCTTTTCTTCAAACGTGAAAATTCCAACAATTCAGTCACCTCTTTTCTCGAGTTAACATTTTGCAGCGATTAAAATGTATTTTTTAATTTTTGCACAGAATATAATGTAATACCAAATTATAAAAAATTAAAAATCATAATTTTCAGTTTCGTTCTTTTTATAAATAAAAATTCTTATAATTTATCTTTATCGCAATATTATAAATTTTTACAACTTTTTAATACGATAAACATTTGTTTAATTTTGTGCATTATGTGGTTTGCACTATATAAATTCGAAGTTATGCGTTTTTAATGTTCCCCTTTACTTCAATTTTAGTGTTGTTATATTAATATTTAAATAAATTTTAAGTCAGTAAGCAAATTTTAATATTTATTTTATTTTAAAAGATGATATAGTCTTTTACTTTTACATACTTAAGGTCGATATAAATTAAACAAAAAATTATTTCGATAGTAGGCAAAAATGGTCGAATAGTTTTGACGTTCTTGTGATTGCTTATGAAAATAGTATCAATTAAAATACTTTTTTTGTACTTCTAAAAATTTCTAGCATTTGATACCTAATAAATTAAACGCTTTTAAAAATACATAACTAATTATCTTTGATAAATAATCATCTACAAATCATCTTTTATAATTAGCAGAGCAACTATTCAAATAGAGTTGTACTGCATTGCATTGTTAAAGCTTGCAACAACTAATCAAATTAGAGTATTAAAAAGTGAAAGACTAAATATTTTAAAGTGATTCGTGTTTGCAAGCTTTACAATGCAATATTATACAATATAACTTTATCTGAATAGGGCTTTATTGTTTATATATCATGATTGAATTGTAGATGTCATTCAGTCCGCTACACGATTATTACATCGTAAACAATGCAGTTCTCTAAGCTGTCAAAAGTTCCAAAAGAACGTCGTAAACTACGATTCTATTTCTATCACAATATTACAGATGTTAATTGTCCTCGGACTTACGCGTAGTGTCGGTTTTTAACTTTTGTTCTGTCACTCACACAGTTTGATTTGTTTTTAATTACGGAAGGTAATACGAGTATAAATATAAAACATCCTAATCTAGTAACAGATTTGTGATTTAAAGTTTTTTAAAACCCGACTGCGGTTATGTTAAAATTAATTAATAATAAAACTGTTAGTGTTCAAAAATAACTTTGAATGTAATATTCTTGGTGGTACTAGAAAAAATTACATATATTATTATGCACCTAGGTGTGTTAATAATAATGTATTTTCAAATCGTTTATATTAACATAGTTTATTCGTGTTTTTTCTTTTTTTTTCTACAACTTTTAAGAAGACGATATAAGTATATCATACGATTGTTTATCAACTTATGTCTTCATCTAAAGTTTCTTATTTCATTTCGATTTTATGCTGAATTTTTAATATTTGTGTCGTCTCATAACTGGAATTAAAATGTAACACACCAAGCTTTTGTTTGAAATAATTAAGTATCACCACGACTTTTGCTCACTGTTGAAACATAATTATTGAGGTCTAGAAAGCTAAACGTTTTTTTTCCTAATATAAAATACCACGTGGTATGCTTTCTTTTTCAAATGATTTTAGGGTGGGGTAAAAAGCGCAAAACTATTTTAACTGTATAGTTTGATGCTATATTATATAAGCATAAGTTTTGATACTAATTTTTTTAGAAATGATGTTAATATGTCTAGTGAAAATGACATCAACTCCAAAATCATCAATATTAATTACCTGCTTAATACTCAATCATTTAAACAATAATAATTATAATCAAACATCACTTTAGGAAAGATCACTAGAAACTTGAACAAATATTAAAATCTCTTACACCACTAATCATTTTAATTTTAAAAACCAAAAATATTAATACGTATACCTGTTACTTACTAATCTTCAAATAATAATAAAAATTTAATGTTAACATAGTATATTTACTTAATTAATGCTTTTGTTGTATTAACAGCATTTAATAAAATAAGGTTTGCAGATATTTTTGTGTAAACCATTTTGTGATTTTTAGCTTATTTACATTACAACTGAACAAGGAGATCCGAGTTTTGAGTGAAACGAAGCGCATCACAATGTGTAATGCTAAAGAATATGGCACTTACAGTTATAACACGTTTATATTTCAAGCTTTACATTGTTACCTACATAATTATGAACCTTTACTTTAACTTGTTAAATGTTAACGTTTCGTTAAAAAATTCCATATAAATTCGTATTTTTCATTATTTTTTCCATCTGTACACACTTTAGAGTTTTTAAGTGAAATATTACTATTTTTCATAGGATTTTCATTTAAACTGATTCCGAGGTATGCTGCGAAGAGGCAGACAAAATAGCAAAAAGAATAGTGTATAAGTAAACAAATAATAAATGAATCATAAATAAGGTTTTGTTATTTCACAGTATTCGTCCACTCAAATATTCACCTTGAAATTAATTAATCGAGTGATAATTGTCAGGGTGAGTGAGCTGGACGGGTGTGGTAATACATAATAAATACTGGATTTCCAATTATAACCTTCAGACAGGTAGGTTCATTTACACCGGTGATAATAATATTTCAAATATTTGTTCGAACGTTAATTGTTGTGTATTATGCGTAGGAGTTTTCGCATGATACTACTAAATTTAATATCAACCTGGTAAATTACCCAACTTAAATTGCGTTTCGTACAGCTTTTAATAATTAATTGTTTATGGGAAAACGAAAACTGCATAATATACTTTTTTTCATTTTTTCGGCATCCATATAGGCAAAAACATAGAATTTAAAACAAATTAAGTTATAAAATGGTAATCAGAATCTTCTTTAGATTTTAGAAAAGCTATTATCATTATTTATAGCACATAATTATTTATGTCAAATATTCAGAATTACTAACCTAAAGTAGACGTGTGAGCTACCAGGTGTGGATTCCAGCTCCAACTAGATCAACTATATTATCGGACAAGATAATTCCAAACACGTCCATCATCGTCACAATTTTGACATACGTACCAAATAATTGTTTTGGCTTCCTTATTTTTGTATTAAAATATAATAATCCTATACAAGGTAATAGTTGTTTCAATTAAATAAATTGCTTTATTAAAAATAAATAAATTTGGATTTCACGCTTGGCTTAAATAATATAAAAAAATATTTACGAATACATAATATATTAAACTTTATCGACTGGTATATTCACAAAAAAGTGAAATTAAAAAGAAACGTAATTAATTCCCGATCTAGATTGTTCATTGCCTGCCCATATGTAAGCTGTTCTCAATTTGTTAGATCACTTTGTATTATATTTTTGTCTGATTTTAAGATTTAAACACATAATAATTACAGATCCTAATTGTGGGGCTTCCAGGTTGTTAAGGTTTATATCTGCCTATTTCTTGCCTTACACAATGTAAAGTGGTGTCTGAGTGTCCCTTATCCACCGACTAACTAAAGCCCCGGTTATTACGAACTAATTTTGGCCGCAATTAAATAACCAATGTAATTATCTTATTTTGTGGCGTCTTACCATCAGACCGTCTGACTAAACTATTTGGAGATTATTAGAAAATGTATACTTAAGGTTCGCATTAAATACTATAAGATAAGATTTTGATGGCACGTTTTTGTTCTCGATTCATAATAAAAAGTCGATATCAACTTTGTTCGCTTTTAAACCAATTTTGTAATTAATTTAATTACAACTTGTTAGCGTTCTTCCGAAGCTGTGGCTACATAAAAATGATTCATTAGTATTTTAGTTGTTTATTTTAACGCTCTCATCGAATGTTAAATAAATTAAAATTCTATAAAAATTGCCTTTAAAAAATTTGTTACAGTATTTAATTAATGAAACCGAATGTGTAATAATCATATCGGAATTTGACTTGTAGCAAGTAAATGCAATCTTAAACAGCCGCTAGTGGTTAAGTAATATAAGTAATAAAGTATAATTAAAGGAAATTATTTTTAACATGGCAAGTATCTTGAGCTTAAATACACGATTTGTTATTTTGATTTATCAAAATAATTATTAAATAATGCTCACTTAAAGCAGTCGACCTGTCGTTTTGATTACACTTTTGCTGTACTTATCATCGAGAATAATAAATGGAATGGCTGTGCTAAATTGTATGCTAATTCCCCTATTATATTTAGTGCTATATGGTGTTCATGAGTTAGGAAAAGATTTTGAAAGATCTTTCTCTTATTTCTATAAAATAAAAAGAGACAGATAAGAAGTTGATAGTTCAAAACGGAGAGCGATTATACACCCACGACCTAGTATAATTGTGTACGTTCGTGAGACGAGATCTGACCCCAGGCTCGTCAGTGGTACCAACCAACATGGACTACTTAAAAGCCTCTTGTCTCTTAAGAAGGATATCGTCTGTACCGCGTTACGTTATAAGCTTCGTGATAGCTTTTATTATTATTACAGAGAGAGTGTTGAGGTTCAGACGGTGTTATTAGATAGAATATATCCATTTTTTAAATCAACCTGAACTCAAGCACCTTTACTTTATAACAAGCGGCTAATCGTCTTTAAGCTTGTTAATAGTTTCAACATTTATATTAAAGTGCGATAAAGAAAAATTGAGCTAAAAATTAAAGTAGAGCGATAAAAAAAACTTCTGGAAAAGCACGTCAGAAAAAGAAAAGTCACTTTCGGGATAACTCAATAAAAATCATTTACTGCAATGAAACAATTCTTAGCGTTTCAGCTATTTTATTGCAACTAATTCTTATGGAATACTGATTTTTCCCAATTTATTCTTCTTTACATAAAAAGTGCATTTGATCAATACGATATTATAAACGTGCTTCCAATATATTCCCTTGTTAGCTATTAAACGTAAAAAATCTAATAGTTACATTTATAACAACTGTTTTAAATCGTTCTTGGTTTGTATAAAAACTGCTTAAGCTAACAGCCGGAACAGTATTGCCTGGTGCAGACGCACTCATTTAAACAATATCTTGCTTGTTTGCCGTTAGAAAATAGAAGGGTAAATTATTGCACTTCTATAACAAAATAATGTTGTCGTTCTTGAGGTTAACCACCTTAGCGACGATTTTACCTGTCGTCATATTACATTTTTCCAGATTACGTCTTCCGCTTATTTTCGATTATGTTTTTAATTTTTGCAATTGCAATTTTTGCTATTGCACAGAACAATAATTATTTGGCTTGATGTGGGCATTCTCATAACGTGAATCAGCAATCGTTGACAACAAACCTCACTATCTAATATTCAAAAAGAAAAGAAAGTGTAAGTCTCGTAGGTATAAATTATACCAGTTATACAATTTTATGAAACTATTAATCGCATCAGTATTTTTATTGAGGCGATAAAAAAATTGAAAAGAAAAGTTTTACCAGAATTACAAACCTGATTTAATTATTGTGCTCACAATAATTTTCCGTTAAATTTAAAAACAAGCCATTGTTGTTAACAATTAAAAAGTGTAGTTTTAATAGTGTCTGCTCAAACTAAATATTGTATGTTATAATTATTCTTAATTGTGAAGAAGTCGTTAACTCTATTGTTAAATTTTGTCTGAAAGGATGATTTCAAGTCATTTACTAGTTTTTGTAAGTATATTAAATTTTAATCGTTGCCATTATTTTATACCATTATTTTCTTTTACTTACCAGCGTCTTTCTGATTTGAAAACTTAAAATATACATTTTCGAGAAAATAGAATTTATAATAAAATGCCTACAGCTAATTTATATTTAAAGTTCATGTAATGTTGCAAGTTTAAAATTGCCTCAAAACTTTTAAAAACGAGATTACTCTTTTAACTAACATGATTCTTCGGGTTTCTAAAAATTATAATTTGTATTTTTCGGCATGTGCTCCTTAATTGTGTAATATTAATATGGATTATATATTATAGAATACCTTGTAAATATTATACATACAATTCAAGTCAATACAAAGTTGAGCTTTGGAAGTGAACGTTGTTCTAAGATGAGATAAAAAATAATAAAATCTTGAGATCTTCTAAAAGTAATTCAATTAAGGCAATAAATTTTCTGATTAAGAAAATTGTAACTACCTAAACCTATGAGAATTTTCCATTCAATTGGTAAGAATGATAACAAGTTTTAAAACTTGTCAGCGAACTTTACTGTCAATTATGGCGGCGGCGAGCGATTCTAATGGTTAATCAAAAACATGTTGGACAGCACTGAAGTACTTTAGAGCCGCCCGTTGCCCGCAATAAAGTGAAGCAAAAAACAAATTGTTTATTGAGTAACATAAAACTCGAATTCAAAGATATAGTATAAATGTTAATTTATATAGTTTCATTTATTCTTTATTACAGGAATGCTTAGCATATATTATATTGATTTTAAATGTATAAAAGTCGATCTAAAAATTATTAACCATAATATGATTTTATTCTTTGAGTGAAAATACTCTACTCACCCGTACAGGGGTTGTTATATGAACAAAATATTTTTTACAGTGAAAATTTATATTTTTATTTCTTATTATGTCGGTTTGGAAATTTCTATTGTTTTAACAATAAAATCTTAACTTGACCTAACATCATATGAATATATTTGATTTATAAATAATCGTAAATTTATATTTATATACTTATAAATTTAAACTTTTATAAATATTTAAAATATGGTAAGTAATTCTTCAAGATTGCTAACTTAGATTAGAAATAATTAGTAGCACTCAACTTATGACACCTTTAACTTCAGATTAGGATTCAAATTTTCTACAAACGTAAAAGTTATTTATTTATACAAAAATTATAATATAATTTTAATATAAAATTATAATTATAATTTGCTAATTTGACAATAATTTGCATATTACCAAACAAAGTAGAAAAAAGTTAAGGTAACGAGTATTTTCGATGTTTTGCACATCATCTACACAAATCTGCATTTGGTTACCCTAAAGATTTGATGACAAACAGCTACAAGAAGAATAATTGATAATATTTATTTCAATATATCGTGAACATTCACACTTACTTATTTAACTGTAAATATTTTATAATTTTTTATTTTACTAAAGTTTAGTAAATAAAATATTTGCTTTAATTAAAAAAAAATAATAATAATACTATTGCAAGGATTATAATGCAGTCAAACTTAAATATTTCTTTTTTATTTATGCTTTATATTAACACAAATAATTGGATAACTAAACATTAATTAAACAGATTAAAAAAGGAAAAAACAATCAAAATATAAAATAAACTTATGAAACTGTACTAGACATTTACATTTCGGCACTAGTACGTAAAAACATAGCTTTTATGCACTAGTGCATAAAAGAAGATCATTTAGATACAAAAACGATAATAAACAAATTATCATTTTGCAAAGTTTAAAGAAATTAAAATTGATTAATTAATTTAATTTATTGATTAATCCTTTGTTTCAAAATTTTTCAAACTAATAAACTTACTATATTTTAAATGAACAGCAATGTGAGCTAATTAGTTTACTCTCGTTTTTTATACAAAACAGTTGAATAGTACCAACTTCCAAATGCTAGCTAAAATAATATTTTTTGATTTTATAGAAAACTATGATTTGAAATGTAACAGAGAAGTACATACACATACAGGATCATTAAAAAGAAATTTATACTATGGGCGCGTGGAATGGGTTTTATCAAAACCAGAAGAAAAAGAAGCTTAATGATCGTTTTAAGAAACAAGAAGAAAAACTTAAGAAAGAACACAAAGGAATGTTATGTCAAAATAGAAAAAATAGTGGTTGAACGAATAATAGTTGCTAAATAAACCGACATCAAAAAGTTAGTGAAGGAAATAGAAAATGACAACAAATTAAAAGGTACGAAAAGTTACATATTACTTGACTAATTTGAAGAAAGTGATGCAGGATAGAGTGAAGAAATATGGCAAGGCAAATATAAATCACAGAAATAATTTGCCAAGAATATATTATTATGTCACGACGTGTCTGTTAAGTATTTGATAATAAAAAAAAAGAAGAATAAATGTTTATGCACTAACGGAATAAAGTGGAAAAGATGAGAAATAAAGCAACTACAATAATTATTATGAACAAACGGCGTTATAATAATTAATATAATTTTATATTTTGTTTTATTTAATTAATAAATAACTGATTTTCATTCCATTTTATTAAAACTTCAAGAAAATAAACATTATTATCGATAGTTCTAAGAAAATTTTATCTGAATTATAATTCTGAATTGATACAAAGATATTAAGATAAAAATCTCGTTCTAGTCAATTGCAAATTGAAACTGGAGGTAGTATAGTAAGTTGTGCTTTACTATTAACTTTTAAAATAAAAAAGCAGTGATTTTTAAATTATTAAATGTCGTATTAAGCATATTATGTTTAATTAAAATTAATTTAAAAAATTATTAAATATTGTATACATATATACTCGTAATATATACTATTACAATATTACAATATTGTATAAATAAATTTGATATAAAATAAACTATGAGATATACTTTTCTAAAAGAATTTAAGTTTGTTCTACTTCAAATATGTAGTTTGTAGGCCGTAAATTAAAAATAAATAGATGTAGTTAAACATTGACGTGGATATTTACATAACCTACAAAGTAGTACGCTAAAACACCGAAAACAAAAACTCTAATGACAAAAAATCCGAAAAACAAAAACCATGGAAAACAAAAATTCCGGCGAGTGGTCAAATGGGCAACGCTGAACTCAGCGATGCTGGTAATAAATTTAGGAGTTTGTAAATCAAAAAGGCTCCGAGCAAAAAGGTTGCAATTAATCTCACATGTAAACTGCCTTACAAAACTATCTACTTTTGAATTCGGTCGTCTTTCGAAGATGTTTTACCAAGTGCATGAGCCTAGAGACCAGAGAGGTTAATAACATCCTTTCTGAATGTTTTGCCTAACTTTATTTTTAATACATCATGAAAGCGATGTTTCTTCGCTGTAACCTCTGCGATTGGTGAACGAATCCCGAGTTGACGTTGCCCAGTTTCGGCAATTTTTTGTTTTCGGAATTTTTATATTTGGTGTTTTTGTTTTTGATGTTTTTGTTTAAACAAAACTTTTTTTTAACCTAGAAAAAAATTATTAAATACCTATCATAAATAAAATAGACAAAAATCTGTAAAACTCGTTGGGCAAGAAAAGTTAACTTTTTCATCATAATAAAATAATATTATAATATTTTTCGAAAAGTTGAATTTTTGAGAACGTGTGAAGAAAAATTTCTGTTTTAATTTATTTTCTACATAATTTATAAACTAGATGTTGATCAATATTCGAACTTGGTTTGTCATTTTATTCTCCAAAACTTCGATTTTGATACTTTTCGTTGTAGAATCTATGTTACTTCACCTAGCATAGTGCAAAATAGTTTATAGCATACCAAATATTTGATCTTTGCTCTGAAATATTCTTACCAAAAGCGTTACTTTTAGAAAACTATTAATAAGCACATTTTCTCAATAAAATTAAATTTAAATGAATGTTAAGAGCTACGGGCTAACTGGGTTACCTGGTACGATTGGCGCTTTATGATTTTTTTTACTGCAAAACGATCATCCTACGATGAAAAGTGAAGAGATCGAATTTTTAAAGAATGTAATGTTATAGAAGCTCACGAAGGCTGAATACTTTCCGATAACTAGTTTATGAGTTATGTTACATGTCTATTAAAAATTCAATTTTTTGAGAAAAATATATTTTATAGATCAGAAAAATAACTTTTATCCACGACCACTATATTAGAAAGGTTTAATACGTCCATTTTCCGTGGATTAGAGGCTTTTTAATATACTAGTGGATTAGAATTCATAATATACTAGTGGATTAGTTTTCAGCTCAAAATCAGTAGGTATTGGTCAAAATCAATTTGTCAAATCTGACGTTTCTCAAAACCAAAATTTTTTCTTGTGGTTTTGGCCACGATCGTGGATAAAACGTTGAATTACATTCGGGAATTAGCAAGCCTATAATCCTCTCGAAAAAATGTGACTCTCGGCTACGCCTCGAGTGCCCATTTCTTCTCGTGGATTAGAGGCTCTTTAATTCCCTTATATAATTAATAACTATAATCCATGAAATTTTTTAGCTGTTCAATAATTTAATACTCATATTAAAATTAAATTGTTATTCGCAGCAAATGAAATAAGAATAGCTCGTTGTCGAATATCTCTAATGGCTTAAGTATTTAAGTTAAATATACCATCCTTAACTTTTTAGTAGATAATGTTACGTTCTACAAAATTACTTACTTGCAACTTTACTGCATTTTAAATGGTTTATGCGTAGGAAGTGATGAAAATGCAGCAGTGTAAATTTAGAACTTTTTGTTTAAGTTTTCAATAAGGAATTTCCATGGTTTTCAATTTTAACGGTTTTTTTTAATTTAGTGCTTAATTCGGGTCAAGAAATAGTTATTATATTTATTTATTGCATTGTGAAGTCACTAAACGTAAAAAATCAAATGAGAGGCAACAAAATAATTATGTTAAACTCCTTTAGGTTATTGTTTTCTTAATCTAATTTGTCAATTATTTAGAACTAATTAAATGAATTATAACCGTTTTTATATTTTCTTTTCTTACCCAAGGCAATTTTTTTTAAATCAATGTTTTAAAAAAATTAAAATAAAAAAATCAATCAAGTAAAAACATTTACAATTTTTACTAAATACTCATAACTTTATGAAAACTATACCTAGAGAGAATCGTGATCTAAACGTATAGCGGCGTTTGACGTCATAATGTATCGTTTACGATTATGTGATGATTTTAAATAAATTACAATATATTTAATAATTAATTATTTTCCAACCAACAATAAGAATATTTTCATAATTACCGAAATAATTTTATTATTGGTAGATATCAATTGCATTAATCTTATTTATTCAAAAAATATAAGGGAATGTCGTCAGGGTTGGCCACTCTTTTAACTTTTGCCCATAACTTCCGTGCAAGAAAGAATTTTGTTGTTTTAAGCACATGATCAGAAAGATCTAGGAATAAAGCTACTTTCGAGACAATCGCAAATTGATTGCATAAAAAATAGAGAACTTATGCAAGAATTAAAAAAAAAATGTTGTCAAGGTTGGCCCAATGCTGTCTAGGTTGGTCCACCGCTGAGAATTGCCAAATTTATGCAAAAAAATTGACTGGAAGAAATAATAAACCAAATTTATTTTATTTTTATTCGATTGAATGAAACTTTACAATATAATATCGCAGAGAACTGATTTACATGACACATAATTCCGAATCACCGTTTTGGCAAATAAAATAGCTCCTTGCCATTTTGGCACATTTTAAATGCTCATTTTTTTTCACACAGAATTTGTATTTTGTATTTTCTTTAGATTGCCAATTAACCTAACTTATTAAAACTTATTGAAACGGAGATCCGTTATTTTACTGAACTAGAGCTTTTTTTTAGTGAGACTAAAATATAAAGTTTATAAAAATATCAAATTCATTAAGAATTTTATGTGTTTGTCATAATCATATCGTTCTTTGTATAGTATTAGTGTATTGCACTGCGTGTTTAACATAGGTCACTGGTATTTTTAATCAGTGGAGGTCAGTTGGTTTGCTATTATGTCGAATATTTAATTTAATTTTATTATTTA
Source organism: Cantharis rustica (assembly GCA_911387805.1). Lineage (NCBI taxonomy): Eukaryota > Metazoa > Arthropoda > Insecta > Coleoptera > Cantharidae > Cantharis > Cantharis rustica. Next base: position 94,683,779 of record OU426877.1, read on the forward strand.
TATAATTATGTATTAGTATTTCTTTTATTTTTCAATTACTTTAGGTTTTTATTGAAGTAATTAGTCTTTTAATTTTGGATTAATTTCTGGTCCTACTGTACAAAAGAATTATAAATCGAAACAAATAATAAAAAATATTTCCTTAAAAAAAATATTTTAAATATATTCACATGAGATCAATTTTGATTCTCTCATTTAGATTCGTCATCAAAAAGAAATACCACATTCAGTTGAGCACAAAAATAATACCGTTTTACTCACATGTAAAGTAACACAAAAACGTTCATACAATAAAATTGTTAATACGATAACAATTATTAATAAGTAAAATTTGAAAAAATATAACAGATTTTAAACCACCAGGAAATTATTTGGGATTCATTTTTTTCTCATTGATAGTTTACGTAATTTCAAACTTGGTATATACTATGCCACCCAACGATCTCGACAAAAATTAATTATTGCTTATACAGGATTAATCTTTGGGAGGTTTAACTGCCCTGTCAGAATAGTGCTAATGTTAACGTAATGCTCGTTTTTGATTGATAGATCGTCAGAAATATGACTAAATTGGTGCTTTAATTAACATTTAACACCTATCATATACTATCACCTATACTATCAGGATCCTATGCTATAGAAACATTAAAACGGAAACATCTTTTGTTTTTGTAAATGTATATGAAATATTCGAGATAATCAAGTGGGAACAAAATCAACATTTAGTTGAGGTTAAAACATATTTGAGCAAAAGTTTTCCGAATTTTTGCTGAAAGCTGTACTATTTTCTCAAAAAATGTCTGATGACGTTTGAATAGCAAGCGAGCTATCGACATTCATCTAAATGATAATAATTCAAACTTGTTAGCTTCCCTTAAAAAGACAATGATGATGTATTATCTATTTGAGCATATTGTCTCCGTGTTCGGTTATTTATAACAAGTAAGTAATATTTAAAAACAATGGGTCCGAAGAAGAAACAATGCTTACTATTTGTTTTAACTTGTCCAAAGATTAAAAATTTAATGATCTAGATTTTCATAAATAATGCGTAAGCGGTAATTTTGAAATAACATATAATTTTATATTTGTGTACAATAAACGAAAATGCAAAATTTATTAAATTAAACCATAATCCATAAAAACGTAATACGGGAGCATTTGATTAATTTGACTGACAAAGTTATTACAATATATTAGTAAAACTACTTGCGTGTTTGTGTAATTTATTTAATGTTTATTTTATTACTAAAACCGTCTTGATTCATTTAGTAAAAAATAGTTTATTAATTCTTCACGATTTTAAAAACGTTGCCTGAATTTAGGTAACGATTTGAGCACTTTATGTAAATACATATAATAAAAGTTAACATTTTGAGGTCTCCTGATAAAGTTCGTAATTGTAGAAAATTATACTACAGAACTATACGTAAGATCAAGAACTATAGAATAATTATTACATCGGGATTCGAGATTATAATTATAGCCTTAACTTTGTAACTACAGTTCGTCAAGTAAGTAGTGTCACAAAAATGGAAAATATAGAGGTCGACATTTACGATGTTCTGCTATGTCTAACCACAATGGTACACACCACAATCGACCCTTAAATTGAGAAACGGAATTGATACGGTTCGGCTTTAAAACCTAGCAGGTTGATTGGATTAGAGGTGATACAAGTCTTGGCCTAAAGCGAATTCACGGATACGTATAAAATTATATACAGATTTTATCCGCGATCATTAAGATTATTAAGGGCGGTGCAAACAGTCAAACAGGTATTGTTCGAATTTGATGTATAGACGCGTTGTTTGTTTGGTCGCCCGCAATCAAATCAAGTGATGTATGACATCGCCCAACTTATCGTGATTGCTTTAATATTGGTTTTATGCTGTGACTTTAATCCTATCTATCCATTTAATCTAAATATATTATAATATTGAATACTCTACGGACACAAAATGATTCGCATTTTACCACCACTTTCTGCTATTTCTCTCTTCTCTATACCTTATATCTTGACCTATCGGCAAACTTTGACCGAACTTTTTAGACGAATTTTAATTAAACAATTAATTAAAGTTTACGCTATAATAATATTAATATTTTCGACTATGCCACTTTTACGCTACACATCGTTAAATAATAATTATTATTCTCTTAAATTAAGAACGCTGTAGTTGCATATTATATGTAAATTTTGGAAATTATTATGCATATTTGCATATATTAAGAAATACTTATGCACATATTAAAATAATATACAATTTGTAGTGAGAAAATCAATTTTAAAGGTTTCTTATTGCAGACATGACACGTCTTGGACATATTATGGTCTCATCGGGACAACCATAGCTCGTTATAGATCTTATGCTATTATTATACTTTTTTTAAAAATTCATTTTATAATTTTGTAGATACTTTATCAGTTTATCAGTTAGCGAAGAAGTATATTATATTTTTGATATTGGTAAAAACAAACTTGTTCCCGGTCAACACTGAAAACAGTTTTCATTCAGTAAGTTTCATTTTTCTATAAAAATCGTGTAAGTATAGCAAATTTTTTTGTTAAGCATATAATATTATGCAATCAAAAAAATGTATGAATTAATAAATAGCAAGAGAAATAATATTAAACCAAAATTTTCAATTATCTAAACATAGAAAATTGTTTACACAGTAATTAAATCTATAATTATTTTTTAATTACTTTTATATTTTATAGCGACATTACAATTAAACATAATTTGAAATGCTATATATACTAATAATCTAACAAAATAATAAAAAAAATAAGGTTTAATAACTATTTAATTACGATTTCGTAAATGCTGAAGGCTAAACCTATTAAACATAATAACACAAGAAATTCTTAAATAATTAGTTTCATCGAATTATAATCGACATGGGTCAATGGTTTAACATTAAATATAAAATCGTATAACAAATTCAAACGTAAACCTAAATGACGATGGCCCATGCGGCTCCTAAAAGTTTTTCTACCGGCTAGTAAATAAAAGTGACCAATTTCCAAATCCTCAATTATGCCTAAGTCAAACAACATATAATTAGAGCAGTTGTAGCACAATGGTAATCACCGAGAGAATTAAAAATTAATCAGCGCTACGTTATAATTAAGACGAAAATAGATATAAAAGAGATGCTTTCCGTGTCGGCAAAACTTTTAACCTCAAATTATAAGACCGCAACTATGTAATAATTACTTTGTCACTTATGTTTTAGATGCATTTAAATTTCATCTCAAAACAAGTGCTTAAAATCAAATTTATAATCTTGTTATTTTATAAAATCAATTTATCTAATGGGAAAAATTAATTTTAATTTAAGAAGGAAGTACATGTCGAAATGTTTATTTATTTTCATTACGGTACACCAAATCTTTTTACAAGTCGTGTATGTCATAGTTAAAAATTTAAAAGGGGCGTATTGATAATTTTATAAATATAATCGGATCAATAGAAATTTTGACAAACACTACCTGAGCGTAGTTTAATTAAAATTTAGAATTAAAAATGTACAATAACCGAGAATGACTCTCAGAACTGGCTTCTACTTCACGCGCGTTAATAACTAAAGTGAAAATGAGTTTTGAGTTGCAAGCTTATATTAACAAAAACCAGTAGCACAATGTTAATTTGAAAGAGATTTTCTTTTTTGTGCGTTCATAATGTGAAACCGTCGACTAATGTACAGTCGACCAGATGTATTAAACACTGTTGCTGTTGCTTTTCAATAGGTTTATCATTCGAGTAGATGAATTTAAAACTAAGTCGATTTACTTGGGATTAACTTTTTTTATTTTATCTTATAAAATAGAGTCCGTATTGTTTAAAAAATATTTTATAACTTTTAAAATATAACTTATTTGGAAGGGAGTTATTAATCTTTGTAACAGCTAAGAACTGACAATCGAACGTGGTAAAGCGTGAGCTTAGGACTAAGCACGTTTTTAATTTCTTTCCCCTTCTCACAAATGTTGTCATTTCACTTACTTTCTGCAACATATTTTAGGTCTAATTTAACAAAATCTAGATACTGATTTACTTTTATCAAGATTTATAGCACCACTGTAATAGCCATTCTTTGCAATTAAATATAAGCTTCGTCATTTGGACATTATTAAGCATCTTCAAATTTATATCCACCCAACGTTGGCTTGACTTTTTATAATGCAGACATCATGCACTTTATTAATTTCGAATATACAATATAATATTACAATATCGTAGAATAAATAAATGTATTCTAATTTACTTCCTCTTTTGAGTAAAACCACAGGAAGGAAGTGCAAAAAATTATTTAATTATTTATATTAGGACACGCTATAATCTAAAGTCGTTAAAAGTAATCATCAACTATTAACCAAGTATTCTTCCCACTAAATTATCAAAATTTGCGTCATTATGGCCAAAAACACGCTGTTTTAAATTCTGAAAGACATCATTGTAAAACCAAGAAAAGCTTTTAGCCGAGTCATTCCATACAATTTTTCGGACAAATTTTAATCAATTCAAATGTTTGTCTTTCCTTTCAAAGTCATAAAAATATTTCAAAAGTCTCTTAAACCGAACCCGTACATTCATTTAATAAACTAATAAATAAAAATTATATAATCCACTGCGATTTATTTCTTTTCTTTACGGAACCTAAAAACTTTGACTTTCTGCTTTTAGAACTCCAAAGAGTTCCCACACTTCATTTACCAGAACTAAATGTTTCTAATTGACATTTTTGTATGATTGCGGATTTTTCTCAAATTAATAATAAAAATTCCTAACAACAAATATTTTTTATTTGTATTGCAAATCTACATTTCCAGGATAATTAATGTCTAGCTATAAAAAATCTCTAGTCTAGAGCTTCCTAGAATGCTAAAATTTTGCAGAGCTACTCGTCAAGCTCTCAAATATACTTACTAGACAAAACACAGGAAAAACGCCAAATTTCTTATTGCACAGCATGCGTTAAGATAATATAATGACGAATTTTATATCATAATATAACATTATAAAGTGTTTTACCAATTTTAAATTATCGACGCATTGCTATGACCTACTCGTATAATTTGAGGTTGTAGCAAAATTTCAAATTTACATATAAATGTAATTTTTATGTGTAGTATAAATGTAACAACTACAGTGATATTCTAAATCGCCAGAAGAAAATACCAACAAATTTACGATAAACAATATGGACTTTAAAAAAATTGCAAGTCATAGCTGTTTGGGATTGATTCTTGATAACAAATTTACATTTGAAGAACATATGTATTGATACACTGAATAAATCTAAATAAGCTTAAGGTTGAACAAAATTAAGCAATCAAATTATTGTTTCAACATTAATTTAACTATAGGAAATTAATGTTTGTAATATTATGAACAACGCTAAAACTATATTCAAAGAAAAAATAATTATCTCCAGCTTTGAAAAAGTGGCCTTACATGCAATGACGACATCTGCCGGCAAAATACAATGCAACTGTGCAAAGCGTTTCAAAGAGCTTCCACCAGGGCCGTAACTACCAATGTTCTATGTGTTCGATCGAACACGGACTCCCGGAAAAAGGGGGACCACAAGGACCTACGTCAAAAAGCATAAATTTGGTAAAATATTAAAGAAAACATATTTTTTTGATATGATAATAGTTTTAGTAGAAACATAAAAGATTATAACAGTGGATTTTCAATGCGAGAATACAATAATTATGACAGAATTGTTAAATAGATTATCAAATTTATCGATAGAATGCAACAATGTAAGTATCCTGTATCTGGTATTACCTAACTTAGGCACCGCTTATCTTTTTGAATTTATTTACCTGAAATTTTCCCAATTTTAAAATTTCTTTGTGCATTATATACTTTAGGGTTTTTCCATAGTTTATTAACATCGTTGGATAAAAATGAAATCAGTAAAGCAAAATCATTAAACAATTATTTAGAAACCTTTGTAAACATATTTTTAATTTAATCAATAGATAAGTGGTTTAGGTAGTGTAACTCGATATTAATCATATTAAAAAATTTGATATGATATTTTTAATTGTACCGGAATCAAAAATTCTTTTCAACTAAAGCAATATAGCTATTACTTTGGCAAACCGGTGGAAAATAAAAGCAGATTTTTCGGAAGAAGACTGAAACGATTTTTTGATGAGATAAAGAATAATTTTCAAATTGAAAGTAGTGAACAAAAGTTTAAAGTCAACGTTTATTTCAAAACTTTAGATAATAGTATAATAATTGCTCAGATGGATAGAAGAAGTCGTAATTTAATTAATATTAATACCAATTTTTGAATATTTTTCTCTCAAGTTTTAAGTAACACATCGGACATTTTTGAGGACATTTTTTCGCAACCATTCAGGCAGTGTTTCAAGGATTATATAAAATCTAAAAATCCTTCTGTTATGAAGTTATTGGATTTTATTTTAACCAACAATTTTTTATCATCTAGCAGCTTCACTGTAATAATAACTGCATGTTTCTTGTTTTTAACAATCCCAGTTTCAGTTGCATTTGCGAAACGTTCATTTTCAATTAAAATTAATAAAAATCTATCTTCGTAATTCGATGGGCGAGGTAAGATTATCGTCTCTTGTTCTTATTTTGATAGAAAATAAGCTTGCAAAAAATTGGACGTTTCAAAAATAATTCACAATTTTGCAAGTTTTAAAGTTAGGAAGAAAAAACTATAGATAGAGTCCTTAATTTTATTAAATGATTTAAAATTTTTGTTTCTGTACTGAGATTGTTTAACACAAGAAACATAATATAGGGGGCCGTTTATAAGATACATTCGCAAATGTGGGTAGGAGGTTTAAAAAAACGTGACATTTGCAGTTCATCAATTTGATTTTTAAATGATTTTTTCGATTGAGTTTTTACCGAGAACTTTTTCGCCGCTTACCATAAGCTCCTGTACTAAAATTTGAATTTAGCTTTTTTGAAATTTGAAATAGGGGAGGGAGTCTAGTTTCTGTAAAGTAATATTTGTGGAGGGATTCTAGCAAACGTGACACAGCGTGACGAGAGAGGAGGAAGGGCTCCTAAAAAGCGAAATATTGCGTGACGTGTTTTATGAACGGCTTCTAGGGATTAACTCAGTACAACTGAAAAATGATAAAAATTCGTTGATTAAAATAAAATCCAATAACTCCATAACAGAAGACTTAAAATTTATATCATCCTTGAACCACTGCCTTAATGACAATAGAAATTTCGTCAGAAACGTCATTAGAATACTTGAAATAATTTATATTTGTAATTTTTAAGATTTTAAAATAATTCAAAATTTTGATTAAATAATGTGTACCGTATAGTAAAATATAAATAACACTTATAATAATTGTGCAATAATTTTTTTTAACGCTTAGTAAAGGGGCTCCTTGACAAACTTTGAATACAAGCCCAAATTTTTAATTTTTAAATAGTTACGGCGCTGGCTTCCACTAAGAATAAAGAATAACAAAAATATTTATTTTTATCACATGTCTTCATGAACGAGTGGTTTTAGTGATGAATATTGAGTAAATGTAATATTGTCGATTTATATGTCCGATATACACTCCGTGTAGTCTCTTAGGACTAGATATAGACTAGATACAGATATTAAAAAAAACTTTTTTAACTTTGTGCAATGGGATTGCAACTCTTTATCAGCACAAGATACTCATTCGTATTTTACATTATCATTTAATAATTTTTGCTTTAACACTACCTTTGTATAATAAATTTCTATCTTATTTATTATTTTACCAGAATTTTCTTTCATGACACTTTAAAATGATTAATAATTACAAAGTAGGTATATCAAAATCTGAAAAGAAACTTTAAACACAACTTTTCTTTCTTTATGTTCTAGGCAAAATCAATCAAAAATTTGTTTTTACATAGAAACCGCATAATGTATTAACAAATATTTGCTGTGTAAAACCAAGATTGGAAAATTTAGCAAATAAAGTATTAATATGAAAAATAAAGTTCTTTGTCTGAAAAAAAAAAGTGGAAATAGATGGAGTTCTTGGAATTGTGGACAAGTATTTTTCAAAAATATTGTTTTTTAATATTTTTTTTTATTTTTGTTTTGTTTTTTATTTTTATTTTTATCGCCAAAAACGACGTGTACCGGAACATCTTTTAGAAACACTTATATTCTTTTTTTATAATTTTTTTATACATAGTACAGGCCTTAGTGGCTTAAAGTGATAACAGCACTTCGTTGTTTAATAAATTTTTTTAATGTTATACATTTTTTGACTCATGAAAATAAGTTTACTTGTAAAGAGCTTGTCGAAAAATATAGGTTCTTAATGTAGGCGAATTAGTTCAGAAACATAGCAGAAGAATCTCAAATTCTAAAATAGGTTGTACTATTGCTTGGCCAATAATGAAAAAAATTTTGAAAATGTTATTTAATAAATTTTTAAAATTTTTAATAATTTCCGAATAAAATTATTTCATATTTCATCTTTCAATATTTACCTCTTACTCATAAAGGGATCCCTTAAATCCAATTTTCTTTAGGATGAACAAGGCTTTTTTAAACCTTTAAAATAATATATCGCAAGTTAGGGGTTGCTACTTAAACTTTCAAAGTAAGGGTAGCTAGTGGGAACGGTGTTAAACTTAAAATTTAAGTAATATTGATTTCGAATGTTTCTCTCGCCAACTTATATCGACGTGTTTTTTCTTTCCTCAAATTTACTCAAAAGCAAAATATATTTTGACTGGTTACTTATGAAATGAGCAGCCCGCTATATTACGGTTAATTTTAATGTTTTTAATTTTTGCATACATCGCCTTAACAAACTTGTATAACTCCGACAAACTACTAGTATTCTCTGAGGCAAGGGCGGATACGGGAGGACGTAACTAGTCTACCCTTCCATGACTCTTCAATAATGAATAAAATATATTAAGATGCACTATGATCTTATAAAATTTGAGGTGAGAAGTTAAAAAAATATTATTTTGCCGTTTGTTCTCCCTCCCCCTTTTCCATATCTTCTATAAATTTTACCTGAATCTTTCCCTGTTCTGGAATATATTTTAAAACTATATGAGAAATATTTATACTACAGACATAGTTATTGTCATAGCTCTTGTCAGGGCCGTGTGGTGCTATGAGGCGAAGAGGCGGTCGCCTCAGGCGGCACAGAAAAAGGGCGGCATTTTTGACTTTTTGTAAAACGTTTGCTAAAAACACAATTTGGTTAAACCATTTTCAGTGTTGACAAAACTGATTGAGGAATATTACAGTAAATATTTCAGTAAATGAAAGAATAACAAAAAAATGATAATAAAATATTAAAAGAAATAAGTACGGTTTAAATTTATTTTTCTAAGTGTTACAGGTAACAACCCCAATATAAACTTCTTAAAATATTAGAATAGTACTTGTTTCCTGTTATGAGTGAATATTCCTCTAATTTGACAAATGTTTACGAAATTGGAAATTTTATTACTAGTAATAAATTTTTATTAGGTGTCCGAATTTCTATAAGCGGTAGTCCATGTACTAAGTGCACGGTGTACCGATCATTTTGCGAATTCAATTAATATTGTGTATACGTATGTATTCAAACTTTTGCACGGTAGTGTAATATTGAAAGTGAAATAAACAAGATAATAATATTTAAATATTTTAAATAACTTTTTTTTGCTGAAGCATAAGTAAATGTTATACCCTTTACGGAAACTGTCAGCCAACCTTCACCACGAATTTCATAATTTCAACTGCACTATAATAGAAAAGAAGGCACTTTTCTAAGCATATTAGAACAAAAATTTTTGCGGATTATGCAAAAGTTTTCGAAAAAATCGTATTTAAAAATGTAAAATTTACATGTATTTTAGATACACGTTTTAACATACATTTTTATGATAGACCGTGGTTGAGTTAGACAAAAAAATAACAATTTAAAAATATCCCTGTAAAATGGCAGAACTCAAAGCCATCGAACTCGTCCGGGTGTCGACCGCAACTACGATAAACTTCTTGGCGTTATGGAGTGCCACGGTGATTCGTATATCTCCTTCATCTGATGTGAGCGGCGAGCGTTGAGATTTAGAGAGGTTTGTGTTCCTCATTTTAGCGCTAGGCTTGATCGGGCTGGGGTTCGACCGCTGACAACAGCAGTAAGAGTATATCAAAGCACACGTACCGTCAACAGAAATAAGAGTAACAAGTAAATAAGAATAACAGAAATGATAAAATCTCGGAATAATACTGATAATACATTAGCTGAAGAAGTAAACAAAAATGATTGGCAGAGGAAAAAACTTCCATTTGAAACAATTCTGTCTAGTGATTTGACAGACTTTCCAGAAATGACCGAAAAAGACTTGAAACTTTTATTTACGGGTTCCTATCAATATAAACAAGCAATATCATATTTAGCAGAGACGATGGATGAATCAGATAATATGACTATTCAGTTTGACCAAGATAAAACCAATATATTGAAGGCTCAAGTACAATCTCGCCATATTGGTAGAAAGGTTTACAGATGTTTTATTGAATATAAACCAAATACGATTGGATGGGCTGAAATATCAAGATATAGCTGCGAATGTGCTAATGGACTGAAGACAATTGGTTGTTGTTCACACGTAGCTGCAAGAATTTTTTACCTGGCGCATGGACGATATTTGGCTAAAATCCCCAAATCAGCAGCAATACTTAATACTTTATTCAATAAAGACAATATCATCACTGTGATTGATGACGATAGCGACGAGGACTAGTCACAAAATCACAAAAAGATTTTTATTATTAACAGATTAATATAATTAATACATTTTTTAATAGTTTATAATTAATTAAAAATATTAAAGTTATTGAATAAAGAACAATTATTTTTATATGAGTGTTCCTAATTTATTCTGTTGTTTTCACTAGTACAGTAATCGCAAACGTTTTGTATTTTATCATTTCAAGCGTTAAATCATAAAAAGAGTTTCATATTTTTATCGTTATCGTAACGTGGTTAAAAATTAAAATTAAGAAAATAACCTCGTTATTTTTAAAGGTTCTTATGAACAGATATTGCTAATATTTTTTTTCTTAGAAGCTATCACCATGCCCCAAAACATATCCTGTATTTAGATCAATCGATTCACAAGGTGCTGAGAATAACAATTTTTACTGATTTTCAGTATTTTTCGATTTATTCAGAAACGGTAATAGATAAAAATCTGAAACTTACCACATCGAAGTATCTTATGAGTACCAACATTTACTAAAATTATGAGCCCGATACCTTTCTGGGGCCGATCGGTATTCTTATCGTCCTATGGCCTTTGTTTTTAGATATAATAAAATTATAATATAATATTAAATTTAATAAAACTTGTTATTTTAGTTAATAAATATCCCTGTTAAAAGGCGGCATTTTAAAGATTTGCCTCACTCTAAAAAATTTCACCACACGGCTCTGGCTCTTGTCATACTTATTCCATGCATACTACTTATGCTACTTATACTTATGCTACTTATACTTATTCTAGATACACGATCTAGAGAAATTAGTCGTTAAATTCCCAAAAAATATATAATAGAATTTAATAATTGAGATGAATGAAAACAGTTATTTAATATTATATTTTACAATACATACTAATTATTAAATAATTTACTTGTTATTTTCTTTAAGTTAATTTTTTTTATATTAAGTTTGCTTTTTATTTTTAAAATTAATTTTAAATTAAAATTAACTACTATAAATTTTAAATGATGACTTTATGTAATGAATGATGTAATGAAGTAATAACTGCGTAGTCCTTGTGAAAAATAAATAAGTTTATTTATGTTTATTGTAATATAAATTTATGTATAACTGAATTTTGAATATTATTGTACTTTTAGGTAGGTAGGCATTACAAAATGCAAACCTACACATATAATTCAAAAAATTTTGTTATCTAAATCTGTTATTTAGGGTGTCACACAGTTTCATAATTTAGTGCTTGTTGGGAGGTTTCAGGATAGGCTGCTAAGTGACTCGTTGAAGGTTAAACAACCTTTCAAGTGGGAGTTCAATTTTTTGAGTTTTATCGAAATTATGTAATTAATTTCTCACCAATAAATTAATAATGGAATTAAGTTAACAATATTATTCCATTGTATAATTTAATACAAACATACAATATTTATTAAACATAAAATCGTGTAGATTAACCAAGCCTACCTAAATTCGGCATTGTAATAATATTTAATCTAGATTTAATCTAGACTAATGTTTGCGAATTATAAAAATATCAAAGATTTTGATGCAATATTGGGTTAATTGTAATATACTACCACGACCCCGTATTGATACATATGTGTGTAGCGGTCCAATACAGTCGTGAAACACTACAATGATTTTAGAAAGCTCGAGCTTTTATATCCAACTGGAGGGATGCTACCCGTTCTCACGTAGCCCGGGACAATTAGAAATAATGACAATTACAGTCCGGCCTAAACATGATATACGATTAAGCTTAATATCTGTTTATATCTCTTAGAATTAATCTTACGATAAAGCGTTTGGTATTAATTTTCAAAATTCTTTCATTGTATTAAAAAATATGGATTAAGAAGATTTATTCCTAAAAACATGCGTTCTTTATTTTTTGAACTCCAAAATAATTATCTGTAAATTTGTACGACCTAAGAAATATTGTTACATTTCTTTATTTAACTTCAAAAACTTAATATATGAAACAAATCCGAATTAAAAAAAAGAAAACAACATCAGAAATACAGATTTGGCATAAATTGCAACTTTTCAGTTAGAACCTAACACTCGTTGAAAATTGGCCGATAACGAGGGAAAAATGTATATCTATATAAACAAACCTGTAAAGCGATACCTAAAACTTACGCTCTGTCTATTTTCAATTTATTTTAAAGCTCTTTATTTTCCTTATGGAATTTTATACTATAAGGTATTGTCTATACTTAGGTGTACCTACTAAAAGACACGCACCAGCGAAGTTTCTTCTGTATAGAAAATTTTATGATAATATTACTTCAAATGTGCATACCGAATCTTTAAGAATATAAAGCAGGTACATAATATATTATTTATCTTTTCATTAGAAATAAAGAATAAAATTTTATTTTATTTTTAAATATCTTTCACGGGTTTTCAAAATTATAAATTTGAATTTATACTGAATTGTACATGTACAATTCACATTTATGTGAATTGTACATGTACAATTCACATTTATGTGAATTGTACAGCCTTAAAAAATTTGAGTACACCGCCATCAGTGGTGTACCTATGCTTTGGCTTTAAAGGATCGTTACTTCTTTATAAATGTATAAAAGAACCGAACCATTTGATCTATTCTGAACTAAAATTTTAAATATTGAAACATTAAACTTATAAAAAGAATGTGTTTTCAATTTATATTACAACATTTTCATTAAGGCACTGATTTTCAATTCTTTGTTTTACATTTTTTATTTTTTTCGACTTTTCTTTTATTTTCCTGGCGCTAGAAAGTCGAAATTTTACGCTCATCTAAGCTAGGCATTAAGACTAAAAGAAAAACTTAAATACGTAAACAAAATACAATTTTGTTTACAGAATATTTAATTTTTGCAGCGGTTGCGAAACAACGCAGTTTACGCATAAGCCAAAATTAATTAAGTTAATACAAAAATGACTTAAGCCGTTATATATTTTTGTTTTGCATAATTTCAATTTATAAATTTTAAAAACTATATTTCTATTAAATCATAATATAGGTAGGTATATCACATATAAGTTTATACGGTGCAGTCAAATAGCAAAATATAATTGACCTAATTTATAATCAACTTAATTTTAGATATGATGTTCCTTAGTATCAAAAAGTATAGAATACACTTCAAGCAACGAGAGCTATAATAATATACATTATGATGTAGTAGGTGTTACTCTAATATTTTACAAATAAAATTTCACGTTATATCTTTATAAGCTTCATCCATCATTCCGTAAAATGGTACCAAATTTAATTTTTTTACGGATATCTAAGTTATTGATTTTAAAATAAAAACCAAAAAGATCAGCTTTTTTTATGTTTATTTTAGATTACGAAACCTAAAATTCTTGAAACTTATTATTCTGCTACTGCTGTTATTAGTAGTAGAGCTTCCACCTTAATTTCTGCTGGTCGTTCTAGAGTTAAGAAGAAAAAAGAAAATTCATTATGAAATATACTCAATATTGTCAATACAATTTTTTTCCACACTTTAGTACTACTTTATTCTATTATTCTTGCAAAATTTCAGAAGTCTTCCGATTTTGTAGTAATAATTTAAAATATTTTAATTTTTTCTTTTTTTGAAAATAAAGAAATTCAGAAATTTACATTTTATCTAACAGTAACTATGATATACAGAGTTTTTAAGTTATCATATGTACTTATTTTAGTAGGACAGTACTTTTTTGGGAAAAATGTCCTTTGTTCTTTATTGCAGGGCAAAGTACGTTCCAATATACTTTTTTATTCAGTATATTAAATTAAATTAAAAGACATATATAAATAAATAATAAAAATAATTTTAAAGTTTTTTTATTTAAAAGACGGTCCTGGGTCCCATTAAAAAGGCTCAGCTCTGCCACGATCAGAATTCAAACGTTTGTGATTTTTAACACTGAACAGTGAAAACATCGCTAAAATCAGAAAATATACGTCACATTTTCAAAATAAGGTGTCTGTCATATTTCTCATGTATATCAGTGTATATTTCTATTTAAAATAATTATAAAGTATATTTACCGTCTGCTTCGGCTTTCGTTAAATTAAACTTGAAGCCAGTATCGATAGAGATAAAACGGACCGTAAAAGTAAAATTTTGCATCTGGTAGCAATACAATAGGTAATAAAGAAATAAACTGTCATCCTTAGCAGATTCCGAAAAAATCTTTTAACAGTTAGAGCATATTTTGATTTTTATTTACATCACATTGCAGTTTTTTATAGCTATAGTTTGATAAGAACCACTTGTTTTTTTTTATAAATTATTTTAAGTTTTAAATAGTAAAGTTTAAGTTCAATTGTTTATTTTGAAGTATAATTTACTGTTTACATTATAAAATTTCGCTTAAAATTTTCGTTAAAATTTCTATAAAATACCTTAAAATTTGTAGATTTTGCAGATTTGTGTTTACACCTTTATCATCAAACACACCTTAAAACTCACTACATTTTACGTAAAATTTTAAGGAAATAGGTGCTGATCTATTTCTTAAAATTTTTCTTAAAAGTTATTTTAACAAAAATTTTAAGGTGTATACAGTGAAATTTTTGTCTTATAAAAATTCTACGTTAATTTAATATCCATTTAGGTTTAAGGGCCCAATTTTAGGGCTCGACAGTTGGAAACACAGGCCTGTAGCTGCCTTGTTACGCCACTGATTTATATACCAGTTTAACCATCTGTTGCTTTTTCCATCTGTTGAGCAGATCCGTTGATCTTTTGACCAGATCAGTTGACTAAATCCGTTTATCTGCAGTTTTGAGTTTTCACTTAGATGTACCTATATAAACTTCCAAAAATTTCTAAAAAGCTTGGCCGGTACCGACTCTAAAGATTACAATAACAGGCCGCCTAGCCAGCTAGTTGAAGTAATTAAATAACGTAATTATTTTTTACTTTTTAGTGCATTTTATCACAGTAGTTTTTGTTTTGTTCTTTTATTCTTTTTTTTAATTTTTATTTTATGCTTTTTAGTGCCTGTTGCATTCTGTAACTATTTATAGCAAGCGAATATGGGTAGACCTACTAAACGTGTTGACCATATGAGACATATGGCAGAAATGAGACAAACGAAGAAAGGGAGAAACGCCTATCTCAAAGTAGGATATCTAGATTCAGAGCTATTTTAAAAGAGAGTAGTGAACTGCGTGAAAAGAAGCTTTTGCAAATGCGAGCTTACAATAAAAAAAGTATTGAATAGTGAAAACATCGAAAGACGTGGCCACCGTCTTGGCTTAATCCGTTATCGCTTTTGTCGAAACTCGTCAAAATCGGCTTAAGAGTCTACGATACCTTTTTATAGGTGCAGCAAAACATGACCTACGTCATACCTATTTTCTCCGTTATGAAGTTACTTTTCACTGATTTGAAAAAAAAATCATAACAAGGGATGATTATCAAAGGATTATTGCTATTAGTTATTAAAATTAGTTTGTTATTTACTTAACATTTTATAATTTAAAACTCGGTAATTTAGGTTATTTTAAACATTTTTTTCTCATCTTATAATGGTAAATATTACAAAGTTTTTGACCAATAAGCATAGATTAGAGGATTCTCTTATCACCTATAATTTTTAATAATATTATAGATGAATGTTGTTTCCTAAAAACGGTATTTAAAAAATCATATTTTAATTTAAATATTACTAAACAGATGGCCCCACCGTCAGTTTTAATAAATTTTACAAAAGTCCTTCAATGGACTGAAACAAGTCTAGTCCTTAGATCAGAAAATTGTACCTCCTTTTAAAGAAAATTTCCCGTACCCCGCATACCTGTGCGTTACTAAGTCTACCTAATCATAGACTCTTAATCCGTTATTAAGCCGATTTTGAAGAGATTTAAGGAGGAGTTGAGGAGAAGTTTGAGGGTTTTTCCGGTTTAACTTCGAAATTCAAGGTTCAATATAAGTGAAATTATAATGGGACCAACTTGCAACTATACTTGATTCAACGCAAAAGAAATTTTGAAAATCGGTTAATAAATGACAGAGTTCTGAGGTAACAAACATTTAAAAAAATCTTCCTTTTTTGAAGTCGGTTAAAAATTATGGTCACTAATTCATCATTATAGAATGAGAGGGAAAGGGGGATTATAAAAAATTAATATAAATATAGTTTGCGCCTGCATGTTAATACTATCGTATTTGTACTTATATTTTTAAATATAATTATGATCCCCATAAATATAGTACTATTTTTAATGTTATTTTAGATTAGATGTATATTTTTAGATATTATGTACTTCATGTATTATTTATTAATTATTACTGATAATTTTATTCTCTTCAATTTATGTTTAAAGATTTTTTTAACATAAATCATATCTGGGGGTAAATCATTGGATTTGATTATGTCTACTGTATTCTTATTTGGCAATATTTAAAAAATACTGACGCTTACTATCTAATACTGCCGCTTACAACTGATAATGTTTAATATTGCTTAATTATATCATTAGCCAATTAGGCAGTATCAGCAGTAAGTGGCAGTGGTAGTAGCAGTAAATAGCAAATATATTAGAATCAACATAAATTTTAGACTTTACTTAAAAGAATATATTCTGTCTACTAAGTACTACATAATATTACCAATAAACTTCTGATATTACCAGTTACTGATAATATTGTTATGTACTATTCAATTTTGCACTTTACTGCTTAATACTTCATAATACTGCATTGTATATCCGATACTGCCATTTACTGCTGATTCTGGCTTTTTCCAGTTCTAGTTCCATTTAATTAAATGTTCGTCACATGGATTTTATATTTGTAATCAAAATGCGTTAATGTGCATCGCGAAATTACTACATAAAAAATAACGAGACATACATATTATGGAAAAAATAGAATATAGATTAATGTTATTTATATATAATTAACAACAATATAATAAAAAACATTTTTTTTAATAAATAAAAAGAAATAAATAAATAATTAGAAAAAAATAAAAAAATAAAAATTTTTTAAATCTGAATTAAATATATTCTTGTATTTGCCAAAATATAGGTTGAATCAAATTTTGAATTTACAAAATTAACTTTATACTTACCTTTTTTTTTCTATGTAGGTACTTATACATAAGTATTTCACCAAATAGGTACTATACTATTTACTTAAGATAAATAAAAAGTTTTTTCAGTGTGTGGTGTATGTGCTGTGCTGAGATCCAAATGCAATTACGTTGCTATTTCTTTTAACAATTTTAAATTTTGTTACTTACTTTTATAAATTTTAATCAATGGATAAGTGGTTAAGGTAGTGTGACTCGATACTAAATCAATTTTTTTAGAAAAACCAAAAGGTGCACAAACTTTTTAAAACTAAAATGTTTAAAGTTAACACAATATACATAAATACACACCGTATGTATATTATCGCAAACGTACTATGGCATCATCCAGGCGATAAACTAGGATGTTCCTAGTTCATCATCCAGGCTATGAACTAGGATGTTTTAGTTCATCCTAGTTCATCCTAGTTCATCGCTTGATGATGCCATAGTATGGTGAAAACGTTTGCGATAATAATAATATACATACGGTGTATTCATATTGTGTTTACTTTAGTTCTAAAAAGTGTTTGTGCATTTTTTGGTTATTTTAAAAAATTTGATATATGACTACTTATTTTTAACTTGATTATAGAAATCTTGCTATATAATATAGTTAAATTTCAACCAAGAAGTACGTATCAAATCTTGTTTATTTCTCGGGAAAACTATACCCTACCCATTATATTATTATTATTTATTAAAATGAGTTAAAATAAGTAATCTGTATTTAAAAAAATATAGTAAGTATTGAAAACATTGAAAGAAATTGCCTGATGTTCTAGTTAAATTATATTGAAAACGCTGAGAAATTATTATTAATACCAATAAAATTCATTTAGACAAAAATAAAAGGAATTAATTAATTCTGAAAATGTTAATATATTTTTTATAAGATAAAGATGCATAAAACACATTGTACGACACTGACGTGACATTCAAAACGGAAATACTCATTAAAATAAATCGGCAGCGTTATTCTGCGCCCTTGCTCGGATTTCCAATTAAAAAACCTCATTTATACTCGAGTAGAAATTACATGATGCAATTTAAAAACTGGGAAAACTTCTTAGAGGATTTCAACCCTTAAGTTAGTGTCCTCTTAAGATCATTTTCGACTCTAATTTAATTTACCTAATAAAGTATCACGCGCACGGATAATTTTTATGCGATTTAAGATTCGCGTGTTAAAACGCTTCTCGAATTTAATTTCAACGATTTTAATTGGATTTTTGTTTGTATTTAAATCTGGGATTAACTTAAAGATTATTTGCAAATTTTAATGTTAATGTAAAGTGTTACAATGCTTCCACAGTTGCTGTTAAACTGATTAAAGAGGTAAGTAAGTAGGTATTATTATTTGCGAGAGACGAAATGAGATTAAAATTTACATCGTGTGTTTAATGTTCTTGAACTCTCAAAAAACTGAATGAAAATAACGCACAAAACCAGAAACTACCTGAGTATTGATAATTGGAAAGTTTACCTACAAGGTTACTATAAAATTTTTAATCATTGTTATATTTTTTATTCATCAACCGCAAGATTGTCGAGTATTGTGACGTCAAAAAATTTTTTATTATTATTTTATTGCTTTTAAGCACCTGCAATTCCACAGTAAACATTTTTTCTGAGTATACTTTTTAAATTTTTATTTGGTTATAAATTCATTTGCAATGAATCGTTGTGTTCTTAGTCCATCTCTGTAGAATTCATTCTACTGTAGAACATGATGTACAGTAACAGAGAAAATTTTTGTATTCGGATTAGTATTTAAAAAAAGGTAAAATTTTGAGTTGCCAAAATAAATAAATTTACAAATGAAAATTGACTTGAACAAGTCACTGGTTAGAGGAATCAATTTGCATGAAATGTTATTTCAGACTATAAATTTGTATCATTTGAATATTGAATATACCCAAACATGGGATAAAACAAAAATTTGATTTTATGAAGAAAAAAGTAAAACTTTATTTGTAGAAATATAGGAAATTGAAATGAAAAATAAGTCGTATGGGTGGAAAGTATCAATGTCATTGAAAATTCTATATTAATTTGATGATATTTTCTTAAACAAAATATATTACCATATAATATTTTTAAAATAATAAAATAGATTTCTTAAATAATGTGACAATGAATTGATTGTTTATAAATCGATTTTAAAATTAATTTGAAATAAATTTTAAATATTAAATATAGAAAAATTAGAAAAATAGATTATAAACATACTTGAATAATTGTGTGGAGCGATTTTTTAAATAAAATTTGTCGTTTTGCGTGGTTAATGCTGTGGTTTTTGATATCTATTAATATGAACTATAAATAATAAATATAAATAAATTTTATTATAACCTCAATATGGGTGCTTTGATTTTTTACATAATATTTTATTTCTTATTTTAAACATCTTAAAAAATGCTTCAAATTAAATAGAGAGAAAATTATTCAGAATAAAGTTTACTTATAAATAATAACAATAACAGTGGAAACAAATATTATAAGGCTACAATCAAAAAATGTATTATTTACCTTGTTATTATAAAACTTAAAGTAAAATATTGCGTTGTATCCAATTGGGAGTGCACATGGCAAAATTACAGTGATCCTTCTAACTATGTTTTCCATTCTTTTAAAGTTTTTAAATTTGGGAACCTCTCTCCAAAGGCAAAGTGCATAAGCACTAGTATTTGAAAAATTCGACTTAATGTAAAATTGCCTAGGTACCTGACTTTAAATTTAAATTTTTGAAAATAAAATTTATAAAATAATGAGTTAAATCCTCACGTTCAAGGTCATTTCTAGAGATGTGTAAGTTGTACCTTAAAAAAATAATTTATTATATGAAATTTTAAGTAGGTGGGACTTGATGTGTAGATTTCTATAAAAAATACACGAAGAAACACTAAGATTTTCTGCTTTATATAATTAGACAATTATCTAGATCAGTAGTCGCCGATTGAGGTAGTTGTCCGACCTTCAGGAGCATTTTAGGCAATGAGATTCTGTCACACATAAAAATTATGTAAAAACTTTAAAACAATGAAATTTTTATGATTTTCTTAATTTTTGCTCAACTACTTATCGAGCATTTATATTATTAAAGTTTTCAATATACTCAAAAAACAAGGTGTGGAGTCAATGCTACGCACAAATAGCATCTGAACAGCATTTGTTATTTATGCTTTGTTAGTTGTCTTGTACAGATACGATTTTTTAATGTAATTTTTTTACTGTAAAAGTAAAGTTGTTTGTTTTTCCAACATCCTACTAGAAATCCGAATTTCTTGAGCATAGCTTCCACTAGTTGGACTTTTTAATATAATATTATTGTAACAAAACTTAAAACGTTTATTTAATTCTAAAGGGCTACACAAATTATACAAAAAAGGTTTATAACAATAAAACAATTACTACACTAAGGTTAACACTAATACTAAATTACACTACAATTTATTTAACACTTGTCTGGATTTATTTAAACACTCGGTATATTGTTTATCACTTCACTATTTATTTACACTTTATTTATATTAATACTTGTAAGTTCAAACTAGAATTAATTCGTCACTGGAGCTCACTCTGCATTTATACCTAAATGCAGCTTTCCAGAAACTTCCATAGAATTCCTATAGATTTCTATAGATTTCTAGAGTTCAAGATAACAATATTTGAATGACAGCGATGACTTTCGTAACATTATCAATTTTTAAAATACAGTGGTAGTCATTGAAATAGAGCCACTGCATTCATATGTAAAAAGTATTATAATTTGTAGTACTTAACTTTATGCTAATGTTGCCTGTTAAACAATATTTGAACTATGTAGTATGTAGAGTTAAAAAGTATAAATATTTTTTGTTAGAGTACTTTTGTATATGTTGTGGGAATTCATAATTTATTAAAATGTCATATAAGCTTGGTCAATGAAATAGAGTCATACCATAACAGTGGTAGTTTTTATAAGAAAAAGTCGCTGCATCGGAAGAATAACGACACAACTCAAAATTCGGCAAAAATGAGTTAAGTATAGAAATCGATAGAATTTGGCCATATCTTACCGTGAATAATTTACGATGTAAAATTTTAATAACCTGTCACTATTATAGCGGTAGTGTCATTATTAGAGCCCGGGTTTATAAGCGCTTATAATTTCAAAATAATCGAAATAATCGAAAAACTTTGTTCAAGATCAACCGACGTAATAGGAACCTATTGGTTACTGTCGGTTATTTCACCTCACGATTTGAACTTTTTCCTATGCACTATTGGAAAGAGAACACTTTTCTAAGCATATTGCAACAAAAATTTTGTAAGATTAGGCATTAGTTTTCGAAAAATTAGCATTTTAAAATTTGCAATTTAGGAAACGCGTAAAACTTGACATAGATTTGATGTCCCACACTCACTTGCACCTCCAAAGTTTTCTTTCTGAGATTATTTATAATTTTTACCGGTTCCACTACAGGCAAATACTTTTTTTTCCAAATTTTCGATGAATGATGGAACGTATGAAAAGTTAGCTTTAATAGTATAACTTAATTGTTTTCGAATTAATGACATTAAAATTTCTTGACATTCATTTATTGCTGCCGACGATAATTCTGACAATAATCTTAGAAAATTTTCAAAATTTGTCCCATAATATATGACAGCATTGAGCCACGTTCTTTACCTTGTAAGCATTGGTTTGGAAAGTAAAAGTGTAATCGGAAAAATTTTCTTTAAAAGCTTGCATTCTCAAAGGCACCTTTACAAAAATTCTTTTTGCATTTGAAATTAAATAAATTATTAACTAAAGAAAATTTAAGACAAATTGTTTCGGCAACACGAGATAACCCATATGCCAGACAGATCTGTCCTGTATATTTCACTAAGTTCATACACATGAAATCTTGAAATTGGGGCAATCTACAACTTTTGTAATTTTTTATTTTATTTTTTTTTATTTGGGTTGGTTTAGTTTTCCGGTTTAGAATTTTTCAAAATAATTTTATTTATTCATTTTGGCTTCAAGTAGGTATAATTTTTTATAAAACTCAAATAAACTTGACTTTTAATCAAGTTGAATTTTCAATTTAATAGCATAACTTTTCAATCATTTCAATAATTTTTCCAGGTTTGCCTGACGAGATTCCGAAAATCGAAACATACGGTTATATAACAGGGTGTCGCAAACTATATCATTCATTTAAATAGTTTTTGAACAATTTTATATAAGTTATGAATTAAATTATTCTTTAATTTTATGTAACATGTAAAAATTAATTTTATAAAAAAATAAATTAAATTTTCATAAAATAAAATTCTGTTCCAACTTTAATCATGTACTTCGTCGGTCATTAAAAAAAGCTCTAATAAGCACTAACATGCGTTTTAAGCAAAATCTTGAGAAAAAAGCAAAAAAAGCACTATCAACATTAGGTCAAATCACTGCAATTTTTAAGAAACGTCAAGATCCAAAAGGAATATCTTCTGCTTATAATTTAGAGCAATAAGCAAAATGCTTAGAATCCGGGTTCTAGTCATTATGTATGTAATGCAAAGTTACTACTATCTTTAAGGCCTTACATACGTCTAACAGCGCTAAAATTGCACTAAAAGAAAAATTTTTTTTACAAGGGATAACAATAGAAATTAATAATGATGAAAAGTATACATTGTTTATTGGCATTTAAACTTTATAGAAAAATTTATTCCACTTTATTTTTAGAAAAATTACAATGTAAAAAATCACGTGATCCAGAACACTAAGAAAAAAAGGTTGCTCCACGGTCGGCATGATATCTGCAGTAAATGTTGATCGATATACAAAATTAAACAAAATTCTTGTAAAAAAAAATTTGTAAAAAAAAGTTTTAATCAAAATATGAAAAATCTGACTGGACATACTATAGAGAAATCTATTTCAAATATTTTTTAAAAAATCGCATAAAAAAATATTGAAAATTGTATGAGTTATCATGCCGACCGTGGCGAAAAATGTAATTTCGAGAAAAACGCCTTTAAACGATCAAAGACAACTAAGGTTCAATTTCAGAAACCTTAGCAGTCGACCCTAAATATATTCTCATTATGCTTTACAAACGTCACCAGATTCATTTTCGAATAACAAAAAACTGACAGGGCGCCGAAACTAATAGTCAGCCGTCTGAAACAAGGACATCTACTTGCGCGCACCAAGCTCGTCGGGCGGTCACATTTTCTACCATAACTTTTGATCTATGGGGAATTTTTGAAATCGATTTCACAGAAATAAGCCTAAAACTATAGAGAACAATAATCTCTTAAAAAATAAAATCAATTTTTGAAAATTCAAGACGTATGTAAGGCCTTGTTTAAAAACGCTCTCCTGAAAAAAAGTGCATTTTTTAGTTGTGTCGTTATTCTTGCCAGGTAGCGAAGTGGTTAAATGTGTTAATTTTTTGTTAGAATTTTTAGGTGAAAATGTAATTTATCTAAATACACGAGATTTACATGAATTACTTGGTAATTTTTAGTTAACATGGGTCGTGGTGTCCATTGCACTCTCTCGAACGAGTTCAAATTCATCCTTTACATAACCATTTAGGATAGCCTCACTGATGCTTTAGACAAATTCATTTTGGCAGGAACAAGTGAGGCCAAGTCAGCTCCCACGTTTGGTAGGCTCTACCACTCGGGCGAGATTCTTCGGATCACCTGTATGGATCAGATCTCTTTCGAGTGGCTGCAAAATATAATAGCACACCTCCCGCCACCATGGGAGGGTGCTAAATTGGATGTAGTCTAGGTCGACAACCTACCTAGACTCACTAAGGCAACCCTCTGGATTCCCGGCAAGCCGGAATCCACCGAGGCTGTCATGAAACGTTTGGTTGCCCAGAACACCTGGATAAAACCATAAGACTGGTGTGTCTTCCACGACGCTGACAGAGAGGAGCCGAACGTATAATTAAACGTTCTTTCGTAACAATACCTTCCATTAGATGCCCCGGATCTTCCACCTTCCCAAAGAATGATGGATCTGGTAGACTATTGCGAGCAACAAAAAAGACACCTCATAATTGGCTGTGACTCAAATTCCCATCATCTTGCATGGGAGAGTGCAGATTGCAACAGTCAAGGTAAGTCTCTATTAGAGTATCTTATCGGTACAAATCTAGTAATCCTTAACCTTGGTGATACACCCACTTTCTATGTGTCACCACAGCGCAATTCAGTAATTGATATTACTGTAGCCTCGTTAAGCATTTCAAACCACATATATGACTGGCAAGTGTCCGACAAACTGACACTGTCAGATAAATGGATCTGCTTTAAATTAAAAGCAAAAACAGTGAAACCCAGACGATATAGGAACCCGAGGAATGTCGACAGGTTGGTCTTTCTAGATCACCTCTAGTCATCCTTGGAGACCAATACGTTTAAGGAAATGTCCACAAAAGAACAACTAACAACCACTGAGGAAATTGAATTGTATGCTAATAGGCTGCAAATTTCTCTCACAAGAGCATATGAGCTTTCCTGTCCGTTGCGAACATCTAGAGTTCGGGGCAGGGCTACACCATGGTGGTGTGGGGAGCTCGACCGACTGAGAAAAACGGCAAGAAAGCTTTACAATAAGGCGCAGAACTATAAAAACGACGCCGATTGGGCAGCATTTAAAATGCAGCGATTGAAGAACAAAAGACTGATACGCCAAAAACAACGCGAGCCTTAGAGGGTCTTCTGCAGTGATGTTGAAACTACCACCGCTGCAGCAAGGCTGAACAAGATTATCGCAAATAATTCAAATCAGCAGCTAGGCAGCTTACGACGGGAGGATGGCTCATACACGGAGGCTCTCTCCCAGACTGCCAAAATACTGTTACAAACACACTTTCCCGGCAGCAAAATAGTTTAGGATTTTGACTGAACCGACGTCAAAACTCGGTCACCAACCGAAGCTAATTGGGCGAGTGCAAAGAAGGTCGTAAATGAGATCAAAACGGCATGGGCAATCAAATCCTTTAGCTCCTTTAAATCGGCTGGGCCTGACGGGGTATTTCCGGCTCTACTTCAGTGGGGCCTGAGCTATCTCTTATGATAGCTCTTATGATTCTAAAGGAATGGCGATAGGTTAAGGTTATATTCATACCTAAGCCAGGCAAAAGTGACTACTCTCTGGCAAAATCTTTTAGACCAATTAGCTTAACTTCATTATTTCTAAAAACGTCAGAAAAGTTATGCGACAGAGAAGTTCGTAATGTGGCGCTAACCTTTAGACCACTACACACGAACCAACACGCATACATTCCGGGGAGATTTACAGAGACTGCGTTCCACAGTGTAGTAAAGCGAGTCGAGAGATCACTGTACGTCAAGGAGTCTACCCTAGGAGCTTTTATTGATATCGAAGAGGCTTTCGATAAAACTACCTTCGAGAGTATAAATGCGGCTCTACACCAACATGGGTTTTCATTACCATTACACAATGGATCAGTTTCATACTGAAATGGAGAGCCGTGGAAGTAATTGTTAGAGACATAAGTGTTAAAGGCGCTGTAATTGAGGGCTGTCCCCAAGGGGGAGTCCTCTCACCACTTTTGTGGAATATGGTGGTTGACAGCCTTATCCAACGTCTAAATGACAATGGATTTTACACTATAGGGTACGCAGACGATATCACTATCCTGCTTAATGGTAAATTTGATAACATACTCTGCATGCAGATGCGGAATGCTCTCAAAATACTCGAAGAATGATGCATTTAACACTCTCTATCGGTTAATCCGATGAAGACTATTCACCAATAAAAGAAAGCTACCAGGTATGGTAATGCCCTAGCTTGATGGGAACTTCCCTAAATATGGCAGACGAGGTCAAGTATCTGGGAATAATACTTGATAAGAAGCTAAACTGGGGAAAACACTTACAAAATAAAGTAAGGAAGGCGGGGATGGGTTTTTGGCAGCAGGCAGAGAGCAATGGAACGGTCATGGGGTTTTTTCCCTAAGATCACCCTCTGGCTTTACTGCCATTGTCAGACCTATGCTTTGCTACGGTGCACTGCTGAATCTGGTGCACTTGTATGGTGGCCCAGAACCAAACAAGTAACAGCGGCGTCCTCTTTGCACCAGATTCAGAGACTAATCTGTCTGGCTGTAACTGGAGTGATGCGAACAGCTCCCACTACGGTGTTTGAAACCCTTCTTTGCCTCCTGCGACTTGATCTTTATGTGCAGAAGATGGCGGTTAAGGCTGCTCTCAGGCTACGTAGCTGGCAACTTTGGAATGATAGGCAAGGAACTGTGGGTCACATGCAGATCTTGGAGGAATACTTCTTACCTTTTCTGCCTTTTCTGCATCTTGAACCTGACAGAATTCTCCCTAAATACATATTCAATAGAAGGTACAACATTCTGTTGAATCCAACAGAAGCCAATGATTATGACATATGCTTATCATCAGATGGCTCCAAAAGCAATGTTGGTTCGGGGGCGGGGATCTTCTCTGCTGAACTCGATCTAAACATAAGCATACCACTGGGAAGGTATGCGTCTGTGCTTCAAACGGAAAAAGTATCCGTGACAAAAATATTCAGATATCAACAGACAGCGGAGCCGTACTTATGGCACTTGGACGCCATAGAATGACCTCTGGTCTGGTGCTTCAATGCATATTAAAGCACTGACTGAGATATCTACTACAAATGTCCTTTCACTCTGTTGGATCAAAGGACACCAATGAAACGAAGGCAATGAGAGGGCGGATGAGCTGGCGAGACACGGCACAAACTGTCTTCCCTGCGAACTCAAGCCGATGGTTGCCCCATCCGTAAAAACCCTTGACACCCTTCTAAAGCAATACACTCTAAAACTGCACTCAAGATGGGAAAAAGGAACTGCATGTACGCAAGCGAGAGCAGCAATCAAAGCCCCTTCAAGCAAACATTCAAAATACTATCTGCAGCTGTCAAGAGCCAATCTACGGGCAATTGCAGGAATTCTAACTGAGCACTGCAAGTTAAATAAGCACCTCAACACGCTGGGAATCGTGGATAGCCCTACGTGTCGCGGATGCAAAGAATCAGACGAAACGGCGGAGCATGTGCTTTGCCACTGCCCAGCTCTAGCGTCAAGAGTACAGCGTACCATGTCCCTCAGCGTACCATGCTGAGAGACTTCTGGCTTGACATGACATTCGCATGCCCATGCGCATGCGCAAACAAAATTTATTTAAATAATTCATTCTCTCCTTTATGATTGGTAAATCATAAGTTTTCAAGTAAAAGATTATTTATTTCTATGTAAAAATTATTTTAAATTATTTCTTTGTAAATTCGCATTAAAAGTACACTTTCTCCGTTGTGAAGTCATTTTATGAATTCCTGCACAAGTGTCACTTTAAGTTTAAATTGTATAAAAATTAAATAAATTAAATTAAATAAAAAATAAAATAACTTAAAAAAATTTCTATTTAAAATTAAAAAATTATAATATAGGTTCTTTAAATATTTTTGTTACTACAGTGGATGCCGCTTATTGGAATCACGGTTAATGTTATCAATCGGGTATTATTATCACTTTCGCGAAGAACCGAGCGAAAAACGGATCGTTTATTATAATCAATAATTCGGTTGATGTTATCAATTATTTTTCTTAAGATTGTTTTCTCCCACTGAAAATGGAGTTAGTTTGCCAGTATACATCAATTTTTTTAAAATTTTGTTCACAAACGGGGGAACCACCCAGACGTCATATTCATTACCTAGACCTGACTCAGATGTACTATTATATAGCAGAAAGTTGCTAGTCTGCTGATCAGGTATGATTTAATTCAATTTTATTTTAAAATTTACTAATAAGCGACATAAAAAAATTTTATATCATTTTTAGATACAAAAATTTTTTTCTCTTCTATTTTTAGATAAGTTGCCAAAAATTAGCAACCGGAATGCAGCAGCGCTCAGCATTTCACAAATACTTATGTGTAAAATTAGAAAAAAATCATTTCGTGTATTGTTATCAATCGGTTATTGTTATCAAAACCAGGGCCGTATTTAAGGGGGGGGGTTAGGGGTTACAACCCCCCCCCCCCCCCCGAAATTATTTATCAATTAATAAAGTACTGGAAGTTTGACTGCAATCGTAAAAAAATCAGAAAAAACAAAAACAATTTTTAGAACTATAACAAAAACATTAAACTTGAAGTGTTTAAATAAATATTAAAACTAAAGAGATATTTCTAATAAATTAAATCCCAAATTAAAAAATCGGAAATTTGTATTATAATCCGGCGCTTGGCGACACTGGATTGAATACCTACTACTACTAAATTGCAAAAACATAAAAACCGAAGATAAAGAATATAAAAATGCCCTAAATATTTACAGTACTGTGTAAAAGTCTGCGATCACTTAATTAATTGTTAGTTATTACTCCTATTAATTAATTTTCGATTTTTTGAAAAATAATTGTATTGAAATGAATGAAATAGGTATTTGATCTTAATTCTCACTATTATGGTAAAAATTTTAAATTGCAATAAATTGTTTGAACCAAAAATTTTAAAGGGAACATAAATTTTATGACCATCATAGGCAGCATAATAGCTTAAAATAACACTTTCGCAATAAATTAGAGTGGGCATTGTAAACCCATAAATTGTTTTATATTTTGTACATTTGTACATAAGTGTACATTTGCTTAGGATTTGTGAAATTTTTTTTCAATCTAATTTAGTTCTTCGTTTTGACAACATTATTTTACTATCGCCATCGGTAAAATAAGAATTTAGTATGTGAGTTTTATTCAAATTTTAAAACTAAAAATTTTTATTTAAAAACGGTTTTTTACAACAGAGTTTAAAATTAAAATATGAATAGGTTTAAACTTATTAAAAATATCGTAGTAAACAACTTTTAAAATGATACAAACCAAATTTTATCCGCGATAACGCCCCCCCCCCCCACCAATCGTCAACCTGTAATCAAAATTTGTCGTTCCTTCGACAAATTATTTTCAACCATTAAATAAAGTTCACAAAAATCGAAACTTTCTCTGAATATCGAACTCAAATAAAGAAAAATTGCTCAAAAAATAAATATTTTAATTAAATGAAAACAATCTTTTCACAAAATTTCTATTTTATTGCGGTAACTTTCGACAAAATACTTTCAAACAAAATTTTCTAATAACAATAACCATAAATAAAATCTTAATTGCAAAAATACTTGCACAAAATTTTACTCAAAAAATAAGCGGAGCAAAATATAGGCCTCTAACGTTTCCGCCATCTTGGCAAAAAAACCTCCCTCTACTGACTTTTCTCCAAACATTACATTTCAACAATTAATATAACAAAATTTAAATTTAGAAAAACTTCTTTTGTATTTTAATAAATTAGCTATTTACTTTGTAATTTTTTTAACCCCCCCCCCCGAAAATTTAGTCTAAATACGGCCCTGATCAAAACCCTCGAGTCCCAATGTGACCACATTAAGCGGCGTTCACTGTACTACCACTATTATAATTTTATTATAATATACATCGGTGTATTTATATTGTGTTAACTTAAAACATTTTAGTTCTAAAAAGTGTTTGTGCATTTTTTGGTTTTTCTAAAAAATTTAATATGATTAATATCGAGTTACACTACCTTAACCACTTATCTATCGATTATAAAAATCAGTACATTTGAAAGTACAAAGGATATCGTTCCAAACAACAGTACTGTCCTCCTAACATAAGTACGTATGTCGTATAGTAACCATACTTATACATGATTGAAATTATGCTTTTAATAATATGTGAAAAAATCTGCAACACATTATGTAAATTAATTCTATAATCGTCAAATAATATATCTAATAGTAACGTCATCGATTTGTAGTCACATTATCAATTTTATTAGTCGATAATGATATTTTCTGTTATTTTCATAATGTTTCCGTAAAGCTTTGAATAATATCCTGTAACATTTTCATTGCTGCAGATTACTTAGTATTTGAATTAAGCGAATGTTTGCTTGTATGAAATAACACGTAAATTTACCACCTTAAAACCAAAAGTTTTCGTAATGTATTCTAGTTACGTAAAATATTTTGAGAATGTTCTAAAAAACATAATATCTGACAATACTATACATATACTAGAAAAAAAGCAAAAACAAAAATAGATGGCTTGAAAAGAAATTACATTTCTTATAATTTCACTGGTTTAATTATAATTAACAGTTCAAAAATAAAAATAAATAATATCTTTCTAATTATAAATTACATTTTTAAATGATATTTTGCATAATATTATTCACATAATATTAAATTAATTAAACCTCTTCCTTCAGAAAATTAAAATTGAATTTCAATTACAGTTTTTGTATACCGGATGGTGCTATCTTATTCAGTGTTATTAGCCCAGAGCGCTTAAATATTTCAGGACGACCCTGGTATCGATATTAATAGCACTAACTAATTAGTTATGCTTTTATTTTACTTCAATAATTATTGGTTTTAATTTAGGATCTTCAGGATCATTATCATCCAATTAACGTTAGGTAAATTAATAAGAAGAAATGAAAATTCTTATTTAAAACCTTGTCTTTATCGATGTATTTGACTTGAAGTAAATTTGTATTTGTTTTATTAATTAATTAATTTACGTCAAATAAAAAGAAGAAAAAATTTCGTTCGTTTTTAATTAATTCCCGTCTATTTTTCGTAGCGCTAAATGCCATGAGAACGACGCTTTACTGCATCTCTGTTATGAACGTAGTTGTTTTAAATATCGCGCCGAAGTTTTATAACCTAAAAGTTAATGTGACACTAGAAACGTCAAGTGTAAACTTTAAAATTATATTTAACATATTATAACACAGTTAATTTCAATTTTGTGTACCTTATGAAGAAGAACGAAAAAGTAATTTTACATTGTATTTGTAACAGTTGGTGTATTTATAATAATTAATGTTACATTATTTAACCTAACCTTATATTAAATTTTACTGTGACTTACATAGCTATAAGTTTTATTTAGAAATTATCGTACAAATTCTTGTGACTTAAAGCATTTAAACAGAATTATTACTAACAGATACAAAATAGCAATTGTAGTAATTATTATATGACGTGCCGATGGAAGAATTACCAGTAAATTATCGCAGTGAGCATGCTTCCGAAGAAGAATGTGAGATAAACGAAAGTATTTCTGTTAGTTCCTCATGGTTGTTGAAGTATTACAGACCTAGGGGATCGTTAGCAAGAACATTGTACCAGAAACAAATAGTCGATAACTATTTAAATACCTTCGATAAGTCTCAGGTTAGTAGCATTTCATTTAGTATTTTTTATTGTTGTTAGATTATGATGTAGAAATTTCCTAATTTATAAACTAATATAATAATAGTATTATTGTCATGGTTTGCATCAAATTCACCTGTTGAAATGAGATATCTTTTGCAAATTTGACTTTGTTATGAATATAGTTTTAAAAATCATCACATTCAATGTAAACAGGAATGAATCCTTTTAACATACTTACCAGTACTACTGTATTTAACAGATAAACAGCGTAATATCCATTTTTAATTTATTTTTTAACACAAGTATGATATAAAAGGATCTTACTTAGTAAAAGAAAAACCATCTAATTCTCTCTGGTATTTTGTTTATGCAAATATGAACTGAGTATATGGTATTATTCTATTATAATAAATTCTACTAAATAATTTTGTATTAACTTTGTTTATTTGAGGTTAACAACCAATGAACACATACTTGCAAATAAACTTCTATTGGTAGGTCTTGCAGTACGTTATTAACCTATTTAAAGCTAGAGCTTCGAGAGAGCACATACTTCTATGTCTGGTTTTAGCAAAGTAAGTTAATTCGAGTAAGAGAATTGTAATAATCATCTATAGATTAAATTTTAACTTAATTTTGTGAAACCGAGCATTATGGTATAGACATTAATAAACATCATCTTGCACTTTGGGATAGAAGTATAAATTTTTACATAATTTATTGTATATTATGCAAGCTTTTTTGAAACAGTTAGATGTTACATCCAGCTATCAATCCTCTATCCATCCGTTGAAACAAAACCACCCTGGCAATAATAATTTATCCTATTTATCACATGAATGAATCAGACTAAAAATATTGAGATGTAAAATATTCACGTATTTAAATTAAAATTTTTTTTTAATAATATCTTCTAATTAATAATATTTTTCTTTAAAATAATTCGTAAAACTTTAATTTTGTTTTAATATAAAATATTTAAAAATGGGAATACAAAATTTATACGATACCGGTATCTCAGTCCGGCTTATCACTCACAATTTGTGTTCCTTGAATAAATTTTAATTTTATATGAAAATATACTTCAAAAAATTCTACTTGCATCCAAAACAATTTTTTTTAATTAATAAATCCAAATTCTTCCAATTCTTTTTATCTCTAATTATCTTCCTAGCTTCCGTTGAATTTTATTTTCCAAAAATCGTTCACACTGTCTTCAAAATTAATTTAATCCGACTACAAATCTTAATAAAACACTCTTCATCCATAAAAAAATCACTTTTATATTTCAAAAACTACAGAACTTATCAAATATTTCTCGGACTCACAAATCATACGTCCATCACGTCGGCCATTTTTTGGCAAAAGGCCTTTAATTTCCCGTTATTCGTCCCCACCTAGCTAATTTTACAATCTTCCAACTTAAAATCAATTTAAACACAACTTAAATAAGAAAATGAATTTTTACCAAAATGTATAGGGTGGGTCCGAATCACTTTTGCAACATGACAATATATTTAAGTAAATAAATTTACCATTAATTTTTAAACAAAAGAAGTTCTTTAGATTTTAATGTTACGAGTTTGAACTATTTCCTTTTACTAAGATTGGATGATCAGGTGAACTATTCACCTCCAACATTTTTGATGAAATCTTGCTTGTAAATGTAAGTAAAGATTTAGTTTTTGTCACAGCAGTAGTTACGAATTTTCCTTAAAGATAAATAAAGATTGGATAAAGTGGTTTCTCAGCGCCTAGGGTTAAAAAATATGAAAAGTTTACCAGTAACCAGTAACCAAGGTATGGGGCCTAGAGAGCCCCAAGACTAAAAGTAGCTAAATTTGAAGGTGCTTTTGCGGGGTGGAAGCTTTTTTAGTTTTTTTTTATATATTTTAGTATTTCCGAGTATGGAAATAAAATAAGAGCCCTTCTCCAAATGAAGTTCTGGTTACATTACTGGCGTTTTAGTTAATTTTATATATTTTCTTTCGACAAAGAAACATGTTAAAGTACAATTATCAGAAATTCTGATAGTGAAAATTCGTTTTGAATAATTTTTAAACACTCATAATTCACTAAGTCAATTCAGCAAGAGTTCATCTAATCTTTGTATTAAATTATTAATATTTATTATTTAATATGGATGAACGAGGAGTTTTTCCATCATTAAAATTATATTTCGCAAGTTAGGGGGTCCCATTTAAGTTAAAATTTAAACGTCCCTATCCTTATCTAAATCGACGTGTTTTTTGTTTTTTTAAATTTTTTTCAAAAGTATTCTAAATATCCTAAATTTACTAATGTTCGAAAATACCTAAATTAGGAATTTTATTTTAAACTTATAAATTTTGTAGGGGAAACTGTAATTGCTACTCTCTCTAGTTACGCCACTGGTATCAAATTGGATTGTTTATCATTTATTTTAAAATAAGGAACTTAAAGTTGTCAATTTAGAAATCAATATTCAATTTGAAAGTAGAAGTTATTTCAAATGTGAAAATTCATATTTAGAAATACTATGGTAAATCCGATGACACATGGGGATTCCTAGTGGAAAAGTACCTTAATAATACTGGACCGTACTGTAAAATGGCTCATTGCACTCAAATGAGTGCATTGGATAACCCAATGTACAATTGACTTATTAATGGGTTAATACAGATTAAAAGGTTTAGTTTTTATCAGTTTTCAATTTAAAAACTAAAATTAAGATTTTTCAGTTATTTATCTGCAAAACTATAAATAAAAGTACTCAACTTTGTTTTAACCAACTTCATAATCGAACTTGAAAAACAGAACTCTGGAGGTAGCATGAAAATCTGAAAAACCATTCATTGCAACACGTAATACGCAATTTAATTACAATCCAGTACTAATACAGTTCGAAATATTTCAGTTTGATATTTCTTTTTGAAATGTCTGCTTTTTTAAATTTTTGATTTCTGTTAAAAACAAGTTAATATAAGATTTGTGCGATTTCTTTTTAATTATATAAAACTTGGTTAGGTGAGAGTTAATATTATTTTATCAATATTTCCAATATCAAAGTATACTCAATTAGCGTCACGAACCACTATTTACTTACGTCCACTACAAATATGGAACCTCATTATTGCTATGGAGGTATAGCTTTACTTAGCAGTTAGTCTGCATTTAGAGACAAATTGATTAGAATCTTTTATATAAATTAAATATACTTAAATGTGAAAATATTTCGAATAAGAACAGATATCTAAGCATAATCTCAGCAACCTTAGGTGAAATTTAAGTTTGAGATTATAATATTGTTAAGAAAAGAAAGCTAACATTTTAGTGCCCATATCGTTGCCGCATAAACACGATAAAATATTTAATTCCAAATGCTTATTTATTATTAAATCATAATTATTGTTAATTACTAAGTGAGGTTGATGACTCAACGGTAATCCGTAAAATTGACGGTAATTGGGTTTGTACAAACATCATATATTTGGGGTTTGTTGTTTATGACATGAGCACTAGTATTTTGATTAACGTCAATAAATTGATTACTTCTTGTGCCCGTTTTACTTCCACTATATTTTTGCCAAATAATCGAATTATTAAAATTAATAAAATTGAAAACCAATAAGAAAATAATGTAATTTATTATTTTTGACCTATTTCAGTGTTTCTTGTTTTTTACTTCAAGAACAATGCGACGGTCAGATACTAAAACCATGCAAATCAGTTCAGTGTAATTTTATAGGGGATAGAAAAAACTATTTAAAAAATTAATTGCTTTATATACTAGTTGGGAGGTTTTTAAACCTTATTCGTATCGTCTTTATTTATACGAACATACTTGTGAGGTTTTAATACACGATAATGTATTTTTTGAAATATCATTTTAAGAGAATTTTAATTAAACTCAGTAAGAAATAACGGTTAAAAATTAAAATTAAAAAATTAAAAATTTTATTTTTTTTAAGAAATGTTTACTTATAATCAGGGCTCGGAAGTTATAGCACTAAAAAAGTAAACTTTTAGCGCTTTAATATGCACTTAAAAACACAAAAATTAGCGCTATAAATAGCACTAAAAAATTAAAAAATATGCAAAATAAAATAATTGTCAACCATTTTTTTTATTTTTTATTTTACAAATGAACTAAATATTGCGAATCTGCTAATTACATTGAGATGCGTCTGACATAATTTTAAAAATATTCATTTTTTTCCCATAACATTTTTTTTTAATATCTTGGTTTTTTAATATTAATTTTTCAATTTGTTTGGTATATAATATTTTCTTGTTTCTCATTATTTTTATGTTTTTCTTTTGTTATATAATAATCGAAAATAATCGTGAAATAAAGGCCTTTAATCGTATTACAAAATTTTTTATTTTAAATTTTTATCATATTTTGTTATAACGTAATTTATTATTTAAAAAATTGTTAGTCAACATTTAAAGATTTGTTATCAATTTTTATTTTTATTATATTTTTTTTCTTATTCAAATATTAAATTTCAAACCTGTTAAATATTAATTTATATATTTTTTATTGTTTTTTGAATATTATTTTTCTATGTAATTATGTATTCTTTACTAAACAGTTAAAATTTATTATTTTAACATTTTGTTTCGTTTGTTTATTTCATTTATTATATAAAAATATGCCTGTAAATAGCACTTAAAA
Source organism: Cantharis rustica (assembly GCA_911387805.1). Lineage (NCBI taxonomy): Eukaryota > Metazoa > Arthropoda > Insecta > Coleoptera > Cantharidae > Cantharis > Cantharis rustica. The sequence goes on from OU426877.1 coordinate 94,720,523, forward strand.
CTCTAAATTAGCAAAATAGCACTAAAAACCGTAAATATGCAAAAATTAGCATTATAAAGTTTTGTATATAACATCAGGGAAGTGTGAAACAAATTTGTATCTTACTTTCAATATTCTAGGACTTACCAGAAAATATATGCATTTGCTAGAACTTCCGAGCCCTGCTTATAATTTATTATATTATATGAAAAAGAAAACTTTTTTTTTAAATAAATCATAAGGAAAGATTAATAAAAACAAAAGTCGGAGAAATTGCAAAAACTGACACAAAATTGGATTAACCTCTCACAAATTGTATTATTTCTTAGTTTTTAAATTAAGTAAATACTGCTTTTATTCTCTTTTATCACTTCAATCGTCTTCTCCCTTATTCTCATAACAAATTTTTGCAACATTTCTAATGTAACTTTTCTTTTTTTTTTATTCTTGAACGCATTTTTTACTTTTGCACTAAATTATGTTTCATACCTTTACATAAAGGGTGTCCCAATAAGAGTGCACGATTTAATTTAAAAATAACCCAAATTTTTTGAGCGAGTGGTAATATTTTTATTGCATTGTAAAGTGGACAGGTTCCGATTATGTATGGAATAAAATATTCGGTAAATGGTCCCCGCGGCTCTGATCATAAGGCTTTTGCTTTTTGACGCGTTGGATCTCGGCCTTGAGCTCAGGAATTGTTTGTGGTTTATTCACATAGACCTGAGATTTCATAAAACCCTAAAGAATGAAATCTCACGATCTTGGTGACCAGTTAACATCGAAATTTCGGAAAATGATCGTGTGGAAATCTTTGTTTCAATAAATCAATTATTTCATGCGCAGTTTGGTAAATTGCGCCGTCCTGCTGAAACCTTAATGTCGTTCCTGTAACGATGTTACGTCCTTCAATCTTTTTCCTAGCTTCGAAAGGACTATTTGAGTCATTTTTTTTTTATTTAAAAAATACCCCAATCGTGCGATGACATTATAGATAAATTTAGGAGCTTTATACATTTAGGCGTGAATTTTTGTAACACCTTGCTCGTAGTTAAATCGAACCCAAGTGCTTTCTTTGGATTCATTTAATTGAGAATTACACGTTTAACTTCTTTGACTGTAAAGGTTTTCATATAAAAAGTCCATTTGAAATGGCGTTTTTAAGTAGCGATGTATTTCGGATTTCATCTGTTGTGAGTGTTGGAAGGGATGGAAGAAGATGTTTCGAAAACACATAGCTTCCTTATCGCTTCTTGCCCATTCTTTATTATTCTTTCTAAATGGTGGTACAAATTGTTGAGGACGCTTGATATACTTAGTAGCTTTCCATAGTAAACAGTCGTTTAATTCTGACGCTAACAAGTTACTAATATTATAGTAAGCATTTTGAAGCTTGTCAACATCCCGAAACTAACTACCTTACAACTACATTGAGAGCTAAACTATATGCGATAGCTATCAGTAGTTCTACTAGAAAATTAATACTGCATGCACGAGAATTTAACTTGCTAACCACTATAGCTGTAGGTTATGTTTATTTAATGCATTAAAAATTATATGCTTTTAGAAATTAAATGATTTTTTTTTTCGGTGAATTGAAAAAATGAAAAAAATCACTGAATAATTTTAATTCGTCGGTTGAATTTTATTAGTTAAGTGTAGTTATACATTTAAAAGTTGTATTCAATATTTTCAGCACTATTATAATTTATATAGTGAAATATTTGGTTTTTAGAAGAGAAGTTTTCTTTTTGGCTGACTTTATAATAAAAAAAGTAATTGAAAAGTGAACGTTCATTAAAAATTAATTATTTTTTAACTATTCAAGAAAGTTGAATTTAATGTGATTAACACGAAATTATTCTAATAATTCTTCTTTGAATTCCCAATTATTTGCATTCATTTATGTACACTCGAAATATTTTTATTATTATACATAGAAAATTTTATGAATTACAATTTAGACTATTGAAACTAGTTACCGTTTATTTTGACCATTCAGTCATAACTGTTTTATTATGCAGATATCATCAAATCTATTAAATGGGAAACATTAGCATATTTAAAAGAATTGAAGTGTAGTTTTAGTATTGCCTTTGGAGTTATGAACAGTTTAAATAAAGATATAAAGAAATGGAAATCTTTTCATGTCAAATTCCAATTATAATTCTATCAATTACGTATTTCTAATAGATTTATTAATTTGCTTTCTTTGTTTTATTTAAAATTAAATTATAATTTTTTTTTATTTATATCTTGCATGTATACCCTATAGTTGAAATGTTCAAAATTTATAATTGCGAAACAAGCTTATCTCAATATTATATTACTCTTATTTTTTATGAATATACCTTTAACGAAAATGCAAAATATGTACTCATAATAAATATATGTAAATTCAAAACTAGATTTATTTAGTGACGACGCATTTCGATTTATGTATTTATACCGCAAAAGGTAAAAGAAAGAAACTTCGCATTAATGTTAATACCACAAACCAAATAACTTAAAATTTGTAATTAGTAGTTGTTATAGCCATAAAAAGGCGGGATGCATTGGAGCGGTTGCAACCAGCACCTAAAGTTCCTGTATTTGTGTTACTTCAATTCAAACTTTATTTGGTCTATTGATTGAATCAATGGATCCAATTGGTTGATATGTTACGCTTTCTTCTGCCTCGTAAAGTGGCTTGCTCTTCCCTGTTAGTTTTTTCAATTTTTTGGATCTGTCACACTGTACCACCCTTGAATAAAAGGTATATGTGTAATAAAACCAATTACTAAAAATGCACACAAACCGTTGGAATCTGAAATAGGGGTTGTGTAAAATTTTTAAACCCAAAACCATAGAATCAGTGGAATGCAGGGGGGGGGGGGGTTATTTCGTTCGTAATGTATTTTGAAATAATAAAAAATTCCTGAGTATGCAATACTCAAACTATAATATTGTATATAATAATTACAGTAATAGGTGTAGCTATCTACTTGCGTAATTTACCAATACATGAGTAATTGAGTATATCTTGAGTAAAACTTTAAGCAATTCTCAGTAATAATGAGAAATTAATAAATGCGATAGTTCACAAATTTTTAGCATCGATTTACCGTTCGGTATACGACGATGAAATAAAAACAAATAACGAAGAGAACGATAAATGCAATTACCTATTTATCTTAAATTTATAAAAAAGATTATTTCAAATAATAATATCGAACATTGTGAAAACAATTAAAAATGGTAATTAATTTATAAGCATCTTTATAGGGATTGGTGCCAATCAATGTAGGTATTTAAATTCCCGAAAATGCCGTTTTTGACTCTAGTACAAATATCATTTGGGAAAACGGAGTTCTAAACCTAAATAAAAATACCGACAACAATATTTATTAATAAATATCGTAAATTGATCTTTTTTTTTTGGGTGTCGTATTATGGGTTCAAATTCCCTCACTTACGCTTACTACAAATATACTACATTTGCTTAATAATAATAATGGGCATTTGTTGTAAAATATTGTAAATTATACCTCTTGATTGAACACTGGTTTATTTAATTCATATAATTTTAAATTAAATTTTATTGATATCTTAAAATCAAACATTTTCAAGTTATCAGAAACGTTTATCTGTGAAACATGGACAGTGTCATTTTCTTTGCTGTGACCGGGCAGTTTGTCACGGGATGTGTTTTACGAGCAGTCCCAAAGGTACGCTAACCTACAGTTACCTACCTTCCCTTTTAGTCACCCCTACTTCACAAAAGATCTTACAAGAATAAGGGAATGTCGCTGTATATGTAACGATACGATGCATAAATGTAGTTTTCTCTCTTGCGTCTAAGTGCTTTATGCACGTATCAAGTTTAAATATGAATGATAAAATCTTACACCATCTGCTTTTTTCACTACACAGCCCTCCCCATGTACATAAGTTTCAAATTTTTCTGCATTTATGTTAGCTAATCAATTGCAAAATTTGTACTGACAAAAATATTATGTTGATTTGAAAATTTACGAAATGGTACTTGTAAGTTTAACAAAATGTAAAAAAAATTAAATCATCTATCTATAATAATACATAATGTTCAATCATTCTTATTTTAACCCTCTTGTCTTGAAAGTTTTTTGTTACTGTGTTCAACACTTATTTTCTTTCTAAAATAAAGTTCGGGTGATAAAGTACAATATAACGTATTTTTTATTTGATATGTTAAATTAAGTAAAGTAAGATTAGAAACAAATGGGAATTTAAAGCAGATCATAGTGTTAGAGGTTTGGGATTCGATTCCAATACTTGATACACATATTTTTACTTAAGGGTAAAACCTAGAGTTTCCTCCAATATATCAGAATTTACGTACATATATCGAAATACCTTTAGGCTGTCTAGATCATATTTTGATTGCCAGTAATATAAAATAGTGGAAAGAAAAAATAAACAAGCTTTGAATTCTGAATTATTCTTTTTTATTATTTGAATTTTATATCTTGATATTTTACAAATTTACACTTTATTGAAAAATAGCTTACCTATATTTATTCTACTTTATTTTAAATTTGAATTATTTTACAAACGGGCACTTCGAATGTGATGAATGACGAACCAGAGTTTTAAATGTTTATGTCTATGTTTCGGTAAATTTTCGCGAAAAACGTTACGTATTATACGGGTCAAGTTTTATGGAAAATTTTCTCATACGAAGAAAATATTATTAATTCGTTTGCTTCTAATTAAAAAAATTACCCTATTATAATATTATGTAAGCCGTTGTATGATTTTTCTAACCGTCAAAAATAAAAGTGAGATCTCGATGAACATCAATTCTGTACATATTTCGATACAAGAATTTGCATTTGGTTGATTGGTTTAGCATGATGGAAACCATGTCTCGTGAGAGACATTCATCACTTACTTGGAAAGATGTGCTCTAGTCCTGCAGCGACCATGCCATTAATACCACAACACGTTGCTCAACTGTGACATTTGAATTTTACTCAAGAATGGGAATTATATATTTATGTATATAATTTTTATGATTTTTCTAATAATATTTTGGTGTAAGTACATATTATTATTATGTATAAGGTAAATAGCATTCTAACAATAGAGCTTTATATTTAAGTTTGTGAACAAGTTAGTACCTTGATATTGTTGAAAATGAAAGAATTTTTAATTTTATTGATTTATACTCGTACTTGGTGTGTTCACATTCAGATTTTGCAAATTGTGAATCTGCAGAAAGATTAATTGTTTACCAGCTGATAATGTAAACTTATGCACCCAAGCCGATGCCGACAAGCAACCGGATTCGGACTGTTTTAATTATTAATGGTGATTAGTGCATTCTTTTTCTATCCAACTGTTAGTTTGAACCGCCTGCTTTAATAGCATTCTTCGCCATTTATTGTACCACACTGCACCATGGGCCACTTTTTATATCTCATAATCATTGTTGATCTTTGTAAAAAGTATACGGCGGATATATATTTTTTTTATTGCACTAAATTAATCCTATATCTTCTGACTCTTTGTAACCTATCTCGAGAGAAAATTTTATCATTCTTGCAGCGCCGATTTGGCTGTTTTTATAAATCCTACCTTAAATGTCACACATTTGCATATTAAAAATTTATTATTATCAAATTTCTTTCGTTTATAAAAACATTTAAAGAACGTCCTTTCTTTTGTTATGAACTTTTCCAGAATACCTGTTGAAGTATGTGTTCGCTAGTCGGGCGTGTTACGTTGATTAAAATTAGCAAACGATATGGATGTTGATTTAACAACTTTGGTATACACTTTCTACTGCAATTAAAGAAAGGAAGTAATAAAATTATTTTAATCATTATTTTATAGGAGTATTATAAATAATAATTACCAGTACAGAACTGGCAATCTTCATCCACATATAGCTCCAGTATGAGGTAAAGCAACGGGAGAGAATTCACTCCTAGCTTATGAAGAAAATTAAAATTTGACAATTAACTCTTTGAGTGGTTAATTAGTAATGACAAGAAATAATGCTGTGAAGCTATGATGATCAGTGTAATATGTTATGGTGAAACCATTTTTACATGTTTTACAAAGATTGCTTTGTAAAATTTACATTTCACCAAAGTATTCTATTTGCAAATTTAGAGTATGATAAATAATTACTATGTTTGTGTGTTTATTAGAGTTGTCTTTACTTAAGGTTTTAACTAATTTTAATTTAATGTATTTCCGATTGAACCATTTACATATTCAAAAATCGAAAATTAATAAAGAAAAATACTAATAAATTAAGGACATCCAAATTCCAAATAATTTTCTTCTTAAAAAATGTTCTTTGCCGTCAAATGAACCTCAGCAGGGTTATCTAACTGTTTAGATAACAATTTCAGCAGTATTTAAACAAAAATCTAATACAGCAAGTTCGGACAGAAGAGCTGTGTGAAAAATACGATTAGAGAAATCGGTGGATACAGCATCGACATATTCATGATTCTAGAACGAATGGATGATAAACATAATAAGAAATAAGAAGTTAGTGGCTGTAGACCGACCAGGTAAATTATCAATTATATAACTTTTGTTAGCTTGCATCAGTTGAACAGGAAATGTAAAATTTTCAAATTCGATTTTGGCGGATTTATCTTTTTCAGGAAAAAAATTTATGTTAGGTCAATTTAATTTTCAATAATTATTTTATGGTAATTTATTGAACAAAAGGGGAATATCTAAAAAATGTAATTTCAAAATAAAAGGTGTGAAGTATAAAGAATTGCATAGATATTGCTGTCATCTTCCCCTAGATGCAAGGGTTGAAAACCACTCTCCAATAAAAATGTTAAATAAATTTTATTAAATTTGATACTTCGTATCACATTGCACTGTGTTCTTATAAAGAAACAATTTTGATCGTCGTTGCAAAAAATATTTTTAATTTTTAACAAAATAAATAATTCTTATTATTTCGTCAATTCACTTCAAACTTAAAATAAAATATGAATTTATCAAAAAATAAATTAAGTTTTTTCAAAATTTGTTATTATTCTTTAAACATAATTTTTAAAGACTACCATATTCTACGGTCGCAACAGAACCTCACCTCACCTAATTATATATTAATGGTATATTATACCAAAATACAAATTCAAAATATTTAAAAATTCCAAATGTTTTAAAAGACACGAGATATTTGACAAGCACTTCTAATAACTTGAATATGGATAACTAAACTAAATAATATTCAATTTTTGCATTTGTGTACATGAGTAAGGATTTTTAGAATTTTCATGGAAAATTTGTAATTTTATTAGTTTTCCTGGAGTTATGAAATTTTAGTCTACACAAGTTTACATAGTAACTTGCCTCTTGGGCTATCTAGGTATCGCCAATGTTTTCATAAAGCTCTTCGAGAATTTACCTAGGAATTTAGATAAAAATGTTTTAATCTGTAAATATAATTTTAAATAATAAAGAAATATTTATTCTGATTTTTTTAACATACCTAAGAATTATGCGCATGTTTTAATTAGTATTTTAATTATTAATTTTATAAAGCATAATAATTATATTCCCAAGAATAGACATTGCTACTTTTTTATTTGTAGGAATAAATTAGAACAATAAGTGTTCTTACAATTATACTTATGTAAATAAAAATCAAGCCCAAGTTTATAGTCTGGTCAGTGTGTAATTAATATTGGCTTTTTTATACCTGTCATCTCGAAATAATTACTTCAGGTGTTCATCAAAATAAAATGCATATAAGCCTTATGAATATTTATACAAGCATTCAGCCGAATAGGTATGCATAAGAAATCGCGCCATCGGTGATATGCTTCATTATTATTCATTATTAATAAAGCAAAATAAAAAAACTTTTAGTTTATCAAATTTATTGTTGCTTTATTACTTAATCTTCTTTTCTTGTTTCAGTGGTACCGATGCGATCTTCGAATTCTACCGAGGAACATAGCAGAACGTTTTATTCTTTTGAACGAAGACAATGAAACTCAAAAATTTCTGCAACAGTCGGAAGATAAATCTGATTGGATTATAACACAAATTTGGCATTCCATGGTGAAAACTTTTTTGGGCTGGTTTATGACGCAAACTTCTATTAATGGGTAAGTAATAATTAATCAAAGAAATATAAAAATAGACTCGGGCTAATTTTAATTATTAATTCATTTACGAATTTTTTTTGTCGTGCTTTGGGTTTGTTTGAATTAATTTTAACTTTAGTTTTGTTTACTAATTTATTGCATTAACGTTTGAACCAATGTACGATACGTTGTTACTATGGTAGATGAGAGGATTTACAGAAAAATTCTCAACAACATTTCTACATGTGCATAGGGGAATCTGTACGAAATCAGCAGAAAAATAATTGGTGGAAATAATTTGTAAAATATGAATTGAAGAACCAATTATTATTAGTTTAATATCATCTTTACATTTTTAGTATTATCTCTATCTTGAAGGTTTTCGTGTTCATTTCAAAATAGGCTGAACGGATTGATTTGAAATGTTAGTAGTTTCATTTTATATTACCTATCACTTTAAATTACAAATAGTTTTTGATCCTTAGCTACTAAGACCGTTCGTATTTTTATTATTTTGTTTTAGGTACAAAAAAATTAATTATTCCTACTTTTAACCTGCCACCTGCCCCAAAACATATGTTTGGGAATTTTTTTGTATAACCGATATGTTTTGATGATGTTAACACCTCTAAGATTTAACACAGATATATTATGAACTAATGATTATTCTTATCTTAAAATCAACATTGTCAGTGTCTCCTTTCCCAAAGTTTGTAATTACATAATTTATGTTGACCAAAGTGTGTTCTTATGGAACTTTTTATCTCAAAATCAAAAATATGAACTTATAAACAATAATAACATAAAGAAAAGTGTAACATAATACTTTTTACATTTTTTCCATCAAATTTCTATCTCGACATAGGAAAGGTCAATCTGGTCCAACCACAACTCTTTTCTTGACATTCAACTGCAATTTCTCAAAATTGCAATTTAGCAGATAAACTGCTAAGGACCAGATGACCACAAAACACCAATTGCCCTCAATTGATCAAAGCAAAACATCCATGTAGCACTAAGAAAAATCATTCGGGATTATTTTTTTTCATTCCATCACAAAAATTGTTTCACAAATACAACAAAAAAAGATAAAATATAGTTAAAGTGCTGTGAAGAAATTTAAATGTTTTTATCAAAATAAATTTATCTGTAAACTTAACTGTATTGTTTCCAACAATAAACATGCCGATTAACCCTTCAAGTTGAAATAAAAGCTTTTACAAAATTCGATTTTTTGCGATTACATTTGCTTGACAAAATTAAAATGAAATTCTAATTTTTGCAGTTGGACAATTAGATGCGTTTACCGTATAAAAATATTATAGTTGGATATAAGCGGCGAAGACTAAACTTAATCCTAAGGGATTTAATGATTCCAACATAAATAATTATTTACGGGAAAGCTTATGAATTACGTTAAAAATTATATTGGCGCGAACCACGTATGCAGCTTTACCTCCAAGACAAATAAATATTTATTTTTCAAAATAAAAAAAGGTTAAATGGAACCTCAATAAAAATGGACAAAAAATGAATGGTAACCTGAATAAACATGACTTGAAATAGTTATTTTTATCATTAGGTTGGAAACTGAATTTTTCCGAGTACGAGTTTTTTTACAGGCCGAGACGGATTAGCCGATGCCTGTATTTACGAGCACTCGGAAAACAGTTTCGTGCCGCATGATAAACGTAATTTTTTACGCCGACTTCTATAATTAATTACATAAAATTTAATTATTTTTTGAAATATTTGGTATTAGGGATTTTTTGTAGTTATTGGTAGTAAAATATTTGAATTCAAAATTTGACGTTTAAATTTAACTAACCTAAAAAATATAGATATTTGTTACATTCATTTTTTATAAAATTATCTAATAAAAATATAGTATACTTATATATAATTATAAAATAATTAGTTAGCTGTATTATAATTGCATTAAAAAGTGCCTTTTATTACAAAAATTTGTAATATCTATTTAATTTAATTCAATTTGACGTACAAAATATAACCAAGAATACCAACATCTTATAAAATAATCACTGTGTTTTTCAAACGCTAGGCGAGAAAACAAGCTTTTCAAGCCGCATTTGAAATATGCAATTGAACACTTGCCTCGTGGAGGCGTAAAAATAAAATTTCTGTACGTGTAGATTCAGGTTACATGTTTTTCTAACATGATACCGCAATGTATCATTTTTAGTCTGATAAATTATACAGAAAGTGATACTTTCGTTGGTGTTGGAGGTAAAATTTTTTACAAGTTTGTATTAAATAGTTATTATTAAAAGAAAAGGTAGAAATCTGAATTTTTATTTTCTATATCAAAAATCTACAAATTGTTGATATTTTTCAAGTTACTACTAACGTTAATTTTAAACATCTCAATCAGCTGCATCGTTTTCTCTTAAAAAGCGAGTTTTTGGAACTCAGTTGACTAGATCATTTTAATTGCATACTTACTATGAATTTAATATCTTTCAGTAAAGTTTAGGTTTTGATTCCGAATAAAAGTTAGACCCAGGTGTCATCACTTATTTCGTTCCATTATAATCAACGTTGATGAACTTTTTAATAGTCGATTGTTTTTGTTGTCTTATTTACTGGTAGGCATAGTATTCACGCTATTTATTTAAGCGTGAAGTTTTAAAATTAGTTTTTAATTGAAACTAGGTGCGATAGCTGCACGTACTTTAATTTCATCAATTTGATGAATTCCATAGTTTGCGTGAAAGAGAAACTATTGGATGTTAATTTCATGAAGTAATTGATTTTTTCTAATATGAAAGAATATGAAATATTTAATTAAATCTAAAATTTTTGTTGTTTTTTTAAAGAATTTTTCATATTATTGCATTTAATCAAATATATTAATTCTCACTATTAGGAGGTTTACCTTTTAATGTTTCTTCTATTATCAAAGCATTTTCGTTTGCTTCTTCATTCAATTCTTTATTTTATCTTTTTCTGCCTGTTGATCGTATAAGTTGTGGCTATGCCGTATTAGAAGTTTTATAAATCAAAAAATATATGATATGAGGTTACAGGTACCTATAAACTATAAATATGCGACAATATTTAATTAATATCGAACCTGCCTTGTTGTACATACAAATTATTATTAGAAAAATTACGCAGTAATTTAGTTTTTGTGATGACGTAGTTAAATTAGAATTCCAGCAACTTATTGCAGCAATTTTTTCTGGAAATTAGTAGAATGAAGCGTCTTATTAACGTCCAATCAAAGTATAACTGCGCTTACCGAGGCGGATAATTGAAAACGAACTCAAAAAATTCGTGATCATTTAAGTTAACTCTAATTCATTGAAAAACCGTATTAAAATTTTGCTCAAGTTTATTTGCTTGGATGTCATTTTTGGCATAACTAATTATATAATTATAATTTTTTTCAAATTACTCCACATCAAAATTTACAATCATTAAGATGAATGTTTTCGTAAAAAAATTTATATAATTAGGGTAACACAGTGTCGACGTGCTCGTATTTTACAGGTAAAAATTTCATCAAGTTTTTCAACAATCCTTGAACCCGCTAATTTAATTTTTATTAATTTTAATTTTATGAATGTGGCTATTTTTTAAATTAAAAAGTACATATTAAAAATTTGTTGTGCATTTTGTAAAGAAGTATGTAATGGTGATTTAATAATTGAACAAATAATCAAATTATTGATAATAATATACAAGTAGATATGTAAATTTATTAAAAATTGCATTATTAAATTAATTACTACAAATTAACATCAATAATTACTAAATTATAATGTGGTTGTACTCCGAACGGTAATTTACAAATAGTAGATTACCAATGATAAATGAAATCCTATGAGCTTGAAAATATTAATTTTTGATTTGTTCTTAAATGGGTGGTCATTTTATAATGAAACGTGAGGTCACACACGCTCAAGAATACGAGTCATTATAAAATTATTAAAGAATGACAATTTAAAAACAGGAAGACGTATTTTTGTACGGTTTTTAACGTGCAATCATAAGCGCATTACCTGTGGCATGGGTAGTAATTATAACCATATGTCCGATGACCAAGAGCGGGCGTTGCTGTCATTAACTCTGGGAAATCGGCAATTAGAAAAATTAACAGCGATCGAGTCATTGTACCTTAATTCACAAAATTTTACGTTAATCGTTTTAATATCGGAAAACAATTTTCTTTAAAAATTATTATTTTATGTTCTAATTTGCTCAATGTTCAAATAATTGCTGAATTATATAATGAAACTACTACGTACGTTTGCCCCAAGTTTTCAGAAAATTTTAAAAGCGTTTATGTACCTAACTACGTAAATTTAATTCTTTTCAATGTTAGGTCAACGGTTTTTAAATTGAGGTACCTAATGAAAAAAGGTTCATAGTATATTGTTCTTTAATTTGTCAATAGTCCTTAACATACCAACAATGATGATACACACATTTTTAATTAATTAATTATGCATATTTTATCCAGCGAAAACAATGATATGCAATTTTTCTTCAAGTAAGGATGCAAAGCTGCAGCCCACATGATCATAAGAGAAAGTGAACAAGCAAGCAAAAGCACTAGGAAAAAATCCTAGTTTTTTCATGTCTATTTATGTGATTGAAACGATGTAAGTGAAAACAGCAGTCGTCCAGTTGTCCAAATTCTCTGAAATATCTTTCCATCGGAGAGCTTTATATAAACGCAAACTTGATCGTCGTCTTGGGTTAATCGCTGAAACACGTGGCCGATATTTTTATTGGATAACAATTAAAATCGCCTACAACTTTTAACTTTCACACTTCTAATTCTAAATTATCTACTAATTAACAAAATTGTATGCAAATATGTACATTAAATAGGCAGATATATAATAATTTACGGAACCTTATATTAATGGTGTTTGTTATACCCAATATCACACTAAAACATTAGAAACCAATAAATGGTATAAACCAGTTCTTTTATGTAAATCTTGGTTAATTGATTTACAAACAACTAATTGAAAAACAAATTTTATCTCTAAAGGTGATTAATTATTGTGATTTTAGACTTTTTCTTTTTTGTAATTAGTATTTTTTATAAACTTGTGAAGCTATTTTTTTTATTCGTACAATAATAAAAACAGGTCGAGAATACTAATTAATTTGATAACGATTGGCTTTAGTTATCCTGAATGTTACTTAAAAGGTTTAATATATTATTTATTTATTTTTTATATATTTTTTTCCACTCAGAAACACATTATACATAATATTATTATTACATTGAGCTTGGCAATGGTAGGTTGATCAAATTGTTACGGATCACATATGCCACATTGTTTGCAAAAAGAAATGGTTTTTGTTGTTTTTTTGAAAAGTGGTTGCACTACCCACATTTTATTCAAAAATAATCATGCAAAATTATCTCATTTTAATGCAGAATCTTGTTATTCAAATAGTGTTTGCCTTCGCCTTGTGACTACACTAGTCTGTGATATCATCAATATCATAATTCCTTGCGTAAGACAGGAGCTGTTCCGAATACTAACAGCTTTTAATGTTTAAAATGTCGATTCTTATTCTTGTTGGGTTATAAATAAAATATAACAAGTCGGGAGTTGTAGTGGTTCACCCTTTAATCTTTGATTTTCAGTTAAAAGTTTTACATATCAATGATTGCATTTATTGTTCTCATTACTTTTTAACTTCGGTGTGTTCTAACGATCTTTTATATTGTTTGCATCCTGTCGAAAGATGCACGAGCAGTTGCCGCTGATCAAGAACCTGCTTATTGAGGCGAATACTAGAGTTCGAATCCAGATTGTCCGTTGTTTAAGAATTAGTGAGTGTAAAATGTAAATACTTTTTATTTCTGCTTGATAACCCATTGTCATCTTTAAACTTCAAACATAATTCTTTTGTAATTTGGCATACTGTCGTAATTCTTTAACTGTAATTAATAAATCATTCTAGTTAATTATGCATTTGAGTGTCTAATTATTTAATTTTTAAGTAAAAAACAAAATTGCTGGAAATTACCTACAGTTTATAATTTTTGCGCGTACAGAATAGTTCGGTAAGTTTGTTTAATAATAATAATAAATAATTGAGTATTAATTGGTTTGATATATTGCTGACATTACTGGTTTTTGCATCACAAGTCCTTTGTGTGAAATCCGACTCGTGTTTTTCTAACAGAATGCATTGGAATGTGTTTTCTAGTGTCAAGATTTAAGCTGGCCAGGTAATTATTAAAAAAAACGAAAACAAAATCGACTTCAGTGCTATCTGACTTCTAAAAATTAATTTAGCTAAACTTTAATAATAATAATTAAAAGTTGCTATGCCTACTTAATATAGTCATTATTTTTGTTAATTAGTTACCAGTCAAGTTATGTAGGTATGATATAGTTGTAATAACTAAATATTAACTGTATAATTATCAAATCGATCACAAAATAAGTTTATAAACTGACATAATAGTAAATTAACAAATTAATCTCTAGAATATCTTTTGTATATTCTCCAACATAACCAGAGGAAAATCCATAAAATTACCTTAAAATTTATACTTTTATTAAAGTGATGAAAAAATTTTGATTCGGTACTTATGAATTCGATTTATTACTCGTAACAGTTGCATTACCTACACCTGTTTTCGATTTGTAATTTTAGTGGCCGTAAATGAAAAAGGTGTTCAAGTTACACTTGTTTTCACTAGTAAGTTAGTACGATGCAAATAGTCATTACCAATAAGTCATGACATTTATATTAATGCATGAAAATAAAAATAGTACCGGAGTAGTGTTTTGTTTATCCAGTGTGGAAAGTGAATAATTTTCTTCCACAATTTGGCATTAGCCGATCGAAGTATGCTGTGTTTCAGAGGTGTACATATTATTTTATAATTAATTAAGAGCATTTCTTAAATGTTTTATTATTATATCGACTCTGTTAAGACAAAAATGAATAAACGCCATTTCATAAATTTTCAGGAGACACAAAATACCGTTTATCTTATTTAATAACTTGTAAATATAATTACTATAATTTTAAAATTAGTAGATTGGTTCTGCTGTGATCTTTTCTAATTATAATGGTGTTTTCTAAAATTATAAAAATATGCAAATAATAATTTTAATTTTTAATCTTATCTTTAATATAAATCATCCAAATAAATGTGATGGCAAAATTTTAATATAAATTTGTTACCTGTTATCTATCTAATCTAACGCATTATTCGAATAAATTCTTGTCGAATATAAAAAATTATAAATTTTAAAGCAAACGTTAAATTCTTCTACATTATTAAATCTAATTATTATAAATTATAATAATTTTACAGCTCACAAAATCACTATTACTCACTATTATTATCCTTCTCCATTCCCAAAGTATTATTTCTATACCCTGCGCATTTTACAAATAATAAAATAAATTAATGAAATGCGTTTACTACACCAAAATACACTAAACTTAAAATTTTCCTTTAAACCACTATTTAATTTACAAATCGTATACGTAATATTATGTAAGTCAGTTCTATTGAAGTTGGCAAGTTATTTTTCACATTCACTTTTTCACCTGCCGAAGATAAAATTAAGTACCACATTAATGGTACTTAATTTACTTGGGCACTTGAAATAAGTACCCTGAAGTAATAGTGAAAAACCTATTTTTGAATTCCTAGCTATGAAATGGTTGCTTTGCTTACTATTATCAATGGTATATTATGGAAAATATCCTAAAAAATTAATTTTTAAGTATTTACTCTGGTAGTAAATTTGTTTTATTTGTTTTGTTTTGTTTATTTTAATGGTATATATTATCTTCTGTTTGGTTACTCTTTTCTCACTTTTTCTACCGCTGCACAGTAGTTCATTTTTAAGTTTTAGAAGGACAACATTGTAAAAATTTCTCCACATGCTCTAAATATATATTAGAGCACTGAAAAAATATTAATAAAATTCTAAACATTACGAGAGAAGTTTTTGAGAGCGCAAAAATATAAAAATTAATAAATAAATAAAAAAATTGAAAAAAATGACCAAGTACAAAATTAATTATTTTCTCAAAATTCTTCTATATTGTTTGTTAAATTTTAAAAGAATGATATTAGCGTAAACAAATTAAACATATTGTACCTTAATATCTAGAAATAATTACAAGTATTTATGTATTTCTTTTACAAGCCACTTCACATTTCGTTTCAAAAAGTTTTTTTGACTTCTCCCACTAGTCTTCCAATTCAAATAAATGCATTCTCGTCATTTTAAACCCGACACCTGATGACAAATAAGTTTTTTTTTTATAAAAATTTCAGGGTTCTATATAATTTTGTATAAAATAAATATTTTATGCGAAAAGTAAATTGAATAGAAAATAACCTGAAAAGTGAGTTTTTTAAGTGGATGGTGTGGTAGAATTGCGGTGTGGGATTTTAAAAATTTTTATCATATTTTTATAACGTAATTTTTTCAAAATTCTTAGTATTTAAAGATTTTTGTCATTTTTATTTTTCTTGTTTATTCAAATATTCTAAATCCAAACCTGTTAAGTGTAAATTATTGTTGGTTATTTTAAATATTATTTTTCTATGTAGTAAGTATGTGTTCTTTACTTAACAGTTAAAATCTATTATTTTAATATTTTGTATAGTTTGTTTATTTTGTAAATTGAATATCCTTTGACACTAACTTGCTGAAATTATAAAACAAAATTTTGCCAAAATTAACATATATATTAACATATTCATTGACAGTCGCACCCCTCCGCACATTTGGAGTATTATTACTGGATAGTTAGATGAGTAAGTAGTAATATAAAACAATTTTAAGTTTGGAAGAAAAGGGTCTTTTTTTTAATATTCTATTGAAATTTGAATAATAAAATAAAAATGTAATTTTTTATTTAATTCCGAAAAAATATATTTTAAATATAAAAATATTTTAATTGTTTACATTTTGGATCATCAGCCATCATTAAATATAAATAAATAATAAAAACTAGTAAAAACCTCTAAAAACAATGAGAACAAATTCAATAAATGGCAACAATAAAATATAACAGAAGGCATATTTTATTTTCACCCACGTTTGCTTATTACCACTAGATAGCTTTTAAGAATTGCGCCTATTTTTACGCAATAGAGCAGGGTAACTATCTGATCTTAATTTTCTACAAAAATTTTTAAATTTTGAACCTTAAAATTTTGGGTTAATTGTCCCCGTAAAAGTGAAAAATAGACCACTGTGGCGCTGTTAAGTAAATAGTATTGCTAGGTTAGTTTTATTAAGATAACTGTTCTTGTTTAGCGAATTTTACAGATACGAAGCGAGTGGAAAATTTGCTGACCAAATCTTAATATACTTTAAATTTTATATGAAGCTTCTAAATCACATTCGTATACGAATTGTATACGAGTGTACACTAGTGCACCATATCAAACACACCTACTTAATATGTCATACATTATTGAGATAGTATACTTGTAATAAGCTCGTCCTTTAAATTTATGAGTTGAACAGAAGATTTTTTTTAAAAAATCAAGCAAAAGCAAATTGTTCAGTACTTAAATTTTAACAAATAGTACAAATTTATTTCATGCTTTAAATATTTTTTATTTTACGATACTTATAACCGTGAAATGAGAAATGGTTACCAGTCCTCTTCTTGTGACATGTAATAGTATAAAACATAATTTTTTATAAGATAAAAACACAAAATATTTGTTTATTCTAGTGATTTGGGTTAAAAATAAAATTTTAAGTTGATCATATTCAAAGATTGAAGGTAATGTAAATGTCAATGTTAATGTGTACTGTGTACATCTATTCATTTTTAAATTGCGGCTTACAAAATACATATTTGAAGTGGTTGAAACTTTAAAAAAATGCAGAAAAGATTGATTAGAAAATTTATCAAATTTTTTAAAATAATGTCATATATCTCATAGTTTATTTATTACCTTCCGCCGTAAAGTAAAATTCGAATATTACTTCACTAATATTTAATATTACTTCATTTCAAAACTTTGATTTTTATGTTTAAAATTGCTTTTTGTCATTGTTGTCTCCTCATTGTCTCCCAACTCAGGAGTAAAGTTACTTTTCTTCGCTTAAGTAATTTTTACGTTTAGCTCAGTTACCAGAGATTTCGATAGATTGTTAAAAATAATCTGTGGATTAAGCTTTGATTTCGATAAATTAATTTAAACAATGTATTTGAGATATTATATTATAAAAAAAATTTGAAATGATTTGAAAAAAATATCCGAAGGAAATACCTTTTCTTATCCTTTGGGAAGAGGATAAAGAAAAAACAGCTTGTTGCCAAGTTAAAAACACCTAAATAAATTTGAAATAAATTTGTTTTTACTTATGTGTTGTAAGTAAATTGTATTACTTTATGTATGTATTGTTTTAAATGTTGGTAAATTTTTCTTTAATTTTAGTAGATTAGTAGATCTGTTGATAAATCGGTAGTTCTAGCTGCACTGTTCTAGCTACACCTTATGCTAATATACTTTTAGCTCTTGATCAGAGCAAAAATATTTTTTATTTGATCGGAATTAAATCGTCATATTTTAGCTCTTATTATTAGAGGACGTAAAGTGAGATTTTTAACCCTAGTACTAATACAATAACTGAAATAAACCATAGCTCCAAAAACAACATTCTTTTACTTACTTTTAGACGAACATTTTCTAAAAAAAATCACGAGTGTTTTTTTATAATTTCTTTTTCTATCTTTTTTCTTCGGTTGAAGAACGTTAAAATTTATCTCTTGCACTTTTTGCTACTCCTGTGATCTATCCTAAAGAGTTTTACTGTGTAATTTACTAATGTATCGTTGTAAATTCTAGACTTCTCTTTTTTTCAAGATACTTGCTTTTCTAGATGATACTATTATTATTAAGACAACCTGCTATTCTATTTTCTTTGTTAACTTGTATTACTTCTGCTTCCACATCCCCGTAGCTGTACACCGATATACCCAGGTAATTGAACCTCATTACTTGTTGGACTACAACTACATTTGTCTACAATTTACATCTAATTGGCATGGCAGATACCATTCATATATTTGGTGTTTCTAGTCGATATTATCATATATTTTTTTTTATATTTCTATTCTATAATATATCTATAAATTTTTATAATTATGTATGAATTCTTCAAGATTTAGTCAACTACTGTTATTTTAGAACTATGATTATGTTAGTTATTATTTTTTGTGTCAGCTTAAATGCAGTGTTAAGGAAATTGATGCCTCTATAGATAGTTTCTATAAGAATTCTATAAGGACCTGGAAATTTTCAAATTTTTAATTTTACTAATGCTTATTCCAGAACTTGGAAAGTGAAGAGATGAAAAGAAGAGTAGTGCTTAAAATGGTAAATAATTTTTTCCATTTAATCGTATCTCGAACTTGTATCATTTATTTATAGGATCTACTCCCCCCCCCCCCACCACCATACAAAAAACTTTCTTAAATCCAGGACACTCGAGAAGAAATAGTATAAAAATTATGCGTGAAAAATTTAAATTTTTTTAAATAAATTTGTAGGTTTTAAAACTTGACTAAAATGTAATTTATAACTTTATCAACCGCAACAAAAACGTTATGTTTATTACTTTTCACTAAATTAAAATACAAAATTGAATTCTGGTAGCACTTGTGGAACCGCACCTCTTATACCTATTTCCAACAGAGTAAAAATTATTAACAATTGATGCTTCGCATTCCATTGCGTTCCGTGTTTTTTCTTAATTGTAATAATAATCTAATAATTTGCTTTATTGATAATGGAATTGTAAATAATGTATTAAGTTAATTATTTTTACTGAGCTTTTATGTTTATTAAATTTTTGTAGGTTATAATAATTTATTTTAGATTTAAATAAAGAGATTGTTGTCGTTATAAAACTAATTAATGTATATTTTACTTTTCTTAAACATATTAATTAACGGTTGTATTATTATCATAAAATATCTATTTTATTTTGAGCACTAATAATTCAGATTTTTTTTTAATTTGGTTAGAGAAAGTTAATAAAATTTTGGTTTTCAGCAATATTTATTAGTTGCACATTATACCTAACCAATATCCAGTTATGACGATTCTAATTACAAAAAGTTATATCCCAATTTAAGTATATAGACATCAATTCAATGTCAAAATGTCTCTCAGATCAACGTGTTTTTCATACTTTACAGTTGATATGAAATATTTATACAATAGAAATAGACGTGCATAACACGTTACATAAATAGCCAAGTTTTATATCAAATGTACAATGTTAAAAACACGTTAATTCGACCTGCACATGCTGACTGTGATATTAATTGAAAATTTAAAACTGAAATTAATAAAAATTTTAATTAAATTAATGGGTACGTACCTATTTAATAATTTACAGAACATGTCTAAGATGTTGAAAGTACTCGACGAGATTGTAGTAAATCAACAATAATTTATTTACACCAATTAAAGTTGAATATTAGTTATTGAATTTTTAAAATATTATCGAATACCTACAAAAAGTACATAGTAAATCATTTACCTATAAGAAGGTACTTTGGTTGAGTAAAATATGTAAAAATCAAAAGGAAACTGGTCTTGGGGCAAAAAGGAAAATTCGAAAAGAAACTTCAACTTGTACAACAAAGGTAATATACCCACGTAAGTTCTTACGTGGACGCTATAGCCAGTTAGCTTTATCAAAGCATAAGCTCTTTATTTTGGTTTATTTTAAATGAAAAATTTGCATTAATAATAAATTAACGAACTGAAATAAGAATTGAATTGAGCATTGACTCATGAAGAGCTCAATTTCAAGAAATTAGTCCTCTGGAACCCAAGTACTTGTGAGACTAACTTCTGAGAGTAACAGTATTAAGAAACTTATTGTTTCCCGCCTTCTGTTCGCGCCTAATGGCGCAGGTGTGGGTTGCACATCTCGTATCTTCACATTGATTTTTATGATTATATGTTTTGTTGTGTTAAATAAACATTAGTCACTTTAATTAAAGTGCGATGGAATATGTAAATTTTACGATTAGGAATTCGGTAATGAATAATGAATAGGTGTAGGTCAAATTAAGATATGATAAATGTATGATGTCATTTTACTTCTCGAAATTAATGACCGTTATTGATGGTGCTCGATTTACAAACGATAAAAAATGAATCTGTATATTGATTTATTGTTTTTTGGCGCTGTCGATGACATTGTTAGCTCTACTTAACTAATACGTCTGCTTAGTTGAATTTGTTTTCATAAGTAATCAGGTAAATTTTAAATAGTACCGTTGATCTTCGTGATATCTACAACCAACATTTTCACCCAAGATTGTTTATATTTAAATTTTACGGCCAAATGTACATCTTCCAGTCAAAGTTTTTATTTAAATTTGCTATTTAGCATGCACAGTATGAATTTTGTTTTTCATATAAGCGCGGTCACAATAAACAGAAGACCAAAAAGTGAATGCAATTATAACTTTGCTGGCGAAGCATTTTAGTGGTCCAAAAAAAATTAATTAACACCTAAGCCGTTTTTAGTTTTAACTAATTAATTTTATAATTAAGTTTTGCATAAGTTAAACCCGCGTTGTACAACCATAAACCAATTTTACGAATTGATTCTTTGTAGAAGTTTCAAGTTAAACTTGAAGCTCGGTATGTTGAACCGAAGTCGAAATAATTGTCCGGATCATATTCATAGACTAAATATCGTAAAAATCGGTTTAAAAATTGAAATTTGGTTAATGTTACCTGCACTGCAACTCTTTCTTTACTATTTTTTGGTCGTCGTACTAATAAATGGTTTAAATTAATAAAACTCCGTTATTTAATGTGCTACAAAATTTTATGGAACACCAAGTTCTAATGTGGTCTACAACTCAGAAATTACATTCATAAAATTTTTAACCAAGAATAATAGCACCCACAAAATTAAAAGTGTTATGTCTGAGCTTACTGTCATAAAATTCTTCACAGTTATTAACGTATTACAATTTCAAAAAGATCTACCATATGTAATTAAATTTAAATTATGTAATTAATTACTGTTTTTAATTATAATAAATACAAAAGAATATGATGTATCGCCATAAATGCTTATGTAAAAATTGCTTTTACAAGTTTTTGTATTAAAATTAATTATGACAGGTACGACATTAAAAATAGTAAACCTTAAATTATTTTATGTCTTGATTACAATATTTAATTTCGTCGAACAAAATTTTCAACTATCAATAATGCTAATTTGTAATAAATTAAGGTGTTGCATAATTAATAATTCATTAAAAGTTATTGTTATTTTTAATGAATTAATAAGATAGCGTATAATATACAGAAAATTATTCTTTTATAAAACATTCTCTTTGTAGCTTTTAGTTTAAAGCACAAGTCATACTACTGAAATTTTTCTCTCAATTCTTTAGTTCAATAAGTTAAAATTGTAACTTATATTATATTTTTCTTTCTCGTAATTTACTGCTTTGTCTTCTTTTCTATATTTATATGCGTGGGTGCCTAGAGTTAGTAAACGCACAGGAAGAATTTTTTCATGCTGTCTTAATTTACATTAAGAATGTTTGAAAAAAAAGATTTTTTTAAACATTTTTATTTCATTTACTTCAAAATTTTGAGAGAAATTAAATAAGTAGATATTTTCAATCTTTCATCAACTGCTTTATTTCTCCCTCCACAAAAAAATATTTTTTAATTGTATTTTAAATTTTATTCGATTTTAGCATTTCACGATCAATAATTTTTTCCCGGTTTATTACATCTAGGCTCGCTCGACTATTAATTACGATATTATTTTGTTCATTTGTTTTCGAATTAAGGTGACTTAAACGACCTCCACCTACTATTTGTTTTCCTAGCATTTTTGATAACAAAAATTTTAAGTATTTGTTTTTACAACCCTGTATCTTTATTTCAATTACGGTTTTTCCGCCAATCACTAAGTTCTTCTTGTCTTATTAGACCTTTCCTTCTAATATCTTAGATTAATGTTCACAACGTTGCCGTATTTGTCTAGATTGGTAAAAAAAGTTGGACAATCGGGACTTTTTTACATATATATATGTACATATAAGCAGATATATAAACATACACCCGTATTCATAAAAATTTCTTAAAGTGTCGCTCAGAAATGTTTTAGTTATAACACTGTTATCGGTTATGAGTTATAGGTGATTGGTTGTTTTAGGTTATAAACCGCTTATATCAGTCTTATAACAGTGTTTTAGCGCTATTGAACGTTTATGAATAATGTTTTTTGACATTTTGCTTATAATAGCTTTATAAACCTGTTGTAACTTTTTATGAATACAGCTATAAGACTATTGTGTATCTTAATTTTTATTATCTATCAGCATTCTTGATTGCAAGTATTATTCGAATATTTTGAAAATTGTTTTAAGTCCCAAATTCTCACACTTTTGATCAAAATAGGTGCATACTAACTTAAATTCTTACTAAATAACTAATAAATTATGTTTTCAATAATAATAATAAGAACAATTAATGTGTTTTTATTTTTCGTAATCATAAATGAAGAACCACTTAGAAACCATTATATAAATGTATTAGGTATTAAGGTATTATATAAATACCTCGAATTGTTAACAATTAATAATTATTATTTGGGGGAGTGGCTACCGGAGGAATTTGTTGTTCTTCTGAAAAGGATTGAAGGAATTTATTCGGATTTTTTTGAAGAGTATATTGAAAATGATTGAAAGTTTTGTGGAATTTTAAGTATTTCTTGGCAATGAGAGAATTTTTAAGTCGTTTTTTTTGTATATGAGGTATTCTATGGAAAAGGAAATTTTATTTTCTCAATTTATTTGGTCGCTGCTAACCTTTTGTTATTTTGCTTCTTATTGTGAGCAGTTTTACAATTTATCACGTTAATTTGTAATATTAGAAGGATATTATGTCATCATCACCATCCTTTTCTTTCGAGGAAGATTTCAGCATTTAGACTCCACGGATGCTTAAACCGGATCGAGGAAAGCCTGTAACCCTGTTTGTAATAATAGTTGGTGATGGCAATTATCAACTTAGGGGGACCATCACAGAAATTATCATGCGAAAGTTTTAGACTACCCGGATTTAAACCGGGATTGTTCGGCTAATTTAAAAACCTCTCACGGTATCTATCTCTACGCTATCTACAAAGGATACTATATGCAGTAAATTCTTTATAAACGCTATAACTTGTGAAATGTGTATCTCATTAATAAGTAATCGAAAAATAATAATACAAAATTTTACAATTTATTGTAAATTGTTACAATTACAATTCAACATACATTATTTACATTAATAATATATGGTTGCATATTCAATCAAAATAAAATTGTTTTGTGATAGAACGTAATAATAATATCGTGGGCATACAGGAAAAAGTGACTATGTCAAAAAATTGCGAAAATGAGTTAAAATGATCAAGTACCGTAAAAATATAAGACTCAGGTCTGGAAAAAACGTCTATGTTCTAATAACGTATTGAACATGTTTTATTATTCAAAAACAAAAATTAAAATATTATAAAGCTGATTTTTCGCAAAATGCGAAACATTCAATTTCATTTTTCTCGAAACTCTATTTTTGACATAGTCACTTTTTCCAGTATGCCCACGATATGTAAATTTGTAAATTATAGTTGGGACAGGGGTCAGTAATAAACAATAAAATTAATCAATAGATAAGTGGTTTAAGTAGTGTAACTCAACATTAATCATATCAAATTTTTTAGAAAAACCAAAAAATGCACAAATTAACAAAAAAATTTGATATGAACAATAAAACTATCCGACGTTTTGAGTTTTTATTGACTCATTATCAAAGCTACAAAATATTGTCGTGAAATAAAATATTTCGACTCACCCTGTACTAAATTATAAAATTTTGTTAATTTCATTTTTAAAAGTTAGAATTGGTAAAAATGCAGAGCGGGGAGAAAAAATAGAGATAAAGGCTTTTTTGGTCAACTATGGCCGACAGTGGGTACGAAATTTTGTATGCCCGCTGAAATTTGATTTTTGATGCGTATTATAATTGTGAGTAATATTTTGATTCTAATTTGAATAAAGTGATTTGATGCGTTCGCATTATTGCGTATTTTTTTGATATTTTGAAGATTTAGAATTATTTTGGATTTTTGAATATTTTTTCATAAGTTGCCACTGAGCAGTGGTATATTGAATTTGGTTGATTAGTTTGGAAAGAGCAGTGTGAATTAAAATTTCGATTTGTGTTAAAAATTGGAAAAATTAAAAATTATTTCATTTGTAAGTGCGAGCGTGTGGCGGCATTGATAAGCCGACGTTTTGGATAAGGTAGAATTACAAGTGCGATCCCTTTGAAGAATATTAATATTTTACATTTATTTAAATTTTGAATTCGATTACATTTATTTTTGGAATACGATTTTTGGAAGACTAAAGTTTTTTTTATTACAAGAAATTTTATTTTATTTTGAATTTATCTTATTTTGAAAATGCTATATTTCACAACAAACATTATTTTGATTACCAACAAAGACGCAATTATCACAGGAATCCGCTTCTGAGATCGAATTGCTTCACTGCGATAAAAGCTAGTCGAGGCATTTCTTTGAGTGTAGTAAAGGATTTGGTTAATTCTAAAAAAATAATCAAATACCACTATAACATATTGCTATGTCTCCAGCTATTCAAAGTTGTAAATTTTTACTTATCCAAAAAATCATCTCGCTTGGGTGCATCCATTATTTTTTTTAACATGAGACTTCAATAATTTTGAATTTAAATTTTTAAATGTAAATTTTCCTGTCGCAAATTTATGTTACCTTATGGCATCAGGCTTACACGTGCGACCCACATATGCTTGCTGGTCTAACAAATTCGTTACGACGTACCTTCATGCAACGACCAAAAATTATCACAAAATCTTCAAATTTTTAATTAAATATCACTTGCACTTAATTAAATAACAAAACAAACAACCGTCTATTCAAATTAAATCACTTTTATTTTTATTAAATAATCAAAAAATCAAAATTATGACTTAGCGGGGAAAACGCTCCCACCGTTCGCTAACGCACACGACGTCTGCTAGACTTGATGATCAACTCTCTTCCACTTATTTCTATTGCCAACCTTACTATTCACAATTAAATCTTATGTACAGTACATTTACAAATAAATAATTTACAATAATAAAAACAAAACAAACTTCAAAATAATTTACAAAATAAATAAATAATGGTTTTTACGTTTCAAAACACGACAATATACAAATAATTAAAAACTTACAGAAATTACTATACTGAAAAACTAATAAAAATATAGAAGTAATAAAATATAAAAGTACAGAATTAAAAAAAATACAAATTTTAAATTACTGAAAATATAAAAGTGAAAAATGAATAAACTTAAAATGCTTTAGATGAAATACTAACCTATATAAGAAATAAATGGAGGTAAGAAGACTACTATATTCCAAAAATTACCGGTTAATTCCAAAATTAATTAATTCCAAAAAGTACCGGTTAATGTTTTTCAACGAAATACATGTTTATCAAATTTTACAATTTTATTGAATTTTACACAATTAGATAGTAATTGTACAACCTTGATGAAAATTATACCACTAAGTAAATTTATTCAAAGTTGTACTTAATTCTCTTATTTTTTTGTAAAACATGAAATTACACCATTTTTAGGGTAAATATTCACAGAAAAAATTAAACCTATATTTTTACGATGTAAATTTACTCGTATTAAGTTGGTAATTTTCACTTATAAATTACGCCCATTTTTTCTGTAAAGCTTATTGTCAAAATAGAAACTTTTAAAAATTATTTGAATTATGACAATTTTACATAATCTATTAGGATGAACGGTAGACTGTGTTTTTGACTCCTTAGTCTTCCTCAGTACCGTATACATAGTTATCCAATTCTTAATTATGCAATAATTATTGCACTAAAGGCTAAAGTCTTCATATAAATGTAATGCATTTGAATCACTGCCCGAATGTGTGCGACGTAATAGATTGTAGGTTGTGGAATTTAAATTTCACATTTACTTCAGAGTATCTACATTCTACCGGAATTCTTAATTGCAAGCATGCAATATATTAATTTTTAATCTAACTAAATATTTGATAATTGTGGGTTCTTTTAACAGTCTGAATTTTTTTTATCAATTTTTTTTTAACGAATTAAATTTATTGTCGAAAGACAGTTTGATTAACTCAATCAATACTATTTGCTATAAAAATGTATTATACTGTCATGAAATAATAAGTTAATGTTTTATTACAGTAATTAATAGTATATTACGTACCGGGGTAGAAAATACTTTATTACAGCGATACACTTAGATATTTAACTCAGGCGATAAGCCTTCGTGCCTGAGTTAACTAAACTAATGAAGCTCGACACCGAGGAATGTATAGTACTATTTTATTTAAAATCAATTTATTAATAGTAAAATATTAATCAACATTCACAGCAATGCCAAAAAACGTTTAAAAAACATTATTGTATTCGTAAAATATAAGGAAAATTTGAAGCGGAACTTGGTGTGATCGATGGTTGGTTACCAGGGGGGAAATTCCTGAATTTTGTTTTAATTGCACAGAACTTTTAGCTCGGCCTTCCGGTGAACAGCGGTGGTATGGTTTTATCTTAAGATTTAAAAAAAATGAAATTAAATTCTTATTTATGTAGTATATCTATTATTATCCATAGTTAATATTTTATAATACAGTTATTTAGGAAGGATGCCATACAATAATAAAATAATAATATCAATTCTTGAACATACTTCCAGCGTTGGTAACAAACTCCACTTTAGTTGTCTAGTTAGCACAAAGATAACCTAAGAATAAGCTATTAAAGATGAAGGTGTGCAAAATGATTTATATAACACCCACATTTACTAATGGATGATTAGAATGTGATTTTTAATTGAGTTATACGTATTAGACCTTTGATGGATAAACCACTTCACATTCTCTCCGTTGAACTTCTTCGGTACTCCATAATACAACAATGGTAATATTACGTCCTTAAATTTAAATTATTATTGCAACAAATACGAATCAAGTACGCATTCTTTTTAAATGTGTTCATTTCATGCACTAGTTGAATATATTTCATTAAAAATCCGAACGTACGTCTGAAATTCCAGCGAAAAACAAGTTATAGATTGACGTTTATGGTTTAGTTCTTTTTTCTTTAATTTTGTTTATTATACTTTAGTGTTTTAGAGTCCTCGAGTTAAAAATTCAAGGCGTGACATTTAGAGGTGTGTTAAAACGACACTTAAATTATTATTTACGGCTGGTAATTAAGCAAAAGTTTAATTATCACCGCTGATTGGAATGTAAATTATTCTGGGAATTATTTTTGATTACTTGTCGAACTTGATACTCTTCTTAAGCCGTTACGATTGTATATCTTACAAATTTCTAAAAGGAAGTTACTGTCGAAAGCAAGTAATTTACATATTTAATTACCATTATTTCTTAGTTTTAGAATGTTTGTTTTGACATCAACTATAATGTTCGTTAGAATATATTGATTAATAAAATTTAAAATATTTGCAATCAACGAATGCAATAAAATACTAATACGGTGGCAATACAAACTACTACAACGGTAATTTTCAAAATATTGAATTTTAAAAAATTGAACGCGATGGCCGCTCAGGACATTGTGCAGGACAGTACAGCAATTTATGAACTAACAAAGTATGTAATCGTGACCGGTTGAGTGATCGCTCTTTTATCAATCTCAAATATTTGCGAATTTATCGGAAGCGAAAACCCGCTTCTGTGATGGTGTGGGCCGAGATAACTGCAAATGGTCGTACTCCATCGTGTCTGTGCCTAAGGGAGTGAAAATTAACGCTGCCACCTGTCAACAATTAGTGTTGGATAGTTGTCTAAGACCGTAGGCACGCAAACATTTCGAAATCAAGCAGTATGTTTTCCAACAAGACTGTGCACCATAGCACAGAAAGTACGCGCTAGTTCATCCCTGTTCGGAGAATACATTACATCGCTTATTTTTCCATATCTTTGGTCGCCTTATTCTCCGGATTTGAATCTAAAAGATTTCTACGTTTGGCGTATTTTAGATAGCATAGTTATTTTTATAAAAATTCTTAAGTGCTTAACAGAGAATGAGCCGAAAAACACCACAAAATTTCAAGCACAGAAAGGACTGGAAAATTCTGTAAACAGGCTATGTTGTTTAATAATTATTTTCTCTATGCGCCTAATAATTTTTTTGTTCTGTACGTTTTTTCTAGTTACGCAAAATTGGATAGGTATTGAAATAATTTAAAAAAAGTTAATATAAAAATAACGTTAATGCATATAAGGTTGAGTTAGGTCGCGGATCCCATCTAACTGACAGACGTGTAGCACATACCACCTAATTTACATTCGAAGGAAATACAACATAGTAGTAGGTATGGTATACGTCTAGATCAGTAAGATAGTCGTGATAAATTGCACAATACTTCGATACAATATCGAAGAAATTTTTAATAATAAATTTATTATTTTTGTATAATCCATTATTTGCATTCGCACATCGAAAACATTAAAGTTGAACCATCTCCGGTTTACTAGCCGAACTTATAATGCATTGTTGTAGTTATGGTATGTCGTTTTCTTTTTTATTACATTTGTTTTTAAAACCTGAAATATTCGAGGATGTAAATTCTTACATGAAAGAACACACTACTTTTTTAAAACGTTTTCTTTTTTAATCATGTATAAATATATTTTTTTTAACACTGGTTAAATTTACCATGACATCATCACGGTTTTTCATTAAAATAGTATATAAAGTAAATCTCGGCCGGTATTATATTGAAATGAAAGTCGAAACAGATTTTATTGTTATCGAACATTAAACTAATCAATTTTTTTGTTTATGAATTACTTCCACTTGCGTTAATCTGAACCAGTACATGAGATGCAAAATTTTGGTATAATTGTTTGAAACGAGCGTGGTATTACAAAGCACATTTTAACAAAGACGAGGGTGCGGTGGCACTTGAGTTCTTACCTGGTCGTACTAATTAATGATCAACACATTTCGAGTTAATTACTCTACCGAGACGCGGTCAATTAATGTGCCGATTCAAAATACTTCTTAGTAATTATCTCTTTTTTATTGTATCATATTTCTTTGTCGTATAAACCAGACTTAAGTCGTGCCAAATTGTATTTAAACAAAATATTTAAAAAAAGTTGGTCGGAATTTTAAAGAAACTTGTGAGCAACCGTCCGACATTTTTATTCATAGAACCATAGAAAATTCGGACGGTTTGGAAGGCACTTGATTAATACGTTGTTCGAACTTAAATATGTATTGTAATCCGTGACTTGATTAAAAGCAATCGGACTAAAGGATTGTCGTATTCGATCAAAAATATGAGTAACACGAATTTTTATTGTTTAAATGACTTGTACAATTTAGATATACTTAAGCAAATTAAAATCTATAATTGATTAGTTGCACGATTAAATCTATTATGTATTTTGTAAAATATCGTCATAAGTCAACTTATCACTTACATCGCCGGTATTATATTACAAATATTCAATTTATGGACACTTGTTAATAATTTGTACAAAGAAGAATATTATTCAATTTTATTAATTGAAAGAATTTCTCGAGTTTACTCGGTTGGATTGACGACACTTTAATTTCCTTAGTGGAAAAATTTCTCAAAAGGTTCTACGTATCAAGAAATTTAGTCGATTTATTATAGTTTTAAATTTTTGAACAAGTAAAGTTATATATAAAAAGATTATTGTATAAATATTGTTTTTTAATTTTTATTTGTTGGGGATCGCTTTAAGCATTCTGTAGTACGAAAAACTACTACTAGCACCTAAGTACATACTTATGTAGGTTAATGACATTCAAAATTCTTTTTTATACTATTTTAAGAATTCTTTGAAGTTCATTCAAGAACTAGAAATTGGTACAAAAAATTTTCTATAATATGTAGATATATATTTCACTTTATGTGTGCGGAAATCACACCCAAGAAGTATACAAAATTTATGAATGGGTCTCTTCGGGTTCGTAATATCAAAGTTCTACTGAATAGTATTTATCATATTATTTATTATAATATTGTCTATTCCCTTAAAAAAAATACCTACTGCTAACAATTTTAATTGTAATAGAAAAAGAACTTAAGAAATGAATTTTTTAAGTGGATAGTGTGGTAGTTAGTAGTATATAATGTTAAAATAAACAAACTAAATATAATATTAAAATAATGAATTTTAACTGTTAAGTAAAGAATACATAAGAAAAATAATATTTAAAAAACAATGAAAACGACAAAAATTTACATTAACAGGTTTGGACTTGAATATTTTATTTGTTTTATTTATATATTTTATTTATTTTATTTTATTATATTTGAATAAACAAGAAAAATAAAAATGCAAAATGACAAAACATCTTAAAATACTGACTAAGAATTTTGAAAAAATATGATAAAAATTAAAATAATAAACTTTGTAATAAGATATAAAGGCCCCTATTTCACGATTATTTTTGCTCATCAGTCGTGTATGTAAAAATAATGAGAAGCAAGAAAAAATATACCAAACATAATTGAAAATTCAAAAAATTCTCCGGGCCTATATTTTGACAAACACATAACGAATTTAAAAATATCCCTGTAGAATGACAGAACTTGCCAACGGTGGTACTCGAAGACATAGAACTCGTCCGGGTGTCGACCACAACTGCGTAGCGTAGCGGAATGACAATGCGAATCTTTTCATCTGGTGAGTGAGTAACGGGCGTTGGAGATCTTGGATGAAAATATACGCTGACGCGGGTTAGGCCGCGTCGATCTGAGTAGTGACCGCGAGTATATCAAAGCACACGAACTGTCAACAGAATAAAAGTGAGGCGCATACTGTGCGAGTTCCCATGGCTCTACCCATCGGTATGAATCGTATTGTTATCCGGACGATTCATCCCAGGACGATTCATCCTCGTAAAACTTAATTCGCCAACTTAATCATTTTTATTAATGATCTATTATTATTTTTATCAAGTTAAATTCTTAAGTACTTATTCTTACTTTTGAATTTAAGTTGATTACAATTAATTTTGCTAAACGTTATTTTTATATCAATATTATTATTTTTATTATTACTACTATAGTATATTACTAGTATTAGTAGTATTTTATTATAATAGTAATACGTAATACCTATTACTATAACTTTCTAGTAATTTTCTTTTTAACTAAAACATCCAATTAATTAGCAATCCAATTTTTATAATATTTAAAATCTTTAAAAAAAATTTTTAAATAATTATTTTTTCCAAAATTATTTAATTTGCGAACAAGCTTTCAAATTTATAATAAGAATCTTACTCACATTTATAATTTATAATTTATAATTTATAATTTAAAACAAAGAAGTTTTTTTTGTACTAATAAAAATGATTAAGTTGGCGAATCAAGTTTTGGGATGAATCGTCTTAGAATCAAATTATTTGGCTTTTCTTCTATGACTTCTGATTAAAAAGTGAATTTTTATCACATAGTTAGACACACACGACATGCGAATTTCACATTGTAGACCTCCTCTGTGTAAATCACCAGGTAAAATTTTTCCTACTGCTGTTTAGTTTTCCACAGGAGATTTTCCGGTTAATTTTTCTTTTATGTCTCTTTCTTTCGTTTATGTCAAGAACGAGTCTATTGAACTATCTGTGGGTAATAATATAAATAATTGATACATGGAAGTTAAAAACTGATTTCTAAGCTGGAAAATGCAGGTCTTTTAGTTGCATTTATTAGCTGGCTTTCTTCTTTACTTACAGACGGAACCCAATTTAATTAAAATTTTATGGGACACATTTACGTTTCATAGATGTGTTCTTGGGGGTGCTACAGATAAGTAACCTTGGATGCTATCTTTTCTTAGTGTTTTTGAATGACATTACACGTGTCATCAAGCTTTTGTCTAATTTTTTTGCTCATGATCTCAAAGTTTTCAGGAAAATGAATACTCTTTCTGATATTACAATATTCAAACGGATACAGAAGTAATTCATCGTTGGTGCATCAATGCAAGGTAGTGACGTTTCACCGAAAATTTTCTCTTTGTCATGCTTTTCATTATTTTATTGACAATTATAGGGTTGAAAGAATTTTTGAGTATCTTGATATGAGTGTTATGTTTATGTCATCTTTAGATTTCAATCGCCATATTTAATTTATTATCACAAAAGTAAATAGAGTGTTAGGATTTATAATGCGAATCTATAGAGAATTTGACGACCATGTAGTGTTGGTTCGAATTTATTTGGAATATGTGCGCTTTATTCTTGCTTCCCGGGTATAGCATCTTTATTATGGAATTCATATCGCGACACTTGAGCGAGTACAAAAACGTCATGTTAGGTATGCAATGAGAAAAATTTATAATACGGGCTATTAGAGTGACGTTACAGTAGTTATAAACATAATTTATATGCAATGCCATTGAATGCACTCTTTGTTTAGATGAATATAACCAATGTGATTGGACAAACGTTATGTTGGATAGCGCTATGTCGAATAGGTGTATAATGCTGAATATTGAGCTCCAATCTTATTGGAGTGTACTGACTTGCAGGGTTTGTTTTCAAATCTTAGAGTAGCTTCCCAATATACTATGTGCGCGCTCGGATTTTTAGTGATTCAGATTTTTTTAAACTATTATTGGCATGGTCTGTCTTATGGTCTGCATGAAACGATCAATTTGTGATGATGAATTTATTTAATGGGTTTTGCGCCGAGTTTGATTTTAATTTCTTCATGAATCATTTGCAGGGTTTGACACGCGGATGGTCGTAAATCTAAGCTTTTATGAAAAGACCGCAACGTAGTTTCTGTGTCATTAAGGAAAATCTTTTTTTATGTTTGTATGTACATAATATGATGTATATTGTTTTTTCAAATTTTCATTTGGTATACATATACAGTTCGCGGGTGTTCAATATTTGGGACATCGTCCTGTATTTGATGTTTTGAATGAATTAAATGAAACCTATCGATTTATCTAATTCTTTTCATGTGATATTACTTGTAATTACTGTAAATATCTGTACATTTTGCTAAAAGGAATTATTCCATAAATAAAGAAATTATTATATTATAATAAATTAGAATCTTATTCAACCTAGAATAAATTTATAATAAACTTTTCTGTAGGGTTGTGTAATGTAAAAAAACCGTTACCCAAAATTCGCTCTCCGGATTTAAGAAATTTTAAATTTGTCACTTGCAGCTAACGATATAACATTTTATTTAAAACAAACTCGGTTGAATTTTGTCAAAAGACATGGTTTTTAAAGTTTTGTTTGCTTTTTTTACTCGTGTATAATAGTCAAATATCAACATGCATTTTACTCGAAAGATAGGAGTTTTTCAAAAAGTATTTCATACAAAGTTGAAGGTAATTTAATTACTTGTAATGTAGTTTTTCCTTATCTATCCTACAACAAATTTGGCCAAGTTATGGCTATTTATTTTTTAAAGGTAGGTTTTTATGAAAATCTAAATTGTTACAGCTGGGGTTATTCAATTTATTACTATCGTTTTTATTTATTAATATGTGAGGTATTTTAATATATTTGTTTGTGTTATTAATAATGTTTTAATTTCCTGCCAGTTGTGTTCGATATTGGCGGTATGTAGCTGAAACGCGTCACAATTAATAAATTAAATAACGAAAAGTTCAGTTTGCTTCACCTTGATATCGTAAGAAGCATTCAAATCAATTCATTTCATTATACCTTCGGATCAAAAAGTTCCGGGACTGATGGAATAAAGCGTAAAATACTTTAATATTAACTTTGTTTTATTTAAAGTATTCTTCAGTGAGAGTAACATTTAAATTTCAGAACAGAAAATTTCTTTAGAAATGCAAATTTTGAACGCAAAAATTTTTGATCAATAAAATTCAACATAGTAAAAATCAAAAACCGTACTATTGATTTTACTAATTTACAGAATCATATGATTTTTTGACTAAAGGTCAACAACAATTTAAGGAAACCATAAAAAAAATTTTTTTAATACTAATCACATATCATATCTTTTAAAACGACTAATTCTGATACTTTTTGATCACAGGTTACATACAAGAAGAGTCCAAGATGTTTTATATAATCGCGATAATATATCTTCGTATTTTTTTTCTCTATTTTGAATTATAATATACTTGGCCTTGTCATTCGTCTCATTATAATATGTATTTTAATACTTTATATTAACTCTTAACATTAATTAAATATTTTACACTTCTTACTGTAGGTACTGTACATTAACAATATTGCTTCATTTCCATTTGCGTAATAGAAAATTTTATAGAATAAAACTAACTTTTTATAACAGGAATATAATATTTCTGTATAACGAAAATTATTTCGTAAATGGCAAAAATATTAAATCTATATAACAAAAATTATTTTTATATAATATACCTATTATGTCGTTTTAATTTTTGTATATAACAATCTTAAAATTAATACAGCGGGTGCCAAGACTTAAACTCCAAGATACACTATAAAAGATAGTACATTATGTATAATATTATGTATGTAGTGCGATAAAACATACAGCAACAATATTATGACTACTAAATTAAGTAATAAAATAATATTTTCGATGTACTGCTTTGGTAGATATAAATAAATTTGTGTAATTCTTTTATAACTTTTATATATTTACAATGTATATATTTACAATTTATAGATTTTTTTAAAATTTTCGAAGTTAGGTATTTCACAAATTGCCAGTTTGGATTAATTCAATGTTGCTCAAAAATTTTATTGAAATAACAACAAAACTAGTTAGCCAGCCGCTGCGCTGTATAGTGTGGGAGTGCGGTTGTATTTACTAATTTATTTATGCAGATAATGTATCCAGTTATTGTGAGATCCAGTATTAAATTGTTGAGAATATGAATAAAAACTTACTCGAATCTATCTTCTTTGGTTGTAAATAGTAAATTTCAAGGAATTCCACTTCTAGTTTTTTTCGAAAATATTTAGTAAGATATAAATATTTGCATTCTTTTCTTAGTTGCTTTACATAATTAAAATATTTAAAGCTTATTGAATACAAAGGCAAACGTCGTTCAATCAATTCAAGTAGATAAACCGTTCGTGAAAGAGAAAAATTCTTTGAATGATAAAAAGAAACAAGTAAATGCAGATGTGGAACTTCGCGAGGGGCTAGATGTATGCGTTTGTCTGGCGGTGGTGTTCATGTCTTATAGTAGCGAATGATATGTCGTTGAGTGACAGCTGTCTGTAAGACCGGTCATATAAGGACCACAAAAGAATTGACCAAGTATGACCAACGTTTTTGATTTATTGACGTTCGACAATTAATTTTTAATAATCAAATAATTTGGAATTATTCATGTACATAAAATTGTTGTCAAAAAATATTTCTGAATTTTTGTACAACTATTTCACACCATTATTTAGGATACTCAACTGCCTCCACATAGGATCATGTTGTTATTATCGATTGTTGAATACAATTTCGCTCCTGAAGTTCGTTACTGAAGGTAATTGTTATCAAAAAATTTAAGTACTTGAAAACATTGGCGTCGATTAGTGTGCGCGGGGGTGTCCAATAACGAAAGATACGCGCTAATGAGACTGTTAATTAGGGCGGAGGCTGTAAAAGGGTTGTTGGTTGGTCCAGTACGCGCAGTTCTATTAAGCGCAGAGCCAATCTAGCTACCCCGAATAATTAAGGGGTGGCCGCGAGTTTTCTCACGAAACTTTTCCGGGCAGTAAATTAACCTACTTATTTTATTCTTTTTCAGATTGTATTATTAAGTAATTATTATTATCTTAAACAATTTTATTATACATAATAATATGTAAGTACCTAGCGTACGTACATTAGGACATTTTTATAGTTTGCTAAAATAAATGAACAATGATTTGACAATAAACACGTGCATTCTTGGGCTGTATTGTATTCGCAAAATCTCGTTCCGATAAGGTAATTTACACTCCTGCTGTAACTTACCGTTGACATAAATCTGATAATTTAATGCTAAAAAACCATAGGTGGTTCATCAGACCAGACTACGGTAAATAAAAATATTTTAATGTGCTCGTTAATAAATTTTGATGCTTCTATTATGTTTCGTAATTAAAATTATTTTTTATGTCGTTAAGTTAATTTTTTATTTTGTTTGAATTTAGTTGAATAAATTATGTTTAATATTTACTGTAAACTTCGTGGTAGTTTTATGAAAATTCGAGATGAAAAAATAAAATTATTATGATTTATGTATATTGCGCTAATCGTAATCATTATAATATGGTTATTTTTTAGCCTGTTTAATCAGTAGGACATTGTTGCATATTTCAAAATTAGTGTACCTCTTGGCAGTAGTAATATCAGAATACCACCTCGATATTTATTTTAATCAAAGCTTCGCGGGCTGTTTTTCTGAAAAACTTACAAAACCCGTTTTACAATGAAAGAATTACTTTTAGGACCACTGAAATAACATAATAAGAACCTACCTTTAAGATGCCGAATATAAACAATATACTGCACCATCATAGGAAAAAATCCTTCTTTCACTCTTAACAGAACCTTCGATGAATATTAATTTGTGAAATAGCTTAACTTGAAAACAAATTTATTGTCAGTTATGTACTAATGCTTTAAAACTTGATTTTATAGTTTTAATATTTGCATTATAATTCTTTATGATATACACACAGTGGCGTACATACATTACATTTTCTTACGACTTTTATTCAAATTCAATAGCAGACTTGGAAAACTACATGAAAATAAAGTTATTATGAGAACAATCGAACGTGCAAGAATTTTGTAACTCAGTAATAAAATTAGTTAAATACGTCCTAAGTGCACGTAGTAATTGTTATGAGACTTTAAAATTTTCTTTAGAACGCTAATGCACATTTTGAATTTATGATTTCACATTTTTCCTGCAGTTAAGTATTTTAAAATTTCTTTGTGAAACTTTCAAACTTATTGCGCTGAAGTAATCCACACTTCTACAACAGTTTGCTGTACAGATTAAGGTTACGGTGCAGTTTTATCAATGGATTTTTAAAATACCCATTATACCTATATAACTTAATTTTTTCCAAATCTCGATATTTTTATTTTTCGAATAGCAATGACACCTTAAAAATAATATCTTATTTTCTTATTTTGTTGTTACGTCAAAAATATTGTAGTTGTAAAAAATTGTTTGACGCGAACTAATACACGTAATAGTATTGCCTACCGCCATTTTTCATGTAATGCGTATATTTACTTTATTCTTGTGATTGTAAACCAACTCTAAATTTTACAATCAATACTTTTATCTGTTTCACAAAGAAATATGTAAAACATAACGCAGGAGCGCCTTGAGTGAAAATTTAAATTGAAATAATAAATGATACACATGCGCCATGAAGTTGTACGCTTTTACAGTAAATCTTCGATTAGTTTGATTAGAGTAATCAACAGATCTCGTGGTCATTTTTTGATGCATTCTTGCCGTAATTGTAGATTCCTTCACGCGGAGGAAGGCGTACCGCTTTCCTTAGGTTGAACACCCACTCAGAACAAAGGCACAGTTTATATGATAATGGTTGGACATTTTTTACTTGACATTGTTCGCATTATGGTTTGCATTGTCTTCCAAATAATTGCTTTAATTGGTGGCTGCTAATGTATAATTTAAATGATAATAATATCGTTTTGGACGATATAAATATTTGTATTAAATATTATAATAATCGGTATACGGATGAGGAGACCTTATTGTGACCAATGGATACCTTACTTAGAAGGGTAAATTATTTTAGCACGAGGAGCTATATGTTGCGGTATTCTTTCGTATTGCCTAAGAAAGAATAGCATAAATCACAGGCGTGGACATTAATTAAGCTGGAGACACGGCGTAATATGTAGATGCACGTGCAGATTAATGTTATAGAGCGGGGTTATTATTTAACATTTTTTAAATACGTTGTACGCAACTCGTTTTCAGATACTATACAAGGTAGTTGTTTGATATGACGTATGTATCGTGAATTTGATTTTTATCAACAACTGAAAATGATTGTACCTTATATTCTTCTAACGACAAAGTACTTTGTTTAGTAAGCGGGATGTACTTGAACCAAGAAAGCAGGAATTTTAAATATCTTTTGTCTTTGGTATATTAACCATTAGCAAAATTAGAAGCAGTCTGACGACATAATATCAACCTAATTGGTTAATATATTTTCAACCCAAACTGGATTGTGTTACGCGTAGGTCCTCACATTAAATTGGACATGCAGCACAGCGTAACTGCAACTGCAGTTTAAAATGGTGCTAAAAATTAACGTCGAAATATATAAAAATTTTAGTCCTGTCTTTGCGTAAAACCATTTCATTGGCTCATTCGATAGCACAGCAAATAAAATTGAAAAGCTATTGTTAATAATTATTAACCAAATGCGCCATGGAATCGAATAAGATGGAACTCCGATAATAAGAAAAACATTATTCGGCTAAATTATTAAAAATTTGAATTATGCGGACGGACACGGATTTTTAATAAAATTAATATATTTAAAATATTACCTGTACTTCATAAATTGATTAAAACATTTTATTTATAGCATTTTATTAATATTTTCATAACTTCAAAAATCGTCAAAAATACAAAATTAGTAACAATAGTAGGTAAAATATTATTAAGCCGCTTGTTACGAGAAATTTAAATATCCAATTCAATTCAAAAATTCATATTTTCCAAGACGGTCTACGTTAGCGAAAAACACTTGGTGAATTGTCGTGTTTTCCTATAAACCTCACATTGGGTTTTTAACATTTTTCAATGCAGGTTTTTTTTTTCTAATTACAAAAATGTACACATGATGGTTTAGTTTTACATTTTAATACAAATGGAATAAAGGATTCTTTGGAAATAAATATCAGTTGCTTTGTTTTAAGCAAAAGTTTGATAGTTTATTTTAAGTTTTGATTCTTACAATTTTATTAATTTTACCAATAAACGTATTTTCCAAATTAATTAATAATAGAGGATAATGCCAGGTAATACATACATACTATAATGAAAACTACAACAATGTAGCAATAATTAAAAAAAAAATAGAAAATTTTTGCAGATTCAGAAATAGATATCACATCCTAACTCCAAACGCAATTCAATTTGTTTCTTTAGATTAGTCATCAAATAAGAAGAAAGGATATTTGAAGAGTAATTTTATTCTTAGGAAACGCATCGAGTTGAATTTGGCAATAAAAGGTGAGCTATTTGGAAATTTCCTATAATTTTTTTTCTCTTCTCAAAAGTTCCTGTGCTTTATTTCAATTTTGGCATGTATAGTAAATTTGTAGCATATGCCTATTGTTTGTTATTTGAAACGTACATTTTTTTGGTGAAATAAAAGTATGAACGCTGAGACTCAAAAATTAAATCGAACTTCAAAACTTTCATATTAAACAAAAGTTTTCATTTTATTTGTTAAGCATTATTCTCAAAAACCAATAATTTGAATTTTTTTCAAAGTATGAAACTAAATAATCAATGCGATGATTTATCATCATAATTAGAAAAACAATCTTCAGTCAAAAATTCAATATGGTGCTCATAAGAAAAACAATAGTTAGTCTTCCACGACTAACCTTTATATTTTATAAAGGAAAACTGGAATTAAAGTTAAGAATATTTGAAATTAGTTGGTGGAATTATTTTCTTCTTTTTTAAAGTGCTTTTCTAGTATTTAATTTTTTAAGTCGAAAGTTTTCAAATATTTTGGAGTTAATTTTAAAGATTAGCGGATTGTGGATGACTACTGATTGGTTACAATTTTAAAATATAGTCATTCGAAATATTTGACCAATTAAAAATCATCCGTGATTTTTATTTTTTGATATGTATTTATTCTTCTTTCTTACCACATGTTATTTTCTTATTTCATTATATTAATTTATTTTTTAATTCAAAATTATCTGATATTTTCTTCTAATTTTTTCTAACGTAGTTTTTGTTTTATCTTTTTTTTTATAGTGTGCTCGAAATCTTTTTTTTCAATATTTTGTATATAGGTAGTAGTATAATAATATGTATAATTAATTATATCTTACTATTCTATAATACGTTCTCCGTTCTTCTTTATTTTACGTTGCTGTTTTTTAAAGTATTGCTTGTCCTATACTTAACTCAATTCTAACAGTATCGAAACAACTCTGTTTCTAACATACTGATTCAAAAAGCTACACGAAAATTTCCATTGAATAAGTTTTAGATCTGATGCCAATATATGATGCAGTTATTCACCCAACCGACAAATATAAATTTTCTAATACTTTTCCACTTGTGAAACTGAAAATGATTTCCTCTAATATAATGTATATTTAAATTTAATAGGGACATAGGAGTTTTAGACTATTTAATATAAAAATGATTATAATTTAAGAACGCAGAGACCCAAATAAATGACATAAACTGTATGTATGTGCGGTTTGTCTGGAACTCAAAAATATCTTGCTACTCGATAGGTACTAAATGCAGACTTTTTAAAGGAATGCCATTTATATCCAAATATGATGCCTAATTTTAAATGATTGTGGCTGTGCATGTGTCAGAAGTGTTTTGATGTGACATGTACAGACGGCTTCTCTACGTGCTGTGCGTACCACCACACACAATGTCTCTCTTAATATTTTTTACTTTCTTAATATTTAATGGAAAAAATAGAAATTTACATTTGAATTTATTGACCAATTCAGAAATTTATTAAATTACAATTTTTATTCTATAGCCAAAATGCAATGCTATTTTATTATATAATACTGTACCTACATATATTATTCCTGTAGTGTCACCGTAAAATTTTTAAGCTATGTTTATACTAGCTCTACCGTAACTTTTAATTTTGAGCAACATCGAATGAATAAAAAAAATGATATAAAAAAAGTTGCAACAAAAGTTATATACATTATTGGTGTAATTAGTTTCACTTCCTGATTGTTTTCATGTTTCTCTTTTTAATTTACGACCCTAAAACCCCGCGAGCTGCAGTTTGGACTACAGGCTCTACACAATATCGCAGTGTAATACTGTTTATTCAGTTAGTAAGAAACGTTTTCATTTATATATAATTAACTATAGGTTTTCTTTTCGGAGCACGATGGAGTATATTAATTTAAAATTTTTATAAATAAGTGAGACCAAGATTTAACCTTTGACCATTATTCTGTGGTATTATTGTCTGGTATTCACGACAAAATGGTTTGTGGTGAAGATGAAGAGGGCAACCCACACAAGCCGTTAATTCCTGCGTTAATTATGAATGCCAATATGCAATAACATCACCATCGTGAAGGTGGACCGCCACCTGGATATTCGAGAGTATTTATGTAGACTTTTATGCGTTTTCGAGTATTGCATTGTGGAATACACGATTAATTTTATGATCTACGTTATTACACCAGAACTCGCAAACGCTAAAGCGCCGATATCTTAAGAGCGATTTTTGTTTTTAATTGTTGAGCACTGCTTACCATAAGTTATAAGGCTAGTTTGCAATGTTTTGGCGTTATTTTATTAAGGGATATTTAAATGTTGCGGTTTTAAGGATTTTACTACCGCGATTTTCTCAGAATATTTTGACAGGTTCCAACCTCTCGCTTCGTTATTAAGTACCTCGTAAATGAAATTACTTGTTAAAAAGTAATATTTAATTTATTTAATTAAAATAGATTATAAATGTTATGTAATTACGTACATTGTCGTAAAATGAACACAAATTATGTCAATCACAGCATTATTAATATTATAATCGATTCACGACAAGGAATATCTTATTTTTCCATTTGTATTTCAACCCTACAGGTACTACCTTCTTACATAATATATTTCAAAAATATAATTTTTGTGCTCTTTATGCCAATATTCAGCCAAGTATATGACTTTCAAACATGAATAATCTGATTTAATATTACTGAAAAATATTATTGAGCTATACTATTTTAATAAATAACGGTGATTGGTTTTATTTTGGAACTAGTTAAACTTTGTCATGCAAATTTATTAAAAAAGCATAGTTATAGTTTTTTATAACGGCATTATTAAAGTCGTACTTTTATTTTACATAATGTTATGTAATTGAGAAAATCGATAAGAAAGGAGCTTTAAGTAATCAGAAGACAAAAGTGTGTTAAAAATTCAGAACATGAAAGTGATTCAACAATGCTTTGAAAATTTGCGTTAGGCACATGTTAGTTGCCTCTGAATTTATGAATATATTATGGTATGTGATGCAGCATATTTTTAATTTGATTTGATTGCTTAATATAATTTGATAATAATCTTTCTTTCTTCAATGATAGACTCTCCTTCGACAGGTGGGTTATGGCGGGGTTGTTTTTATTTATTGGGCGTCTCCTCAAATTTTAATGATGACAGAAGCTACCACTTGTACATTTTTTTGCTAAATATGGTAAGCGGGAATTTAATATTGTGATATACGTATCTACGCATTTACAGACAAATACAAATAACTAACTATTATTTTTTTATGATATTTAATGTTATGTAGGTGGAAAAATATTATTGCAACTGCAAAAAAAT
The DNA here is from genome assembly GCA_911387805.1 of Cantharis rustica. NCBI lineage: Eukaryota > Metazoa > Arthropoda > Insecta > Coleoptera > Cantharidae > Cantharis > Cantharis rustica. The sequence continues at coordinate 94,764,290 of OU426877.1, forward strand.
TAATTTTATAAAAATATTTAAATAAAGTTCCTAATTTCATTTTTGTAAAAATAGATAATGTGCAAATCTAATTTTTAAAGTAAGGTTTTTTATCTAATATGTAGGTGTGTATAATGGGAGATTTAAATTTTTATCATTAGTATTATATTTTATTACACTATTTTATCAAATTTATTGAACTTAAAAGCAATTCCGTTAACATTTATGCAAGATAATTAAAATAATGTTTATAAAATTAAATTGTGTAAATGAATATTTTAATATTAAATACTTTTTTGTATTTTTAAACGTCATTATTAATAGAACGTCCAAGCTCAGTCTTGCTGGAGGTTCTTCCGGAAGGACAGTTGCATATGAGCTTAGTTCTGTTTTCGAGAATTCTTCAGGTGGTACACACATAATTTTCACTAAGAGAGACAAAATAATCAATTATAAAATAGGTTTATCTAAAATAAAAATCGTACATCTATGAACTTTTGCAATTTTCCCGCTGTTAAGATGGAACTTTTACGTTAGGTAGGAAATTTTGTATAACAAATCTAATAATTAGGTCACAGTCATATTTTGAAATAAACACCTTCTGCTGGCAGGACTTTTATACTGCCGATGCCGGACACATTCTATCGTTACTGTTTAATATAAAATATTTCAAAATTTTTGTATTGGTACCCAGTAGAATATGTGTTGAGATTTAAGAAGCAACCAAACAAATAAATAATATTTAATCTTTAACTTAAGAATAATATTTATTCTACAATATTAATAAAATCTAAAATTTCATTACATTATAAATAATAATCATTACATTGTACCTGTTCAATGGGTGTCTAACACGCATCTAGAATTTTGATTTTTTATAAAATCATTACATTCTATTATTTATGTTAATTTTAATAACGCGGTTTAAAAACTTTGTTTTATATAATTTAGTAAGTAAATGTATAGATAACTTATAATATGCGGGTTCTAATTATTGTCAAATTTCACATTATAATTTACAAATAAATTTAAATTTTAATCAATGAGGTAATTTTCAGAAAAAAGAGATTGGTAATAATTTTATTCGTATTTTATTATAATAAATGTTACGTAATTTCTCTTAATTTAAGTCGACTAATTATTATTTTTGTCATCATAAATCGAGCTGAGCATGGCAGGTTGGTAAACATGATTATTATTTTTGTAATTGAAATTTTTGATAGTGCCTTTCTATTATAAGTTTTTCTTTTATAAAAAAAATTATACCGGATATTAGATGAACCAAAATCTTGTTATTTCTTGTCAATGATTTGGATACTCGATGCGCAATTTACCCACGAAATGATGTTGTTATAAGTATTGCATTGAATTTTGGTAACCTTAAATGTCTTAAATGAAAACTCCAAATCTTAATTAGTTTTAAGGAATGAAAGTATTATATTTATGTCTGACGTATTAAGGCTATTATTAAGAGAAATTGAAAATTTTATAAATGTTTAAAACACTAAGCTCCAGTTTTCTAATCTCCGGTTATTTTTATTTAATATTTAATTTGTATAGAAATTATTATTACACGAAGTAAGCTTTTATGGTGAGTTTATGCAAGGATTTAATGGAACGTAAGGATTCTGTAGGTGACTTTAAAGCAAGACTCGCCTGTCAATTGAATTCCGATGTTACATTAAATTAAATTAAATTATTGTATAAACTCACCATTACTTATAGGGATAACAGTAGAGATTGAAAAGCAAACCTAAAAATACATTTTCATAAGTAAGGAAGCCACAAATAAACTCAAGTCATAATGTATTATTTATTATATTTTGTTAAACTGTAGACAAAAATTGTTTATACATAATACGAAAAACATCGGTTTCAGTGGAGAAATAATCCCCGTGATTGAATTTACTTTTACTGTTGGCGGCAGTTTAATTAGCAATTTAATTCCGATCGTCTTCAGTAGTAAGGTAAAACTAGTAACGTAATTTAAGTTGCGCCCGGTTGACAAAGGGTGTGTCGCCGATTGAAAGCGACTGGAGTGTTGTGCTCTGTAGTGGCCATGACGACCAGGGTGCTTCGCTTACGATCCCTGACTGCTCTCCTGCGCCTTCGGCACCGGGGTCGCCGATTTTTGCACCGTTTGATCTGGTGGCCCTCGAGGGAATCATTTCCCGATTGCTTAATGTGCATCTTGATAAGCTCCGTGATGGGTTGATGTTGCTGGTAGGATCTGATTCTGGGCGGGTGGCGGCGGATGAGGTGGCTGCCCTGAGGGAGGAGAATAAATGTCTTAAAATTGAGAATAAATCGCTTAAAGAGGAAATTGATCGACTTGCTTTGTCTGCCACTTCTGGGGTTGCAGATGTTGGTTGTCAGTTGGGAGCTGTGGGGGGTCTTGATGCCGACGCTCCGGTGTTTGTTGCAGCGGGGGAGGGGGTATCTGGATCTGTCGAGGATTCGGTGATATCTTACGCTTCTGCGTTGGGGTCGGCTTCGGGGGGTCGTCTTTCGGTTCTCCCCTTGACTCATTCGAGGGGCAGCTTGGGGGACAGTCGTGACGCTGGTGGGGCAGGTGGTGTCATGTCCCAGATGGTGGCGCCTGGCTTAAATAGTCAGGCGCCGCAGACGAGTCCCAATCTTGATCGCACGAGACGGAATGCCCGCCGTCGCCCACGTGTGCGTGGTTCTGGTAGCGATTTTTCCATTTCGGGAACTGCTCGCCGAAGGTGGTTTCATTTGAATAATCTAGCGCCTGGCACCGCTGTTGAGACAGTTGCGGAGCATGTCAGGAATGTTGTGGGTATCTCGGATGTAGCATGTGAGAGTTTGACTTCAAACACGAAATATTGTTCTTTTAAGATATGCGTGCCGGAGTGTGATACACCCAGATTGTTGAATGGTGAGGTTTGGCCTAGAGAGGTTACAATTCGCGATTTTTACTACCGCAGGCCGGCTGTTGTTAACCGCAGTGCCACTGGTAGCCGTGAAAATTTTTTAGAGGGTCGTCCACTGCGGGAGACCGGAACGGGGTAGTGCGTGATTCTTCTGCACCATCTATTCATGATAATTGCAAACTTTGCTCGGCAGTTACTACTTCATGTTTTTCTGTGGCACACATAAATGTGCGATCGTTGTTGTCTGATTTTCACATGTTCTCCGATTTCGTAACCGGAAACCACTTTAGTATTATTGCAATATCTGAGTCGTGGCTTGCTCCCGACTTTCCTTCTCACCTTGTTGATCTGCCAAATTACACAATCATTAGATCGGATAGGGCAACCCGAGGTGGGGGAGTCGCGTTGTACATTCGTAACACATTTTCATTTAAAATTTTGCATGAGGGGCATCGCTTTGCTAGTGGCTTGGAGCATCTGTGGATTCGCATTAGAGTTCATGGTATCGTATTCGGAATCGGGGTAGTTTACAGGGCGCCTACTATTGCTCTTTCCTGTTTGAATGAGTTGGAAGAATTTCTTTCTTTACTTGGCGGTGAGTGCTGTGAGTTGATCGTTATGGGTGATATAAACATTAATTACCTTGTTCCATCGCCTTCTCGGACGCGCTTGCAGAGAATTCTTGATGTTTTTGATCTTCATCAGATCATAACGGATCCCACGCGTGTTACCTCAACATCGAGCACTTTATTGGATGTCATCTGCATTGACAAGCATCGAATCCCTCGTCACAAGGGCGTTATCGATCTTTTGGCTTCTACTGATCACTACTTGGTGCATTGCTGCTTGAATTTGGCTGCGTTGCCACATGAACCGCGTAAGATCACCTATCGTGATTTTAGTGAATTTGATCAGGTTAATTTTTCAACTGATGCGGCAAGCTTACCGTGGGGTGTCGTTGACGAGTTACCCCTATGTGATTCTAAGGTCGAGTTCTTGAATGATCTCATTCTGTCGCTTTTCAATGTACATGCTCCTATTCGTACAGTAGTTTGCAGAGAAAGGAGTAAGCCGTGGATTACGTGGACAATCAGAGAGATGGCCAAGTTGAAGAGGCGAGCCTACAACAAGTATAGGCGTACACGTTCAAGTGTTGATTTTGAATGTTATCGTGATCTCAGAAGTTATCTATCGGGCGCTGTCAGAAGGGAGAAGGCGAGTTATATAAACCGCCAGCTTGTGCTTCATCGCTCAGATCCGAAAAAGCTTTGGCGGTGCCTGTCTTCTTGGGGCGTTCATTCTCGTCCATCTAGTCAGATATCTGCACGGTTGTGTGAGGATCCAGATTTTATTAACGCATACTTTCTCGGATCTGTTCCGGAAGTTTCTGCGGGGATTGATTTGGGGTTGAATGGTTCGTCTTTTTCGGGGGCGGAAGAGCTCTCTATTTGTGAGGTCACACCTGGGGCGTTGATTGATGTTGCTGGGGCTCTGCGCTCCAATGCTCTTGGTCCTGATGGTATCAGTCTTCGTATGTTGAGGCTTGTACTTCCGTTTTGCAGCGAGGTGATCTGCAATTTGTTAAATTTTTCCTTTAGAACCGGAGAGGTGCCATCTATCTGGAGGGCTTCACGTGTCAGACCACTTTCTAAGGTTCCAATGGCCGTAGAGCTTTCTCATCTCCGTCCTATTAGCATTTTATCGCCTTTTGCAAAGATAGCTGAGTCTTTTATTAGGAATGCTTTACGTGATCATTTGGCACTCCACCATATTTTGTCGCCTGCCCAATCAGGTTTTAGACCACACCACAGTACTGTGACCTCTTTGTTGCGGCTCACCTCGGATATTGCTTCATCAATCGATCGTTCTGAAGTCACCTTATTAGTGCTTCTTGACTATTCTAAGGCCTTTGACTCGGTTGTACATGATCGTCTTTTAGCCAAACTACACCATTATGGCTGTGACGAGTTACTCTGTAGGTGGTTGGCGGGTTATTTGCGTGATAGATCCCAGGTAGTTGAGTTAGCGGGAAAGGTGTCTCGGCCGTTGACTATTTTTCGTGGTGTCCCGCAAGGAAGCATTCTTGCCTCACTGTTGTTTATATTATACACGACCGATTTGGAGAGAGTAGTTGATCCGGATTGCTCTCTCGATCTTTATGCCGATGATTCTCGAATACATGTATCATGTCAGCCCTCGAACATTGATACTGCGATAGATATGTTGAATCGTAATCTCGAATCGATACGTGTTTGGTCGTTATTGAATGGTCTGACTCTGAACCCTGCGAAGTCGGAGCTTCTGTTCCTGGGTAGTCCTGGGCTGGTGCGTAGGGCTTTAAGCGTTGCAACATCGTCTGTTACGATTGATGGTGAAACCGTCAGGGTTGTGGACTGTGCTCGGAGTTTGGGTCTGGTCTTGGACAGTGAGCTCAATTTTCGTCTGCATGTGGACCGTAAGCTTAGGGTGTGCTATTACAAGCTTAGATCGCTGTATCAGTTTAAAACCTTATTACCTTCTCATGTGAAGTGGTCAATTGTTAGTACTACGATCTTATCTAACATAGAATACTGTGCAGCGGTATATTACGGTTTTCTCACGCAGGAATATAGGCGCAGGCTCCAGCTCATGCAGAATTCGTGTCTGCGTTTTTGCTTTGATCTGCGTAGATACGACCACGTTACTCCTTTCTATCGGGAACATGGCATACCCAGGATAGAACATCGTTTTTCGGTACTTTTTGGAGTTATAATCTTCAAAATTTTGAAGAGCGGAGAGCCGAGTTATCTTCGACAAATGATTAGGCCCCGTTCAGCTTGCCATGCACGTGTTCTGCGGGATTTGGGAAATTTCGATGTGCCCTCCCATTCCATGGCAGGTTTCGAGCAGTGTTTTGCGTGTTTGGCGCCCAGATTTGTGGAGAGACACCGTAGCCTTTTTGACGACTCCACTAGCGTAAGGTCCTTCCGCCGTGATTTGGATGCTGCTGTTTATGCAGAAATGTCTGCATAGTCTTTTTTTAATATTTGTTGATTTTTGTTTGTTGAGCTGAGACGGGTGGCTTGAAAAACTAACCTTGTTAGAAGCCATCCCATTAAGAATTTGTATAAGAATTTGTATATTTAGTTCTTAATAAATAAGTATTATTATTATTATTATTATTATTATTATTATTAAAGGGCATAAAGTAGTGAAAAACCGTATTAGAGTCAAAAAGCTAATCTACTTTGCAAGGTCATATTCTATATTTGTAATTCAACAGGAAGATAGGTGATGTTCGAGATTTAAAATATAAAATAGAATTCGATCGAAGCGAAATCAAACCCTTGATAAAGCTAAAAACAATTTTAGATTGTGCTTGTTATATTTATAAAATAAATAATAAAAAGCTGTGAAAAAAGCTCACTCGGACGCTGGCGAGATACCTTATATCGTGGGCATACAGGTAAAAGTGACTAAGTCAAAAAGTTGTGGAAATGAGTTAAAATGATTAAGTCCGTAAAAATGTAAGACACAGGTCTGAAAAAAACGTCTATGTTCTAATAACGTATTGAACATGTTTCATTAATCGAAAGAATGAATTAAAAATATTATAAAGCTGATTTTTCGCAAAATGCGAAACATTCAATTTGATTTATCTCGAAATTCTATTTTTTGACTTGGTCACTTTTACCTGTATGCCCACGATATTTGCATTTATATATTATGTACAAGAAAACCATGGCTATCAAGTTTTTCATAAACATACGAGAATTAATTGTATATAGAAATATTTTTTGTTGAAGAAATTTTGCATAGAATTTTTTTAGTGTTTTTTAAACTAAACGTATTTTTTATATAATAGGTATTGTAAGTATACATGATGTTCCAAAGAATGGAGACATAGCTGAACAAGCTAGAGTATAGTGATTTAATTTATCTCAACTCTTTCGAAAAATTTCTCCTATTCCTCAAAAGTGATTACAATTCTTGTGCTACTCTTCTAGCAAAATGTTTTCATTATGGTAGTCTAATTAACATTAATTTTTCCGGCTGATATAATATACATATCTATTTGGAAAAATTCTGAATGCAACACAATATGTAGATTAACAAAATCGCCTATGATCTGGAGGTTTGAGACCCAGTTTGTTTTATCGCACATATTTTATCAATCATAATTATGACTAAGTTGCTTGTACAATTTTTTGTACGATTGAACTTTTTCGTGCTTTATATTATAAAAATTAATTTAAAATTATTTATTAACAAATCAGCAGACTTTAAAGCGAAATATACTACATTTGCCGGCAACATTACTATATATTATACTATGAAACCAATGAATTGGTAATGCAACGATGAATAGAAAAAGAGCTTGGAAAATACTTTAAATGGACACTCAGCAACAAACTTACTGTCAATATCGAGAAGACAAAATCTATGTTGTTCATAGCTGAAAACTAAAACACCTATGATTTCCTTTATATTGCATAATAACATTTTATACAAGATAAGAGGATTTCACAGTAATGTTAACCATGGTACTTTCATAAAAGCTAAAATAAAACATTAATATTCGGAACTTATAATAAATTGTTGAACAAATTGGAACTTTTCATGTATATGATACATACGACAAAATATCGGTGCCTTATAATGCTTATAATTTTTCTAGAACGGAGAGCTTGACTTTGCCATGAACATCAAAATATTAGAGAACGTGAAATTACAGTAAGTTTTAACTATTCTTCGCCAAGGTTTACCAAACGCTAGCTTCTTATTTTTTGGATCTTTCTAGCTTTAACTGTCTATATCACAAACTATGTGAATCAAAAATCGGTGCGTTATAATTTATTTTTACGCGAGTCCATCACAATGACGTTTGAAAGCGCAGAGTCGACCGTAACTCGCAGTAGTCAAAGTGATTAGGAATTCAACTGCCACTGATTACAGAACAAATTTTCAAGCAATTGTTTTGGTTCGAAAACAGGGGACAAATTCAAACTCATGCATATAATTTTAGTTTACACACATTTAATTAAGATAGAATGACCATTTCGAAACTACCAAAAGACTATTTCCATGTTAACTGAGATGGAATCACACACACGAGCCTACACATGTATTTACTGCTATAATTCAATATTACTAACAATAATGAATTATTTATAATCATTCGATTATTACCCACTGACTATTGAATATGGCTCAAAAATGGTACCTACCTAGTATTATTCAGAGTAGAAATTTTTTTTTCTATTTAAAAAAAAAGACTATAACAATAACGCCTTTCTGTTAAGTCGAGGTTTAGCAGTGGATAGAAAAAGCCGAAGAAGAAAATAAAAATTTATAATTATTACGTCAAAAAGGAAGAAAACTCAGAAATAATAATGCACCATCGGAGAATAAAATCGTTCACGCTATTAACATCATTTACGTCTATCTACAATCTGGAGTTTCTATGTTGATAATTTTGTTCGTAATCATTATTAGAAAGATAATAAAAGGTATCATCTAGTTATCCTCTCTTCTTGTTTAATAATTTGTTCTTTACTCTTATTTCGCGTTGCAGAAAATAATTCGTAAGAGGAATTCTGTGTATTCTCCTCTAATGTGTTGATCAAAATCATCACGCAATGAAGGTGCAAAGTTATTGGTCTACAAAGTTCAATAATGATCGAGTATCTCTCATTTTGAGAGTTTTGAAATTATTGCGATATGTAATTTAAAATAAAATATAATACATAATTTTAATAGAAAATTGTCTCAAAATTTCATTAATGCTTTGTCTTTTGAAACAAAATTAATGAAGTAAAAATAATTCGATTGAAATAAATTGGACTCGGTTATATTTTTAAAATTAAATTTTAAGGCTTAAGAAATTTATATTGCGATACTAATTTTGTACGGGTCTTAAAATAAAATCTAAATGAGATTATTAATTGGCTTTATTTTGCGCTTTCTTTAATTACTATTATTAACTTGTAATTGTATTTTATTTTTGCATACTTTTAATTAAGCGAATGGTTAAAGTGCACGAACACGACAAAATGAATTTTAATTACTAATTCATTATTAATTTAAAATCGAGTGTATTTGTAATTAAAATCTGCGTATGTGTTGTTAATGTTCCCGGCGGTTTAAGGACGCGTTATAAAGAGCGAGGGAAGGTAGAGCCACCGCCCTCAATCATTTTCAATATGAAATTTTTATGTATTGATCGAGTTTTTTAGCGAGCAGAGAGGGGTTTATTGGGGGATAAGGGAAATTTTCTCTCTATACTGTCACCTAGCTGGACAGTGTTTTTAATTTCATTTCAGGAAGCTGTATAAAATTTGGTTTCGAAACTTCGGCTCGGTATTATAAAATAAAAAATTAAAGGAAATAACTTTCAATTTTCTAATGCTAGATTATGCTTATTGGTTTTGGTTATCTCCCTAAGTAAGTTCAAGTTGTTATAATTGAATTCAATCGAAGGAAAGCTCAGGCCGACTTGTTAGGTACCGCTTGTAAGATTTTTATCGTTTTCCATTCTGCCAGACAAACTTATTCTTGAACATAGCAAGAAATGAGCGTTAGTTGTTGTTTAATTGTGAAACACTGGATGTTTTCGAGTTTTAAGAGTTGTTGTGTTACCGAGCATTGTTTGTTACAATTTGTACTCGAAGCAAACGTTGTGCAAGTACTTGGCAATTGTTTGTTTATGAAAGTCGAATCGTGCTAGATGCTATTAATTTTTAATGAAAAAGAATTGGTTTAGTTTAAATTAAAGTGTACTTAAAATGGTCATAGCATGAAAGTTACATGCAAACAAATTTAATAACGCCTAACCAGTTGCATTGTATTCAAGTTTTACGAATGTTATATATACTCTTAAAAGTCGACTAACTACACATATTCTCATGCGGAATACTTGTTATATGAATAGTGGAACACACGCACACAGCCATTTGGGTCCTCCTTATACAGCGCTGATTACTATCACCCGCTAACTCTCGCCGAGAAGCAACATCAAACAAAAACCGTAACCGATTTAAAATTTCATCCAAGGTGCACAGGTGCTCTCTTGTGGAAAAAGAGAAGCAAAAAGACTCTTACTTTTGTTGTTCTGTATATAGGTAATCTTATTCGATCAGAATAACTTTGACCGCTTTAATCCTTGAAAGTGCATCAGAATTCTTCTGGTTCTCTGTCGACCAAACGCGTTCATTTGCCTAATGGCTGGTCTATTGTTTCAGAACGGCTGTCTAGCGCTTATAAACTCAAGATATATGTCTAGTGTCTTTAAATGTTCACCTTACCTTCGCACACAATAATGTGAGAAAACTGCTCGACGAAAGATTAATTATCATTTAAAATTTACTCGAATAATAAAAACTACCAAGAAATGGAAACTACCAAACACATGTAATACTATTAGGTTTTACACAACTTTTTCTATATAACTACCGATATTATTATTTGTAAATGTTCCATGTAATGAAGTATATTAAGGCTGTTTAAGTCTTGTGTATGCACTACTAGCACTGCAAATAGTTATAGCTACAATGAGTTTACGTTCTACATATTACGTGTCATTAAAGTGCATTTCAATTAGTAGTAAGTAAACCTTAACCGACTACCTTGTAAAATATTTATGAGTTTACCAATAGCAAATTAGATTTTATGACTTTGTTAATTATCGATAATTACAAAATTACTCGCTTTAAAAGAAAATCCTTAAATGTGGTTGTCCTATTTCACATTTTGGTGTCATAAGAGTGGCGCGCGACATAGGGAATGTAAAGGAAGTAAAAAACGTAGACAGCGCGCGAATTCTATAATATAAGAATGGGTGAAAACAAAATGACGCCCTTCTTCGCCCGAAGTGTGAGATGTATGCATTAGACTTTCAAAGTGTCCCGGCCGTTTCCCTAGCAACGCAGGCTCGGCCTGATATGACGCCCGGGCAATTTAATAAGATTCCGCATCTTGGTGGCGCTTTACCCCGCACCCCTAAGGTTATTATGTGGACAGGCGTCCTATACATAGACTACTTTTTATCTGTAAAGAAAATAGCACCTGTAGATGACCAACACGCTAGCAGGGACGTTCAAACATTCCCGATTCCCCCACAAGTCGATTGTGACCTATGACATTGATACCCCACACAGCTTCGTCTATACTGCGACTGGAATTAGATTTTTATTTGTTTATTTATTAATCAAACTTTCATGTCATATAATCACGAAATATTTTAACTGAAATTTATTTTCTTTTAAATCGTGAAAATTTAAACCCGAGCTGTTCTTTTTATTATTTTATTTATCTAGCAATTTTTTGTATCCGGTCTTAAAATTATTGTTAACTGCACTGCTCAATAATAATTATAAAATTGCCTAAAAAATACTCTTATATAATAGGGCAAAACGAATTAATTGCGTGGTAACCAAATACTTAGCTAATATCTCTTTCGATAACTTAACTAAATAAACTTGATAAATATTATCATTTCAATGCTAAAACCAAATTGTAAGAAAACTGAATTGAAGCAGAAAACTATCAAATGAAAGCTTATTTCCGAGCCTGATAACTTGAAAAAACCAGATCGTTTAATAAACTTGCGAAAGTAAAATTGAATTTCGGACTGAACTCATAAAAAAGTTTACTTAGTGCAATTTTTTCTTATATTATCTATTTGAAACACTAATAAATTATTATACCAACTTACTAATGTATTAATCAAAATATAGGTGGATATATTATATTAAAAAATAAATATGTATTACTTAATATAATATACTGAAATTTTACAGCCATACAGTAACCATTCGATCTTATGCATAAATAGAATTTTAAGTTTTGAAGAAAACCACAGCAGTTTGGTGTGCTTGCTAGTCGAGTTCTAGATCGAAAGAATTTTAATCGCAGACTTCGCTGATTTTTTCAGGTCGTTTGAGAATTTAACTATTGCTTTACATTTAAGTCACTTTATATGTGAGATTATAAAAAAAGGTTGAGGTATTGTAACTATGAATTTATTATGCTTATTAATTGTTTGTTATTGTATGTGTAATAATAATTATGTATTATAATTTTGAGATTGTAATCAAAATACATACAAAAGTCTAAATACGAAGTGTATTATTATTTAAATATTAGGGGTTTTTGTTTAAGTAAATAATTCATTAATAATCAATTATTATCCCACATAAATCATTAAACAATTTACACATTATAAAATAATGTACATAAATATATATGTATAGGTAAATTACATTTATTAGCTTTTTCGATTATTGAAGTTGATTTCTAGATTGTGCATTACAAAAGGTTTTGAAATCAACATTATTAAACAATAACCTGAGTTAGATTGGTAAGTAAATAAAATAAGTGAAAACTTGATTTCCACTGTTGCGCTTTGGAAGTCGATGGTAAATCACCAAAGTGTAATCTGCTCGGTAAAATTTTCTCAAAATAAAGTGTATTTAACTTGCCGTGGTTTGGAGTTCACGTTAAACAGTAAGTTTTCTATGTGTGTCATAACTCTTCGAACACACACAACAAACAGAAGGAAATGTTTTCCACTCGGTTGTGCATTGTATACGGTATACAAAATATATATTACGATATATTATTATAATCATATAACCAAAGTTGGATCTATAACCGACTTGACTAAAAATGTAGTTTTTCATTTGTTATTGTTTTAATTATTTACATACTTTATGTAAAATATGTATATGTAAATACTTTATGTAAATATGTAAAATATGAAATATGTATGTATTACATATTATTATGTAATACATAGTACATTCTAAAAATATAAATTTAGTTACATTTTACGTAGTATGTACATATTATCTTATTACTTCGCATTGGCTACCTATTTAATTTTTCAAGTGGTTCAGGTACTGTTTCATTTGATTATAGGTTGTTGCAGGAGACTAATAAATTATTTAAAATATTTGCATCATTTTTTGAATTGTTTTTTCTTGGTGTTATTTTTAATCTCGCCAAGCATTTTATGTGACGTTGAATGTACGGTTGTAATAGCTTATTTAACAATAAATTACAAATTTCTTTGAGTTTAATATTTGTAAACTGAAAATATTTCATTTTTTACAACAGACAATTCGTGCCACTTAATATACCTATAGGATATTTTAGAAAAATTATTTTTACGAATTAATTAATTTAATTTATTTTATAATGGTATTTTTTATTATGCTTAATGGTATTAATTATGATGATTGATTAGACTAAGATATATATCTGAATTGTTACTAGCTTATACATTATCAAAATTGGTGTGGGATTATACGCCATCTACTTAAGATATACTTGACCTATGCCACTTCTTGTCCTCATAAATTCTCTTTCTACTCGACTAATCTTTAAAAAAAAGTGGATAGAATCAGGTACCAATACTACTGATGGAAAATTCGTTCGACGATATGTTCATTTGAATTTTTTAATATATCAATTTAAATTTTATATGAAGTTTTCTCAAGTAGTATACATACTTTTAATTATTTGAATTCTAAAATTAAGAATATTATTAAAATCGTGCATATTCGATTCGTTTTCGCGATATATAAATTATTTTATCTTCGATGTTCGAATATAATCAAATGTCTAAACATTATGAGCTTTGAAATCTTTTTATAGCAAATCGTAGTCTATACAAGATATCATCGAAATTCAAAAGATATTGAAATTTTAACTCAATACGTATATTGATAATTTACATATTATGATTACTGTAACTTAAAAATGTTCTTCAAGTCATAATTCAAAGAATTTTTGGGAAAAAGTTATGATTGTTAGAAAAGCTCAAAAATATACTTGTATAGGTACTGTGGATATTAAAATCATTCTTAATTTTGTTTAAATTTTGTCGATAGTATTAATTATACATTTTAATTGTTTCAGGTGGTTAAAACGAGGATCGATGTTTGTATTGTCTTTATCCCAATTTTTGAAGTTAATGAAAAAAGACGATTCGTGGCGAGGCAAGTCTTTACTGGATTTAGGTGCCGGTGATGGCGAAGTTACAGCATGTTTAGCGCCTATATTCAATCACGTGTATGTTACTGAAGTCTCTAATACGATGAAGACCTTACTGCAAGGAAAAGGTTACGAGTAAGTAAAATATTATATTTTTATTTACTACTCAGATCGGTTGGTTAAAGAGTTTAATACTTTAATTTAACCGATAACGCTAAATTGATTTTAAGTGCTAAAACGTAATACAATAAAGTAAATTATATCATTTAATTACCGATCTTAAATTTAATATCCTTTCAGGATTTCTGGCTAATCAACTAAGTACTGCTTCTTAATTAAGTTAGCACTCAAGTTTAATATCTTTAAACGAACAAGCTTTATTAGCAATTCCTCATAAAATTAATGTGATTACTTAAAAAGATGTTAATCATTTTTAACTTTTTTAGATTTCTTCAACAAAAATCTTGAATTGAACCTGCTCTTTTTATATGTACAAAGTGTTATTAAAGTAGCATTATATGTTACAGTTTTGGAAAACTTGTACACTGCAATTTCACTTTTTTTATGATTCACACCTCCGAGTAAGCTGTATGCCTATAGTGTTACTAATAATATAACGATGAATAAATTTGCAATAAAATTCAAAATATTTATCAATTTACATAATGAACGATCTTTACTACAATCATTTATGGTTATATGAATATTTTATTAATATTTTTAAACAATTTGCCTAAAAAATTCCTACCAGATGTCTTAAAAAACCACAAACAAAAACTTGTATAAGTGGGTGAATTTAGTGTTCATTGAACTCATAATCAGTAAAACATTGGAACAATCTATCAATCAATTTGTGTTAGAACGATTTATCTACGTACTACTTATAGGATATTTGTACACTAACACCAACATGAACTAGAACACTATGTTGAGACAGTATTTACAGTTGTCAACAATATTCACAAAGGATTCTACTTAATTTTCCAATTTTTTCAACTTGTCTCTTGCAGTTTTCGTCCAATTCTTACGTTCAGTTAATAAATAGATCAATGAATCCTTACTAAAATCTCAGTTTTATACTTTTAAAATATTAAACTGAAATTTCGAAATTTAGGTGTAATTTTTAAAAATAATATTAGTTTAGAAGGCTAGTCTTTTTTTTAGATTTTTAAATTAAATTCTTTGTTCTTACACCAGAAAAACAAATTGCAGCAGAGAAGCTTTAGGCGAATTCGAATTTAATTCAAAACTGTGTCTGTTGGCTTTTCAGCGAAAATTTTGAGATAAGTAAATAAAACCAATTTTTTTGTTAGATGTCTTTTTTACAAACGGACACCCACGAACTTATTATTAAACAATAGAATTTCAACCTTATCTCGGAAATATTGTCTAGCGCTAGTCATTGAGAAATTGTACTTGTCCAAGTATTTGTGTAGTTTAGAAATGTTTAATGACGTAAAAAATATAATAACTAGCATGATTTCCAATATCCATATCAGTATTTTAAAAAACTAAAAAACTTTGCACACACTTTTTATAACTGTAATGTTTTTAAAACGATGAACTAAAGTTATCACCTGATGATGCAGAATTATATTTGCAGTGTATTTTATTTGTGAGAAATTATAAATATTTTAACTGTTAAAAGCGTGTGTGCAATTTTTGGGTTTTATAAAATACTGTTGATGATTTAAGACAATATCATCGGATAAACTACGTATAAGACGAAACTTTGATAAAACTCATTATAATAATAATAAAAAATAGTAAATAATATTAATAAATTAGAATATTTCGGGCTTTTAAGATGTTTCAAAAAAAAAGAGGAAGCATTATAAAATATATAAAAATTATAATAGTTATTGACCATAAATAACGCCGAATTTCTAAATTGAAATTTTTAGTACTTTGACTTACTGGCTTCTTCGATTGCACGATAGAATTGTGGCAAGTATTTTAAGGGGATTATTAAAAACATTGATTACGAGTAACCAATATAATTTAATTGCATTTCAGCTTATTGGGCGGTATTCGCAATTAATTTTTCCTGAAGATTTTACTTTTGGCGTTAAAGCAATAAGTACAATAATACATTTTACTTCAACTGTTTTTCATTAACTTTTCTTGCTGACTGCAGTAAATAAATTTACATACTTTTCTCACGGACTTAAGTTTGCAATTCTGCTATACAAACTTTCAAAAATCTTATCAAAATCTTTTTTAATTTTTAAGCACCCCTAATCAATACTTAAAGTAGCTAATTGAAAAGTTGTTGAAATAATATCGAATAAATGTTTAAAAATTTTAAAGTTCAATTGTTATAAATGAAACTATTTTAATAATGTCAATTAGAAATATAATTTAGATTCTTATGTTTTATAATAAAATAATAGCCTTGAAAAATCAGAAAAATCGAATAATTTTTTAAAAATATGTTACGTATGCTTTATTTATCAATCTATTCGGTAAAATAAACTGGGCATTGTTAATAAAACAATCTGAAAGAGTTTGTGGAGCCATCTATTATTTCTGATAAATTTTAGTCTACTCTTAATATTTGTATAGACAAATAATAATCTTTTATATAGGTATACGGTTAAATTATTATACATATGATGGGCTGATTCATATTAAGTGCACATTCTTAATCTCGTTAATTGTTAAATTTACGAAAACCATAAATTAGAAAAACGAGGAGGTAAACTAATATTATTCAAAGAATCACATTTTGAATATAAAAACTTACTTTTACGGTAGTTCACAGAGGAAATGTAATAATTTCTTGCTAGAAAAAATGGAAAAGCAAAGTTATTACCTTTGATATCAGAAGTAAATGACATTTGATATGTGGTTTACAACGCAACTATAGAATCTGCTATAGAACAAAAAGATAGATATTCGCCCAAACCATAATATCCAAAATGTAACGTGATGCTACTGCAGAAGCAGTACCTTTAGCTCAGAACATTAAGTAAATTGGTGTTTACCTCCCTAAAATCAAAATTTTACTTCTAAAATCCTTAAATTAGTTGACTACTGTAAAATGTGTAAAAAAGCAAATTTAAGTTTTTAAAACTTAATAAAAGATGGGAACAGGAAATTTGAAAATTTCTTAATGACCGTTTGGTAGGAAATGGAGTCTCTTTCAATTGTATAATTGAAATTTTGAGGATCATTCATAAATAAGCGTACAAAAAAATACGGTTTTCTATTATTTTATGTCAGATGACTAGATTTTAGGATGCATCCGAGATTTGACGTGGTTGCGCTTGTCAAAATCGACTCTCCACATCTTCCGCTTTGGTCCCCTACGCTCCGGTCGTTTCTAGGCGTTTTGACAAGCACTGTATTACTAAAAATATCTCACTAGATAGTCCAACTTGAAAAAGTTATTGAATGTAATTTATTGAATGATGTTAACCGCTGCATAGTCAACAGTCGACTGCAAATTAAACGAATCTTACGTGAAGATTAATATTTCTAATTAATTTTCAGAAAAATATGTAGTACGTAATAATGTTTTCTTTCATATTATATAAGCATCTTTAGTGTAAAACTTGAATTCTGTGGTGCACTTCATCGTTCTACACCCTAAATGGGGAACCACACATGTACTGAGTCCTCCTGCTTAACATTGACTCCGAACCAAGGAAGTTGTTTTGCCATTGACTTTCAAGAAGATGCGGTCAGAACTACAGTTCGTACTACGTCTGAAGTTGAACCAAGTAATCGTCATTAGCGGTCATGCACATAACCGTCTTAAGTTAAGAAGAAGAAGACATAACCGTCTTAAGTTAAGCACTTTATAACAACTTATATTTTTTTAACAACAACTTTTAACAACGTCCACGTCGATTCAAAATCTGTTTATTTTCCCTTTCCACATCAAGGGCACCATCAGCCAAAACCTTTTAAAATTATAAGACTTCTCGATAAAAGCATAGCACAGGTTTGGTTTTCAAATAGAACACGACAATGTATTGATAATTTAAAGAAAAATGTGGAAGTTAAAACATTTTATTATAATAATAAAATTAACTCTACTTACTAGGTTTTTCGTTTGTATGCTAGTACAGCCGTTTATTTACAAATATTAAAAGTTATGTATATTGAAATTTCTAGTTAAAAAATTATATTTTAATTAATAACAATAATAATTAATAATTATGCAACTATTATAATTGTTCTAATGTCGGTGCCATTGTAATGTGCAGAAAACGCAATTTACTATGCTATACTAATTTAACTACTTTTTGAATTAAATGTTGGGAAGTGATTGTTGACTGTGCCATTAACTTTGGTTGTTAATTAGTATTCAAGTTCGAAACTGATTAATTTCTATATTGCGATATTAGAATAATTGATGGAATACATGTGGTATGAATTTTTATTTATTATAATCATTAATTATATTGGATTTTCAGCAAGTTTGCTTCGCCGAGTCGTACCTCTGGCTCTGTAATCATTGATGAAGCCGTAATTGATAAAATAATTTATTTGATACCAATTTAGTAATTATTTGCAAAATACATTCCCGTAAAAGCATCACTTATTAAGTATAATTTTTCTTTGTATCTCTTATAATGCTTTGGTTTTCTTACATTGTTTCAATTCCTTGTTAGTACTTTCAAATCTTTTTCAGCTAAAGCGTTTACATTTCTTCGTTAAATTTGTTGTAGCCAACGGCCATGCTATTTGCTGTGTAATCCTCGAATAACATTCTTTATCTCACTTTTCATTATAATAAGTAATAAGTCTATAACCAAGGTTTTGTGTTTATGTGGATGCTTTATACGGGATTCGTTCCTTTAGATTTTATTCATTTGTGTTTTTTTATTTATTTTTACCTCGATAGGCAGGCACTAATTTCGGTTGTAACTTTTTCATTTTTCACCAAAAATTAGGTCCGTACTAATGATTGATTTTCCATTTTGAGTCAATATAATTATCACTCCCACAATATTTCTTGATAACTTTTTATGTACAGTTTAATTAATTCTATAAGTAACATTATTGACAAAACATATAATAATATATGGAATAATGTATTTTTAATTAAAGTTGTATATATTTATACACTCGTTATAGTATAATAATTGAAAAATATATTCACTGTTATATGAAAATTATAAAGGTAATAAATGAAAATCAATAATAAATTACAGTTTATAACATTTCAGCTTCATTGATTTTTCATTTAAACTTTAATTGCACTGTTTTAGCTTGTAAAATATAAAATTAGAAACATAAAAGAAATTTGAAACAGTAATTGCATTTTTAAACAAATAATGAAATATTTTTACGCATTCCTTGTCACAATTCGCATTGACTAGGCTTATGCGGGCAATTTTTGCAGTTAGAGTGTGAGTATATGTTCAAGAATGTGACTCAATTTAAAAGCTTTTGAAAAAGCGTAGTTCAAGTGAGAAATTATAGACTGACTTGAATTCGTAACTATAATACATGGATGAATAAACAAAAATAGGGTATTTAATTGATTTCGCAAAATTCCTACTCGAAATAAAATTAATATTTTAAATACCATAATTTTGAGTACAAAACTATTTGCATTTTAAAATAATTCATAAAAATACACCACACTATTGATTAATCAGTGATCACTTACAAACTGTTGATTAACACTTGGTCCTAATGTTTTTATAAAAAATTTCGAATAAGTAATAAAATTATTGTGCTCTTGAAGTTTTTTAAAAAACGTTACTTAATCGGATAATTGAAAATATTTCACACTATCTCTACATATTTCGCAATACCAGTTAAAAGCTAGAAAAACTCTTTTCTGCTTCTACAATAAATTATTATTTATATACATCAATTACTTTTATTAAACGATTTTATAGTTTAAATTGATTCTACATGTTTAGTCAATAAGGTTTTTTTTACAAATAAAACGTTAAATTGAATGTGAGGCAAATTGATTATAAAAATAGATAAGTACACTTCTAATCATTTTTTTTTTAATTTCAGAGTATTAGATATTGATGATTGGCAGAAAACTAAAAACTACGACATGATATCATGTCTAAATGTTTTGGATCGATGTGACGAACCGCTTTTACTATTAAATCAAATAAAAAATTCCATAGGAAAAGATGGTCGTGCATTAATAGCGATCGTACTTCCCTTTTCTCCATATGTGGAAACAGGTTAGTTAAAAGTAAATTTCAAGCAACTATGCTTGATCCTTAAATGGACAAAGGAAGGGCGCTCAAAATAAGCGCCCCTTTCTTTGAAACCTTGTTAAATTTTTTTTCCGATGAGGAAAAACTTATGGTGGAAGTAAGGCAAAAATAAAAATTTGATTTTTTTTTACTGTTAGACACTACATCTTATGCACAAACTTTTACTTACTAAAAGTACAAGTTTTAATTTCTATTGTTTAAGTCTACAGTATTTGATTAAAATTAGTTTGATTTTAGGATCCACTGATCACAAACCAAAGGAACTATTACCTGTCACAGGTTATACCTTTGAAGAGCAAGTAACAAGTTTTATTGAAGATATTTTTCCTTCGACTGGCCTTGAAGTAATATCTTGGACTCGAGTACCTTACCTTTGTGAAGGAGATTTATGGCAATCTTATTATTGGCTTGACGATGCAGTATTTTTCCTTAAAATTAGGGAATTTTAAACTGGATTAAATAAGATGCTTTATTTTTATGAAAAGCTGAAAATAATGTAGTATGAGAATTATGTATGTTCAAATGGATTATATATTATGTAAGAATTATAATATTATGTGGACTATGTGTAATTTTAAACGTTTTTAAATTGGAAAATTATTCAATAGGCTAAATATCTATTATTTTATGTATAGAGAATGTCATACTTTTATACATGAAGTAGCACTATATTTTCTGCATTTAGGTAGATATATTAAATTGAAATAAATTATACTGATATAATAAAATTTCAACATTTTAATAAAAGGTTTAAAAATGCAAAGTAATATCACCGCTATTTAAGATTACAGAGTAATTAATAGCTTCTCGGTTCTCAATACTACAATCATTCGGAAAAATTTGCAAGTTATGATAAGCAATAACTGTGTTGGCTTAGTACTTGGAAGTAGTAAGTTGTTATTCATAATTAATTGATGGCAATAGTAAAATTTGCTACTAGTTAATTATGTGAGAGATTTTTGTTTAAATTACTTATTAGTTTCAGTCTTCACTTATTTATTATTTTCTAAATATTACTCATATCAAACTATCAAATTTGATTTTTAATTCGACGAAATTAATTTTATTTCTGATTAAAAAAAAATGATTTTGAAAATGATTTTAATATCCATTTTACTTATTATTTACAACATTTAAGGATTCTACACACTTGGAGACATTTTTCACGATATGTAGGAGCACCTCTTCAGGTATCAGGATACCATCTCAGACGGTATCTTGCTTTATAGTTTATAAAACAATTACAATGTTAGAATTATCATTTTTTAAAAACGCCTAAGTAAGGTACTCTCTTTTAAAGTCAGCTTGCAGTATATCTGGAATATACTTGCTTTTTGAAGATCATAAATAAGTTTTTAGTACAATTTTTGTATCAATATTTATCATTTAAATTTGAAAATTGATTGTTTTGCGATAACTAGAGACCGGATTTTAAGCATTTTTGCTTATTGTCAATTTTAAAAGCAGCTCTTTGAAATTTCAGATCTGGACGAATTACATAAAAACATGTATTTTAGCATTTAGCGTATAGTTTTTCCTGCTTTTTTTGCGATTTCTAGCTTATTTTCTACTTTTGTGTTTATTTTTGAATAAAACACGGAATGTCCATTTTTTTACAAAATGAAACTGTTAAACCCATTTCTTACTTCTTTTTAGTACTTTAGATTAGTAAAGCATGTTTGTAAAAAGACTAAGAATGTCCACTATTGATATATTTATATTATTATTGACATCTGGTAGCAGGTTATATTTGGTGCTATACCCTCATACCCATTGTAAGACTGGGGTAAGCATAAGTAATAAAATAGCGAAATTTATTATTAATAAAAGAATATGTTAGGGAAAATTAAGTCACCGCCTAATTTAAAAAAACATATAATTTTAAAATTTTATAGTTTTGTTTTATATGATAAGAATATTTTTAAAAATATAGGGTATTCTAAGTTGATTTTTCTCTATATTTTCTATTTTCTCTATATATATTAACTTTTGAAGAATTAAAAAAGGTTAATTTTTATTTATATTATTATTTATTATGTTAAATAAATACGTGCAAAAGTGCTTTGTTTATTTCTTTCGAATAATATTGTCTAAGCTGTAATCTTTTTGCTTTTTTTTTGTTTTAATTATTAACTTTTTCATAACTTTTTTTGGCATAATTCGAACTTATTTTTGTAAAATACCGCGCTTTTTAAAGCACTTATTTTTCAAAAAACCGTGCTTATTTATCCGGTCTCTAGTGATAACAAACTGTAGTTTCTATTTTTATTTTGAATAAAGTTACTTATATTACATAAAAACATAGAATTATAATCACAATGTTACGAAGTGAACAAGAAACTGTACATATATCTCAAGAAACTTTTTAACAAATTCATCTCAATTCCTGCGTATTTTTTTCTCTTCAAAAGCATTCATGAACCGATTCAGAAAGTCATATTTGATCGTAAAACTAGAAATTTTTCTTTTTTCATACATTTATCTTCAATGTTTGACTATGTTTTGGGTAGTCTACATCTTTTTTTTCATTTGCGCAACTCTTCAGTTATTTTGCTTGATTACTCGAACCATATTCTGCTCAGATAGTCCCAATCGGAATTTAAATTCTACAAATCTTGTACCTAATATCAGTTTTACATAAATTAAGTAGTATGACTGAAATTGTAAGCAAGTCTAATTTTAAAAACTTTTATTTTTGTAGATATTCTTTTTCTGGGCAGTGTATCTTCATAAAGACGGTTTCAATATTCTGTCACATTTTAAAAATCTGTCTTCAGATTTATATTTGTATTTTGAGCTGCATACGTTTTTCTATCACAACAAGTAGGTACTTCAGAAAAATTTTAAAGCAAGTTTCTTATCTTATAACCACCTTTTCTTGATTAGTTGAATGATTCCTTGTATAATATCTACGTCAATTAGTTGTTAGCTAATTAGCATTATTTGACGATTTGTGTTTGATTGTATCTTTAAATGTGCATTAAAATAATGTTTCTTTTTTGTGTTGGATGGAAGAAACTGGCGTTTTTGCCAAGTTGGTATAAGTATATCTGCGGTAACTAAAGTGAGATAACATTTCACTTATTGATGTTCTTCTAAACTTGGCCCACTAATTTTGTACATCTAAGAGGCGAAGTTTATTATAGTTTCAGATTTATCAATTTTTGTTGCAGCCATATTTTGAATATTTTGCATGAGTGACTGGATTATAATTTTCAACAATTTTTAATATTGAAGTAACTTATGACACGCACACGACAGCATGTAGTTATCAACTTCAATAGCTTTTCAATTTAAATGTTGCTATATTTTAAATATATTTTCTTAATTTGAAAATCCACACGTTTACTAATTTGGGAAACTCTCTTGGCTTGGCACAGCTTAACATGTGGCTAATTTCTTTTTATTTAATTATTCTCTAAAATTAAAAAGAATTAGAAACCTGAGCACTTGGTATGGATTCTTACGAGGGAAGATTTTTAGGTTCGCAAAACGCGACAGAAAGAAATGTAAATATATTTTTTTATAATTTCATTTTTTAATATAAACTCTTCGAACATTAATACATTTATTACTTCAATGAATTAATTTTTGTAAATCTTCAAAAAAATAATTTTTATATTATTTGATAGAAAAATGCTAGTTTACCTAGAGCGATTCATTGCTGCCAAAAGCTTTTTTCAAATTTAGAAATAGGTAATAATCACTTGGTGCCAAATCTGGACGGAAGGTTTTTTCAGAATCACATTTACAGCAGAAAGCACAATTTTAAATTTCTTTAGTTTTGGATCACCCATTAAATGCCACTGCACGGACTTCTGCTTTGATAAAAATTAACTCAAGTTTCATCTCCTGTGACAAAAATAGCTATTTTGATTACAGTTGATGATCACCACACAGTATTATAAACTCCTTATAACATTGAGCACGGTATTTATTTATATAGATGATCTTTTATAATCGCGAAACCTAATTAACCAACCAATGACTTTAAAAGAACTTGAAGAAATATCAACAAAAACAACAACTCAAGACGAAATAACATTCCATATGTATTTAAAGAATTATCTTTATCTGCAAAATAATCAGTCTTAAATATATAGGTAATACCACTGATAAATATATAACAAATTCTCTCAACTGCAAATATATTGCAATATCATCGTGCCTTGCAAAATTCTTTAAAAAAATAATAAACAAAAGATTTTCATGAAAATTAGAAATAAATATCTTATTAATAAAGAACTTAAATGCTTTACGAATAATAGTAATGAAAAACCAGTTAGGCTTTAAAATATTTCACTCACCAGCAAACAATATTTTGAATCCTGAATTTGCGATCCACAAAGCATTTATAAATCAATAAAGAACATCTAATACTAAATAGAAAAATAACCTAAAAAATGAATTTTTTAAGTATTTATGTGGTATTTAGTAGTATGTAATGTTAAAATAATCAAACTAAACAAATATTAAAATAATGAATTTTAACTGTATTCTTTACTTAACAGTAAAGAATCACATTTACAGCAGAAAGCACAATTTTAAATTTCTTTAGTTTTGGATCACCCATTAAATGCCACTGCACGGACTTCTGCTTTGATAAAAATTAACTCAAGTTTCATCTCCTGTGACAAAAATAGCTATTTTGATTACAGTTGATGATCACCACACAGTATTATAAACTCCTTATAACATTGAGCACGGTATTTATTTATATAGATGATCTTTTATAATCGCGAAACCTAATTAACCAACCAATGACTTTAAAAGAACTTGAAGAAATATCAACAAAAACAACAACTCAAGACGAAATAACATTCCATATGTATTTAAAGAATTATCTTTATCTGCAAAATAATCAGTCTTAAATATATAGGTAATACCACTGATAAATATATAACAAATTCTCTCAACTGCAAATATATTGCAATATCATCGTGCCTTGCAAAATTCTTTAAAAAAATAATAAACAAAAGATTTTCATGAAAATTAGAAATAAATATCTTATTAATAAAGAACTTAAATGCTTTACGAATAATAGTAATGAAAAACCAGTTAGGCTTTAAAATATTTCACTCACCAGCAAACAATATTTTGAATCCTGAATTTGCGATCCACAAAGCATTTATAAATCAATAAAGAACATCTAATACTAAATAGAAAAATAACCTAAAAAATGAATTTTTTAAGTATTTATGTGGTATTTAGTAGTATGTAATGTTAAAATAATCAAACTAAACAAATATTAAAATAATGAATTTTAACTGTATTCTTTACTTAACAGTTAAAATTCATTATCTTAACATTTGTTTAGTTTGATTACATCTAATACTAACTTAAGTTAGCTAACTTATTTTAGTTTTGTGTATTATTTGTCTTAAATTTGTATTTTTCTGCGAAGAAAGTGCCTAAATACCCGATTGGAGCTGCAAAGCCAAAGAAGAAAGAACTTCTATATAAATTGAAAGTTTTTCAAGGATAATAATACCTCTGTATCTAAAACTGATAACACCGATTTTATGGAATTGGGAGGAAATGTTGTTCAGTTAGATGATACAGAAGCTGAATCACAGGACGAGCAGGATTCACAAGGATTACTATTCAAATGGCAGCCTTGCCATTTGCTGTTATGCAATTAAATATCAGTCTGATTTTTCACCTAAATTTTGTCAGGAACACATTGTTTAGAACCACTTTCAAAAAAGAACTGGAAAAAAAACTTGGTATATGAGTTAGCTAGATTTTTGATTATTGCGTACAGCTTATGAACACAACCTTTACGAATTTGTGTTCAGCTCTGATTTTATTTTCTTCTCTGGAGCGTGAGCCGTAGATTCCATAGGCTCGTGTTTTTCACACACCCAGAACTTTTGTAGTTACGCCAGTAGGTATACCACAAGTTTCGCCTATAAGTGTGGCGTTGTTCCTAACTGCAATAAGCAATAACATAATAAAATATGTCGTAACTCCTATAAAAAGTTCTCTATTTGCTACTGAAATTTTAAAGAAAAATTCAAATCAAGATTTTATTTTTTTTGCGTACAAAGAAAAAAATAGCATTTTATTATTATTCAGCTCTTCTCTCCTTTACATTGAAGTAGAATATCGCTATCCTTTTGGGATTTACAGATCCAAAATTAAGAGGTGGATCAGTCTTTATTAATACATATTTGTTTTTGAATTACACAATTGCAATTTTTCTTTTTCACAATTTTGCATGAGTCGTGGCTGTCCTGACAACTTTCCTCCTTTCTCTGCCTGTCCCCGTCTCTCTTTTCTATTCATATATTCCCATCGATATTAGATCGTTTATTGCTTGATCTCTCCATCTGATTTTCGGTCTCTCTCTGTTTCTCTCCTCTGCCGGTTTCCACAGCGTTGCCTTCTTTATCACGTCGTTTTCACTTTTCCTCATGATGTGGCTCAACCATCTAATTATATATCCTCAGAGATTTAATGTATTTTACTATATCCTCGCCATTATTTTCTTTAGCGATCTCGTAATTCATTAAAGGTCTGGGACATCGTTTGCATATTTTTTTGTCTTAGAATTGTGCGTAACACTTTCCTTTCAAATCTTTTAAGGGTTTCTGCTTCACTGTGAAAAACACAGCGACTCCGCCGCATATGTTACCACCGGTCTAACCAGGGTGTATATTTTCATTTTAGTCTCTCTTTTAGTTGTGTTTCTCTAAGTAGAGTTTTGTTCATATGGAAAACTCTGTTTCCAGCTTATAATATTTTCCTCATTTCTTCTTCTCTTTTGCAATTCTTGTCTACATTTATTCCTAAGTAGTTGAAATTAGTTACATCTTCAATGGTTAGGTCCTCTATGGTCATCGTATTTTGCCTGTGTATGTTGTAGTTGTTATTGCATTTCATGTATTATGTTTTTTCCTTGTTGGCCAGTAATTCCATCCTTCTTGCGGTTTCTCTTGTTTTTTTAAATATCTCAGCTAATTTCCTTCGCGTTCTTGCCAGGATGACGATATCGTCAACATAATTATTATGCAATTATCTGTCCTTCTTTCGTGATTCTTTAACATCTAGTTATAAACATCAGTTATATAACAGGGTGTCGCAATCTATAGAGATATAAGATTAAGATTGCAGCGCCACCGTGTAAAAATGTGAACTAACTTAAAACACATTCGTGGGACGGCAGTGCTTGTGTTTTATGGTGTTTTGAGAGTTTTTCATTCTTTTTTCCAAGCAAACTTGTTAATTAGTTTTTATTTGTGCTAAGACAATTTACGGTTAGTGTTAAGTAGTTCATCTTCCTGCAGTTACATAGCATATATACGGTTAGGTGAGTTTTAGATCGCTTATTTCAACGTGGATATGTCAGAATCTTACGAATTAAGATTAAGTCTTCTTGACTATCTAAAGACTCTTCAAGACTATCTTGACTAGAGACGGTCGTCAGCTAGAGCTGTTAAGTGCGTTGCTGCTAATGCTGAATGCCTGGTTCGACTCCGGGCTCAGTAAAACTTTATTCTGACCGTCTCCCCTTGGAAGGCAATGGCAAACCACCTAGGTGTAATATGCCTGGTACATCCTCTCTGGAGATGAAGTGTATACACTTCCCGCGGTTCGGAGCCCGTGTTAAGCAGTAGGTCCCCTATGTGTGTGATAATACTTCAAACGCACAACACAGACATAGGAGAGAGTTTGCCAACGTCCGGAGAACCGGAATGGCACATGAAGAAAAAGACTATCTAAAATATTTAGAGGGATCTGAAACATCTAGATGTGTTTATGAAGACCTCGTGTAAAATAATCATCTTCTGTAAAATGTAGTGAACACACTTTCATAAACTTTGTCACAGTTTTTCCTATTTTCCTCAGAAAACAAAAAGTTTTGGATCTTATTTTCTTTGTGCAATTAAAATAATAAATAAACTATAAATTATTAACATGCTAATAACTTAGATATTGGTATATGTAATATTTAAATAAAAAATAACATTATAACTTGTTTTTGTAATTTACAAGGGAAATTTCATAAATCTTTCTCGTTCAGCATGCTTTTTTAGCTTACAAAAACGCAAGAAGTGTTTATGTTATAGTCAATGATGACAATTCGGTCATTAACGTCACTGGCTAGACAATGACATTAATGCTCTGTTTAGCTAGGCGTCATTGTCCAATACAAATTGGGTAATAATGAAACTACTATATTCTATGGTGAGGAATCTTGTACCTATAGCAAAACTGATATCATTTTAGTTGACGTATTTTTTCTATTCCATCAGAAAGTAACATTTTAATTAATGCCGCTATAGCGTACGGTCTACCGACCAGAGCTAGTCTACCAGTTAAGGTTGATCCGAGATTTGCCGTGGTTGCTGGAGATTTGCTGTACTCACTAAAAATATACCTTTTGGACCGGTACTAGAACCAAATCAAATTGGGTCATAAATTTCAAAATTTTTTTATATATAATATTCGTTCAACAATTAAAAATGTACTCGTTCCTTTAAGCTATAAACAATTTTAAAAATTTATTTAATATAGTAAATTATCATATTAAATTTTTAGAATAAACCAAAAAATGCACAAACACTTTTTAGAACTAAACTGTTTAAGTTAACACAATATAAATACACCGTGTATCGCAAACGTTTTCACCATACTATGGCATCATCAGGCTATGAACTAGAAAGAGAAACGAGAAAATTTCCGTATTTATCGACCAAATTGAAAAGGGGAGAGAGTAGGGGGGAGGTATTTTTTACAAAATGGTATAATTTTGTGTTAGAAGGTAGGGATATATTTAATATAAAAGATAAATAATGTAAGTGGATGTAGGGCAAGTTAGAAGGAAGGGGGAAATTTTATTTATTAAAAATGTTTAGTAGGGGTGAGTTATTTAAATCAGATTGACTATTTAGTAATGAAGATGAATATTTTAATTTAATAATTTCCATAGCTTTCAAAAATTCCAGTTTTTTACTATTTTGTTCAATGTGTAAAATTTCGTATCCCCCCTGTTTATGGTTTGTGTCTAGTAGGTGTTTCGTGAAAGTCGATTTTCCATCTGTGAGTCTGTGGGATTGTGTGTGTTCACCAAATCGTGTTTTGAAAGATCTACCGGTATGACCAATGTATTTTTGAGAGCATTCACAGGTGAGCTCATAAACCCCTGATTTAGTTAACATGTCTGATTTTGATTTCGCGTTATTAATAAATTTGTTAAGTTTATTGTTCGTTTTAAAAGCGATGTTATAATTGTTATTTTTAAAATATTTTACAATTTTGTTTGACTGGTTTCCGAGAAAAGTAATAACATTAAAGTTCGCATTAGTTTTTTTAAATCATTCGGATATATTGAGTTCGATAGAATTTTTTGTTTAATTTGGCATCTCTACCCTCCCTACTTACCATCCCTACCCTCTAGTAAATTCACCCAAAAATATACAATTTTTTTAAAAATATCCCCTTCCTATCCTCTTCATTTTCTCTTTCAATTTAGTCGATAAATACGGGAATTTTCTCGTTTCTCTTTCTAGTTCATCGCCTGATGATGCCATACTATGGTGAAAAATACTAATTACACCGGTATTTATATTGTGTTAACTTAAACATTTTAGTTCTAAAAAGTGTTTGTGCATTTTTTGGTTTATTCTAAAAATTTGTTATGATTAATATCGAGTTACACTACCTAAACCACTTATCTATTGATTATAGTAAATTATGTATTAATAAAACCGTCTATTAGATTAACGCAAGTTTTGATGAGCGGCTTACCTATCAGGTCAAATAAATAATTATTATTTTCCGAGTTATCTCCACGCAGACTTCGTTTTCACTATGTAATGACTGAGCTAATACAATAATTATCTTGTATATTATATATACAAGAAAAAATGAGCAAAAAATGTACTCCCCTTTGCTCGTTCCCAACTTCGCCTAGCAATTTGTCGAAGGAAGCCTTATGCAAAATTCTAGATCAATAGCGCGCAAAATAATTCAGAAAAAGTTATGTTGGTTTTTAAAATATAAAAATAAGTAGGCACAGTTTTTTGTTTAAACGTCACTTAAATGTAACATTTTAACAGGGATGGCTTTAGTATTTTGTTTTGCGTGTTTAATTGTCCAATCACCGTGCGCAAAGTATACTTTAATATTGTCCCTAGGGAAATATGAAACGTCATTTTAATATTGAAGACATACTTTAATATTGTCCCTAGGGAAATATGAAATGTCATTTTAAAGTATACTTTGCGCACGGTGATTGGACAATCAAACATACAAAACAAAATACTAAAGCCATCCCTGTTAAAAAATGACATTTAAGTGACGTTTAAAATAAAAAATGTGCCTACTTATTTTTATATTTTAAAAACCAACCTAACTTTTTCTGAATTATTGTGCGCGCATTCTGCGCGCTATTAATCTAGAATTTTGCATAAGGTTTCCTTCGACAAATTGCTAGGGGGGGGGGGGGGGTTGAGAACGAGCAAAGGGGGGTAAATTTTTTGCTCAGTTTTTCGATATCTAGCTCCGTTTTCGAGTTATTGCAAATTCAAAATCTCAAATTTTATTATTGACGAAATATTGATATATTTAATAATATATTTTTCAATCAGAAGAAAACTATTGATTACAACATGGGAAATATGAATACATTTCCCTTGGTTGTCTATACATCTCTCGGGCTTTGCCCTCGAGATGTAACTAGCCAACCTCGGGAAATATACTATTCATATTACTCTAGTTGTAATAATAGCTATATTTTCTTTCATTAGTTTCAATCAGAAGAAAATAAACCCAACCTTTAACTACTTCCATACATACAAGAAGTACTTATATGTACGCATCAGTTTGTACCACGTTTGTACGTACAGGGTGGCTCAATTTCGATCCCTCTTATGGGTAAATCGGTAACCATTTGAAATATCGAAAAATGGATGGCGCATCCTCTATCTCTTTTTTTGAGAAAAGTCCAATGGACAAAACCGGAATTGGCTATCTTTTTTTGTTTTCGAGTTATAGCCAAAAATCCGATTATTGGACTTTTTGATAAATGTCGATATCTCGGTTGTTTTTGAAGTTTCCAAAAAAGTGTTAACACTTTCTTCGGGCACTTTTTTAAGGGCAACAAAATGGGCTAGAGAGATTTTAAATATCTAAGTTAGTTTCCGAGTTATAATATAAAGTTGTGTTTTTTTAAATAGAAACCATAGTTTCTATTAAAAAAATCCAATGGTGTCAAATCAGGAGAACGTGGTTGCCACCTCACCGAACCGTTAGTTCCTATCCAGTTGTTTCCAAAATTGCTATTTAATAATTCTTTAACAATTCTGGAATTATGGGGTGGTGCACCATCTTGTTGGTAATACAAATATCTTCTTTCCAGCAAGGGTAGATTATCCAAATATTCTTCAACAATATGTTCGTTTAAGAGTTCATAATATCGTTGGCCATTTAGATTTTCTCTATACGTATGGTATACTAAAACACGATTGCCAACTAGAGCACACCACACACTAAAACCGAACCGTCCTTGCATTTGGACGTCAACAGTACGGTGAGGATTAACATCAGACCAATAGTGTTTGTTATGCCTGTTAAATATAACAGCACTGCTAATGTAAGCTTCATCTGTCCAAATCACACGTTTGAAGAAATTTTCATCTTGTTGACATTTTAGCCCATACCAATTACAAAATTCCAACCGTCTCTGAGCATCTCCTGGTTGTAGATAATGTTGTTTTCGTATTACATAAGGCCTGAATTTATGTTTTTTTAGTATCCGCAAAGCTTTACATCTTAAAATTCCTGATTCAGTTTCAATTTGACGACTGAAGGATTTTCAACTACAGCTGCAATTACATTAATGGGAGTTTCTTGAGCATCTTGAATATTATAATTTCCTGATGTAGGCTTGTTAAAATTTCCATAATTAATAAGATTTCCTTTCAATCTATTAAAAATACTGATCTCTGGTTGTCTTCTTTCGGGATAACTATTGAAATATGCTGCACTTGCAAGACCAGCATTATTATAATTTTTAATGTAGCACTCCAACATATCAAATTTTTCAAAGTTTCATAAGCCATTTTATATTTACGTAAAATTACCAGTAAATAATAATATATTATTATAATTAATAATAATTATTATTATTATTATAAGTAGGTAATAACAATTATTTAATATAATAATGAAACAATATGACAGCAATTCGCCAACAATTAAACAAACATTAGCCTACTATAAAACATGTGGTGAAAATTTTTTAGATGCCAATTTGGTAGTGTTTTGTTTTGAAAAGTTATGTGAAAACAATACGATCTTTAGTTTGAATACTTACTTTAATTTTTGTTATGTGCTTCAATTTTTTTAGTGATTTTTTTATTAAAAATGTTATTATCACATTTAATTTTTTGATATTTTTTATTTTTATTACATTTTTTAAGAAAATGGGATGAAACCGTAATAATAGACCCCACATGTTATACATCATTGAAAAGAGGATAAGAAATGCTATTCAAAAATATTACATTCGACTATAGTTTCTATTTAAAAAAACACAACTTTATATTATAACTCGGAACCTAACTTAGATATTTAAAATCTCTCTAGCCCATTTTGTTGCTCTTAAAAAAGTGCCTGAAGAAAGTGTTAACACTTTTTTGGAAACTTCAAAAACAACCGAGATATCGACATTTATCAAAAAGTCCAATAATCGGATTTTTGGCTATAACTCGAAAACAAAAAAAGATAGCCAACTTCGGTTTTGTGCATTGGGATTTTCTCAAAAAAAGAGATCGAGGATACGCCATCCATTTTTCGATATTTCCAATGGTTACCGATTTCCCCATAAGAGGGATCGAAATTGAGCCACCTTTACTGCGGTAGTTTACGTAGGTCAACGTTTAAAAATATGGGAACAGTCACTTAACCCTCACTACGAATTTCAAAATTTCAACTGCACTATAGGGAAGAGGACACTTTTCTAAGCATATTAGAACAAAAATTTCGGAGGGTTATGCATTAGTTTTCGAAAAAATCGATTTTAAAAATGTAAAATTTACATGTATTTTAGATACACCTTTTAACACGGCTGTATGATTAGCCATTTTTGTGTAAGGCAAAACAATTTAAAAATATCCCTGAAGAATGACAGAACTCGCCAAGGGTGGAACTCGAAGCCATAGAACTCGTCCGGGTGTCGACCGCGACTGACAACAACATTAAGAGTATATCAAAGCACTCGTACGGTCAACAAAATGAAGAGCAGGAACGGAACGTGCGAGTTGACCGTAGCTCGACTCGTTGCAACGGGGTGTATCGGGTTACAACTACCTTCTTTTAATAACTTTAAAATGCCGTTTTTTCGAAAACTAATGTATAACCCTCCGAAATTTTTGTTCAAGTATACTCAGAAAAGTGTCCTCTTTCTTATAGTGTAGTTGAAATTCAGAAATTCCTAGTGAGGGTTAAGTGACTGTACCCAAAAATATATTTAAATTATACTCCTGGTTTATATTATTTTTAGAAAAGCAAACAACATAAATAACAGATATAAGAAAATATCAAAAGTTGAGGTAAATAAATTAAAGAACGCTAGATCCACGATCCACATTAAAAAATCATCCTCATTATAGGATCAAAATCTAAAGAGACGCATCTAGAGAGGCAGGAATCTCTGTTTTTAACTAAAACTCCGAAACTATTCTAGTCTGACTTGAAGCTTTAAAGACGTTTTGACCTTATAGTCAGTGGAATGCTCACCCGGTTTGATAAAAGCTCGTACAACTAATTCCCATTATTCTAGTTTTAATAATTTTAATAATAAAATTTTAATAATTTCAAAATAATTACGATTAAAATTATTCCAATTGCAATAATTGACAGTACAGGGTGGTTAAAATTCGAATGTTCTTATGGAGAATTCGATAACTATAAGAGATATGGAAAAATGGATGGCACATCTTCGATCTCTTTTTTCTAGAAAAGCTTAATGGTGAAAACCGGAATCCGATATTTTTTTCGTTTTCGAGTTATGTTCAAAAGTTCGCTTTTTCGATTTTTCGGTAAATACCGATATCTCGGTTGTTTGTAAGGTTATAGAAAAAATATTTACACCTTCAGACACTTTTTTGAGCAGAATAAATTGGGCTAAAGAGATTTTAAATATCTTCATTTGTTTCCGAGTTATAATATATGTAAATTTATTTATATGGCTATGACATATTTAAATAGAGTTTTTTATCTTCTTTTCAATTATTCTATAACACGTGTGGTCTATTATTTCAGTTTCATTCCGTTATATTAAAAAATGTTAAATAAAAATAAAAGATTGAAAAAGTAAACGTTGGCTTTGTCAATCATGGATTTATTAACAAACCTAAAACGAAAAATTATAATATAACATAAATCTGAAGAAACTACTATTAATGTATTAGAAGCTGTCGCTGCAAATCCTTCTATTTCGACCCGTCAAATTGAAGCTAAATCGGGAATTTTAAGATGTAAAGCTATGCATATATTTAAAAAACATAAATTCAGACCTTATGTGATTCGAAAAATGCATCATCTATGACCAGTAGATGCTCAGAGACGATTAGAATTTTGCAATTGGTATTGTCTACAACTCCAAGAAGATCCATCGTTTTTCAAACGTGTGATTTGGACAGATGAAGCTATTATTAGTAGTGCCGGAATTTTTAATAGGCATAATGAACACCAATGGTCCGATGTGAATCTTCACCGTCCCAATGCAAGAACGATTTATGGTTTTAGAGTTTAGTGTGCCTTATTTGGCAATCGTATTTTATGTTATTATAATTTATGAAAAAATCCAAATGGTTCAAATTATCATAAAATACTAAATCAAAATATTGTTGACGATTATTTGGATAATTTACCCTTATTTGAAAGAAGACATATATTCTTCTAACAAGATGGTGCACCATCTCATAATTCAACAATAATTATTAAGGAATAGTTAGTAACTATTATGTTACTATTCATATAGTTATTATTTTCACACTTCACTGATTGCCACCTCCTTGATTCTTTTCTTCTCTTTTTTTGTAAAGCATAATAATTTTATAAAAGAAAACAAAAATTAACAGTTATATAAATAACATAATAATTAACATTAAGTAAATAACATGACAATACATAGTATGTTATGTTATGAGGTTATGAGCTCTGATAAATAGAGGTGAAAACGGGGAGTGAAATAGGTATTTTTGAAAGAAAGATAGTGAAAAGTGTTTGAAGAGCGAAGTAGAGTGAGTGGAAGAAAAAAGTGATTGAGGGCAGGCAAGAATAACCAAAAAAAATTTGAAAGAAGCTTTATATGATAATAGATAATAGGTTAAAATCGATGTTATCAAGAAGTTGTGTTGGTTGCATATAATAAGGCAAACGAGAGTAGTTTTGTTGTGTTTTTGGTAAGTTTTGGTTTTTGACAGTTAAAGATTGCTGTCGAAAAAAGCTGTGACCTCCGAAGGGTTGACCTGGGAAGCGGATTTACGGAAAAACTGAAAACACAGAGAAGTAAAGTAGGATTATCGCAAAAAAGGAAAATCTCGTAGTGACGAGAAACCGCAAAAGTTACCTGACAGAGGTTAATGATAAAACCAGTATAAGTTGAGAGCAAGTATTAAGTTTATTAAGTAATAGTTGTTTTTGAGTAGTAGCTTTGTTTTATTTATCATATGAGAGAGAGTCTTTAAACAAAGAATATCTGTCGATATTGCATGGGTGAGAAACCATTTACAAACCTTGTTAGGAAACAACTGAAAGCATACTACGCGAAACAAATGAAGAAGGAAAGGAGTGAGGAAGGAAGTGAAGGAACAATAACCGATAAAACTGGCAGGAAGAGACAGGCGGATTTTGAGATATTTAGAAAAAGCAAGAGCACAAAGAGATTACCGGTTATATCGAAATATACATCAGAAAGTGATAAAGAAGAAAGCAACAGCGAAAAACGAAAATCACCGAGAGTAAGAATGAGAACTAGTAGTAGAAGTATGGAAAAAAATAGATGCCCTCACAAAAATTATGATGGAATTTACCAGGGAAATTAAGACAAGTGTAGATGATATAAAAAAAGAAATCGGACAGCTTAAGAGTGAAATGAAGGCAGTTAATGCAGTATCGGATCAAACAGGTAAAGAGCTGAAACTGGTAAAGAATGAGAATAAGCAAAACACATTAGAGTTAAGAGAGGAAATTACAAAACTACAGCAAAAGGGAGAAGACTTGGAATACACGCTGGAAAAGATAGAAAAGGAGAAAATAAAAAACAATATAGTATTGAGCGGACTATTGATAAACGAAAAAAACCAAGAGAGTTTAAAAATAGGAGTAACAAACTTCCTAAGAGAAAAGCTGGGAGTAACAACGATTATAAAAAGAACATATCGCTATCGTGGGCATACTGGAAAAATAGAGTTTCGAGAAAAATCAAATTGAATGTTTCGCATTTTGCGAAAAATCAGCTTTATAATATTTTAATTTTTGTTTTTGAATAATAAAACATGTTCAATACGTTATTAGAACATAGACGTTTTTTCCAGACCTGAGTCTTATATTTTTACAGCACTTGAACATTTTAACTCATTTTCGCAATTTTTTGACATAGTCACTTTTTCCTGTATGTCCACGATATAAGATAGTAGAGAGAAGATGTATAGTGGAATTGAACGAATGGGAAAACAAAATGGAAGTTCTAAGAAATAAACATAAGCTTATTGAAAGTGAGGTATATGTCAATGGTGACTTGACTGTAACAGAAAGGATGGTAAAGAAGGAACTTCGATTAAGAGCAAAAACTGAAAGAGGAAAAGGAGTAAGAGTAAAGTTGGGAAATATGAAACTAATTATGCCAGGAAAGATAATAGTTTTGGACAAACAAAAAAAGATACTGGTTGAGAAAAAGATGAGAGCATTGGATCCGAATCCAAAAAACTAGTAGAGAGCGTGGGGTGTGTAACGAAGACGGACTTGCGAGAAAATGATAAAACGAATAGAAAAGTAGAAAAAGAAAAAAGATATAAAAAACGAAGGGAGAAGATAGTAAGAGTGGGAACCTGGAATGTGAGAACGATGTTGAGACCTGGGAAGGTGCAGGAAGTAGATAAGGAGTTGAAGAGGTACAAAGTAGAGTTAGCGGCAATACAGGAGGTGAGATGGAGCGGAAGAGAAGAAGTATTTGGTAATAATTATGTTTTTATGTATTCTGGAGAAACTAAACAGAGTAGAAATGGGGTAGGATTTTTTATTTAAAAAAAATTAATTAATAATGTAATGAAATTCGAACCAATAAGCGGAAGAGTAGCTTATGTAAGGATTAAAGGAAAGCCTACAAATCTATCCATGTTTAGTGTGTATGCACCAACGGAAGACAAAACCGATGATGAAAAGAAAGGGTTTTCTGAAGAACTGGAGAAAATTGTAGAAAAGGCACCAAAACACGATACGGTGATGGTACTAGGGGATTTTAATGCCCAAATAGGAAGAGAAGAATACCTCAGCAAAGTAGCAGGCAAGAATACAATTCACGGTTACACGAATGACAACGGAGAAAGGCTATGTAACTTGGCAGCATCCCTGAGCATGGTAATAAGTAGTACAAAACATAAACATAAGAGGATACACAAGGTAACATGGATATTACCAGGTGAAGTGAATGGAGATGGTAACCAGATAGATCATGTACTCGTCAACAAAAGAAGACAGAGTACAATAAGAGACGTGAGGTCCTACAGAAGAGCAAACGCCGACTCAGACCATTACCTGGTGATAGCCGAGATTAAACCAAAATTAAAGAGCGAAAAGCGAGAAATTTCAAGAAGGAAGATATGGACAGTGGAAAAACTAAACAATAAAGAAACTAAAGCTAAATATGAAGGAGAAGTTGAAAAGGAGATTAGACAAATAGGAGAACATGAGAATGTAAATGAGATGTGGAGAATGATAGAGAAAGTGATAAGGACATGTACGGAGAGAAATGTGGGGTATGAAGAGAAAAAAAGAACAAAGGAGTGGTTTGATAAGGAGTGTGAGAGAGCAGTGGGCCAGAAAAGGCAACCTAGAGAAAAATAGATAAGATCAAGAAGACAAGGTGACAAAGAAGAATATGCGAGAATAAGAAGAGAAGCAGAAAAGTTATATAAAAGGAAAAAGAACGAATGGTTAAAGAGCTTGATAGAAGAAATGAAAAAGAGTAGTAAAGAAAAACTTGCAAAAGAGTTTTACAGAAAGGTAAAAGAACAAACAACGAAACATGAAATTAGACCTAGGAGAATGAAAGCCGAAGACGGAAACATAGAAGACAATGGAGAGGGGATTAAGGAAATATGGAGAATGTATTTTAAAAAACTACTAAACAAAGGCGAGAGGGAGTACGAACAGTGGGAAGGGGAGAAAATAGAAGAAAATGAGCAAATGGAGTTGGAACCTTCATGGGAGGATATAGTGACAGCGATAAGAAAGATGAAGAATGGGAAGGCACCTGGCAGAGACGAAATATGTGGAGAGATGTTGAAGAGTGGGGGGAAGGGACTATGCGAAAAGATACATGAACTAATTCAAAAGATTTGGAGTAATGAAGAGATGCCCAAAGTATGGCAGATAAGGAGGATAATTTAAATACACAAGAAAGGAGATACGGATAAATGCCAAAATTATAGAGGAATTACACTGCTACCAACTGTATATAAAATCCTGTCCACAATATTGAATAAAAGAATAAAGAAATATACGGAAGAAATAATTGGCGACTATCAGCATGGTTTTAGAGAAGGAAGATCGACTACCGACGCGATCCATCTTATAAAACAGATTATTGCGAAGTATTGGGAGTATAACATGGACCTACACATGTTGTTTGTTGATTACCAACAGGCCTTTGACACTGTAAACAGAAGGAAATTGTTTGAAATTATGCAAGAACTGAAAATTCCTCAGAAACTGATAAGACTGGTTAAGTTAACAATGGAAAACTCAAGAGCAACTGTGAAAACTCTCGAAGGTGAAACCGAAATCTTTGATATTAGTGAAGGAGTGAGACAGGGAGATGCGCTCTCTGCAACATTATTCAATATTGTGATGGAGTACATAGTCAGGAGATCCAAATGCGGCGGAACTATAATTAGTAGGGAAGTTCAGATAGTCGCTTATGCTGATGATGTGGTGATAGTGGCTAGAACAAGAAGAAGGATGGAAGAAGTATTCTGTAGAATAGCGAAGGAAGCAAGTCAGGTTGGCCTAAAAGTTAATGAAGAGAAAACAAAATACATGAGATATAAAAGGAAGAAAAACGATACAATATATTTGTATATATATATAATATTTATATATAATATATTTGGACGTGTGGTTGAATAACGTCAACGAAAGGGGGGTGGAAATAAAAGACAGGATATAAGCGAGCGACAGAGCATACTGTACGTATAGGAAGATACTGAAAGACAGAAGAATAAGCAGAAGAACAAAGCTGAGAATGTATAGAAGCCTGATATGACCAATAGTGACTTAAGCTTCGGAGACGATTAGCATGACAAATGGGGAGGAAGAGAGACTGAGGGTTTTCGAACATAAAATACTTAGAGCAATATTGGGACCAAAGAAGATGAGCAATGGAGAAATGAAAATAAGAAAAAATAGTGTTGGAAATGGAAGGAGAAGATGTTGTAAGGCACGTAAAGTCGAAAAGAATTGGGTGGTTAGGGCATATAATGAGAAGGCAAGGAAACACATCTATAAAAAGCCTGACCGAATCGAAGCCAGACAAGGAGAGGAATAGAGAAAGACCGAAATCGAGGTGGTTAGATGAGGTGGAAACGGATCTGGGGCTAATGAAGATGGACGGCTGGAGAGTTTTGTGTACAAAGTACATACAAATCTGTAAGTGCAGAAAATATAAAAAAGATTGATCCGCCTAGAAACGGATCGAGAAGACCTTCGAGGTGGCTATATTCCGAATGGAAGGAATGCCCATGAAGAAGAAGAAGAAGAAGAAGTTATTAAATAGCAAATTTGGATACAAATGGATAAGAACTAACGGTCCAGTGAAGTAGCCACCACGTTCTCCAGATTTAACACCACTTGATTTATTTTTTTGGGATTATAATAAAGACAATTTATATAAAAAAAGTAACCACATTAACGAACTCAGGTAAAATTTTACAGAATGTGCTAATTTAGTATCAAATGTTCACATACCAATGCAACTCAGAGTATTAGGAAGAAGTGCAATTTATGCATTGCAATCAATGGACAACAGTTTGAATACTTAGTTTAATTTATGTTATTCTTCAATATTTATTATATTAAATTGTTTTAGGTTTAGCTAATAATGTTCTAAAATTCTGTATCATGTTTTGTTTTGACAAAGCCAACGTTTCATTTTCCGAACTATTATTTTTATTTAACATTTTTTAATATACGGGATGAAACTGAAATATTGCCCCCACGTGTTGGGCTATTTCAATATATAATTGAAAAGAGGATAAAAAACTCTATTTAAATATGTCATAGCCATATAAATAAATTTATATTATAACTCGGAAACAAATGAAGATATTTAAAATCTCTTTAGCCCAATTTATTCTGCTCAAAAAAGTGTCTGAAGGTGTAAATATTTTTTCTATAACCTTACAAACAACCAAGATATCGGTATTTAACGAAAAGTCGAAAAAACGAACTTTTGGCCATAACTCGAAAACGAAAAAAATATCGGATTCCGGTTTTCACCATTAAGCTTTTCTAGAAAAAAGAGATCGAAGATGCGCCATCCATTTTTCATATCTCTTATGGTTACCGAATTCCCCATAAGAATATTTAAATTTGAACCACCCTATACAGTTGAAGCAAAAAAATTCAAGGGAAAAAACGAGGGATTAATTTCTCAGACTCATTTATTTCGGGAACCTTTTTTTGTTCTTTTACTATTCCATTAACAATTAATACAACTAACTCCAAGCTGAAGGTCTCTCGGTATTAGTTCTGAACTTCAATGCATTTGTAAAAAGTCACAACCAAAAGAAAGCAATAAGATTTTTTTATAGCTCAAAAGCGTTATATAAAAATCTATAATAACTATTCTATAGTCTTTTTTTTAAGAAAAATATTGGAATTTGTACTAAAGTGACACCCTTGAATTGTAAACCAATGAAATTGCTTTGAAGTTAGACGCTATTACAATAACGAAATTTTTGTGATTGAAGTGCTATGCGTGTTGCCTAAACTGAAGCGGGTAGTAACCGGGAGTTAAATGTAATATCGAATAGACGTAGTTATTTGGTTATAACATTTTGCTTTTTTGTGGTGAATGTTTAATATTATTACAAAATTAAGTACTTTTTAAATTATCTGAAGTTTCCCGATGTAAATTAGACTTATTATATATTATTCATATCTTAGATCGACTATAGATATAATATTATAATAATACTATAATAGAATAACTATTCAAATAAATTTTAGTTACTTACTAAACCTTTTGAATGAATTTTTTTTTTCTTCAATAGTTTTTATTCGGTAATTTTTATTCGAATTGATGTTTAGTAACTAAATATTTTAGTAATTATAGTTTAGTATAGTTTAGTAACTAAATATTTAGTTACTAACTATCGATAGTAAAAAAAAATAGTAACTAACTATCGATAGTCAAAAAATTTCGATAGTGCTAATATTATTGATAAAAAATAGTATAAACATTCTATTAATAGGAATTCAGGAAGCTGACGTAATTTTCATGTCCAATAATTGTCGCATGCGTCCAAAAGTCGCGACATTTTGACTAGATACCCTTCACAAACCAGTGGTTCTAACTTTCCATATCCTAGAACTCCTTGACGCATGATGCACAAGGCTGAATGGACGCCCGTGCCTTCAAGAGACTCTGCCACCTCAGACACCCGCGAAAATGATTATAATTAAAATTTAATTTAAGCTAAAACTTTCATATTTAGTATTTCACATAGTTACTGATTTCCAAAAAGTCTCATGCTGATAGATTATGTCGTTCTTCTATGAGTTCAATATAGTAATCAAATATAATAGTATATAAGAAATAAAAACACTCTGTTTCTTAATAGTATTACTTTTATTGTTGGCCAGTTTTGTGCGTCATGCCATCATCAGAACAAACGTCAATATTAATAAAATTATAGGAAATCATATAGCAATAACAAATAGCCAGTTCGTGACGCTTGCAACTGGTGAGCAATAAAAGTAAATTAAAAAAAATATAAAAAGTGTTTATATTTGTTACTACTTGTATATACTTATTACAAAAACCTTCATGTCTATGCTTTTTTTGTTGGTCCAGTAGTTTTTCCATAAATGAGTTACTTGCAACTTATTTTGATTTTGTTCATATTATTAATAGAATCAATCAAATTTATTATGAGTTTTAAGATAATTATATTAAAATATTTAGACAATCAAAGATGAAGAATAGACACGTGATCTTAACTACTTAAGTTACCATCAGCACCATGTATACAAGGTATTCTGACAATACGTCAAAAACAATTAAGTGTCTAAGGTCCAATTGTATAACAGAAGATCAACCTCAATTCAGAACTAACCCATGGAATTCCTAGGTTTTAGTTACTCTGATTGGATCAACTGTAAGTTGATCCTGGATTAACTCTGATCCAAGGTTGATCTTCTGTTATACAACTCAGCCTTCATCACCGATTGTGCAAGTATTTTAGTTTAAATTTACATTAATATAAATCTGCGGCTTACTGTTACGAGCCAATGTTACATTTTAGATTTTTATATTTTAAGACTTTTACTTCCTTGGGTATCAATAATATATAGTTTAATATAATAGTTACAAAAATAGTGTAATCAATATCAAATAGGCCAACATGTAACGTGTAAAAGACTGTAACATTCAAAAATGTGACATTGGATCTTTAAGCAGCCAATGTTAAGGGATTGGTTATGATCTAATTTAGGAAAAAATTCCTTTTCCATAAAACGTATAGTTACATATCGTCGGTTAAGAGTGTTAAACTGCTAACTCCATTTTTGCAAAAATATGTTTTATAATACTATTAAATACTAAACGGTTTTGTTGCATTGTTGGGTAAAATACAAATAAATGTGACCAAAAGAAATGATTTGTATCATTTCAGAAATGGGAATTTCAATTTTGCTATACAACAAATTTTGGTCAATCTATACGGTTTTTCTTGCTTCTTTTAAAATTTTACTTTTAGGAGTTAGCAGTTTAACACTCTTAACTGACGATATCTCATCTTATAAAAATGCCCCGTAAAATTTTTTTTATTCTTAATAAATTTCACGAAAAATTTCAATAAACCATTTTCTTTAGCTCATCTAATTTTTACTTCCTATATTCTCCCAAAATTACATCAGTTTTCTGATTTTGCCCTTTTGTAAAATATTGTACAACACGAATGCATAGTTAAATGCCTTGAAAATTCTTAGAAATCTCTCCGATGGCCATCCACTCGTTAAGCAATAAGATGGTAATGCAATAATTTTGTTAAAACGTAAGATATAATATTTATAACTTTTTTGATACATTTAGATGTTTGTCAAAATGATAAGTCAGAAACCAAAAACGCGAAATAAAGATATCAGAAAGATCGAGAAAAATTAACATTTTATAAGTCTGAGGATAACATCCCCTATGGAATACGAGAGCAGCATGAAAAAAACAGGACATTGCCCTAAAATAGTAAGTAAAAATTTCGTCATAAAATTTTAGATTTTTCAGTAGTATAGAAATCGTTTCAAAAATATTTCGTTGAAACACAAAATTTTTCAAGTTCCATGTCCAACTTGAAAGTCTGTAGGTAGATTAGAATCAAGACAACAACTTTTACTGCCAAAGTTTAAATTTTTTTGATCAAAATATGCAATTTCGTTACAGTAGAAGATATTGATTGCATTTAAAATAAGCAAACAAATGAATAAAATTAAAAGTACAATAATTTGACGAAGCCAAATCTATTAGGGTACTATAATTTTACAATAATCAAGTTATTCATTTGTTTAACATTTACTAACAAATTAGCATTAGTGACCACCGGCTTGTCCTGGTTGCTCTTTATCAACATAATCTAATTGATCTTCGGGTTCGTGAGGCCAGAATGTTGGTTTATTGATGGGATCCAATGCAATTTCAGGATAAGAATCTCTAAA
Organism: Cantharis rustica; assembly: GCA_911387805.1. NCBI lineage: Eukaryota > Metazoa > Arthropoda > Insecta > Coleoptera > Cantharidae > Cantharis > Cantharis rustica. The sequence continues at coordinate 94,808,505 of OU426877.1, forward strand.
ATCTTCCATTGTCATTTGATCAAATGGAAGTAACGATGCCAAATGTGCTAATTGCTTTTTATACCTAAAATAATAATTAAGAAGCAACATTCGACATATCGAACAAATTACTTACTCTTCAATACGAGTAGCCGATTCCGCTTTAAACTTAGCAATACTTTCTTTAGTTTCTTTCTCTAAGCTATCTATTTGCGGACTGATCGTGTCGGGTGGGTAAGGAATTTGTAACGCAGAATATTGCTTTTCGAATTCATCCACCATTCCTGCAACTGGAATTTTGTTTTTGTAAAGAGACCAATTCAACGCTGGTGGTTTTTCAGGATTAGCCAGAACTCTAAGAACGAAAATCAGAAGAGTTAATGATCATTCTTATAGAAATTATGTAAGTTTGAACTTTTACCTTCGTAGGTAGCCATCAGATTTAGCCTTAAATTGTATATAGAGATGCTTCTGATGTTCCGGAACTCTTTCGGCAAGAGCAGCCCAATCGATAGCACTTTTAGTAATCCTTTTCGCTGCCATTTTCACCTTAAAACTCGAAACGACAGTAAGATTTTAGTTGCGGGGTTATATAATTGTGCAGCCAACCACTTATCAAAATATAACTATGATGCGGCTGTGTTGCCATATTTTACAGTTAGTTGTCAATTTACGTAGCTAACTTCACGTAAAATTGTAAGTACTGTTCTAATATGGCAGTCATTTCTTGGTTTTGTAGTGATCGGTAGTAAATAGTAGAATTTTGTGAATTAAAATGAACGAATAAAAGTGATATATATTTAAAACAGAGTTTATTTAAGTGTCTTCTTTAATTTATATTACTTTCCAGTGGTTGTTAATGTATGTAATATTAAGGTCAGTATTTTAAATTATAGGATAACATTTTTTTCTTGTAATTATTTACTATTTAATTATTTGATTGTTTTTTTATTGTTATTTAAAGTTATCTAATTTTGTTTTATTCTCCACGAAGATGCTTTTCATAATATTAACTGTGTTTCATCAATTTAATTTTTCACGTATCCACACAACAAAGACGTGATGTTTTTTGTTGTTTTTTTTTATTATTGATATTCTACAATATTGTTTTATTTATATTTTGATATTGCGTAAATTGTTTACTTTTTTCTTTTCAAACAAAATTGTTGAGGTTTATTTTTATAGGTATTATGCATAAACGTTAGAATAAATTGATAGCAATTACTGTGACTCAGAGGTATTTTCATTATGCATAATTAAAGCACACCCCAGTTTTTATTTCAAATATTGGGGTTTTCGTTCCTTTTCGATACTTTTACGAATTAGACTGTACAACCCTTTATTTACCTTGCAAGGAAATATTTCAATTCGGTTTATTAATTTTTTTTTTAATTATCGTTAATACGTACGCACCTATTAGGTAAGGTACCTACCTACTATTAATTTTGCAAAAATGAAATATAAAATTAATGTTGATTCAATAATTAACCGTTGATCAATCCGTGAACTGTTGACTTCCCGTGGCTCTCGACTGGTTTCAAGTTCCAGCACATAGGTATTAAATAATAAAAAAAAGAAATTGAAAAAGAAGTACAGATAGCTTTATAGAAATTATTCGTGTACATATTTCTCTAGATTTTAAATATTCATTATAACAGTTAAAGTTTAATATAGGCATTCAAGCTGAATTATACAAAACGTTTCTTTTACAAAATGTTTTATAAAGTACTTAGTTATTCGAAGGGATAAAAAAAATATTCAAATTTACAGAAAAAAAACAAAATTATTTAATTTACTCAAGAGCTATCGCGTTGATTAATTTTCTACTTGTTTATGTCGACATTAGAGGTTTCATAGATGTAAGATAAACTAAATACACAATGCAATACTAAAATGGAGTAAACAACGTCTTGTGATAAGGACACATTAGCTTTGGATGTTACATGTTACTAGTTTTGTGTTTACACCATTACATTTGATTATTTAAACAGTCAATTGCTAAAGAATGTTTATGGTCTGAATATGCAGGGTGTCCCAAAATTCGCCAGCTGAATACATACAGCGAAAATAAGCAAGAAATCTTATACTTTAAATATTATGAGTGTACGCAGTGCCAATAAAATGTAAATCAGTTACAAGAAGATATTGTGAAGGAATGTAATCGGATAAAGAATAAGCTTGGTATTTTCCAGAATAGAAGAACTGATTCATGAGTGAACATGAACGGTAGATGTGTTGATATAATGGTGATAATATATTATGGAAAATGCCCCCAGAAATCCCCGGATGATCAGGAAAAGGTGATTTTTGCCTCGTAATTTTACATTTTAAAATTACTGATATTATAATACTCAATTTATCAAATATATTCCTAATGTTGATATTTCAATTATGCTCTTGGTTTACTATTAATATGAACATTTTCAAAAACCTCCCTCCCCCCTTTAAGAAGCCCACGAAGTTTGTTATTTGTTTAAATTCATCTGCGATGCTATATCTGTCTTAACTTTTGGATAAAGCTTCTCATATAAGGCCAAAGTCTTCTAGCCTCAATGTTTGCAAATTAACTGGTATTCATATTGTCATCGGTTTTAATAAGATGATACTCTTATTATATAAAATATAATTCCAATAAAATATATAGTTTTTATTAACTATTTTTTTTAATATTGAAGTTTGTGTGAAATTTATAATTTTGTTATATTAGTTAATTAAGCGTTTTTTAATGTATGTATGTGGTAATTATAGTAATCCAACATGTGGATGTGGAATTTAAACTCACGATTACTTATTTTAAAAACAAATTTAAAAAGTAACGTAAGAGTAGTATTAATTAATGTTGAGGTTTTATTTCCTATTTTGATATAAAATTATGTTTTCCTCAGTTGAGGTAAAAACGCCGTTGCATTTAATGATTTCTATCGGATCTCCTGCATAGAAAATTAATATCTAACCCACCATATGTGGTTTTAATGATTAGAAATACCAAAGTTATTTATTTTACACTTTAAAATTAGTAGCATATATTATATAATAAAATAATTTTTAAAATTTAAATTACAAATACCTATAGGTATATATACATATACAATTATTATTATATATTACAATCAATAACTAAATTTTTATCTCACTGATTCGTTCGAATTATCAAGTTTACCCCCAGAGTGTTTTAATATGTTATTTAAGAACTTGCGATTTATTTTAGTGTCAAATCTAAATATAAAATAGATTAATGACATAGATACAATCAGTTTTAAAATTTAAATCTACAGGAAACACGACACTAATTTAGTCATAGGATGTTACTGTTAGTAATGCTGAGATACAAACAAAATAATATTTTATTTGGTAATTCACTATTTCAAAGGGATGCAATTAATTGAATTAATTTAAAATATCTTGGAAATTGTATTTTCAAATTATAACTTTCGGTGCCATGTAGTAAACGTTATATTAGGAAAAATTTTCAAAACATTACAAAAACACAAAGTTTTAATTCAGTCATCGTTGCTTTCCGGGACTCAGCCACGCTAATTTCTTTTCATCATACTTCAAATGGGTACATCTTCATAACCTTGTTTATTTCTTTCAATATTAATTACTTCTTAGTTATAATTACCTATTTAATTATTGTGAAATATGAACCTATAATTAAACATAAATTAATATTCGTACAGATACGTTATTTTAAGTTTTTTGCTATTGTCTCCACCAAGGATTATAATCGTTTTAGAAAAAATTAATTTGTTGGCAATTTTAACTTTTTAGATATACAAAAACTCGATTATCCTCATAATTGCTTCCTCTTTTATTTTTTACAACGTAAGCAGTTCGTGCATTGACCAGAGTTGTCTGGTGTAGTTTTAACTAATATTTCTGTACCCTGGTTAGAATTCCACGTTTAACTGTGGTTTACAGTAACCTTTACAAACCTTTTTTTGTAATTTAATGTATACAATGTAAATAAATCTATCTTCTATAATAATATATATATAAAATTCTCATGTCACATTGTTTGTAACCAAACTTCTCCGAAACGGCTTGACCGATTTTTATGAAATTTTTTGTGTATATTCGGTAGGTCTGAGAATAGGTCGTAAACTATTTTTTATACCCCTAAGTGATAAGGGTACCCCAAAGTATTTTTTTATTTTTTGGAAAATTTATTTTTTTATGATTTGGCATTTAAAGTACATATAACCCTTAATTTTCACCCTTTAACCACCAACCCCCATTTTTTAATAGCGACATTAGTATTGTAATAATCTTCAACTCTCAGTGGTCCATAACTGATCAATTATCAATCGACCAGGCATCTACCAGTGTCACTTCTCGCCCAGCAAACAGCACGGAGTAAATCAAAAAGTTATAGACCACATCCTCGCACACTTACAATTTAGTTAGTTATTTTTTATTGAACTACTAAAATATTCACTAGAAATAATTTATATGACAAAATAACATTTGCCGGGTCAACTAGTAATTAAATAAAAGTAAGAGTACGTCATCCCCAGCGGAAGCCGGTTGTAGCAATTAAGTGGAAGTATAGAGCTGCAATGAGTATTTGCGTTTTATTCTGTTATGTAATTGTTCACCTACTCCTTGAAACTGTAATATTCGTTTCATTGCATTAATATCTAGATATCTGGACACTGTTCTTAATGAAACTCAATTGGGAAATTCATACTTACAGTGTATTTTATTTATGGAAACACTATTTGTTAGTTTTAAAAATATTGTATTTTTTGCTTATTCTAAAATGCCAATATAGCGAAAAGAATTAACAAATTTTTACCATATCTAATAAACCGATTTCTAATAATAAAATACTTATTCGTTTATTTCATTTTAAATTAAATAAATAACAATTTTTATTTAATAAAAATTATCAGTAAGACTGTAGATATAACTAATTTAATTTTAAATACTTCCTTTTTATAAATAAAATAATATCATAAAAAATACATGTTATTCCATTTATGTATATTTATTTATACTGAATTATTACTCCCAAGAATACCAAACTAATTTTAACGAATTAACAAACAAGTAAATTTTGTGATGAGACGGATTCTCAGCTATTGACTATGACTCAATAAGATTCCCTATTCAAATACTATTTTTATTATATACAAAATAGTTTACAAGTGGTTGGGTGAGCTTTTCAATTTATAAACCTTCCAAGTATTTAAAAGAAACTCAAAACCATTTGGGTCGTATTGGAAGCAAATACCAGCGGGGTGGGGGGGGGTAGATGTATAAAGAGAACGCAGACAAAAACTTTGCCTGAACTGAGGAATTTGGAAGACTAATATTACTATAGTATAAAATAGTAACAAAAACGTACTTAATGTTAACTTCATCGGAATTGTCGAGCCATTATAGCGATGTACATATTTTACTGGTCAATTATTTTTTGATTTGTGGAAGATAGGAAGTGATTTCGTCAAATTTATTCTGACGAATCGTTCAAAATCCAAGTTGGTATTGTGGTTTCAGTAGCGTCAGCACAAAATGATTTACGCTAATTTTTGAAACATTGAAATATATAATAGAAAACTAAACTAAATATCCACGGATGCTAAAATAAATGTAACCAACAAACTGAATTTCGAATGAGCAATGTAATCGTATTATTTTTAGGAAGAATCTTATTCAAATAATTTCTTCGTCATATCATAATAATAAATTATGATGATATTATAACCTCCAAAATTTAATATTCTGCTTTGAATGAAGAGTATGATGGACAATTCAATTGACGAATTAACTTGTCTACCATGAAATGTAATTGGCGAAGGGAGAAGTGTTTTCACATAAAATAAAAATTAAGTTGGTGTTTATATTACTAAGTTAAAGGCTCACTAAAAGTCGTCGAGTTATATCTATAAAATTTAAATTAAGTTCAAAACGTAAAAAAAACACCGAAAAGAATTTTTAGAGCAAGTCTCAATCAAATTGAAAGACTTTTAAAAATTATAGTTAACTTTGATTTATTTTAAGTTTTCTTTGCAGTAAACTGAAAATGTTCTAAATTTAAAAATTTAAGTAATAAATTAATAAAAGAAGTTGAGTAGTTGTATTTTTAATTCATTTTTATACTTCGACGGTAGTTGTATTATTTAATTTGAATTAGTATTACTTATACAATTTTCTGTTCTATTTTCGAATTAAAATATCATACTTTTTATTATTTATTCATTACCCAAAAGAACTAAGAAGAGGCTAACACCATATAATTATACTTAAATTTTGAATTAACTATTTTCTATTTATTAATTATTTAAAAGACAATGTGTTATATTGTTGAAATTCGAAAAAACTTGTTCCATGAATATGGAGAAATGTCTGAGCTTAGGATAAGTGAATGTTCTGTAAATTCTGCACCCTCTCAAGTTTGAAAATGATTAAATCCTGCATTTTAGATAAGGTTCTGCATTATAATAGTAGTTACGTTCCAACTTCTATTTCTCTGGTTATTTAAAATTCAATTATTTATTCTTAAGTTTTAAAAGCATTTCAAGCTTCTATCATATTTCAAATCAAAGATATTAATAAAAGTACAGACTTTATTTTTTGTTGCTTTACAATCCTCTTGTACGTTCATATAAGTACACTTGAGTTTTAATTTTGAAATACCATTTAACGCTGTTGAGATTCTTTGTAGAATTTAAGTAAAATTTCTGCTAAACTTCAGTTTAATTAAAAATGGAAAAGGTTTTGTATAGAACAATTTTTTATTTTATGAAGGATGGGAATTAGAATTATCATATCGATTTAATCGTTTATGAGTACACCTTTTGTTGAAGTGAGATTTAAGTTCATTACAAAGACGTTTCTGAGAATTTCATAATTGCTTTGTTATTTAAAGTAATAATTATTTAATGAGTAATGCATTAGGGACTAAATAAAACAGGTTTTATAAAAATTATGTAATTTACCAATTCTTAACGTAGGATGTTGTTTGAAAGCAAACATTGTATTCCTATTACGCTTTCATTCTACTTCATTTGTCGAGTACCTTTGTCATAATATCGAATTGGTTATTCGGATATTGAATAAATCAAACAATAAAGTTAATTATTATTTGCACATCATTTGTGACAATATAATTACCTGCAATCAACAGTACCGGAACTAGAAAGCGTCGAGGCATCAAGGACATTCAACAAATTGACTTTGTTGAATACTAAAATTATTGTTGTTGCAAATCCTGTCATTACAAATAAAGCGTTTGTAGTTTGAATGAAGATTTGAAAAATATTCATTTCATGAAAAACTGCCTCCAGCAAAATGAAGCAGTCGATAATAATAATTTAAATTTAATTATCTTATTATCACCTAACCAGAAACATTTTACCACTACAATGTATTATTAAGTTCGCATGTATTATTTAATATATTATAAAGTTTTTTACTTTTTGATTAAAATGCAATTATGTAATTTGAAAACGCTTTAGATTTAGATAATTACAGAATTAAGTTTTCAATTTTGTATAATAAAACGGATACTTTAAACTTGGAGGGGTATATCTTTAAATCTTTTCACACATAAACAATTTTAAATTTTAAGATAAACTCATACATTGAATTAGTTAACAGTTATCGCTTGCCGACTATACTACTTGTATGTACATTTGATCTACGGCTCAACGTGGAATCCAAACCACTACACAAATAATTTAGTTGTAGTCGTACTACTCGCTGCTATACCAAATTTCCTCTGCACTTGATGTATAGGTAGTTTTTTGAAAATATTAAATTTATTTAATAGTAGAACTTACAAAACATTAAATAAGTATAGCTTCAAAGTAAACAGCAAGTAAAATCGAAAATTTAGATGTTATATTATTCATAATTCATTGACCTTGTAAGGCTAACGAGATTAATAAATTGTTGAAATTGCCAATACGTAGGTATATTATTAATACATAATGATTTAATTTGTTATTTTCGAAAAATTATGGAAATTTACGTTATCAGTGTGAATATATTTTTGTTAAATCTCTCTTGAATGATGATCAGTTTTGATCGTCCTGTGCATAATAGTTATATTGGATACCTAAACGTCAAATTTTATGATATTAAAGAAATTCCGTATCTATACATTCTGGTATGTGTATATCGCGCGTGAATCGAATTGGAAGAATTCAGTTTTTATTATCGTGTCCAGGTTCATGCGTTTTTGTAAAACTTTCAGGCATGTTGATTTAAATTAACGGCCTTAATAAATTATTAATAATAAAGAAGGTGCGAAATGCTGCAAAAGTATCAAATAAAATAATCATATTATTAATTTATGTATCGATGTGCAATATTTAGCACTCAACATGCTTTTATTTTTCGAAAAAATTGCGCTCACATTTTTAATGCAATTCCTATGTCACTCAAATTGATACATGGCTTTGCATTAGGTTTAAATTTTTTAAAGCTTGCTAGCTTAACAATTACATATTTTATGTACCTACCTATTGTTATACCGGTAGTGGTAAAAAAAAATAAATCTCATGACGACTAATATTGGGAGGTCATCATACCTCCAAGAAATTTAACTTACTACATTCTATTCAAAGTAATATTATAATAAAATAAAAAGTTTTTTTCAAACTTTAGCTGGATTTAACCGAAATATGTTACAATTTCATGATTTAACAAAAAATATTATAAATTAAACGAAAAATAACTAAAACAAAATATATTTTTGTAGGAATAGTATAGTTTTTATTTAACAATTTAATGCTAAAGTTTGGTTTTGTAAAGTAAACATATTTTAAAAAATCAATAACTTTTTTAAATTTTATTTATTTAAATTACTTCAATTCTACAAAAATTATATTTTAGACAAATGTATTAACTTTATATTTTATGTTTATGCTTTAATTATTCTTGAATTTTTGTTAAAATCAGAAATTATAACATATTTCGGCTTTTTTCTATTGCATTGAGATATTATATATTTCTTTATCGGTGAGATCGTAGCCTTAAGTTAATAATAAAGTGATTCCAAATAATTCACCTACTGCGGTAGCCCTGACCTGCTAGTTTTTAATATTATTTTCAATGTGAGAATTTTGAAACACTGAAAAATCAGAACGTATTTTTACGAAATAATGAAAAAGTTGCCGAAAAGTGATTTTGGAGTTTTAGAAATTAATAAAACGTTTTTAGGGTGAAATATTCATATTATACACTGTAGCATTGCCACATTGTCAGCTTATATATTTTTTAAACTTAGTTTACAGTACGTATGTATTACCTTGTAAATAGTTTTAAAATGGCGGGAAATTTGCAAATGTTATAAATATAAAACTAGTATTACGATTTCTATACCAAAACCTGATGAGATGATCATCCTCAGATAAGATCATTAAAGCTAACATTTTATTTCTTCTACCGCACATAAAATTAAGGAATATTACTCGAAGTTTCCAAAAAATAATTTGAAAGACAAACAGTTGCTTTCTAACGAGCTTCCATTAACTTTTACTTGATATAACTTTATATTTATTTTGCTGGGAAGTTCTAAAAAATGTTGTAATTTCCAAGAAGTAAACTTAATTATTAATTAAATTTGTATGCCAGTTTTGTTATTTTAATATTTCAAGTAGTTACCTACTGCATACTTTTAGTGCTGTTAAAAATCATGCGGAGTATTATAATAATTATTAATAAGGTTAATTTTATTTTATTAATTATTAATTTAATTTACATTCCAATCTAAAACAAATTTTATGTAGAAAATTAAAATTAAATCATAATCTGTGGGTACAAATGAAAACAATACTTTTTTCACGGTGTGTGAAGGTTTTTATTTTATTTTGCAAATTTATTGACATTTCATGCTAAAATTAATAATACATCTAATAAAAAATACACAAATAGGGTTACACCCCCCCCCCGCCCTATTCGCGCTTGTACACTCGAAACGTTTTATTATTTGTATATCATATTAAGTTAACCTTTGATGCTCGTTTTATACAATATAAAAATATCAAATAGTTTAAAGTACATTAAAGTTTTAAATATGTTTTAACTCTAAAATTGCGCATATTACCAAACCGATTTAATTTTTATTCTTTCTTTTCTTAATTATTAATTCGAAAGTGCTTTTTTAACGGGCATATAGCAGTGCAATTTTAATGAAATTAAAAGTTATTTGTTTGAGTAAAAACAGTAAGTTTGGATGTGAATTATAGGTTTAATACAACTGGTATACTAGGTTAAATTTATATGCACCAAAAAATTATGTAATCAATAAACAGTTTGTGCAGCCTAAACTTCTTTTCAAACATCTTGCTTGTTATGTAACCATAGATTCATTTTTAATGAACCAAAAGCCTTAAGATTCGTTCTATTTCGTTAAACACGGTTTGTTGTGCTAGTTTTAATTTAAATTTCATGAATTGATGTTTTCCGACAAGTAAAACTTGGTCTTCATCTGTTGTGTTTTAATTACTATGTTTTACCTACATATTTTTATTATTTAATTACTTGTGTTTTATGGGCGGTTGGTTTAATGAGCGAAATTTTACTTTTCACATTTTTTAAATTATATTTATTAAAATGTTCTCATCTTTGTTTATTTCAACATTTAAAAACAACTCACTCTCAATGATAATTTTCTTTGATCATAGCTGCGATTTTATTTAAAAAATCAATAAACAAGCTTTTACCATCATACTTAATTTGAAATTTACAGGCACTAAACTGATGCTTTCTATTCGTACGCTGAGTGAATATCTACCAAGTTTAAACCAGCATTATTAGATCTACTAACGCACAGAAAGTCTATTACTTAACGCAAGTGTAATAAAAAAAAGTTTTCTAATTGTTTTATTACTAGGTTCAACATCTTAAATCAAATTAAATACATCATTATCGTTGCACTAATTTTTAGACTTGCCAGAATTATTCATTAAATTGTTTTAGAAAACCGTAATTTAGTTACTCCGCATTTAAATTTGTTGCTTTACAAACATTTGGGTTTTAATTTAAATGCCATTTGTTAAAAAGAATACACTTTCTTTTAACAAAGATTTAAGATCAATACATAGCTTTATTTAAAATGACTTGATGTGAGCCCTCTCCAAGGGATTTGTTGATATATTGATCATTAATTCGTTTGAGGGTTGATGTGAAAATATCTTCTAAAATAGTCGATTGCGCTGTAGAAATGTGCGGACAGATTAATGCGAATTTCAACAAAATCACGAACCTTTTCGTTAAAATAATGGTCTCAATTATATTTCGCTATCTTCTCCACGTTTGGGGTTACATACTGGGGTGGATATTTTATCGCATTTCTGAGATCCTATTATAAGATGGTTTTTCAAAATTGCCAACTGCTTGTTTTTATTTGAAGGAAATATTCGAATTGTATTTATATTTAAAATTTTATTATGTGTATAACAAATTTGTTGTATACCACCATATTAGTAATTATTATTTGATTAAAACTAATCCGACTGATAAGTAGAATATGACGCTTTTAGAGCTTTTAACTCGGTTTTCAATCAGTCTAGTAAGCGTGACTGGCTCATCATGTTTTATTTGATGTGGTCTTGGAATTGTGTTCGTATTTCGCATCCATGTGGATGCAGTTCACAACTTATATAAATTGTTTATTTTTTATTTGTGACTTTATACGTGGTTGCACTGTTTAATTTGCAAAGTTCAAATGTAAGTTTTTCTGTTGTTTATTTTATACTCTTAAGGATTCTTTATGATTTTCGATATCCATTTTAAATAGATCGTTTAACTCGTTTGTAACACTGAAAATAAAAAACTAATATACATATTTTAAGTCACGCTCTGTTACCGTGGTACAATAAATTTATTATAATCTAATATGTATTTTAGTTTTATTATTACATCTTCCAGTGGCGTTTATACATCGCTATCTATTATATACACTGCAAGCATATCGGGGGGCTGGGCTGCTGGTTTAGCCGAACGAATTGTGCTGTAAAAATATTCAGTGTTTCTTGTTTTCTTTTTCTTCTAACTTTATTTTTAAAGATTTATTTAAAAAAAATTAGATTGCACGCAAAATAACATTTCTGAACGCTGACCATTTTGGAAGATTCTAACGAGAAAGTATCACAGAACGAATAAGTTCATTCTTAAAGCTAACTTGTGTAATTGAACTATTAATTAGTAATTTACATAACAAATTTCAAAATGAAAAGTTTACTGAACGAGTGGATAAGTTGCCCACGTGTTCATGTTCAACTAATTCATGTTTCTGTCATGTAATTCATTCTTAAATTATTCAATATTACTTCACCGGGGGGGGGGGGTCTGAAATAATGGTTATTTTGCCCTTTTTGTCTAGTCAATAAATTTAATCTTATGCAAAAATATTCTAAAAATACTTATATTTTAATTATCAAATACCTACGATTTATAAAAATAATCAATACAAAAGTTATTAATGACATGAACTTATAAATTTTGTTTATAATAGTTTGTTTTTAAGTGTTTGTTTATACATAATAACTTATATTATGTATATTTATATTATGTATATTTATGTATATTATGTTTATTTATAATATAGATTATATTAGTCTGTGGCTTTTGGTTTGCTTGATGCTTATTGAAAATATAGTGACATTTTATTATCTAAAATTGTTATTTATAGGAACGGGAATTTTATTGTCGGGTTTGGAAAAATAAGTCGTGGTATTTTGAAAAGTTTTATTTATTGTTGAAGCGAAACTTCTTTGCTGGGATGGTATAACAATTTTCCAGTAGTTTTTCATTAAAAAGTAAGATACTCGTACCTGCGTTGCAATTATTGTAATAATTTTATGAGTTTTTGTGTGGATAACATAAAGACAGACATGTTAATTTCTTAACGTCAGTGGTATTCACTGTAATCACTATTATGTCGGATTTCGGTGGAGCGCTAATTACAATTTGGCTGAGCGGAGCCGAGATTCAAACCTGAAAATCCACATTACTACTCTATTAACTGATATTTTAGGTAATAATTTCTAATAATATAAATTTAAAGAGGAGTTAGTTTATTCGCAATTTATACTCGAAACTAGGACTTTTATTTTTAGATTTGGAAAAGATATCGCAATATCCTACACTAAATGAACGAATTTTTAAGTTATAATTGTAATGAAAAGAAATGTTTTTCTGCTTTAGCATTATTGTGCATATTTAATATGGTAGGTACCTCCTTAAATTTATTACATTGGGTATAAGGTAGACCAGTTTCTTAAATTTTATACCACCTCCAATAAAAATATACCTACCTAAAATACATTTGGTATCGTAAAAATGTTTAATTATTATGTATGTTATAGTTTCTGTCCTATTTCACTATTTTAGTCGTTAAATTTTTCATTTTTTTTCTTATAATTAACTTATTTATAAAATTGTTTTGTATTCTTTGTAGTAAGTAAGTTTAGAATAAAAACAATTATAATTGCAATAGATGATGATTAATGTGCTTTAGCTTTAAAGTATCAGTATCATTAGAAAAATGTTTTCGGATCTGAATTAACATGTGCATTTATAGTTGCATTAACATCAAACACGTGTAGTATTTTTAGAAAGCCTCTGTGATACCTTTTTGATTATGTCAAGTGTGTATAATTGATTGACATCAATTTCTGCGCACTGTATTGCTATCAGCTGCACCTGAAACTTCCTCGAAATGAATAATTGTAGTAGTTTCAGTTGACGCTGAAACTAGTAGAAGTAAATACAGCATGGGTAATCCATACATACATAAATTATTAAGGAAGTATTATAATTATTATTGTTACCATACCATATTTATGATTTGGTGTTAAGAGATTTCAAGATACAATAATTCTTTTCTAGCATAATCTAAGTATATTTTAATGTAAGGGAACTGCAAAAATTATTATATGGCATGAACACAATAAGAGTTTGAAAGTTTGATTATTCTAAACTGAATGAAAATGTATATAAATATTATTAGCACATAAATATAATACAGCACAACAGTTATGCTGTGTTTACTTATTGAAAAAAGCACTACTACTTTTAGAGTGCTCAAACCCCAAGTGGAGCATTATCAAAACAATTTTTTGTAGGCAAAAGTTACAATATACATAGTAGTTAAAATGTGCATAGGAATGAAGTCACTTGATTACCGTTAATATGCATTGGAATTTTATATTATTAATGTAGATAAATTAAACACGAATTAATTGAATTTAACTGCTTGACAGTTAAATTGAATGTTTGATGTTACACATATCACATAATATGAAGATGTTAAGCTATTTTTAATTCGTACCAATTTCAAATATACTTTATAATATTATAACAATAAATTGAATAGATTCCAACTTTCATTCAAGTGAATGAAAGTTTATAAGTCAAGTAAAGTAAATTTTATTAATGAACGGTCTTATGAAAACATAAATGCATTTTAAAAAAAATTTCAATCCGTATTTAAATTTCTATATTTTAAGCTGTTCTCCTTTTTGGGTATACATAGATACCTCCGTGAAGTTGGCCTCCCATCTGAAACATTTTGATATAAAAAAATATGGAATCGTTAGGTCATCGTTAGGTCTTGAAAGGTCACCCGGTTTTATCGTTAGGTCACTTTTAGTTTTATCCGAAAAAATTATTCAAGTTTTGAAAAATTTTCTTGGTAAGTTAGCCTCCCCATTAAACGATTTCGACGAAATAAAAGTGGAAACCGGTAGGAAATGCACTGATAAGGTTTGGTCACGTATATTTATCGTTAGGTCACCTTTCATTTATTTGCAATTAATTAATTTCAATATCATGTCTCTATTGCGCATGCGCTAAACAAAAATATAGTTGTGATAACATTTTTCTTACAAAAGTAAGAAAAATATAACATTTTGATATAAAAAAATATGAAATCGTTAAGTCATCGTTAGGTCTTGAAAGGTCAATTGGTTTTATCGTTAGGTCACTTTTAGTTTTATCAAAAAAAATTATTCAAGTTTTAAAAATTTTCTTGGTAAGTTAGCCTCCCCATTAAACGATTTCGATGAAATAAAAATGGAAACAGGTAGGAAATGCACTGCTAACGATTGGTCACCTATGTTTATCGTTAGGTCATAATTAATTTGTTTGTAATAAATTAATTACAATTTTATATTTCTATTACGCTTGCGCTAAACAAAAATATTAGTGCGTGCAAAATTACATCTTGGGACGCGTTCTTGTCAACTCTTGACTTGGGGTACGTTCTGTGCGTTCTCGCCAACACTTTTGTACATAACGTGCGCTCTAAATGGTTAGAAAAGTTTCGTAAGCGCGGAACTCGAAAGCAACTATAGAGCGTAATCAAAACGTTTATAGTGCGAAGATCTTCTATTTAAGTAGCGTCTATTATTGATGTACTTGACGGTGATCCACAATTACAATATTATAATTCACTAATGCACTGGGTGTTGAAACAAAACACTTAATCCATACAGCAGCTGCACTGTTCCACATAGATATGTAGTATATGATATGTGATATAGATATGTGGGATAGTAGTATACATTGTAGATACAGTGTATCTTCTTATTAGAAATAATAAAACACTTTATGAGAAATAATGATTTTAGTGTTATAACTCGTTCTTTTTTATCATTAACACTATTTTTAATAATGTTTTCAATAAATTTGCTTTTATTTGAAGCAAATAATTATTTATTGCTAAATTTGAAAAAGTTGTTTCAGTAGGTTTATAGAAAAAATCAAAAGAGTGCATGTTATTATTTTTAATTATTATGAGATCGAGGCAATTGATTCTATTGTTAACTTCTATTTATTTTGTTAATTAAAATAAAATATGGGTTTTCTCATAATCCTTTTGAAGATAAAATTATTATGTTAAGAATATGTCCCGGTCCCGGCTTATGCAATTTAAAAAGACCATAAAGCCCAGGAGCTTATGAATTCCTACAACTAATTCTTAATTAAAAAATATTTTTTAATTACAATTTCTTGAGTAGTTACAGAGTTGGTTTTATTTTTTATTATTTTCTAATAATTCCTAAACAGGATGTCCCGGCTTATGCAATTTAAAAAGACCATAAAGCCCAGGAGCTTATGAATTCTTACAACTAATTCATAATTTAAAAATATTTTTCAATAATTAAAAAAGACTTTATGGTCTTATTAAACTGTTAGCCCTCCCCCTTAAAAAAAGCAATTCTTCAAAAATATCTCTCCCCGCCCCATTTCCTGCGTTTTGAACGATAAAGCAATATTTTGCTTGCTTTTCTCTCTAGTTCATCTCTTGAAGTGAAAACGTTTGCTATACTTACTGCGAATTTTAATTGTGATAAGTTAAAAATATTTTAATTCTAAAAAGTGTTTGTATAATATTCAAATCCACCGTAAAATGCTACAAAATAGAAGATTCTCACACTTCGAACGCATCGTTTGATATATATAAATTTTCTATACTTTATAGCTGCTTTCAAGTTCCGCGCTTACGAAGCTTTTCTAACCATTTAGAGCGCACGTTATGTACAAAAGTGTTGGCGAGAACGCACCTCAAGTCAAGAATTGACAAGAACGCGTCCCAAGATGTAATTTTGCACACACTAATATTTTTGTTTAGCGCAAGCGTAATAGAAATATAAAATTGTAATTAATTTATTACAAACAAATTAATTATGACCTAACGATAAACATACGTGACCAATCGTTATCAGCACATTTCCTACCTGTTTCCATTTTTATTTCCTCAAAATCGTTTAATGGGGAGGCTAACTTACCAAGAAAATTTTTCAAAACTTGAATAATTTTTTTTGATAAAACTAAAAGTGACCTAACGATAAAACCGGGTGACCTTTCAAGACCTAACGATGACCTAACGATTCCATATTTTTTTATATCAAAATGTTATATTTTTCTTACTTTTGTAAGAAAAATTTCATCACAACTATATTTTTGTTTAGCGCATGCGCAATAGGGACATGGAATTGAAATTAATTAATTTCAAAGAAATAAAAGATGACCTAACGATAAATATACGTGACCAAACCTTATCAGTGCATTTCCTACCGGTTTCCACTTTTATTTCGTCGAAATCGTTTAATGGGGAGGCTAACTTACCAAGAAAATTTTTCAAAACTTGAATAATTTTTTTTGATAAAACTAAAAGTGACCTAACGATAAAACCGGGTGACCTTTCAAGACCTAACGATGACCTAACGATTCCATATTTTTTTATATCAAAATGTTTCAGATGGGAGGCCAACTTCACGGAGGTTACATAGATACGTATCAAAATATTTTTTAAATAAGTTACCTGCACCCTCTTTGCCTACACATAGATTTGTGAGAACTTTAAATTGAGATATGAATTGAATTTGAGACTTTTAACTTTAACGACTTTAAGGGATTAAAACTAAATTTGTTGTCCAGATGTTAAAACCCTTGGTTAAATACATGACAGTACACAAACTAAAATATAAATCTCCCAGCGGACAAACTCAATGCAATATGCTCACTTCGTTATATCATGTATACATCTGCATCATTATTAAATCAAATAGAATTCAATACCTATATTGTGTATTCAAAATCAATATTTTATATTAAAATAACTAATTCATAATAAAAATGTTATTAATATAAGGTAGATATTATTGCGTCATTTTGATTTATTGCACGTATGTATTACTCCTTAAAAGAAGTAATGTGGGTAAATTAATTTATCGAATTTGGAAATTCTGTTCAAATAACTGTTTGCAATCTATAAATGATGCTTGTGTCGCTACATCAAAGGACCGAAGTTGCATGCCCATGTACCGCACTAGTGCGCGGACCCATGCACAGGTCCGGATTAATAACACTCAACTTTTATTTTTCTTCTGGGTGTTATATCGAATGATAACGTTGTTGAAAAAGTACAGCTTTTTTCTATATACGATGATGTAATATACGCGATGGTTTAGTTTTAGATTTTGGTCGAAACCACACCAACACTTTTGTTTCAAACAAAATTTTGACAGTCTAATGTAATTCTGAAGCTCGGCGATTACTTGACAAATGCACCAATACTTGGGCATTGAACAAGCAAGCAATTATAACATCGAATAATAAATTATTTCACTGTCCTACTGTTGGTGGAATATGCATTCTTGAATTATACTGGTAAAATGTTTAAAATGTTAAGCTATCGCTTATAAATTTTAAAAACTTTCAACGTTATTTCATTTAATCTTTCCATACTTTATCTTGCAACCCTAAAGAGTACTAAAGAGTTCAATTTTCATTGATCACGGTGTAATAAATTGTGTTATATCGAAAATAATGTAAAACTACATTTTAATATTATATTTAATTGAGAATTGTATAATATTCGTACAATTCGACTATAGTTTCACAAAAATGTGCAATTTTTACATTGCAAATAATTCAATAATTATTTCGATTAAATATAATTTTTCATGCAAACTTGAACGTAAACAAAATGTTATAATTATTATCGATAAAATGTAAAATCAAAAAAAATTTTACACCACAATGAAACTGGGGATCGAAATGATTTTTATATCCGAGACAACAAATAATGTAGTTTTAGATTGTAAAAATTTGCAATTTAAAAGAAAAGCAATATATTACGTATTATAGATTTAAGGCTGTTTACAATATTCGGCTGTCTTACCTTCGAAATTTATGTAACAATTTAAAAACCAACTGGTTGATTCTTTATTTCCATATTGTTTTACTAACCTAAGTATTTATTTAGAGTTATTGGAAGCTTGGCAAATAAACTGAAAGTGGCACAAAGTAAATACATATTAGTCTAATTTGATACTGCATAAACCTAAATTGAATTAATTAGTATTTAATTTAATGACAGTTCTTTCTTCGGTGGTATGCAGTGCTATTTTAAGCTGCGCTATTATTAACGGCATATTTTAACTTGTTTTGATTCTGCTTAATTTTAATTCAATTAACGGATTTTAGTAATTTTTAAAACTTTGTACTATTTGCCAACGAGTGCATTGTCAAATAATGTGTTTCATTTCCCGGTTTAGTATTCCTTAAATTGCTCGTTGTTCTGGTAGGTATTTTATTGTGAAATTAAATTTTTTCTATAAAAATATTAATTTTTTCATGTGAATAGAAACAAGTTTCTCGACTATAAAATTCTCAAATTTAGTCTTTTAACGGTATTTTAAATCATTTTTGGTAACCAGTTAATTTTTACAATTATGTAAGTTGACTGCGTTTGGAATAGTGTAACACCTTGCAATTAAAGTGGCACTTTGTTTATAAAAAAAGGTTTTAATGTGTTTAATAACTGTGCCGCGAGGTTCTTTGTTTCTTTGTGTTATTCTAATGAAAGATATAATTGTTTAAAATAGTAATGGATGGTTTTATACCATAAGGACAAGATTTTATTTAGAAGACCGAATAACTTTTTGGCAAAACTCCATGTCACTTTAAAGCGACTAACAAACTCTTATAGTATTACAAGATGAGTGTTCTTTGCTGCTAATGTGCTTATAATAGTGTCACGATTGTTGGTATTGTGATGACAGAAGTTTTTTTGTTCAAATTGTTGAAAAGTAAAAATTTTTGTGAGTTAAACAATAGGTGAGTGCATTTTTAATGTCAAAATATGAAATCATTTTTAAGTATCATCTATTAACGTGTCCAAATCTTTAAAAATTATATTTTCTAAGTTTGAGGACGTTGTAAAATTTACCGTTTTTGTAAACTCATTTTATCTTCAAACACCTTTTTTTTCTTAAATTAATTACGGTTCTGTATCTATTTTTTTGCAAATTATGTAAACTAGGAACTTCTTATCGTTGTGACAGTTTGTTCAAGATTTATTTTAATTATCTCTAGACGTATAATTTTAAATAATTATTTATAGTATATCATAAAAATCTTATTTCAGTTTGTTTATTTTTTATATTCAATGCAACACAATGGCATTATTACTATTAGTATAATTTTAAAGTTTAAATAATAGATGGATTGGTTTGCTCCTCGACTATTATGATAATAATATTGATTGAATTTGAAACAAAAAAATGACACTTGAAACTTTATTTAAAGTTGTAATTTAAAGAAACAATTTGAAAATAATCTACCTTTATAATAAGCAATAATTTCCTCAGTAAGATTTATATCTTGACAACTGCTATTATAAATTAAAAACTTTAATATTGGAGTATAGTCTATTGCATGTATTATTTATTTCAAGTAATCCGTTTCCGACTTTTGATAAGACAGTGATAATTATACCAAAATTTTAAGTTGATTACATTATAGTACATGTAGTTTCCTTCTTTTTATGTTGACTCAAAAATGTCATTAATTGTTAGAAAAATAATTAGTTGCCATGGTTACATTTTCGAACCAAAATACTTTGACATTTTATTGCCAAACGATTTATACATTTTGTTTTAATTTTTTAAGTTGGTCTCTGATAATATAGATTCTATTTAAAAAACACGGGTGTTTCAAAAGTTTTAACATTCTAAGTTTCCCTAATTGAGGAGTAAATTCAGCCCACAAAGGAAAATAATCTTTCCACGGGGACAGAAAAACAAGAACTTGTGTTAATTTTAACAACTTCATTTTTAATAATACCTACTACTTATTTGTATTTTAAAATGAAACATACATTAAAAATTTGATTTTAAATATAAAATTTATTTTATATGCATATTTCATATACTTATTACCTATTCCCGAATATTGCAAAACAATAGTAAACCACTGCGATATTATGTATATGTTTAGAAGCAAGAGTGGTCACATCTAAAGATTATAGAGGGGGGGGGGGGTAATTAAATATTTTGTGATCAAAACCAAGATTTATATTTATAAAATTTTGCATTCTACCGATCTTTTTAGTTTTTGAAGACTATTTACCCCCTTTATCTATTTGTATTATAAAACATTTCTTTAATCGAAATTAATTTAATTTAATCAATAGATAAGTGGTTTAGGTGGTGTAACTCGATATTAATCATCGCCATCATCGCACGATGATGCCATAGTATGGTGAAAACGTTTGCGATAATATACATACGGTGTATTTATATATTGTGATAACTTAAAAATTTTAGTTTCGAAAAAGTGTTTGTGCATTTTTTTTGGTTTATGCTAAAAAATTTGATATGATTAATTTAATTTTCCACGCTCCATACCCAGAAAAAATGGCAAAATTAAACTGCAGTTGTAACCAATTTTCGTGATATGTTTGTATAATCACTTTTTCTGATCAAACCAGCCGAATAATTAGCTGTCTTCATCATCTTTACCTTCTAAGTAACCAAGCACAGATGTATTGTACGCAGTTTAAGTGACATTATCATTAACGAAAAATAGAAAAATTCACTCTGATGAAACACTATAATTATAATAATATTTTATATTATAAAATGTAATTTTTTTTTTCTACTAATTGCTCTGATCAAAACTCCATTTAACCATCGTTATTTAATATTTAAATAATATGTAACTAATTACAAATACTTCTCGATACCTCGATTTATTTAAGAACACGATAATCCTAATATTCAATAAAATTTAACCGACTCTCTAAATTAATTTACGTCAATCTAACATTTGCTCGCAAAATACAAATTTCAAAATTTTAACAAAATAAAAATAATTTTTAAACTAATTCAGATAAAAAAATGGAACAAAACGATATATAATTTACGTAGAAAAGGAAACGCTAGAATAAGTTATATGCCTAGACAAGCTAGAATTGGTCAAGTCTCTGAAGATTGGACTTGACCTATGTATTTGCTCAAATATTGCCTACCGAAAAGAATTGAACGATTTTTCTAAAGGTGCATCCAGACTGCCGCGCAAAACAGTTTGAATGGCATTCCGTACACAAACAAATCACACATGGGTAAGTTTGTGCCTGGAATGTTTTCCAAACTACAACAATTTTTATAATGAATGAGCGACTAGGGAACCTCAATACAATCAAGTAGCGGATAAATCAAAATAAATTTAAAATCACGCATCTACATAATTGGTTTATAATTTAATTAGGTACCAAATTAAACCCCCCCAAGCGAGGGAGTAATCGAATTGCATGCCAGGCGATACTCATCTGGGTTTCCACAAGTTATGAATATTATGTAATCAGAAAATAAATTACGATATACGTATGTAATATTACAATTAAATAAAACAAATAACAAATTGCACCTTTCCTAAAAATTTAATAAATTGAAAATAATCGACAAATTTTTATTTTAATAAAAAATTTTGTTAGATAAATATAATTATATTTTCATGTAGTTTATAATAATTAATTAAGATCTTAAATTTAACGTAAATAATTTTTATTAAATTTATTAAAACACGTAAGTTCTGTTTGTATAACATCCAACACGGAAGATAATGTTAAGTTACAATTTTACCTTTGAAGCAACTTGACTCAAAAACCGCTCCTCATTTCCGCTTTAATACCTGATTATAAAAGACTTCCGCTGGATAAAAGCCGTAATCTATATCGAAATAGTAAACATAGAACATAATCATAACACACACTTTATTATCTATGTTTATAACTATAGTAGTAAAAAATTCAAATCAGCAGTGTAATTCGCATAAATACACCGAGAAACCCTGGTTATAATTCCTGATTGTACCGAATACACTGATGCTGTGATCTAATACATAATATATTATAATATTCAATATTGATCTGTGAACTGCGAAGAAGGCAACCGGAAATCACCCATTTCTCTAGTCTCTAGTACAATGTTTCCTAAATAGTGGTCCGCGGACCCCCGGAGATCCGCAGCATTTTTTTTGGTGGTCCGCGAACCAACGACATAAAAAGAAAAAAACTTGTAAATACAAAAAACAGGTTACTATACTGCTATTATTTTGATCGCACTGAAATTGAAAAATAACAACCAAGTGGTAAGCAATACTAGAATTACTTTGCTAATGAAGCATTTGATAAGCTAATTTTCATTTTTAAAATAAACAAAATGTTAAAATTCATTAATTTAACATTTTATTTAGTTTATTTTAACATTACATACTACTAAGCCTAAAAAATCAATAATATTGGAGCTATAGCCGTTTGAAATCAGAAAAATTGCTTTAAATAGATGTCCCCTCAAGGGTTTGGACTTGGACACAAATTTTATTTGTCTTTGTTTTGTCTAGTTTTAGAATAGTGTCTATTATCACCACCTCAAGGGTTCTCCACGGTCGCGGGGACACTCTGTATATAAAAAACGCAATAGTTGCTTTATTTTTTATTTTTGTAATGAAAATGTTTCCATGATACTACTGCCTAATTTTGGGGTCCGCAATTTCGAGACATTTGGGAAACACTGCTCTAGTAAGTCATCTTGGCTTTGGTCAAGTTGATAGTTAATAATCTTACTTTTTATTATCCGCTAATCTTATTTTTCCACATTTTTAATATTTTTTTGGCGTATGATTTTGATTCCATGAGTCATGGAAGATTATCTGTCATGGAATTCTTTTATAAAATGAAGTGGGTACTTTGTTCATACGTAGGACGAAGGAAAAATAAGACTCCGACAAATACATGTTGTTGTGGTGGAGCTGTAAAAAGTTTAACTATTCGATAGCTGTGAGTAATTCTCATCTATTCGCATTATATGTATACCATGGTTCGGAGTCCACTTTAAACCACAAGACACAATCGCATCTATTTCTTAACATACAGCAATGTTTGACGTAAATTAAACTTGATGAACTTATTATGTAAACCAGACGATTATACTAAATTATATAGAAGCCGGAGTACCGGTGTTTTTAAATATAGGCCATAAAGAAAAATAAATTAATTCGAGAACCCATTAGAACACGAACGCCCAAGAGTTGAAGAACGCAAGAACGCTGCAAGATTTAGAATAAATAGTATATTTTTGGTTCTACAGTCTTCTGTATTTATTGCAAATTATTACTTGCATTTATTGACTTGTGCGAAATGTTTTTTTCTAGAAGTAAGAAAAACCCCGATCTAAAAATTGCACGTTTTTTATTTTGTTAGCTGCTAAACGCTTTTAAACGTCTATAACCAACAATTTAAATTCGATTACCGAATCTACTCACGCATCTAATTTTAATGCTTTCTCCGTATGTATGTAATTGTTTACAATAAATTTAATCTGGAAAAATTAGCGTATCGAACTTGGAAGTGAATCCGAACTTATAAGCTTTTTATTGGTTTTCTCTTCAAGCTACCTTACTTTAGAAATTCTAGTTTTTCGAACTAATACTTTCATAGTTTAGAAATACACTCATCTGCAATTCGAATACTTGCGTTCTTTGCACAGGGTTGTGGGATGATCACATAAAGATTATTTTAAGTGCAAGTTCGACTAATTATAGGTAGAGTACTTGCTGCCAATTTCAAAATTTGCAACAGGTATGCATTCGTATTTTCATTTTCAAGTTATTTACATAGATTATGCAAAAACACAAGTTTTTAAATAAATCTATATTCAAATATAAATTAAATTTATGTGGATTGATTAAATGCATTCGCTTTTAAATTTTCGATTATACCCTTGATTATATTATCGATAACGTAAATCGCTTTCAATTAAAAATAATCGTCTACTTATGAAATAATATAACTTGGGATCGGGATTTTAACGATTTAATTAAAATATAGTACCATATTTTACTTGGTTTAGATATATTAGGCAGTACTGAAATGTATATTCGTTAAAATTATTTGTAAAATTTAAGAGTTCAGTGATATAATTAGGAATGGCCTTTGCTATAACGGAATTTTATCAGAACCTGTAGAACTAGTGTTTAATGATTTGGCGTATAATTTTTTTTAACATCTGCATACAAGTAGGAGTTAAAAAAAACAGTAAATTTGGCCGTTTCCAATTTACATATTTGGTTGTTAATTTTTTACTTGTCACAAAGAGCGAATTGATGAAATGTGTAATTATTGGACATTTTCTTACCAGATTATGACCTAAATTACTTGGGTACTATGCAAATTGTGTAAAGAACTCATTTTTTTTAAGTAAAATGTAACTTCTATTCAACTTTATTAAATAAGATTATGTTCTTGTAATAAAAATTGAATTTTAAGTTTAAAATGTTTGTAACGGTCGCAAAAACGGTATATTAAGCAAATTAAGAGTTAATAAATTGTACATTAAAAAAAGGAGTTTGCGTCAATCTTCGACATGGGTTTTAGGAGAACGGTATTTTCAACAATGTCTTTGAAATTTTGCATATTTCATTGTTTGTATATAATTTATTATTATCTTGAATAAATTGCATAGCACAACGTGGTTATTCATAAACTACCCACATGAAATTTTTACTACCTTTTGTACATTTTTTAGTCGAACCCTACATATAAATTTGTTTTATTAATCAATTTATACTTGTGTCGTATATTTTATCTTCGAAATGTAATAATTATCAAAAAATAATTATTCATTGTTTATGCTGTTGCAGAAGGTAATGCAATGCACTTTTAATTTAAGATATTTAATTATTATATGACTTGACGAACGAAAGTATATGTATTATGTCACACTCACATTTTTAAATTTTAGACGAAATTATTTAACAAATTGTAGCAACATTTTTGAACTAAAATTTTGCAACATTCCAACGACTTTCTCTTTAGTAAGTCGCTAATACCTTTTTATTTATGGTAAAACTAAAAACAATTCCAAACAGTCACATTTAAAAATATATTATTTGATGAATCGATCGGCAGAAGTGAAGTCACAATGCCAATCATCATATTTGATATTATTGGATTGTACATTATATGAAGGGTATTTGATAATAGCAGCTTTGGATTATTTCAAATTACCGAAATGTAAATTCAAATCGAAAATTCACTATTATAACTCGTAGTATGGTTTTTATTTAAATTGATACTGTATTTACATTGATGATTTTTTAAAACATTACCAAGTATAGGTATAATTTTGTTTCATTAATAATTAATGTTGTCACCTTCTAATTGTGCCTAATTTTATTGTACCCACTAATTAGTTTGCAATTCAAAAACTGACATACTTGCTTAATAAACACGCACTTGAATAATAGAGAAAATAAAATTACTCTGCGTTTACTAAGGAGACACTAATTTTCAATTAAAAGAACTGTATTTGATACATAAGTAGAAGAAAGGGAATCCTTACCCTAAAAGTTAGGATACTGTCAAAATCAAAACGCACTGCTAAATTCAGGGATTATGCAAGGATACATTAATTTAACATGACATCGAGAAAAACTTGGAGTTTTATCAGATATCACAAGCACGCATTTTCTTCAAATTATTCTGATATTGATTGATTGATAATATTATAGTCTTTGTATATTTTACACACGTATGTCTTTGTCACCTTGATTTTTAATGAAAATTTATTATTTGCTTTTTTATACTTGTTTTCCTCTCTGATATGTATTGTTCCGTAATGTTTGCAATTTTAAATTTTTTGACAGAAAAAATTAATGTGAGACAATAAAAAATAAATTTAAATAAACTTATTGTGTTCTACCTATGTTGAAAATTACATTTTGTGGTCAAATGGATTTTTGTAATTTACATTTCACTATCCTAAATATTAAAACCAAAGCGACGAATACCATATTATTTATTAAATTGAAATACCACATAAATTGTGTAAAATACAATCGATAAAATACGTATACTCTTCGTTCCTATATTATATACGTATCTACTATGCATTTTTTGATAAAATTTTTTCACGTAATTCTCGATACACATGACTTGTGCCGGAATCAGATGCACGTGAATTATTTTCTTATTTTTAGTCCGTTTGTGAATTTGACGGCTGAACTTTCTTTGTATGTAGATATTAATAATGTAATATGCTAAAGGAACTCTTATTACTTTTTAAACTTTTATTTGCATTGAAACGCTCTTTTTGTTCACTAAAACGCCTTATTAACATATTCCATTTTTACAGACATTCAATTGCAGCGTTACTTATGTTAATTATCCTTAATTATATTTATAACCAAATGAAGTAGACCACCGCCTTTGCGCCTAACTTTTTTTGCATATTTCCAGTTATCTATTTTTATTCATATTCGACTTTTATAACTTTAGTTCCGATGTGTTTGACTCTTAGATACGTAAGGTATTAATTAGCTCGGTAGATATCTTAACGCAAATTGTTAGTTGTATACCACCATGCTCTCGAATAAACAGCAATTATTGTTATTGACCCTAACGTCTCCATATAATTAGTTGAGATTTCAATTATTAGGTAACTCGGGGCAAAAGAAATTGAGAACACTTATTCAAGCATCGAAGCATAAGAATTGTTTGTTGAGAAATCGACAAATTATAGTATTCCCGGGAGGTAAACCCTAATGAGCATCCAGAGGACATCGATTTTTTTTTAAATAATAAATAGTCGAAAGTGGAGCTATTACTCTAATGAAAAACGATCAATTCACATATCGTGCATACATTTAGATAACAAAAACTAACATATCGAGATTTTGCAGTTATCACTTAAATTTAATTAAACTAAATTTAGGCAACACAGTTTTCTAATCGTTGTAGGTTATTCTAGATTACACAGAACTAATTCAGAACAAACTCCCGCTAATAGTATTAATATACCTAGCATCTATCGACCGTTCTTTTGGTCATGTCCGTTATTAATCTTATTTTGACTTTGTAACTTACTATTTATATACATTCGCCAATACTAAAATTTTGGTATTTATTATAGATGAATTCGATATCGACATTTAATTGCTAGTGGCCTGAGGACGCCATCATGGGTAATCAGTGTTGCAGTAAACGCCAGGAGGTGGAACCCCGCGGTCTTTACACGGGGTTCAACAAAAACCCCGGGATTGATGGTTTGTATATTATTATATTAATACATTTTTTTTTATTTCATACAAAATTTATGTTTTTAGTAAAACTGACAGGTGGATTGGAACCACGCTATACACCTGATCCTCAAAGAAGTCACTTTGATGTCATTAGAGCGAGGCCAACTCCTACAAGACCAACGATTCCCGGAAATGCCATCGTAATAGCATTGTATAATTATACAGCTCGCGATTCTACAGACGTCTCATTTTCGAAAGGCGATAGATTACAAGTTACCGATAGTTCCGATGGAGATTGGTGGACCGTTGTTCATCTAACGACTGGCAAAAAAGGACTTATACCTGGAAATTTCGTCGCTCCAGAATTAAGCGTCGAAAGTGAAGAGTAAGTTTTATTTTTAATTATATTCGTTTACAAATTAACACTCGAGATAACAATAATTCCAACAATAAAAATGATAAAACATTGCAAACAAAATAAAAAATAATTTTCTTATCACTTTTGATGTTTACTCACAGCTGGTTTTTCGAAAACGTATCGAGGAAGGAAGCAGATAAGTTATTATTAGCCGAGGAAAATCCGAGAGGTACTTTTCTAGTACGACCGTCAGAACACAATCCGCAAGGATATTCGCTATCAGTAAAAGATTGGGAAGAACTTAGAGGATATCACGTGAAACATTATAAAATAAAACCATTAGATAATGGTGGATATTATATATCCACCAACAAAACTTTCTTAACATTAACCGAATTGGTCCAAGCTTATTCCAGTAAGATTTTTAAAATAAATTTGAAGTACATCTGATTTTTTTATGTTTAAATTTTAGGAAATGCATGGGGTTTGTGCCACGTTTTGTCGCGGCCTTGTACAAAACCTCAGCCGCAAATGTGGGATTTGGGCCCTACGTTTAGGGATAAATGGGAAATTCCAAGAGATGAAATACAGTTGATCCGACGTTTAGGACGTGGAAACTTTGGAGAAGTTTACTATGGTAAATGGAGGAATAGTACGGAAGTAGCAGTCAAAACGCTTCGGGAAGGTACGATGTCGACTCAAGCCTTCCTTCAGGAAGCCGCCATCATGAAAAAACTGCGTCACAAACGCCTGGTCGCGCTTTATGCCGTGTGTAGCAAGGAAGAACCCATTTATATAGTACAAGAATATATGTCCAAAGGAAGTTTATTGGATTTCTTGAGGAACAGTGAAGGCAAAGCGTTAGGATTTGAGGATTTAATTTATATTGCTTTCCAAGTGGCTTCGGGTATGGAATATTTGGAATCTAAACAATTGATTCATCGAGATTTGGCAGCTCGAAATGTATTAATTGATGAAAACAATATTGCCAAAATTTGCGACTTTGGATTAGCACGTGTAATTGAAGATAACGAATATTGTCCAAAACAAGGATCAAGATTTCCTGTAAAGTGGACCGCTCCAGAAGCCATAATTTACGGCAAATTTTCTATTAAATCAGATGTTTGGTCGTACGGAATACTGTTAATGGAATTATTTACTTATGGACAAGTTCCTTATCCGGGTATGCATGGAAGAGAAGTTATCGATCAAGTCGAAAAGGGTTACAGAATGCCTAAACCTACCTCACACTTTATACATGACGAAATTTATCAAATTATGTTGAATTGTTGGGATAATAAACCTGAGAATAGGCCTACATTTGAATTTTTAACGCACTTCTTTGAAGGTTTCAATGTTACCTCGGAAATACCATACAGAGAAGTTGATTAACATACATTTTCATGCAGTTTTTAGGTGTAAAACAATGTTATTTTATTAGAAAGACAATTCGTAATGGCATTCAAATAAAAGAAAAATTTATTGTGGGGGTTTAACAATTTATAATATGTTTATTGTTCCTTGTTGAGTTAACGTATGATCAATATAATTTTAAATAATAAATTAATAATCATATATTTATTTTACCTGAATATTGCATATTTATTTATCGTCGATGTGTTTGTCAAAGTTGTATCACAATCATGAGACTTACTTATGTCCAGTTAATTGATTCCTTATTGTTATTCAAAATTTGTTTGAAGTTGACTGTTTATCATGTTCCCTTTATTTGTATCAGAGTCGTAACCACAAATTTCTACCCTTACTAAAATGAACAAACCCATTTTAAGAAAATAGCTTCCAAATTTTATCCAATTTCCATTTCCTCTTTATTTTTGCGCCTGGTTATTGCTCTGACCTTTTTACCTATTTGATAAAAATTTTCAACAAGACAGGGTCTGAAATGCCATGCATTTAAGTAAGGCTTACAAACAGCACTGATTCTTGTGATTTATGGCTATAATGCTAAAACTTAGTCGAGCTTTTCTGTATTCTTATAAAAAAACTTATAGTAGAAAAAGTTGGGTCTGCCAATTTGTTGTTTATTTATAAAATCACAGGATACACAAATAATGTAAGTCCTGTTTGCATTTTAATGCGGACCAACAACAATAAGCATACTTTTCTAAATTCTAATTATTTATAATGAGACTTGTGTATTTGTATGTGTATATGTTTGTGAAGTAAATTGAACTTAGTTTTGACACATTGTAAATTAAACTACTTAAGTGTATTATAAACTTTAATTTTTTCTAAAGTAGTGATTTTAAATAGCATAAGAAAATCGTAAGTCAAAGAACATAATTTTATAGGCTTTTAACACGATGATGATAATAAAAATGTTTGGATGATTTTTATTAGGCACTTGATTTTGAGTTTTATAGCATTTTAAATATTTTTCTACCAGCTTTATTGTAATACTGTAGATTCTTCATATAATTATTTAATAAGAGTGATGCACGTGTGTTACTTTAGTTTATCTTTAAATAATAAAAAAAATCGACTCAAACAATCAAATTTACAACTGCTTTTATTTAAAGTTAATGCCATATAATACATAATTTTAACATAATGTAAAACGTTCTTTTGTACATATTTATCATTAAAATAATAAAACCATAAATTATTAGTTGTACTAATAAACGAATAAATTATTCAACTACACATTTGTTACTAAATGTCCTCTGCTACCGCCATACGCTTTATATTTAAAATACTGCAAGTAATACTTGATTTTTAGTTCTAAATCCATAAAAGTTAGTGGATGTTGTTTCGCATATAAATTGAGATAGATTCCCAAAATGACTAGCAAGCCTGACCCTAAATACCTAAAAAGAATAATTTAGCGTGTGTCCTTAAAAACAGACCTTACTTACTGAAATGTAAACGGTTTACTAAAAAACATGAAGGAAAGTACAATCGTGAGTGCTTTACGACACGTAGTTACTGTAACAGCAACAAAAGCACCACAAATTCGCACCAAAGTAAGTACAATTTGGATTCCCAAATAGCCAGTCAAAGAAAATATTAATGCATAACCATAAGTCTTTATAGGATACTAAAATAAAAGTGTTACTATAAACATCTCGTAAGTTCTATTTTAAATCGTTTACTTGTGCACAAAATTTCATGCCATCGAACAGGTCACCCGTTAACAGCATTGCTAGGAAAACATAAACGCATCCTATGGAGTAGGAATAGAGTACCACTTCAGTGTTGGATGCATTGTACGTTTTCATTGCTTTTTCTTGCACATTTCCTATTATTGCATCACAAAGTAACGCCATCGATATCATAATAACACCTTTTGTGTTAAAATTTGGCGATATTAACGAATCAGCTGGAAATTAAAAGTTAGTATAATGCTAAGAACAATTAATTATATCTTTTTATGCATTGCTAAGATTACCTAAGTATTAAACACAAGTTTAATTTAGTAAAAGAAGTGCTCTTAAAAAGCGAGATCAATTAAGAGCTTACAACTAATTGAAAGATAAGATAAAAGATAATACATAATTCATACTTCGAGATCACTTAAGACTTAATAAAGCTTTTGATATTTTAGTAATTTTGGCTGTTAGTATTATTATAACACAAGATATGGGTAAATTCGCCATAAAATTAAAAAGTAACTGAGGTGTAGGCGACCAAGGAAAGTAAATTATTAGTTTTATTTGTTAATAAATAACTTCATAATAATTATGCAGGGAGCAGGATAATTTTAAATAGTCTTGTTTTACCACAAGAAATTTAAATTCATGATCCATAGCGTTAATGCACATGTGTCCCGTTTATCGATTTAATAGCATCATCAAAGCATGAAAATATTAACACCATACAAAGGAAATAAAATTATAATAATAAAGTTATTTCAAAAATTGCTACAAAAGTGACTATTGTTATTTACATAACGATACTGAATACAGAATCAATTAAACAAATTTCCTCAGTGCTGTATACTATAGTAGGAAAAGGGGGTATCAAATCCCACACTTGAAAGCTAAATGAGCTATGATAATTTACTTATCTATAATCGCTAAAATAATAGTTTTTCTGTTATCTTTCTTAGATCATAGTGTGTTCGTAGATGTTTAACACATTTATTTTTACCCTATCCTGTCTTATGTTTAGAATGTGACGTTACATTACTCTCTTGGAAAGCCTCAACTATTTTATCCATGTTTTTATGTGTTCAAATTCATGTTTGAAAACCATAAATTAGCACCAGGAATGCAGAGATTAAACACTAGATTTTGTAATTCTAATGATATCTTCTGATTACCTATTTAAAATAAAGGCTGTATTTCTAAAGGTGATGAAGCTTAGCCTGATCTTTCTGTATATTTCTTTAGTTTGGTTTTCTTTGTTAATTTTTTGATGAGTTATCCCAAATCTATTATATTTGTTAACTTGGTTTGGTCAACCTCTTGACCCACATTTATTTTCCTGACAATAATTGATAAGTCAGGTATTTTTCACTCCATCGTAAGTCAGAGATAACTTATATATATATTGATATATTTATTTTTGCACTTCAATGCAAATAGATACCTTTTTAGAAAAGGATACACTATACGTTAGTTGCATAACTCAAGTGACGACGTTTTGATTTTATATCTGTTTTATATCTATATAATATCAAAGATTTATATCTTTGTTATCTGATCACTCTTCGGATACGGATTGTATTTGTTTCCCATCAAAAGTTTGAAATGGCCGTAGTAAACTTCTACGTTCAACAATCTAGGTTATATTTTTTGTTAGCCTTTTCAATTAGGGTTCCAATTGTCAGTAGAAACAGGGCCTGCGGTTCATGAATAAATTTGTGGGGAACTTTCGACCAGAATTTTTTTGGGAAAAATACATTAAAACTGAGTATTTCTGTTTCAAAATTTATGTTCTACTTATTATTTATCCAAAATATTTCACATCTTTAATTTTTCAAAATTGACTGTATAATTATGTAATTAATTGAAAATTCTTTGATTCAGTGAACATTCAGTTTGTTCTGAACATTGAGTTAGTTTGGAAGTTCCTCTTTTGCAAAATAATTTATTTCTCATATGAGTGATTTTTATTGATTATTTTTTCTATTTTATTTGCATTTTTCATAACGTTTTGTCATAGAAATTAATGTAATTAATTAGGATCAACTATTTTGTTGAATATATTAAAAAATTAACTAAATTATGTTAGTAACGAGACATTGATTACTATGGCTCAGATAAAACTTAGCAATACATGTCATATTCGAATAGCGTTGTAAAAATAATTTTCAAGCTGTATAATTTTTAACAAAAATACGAGTACTCTGCAACATTGTAAATTCAAGTTGACATAAACAAACTTATTAAATTAGAAATCATTAGACAATCGTATTTCGCATTATTAGGAAATTTGAAATTTAATTTTTATGTTGTGGTAATAATAAACGTCATCAAATTTATATCTGTGTCGTATATCGGCTCAAGTTTTATGTTATCATATACAAATGTTTTTTAATAAAGAGTTATGACCACAAAAATAATAAAAAAAATTTGTATTGTTCATCAACTACTGTACTAATACCTATCGGCTTCACATCAATATTGCATCACCCGTACATTGCAGCACCATCAATACTTCTGCTAAAAGATGTGAAAAGTATTGACGGTATATTGATAAGAACTATTATGGTATGTATAAAGTCTAAATTGTATTAAAAATAAACAAACTAAACCAAAACGTTAAAATAATTTAAGTTCTTTTAACCTATGTTTTCATATCCAAAAGAAACTTGGAAGAATAGATATTCCACAATATATCAATTAAAAACTGCTATTTTTTAGTTAAGATAGTCTTAAGGTGCTTGCACACTTGTACAACTTTCTATGCCGCAAGTTGAAAATTGATCGCGGTGTTCACACGTTCACCAAGAAATTGTGCGTAACTTAACCATATAGAGTTGTACTAGTGGAAAAATGTCATACATTTTTTTCAACATCACATTTTATACGTATTATTTAATACTTTAAATTATTATTAACAAATTTTATAAATAAAAAAGTACCTATATATCGGTTTTGACTGTTTACTTTTTAATAAACTGTTTAATTTTTGAAAGTTGATTTACTTTGAATTTGCACGCTGTTCACACATAATATCAGACTCGCGCCACTTTTTAAGGTGCGTAGTACAAAAAGTGTACAAGTCTTCATGTATCTTTAGTTGCATAGGTCAGTTTTTCATAATGCAATTCAAGAAAATAGCTATTGTATTTTTCAAATAACTTGAAAAATAAACAAGAGCCCTCCTTTTTCGATATATGAATAAAATATTATAAGGTGCTTTAGCTACCCTTTATTAACAAAATTTCAAGTCAATTTATTGAGCAGTTTTTAAAACAAACATCAAAAACATTCAAATGTGCCATACATCACACCCTTAAAGCTAAGTTTCTTGTAGAATTTTACTAGAAAATACTGATCTTAAAAACAGTTTCTAGCAATTAGATATTTTAATATGTTGTTTTTTTAAAATACAGACATAAAACATGCTATTGTGTTCTCTAATGTATTTTACATAATACTATTATGCACGCAAAATTTTAAGTAAATTTGTTAAGACGTTTTAACTTGAGTATTTTGTGATCAAACACTGGAAAGCTATAGAAATCATATTGAAAGTATGCGTAAAAGAAAATCAAAAATTATTTTAGTGAAATTAAATCTCATATTATTATAAACAGTTTCACCAAACTTTGAGGTATTACTATTGTACACACTGTATCATGATGCAATATGCCATGATTCTGATTGGTCCAACATGAAACATAAACGTCGTGGAACCAATCAGAATTCTGGAATATAGCGTTGCATTTTGTTTATTATTAATTATATCAATAGCTAATCATAACAACTTGGTTGTAATAAAAAGACGAGTTAACTAATGCAAAAAATACTGAAAATATTCCGTCGGGTTCAAGAATTATAATCATAAAACAAAACCACCAAAGTTTTGTACGAGACCTTGGTGTAAATGTTTATATCCTATCGTTTAATATAAAATAAACGGTATGTGAAATTTTTATGGCAAGAAACGAAGTTGTTTTTTAAATAAGTACATACTTTTATACGCTTTTATAAATAAATTGTAGAAAAATTACAAATTTGATGTAAAACATTTTAATTTGTTAAGTCTCGTAATAAATTCAGTCATAATATTATACAAATAAGCATAATAAATTACTAACAAATTAAACAGACAAAACCAACAAATTATAATATACCACAAATCTTTAAAAATATTGTATTTTTAAATTTTGTTTTACATATTTTATAAAATAAAACAAAATGAAATAGTTTTTTCTTGTTATTTAAATTATTTTTATTTATAACGTAAGCTCTATTTTACTTTTTTACTGTGAAGAATACTTAAAATTTAGCAAAAATTTTAGAATTACTTTGTAAGTATATGTTCAGAAATTTTTTAGTTCAATTAATTTTGTAACAATTTCAAAAAATCTGTTTGAAAGTTCAATGTTTTCTTTTAAATAAAAATTATTTATTGAATTGTTATCAGACATCTATCGTTTTAAATAGTTATCATTAAAATGTCCTTCAGATGATAATGACTCTCCTTAATAGGAGATTAATTGATGGTTCAACAAATAATTATTGCTTATAAATAATATTAGTATTGCCAATAAAATTATAAAATAAATTGATAAGATTAATCAAGCAATATTGTAAATAATGAAAATGTTAAATTATGAAATCGAAATCCTTTGTTATACACACCTAGCGTGAATAATGTTAGTCCTATACACATTAAAACAGCAGCACTAAAATCAATAGGGCCATACCGTTTTCCTTGAATTAAAATGCTTCCAACAAGAACCGGTATAAGTTTGCAGCACTTAAAAATGACTTGTGTAGGATAATTTAGGTACCCTAATGAAGCATTCGACAAACCCATAGTTCCTAAAGTTAACAAAGCTAAAAGAAAGTAAGTAGGTAAAGGAATCCTAAAAGTTAATGATAGTGATTTTCCATTGAATGCTTTTTAACACAAATAAATACCTTCGAGTTATTCCCTTGCTAATGTACTTCTCCATAAAACCAAATAAGGTATAGTATGCAAACTGTACCAAAGTTAAATACCATCCGAAAGGCTGAAATCCATCTAAAGTAAATATCAGTTCTTGCATATATCCATACAAGAGAAAAAATATAAATACAGTTGCTGAGCACAAAAAAAATTGAGTTGTGCGAGAATAATTAGTGATATCGACATAAAGTATTTTAACTGTAGGTCTATCCAAATCGCTTATGTTCGACATTCTCGTTTACACCTCTTATACCCTGCTAATAGTCCAAGAAATTGAGATCAAGTCTGCAGCCACTCCATTCTTATAACCTAAAAATTGATTTAAACCACAAAATTTAAACGTCAACTATTATCGATGACATTGTTGCCAGATGTATAACCTGAAGTTGACTCACGATCGTTTATTGTTTATTCCAAGTTTTGTATATGGAAAAATATTTGTACGACGTGAACTCCATCTATGTGCGATAAGGTTAGGTGCACTTAGAAAATAATAATGGCTGTCCGGTTTTGGCAGTATCAATTACTAATTTTCGAGCTGGTATGAAACGCGAATTAAAAGTAACAATAAAGATGTTATTAATTCGGTGAGTGTGGCTTTAGTGTAGTACGAACTTATGTGATTATGTATTGTACAGTTGACAAAAGTCACACTAGCGGAGCCCCCGCCACGCAGGCCAGGAATGCCAAGGATGGTATGTTGTGAATTTTTTAGATTGTTCTTAGTTTAATATTGTTAAGATTTCGTTTAATATTTTACGGTTTTCTTGTTTACGTTTAGCAAAATATGCTAGTAAGAACAAATTACAATTTAAATTTTCCGTTGTTCCACTTATCTTGAAATTACTTTCCAAAACAAATATCAGTTTTTAGGTTATGTCCGGTTAAAATGTGATTACTAGAAATTAGCT
Source organism: Cantharis rustica (assembly GCA_911387805.1). Lineage (NCBI taxonomy): Eukaryota > Metazoa > Arthropoda > Insecta > Coleoptera > Cantharidae > Cantharis > Cantharis rustica. Next base: position 94,845,669 of record OU426877.1, read on the forward strand.
TACGATTAAAATGTACAGCTCTTTATAAATAAAGACCACTATAAAAATGTCCTAGTGCAAATTAGTTAGCCCGGAAAGTTTTAAATAATTAAATAAAGTACTTTTACCCTTATAAGGAATTTTATTATTTTTTTTTGTAGTAGGTGTAAATTATTTAAAAACAAAAGGACTTTTCTCTTTTAGTCGTTAGTTATTATTCTTCAGGGGCTGGATGTTTTTTAACCATTACAAATTTTTTTTATCGTAATTCAAAATACATTTTTAAAATTGCACTTGAATAATGAGAAGTTTAGAAAAACGCAAGCTATCTATCGGGATGACCGTCGTTGATAAGAATCTAATGGTATTTATTACAAATTGAAAAATGTTAATTATATTTAGGGCATGTTACAATTAAATATTTTTCAAAAGGTTATCAAAACATTCCAATAAATTATGTTATTGTGTACAATATTTTTAATTTTTTTCTCGTAATTCATTTCTTATAACAATGTTAATAAATTTTGTTATGAAAGATAACAATAAAGCCGCAGATTGGAATTCGAAAAGATAGTATAGAAAAATAAGATTAATGTTTAGAAGCAGTGGCGGGCGGATCCAGCTTTTTTAGGGGGGCCCTAAGCTTAATATGTTAATTAGACCTATTTGGTATTGTATTCTGTAACATACAATAGAATGAAAATTAACGACATCTACCTAAAAATAATGCATAAAGAATCAACTTGATAGGAAATTTGTTTGTTCTCTTCTGTATTAAGCAAATGTATTTTGTACGATTTGATTTCTTAAGATTATAATATTCGTATAGTGTCAGAATCAGAGTGTCGAATTCTGGGTTGTAGCAACGGGGAAAGCACCTCTCGTTCTGCAATCTATCTAACAGCATACATGATCAGATAAATGTCTAAGTTATTATTATTCCTCTAACAATGACTTCACTGTTACAATTACTCGAGATTGTTCTCGGATATTCTTCTTTCTCTTGTGCTGTTGTATTTGAGTACGTTTTAAAAACATTTTAAAAAAAGTACTGTTAAAAACTAAGTTACAGTTTAGTATGGAAAACAATAAGATGTCCATTCCGTTATAAATTTAGAATTAAGTATGGTTAGTTTCGTCACTGGAACACACAAAAATTTCGGAAATATCCAGAAAAATTTTTAAACTTTAGAAACGAATTTATGTTAGTTCTACTACAGAGCAAATTTAACTTACTTAGCAATGCAAATCAAAGCGACAAATCGTTGAAACATCAATCGACTGAACGCTACTCTCTTAGGCAATTAAACTTACGGATGATGATCTACCTTGCTTTTTAGCTAGCATTTACCTTGTTTATTTGCATAAACCTTTCTCCGAACGTAACCCTAAAGAAAGAAGTATAAACGTACACACAAAAATAAAACAGTTTACTGGTGAGGTAATACTTATACATAATATGCCGAACCTATGGAGCTGAAAGTATTTGAATATTTTTGATTCCTCGAGTGGTAAACAAGGAGACCGGATCATGATTTACGAAGAACTTTATTGTAAAGAATATACTAAATTTATAATCATGAATTTTGAAATTCTATTTCTTTCCAAAAAAGAATTTTTCGTATAGTGGAAAGATGTGCTTTTACCAATGATGGCTCCCAAAGGCTATTGGCTGATTTCTTTGACGAACTAAAATATTTGTTCGAGACTTTTAAAAATAGTAGCTACATTACAATATTGTTCTTTTTGGACAAAAATGCAAAAAAATATCGTTAAATCTCTTGTCGACGTTTCGTCTTCTTCTTCTTTAGGACTAAAGGCACTTTTTTAGTATATTTAGCATAAACTAGCATTTCTATTGCATTCAAACTTGAAGAATCGAATCACCTAAAGAAAAACAGGGATTCGCTTAATTTTAGTCCTCTGTCAACCTACCAAAGCTTGTTCCCCCTGATTCTAGAGTTACACTTCAGGGGTCCTCCTCGTCGGAAGACTTGCATGCATTTTTTTGTCTCGTCTATATCTTACATCGGTCCTTCCACGCTTTTCTTCGGTATTGCCTCAGTCGTAATAACTAATAAGTACTACTAAACGAAATTATTATAATCTGTCGTATCTTCTTATTTTATCGATTAGAGTATTATAAAAGGCAGACCTACGAGAGCCTCCTGGATGTTTTCAAAGTAAATTTATTGTGAATAATCATTTGAGAATCATAAGCTTTGGACATGAAAGAAGCCCATCAAGTTTCAAACTGAACATGTTCTAAAATCTACATTAGTTTCAGAATTAACATACTAGTTTCGTATTATGATAATGAATTGCTGAATGTTACAAATTGGTAGTATTACTTTACTTAGGGGCGTAATAATCGAAGTGGTGACAGTTGTATTGTGTAAAACATTATAACATCGGCAGGCTTAAGAAGCGGTAAACCGTAGTTCTATTTCTGATCACGCCAATTACATCGCTATCAGGTCTCAAATCCAAGTTTGATCTGTGTACCACTGTTAGTAAAAGTAATAGAAAATCTAACACATTGATTGCATTAGGCCTTGGGTTCTGCCAAGTTGATTGCTACCGTTCATTGAACACAAACGGCATTTTTAAGAAGATGAGAATATAATAAAATTAATTTATGTGCTTTTTGTGCTAGTTTGAATAGCTAAATAAATATTTTGGAATCGACTAATAATAATAATAACATCCAGATGATGGTAACTATACCGAAACTAATTGATTATAAAATTGTTTTATTTGCAAGAATTATACCCTCCTAAATATTATTTCGTATATTATACATACATAAAAACATCCAATAAATCAAGGGACGACTTTATTTAACCCGATCATAATTTGTCGTTTCGTTTAATCAAAATTTGCATATTAAGCTTAAAGTTCTTCGGGCGTGTATGTATGTCGATCTCGTTCATTTGTCGAACTTTCAAAAATTTTAAATTAATATTTTTGCTTGTTGTCTATTCAATAAACATTCTTTTCGGAACATCTCAGCGAATCTTTATTTCAATTTTAGCTATACAGAATCAATGGCATGATACTAAAAATTTTTTTTAGCTAATTAGTGAAGCTATTCAGCCTGGACACAGACTGATTATTTTACACTTCTTTCTGTTTTTCAAACGAATTAAAGAAGTAGGGCGTATCAGTTTTAGCTATTAATTTAATATTGAAATTAATGTAACTTTATTTCAAATATTTTATTCCTAATCGTTAAAATTATTGATTAAACATAAAGAAATATTTTAACAAGTTATAGGATGTTGATATACTACAGCAATATTAAGCAACAATATTTAAAGTAAACAGTATGTTCCTTTCTAGTAATTGACAATGTATTGGAATTTTTCCAATTTAATTTATTAATATTAAACCTAGCCAATAAATTATTTAAGGAATTTTTTATTATGAATGGTGATTTAATAGGCTAGCGTGTTGACTTCTCGTGCCAAAATTCACAGGTTTGATTTTCGTGGCGCACCATCTACAATGCGATTTTTACTTCACCAAATGTACACCTGCTGGCCTCAGTTCATATTATAAGTGGATGCTTTCTGGAATTTTTTAGTAGATTTAAATTTTACACGAATAAGGAAACATCTCTTATCTGGTCTCGATAACCTAGCTTAAACCTTTGTTCAAACTCGTAACTGTTTGTAAAAATACTTTCGTAATATTTTTTCAAGCCACCGTGATTCTAGATTTTAAAGATTAAATATTAGCTGGTAAATTGTAATATAAACGATCAATTTTTAATATCTCGGTCCTGGGGGGGGGGTATTCTTGAAACCCTACCCTACACCATTTGAACGTTTCGCGCAGTTTTCATGTTAAAAGCTTTTACAGTTATTTAATTCTAAAATTAATTTAATTCTTCTGCAGTATAAACTATTTTTAAATATTATTTGATTTCAAACTTGTATCAGATCCTAGGGGGGAAATCCGGTGTACAAATGAAGGGAAATTTGACGAAATATTGAAAAATAGTAAATTCAAGGGGCTGTAGAAAATCTTATGAATACTATAAATAGATTTTTGTTTCTCTTTTAACTTTTTGGAAAGGAAATCCGAGGAAATATTTCAAAAATCTTGTAAAAGTAATGGACAAAAATTTGCTTTGTGACTCACCCCTCGATCCGATCTAAATGTAACGGAATAAATGAAAACCCCCTCACATAACAAGGCTGATAATAGTTCAAGAGATGATGTTCATATGTTATATTGATGTGAACACAAATGATGTATTATATTATACAGTATCTTGTTTGTCCTAATGTTACTTTAAAACTTACTAAAGAAATTCAAATTTTGATAGATAGACTGTATTTTATTTTTTTAAAGTGCTATGAGAAAATGGCATTTAAAATTTGAATGCAATAAATATCCAAACGTCTTCAAGCTGAGATCGCAACGAGTCAAGCGGATCAGAAGATCCAGGTTCGCTTTCACGCAGTAATAGTTTTTTTTTTCGGTATATTATTTTATAAGGGCTGGAGAATATACCTAGTAATATTATGTTCTGTGTCGTATCCGGGAAATTACAATAATAAAAATCTAAAAAATTACTTTCGAACCTGGAACCTACCAATCTACTTGCTAACGCGTTACCATCTCAATGAGCTAGAATACCTTCAGATTATTCTTGCATAACTAACCGAGGTATTACAATTAAAAAACTCTTATTTTCTCTGAAACGGTTGCTCTTAGAACTTTAAAAAGAAGAAGGGGTCTCTTAATTTTAGTGCTTTTTCAGCCTACCAAAGCTTGTTCCGATTCTAGAGTTATACTGGGGGGGGGGGGGGGGGTTCTCCTCGTAAGCTTAAGACGCATTATAAAGAAACTATTGATTATTTCCTTTACTGTGCGCTAAATTTTTGATAAGAATTAAAAAATCTTGTAATGCGAACACACCTTTGTAGTAATAATTACGAAGTATCGGGGTGCGCTGTATTATTGTTAATAAATTGTTTTAAAGGTGGTGTCACGGTGCGGCTGAACCAACATTAATTGAAAAAAATTTATACATTATTGTATAAATGATTATAGTTCCCTTACAAACATTTTAAGCCTAGAAACAAAAATATCGCGATCAACTTTTCTAAACAAAAGGTCGATTAAAAAAAAAAAGAATTGCAAAATTAAAAAATATTATTAGTAAAGTTTAAGGAACTTTTCTTAAATTTTTAGTAATTTTGGCGGTATAATAGTTCACTATAAGGAGAGAGGAAAGCAATGACATTGCAGAAATGTAGTACTTAAAGTTTAATTTATTGAAAAAAATTTTTTTCATAATTTAAAAGCTACTTAGTATTTTGTTTATGGCCTTCCATATCCCATTCGCCACTGATTAAATGCACTTATATTATCAATAAATGATTTTTGTAAGTATCGACTGGCAATGCCCCAGTACATTATTGTCAATACATTACATCAACGCACCTTCAAAATTTTTGTTACAAAATACGAAAAATTTTGATAATATATTGATGCTAGTATTTAATTGCAGTTCTGAAGATGGGTTAAATATATGCGCGAAACGTCGTCGACGAAAAGTTAAAGTGTTTTATTTTACCTGGTTCAATTTCTCGATAAAAGAATTTTTAATATTTCTAAGTGATGAGCGATAAGAAAATAATGAATTGATGAGTATTAAATAATATTGACCCAGTATTGATTGAAGTAATGACAATTAACGATGTTATGAAGAATTTATTGCAATTTGGTCAATTATGTAAAATACATAATATTTATCAATAATATTTCAATTCAAATCAATAACATTTTCAAGTATAACATGTAAATTCAGATATCCAAATCCAAAAATAGCATAGCAAAATTCTAGAATACATTTATATTTGCTGTTATTTTTTTAAACATTCAAGTGCAATTCATCGCCTTTTATAAAAAACATTATTTGGTTCTACATTTTTTTAATAAGAGCCGACATTTTTAAAAAAGTTCATCTACGATTTGTTAATTTTTTTCCCATTAAGAGCCAATCTTTTCCCTTCCACTTCAACTGGAAAAGATGGGCTTGAAGTTGATCACGAATCGTGTAAGACAACTTGTGAAAATTAATTTCTTTTTGGTATTGGCAAATGGCTTTTAATTTCCCTTGTGCACATATACAGACTTGAAAAAGAGCTAATCAATAAAACTAAGGTTTGTTGGTTAATTAATTATTACTTACATTTGAATTTTGCAGTAAAGTTCAACTTCGTATTAAGATTTATTTTTCATGCGTGCGTCGAACAAATTTTAATATGCAATACAATTACCAAAAGTTAATTATTTACAACCTGAATAAATTAGATACTAGCTCTGGAGTTGATGTTGCCCTAGTTATTATAATTAATTAGTAGTTTAAACAATAATTTGTTGAAAAGTTTAATAGAAGCTTTCCTTTAAAATAAATTGTTAAATTTTACGTAGTACATGTTTTGCTTATGTACGTAAGTATGTTGTAAATCAAATTGAATTCAAATAATTTATAGGCCGATTGATACTGTAGTTCAGTAGGAAGTAATATCTACTTTTATTTTAGTGTGGTAATCGGTAATTTTCAAAAATACATAGAATATAAAATTGAGTTAAATTATAAAATTATAATAAATTTTGTATTATTAAATAATGAGCGATTTCACGTGTTTCTAGCTTATTAGCCGTCATCGGTGCAAATGAATTCATTAATATAAAAGCGAGAACTTTTATGAAATAAAATTATAACTAAATCCATTATATTATTAAATAATATAAAACGTTTATTTGCGTCAACGTTTAATCTCCAGCATCATCGAAGATATTTCTGACAATCGTGTGACAAACGACGTTTTGTTTGTGTTTTTATCCATATCCTACTTTGTGCATTATTTGACAGCAATTCGTCATCTGACTAATAAGAAAGCGTTTCCATGTATACGCACGTTTTCATTTGACTTGGGTCGGTTTTCCATTTTTTTTGTAGTAAGTACACAGAAAGTTTGAAAATTGGGAATACATTTATCTTTTCTCTGTTGTTGATATTAAAAAATGATACAAGCATTTCTAGTATTTCCAATGCTTACTACCACTTATGAAAAACTTTCTTATAAAATTTGAAGTTTTCCAAACAAGAGGAAATGTAAATAACCGTCAAACTTGACATATACTTCCCCTTGATTAAATTTATCCGTTATTACGGATACAGTCTAGTTATTGGTATTTGCTCAAGTTATATACATAACATATATTTGAATGCAATATTGCAAAAAAATAAGAATCAATTTCTAGTAAATGCAGCAGTCCAGTCGGTAGGGACAAAAAAAGTCGTTGTTACACAAAAAGTGGGGTAGAAACGATTTTGATGTGTTTAGGTCGAAACCAGTCGAAACTCGGATAAAACATTCAAGATTTCGACCACGATAGGCGATGCGCGAGCAACCATCTTGGATGAAAAGTGCTAAAAATTGTTGTTTTTTTTTTTTCAAAATAATTCTTGAACGATTGATCCTACGGCAAGCATGTAGCACGAAGAAGGCAAATTCCTTACAATTTTCTAATGTGTAACAAATTACAGCGGCGGAAAGATGACAATTTTTCTAAAAATCATCAAAATATAAAATAAATTTTGCTTCTACTTTGGAAGTACTTTTCGTTTCTAAACAAAATACCGCATGATCCTTACAAAATAGATATTTGATTAATTTTTACCACCAATATTGTGTTATCAAGTTTGAGATTACGAATAGACAGGAAGCCTGCAATCAGTTTGTCTGCACACACAGAAGCGTTTTGCTTTATGAATCATGGAAAAGGATTTAAAATAAGTGCTGCATATTAGAACTTCTTAGTACAATTACGAACATCAATAATTTAACAAGGTCAAACATTATTGTGATCATTTTGTAGTGTATTATGTAAGTAAAATTTGATTCTAATATAATATAATAAAGTTGTTTGCTTGCATTCATAATTTGATGACCGTTGTTACGATGAAAGACTATTTTGTTTGTTAAACTATATCTAGTAATGTACGAAAATTACGCAATCGTATATAATATTCCAGTTTTAATATAGCAATGCTAATGACCTTTTAAGTAGGTACATATTATTATATTGTAATCTAAATGCAGCTGCTGCTTCATAACTGTACCAGAATCTAGAAGTAGAGACGGTCAACAAACTTTGGTATATGGCGGATCATAGGCGATTCTGCGACCTTCATACGGCCCTCGCACTTCCATTCTCTTTGCATTATTTGAATTATTTACCAATTTCGTGGAAATACGTTTATTGAAATAATATGATTGTGCATTAATTCAAGCTATCTATAAACTGGTTGATTCGCTTTATAGGAACAACCTTCAGGTTACCATCAAGGTTGGTGTTAAAATTGATCAAAATAATGCAAACGTTGACGTAAAATTTTTGTCGGCTTTCAAGTACACCCACATAATATAATACTAAATACTGTTTTTAACCTTATGTAGAAAATCAATGAATTTCTAGAAATTATCATACATTATAATATATTATGATGCTAGGTATGTACTTACTACACTTATAGTTGCTTATACATAGTAAGTAAATAATATATACCGTACCTACATACATATTTGTTATTCTAGCAGCATTTGGTATATTTTTAAGAGAATTATATTTTGGAATACTTAAATCATTGTCATCAAAAGGTTAACAAATTGGAGACAATATACTGTCTGTTAAATCACCGTCGTACGCTGTATTATTATAAAGTGCTCCTCTCTACGGTGTTTAAATTTTTTGTGATTCATGAGCTTTGCTTTCTTTGTAATTTTATTCACCAACTCTATTCTCTTGAATTCATGTTGCAGGCACAAACAAGCAAATTTCAAATTTATTTATTCGGTTGTATAAAAACGGAGCTTACTTTTTTAGAGACGGCAAATTTATATCTATTTTATTAACAATTTTTGATTCTGATTTTTTAGTTTTGGCTGAAAACGGTGAGTACTTATTCAAAATTGATTATTGTCATTCAGTCCTAAGATTCACTGTAATTTACCCAATTTCAAGCAGTTATATTATGGTTTTATTGGGAACAAAAGCAGCACTTTTCATGGCAAGTCTGTAAGATTGACAGACGAACGGAGCGGACTAAGTCCGACTACTAGCATTAAAACAATTATTAGGTATTATTATTCCAATTATTTCTAAAGAATTCGAATCAAATTATTTGAAAATTTTATAGACTTGTAAATAACACGTTTATTTAATAGAAAAATTACAAATTTTCAAAATAGCCTCCACGAGCATCGATACATAACTTTAAACGTTTGCTTGAAAAAGCGTTTGATAATGTAAACCGAGATACATTATGGAAAATTTTGGAAAGAAGAGGATACCCTAAACATCTAATGGAAGCCGTCAAAAGTCTTTACAAAGACACATCGATCGTGCTGGATCTAAAGCTACAATCGGAACACATCAAAACGAATAAAGGAGTAAGACAAGGCTGCAGTATTTCAACCAACTTTTAACCAACTTTTTTTATTATTTATTATTTATTATTATTTTGGTATTTTAACCAACTTTATTTAACATTTACATAGACGATATGTTCAGAACATGGAAAAATCAGACGCCACAAGGAATAAAACTTGGAAGAGATTTTAATTTTAACGCCATATTATATGCAGATGACAAAATAGTGCTACAAAGTAAAGAGGACGACCTACAGAAAGCAATATTTACACTAAATAAAGTAATAACAAGATACAACTTAAAGATCTCGATAGATAAAACAAAAATTATGGCATTCAAAAGGAATTACCCAATAAGAAGCAAAATAGTTATAGATCACAAAATATTAGAACAAGTGAAGCATACCTCGGAACAGACGTGACCTACGAAGAAAATCGAGAGGTAGACGAAAAAATAGCGAAATTTAGAACAGTCTGCGGCTCCATACATCGCAATCTGAAAAACACCACCAGAAAAGAAACAAGAATAAAATTCTATAAAACAATTGCCATACCAACAATTACATACGCAAGTGAAACTTGGATAGTAAAGAAGAAATTGTATAACAAGATCCAAAGCGCAAAAATAAGAAGCACAGCTGGGTATAAACTAACAGATAGAAAAAGGAACGAAGATATAAGACAAGAGCTGGAGATTAAAGAACTTAACAAACAAATTGAAGAAAATAGATTGAAATGGAGCGACCATCTAGAGAGAATGACTGCTGAAAGAATACCTCTAAAAGCATGGCGTTACAAACCGGAAGGAAGAAGAAATGTCGGGAGCCCGAGAAAACGATGGGCACCGGAACAGGTCATAAGACCTAATCCTTGAAGTGACGAAGAACAAGAAGAAACGTTTGCTAAAATTATCGGCAGCAGTTCGAAGCATTTCTAGCGGCACTGCATTGGAAACTCGTAATTAACTTCAACTTTTTATGTAGTTTAGTATGGCGCAGATTTAGTCTCCAAGTTTGCCCGAACAAAGTAGTCGAGAAGATTTAAATTCGGAGAGTGGTCAATGCATAACGTCGATAAAATCCGGAACTTTTTCTCGAATCTATTATTGAGTCAATATCACTTTGTGAACCGGAGCAGAATCTTGTTGGAAGATCCAATTATTATTTGAATGATGCTCACAAGTCCAGGAAAGAACTACTTTCTCGAGAATTTCATGGTTCACTTTGATCTCTTCACTGATGAATTTGAGCGATAGATTTCTCACAGCGATAACTTTAACCAAAACTCTGACAGTTTCAAATTTTTGGCTTCTGGTAACAATTCGAGCATCTCCGAGCATCATTCTCGGACTTACGGTCATTTTGACTATTTTAGTATTGTTCAATTCGCACAGTTTCTCATCGATAAAAAGATTTTTTTTTTCGATTTTTGCCACCGAACCTCTTCAGTAACACTTTGCATCTTTGAAATCGTGTGGGCTTTATTTTGTCTGTAAGAAGATAGGCTTCTTGGAGTTTGTACGGATAGTTGTTAAGGTCTTCTTTGACTATTTTTTTTTTGAAGTGTTTCGCGCTTTTCTAAAAGACTCCTGACTATATGACGCATCTTAATTTACGGATTTCGGTGAATGCGTCATTTGATGATATTGTGGAGCTGCGTAGTATTGGCGGTGCGCGGACGACTTCTTCCTGAACAGTCTGTAGAATCCCGGTACTCTTGTATCGCTTTGAAAACTGTTGAACGTAGAAAACGAAGACTTAGTTTTCTTCAAATTTCCAGATTTGTACAATTCTATAATAGCGAAAGTATGTTTTTAGGCATGATAACTCAAAAAATAAAATAAATAACGAACTGATTTTTTTAAATGAAAAAACTGTAAATGTTTTCCTTCTGCAGATGAAAAAAAAATTAAAAACAGTTTTTATATTTTATTGTCACCTGGTATAATAATGTTACATGCATAGTTATATATCAGCCAGAATTCTTTGATTGTTGTCTTCTTTTAATTATATTAATAAATACAACGAATTATGTAAAATAATTCAATAATCACTTCCAAATCAAAAGTCTTCAGAACTATTTATTCTACAATATCTTCAATGCGATTTGTTGACGGTGTTTAGTTTAACAAATGCAAAACAAATGATATACTAAATTTGCCATTTTAAAAATAAGTTTTAAATAAGAAAATCACGCTTAAATATTGTAATAGTCGCTGCCTGGCCATAACCCTGGAGCTTGCCGCGACAATAACTGATGATTTAGTGTCCAAAATCGGTGGTTTGTGGACAAAAAAATATAGAATACTTACTAATGCCATAAATCTAATCTAATGCCATAAAAAAATGATCTCGAGGACAAACACAATCTTTAATGTACCAACAATTGCACTTCAATAATACATATATAAAACGTTGTTGAAGTTTAACTTCTATCTTCTAGTGGAAGAATAATTGCTTATTAGAGGAAGAATTACCACTTCAGTTTTTAATCTTGTGGATTAATTAATTATAACTAGAGAGTGGATTTATATTCGCTAAAAAAACTTCAAAATATGTTTAAACTGTGCGGTTAAAACTAGTCGACATATACGTGGTAAAATATGCTATAATAATCGATAATATGTGGTTTAAAAGTTTATAATTATATAAAAAATTACTTAATATTGTAACAAAAATTAAAACGTTTATTTAATTTTAAAGGGGTAATACAAATATTTACAGATACGGGTAATAACAATAAAACAATTACTACACTAAGATTAACACTAAATTACACTACAATTTATTTATCACTAAGTCTATATTTATTTAAACACTCGGTATATTGTTTATCACTTCACTATTTATTTACATTTTATTTATGTTAACACTTGCATGTTTAAACTGGAATTAACTCGTCACAGGAAAGCATCTGTATTTATACTTAAATGCTACCTTCCAGAAACTTCCATGTATTTCATATACATTCTAGAGTGTAAGTTCAGCAATATTTGAATGACTAATGCTGTTATCATGTATAACTCATCACACATGACTCATCATACATGACGTCATACATTAGTCATCAAATAATAATTAAACGTTCTTTCGTAACAATATATTATAAAGAATAATATTTTATGTAGATTTTTTATTAATAAATTATGACGTTTTTCCCTAATAAATTTATTTGGGTCAATTGTACAAATCAAAATAAAGGACGTCGGCAACTAGCTGGGTTAAACCAGACATCGCATCAGATATCTATAAAAAATTGAATCAATTTGGCACCTGCTGTTTACGTATGTTTCGTGGCAGTGACAACCTTGGCTGTGACTGTGGTGACATCTGTAGGCTGTGATATTTATTTAAAATATTTTTGGATCTCACTTGTACTGACAAGAAGACCATCCATCCGGCTTCCACATCACCGATTTGGTTCATTTTTAAAATTTTACGACCCACTTCTCAGTCTTTTCCAAGATGGACTTTGAAACTGTCGTATTTTTCATATTTTTTTAGATGCTTATGAAGAGATTAAGGGCTCAGAATTAGTTCACTATGCACGAGATCTCCTGTTCAAATTTTGTTATGGAAATCTTTTTTTATAATTATACTAATTATTATTGATAAGTATAATTTCACATTTATATTATAAAAGATGGAATTAACTTAACCCTTTCAGACCCAGGGTCTGAAAGGGTTATTTTATTTTGAAGTTGGTGACAAACTTATATGCTAGATAGTAATTATTTTTCAATGAAAGAACTACAGGGAATTCAATAATTCTTTCTTTCAAAAAATTATTGCTATGTAGCATATATGTAAGTTTGTCACAAACTTCAAAATAATTTAATAAACGCGTGTACACCATAGTGTGTACCTTGGGTCTGAAAGGGTTAAAGTTTACGTAATTATGTACCCCCCAAACATCACTCTAAAAATACGACATTTTCAAAGTCGATTTTCATGAAAACCACCAAGAAGTGAGCTATAAATTTTTTACCCGTTTCATTTCATGTCACAATCTGCATACGCACACCAAAAGTGAATTAAAATGGTTATGTGGAGGTCGGATGGTCTCCTTGTGAGTTAATTTTTCGTATTTTGCTATTGTATAATTTTTTTTTGTAAATAAATCAAAACTAATGATACCATAATATTGATTATAAAAATATATGTGATTATAATATGGATAATTAATTTATATGTGGTAAAAACCCCAACTATTAAATTACATACGCATTTAAAATTCGTGCTTTGGTGTCTTTTAATGAAAAATGTATAGATATCAAAAATTAGTCTTCTATGCTACAGCAAATAAACATGTAAAGGCATACAAATTCGCTGTTTAATAATAACTTACTTTTTTCGTTTAATTGCACTGGACTAAGATTTTTAAGAATTCGCGAGAAAAATTTTATTTCCTGTATTGAGCTTGTCAATAGTGTAATAAATTGAAAAAGTGGATTAATTATCAATAGACTAAATCCTGTCTAATTAGATATTCAATATATATTACAAGAATTAGCAAATTAGCAAAATTTTGAGTAATATTTAATAAGAAATGTTGTCATAAGACACCATAAAATGGAGCACCCTGTAGTAGGCACATAAAAAAATATTTTTTATTTAAAGCTTTTTTTAATCCTAGCTCCGCTGACGATTATATGTAATCCCATAAAGGTAGAACTTAGGTGCTAATTTTGTTTTTAAATCTCGTGATCCCGAATAGATTAAAATATAAAAAATAAGGATGAATTACTAACTGAAATCGCTTTTTCGTTAATCTGAACGACAGTTTTACTTGACATTAAGCACTTTGATTCCCCTTGCGGTCCTGAGGGGAGACTGTGAGTTAGCACTTCCAGTCGTGTTGCCAAAGGGGTATTTTGCCAGCTCTCACTGCTTGTAGAGAGGCATAGGGAAAAGCAATATCAGGCAGCGTTGTGCATTGCTTTACAATAGCTTGAGGAGCTTTGTAGTAAACGAACTTAACTTAGAAAAAATCCTAACTGTTAGACACGACGTCCCCTGCTCGATTTTTTCCTATTTCACGATAATATTAAAGACACATCAACTATAAGAAGATTGATGAAATTTCAATCGTAGGTAATTTGCTCGAAATTGTTTTATAGATTAAGATCCTTGGGCGCTTTTCATTTACATAGTATTAGGGGTTCAGGAAATGCTTTTGATTTATAACCATTTAATTAGAATTTCTGTTGATATTGAACTTTTACGAAATAATACTGTAATACCTTATAATTATTCGTTAATCCAAATATAAAAGTCGTAATTTAGTTTAAGACGCAGTCATTTTTGAGCAAAGTTGTTTATATTTCAACTTTTCGTATTTATGTACATTTTAGTGCAAACAGTTGTGTAGCTTTAATATCCACCTACATTATTTTAACAATTAATTAGTAAGTGTCAATTGAAGCTTTGCGTCACAAATTCAACGCTATAGAACTTACTGAAATACTACTCAAAGGTTCGAAAAATTTATTAGCAAACGAATATTTTTTATATGAGTTAAGGAACGATGAAATTTTTGCGTAATTAAATTAAACGTTTTTATATTAAAAGCATTAAATTACTCTTGTTTGCCAGGTTGAATATTTGCCTTTATCGTTTATGATAAAATGTTACAGACAAATTTGTAAAAAGTGATTTGCAAAAAGCTTCACTTCAATATACCTAGCTTCTTCAATTGGCAATTCTGTTTACATAAGGTTGTAAACTGATTATAATTATAAAATATTTATTTAGAATATAACTTACGAAACAAAGTTTGAGAATATATTCCTTTTAGGTACTACATAATTATATTGCACTCGTCTTCAATATCGAGTATTTATATAATATCTGTTTTATGATTTTATTACTTGAGACTTTTATATTAGTGGGTAAATATATTTTTCAAAACTCTGGTTTAAAAAATGACACTTGCAGCTCTAAAACATCTCACAACGCGATACTTAACTATCTATGATTCTATCCGACCATCAGCGTCGCGGAACTAAAATAAAAATGTTATGCTTCTAGATTTGACTCGTCCGATGTTTTTGGAAAACTTTAGAGATGCAAAAAGTGGAATGGAAATATCAAAAGAAATATTTAAGAAATTTTTATTTAAATAAATTTTATCTAAAGGTGTCAAAATATCATACAGTGTCAGAATTTGGTACACATATCTGTAATACGAAATATGTTTTATATTGAGGTATATAAGGTATACCGTCATTATATTTTTGTAACACGTCATTTCGTCGTGTTGATAAAAATTTAGTAGATTTTGAAAAGTAATGCCTTAAATGTCAAAATAAAAAAATTCTACTTACAACACATTAAAATAATATCAAAATATGCCGTTATCTCCTTTTTAAGAAATCTGTTTGGTTTTTAATAATAAATTTGATTCAAATATCGTTTAATCAGTTTATAGATTACATATCAAAATATTTACAAATTTTTCTGTTTGTTCACGTTTGTATTTAAGTTTAGTTAGTACAGTCTATTCCACTTCTATAAGTTTTAGTCAATATCAAAAGTTTGAGGAAAATAGGTATGATCAAAATATTTATGTTTATTTGTATACCTGTTTATTTATTGAAATTTTTATTTGGGCTTTCTACAGCTACTAAAAGTGTTTGTTTAGAAAATATGTAAATAAATAATCTAATTTTATGATCGATAATGGGAACAGAATATCCATCATTAAAACAAATAAATTAATTCATTAATAAGTATGCGGGCAGTTCCTCGTAATTAAGCTGTAGTTTTATATGGTCGGCGCGTTTTGGTTAGTTTATATCTATCGTTATCAAGATTAACTACGAAATTCTGCAGTCATAATAATAACTATTGCATATAATTAAGCATTATATTATGCTGCATTGAAAGCCATATAAAAGCAGTTATAAAAAGATTTGGTTAGCGACTTGATTTGGACTGCGAAAGAAGCAGTCGGACAACAAACGTTGGTTAAAGTACAGCGTACCAAATACACCTATAATAGGTGTTTAATTTATATAGTACCTAGATAATAATCGCGATGATTTTCCACGATTATTCTTTATACCTATAGGAAACCTTAAGGTGAACGCCAAATCTATGATTAGTAAAAAAAAACGCACAATGGAGTGGAAATTTTGGAATAATTAATTTTTATCTTCCAAACTTTCCTAACATATTTAGGTGACGTTGTGTATCGAATGTAATAACTACGACAACAATAAATCTTAAAACAAATAATTGAAAAGAATATAAAAATGAAAATAAAACATAAATTTAGAAATCACGAAGAAAAACATCTTAACCCTTCAACGCGCAAAATTATATGCTAAGAAATTTGATCAGAAATATTTTGGAATCCGATATATAAATCATAAATAAGATTTTCTGCCAGTTACGTAAAATTCTGAAAATAGATATTAGAAACAACTGGTAAACCGATTCACATCCAAACAGTGTTAAAAATAATTTTAGACATGGAAAAAGTAAGGTTTCACCTTTATTGCGACTGGTATTAGTTATACCAGAGAGCGTTAAAGGGTTAATGGTGGTTTGCACCACTCCTAGTTAAAATTTAAGCGTTAGTTAAATTAACTAATGTCACTTTATCCGCTTGCCCATTGGTTAAAATAAGGTTTAAAGGAATATAACTAACGCTTAAACTTTAACTAGAAGTGGTGCAAACCGCCATAAGTTGCTTTCTGGTTGCTAACTGCGTTGCAAACTCATGTAACAGAATCAAAATTTACATTACCACTATAATGCATACCTTCATGTAATAATTGACTTGCACAATGTTAACCTCGCTTCAAGTTATGAAACTGCGATTGAAATCCATTTTATTTGTGGTCAATATTAGCAAACGCTTGCACAAAGCTTTTTCATATTTAACTCTTTCTGCAAATTGCAAAATATTTTCAATTCGTTCTTTTGACATGACTATAGCTTCGGCTATTTCACGCATTTTCACTCGTCGATCATCATAACATCGTATCATGAACTTACTGAATGATTTGAGATGTTCTAGCAATTTTTGGACGACCTTCGCGTGGATCATATTTGAGGCTTGTACGACCAGATTTAAAAAGAGCTGTCAATCTTTTCGCAGTGGAAGTGAAGGCGATGCATCTTTATCACTTTTATCAAATTCGGACGAATTTCTGTTAGTGTTAAACCATCCAAAACAAAGAACTTAACCATTGCATGATATTCAATTTTTTTTCATGTTAGATATTGCAGTGGTATTCTCCAAAAAAATTAGAAGAAGCCTTTACTATCTTTTTTTAGTTTACCTCGGCTAGCTTATCAATGGTCGGCAGCATTGAGCTCTACTCAAGAGTCGGTTCCTATGGCAGTTACGGCAGTTATTCAAATTAATATTTCCAATCGCATATAATTTGGATTCCATGTAATGTAAATGTTAAATAAATTATTAATTTTATTTAAAGGGAACGAAGTGTCGATATTTATCCTTATCCAATTCGACGTGTTATCTCTTGAACCATTCGTTCGAACAAATATAATTTTAATTCTTCCAATTTTTAATACAAATCGAATTTATAACTTCAAATGCTCATTTTTCAAAATATTCAACCAAATTAACTCACAATCTTCGCTCGGTAGGAACTCATCAAAAATATTCAAATCAATTCCAAATATCAAAAAAAATACTTCCAAAAAAGGCGCCTTAATGCATTCGCATCAAATCAATTTATTTAAATTAAATCAAAATACTACTCACAATTTCAAATTAACCAAATCTCATATCAAAAATCAACTTCAGCGGGCATACAAAATCTCGCCCCCGCTGTCGGCTATAGTTGACCAAAAAGCCTCGCATCTCCTTTTTTTCGCACCCACCTGTTCAATTTTACAATCTTACAACTTAAAATTACTAAACAAAATTTTCATCAAAATGTATAGGGTGGGTGAGAATCCCTTTGAAACACCACAATATGTATGTATTTCTTATAGAGCAGACAAACATTGAACATAAAATATAGAACAGAACATAAAATGGAAAACTCGAGCTCTAAAACTCCTTCCTCCCTGCTAAAGACGGAAAAGCAACTCTACTAAAAAAATTGCCAGGATAAATAATTTACTTACCACTTCGCACATTGCATCGCTCCATTTGAATTGAACGAAGCACTAGAATTCAGTTGTTTACTAAAAAATCAAAAAAAGTAATTAAGCGAAATTGATTACTTACGGTTGCATTCAAATCTATGGATTTGGAGAAAGCTTTTCCTTGAGTAAACAAATTCTGTGACACAAACGATATAATCTTCAGCTGCCACCTTCAGATAACAAGTGTCTCACAATTCAACATATGCGGACACTCTCAAATGGTTTTACAAAAATTAACTTAAAAAGCACACCGGATAAAACATAAAATAAAAGACTTCGTAATGTAATAATTATTGTGAAAACAAAATTCCAATACAATATAAATTCATTAAAACGTTTGATTTTGACGCGCACGAATGGGTTAACTAGCAATCAATGTATTTATCATTAATTAAAAATTGCTAACAATCAATTAAATCCGTCCGTAATATAATTAAGGGTCGGTTTTACAATGTTCGAATATTGTAGTTGGTATAAAGTTTTATCCAACTATTATAACATCAACGATCAACCCTAAAAGATCAATCAAAAACCTATTCATGTACAGCGTTCAAGAGATGGTCATTGGTCTAGTAGTTAGCCCGGTCAATTGCCAATGAAGTAGTCAGTTCAAATCTAGGAAGAGGCTAGCTTTTTTATGGCCGTCTCCGTACTTCGGAGAGAAAGCCGTCCGTCCTCTTGTTTGATAATTGCCACTATTTATAAATAATGAATCAAAACAGTTCTTATTATTTTATTGGTTTAAATTCGTTTAATATTATATCTTTGATATATTAAAATCGGTTGTGATTCTAAAAATCAATTCTTCCGAGCCATTTATTGCAATCTTTTTAATTTCCTCTTTATATTTTCGACTGCGTTGCCTATTAAATTTAAAGTTTAATATTAAAAAATTCTAGTTCAAAATGTATAAGTGGGATATATTTAAATTCGGTTAAAAATATAACTACAATAATTATTAATGATATCAATCTGAGTTTGCGCCATGCCATCCCTTCTGATTTAAACGCTTCCTCCTTTAGTAGTTTGTTTATTGTGTTTTATTCGTTGTTACCGCTCCTGGTGTTGAACTGCTAGTCCGCTCTGAGTTGAAATTGACGATGACTCATTTTCAATCATACCGTGGTATTATAACAAAGTTAATGACCATTTAAATCGCGATGATTCATTTATTCAA
This sequence comes from Cantharis rustica, assembly GCA_911387805.1. Classification (NCBI taxonomy): domain Eukaryota; kingdom Metazoa; phylum Arthropoda; class Insecta; order Coleoptera; family Cantharidae; genus Cantharis; species Cantharis rustica. The sequence continues at coordinate 94,865,411 of OU426877.1, forward strand.
ATTGTATTGAATCATAATCCTAGTCATTGTTGAGAAGTACCCGAGTTTAATTTCTTCTAGTTTTTTGGTGCCTTTTATTATTTAAGTGAACTCTCGATTTCATCGAACGATATTTTAATTTTTATTAATAAATTCAGTGTTGTATCTTCATGTGTACAACTTCCTCAAGTTGCTTTAATCAAAGTTATAAAAATATGAACCATCTGTGATGTTAGATAATTTAACCTCAATTAGTACGCTCTATTAGTGCTTCACTTTTAAAGAAATTACCCTACGCTAAATGAGTAAATAAGACTAGAGTTATTTTTATTTAGCAAATTATTCGAGTCGCGTAAACTTGTTATAAATTATTCACCTATTAATCTAAATAATCTTAATTTTCGTAGAACTACTATTAATTTGTGTTGTGAGTTCGTCAAAAATTAATATCAAATTCAATAGATTTTGAGCAAGGTAACAACTTACGATTATTGATACATATTATTATTTAATTAGCACTGTCTAGTGTTCACCGACTTCTAACTTACATTTAGAATGAATAATAATATGTAATTGGAATTTTATATTGTCTTAGTTTATTTTGTTCTGTGCGAATTCATTTAATTACTAAATTCATTTTACGTAGATAAATTTTGAATAAGTAATAATGATTTCGTATGAAGCATTAATTTGTAAAAATAATTACCTAACTACCTCCTAATTAAGAAATTCTCTATTTTAATTATTATATTAAAACTTAGTTTTTCGTTAAACAAATTTTAATCGTCTAAATCGAAATAAATGAAATTTTGCTGCCGTTTCTATTATGATAATGGACTTGTACTAATGATTAAACTATTTTATTGGGATTGTTAATTTTAGCAAATAGAGATACATACAATTATCATTTGAAAAACAACTGGGTTACCTTTTAAAGTCTAATCGATAAAACCATATGTTAATGACTACTTAAAGATATAATACTTCCTATGGCATTGAAAATATAATAATTATAGGCTTTACGAAATATTCGTGTACACGTAGTAGGTAGATTTTGGGTGTTGGTTATAGGTGTTTCTGATTATCAGTAGCGTAGCTATCGTGTAGCAAATAATAGCATTATTAGCAGGCTCTCATACTCGGGGGGGTCTCAATTTGCACAACCACCCTTATTCTAGGACTACTCACATCTAAAATAAAATAAAATTTACAAAATATCAATTCAAAAATGACTTTAGCACATTCAAACTGTCAGAAATATTACGTTCTAATATATGTTAAAAACATTTTGTAGGTGGAAATTAATAATATGAACACCCTAATACAACCCACTGATTCTTAAAAGGAAAGCCAAACGTGGCATTCGAATAGAAACGGAAAAAATTGTCAAAATTAGATTCATTTTGTAACAAATACGGAATCATCCCTAACCTACTTCCAATGTAGGTGCAAACTACTGCAGACACGTTGAATAATGCTTTAATTAATTAAAGATTTTACTACGACTAAGCATATCGTTTAAATCGAAAAAATTAAAATCTAATTATTAAACTTTTGGCGAACAGCGGCCCTTGACTTTTGTGTGCCTACAAATCTTTGCTACACCACTGGTGATGATGCCAAAATGAAAAATGTTGACATACTGTTAAAACCAAGACTAAGAATTATACTGGGCACCAGATGACGTAGATAAGATATGTAATTAACCACCTACTTAACATACGATGTCATCTCATCTTATCATCTGTGAACCAACACTTATTATTGAATGGATTCATGGCTATAAAGCGGCCATGCCATTTAATTAAATATTCAAAACATACTAGCCTTCTAGAGCCGGATGTTCACTCTCCTATTTGTATACTAATCAAATTGTAGATAATGAATAAATTTCACTTCGTAATACATAATACAAAATTATTGTACTCGCCTTTGTAATTTGGATTTTTTACTTTCGTGAATACATACTTAATTTAGATTCAAGTGAATTTTTATATTAGTCGTAACTTTTAAATAACAATGTTGATAAAAATTGTTTTTTAAATAACTTTTAAATTAAATAAATTAGATTGTGACTATGCCGGGATTCCGTAGTTTAAAAGTAAATCACTTAACGTCTGTTGATTTAGTATCCTTAATAATTATTATAGGATCATAATTTATTAAGGAATGCTTCATGCACTCGGAGCTGGTATTTATGAAAATATATTATTGAAAGACATTTATGAAAGGTTTAGAACTCAAAGCAATTTTTTAATTTTATCAAAACTTTTTAAATATTTCTTCATTCTAAAATTTAATTTTTATTAAATCTTTTGTAACCAAATTTTATTTTATTTTTTATAAAAGTAGCTCGTTTACAAAAGTAACATTTTGATAACAGTTATTAAAATTTTAAAATATCAAGTCAAATTTTGTTTGAGAGATTTTCCTCAAGTTCACCTGGGCAGAGGTAAACTCGGTCGTTTTAGATATTTTAATACTCGCGGATTAAACTTAGTCTTAAGCTGTATAAGTAAACTTAGCCTGGTGCTGAGATTACCTCAATAATTTTAATCCTCACGGATTAAGCACAGTCTTAAGCTAAATAGGTAAACTCTGCCAGGTAGTCTAAAGATGGTCGAGTACACATGTTACCTGGAAGCTGTCAGTCAATCCTTACTACCGACTTTCCGCTCTGGGCCGTTTTGATAAACGCCGTAGTCACTAAAAATATCCCACTAGACCGATCCTATTCTACAAAGACGCAGATCTTTGTTTTTATCTCTCTGATTTTAGAAATGTGAATTTGAAAATCAGATCTAAGATAATAGTTTGAAGTTCATTATTCTAGAATAAATACTTCTGATTTTAGAAATGTGTATTTGAAAATCAAACCTACGTTAATAGTTTGAAGTTCATTACATGAAAATATCTACTTCTGATTTTAGAAATAGGAATTTGAAAATCAGATCTAAGTTAATAGTAAAAAGTTTATTATTCTAGAATAAATACTTCTGATTTTAGAGATGGGAATTTGAAAATCAGATCTAAGTTAAGAGTTTGAAGTTTATTACTTGAAAATATCTACTTCTGACTTTAGAGATGGGAATTTGAAAATCAGATTTAAGTTAAAAGCCTGAAGTGTATTACTTCAAAATAACCACTTCAGATTTAACAGCTAAAAATTCGAAAATCAGATCTAAGTTCACAGTTTGAAGTTCTTTACTTCAAAATAACTAATTCGGATTATAGAAATGTAAATTTGAAAATCAAACCTAAGTTAATAGTTTGAAGTTCATTACTTGAAAATATCTACTTCTGATTTTAGAAATGGGAATTTGAAAATCAGATCTAAGTTAATAGTTTGAAGTTCATTTATCTAGAATAAATACTTCTAATTTTAGAAATGTGAATTTGAAATTCAAGCCTAAGTTGTTATTTTAATGTTCATTGCTTCAAAATATCTACTTCTGATTTTAGAGATGGCAATTTGAAAATCAGATCTAAGTTGATAGTTTGAAGTTCATTATTCTAGAATAAATACTTCTGATTTTAGAAATGTGAATTTGAAAATCAAACCTAAGTTAATAGTTTGAAATTCATTACTTGAAAATATCTACGTCTGATTTTAGAGTTAGGAATTTGAAAATCAGATCTAAGTTATTAATTTGAAGTTCATTATTCTAGACCTTATGGTAACTTATGGTTCTTATTTAGCTTTTCGTATGTACAACTTTAGTTCATGTTTAAAGTTTGTTGCGAGCCTGCATTTGCATGTATATTATAGTTTCTAACAATTCTACATAAAGCAATAAGGGCCGCGCTTGCAGGCACATTAGGAACAAAGGTAATGCATTGACGGATGCTTTGCGAAAAAGCTACATAGAATCAAAAGTTAAAACTTTCTGTGGACTCGCGTTTGCATCCGCTCCTTGTAAAAAAGTCCTTATGTTCCTCAGAATAGTATTGATGAACACTTAGCAAATATTCGAATCTAAAACAATCTTTCGGACAATCTACCAATCAAAAGCGAGCTTTAATTAACATTATCCTGGTAGGGCAGTAAATCTATTACTACTATTATATTATTTCCTAATAGAGTTAAACTTGAAACTCGTTTTCTTTGAAACTACATTTTTCATTTTTTGATAACTCGAAGAATCTTGAAGAATTTTGAAAAACCGTATAAAAAAGAAATGTTTTAACTTAGACGTGCTATAATTTTGTTAATTTACTATTTTTTTCAAAAGATTTAAGTTTATCTTCCAATGAATATAATTTATAAATTTTATTAATTTGTATGATTTTCTACTAATTTTCTAGTAGTTGATGATTTCCACCAAGAGAAAATTATTGTTCATTGCTTCAAAATATCTACTTCTGATTTTAGAGATGGCAATTTGAAAATCAGATCTAAGTTGATAGTTTGAAGTTCATTATTCTAGAATAAATACTTCTGATTTTAGAAATGTGAATTTGAAAATCAAACCTAAGTTAATAGTTTGAAATTCATTACTTGAAAATATCTACGTCTGATTTTAGAGTTAGGAATTTGAAAATCAGATCTAAGTTATTAATTTGAAGTTCATTATTCTAGACCTTATGGTAACTTATGGTTCTTATTTAGCTTTTCGTATGTACAACTTTAGTTCATGTTTAAAGTTTGTTGCGAGCCTGCATTTGCATGTATATTATAGTTTCTAACAATTCTACATAAAGCAATAAGGGCCGCGCTTGCAGGCACATTAGGAACAAAGGTAATGCATTGACGGATGCTTTGCGAAAAAGCTACATAGAATCAAAAGTTAAAACTTTCTGTGGACTCGCGTTTGCATCCGCTCCTTGTAAAAAAGTCCTTATGTTCCTCAGAATAGTATTGATGAACACTTAGCAAATATTCGAATCTAAAACAATCTTTCGGACAATCTACCAATCAAAAGCGAGCTTTAATTAACATTATCCTGGTAGGGCAGTAAATCTATTACTACTATTATATTATTTCCTAATAGAGTTAAACTTGAAACTCGTTTTCTTTGAAACTACATTTTTCATTTTTTGATAACTCGAAGAATCTTGAAGAATTTTGAAAAACCGTATAAAAAAGAAATGTTTTAACTTAGACGTGCTATAATTTTGTTAATTTACTATTTTTTTCAAAAGATTTAAGTTTATCTTCCAATGAATATAATTTATAAATTTTATTAATTTGTATGATTTTCTACTAATTTTCTAGTAGTTGATGATTTCCACCAAGAGAAAATTATTGTTCATTGCTTCAAAATATCTACTTCTGATTTTAGAGATGGCAATTTGAAAATCAGATCTAAGTTGATAGTTTGAAGTTCATTATTCTAGAATAAATACTTCTGATTTTAGAAATGTGAATTTGAAAATCAAACCTAAGTTAATAGTTTGAAATTCATTACTTGAAAATATCTACGTCTGATTTTAGAGTTAGGAATTTGAAAATCAGATCTAAGTTATTAATTTGAAGTTCATTATTCTAGACCTTATGGTAACTTATGGTTCTTATTTAGCTTTTCGTATGTACAACTTTAGTTCATGTTTAAAGTTTGTTGCGAGCCTGCATTTGCATGTATATTATAGTTTCTAACAATTCTACATAAAGCAATAAGGGCCGCGCTTGCAGGCACATTAGGAACAAAGGTAATGCATTGACGGATGCTTTGCGAAAAAGCTACATAGAATCAAAAGTTAAAACTTTCTGTGGACTCGCGTTTGCATCCGCTCCTTGTAAAAAAGTCCTTATGTTCCTCAGAATAGTATTGATGAACACTTAGCAAATATTCGAATCTAAAACAATCTTTCGGACAATCTACCAATCAAAAGCGAGCTTTAATTAACATTATCCTGGTAGGGCAGTAAATCTATTACTACTATTATATTATTTCCTAATAGAGTTAAACTTGAAACTCGTTTTCTTTGAAACTACATTTTTCATTTTTTGATAACTCGAAGAATCTTGAAGAATTTTGAAAAACCGTATAAAAAAGAAATGTTTTAACTTAGACGTGCTATAATTTTGTTAATTTACTATTTTTTTCAAAAGATTTAAGTTTATCTTCCAATGAATATAATTTATAAATTTTATTAATTTGTATGATTTTCTACTAATTTTCTAGTAGTTGATGATTTCCACCAAGAGAAAATTATTGCTTTTTCGAGGTGATAAAATTCTGAAAAATTCTAATTCTAAATATTCTGAATTCATCAATTGATTTTAACTCGACGCATTGAAACGCGTTTTGAAAAAAGAAATAAAAACACATTTAAAAAAGTTCCTAATTTATTTTAGGATGGAAAAATATATACTTTTCAGTACGTTACGTGTTCATGTTTATCCTAGATATGAAAAACGAGAACTTTCAAGTCTGAAATCAATATAATTACGTATACTTAGTTCGAAGGAAAATGAACAAAAAATTTGATACATATTAATGTCTACATATTAATGTAGACTCAAGTTACACAATTGATTACAATAATTTTGTTAAATCTTTTTCATATCAAATTATCATAATGTTAATGATTTTTTTATTATTTGACAATCGGTTATTGACTTTTGGATACCTAAATCTTGAATCTTACTCGCTACTATATTTTTTCTTTAAAAGTCTAAACTAATTGAAAGTGAGGTGTTTCGGTACCAATTTTAAACACGAAAATCAAACGTTCTCCATACCAACATAAACATAAAACATGGTGTAAAGTAATATTCAAACTTTACTTTACGGCCGAAGGTAATGAATAAAGTTTATCTACCACAGTACCACTTCAAATATATATTTTGTAGGCCGTAAATTAATAAATGTACACATTAACGTTGGCATTTACTTAACATAACATACAATCCTTAAATATGACCAACTTAAAATTTAATTTTTAACAAAATCACTAAAATAAACAAAAATTTTCTTTTTTAACCTTATTATTAATTATTGAAATTAACAATTATAGCGAATGAACTTAAAGTTTACCGACTTAATTAGAAATAGATGAGCAATTACATGTACATATCATGTCACCTTACTTTTTTGTTTAATTTTATAAAATTTTGCAAGATTAAATAAAATTACAATTTTGAAGTTAATTTTCTGATTGTGATCGTTTGGAAAAAAAGTAACATGTTGGATTCGTATGGGAAGATAAATTTTCTTGCACGCAAGCTTTCCTTCGCCCGGCTCGTTCCGCTCCCCTCATATCTGTAAAACTTGCTAGGCAAGAAAAGTTAATATTTCCCAATAAAACAATAATACTAATAGGATGGCATTCTAAAAACAAACCAACATATTATCGTAAAAAATTTTAGTTTTCATGTCATTTGCATAAATTACAATCATTATTTGTGTCATTTTTATAACGACGGCGAGCTTGAAATGATAAGATCAACACTCAAGCACAAACAACGGAAGCTTCCAACCGGAGACTTATTATCTTCTTGTTTGCAACATAATGGAGGTTGGAAGTGCTTTACTTCAATAATATTTTTCTTTGGGTATTTAAACTGTTAATGTTATTGAAATTTTTGTGCAATATTATTGTATGATTTGGATCAGGCTTGTCAAATTCGCGGCCACACCATTAGTCTATCAAACACTGAAACGATGAGAGTAGTAAACAATAGAGCAGCCAAATGCGATTTATATAATCCAGATGTTGTTCTTAAAAGGCTGTTCTAGTCATTTTCGGTATTTTATGTTAAGAAATTTTAAATATTATTGACAAACTAGCAGATACTTACATAATATATATTATAAAAAACCTTCTACTAAAAGTTAGTTAAAATATTTATTTAAAATTTATTTTAGGAATCGGCTTACCAACAGGAGTCACTATGAGAGATAAGAAAAGCGGTGCGTTATCGAGAATGCAGAAACTTAAAAAGAGACTATCACATTCCTTTGGACGACTGAGTAAGTAATTGTATATTCAATAATTTTGTATTTTAAAATTCGAAATTCAGAAAAAAAGCATAAAATAATATTTTTTGTATAAAAATTTTAAATTCAACAATATAGTTATAAAAAATCAAAAATTATGTGCAATAGCGTATGAATAAAAAAATATAAATAAAATATCAACCCTAAGTAGTTATCACTGTCGGCCTAAATTTCGTTCCTCTGGATTAAACTATTGACAAATCTCAAGCGATTCGAGTATTCATCATATACAATACTATTGACGTTCCAATTCAAAGCTTGGAAAATATTTTGCCAATTTGGAATACCTTTTTTCAATTATTCAAGAATCCGTATGTGCACCATATTCAATGGCCACGAATGTTTTTTTGAAATCAACAAAATTAGGCATATTAAATCATACATAATAATAGTATATTAAACAACAAGTTTAGAAAAGTTAAGTTTTACTAAACGAATATAGCTTTTAAGTATGAGCGAGCACAGCGAGCGAGTAACTTAAAAGCTATATGAGTTTAGTAAAACTACTTTTCTTACGAGGTTTGTTTATACAATTTTTTCGTATTTTGTGAAAATCTAATCTAAAATATGAATTTCGACGTTTATGAGTAAATTTTTTTTGCGCGCGATCGGTCTAAATTTTTTCGTATGCCTTCCTACCGATAATTCACGGGGGGTGAGTACGAGGCGAGGGGGACAAATTTTTTACTCAGTTTTTCAATATCTAGCGCCGTTCTTGAGTTATTGCTAATTCAAAAAGTTTCTAAATAGATATTTGTGTAAAATTTTCGTAATCTAGTAACCAGACACGGCTTTATTTATTTACATAACAACAGTTAATTTTTATTTTTTGATTCGAATTTTGTGTAAGTTACATAATATTAATTACAAAAGTGAGATTGTTAAGTTTTCTAGTTTGAATAATAATTTTGTACTTTTAATATACATAAATGTAAAAATGATTCCAATATTTAAATAAACAATCTTCTATCCAATAGTTTTTTATTGACAGTGACATTACTATACAGTAAAGTGACATATCTATGTGCTAAAGTGCCACTTTATTAAATGATTTTGAATTTAATAAAACAGCACATTATTAGTCAAAATGCGAAAATAGTATATTAAACAACAAGTTTAGAAAAGTAAAGTTTTACTAAACGAACATAGCTTTTAAGTATGAGCGAGCACAGCGAGCGAGTAACTTAAAAGCTATATGAGTTTAGTAAAACTACTTTTCTTACGAGGTTTGTTTATACAATTTTTTCGTATTTTGTGAAAATTTAATCTAAAATATGAATTTAGACGTTTATGAGTAAATTTTTTTTGCGCGCGATCGGTCTAAATTTTTTCGTATGCCTTCCTACCGATAATTCACGGGGGGTGAGTACGAGGCGAGGGGGGCCAATTTTTTACTCAGTTTTTCGATATCTAGCGCCGTTCTTGAGTTATTGCTAATTCAAAAAGTTTCTAAATAGATATTTGTGTAAAATTTTCGTAATCTAGTAACCAGACACGGCTTTATTTATTTACATAACAACAGTTAATTTTTATTTTTTGATTCGAATTTTGTGTAAGTTACATAATAATAATTATAAAAGTGAGATTGTTAAGTTTTCTAGTTTGAATAATAATTTTGTACTTTTAATATACATAAATGTATAACAACCATTCCAATATTTAAATAAACAATCTTCTATCCAATAGTTTTTTATTGACAGTGACATTACTATGCAATAAAGTGACATATCTATGTGCTAAAGTGCCACTTTATTAAATGATTTTGAATTTAATAAAACAGCACATTATTAGTCAAAATGCGAAAAAATAATTTATTATCATTTTTGTCACCGTCGGTGGACGTCCTTTAATAAAGTGCTTATTATTCTTGTAAGTACCTTGTAAATTGTACCAAGCTTACTGATCAATAAATATTATAGATATTAATATGTTGAGGAATACATATTCTTTTTATTTTCTTACTATAATGTCTGAAATGTTTACTTTTCTTTTCTTATTTAAGTCGTTCAACTACTCTAAACATCACAATATCATTCCGATCTTTTTTTAGATCTCGACGATAATTCAATAATTTTCTGACGTAATTTTTTATATTGGTATTCTATTTTCGTATTTCCCTCCTTAATGTCTTTTCTTGCAAGTTCATTAATATTTTACTAGGTTATAGTTTTATTTGATTTTAATTTCTTCTTTTCTAATCTACATATTTAAGCAATAGTTGATGTTGGCCAACTTCGTTTGATTAGATTTGTGGGGGATTCATTAAGCAGCTTTGTTAAATGCTTACATTATTTCATATTTTTTAATTGTCATAATCAAATACTATTTAAAAAATCTTTGTAGGATTAATAAAGGAATTTCAAAAAAATATCTTTTTTCCGAAAAAAAGATCAAAAAACCAATATAAAAATGTCGAGTAATTGTCAAATTTAAAGTTTTTTTGTAAACGCAATTGCTTTAGATTCAAAAAGATGGCGAACGACATCCATTGTCCGCAGTTATTTTATTTAAATTTAATAGCTACTAAAAGTAACATGATTTATTTGGCACTAATGTACTTTCTGTGGCTTGTCTTTAATTGATCTTACAAACTCACCACGAAAAATCAAACATTAGCTTCTAATAAATAAAATAATACTTATACTATTTTTTGTATCAGCTTAGATTTCTCGTAACCACTCATTTGACTATACAAATGCCAGCTATCCGTAATTTTTGGCAATAATTAATTACACTTACATTCAAAATAGAACAAAAAATCAAAAATAAAAAAGGAATCGAGAAAACGTAATATTGTAAAGTTAGCACATGAAACTTACTTGGTGAAATAGGCACCCAAGTCCAACAATTTTATTTGTAACCGGTTAGATCTTTTCAAGTTCATGTTTTCGATTTGATCAAAAATTGTATCGCTTTTTCAAATGAAGGGAAGTTGACATAAAAACTTGAGAAATTGCTGACCCAATAAGAATACTTATTGACAAAACCAAGTTGATGGCCTAAACGATTGTCACTTTAGAAATATACAATTTATTATTTATTTGTGTGGTCATTATAGCTTCTGCTCAAATTCACAATAAATAATTCAAATAAAAATGTATTATATTATGTATGCAAAACTCTTCCAAAAAATTATACTTTCATTCCGCCTATATTCTGTGCTATTGCGAATAAATTTATTGAAAGTTAATGTGTACGTACCTACCTATTTCAGCTTTATTTATTCCTTCAACTTAAAAAATTCCTACATTACTAACACAGCTTACAATGAATACGTATATATAAGCCGTTTGTTGAACCGATATCTACTAACAATCAATGTGTTTATAAATAATTATAAATGATATGCCTACAGTGCAACCTTGATAATCTTAACGGCGTCTGCAAGCGGACTAAAATTAAATTACAAAATTTTTAATTTTAAAAATATATTTAAAGTTCAACTGCGTATTAAGCTAATTTTCGTAACTAACACCTGGGTTAATTTTATTATTATCACCATTAAACAATAAAATATGTGGTTATATACCAGGAACCTTTTAAAATACTATGTTAATTTAAGAGGTCCTTGGTACAGACACATCCCTCAATCTGGTGAGGTAACCGTGAGGTCTAAATACTAAATCTGTTCTCCACAAGAGAAATGCCTATTTTTAAAGTTGGACGATAAATGTCCAGGAAGGGCTATCAGAATAAATTTATTCCTGATAGAAAAACAATTTGACTCAAATTTTATGACGTCGTAATGCAGTGGTTCTTTATATAAAATTTGAAACAACATAGAATTTAGCAATATTATATTAGGAAGGTGTCAAAGTGGTTGTAGATCGTAAATCTAAATTTTTTTTAAATTTTAGAAATCTCTTGTCTTAGACGCCAAATACATAATATTTGATAAATTAATTAATTTTTATTTATTCTATTAAACATGCTATAGATTAGGGTAAATTCCTCAGTTTTGAAAGTGCAATTTTTTCCCTATCGCATTTTGATTTATTAAGGGAATAACGTAGTACCTACGTCACTATCCTTGTTATTCTAATATTATTTTTTATTTGTAAGTGCGGTTGGAAGGTTACATTCAAGTTAGAAAAATAACTTAAAAAATAAAATTTTTAAGTATTTATTGTGGTATATTTTAGTAGTATGCATTTCTTGATTTTTTATTTTTTAATTTTTTCAATTTTGTTTGGTATATTTTCTCTTGTTTTTCCATTATTTTTACGTTTTTCTTATGTTAAATACGACTGATAATCAATAATAATTGTGAAATAAGGGAAATAATTGTAAAATAAGTTTGTATCGTATTACAAACTTTTTATTTTAAATTTTTATCATTTCTAAGTAACGTAATTTTTCAGAATTCTATTTCTTGTTTATTCAAATATTCTAAGTTCTAACCTGTCAAATGTGAATTATTGTCATTTTTAGTGTTTTTTAATTATTATGTTTCTATATAAGTAAGGGAATGTCGTCAGGGTTGGCCACCCTTTTAACTTTTGCCCATAACTTCCGCGTAAGAAAAAATTTTGTTAATTTAAGCACATGATCAGAAAGATCTAGGAATAAAACTACTTTCGAGGCAATCGCAAATTGATTGGGTAAAAAATAGAGAACTTATGCGAGAATAAAAAAAAAAATGTTGTCAAGGTTGGCCCATTGCTGTCTAGGTTGGCCCACCGTTGAGAATTGTCAAATTCATGCAAAAAATTAACTGGATGAAATATTAAACCAAATTCATCTTATTTTTATTCGATTGAGCAAAACTTTACAATATAATATCGCAGAGAACTGATTTACATGACACGTAATTCCGAATCACCGTTTTGGCAAATAAAATAACTCCTTGCCATTTTGGCACTTTTCAAATGCACTTTTTTTTGCATTTAATGCATGCAATAGAGTTCAGGCGACGAAGCATTCGCTTTCAAGCAGATGTTGCATTTACTAACGTGGTTTTTTTTGCAACGGTCCAACCTTGACAACAAGTTCTATCACCACATCGCGTCACACTACATCCAAACAGGTAGCGAAATTGAATATTTCCCTTGAATAATTTTTAAAGACTATCGACATAACACATTTTAGATGCTTATCTTAACGAATTAATGTTTTTCTTCCAAGTTTTCATGCTCTATTTGCAGCTGCTGGAAAACTTTTTTTGTCGTGGTTCAGTGAATGAGTGCACAACACGTTTCAACATTACACTCCGAAATCAGTAATGGCACGAAAAGTTCGTTGTCATTGAGGGATGTTTTGCCACACTCGCACATGGGTGGTTTCAGTGATCTACACTGAAAAATCGCAGTGGGCCGACCTAGACGACGGGCCAACCCTGACAACATTCCCCTATTTATATTCTTTACTGAACAGTTAATAGTATATTAAACAACAAGTTTAGAAAAGTAAAGTTTTACTAAACGAATATAGCTTTTAAGTATGAGCGAGCACAGCGAGCGAGTAACTTAAAAGCTATATGAGTTTAGCAAAACTACTTTTCTTACGAGGTTTGTTTATACAATTTTTTCGTATTTTGTGAAAATCTAATCTAAAATATGAATTTAGACATTTAGATCGGTCTAAATTTTTTCGTATGCCTTCCTTCCGATAATTCACGGGGGGTGAGTACGAGGCGAGGGGTGCGAATTTTTTACTCAGTTTTTCGATATCTAGCGCCGTTCTTGAGTTATTGCTAATTCAAAAAGTTTTTAAATAGATATTTGTGTAAAATTTTCGTAATCTAGTAACCAGACACGGCTTTATTTATTTACATAACAACAGTTAATTTTTATTTTTTGATTCGAATTTTGTGTAAGTTACATAATATTAATTATAAAAGTGAGATTGTTAAGTTTTCTAGTTTGAATAATAATTTTGTACTTTTAATATACATAAATGTATAACAATGATTCCAATATTTAAATAAACAATCTTCTATCCAATAGTTTTTTATTGACAATGACATTACTATATAGTAAAGTGACATATCTATGTGCTAAAGTGCCACTTTATTAAATGATTTTGAATTTAATAAAACAGCACATTATCAGTCAAAATGCGAAAAAAATCATTATTTTAACATTTGTTTAGTTTGATTATTTTTACATATTCTAACTTTATAAAGTTTAAAATTTATACTGACTAGAAACCATTTAACTCGTAGTTATAATAACATAAATGTATAAGTAAATACTACATTTTTTTGTATTTGGTATTTAGTATGTGTAAATATACCATATTTATAAAAACAAAAGTTTTTTTTTGTTCGTTGTGAATTCGCATTATAAAATAAAGTTAATACACTTTATTTATACTATAGTAATAATACTTTAAGGGGGGGGGTAAGCTTTATAAGGTAAAAAAAATAGCATATTTTTAAGAATTTTTTTAGACGATACAGGTAATGCTGGTTGATTTAATTAAGTTCCATAAAATAATACAACACCTTAACGATATTCTCCTACATTTTCATTGCAAAATAATGATAAATAAGCCGTTAGCAGCAAATCTCCGCAAGCGCATTCGAAAAAACGTTGTTTTTTGCGGTGTACGTTAGTGGATCATCAGAAACAAAAAAATCAAAATGCGTTTATTAGGTGAGATTTTCTCGAAGTAACGCTGTCGAGTTTTTTCCTTTTTATTTTTTTTTATCTTACAATAACAAATTTGTCGATTTTATTTTTAGCGAAAATCACATTTTTGACTTTCAAGTGCTACCGTAATTAAAAAAATTAATAAAAAAAAAACTCGACAGCGTTACTTCGAGAAGCATCTTATCTAATAAACGTATTTCGATTTTTTTGGTTTCACATTATCTATTGACGAGTTATAGCGGACACCGCAAAACAACTTTTTTTCGAGGCGTCTGAGGAGATTTGCTGCCAACGGCTTATTTATTAGTATTTTGCAATGAAAATTTAGGAGAATATCATTCAAATGTTGTATTATATTGTTTTAGGAACTTTATCGTACTAAGCAGATTCCTAAATTTGTAAAATAGCGATTTAATTTTTAATCCAATTTTAGGGTTCATTAGGTTTCTTTATTTAGAAAAAAAAATTTACAATTTTGCTCTCCATTATACCATAAACATGATTTTTAGTTTATTCTAAAATACTGATATGATTGCTAAAAGCAATTAGGTTTTTGGTGTTCGTTGTATTGTAGATTGGTGTATAAAAAGTAAGAGTTTATTTTTCATCGCACGTCGAAAGTTACGGCCATAAATGCACAAACAATGCAACATGTACTGATGAAGGAGCCAACTCAATAGGACATACACCTCGACACCAAGGTGTAGTTAAGGAAACTAGGTTCCTTGAATGAACCTAAAATACGACAACATCCTTAATATAATATTGAGTATGTATATAATGTACCTATCTATAATTATAACGTTTTTAAATTATTATTGTAGTTGTATAAAATCGGCAACAATGAATACATTCATATAATTCCTTCGCTATTTTTAGCATGTCAAGGTTGAATTAGCTTTTTTTATATAATTTTATTTTATAGTTTCCAAGTTATATAATTATTAACTATTCTGTACAAAAAAATTGTGATAATTAAAAATATTCATTGCCTACTTTATTTCAGTTGCATAAAATCTTCTATAGAAGCTATGAATTGAAGTCATAATTGTAATTGCTTGTTGAAAATACATAATATTAATTATTTCAGTAACTTGCATTTTATTTTTATTAAATGTATTTGGCAGTATTTTTGTTTTTAAATTTATCAAAATACTGTAACTCTTCTTGTCTATTAAATGAAAATTAAATGTTAGAATTTTTGGCATACGAAGTTCAGGTGTTTTTTTATAATAATTAATTTACCTCTTAACTGGAATGATATATTAATATAAGCCCTCCAGTTGTTTCGATATTGTATTGTGTTATTGATTTATAATATAATGTAGTATAGCCGCAGCTATACGTAATTATACTCATGATCAATAAATTATTATCCGCTTAAACACATTCGTTAGTATTTTGGTAGTGTTTGCTAAGAAAAACATGAAATTCATTTTATTATCCATTTTTTTAATGCGTTGATATGAATGATTATTCTTGTTTGTCAATTTTTAAATTAGTTTATTTGGGTTCTTTAATCAAGTTATCAATAAATTTTTAAAAGTACGAAAAATACAAATCTGTGAGGCAGCTTTTAATAATTCATATCTGATTCATAATTAAATAAGCAAAAGGGATAAATCACGATATATTTTCTGTTTCTTGTTCTGTCATTACTGTGAATTGAAAAGTGGATAATCGCACTCAAGTTAATACTAATTTTATAAAGCATTTAAATTTTTAAACTTTGAATATTTAAAAGCTACTCTAAAACAATTTTGTCTACTACCGTTACGCAATTGTTCACTTTCTACACTGATTTAAGTTATATAATGAACCACTTTCACGTAGTAGTATGGAAAGAAATTTTTTTCAACACCGATGTTAAATATAAATTCGCTGTGCTTTTATTATTCTTACATTGAAGAAGCTGAAGTTTGACATTACTTCTTTTTAAATAAAATATTGATAGTTTACAGATTGCTATTGTAATAAAGAAATTAGTAAAATATATATTGCAACTTTGATTATAATTTCATTAATTTATTCTGATCGGATTATTTTATTATTTAAATATAGTATGGGAAACGTTTGTTCGATACGTGTAGAAACTTCTTATTATCGTACTTGTTTTGTTTTGCAAGTATCACGCGCGTTTGATAACGATTTATTTTCTACCCTAATCACATAAACCACTATTATAATCGATGGAATACGTGGTTTAAGTAGTGTAACTCGGTATTAACCATATCAATATTTTAGAAAAACAAAAAATGCACACACACTTTTCAGAACTGAAATGTTTTTAAAGAAAATACTAAATAAAGAAAAAGTTTATTACCGCAACAAATGCAGGTACAAGTCTTGTAGGTTAAGTTAGAGAGGGGTGGGGGGGATTATTTGATAATACGAAAAATTGAGGTGGGGGGGTTATATTTACTAAAAATATTTGGTCGAGATGAGTTATTTAAAAGTCAAATTAGCGGTTTAATAAAGATAAATGAATATTTTAATTTATTGATTTCCATTGCTTCTAAAAATTCTAATTTTTTACTTTGCTTCATATGTAAAATTTCATAACACTCCCCCTCCCCCGTTTCAGGTTCGTATCAAATAGGTGTTTCGCGATTGTCGATTTTCTGTCTGTACAAACCGAAAATTAGCGAATTTTTTTAGAACCACCATTATTACTGAATTAACGATTTTTTTTAACAAAATGCGTAATAGATTCAAACATCGTAATTCTATAAATACTCTTAAGAAATTTTTAAAATACTCATCGTTATGTTTTAGGTATAATGTAACCCAATTTCCTTACTTTTAAAACTCTTCTTTGATCTTGATTGGACTTGGCAAATTTTCTATTCGAGTTGGTTTCCTAAGTTTATTTTTATGAACGAATTTTAAAATGCGTAAATTTATAATTATAATTAGATAAGCCTCTTGTCTTAAATATTAGTCATGATGAAATACCAATATATGTAATATTATTAATCGACAATTTGTATAATACTTGATAAAGTATAATTAAACAATTTTATCAACTTTTATCGAATAAATATTTAAAAGCGTATGCTTGTGTGTAGAATATTTGCAATGATATTATTGACATTGAAGTATCCTGAGTAGGTAACTAACGCTTTTCTCCCCAATTCGTCTGGGATTTAATCGTCCAATCTGTGTCTCTTCTCAATTACCTCTTTCAAATTAATAATTAACAATTAATCTCACCGTCGTGGTAAAAACGACGGCTGAGTAAACTAGGTTTTAATTGCGTTTTACCCTATTAAAACTGAGCGCTTGAAATGAGTTTCATAACAAGCATAATAATTTAAGCTTTTGTATTTGAATACTACCATATCGGCTTATAAAATATAAAAATGAAAAAATATAACATATTAAAACATTTTAATATAATTTTTTTTAAGAAAAGTATTTAAAAAAATTATACTCTTATTAAATATTTTTGTTAAAAATATTATAAAGGAGTACTTCAGTCTAAAACTTGTGATATAAATAATATGTGATTTATCTTTAACTTATTTATATAACATCGTAAAAGTAAATGAACGTTAAACTCCGTAAAAATTTCTTTCTTGTCAAATCGATTACATTAAGCACCTAATTGGTTTACTAGAAGACCACTCACGAAACCGGTAAATACATCTGGTCGAGAAACTGCATCACGTATTTTATTGAGGGATATGTGCATTACTGGTTACTACTGCTGTTGCTGGAAAGAAGTTGTGATTATTGTAGTTAACACTTATACGGATTTACCATGAAAATTTTGCACCCCAATACTAAGTTTGGCCCCGAACTTTTTTTTTTATAAATTAACTTCTATTAAATTATGGGTTACGCGAATTGTATTTTAAAAAAATAATTGCTCTGTAGTAAATAATTAATTTACTAATCAATGAATTATTAAAACAAAACTACCAAAAGAGTTCAGACTCAACGAATTTTGCATTATTTAGTACTTCTTCGGTCATGTACGTTTTCGTAGTAGTTTATTTATCATTAATTGTTCTAGTTGTTCGACCTTCGGCCTCACTTAAAAACATCATGACCATAAGTGTAGATTATAGTAGTTATTTTTCTTTCTATATTCTTTCGTTAAGATTCTTTTTACTACTCGCAACAACAAATTTCTTAGAAGGTTTTACTGTAATGAAATAGAAAGGAAAGTTCATTTCAGTTTAAGAAATTCAAGCTCGTTAATTGTTTCATTGTAAACTAATTCTTATTTTGATTTACTGAACAATGACAATTAGATAGTAAGATTAATCTTTCTAGATTAAGAGTGATGTTTCCATTTCTCTTTCTTATGGGTTTGGAATTTTTTGAGCTATGAGGCGAAAGTTTTCAGAAAGACTCCAGTAGCTAATACTATAGATATAATCTTTGCTAATCTTATATAGCGAAATTGTAAAATTTGCAGATTACCCTGTTACATGGAATCTTAAGCTCCAATATCTTTTAAGTAGATCCGGTAGATCTGAAGAAGATGGATAACAATAAAAAAAATGACGAAACAATAAAGGCTTGCAATGAAAGAAAGGTGAACGGAAAGGGAGAATGGAAAACTAACTTTAAAAAAAGCCAGCGCTAATTTTAGTTGATCACTTGAATAGTGAGAAATCGCTTTTACTGCAGTGAAGGGGTTAGGTCATTATAAATATTTAAAAAATCTAAGAAATGTGTAATATTTAATAATATAATTATATTGTATATTGTATTGTATAATACTTGCAGGTATAAAAATATAATGTATGTACACTACCGTCGGAAAGTTTGGAAGCAGACTTTTTTTTCAATAAAGCACTTACCTATAATTTTAAAAGATTTAATTATTTTAATGCTAATTATTAAGAAAATAGGTAAATAACTATTGATTTTATATCATATAACAATTAGATAATTATTAAATTTAATTAAAAAACTAGAGTGGTCTTCCGGAATGGAAATAAAAGAATAGGTAGTCATAAAAATACCAAAATTAAATTCTAGAAAATAATTATTTATTAATGCCCAACATAATGTTCATGAACAATGTTCACAAGCGCTATTTGTTACTGAATTAAATATAAATTATACGAGATAACAGTTATCAACATATTAGATGGAATGCATAAAGTATAAGCAAATGATTATACTTCAAATTTAAGCAATGTTGATATTGTTTCCTTGGAAGTAATCTCTTCAGATATAAATAATGCACTTCTGCCACTTTTTTTCCAATCCTCGAAACACTTCTCGAATGCCTCTTTTACCGATAAACTCTTGCACCGATTTTTGCTTTATCACCTCTATGGTGTCCAAACATTGTCCTTTCACTGTTCTTTTCATCTTTCCAAAAAGAAAGAAGTTG
This sequence comes from Cantharis rustica, assembly GCA_911387805.1. NCBI lineage: Eukaryota > Metazoa > Arthropoda > Insecta > Coleoptera > Cantharidae > Cantharis > Cantharis rustica. The sequence goes on from OU426877.1 coordinate 94,885,282, forward strand.
CATGAAGCCATATCAGGCAAATAAGGAAGCTACTGCAACACGATGGTTCAGTTTTTGGTCAAAATTGAACGAATTAACAGCTATGCGTGAGCTAGTGCGTTATCGTGGTGCAAAATCCATTAATTGTCAACCCATAATTCTGGGGTACAATTTTGGAAACTTTCGCTCAACTAAAATCCCTTCACGTGCGACTGTGAGTACGTACCAATTATTATAATAATTTTATTAGTATTTCTGTGACTACACAACAGAAATACTGTACTAGGTTCATTTGATATTATTTAATTTGAAATTAATTCTTATGTCAAAATTGACATAATAATTCAAAAATTACTAGTTTGAAAACGACAATCTGGAATATAACAAAAAGTAATAAGCAAATAATTGATGTTGTAAATGAAATAATAAAGGCGATTTTTTTGATTAAAACATAATATAAATTTGTTTCGAACTTTTTGATAAATTTTATAATATAAATAGTAAATCTACGTAAATCTATAATTGCTGGTGAAATAGCGAGTAAATTAATAAACTACCCATATCTTTTTAAGGCTCTATCCATATTATAGTTATTAATATTGAATTATAATTCTCGTGGATGTTCAAAATATATATTTTGGGAAATCTATCTTGTATTTAATAAAATTACATTTTGCCTACCGGTTTCGGACCCGTCTTCGGGGCACAGCTTCAATTACACATAATTAATAAATTGGAAACATGTAACTAATACTCGTTAAAATATTTTTTGTAAATTCAAAACTTATAACTTACATTAAAAAGAGTCAGAAACATTCATGATTAAAACTTGACGTTTCATTTAAGTTTTAATCATGAATGTTTCTAACTAGAAATAGTTTACTTTTTTTTATTGTAACTTATAAATATTGAATTTACGGAAAAAAGATAGTTTATTAAATCGAAACCGGTAGACAAAAAGTTATTTTATCTAATGAAAGAATATTAAAATAAATATTTAGAAATATTAAATAATATTATGTACAATAATATAAAAGAAACGATTTATTATAATTTATTACTTATTGCAATAAAGATACTATTTACAAATATCAAATGAAATTATTGTGTTCTTTAAAAGTTTTTTCTAAATAAATTGTTACAAAAACCATTCGAAATTAATACAAGGTTTGTTAACGACCAACCGATGTAATTTTCGTAAATAATGCTTAAAACAAGTTCCGTTAATAACCACAAAACTATCATTATATGTCATTTTTGATCTAAGAATTAATTTGAAATTAAATAATCAACAAATGAGTGTAGTTTCTGTCATTGTCTTACATAAATATAGTCGAATTCATTTTAACCACTGATTTTAACTCGCGTATGACTTATCGAAAAAATTGTATGAATCAAAATTTACAAAACGTATGTCTTAGCGTTCTTTATATCAAACGAGATGTCAAATGTCATAATCTTTGACGAGATTATATGTCAAAAATCAAACGAGATGACAGTTAAAATCGACGTACGTTTAATTCATTTTCATAACAAAGTTACGGCGACGTATTCTTTTTTTCTGTCTCTTTTCTAATAGCTACTTTTTTCTAAATATGACAAAGATAACCAAATGTTATACGTTCAATCTCACTACATTTAGAGATTAGACATACGCGAGTTAAAAAAAATTCGACTATACTAATAAAATTATTATAATAATTGGTACGTATTCATAGCGAGCGAGGATTTCATGAATAATGGTCCCCTAGTCTTTTTTTGACTAATTTCAAGGTAATACTTCTTATTTATCATACGGCTTGTTGGTAAGAATTCGTGATTCACTGCACCTTTGTAATAAAGAAACAGTAAGGCGAACATTCACATTTGATCAAACTTGAAGTGCTTTTTTCGATCTTGGTTCTCCAGAAATCTTCCATTGAGAAGATTGGACTTTTGTTACAACGTCATAGCCATATACCCACATTTCGTCTTTGGGTTCTCAGCAACTTCAGCTAATGATTCCTGAGAATTGCATTTGCAGATCCGTTTTTAATGAAAATTCAACAATTTTGGAACAAATTTAACTACCACTCCCCTTTAAGTCTAAATTGGTTATAAACATACCATCATATGACTCAATGGAGATTCCAACTTCTGCGACTTCTATAGTGATTTTATTTGCAAGAACCATTTTCTTTACTTTTTCAACGTTTTCATCGATAATTGATGTGCTTGCACACCCACAACTAAAAAGACAAATTGTATAAAAATATCCAACGAATATTTTTAATGTCCGCAGGTTGCTTGAGTCAATTAGATACACAAATACAGTCTTTATGCACTTGTTGTTAAGTAAAATATTTAACAAGAATTTTGAACTTTTTCTTTCTGAACACATTATTTTTATTCCGAAAAGCTCAAATACGACCTGAGGCATTTCAGTTTTCACAAACGATTTAAATTGTAACAATTGATAAGCTCTGAAAAACAAATATGACCGCTAAATGACAACAATAAAAAAATGTAATAAAATCTAAATAACGATCATTTTGAACTACAAATATGAAGAACGATTGCACAAAGAGTTCTGTTTTTAAAAATGGTCAAACAAACCATTAATTTTTTCTGAACCACTTGATATTGAATAACCCGCAGGAAGCGGTAGAAGAAGAACAGATAAAAGATTATGAAAATGTATATTCGTAGACAATTAATATTATATTCTTGAATTATTTCCTAATTTTTATCGCGATTAACAAATAATTCAACACAATTTATAATATTCTTGGTGAGGTTTTGACCAGAAGAATAAATATAAATAACAACGGTTTTAAAAAATCCGAAATTGGGGTAATGTTAGTAATATTTTACAATAATGAAATGTTTCGTATTTTCTTATTAAGTATATTACATTATTTTATTATATTTATAGCTGCTATTTATAGATTATATAATATCGATCTGGCCATGATGTATCTAATACTGTTTAGGCGGAATTATTTTTACCGAAAGTACAAAACTTTTTGTATCATTAATATCTATCCATACAAATAAAACACCGTATTTGTAACGTATCACCGTTGGAAGAATTTTTATGATAAAAAACTCAAATATTACTTGACAGTTTTGAAGAAGGTATATAAAATTGAACGCTCGTACTCGTATATCTTAATTTTATGAATTGAGGTGGTTATTTTGCAATGTATCAAAATTGTTTTGTAGATATGAACTTCTGGCTTCGATAACAAATGTAATTTAGGAAAACAAAGGTTATGAAATATAATTGAAATGAGTGTTGGAATTGGAAGAAATTAAAAGGATTACTTTATATTTCGTTTGAATTCAAAAGTAAAATAACAAAATCAATTCCGCCGAGGATTCACAAATAGTTTAAAAGTTTTTGCATAGCGGAATAACCAACCACTGCGTACGTAACGTACGTGGTTTCGGTAAATTAATATCGTCGCCAAATACTAACGCTTTTCGCACTCCCCTTTTAATGTTTGCGAGTGGCTTTCCCAGCTATTTCGGTGACAATTTTTCATTGTAATCACTCCTTGTGTAAGTGGAATGCTCGTAATTTGAAATATGGACTTCAGTTATATAGCTTATTGTCGAGTGAATGTTCAACGACAGTATACTCAAGAATTTATAAATTTAATATCAGACGTTAAAGTATATTTCAAAAATTTTAGGAATTTTATTTAATAAAATTGTGTCAATTTCTTAAACATATCGAAAGTATTAAAATTATTGTATTTTGTAGTATGTACTATGCAATTTTTTGATGTGTTGTTCAGTTTCAACGTGGACTATTAATTTCACGTAAATGAAATGCTCACGCTATAAACAATAGCAATTTATTTTCAGGCAAAAAAGTTATTTATAGTTAAAAATATAGGTAAGCGGTTGGAAAATTTCAATTTTATCGTACTAAAGCATTTTATATGTTAAATACATGTTTTTAGAACTTCTCAACACGAAAATTACAATATCTTAATAATAAAAGCTTTTCCCTAAAATAAGTGATATGTTGCGAGCATCTGCGATTTCGTTTTCTTTTCAATTAGATGTTCAATTTCCTTTGAACGTCAAGTTCGTGGTTTTCAACACAGCGCTTTTATTAAATTGAGATAATGCACGTACACCAATAAATATATTTCAACGAAAATTTATTTTTTCTTAAATTGTATTTGCAGTACACGCCACTCTTAAACTAACGAAGCACACGGGAAATTGGCTCGATTGCTTTTACCTACTTATTTTCAATATTAACTTTTTTTATCAATACTTTGTATCTATTATTTACGCTTACGTACTACTTTTACCAAAAACCTGCAAGCATTTTATTTATAAAACGAAAATTAGTATTTTAAACCTCCAATCCGAATAACGATTATTCGTTAACATTATAGCTTTAAATGAACTACGAATTAAGGGCTGTGCTACATTCGATTGCAATTATTGTATTATTAATATAGATAGGTTTACCAAATTGCCTGTGCATAATAAATAATTGTACGCATACAAATTTCGATTATTAGTATTTTTTTTATAATAAAGGGGTTTTTATTTTTTACATGTTCAATTAATAAAAATTATTATCATTTTAAATATTATTTAAAATAGTATTTTACATAGTGCATGTTCATCCTAGTTAGTTTTACGTATAGTCGTGCGACACCGTTTTGATATATTTGGTTTCCCAACTTGGTATGCCATTCCAATTAACTATAGATAGAATCTAAACTTTAATGTTCAACTTGAACTTGTATCTAAAACTTTGTCAACAAAGTTGATGTGAAAATCAAAAGTAGGTATTGGAGCGTTGTAAAGTTAACGAAATTGTTTACAATTTATTGTGAAGCGATACTAATTTTTTTTTTATGCAATTTATCTTTTAGACGTTCACTACTTGCGAAAATGTATGGTTTTGCCACGCACACATTCACTAAAAAAAGCTTCATATTTCATATGAAAGTGTGATAATAGTAAGTTCGCGTGTGGCCAATGCTTCTAAGGTGGTATCTATATTATCTTGAAATCTCACCACCCAATTTTTATATTGAATGAACGATCCTAAGAAAATCTTTTACCGATTAAGTTACAACACGTTATTTCATTATATTACTTTCAATCTAGCCATTGCACGAATATATAGGACCTCTACACAGACGTAAATGACTATACATATGAGTACATGGTTGTGCATTAATTGACGTCTCGAATACAAGAGATGTTGAATTCTTAATTATTTTGAGTTCGCTATTAAAAGTATTAAATTTTAATTGAGTTTAGTTTTTCGGTTACTGTTGCATATCCCATCCCACGATTTTAACTTTTTCCTATTGACTATTGGAAAGAGGACAATTTTCTGAGTATATTAACACAAAAATTATTGTGGATTATGCAATAGTTGTCGAAATAACAGCATTTTAAAATTACGAAAAGCAGGCAAATGTAATATGATATACCCGATGTGTGACGGTCGGTCTCACGTTGAGATACGGTCTCGTCGGTGACGGTCTCATTTTGTTGACGGTACGTGTGCTTTAATATAGTCTTAATGTTTCGTTTATTCGATGTCGACCTGCGAGACATCCGAGACGGTACATGACGACACAGACGCGCGCGCTTTTTGACGCTTGAAGTTCAAATCGCTGATCGCCCACAAAACCCCTTTTTTTATTAGTTTTCGACACACTTTGGCAAACTTTGGTTTAACTTCTTCAAAGTTCAAAATTCAAAATTTATCAATTCCCCTTGTAAAACTTTTGTTCACCACTCAGATCGACGCGGCCAAACCCGCGTCAGCGTATATTTTGATCCAAGATCTCCAACGCCCGTTATCCATGCACCAGACGAAGAAGATTAAAGCGCCTACGGCGCTAAACGCTTCGCATTGCCAATCCGCTACGCTTCGATGTCGACACCCGTACGAGTTCTATGGCTTCGAGTTCCACCCTTGGCGAGTTCTGTCATTTTTCAGGGATATTTTTAATTTTTTTTGCGTAAGGTGAAAAAATAAAACAGGCCCGGAGGGCGCCGAAGGCGTCCGGAGGGTCTGTTTTGTTTGCTTAGAAAAGTGTCCTTTCACGTATTTTCAATAGGAAAAAGTTAAAATCGTGGGATGGGATACGCAACAGTACCCAGTTTTTCTTTTGTGAGCGAACTTTAAATAATAAAAATAAAAAAGAGTATTCGTTTATTATTACAATTTTGCTTGGATACTGAAAATATACTATCGTTGATTGATAAATAGTAAAGATACGCAATGCAATAAGAAATTGTGACTTTTCCCCCCACCAGATATTTCAACACCCCACTACCTCTTAGCCTACAAACTCAATGCTAAGAAAGTGTCGCCACCAATAGTATTATAATTGTACCATAATTATCTCGTTGATACGTGATATCTGATACAATATTATCATAGTTTATAATAATGCAGGTAGTAGTATTTTTTCGCCGAACTCTTAGGTACAGTATTTCAATGCGCAAACTTTTCCTATAGAATTTTTTGTAGTAATTAATAATGAGAAAGTTAAAAATCAGTAAATACAAAAGATTTTTATTTAAATCAAAAAAAAATAATTATAGCATTTTCAAAATATACAGTGGTTCTAAAAAATATTCGTACACTCCTACCTTAGCAATGTTAATTGTACATTTTGAAACCGTTTTTTATAATGTAAAAATCGAATTTACATCAAATCTTTTTAAGACATTTTTTGTTGTAAATTTCACTGTTTTCAATTTTGTTTATATACATTTTTTTATATTTTTGCGCCGTTTCTGACTGACAGCGGCTTAAACAAGACTCGGTAAAATACGAGAAATATTGTCATCTATATCTCGGAAACGGTAAGAAAAAATAAAAAAATTAACAGACATTTCTTCTTGTAAATTTTATTTTCTAGATTTTTGTTCATATAAATTTTTCTATTTGGTTGCACCGTTTCCGAGATATAGATGATAACATTTTTCTTATTTTACCAAGTCTTGTTTAAGCCGCTGTCAGTCAGAAAGGGCGCCACAAAATAGAAAAATGTATATAAACAAAATTGAAGGCAATGAAATTTGTACTAAAAAGCGTCTAGTTTTGCTGTAAAATGGATTTTGATATTCAAAAAAAACGGCTTCAAAATGTACAATTAACATTGTTAACATAGTGTACGATCACTTTCTGGAGCCACTGTAACTGATGTAAAAACAATCCAATTAATTAGTTAATATTCTAACTTTTCTATTTTCTTTTCTTACTTTGCTAGCATTTAATCGTATGGATTCCAGTTCTTCAGAAACAGTTTTTAAGTTTCTATACAATTTAAGCATAATTAAAAAATAAATGGCATATTTTGTGTGTTCATCGCAAAACTTTTTGAAGTCTATTTCAGTTTGTGATATTAAATCTTTTGTAATATTATTAACGACAAATGTACATTTATTTTTTGAAAATGATGAATTAAATAATGTTATTAATTTATACACGAACTGCACAAAACAATCTGTTGGCCTTTTCAAATGTGTAATTTCTTCGGCTCCATAGTCTTTACATAACAGGTAATATTCATTTTCAGAAAATATTTCTTCTTTAAGCTTAACTAAATTTTCCATACATGTTTTGCAATTGTATTTTTTTAATAATTTGAATGCAATATAACCAGCAAGATAAACCGTGCTGCAAGATTCTAAATTTACACAATCACTTAACACCGGTGGATTTGTCGAATCAGCATTATTCTTTTGTTGTACTAATTCCGATGTAGATTCTTGTAAGATATTAATTTCACTCATTTCATTTTCGATAAATTGCTCATCTGTTTCTGACTCATCCACTAATAGTAACTGTTCGTTTACATCTAATGTTTCGGCTTCATCGTCTTGACAATTTGCAGAATCAACGCCCGATTGAAGTCTTATAAACATATTGTGCTGCATTGAAATCCGAAATTGTCGAATAGAAGGCATTGGGTTGTATCCACCCCGGTTTCGTATCACGGAAAAGAAATTTTCTAATGAATCCTGATTGATAAATCCGGTTAACAGATATTTGACGCCATCCTTTTTTAAATCATCCCATAATAATAATATTGATCGAATAGTCCATATGAAACCGCCGATACAGTAAATATTATTAAGCTTTTTCTTCTTCTTTTCATCCCCCTTCTTCTTCTTCTTTTTGTCATCACCACTTTCATTACTGTAGACTTCGATATCTTTAAAGTACTCTAATCCATCGTTTAGAGTTTTTAAAGACGTATTTGCAAAGACGGACAATGGTCTTCTTTGCGGGTTGGGATCTTTCAAAATTCTGCTATTTAAGGAATCAAAAATGTTGTTTATTGTTTCAACAAAGTCTGCAGTATTATTCGCTGAAGAACTTTTTACCTCCTTTGATTTAAAAACAGTTCGTACTGCAGAAGCTACCGAATGGCTGAAAATTTGTGCAGCAAGTTTAACACGCATTTTTTGGAATGTATTGGGATTTATGTGAATCGGCGTAATTTTTGTTAAAGCCCGAGATGTTTCACTCTTTCTATCTACAGCGTAGGTTTCCACAATGTCATTCCAAGAAACAGGCTTTCCACGAATCAAGAAGTTTAATTTTGGATTCATAAAATTATTTCTAAGACTCTTTAAAAGATGAGGAGGGTCAAAGCATGTGAAAATTTTTGTATTGTTTATGACTATAGTGGGACTTTCTTGTGTAGCGCCTAATTCTGTAAATACACCCCTATTGTTAGATCCTTGGTCACAAACCAAAATCATGGGGTTTAAAGATATACTAATTATTTCATTTATAACTTCGACAATTAGCTCTAATAAAACACAACTCTTAATTGGACCCGAAGATACATAATAACAAAATGGAATTTTCCAATTATGCAGTAGTCCACGTAAGTAAAATATCATTGCAGTATTAGCAATTTTCCCATTTCGACCCAGGTGCCCTAAATCTTCGTAACCTTCAATTATATCCTGACTTTTGTTATATTCTAACTTTTTTTTTAAAGTAATTTCATCAAACATGACCACACACCTTTTTTCACTGTCACTCATGGTTCTAACTTTAATTGCTAACTTTTTAGTCAAATTTGTTTTTACACCTGTTACCAAATTAGAAATTTTCAACCATGACTGCACGGTTCGTTGAGCTGGTAAAACTAAACCTAATTTATTTCTCATGTATTTGTAAGATCCTGGAGATTTATAATACAGGGATAACGCCAATTGTTTTTCATTGTATGCCCAAGATGTATTCTTTCTATGAAACAATTGCATATTTGTTAAGGTTTTTACTGCGCGAGATTTATTTTTAACTTGATTTTGCAGGATGGTTTGTGTAGAAAACTTCTGCAATCGCTTCAACTTCAATTTGAATTTATTTTTCTGCGCTATGTTCGCTTTTAATTTTAGCCGCGACATTTTCAATTTTGATTCCCGCTTCATACACTTTGGAGTAAGCACTTTTTCTTCTACGGGAGAAGGCATATCTAATATTCTTCTACTTACGGTGGATGTACATGAACTACCGGAATCGATAGAAAATTTTCTTTTTTTCGCTACATAAGTTTTTAAAACATTAATTCCACTAGTGCTAGGTAAACAAGGAATTGTTTCGTTCGTAATTTTTATTGGTTCTATTGAAACCAAGTACTTTATTGGGATTGCACTTTTAATCAAATATTTCCTGACAGGATTACACTTTATATCGCTAGCTAAAAAATGTTCCTCGCAAATTAATTTATGAGATAAATCTTTATTATCTGCTACTGCTATACGAATATTACCGCAATTTTTTTTCCATTCCTCACATCTATTTAAATCTTTAATAGGAAATTTAAAATACGTTAAATCGCGCCTATTCTTCAACGTATTTTTACAGTTTATGTAGACGCATGTGTGATTCGCTATTGACATTGTAGCTGCACAAGTGTACACTAAGACAATCGGAATGCAACTGAAAATTCTCGACCCACACCTACAATAACGCCAACTACATGTCGACCCATTTTCTCAGCACGTTTTTATCCATAAGGTTGCATATCTTTACTATTTATCAATCAACGATACTATGCAATTATTGCAATGTCAATCAATTTACTCCCGTACGTGGTCAAGTAACAAATTCTTGCTGTAAATTAATAATAGAGTGGACTAATGAAACAACATTAGAATTTTTAAAATTATACCAATAGGATGTAATTTAAATCCTACCGATGGCCAACACAAAAATGATAACTATAAATGACGCATTGCACAGAATAAAGCTCAAGTCCTACTAGAACCACTTACAGTTACTTTATAGAGAGTATTTTTGTTTATGTATGCTTTAAGATACATCCATTAATGGGATTTATTGACTTGGATAACGGCAAACCTTTTAATTAAAAGAATATGCCATACTTTTTTAGAGCATATATTTCTCGGTAGGTTTTGTAACATTCTGGGACGGTTTAGGGGTTATAGTTTCCAGTCCCTAGAAAGTCTCTGTAAAGCCACCCACTGCCATGCACTAAAATTCAATTTGTGCAAATAATAAATAAACCACTACTGTTGGTTGAAAGTTTGGTTGGTGGTTTACGGTTTTATTAACTTAGCACCTGTAAATTGATTTTCCTTCCCCAATTAAATTATTACTAGATAGTTTCACCTTAGTGAAAATAGCAAATAAACTTTACTTAAGATTATTTAGTATTATTGCGTAAAATTTTAAACAATTTGTCCAAAATTTGGACAATTAATATATAAAAACTGCATAGCAATGAACTAAAAAAGATTATGTACGAAATTTGCAAAAATATAATCCCTATATGATGTTATCCGCCATTTGATTTTACCTTAGTTTTTGATCAACAACTTATCGAGTAATTAATCATTAAAGTTTTAATAATAAAATATAATTCGAAAACGAGGTGTGACGCCTACACTACGCAACGAATGGTATTGGAACCAAATTTGTTTGCTCTAATGAATTTTGTCCACGCACAAACTTTAACCTAAACTAAACTATTTAATTTCATAATATTTATTTTTTTTTAAATTATTTTAATATATTTTATTTAATTAAAATAACCATATTTAAAATTTTAGATATTACAAATAACAAACTATTGGAATCTGTTCAAGAATATCATGTTTCCAGTAGGATGTTAGGAAATTGTTAAAATGGACGAAAAGAAGTTTACGCACGGGCAAAATTCACGATAAGAGCAAACAAATTTTGTTCGGGCATTGTTCGTGCGTAGCGCTGACGTCCCACCCCGTTTTTGCTTGTATTTAATAATGAGAACTTTAATAATTAATTACTCGATAATTAGTTGGACAAAACTTGAGACTAAATTCTGATAACTAATGAATTCTAATTTCGTACATAATTTTTTTTATGCAAGTACTTATTATTAAGTGCTTTCCGATCCCACAATAACATAAATGTGCAGAAGTAAAAAAAAAATGCAAATACAAAAGTACAAATTTTAATTTAATATTACCTGTATTTTTATTGATAATTCATTTTGTAATACATTTTCCAGCTTTACATTTCCACAAGGTGTGCGATTGTTACACCTACCACACATGGAAATCCGTCAGTGTTATGCCGTGCATTGTGTGATATGGACTTGACAAGTATGTGGTTTTATAAGTACCACATGTCACACAACAATTAATAATAGTCACATTCTGCAGAATATACCGGTACTTACCGGTGCCCGTTTCCGATTAATTAATTGAATACATAGTTTTGTTTAAACTATAGTTTGCTATGGTAAACTGTGGAGGTCCAATAGTCCTCGGACGATTCCAAAGGAGGAGGGCGAATAATACGCCTAATTGGTACAATACAACTCAGATTATCTCAAAATATATGATGTTATGCCAAGGAGAGTAGTTATCCAATTTTAAATTAAAATTTTTGGAAATTTTCATACAAATTATGCGTATTATTATAAAATCAATATCATTTTTGATATCCTATAATTATCACGAATAATTTATTGAATATAATAAATAAAAATATCAAGCTATATTGCTATTATTCTTATCAATTGGCAAAATTTTGTTCAATGTTAAACCAAATAATAATTTTGATAACAATACAATGGTTGACTTTCTTTTAGAGAACTAATTATTGTTTTCAGTTTGTTAAATGATTGTTAAGGGGATTACTGTTGTTATTACTTAAAAATAGCAATAAGTATTAGAGTATATGGAGACTATTAAATTAATGTGTATAGGTGAAAATCTTCAATGCTTCTACGGAAACTTTTTGTAATATACTATTCCTACAGCTTAAATCAACATGACAGCTTACGAAAAACTCGGTAAACTGTAAATAAAGAGTCGGAGAATAAAATCCCTAGGGTTACTAGAAGTTTTCCGATTTAATTTTCTTAGCTGAGAAAAAGTAACGTAAAAGACAACCGTATAGGTAGGAACTAAAATAACCATTTCCTTATTTATATCGATTTTTTTTAGACAAATTAGTACTCATATATAATTAAAATTCAACGCGTTTCGTTTAGCTTAGTTTTAAAATTTTTTTCTGAAACAAACGGCATGCCTGTAATTTCTTGACATATTATGAGTATACAGTAGGTAGATACTTTTACTAATTCCCTGAAAATAAGATTTTTTATTGTGGCTTATCTTGAAACGCACAGTGTTTTCTTGAATGTTCTGTTTTGGAGAATATGTTCAATCCCGGTTGTGCAATATAAAATCAATTTACGGTTTGAGTGTTACAATTTATAACACGTTCGTAAGCCATTCACAAAACGTAAATTTAAATTACATGAACACGAACGTGATAAATATAATCTTGGTTAACTGGGTTCCCCTTTAACAATTGGTTTTGGTTCTCATGTCCCGCGATTGCTTACTTCCGTTTTCTCGTCTTCATCAACTATTGGATTGTAAACAAATTCCTGAGCTGAAGAATAAAATTGCCATATTTGTGACTCATAAATCGTGTACAATACTACATTTCTATTAAAAGTTTTTAAGGTTTTGCCGAATTATCGCTGTTTAATGAATATACCTACTTAATTACTCTATTTATTATTTATTGCAACTTTACAGATTAACAGCAAATTTTAGTAATACATATGAAAATGCAGAAATAAAATCAAATGACGAATTACGCTACTTCTAATTTTTTTAAGTATATTAATATGTAAAAATTAGCATAGTTTGTACTTTCCACTAATTCTTTACAACCAACAATACAGACTTACTGTTCCATCCTTTCTTAAAGATTTTCAAACGTTGTGCAAGCCAGTGTAAAGTATTCATTTTTTTTAATCACATCTTTACAGACCATTTTTTAAAATTGGTTAAGATTAATATGTATATGATTCACGGTGCTTAATATGTATTTATTGTGTTTAAGAGATTAACAGATTCATTAAAAAGACGTCACGTCGTGTCATACGTATGATTACCCATCTGATTTGTACGGAATAATTTAGGATTCAGCACTCGAAACATACATATTTCTAAAATAAAATTTTGTTTCTGCAAACAATGTGTTCGAGCAAATTGTAACTTTTTTGTTTATTTTTCTACGACGTCTTGTTTTTTGAGGAAGATACATCCCTGCAATTCAATTTTAAATAATAATCAACTTCAAGTCTTGGAAGAAATGTTATAAAATAGTATTATTCTTGATCTGAATTGAATGCCTTGATTGCCCTTAATTGAATTTGGCTTGAGGTAAGAAAATGTTATGACTTGCTAAGACGAGGCATATCTTTTTCTCGTATTTATTTATAGTATATAAATAAAATTAGTTCCATTTGCTAATTAAAATAAATTAATTTTTTATAGCATTATAATCTACTTATCTAACACTCTAACTTTTCTGCTTCTGCGAAATGGTCTGATTTTTTTTCCTCATTTTCTAGTACATTTTTGACGTTCGCACGTAATGTTTCAAATATTATTTGTTATTAACTCAAATGTGTGCAGATAATAAAATTGAAAAGTAAAAAACAATTAAATAATTTTTATTGCTAGATAAAACAACAATAAAAATCAAATTGCCTTTTTGATGAATGGACTTCATAGAAGCATCGACAGATTAGAAAAATCCGTGTAAAATCAAACTCCTGGCAAAGATTATGCACTTATTGCAAAAATGTTCTGGATTGTGAAGAAAGTCATTAAACGAAAAGAGGCTATTTCGAATGTGTAAATAATTTTATCTTTACATAATATTTTTTATCTTTATATTTAATTTTATTACACATTTGTTGAAAAATTTTAAAATTTTTTATTGAGTAAAATTGTTTTCCATTTTATAAAATTCAGCAAATATTTTATTTTATTCTTGGTTTTCCAACTTCTGAAACGTGGTCTATAGCGGTACAACTTGATCCTATATTTAAAAAAACCCTACCTAAACAAATCTGTTCAAAATCGAAAAGTAGTAACTGTTTCCAAAGTGTATCTAATATACTTACGTGGTATTTTTATATTATACCCATGCCATGAGTAGTGATTTTGGATTTACCTCAAATCCTCTCTAATTATACACCTACGAGTTATAAGTTAGTGTTTATAAAACCTGGTTTTACAATAACTTATCTTGCACATATTTCTAAATGAGCTATGACAATTTGTCAAAAATTTAATGAGTTTTGTCAAATTATACATCTTGCTATTTATTTATCTGGTCACCACTGTGCGTATTACAAAATTTCACGCAAAAAGTAATTATTATTGTAGTGTAGGTACATAATTGAATTTTTCTTATTTATACAAAAATACAAAGGACTTTTTTTTTTAATTCAGCATTCCTAAAATTGTCTAATTCTTTTTTCACCTACTGTTATTTACTGATTGCTATAATTTGGTCCAGGACTGATTTTAAACGTGGCTGAATCAGCACAATAAGATTAATGACATTCGCCTAACGAACCGGCACATTCGTCCTACTACTATCCGTCATATGACCATTGTGGATCATTAATGATCTTTGAAAATGTGAAACTTTTAAATTACAAGCGATAGGTACTACTAAAAAACATATTTAATTATTAAAATTTTACATGAGTTACATGGCAATTGTATGTCTACTCTTCTCCATTCGAGCATCTACTTCGTTTTCTGCTTTAAATAAATTTTATTATGTTTATTTTTTACTTTATTATAATATCAAATATACCAAAAGTATAAACCAAAACAGCTTCTTTAAAGCTGGTATGATATGATCAAACAATTTATTATAAATTAGAAATAATGTATTTTGTCTAATTTAAGCAAAAATGTTTATTCCGTCTATTCTCTTAAAATTCGAAATGTTGAACAAAATCAAATTTATTAAAACATTATCAGATAAGACTTTTTGAAGTATAAAAATGATTTTAAAATATGAGGGAGAATTTACTTTAAAATGAAAATATTAAATAATTTTCATTTTGATTTAATAATAAATTATTAGATGAGACTTGGACGTTTAAATATACATACTATTTTGTGGATCTGATTTAAAGAAATGTTACTTTTATAAATTAATATGTTCTGGAGTTGATTTTATAATATAATTATTCGTAGGAAACAATTTCTTTTTAATGTTGTTAGTACAGACTTAAATTTTTACAATATAATAACCGAAAACATTAATAAAATATCATTGAGTACTTTGGCGGTTTAATAATCTCTTTATCCAATAATTTCTTAATTAAAATTCGTCCCATGAAATCTAAAAATATTATATAGATGTCTACTTTATAGGTTTTCATTTGGTTTTCATCAATTGTTTTCATCGTATTTTTAACATTTAATTTAAATATCAAATTCGTTAAATAGCAATTTTCTTATACGAAGAAAAGTAATAAAATTTAAATTTGCCATTTCCATCGAAATGATTATTAATTGGGCAGAGTAGAATAGCTTTGCGTTTTCGCTTTCTTCTGTCATCGTTAAGTTTTGTATCTACTTTGCGACGCTGCAGCCTCGCGAACTGTAGAAGCTGCAGCCTCGCGAACTGCTTTGCAAAGTGTGTAATATATTAGTTGCGAGTCATCTTCGCGAGGCCTCGCGCTGTGATTTTGGACACAGTATTTGGACGGTGCTTTTGCTTATGGAATTTTACTAAGTGGACATGGATAAACGCCTCGTAAATTCTGAACCAGTTTGCTGCTAAGACAGCTGCACTGCACAAAAAGTACAACTTAACGAGAGCGGTCGCATCGAATAAACAAAGTTTCCAAACAGGATAAAGTTTATATTAATGTCATACTTGACTGCCTAATTTAAGATAGATATATTATCGTTTACTGTGCTATTTTAATGAGTATTTGTTACCTAATATGTTAATAAGGTTTGATAATAAAAATTATAAGTTAGGTTCAATGTAATCTATCTTTTTATTGTAGGCATTTTATGTTTTAACTGCATATTAGTTTAAAATAATAATTTGTTATAATTTACCATCAGACAATCATTTTATTTTTTTTGTAAAGCTGCTCAGCAACCACCTCGAAATTGCAAATTTGCAATGTAAATATAAAAAGTACTCATTTTCCTTATTCATTATTGAAAACGAAATTATTAATACTAAAATAACTAAAGCAAATAACTGTCAGATAATGTTCATTAAATTTGTGCTATTAATAACATTCATAAATTTGATGAACTGCGTCGATTTCTTTGTTTATTAATTAGTAAATCAAAATGAATGTGTGCGAGCTTGTTGTTAAACATAAGTGGATACATTAAATAGAGATAACCACGCAATCCTAATCGATACTCACGGGCAACCTTGGAACCCCTGGTTCGCGCGACCGCACTTACTGTAGTAGCTGCTTCGCGAGGCAGCCTCCCAAGGTATATACAAAGCCTTATAATAATCCTTATACGTGACTTCGTTTTGTATATTAATTAATAAAATATTTTATAAATACTTTTTAGGACTTTGGTTTGAAAATAATTCCATTGATTTGCACAAATTTTTAAGTCCCAAATGTTGAAAAATATCGAGAGCGTGAGATTGAAAATGCTAAAATCCTCGGCGTGTTTTTATAAAATCAAGTGTGTAATAAAGTATCTGCATCATCTGCGTGCAGGTCTAGTAAATATACGTAGGTAATAGTTTTTTAATAAAGGAACATAACAATAAATCATATTGAATAATATAGAGTTGTGGTGTTGGAAAATTTTGCGTTTTTTAAGCAGCCAGCGTATGATCTTAATTATGTACATCAAAAGTTACACTCCTTGTGAAAACTTGGGAAAAACTTTTTAAACGAATAGGTACTTAATCTTTTATATTAATGAAAGTTATCTAAAAATGTGTTTTTTTATAAGTGTTTTTTCTTTCAATTATTATCTTGATGGCTATAATAGTAAATTTATAAAGATTTTCTAAGTAGATCGATAACTCATAAGGAGCTTTTAGCCATTCTATTGTCTAATCTGTAATGCAAAAAATTTTATTATTACGAAAGAAAAATTTGTGCTCCTCAGTTGAGTTAATTATTAACTTCTTTTGTTCTAAATTTCTTTTTAAATTAAATTTTTTTAATAGAAGTTGAATGCGAAACTTTAGTTTATTTCAAAGTTTTGTAATATGGCATCATTTTTGTTGTCTTTTGTTTTGTCAAGATTCTATCATTTCAACTTCGAAAAAACCTTGAAAACCATTGATGCTATTTCTCTAGAGCACGTTTATCACATCTTTGTGTGATGGAGGTTCATATAAAAAAAATTTATTGCAGTGAACAATAAATATAGTTATAATTTGTTTTATTTCAAATATTTACCACAGGCGGCAAACTTTGGATGGTACCGTTAATCAATACATAAAAATGTATTGATAAAACCTAAAAATCAAAACAGTTGGCATGCCCTTCATATTTAATATTTCGTTCACAGTCCATTAAAATATAAAACAGTTTTCTTAATAATGAAATTTTAAAAAGTGCTCTATATTTTTTACCGAGGTTAAGTATATTCAAAGTTTTTCAGTGAAAATATCAAATAAGCAACACAATTTTTTCATATTCATCGAATTTTCTGATTGAAAAGATAAATTGAAATGTATACTGTATTATAAGGTCATTCAAACTAAAAAATGCTTTTGTTGATATTTCCATGTCCGCATACCTGTGAGTACTTTTTGCTATATTCTATAGTAAAATATTTTAAATTTATGCTTTTTAAACATTAGCAATAATTGTGAATTATTATTTATACATCCATAAATTTCTATATCACAGTGTTATTGCGATTCATCTAAGGTGTACAGTTTGTAATTACGATCATCAAACTGGAAAAATTATGCAAACGTACTTTGCCATTTCAGTCTACTTTCTCAAGAACAAAGACTTTCTCTCCAAGTTAACAATCACCCCTTAGCACTTGCCTAAATTTGATTATATTATTTGGTGTAGCTGAACAAATGTTTTTCATTGAGTTGCATAATAAACAAGTGATGGTCGACTTGTTCCACATTAAATTCTCTACTTTGTCATCTGATAATTGTGCTTCACACCCTCGTTCAAAGTTATACAGTTAAGTTCAAGTTTTCGTTGTTATGATTGTACGAGAGTAGCTATGCAAATTTCCTAACTATCAAAAGTTTTAAACAATTTAGCTAACATCTTTATTTTTTTTATCATCAAGTAAAAGTTAGCAAAAAAAATAAGTTTAAGAAGTGTTCGTATAATTCAACCATCTGAAATACTGTGCTCGTAATTTATTTGAATAATCGATATACTTCTACTACATGACGAGTATTACTCCTAGCGTAAGTTCAAAATGTATTTTGGATAAGATATTTTCTTGCAATAAATAAAATTTGTTTTGCCTACCGGTTTCGGTTTATTACAAACATCTTCAGGGCACACTATTAGTTATAAATAAATAAATTGAGATTTTGTTATGCTTATTTTGAATTTGAGCTAGTACACCAACTTATTACTTACCTATAATATGGCTATAGTATGTTCATTTTAATTTTTTGAAAATTACTTTATCAAACTGCTATTGTTATATAGGTGAAATATGATCATAGCAAGAACAATTTATTAACACGATTACTTAAACCAACAACAATTGAAGAATTATTTAATTTAATAGTTGATATTAGTGTTTTGATTATTCAATGCTAATTATATTTTCCCTATTCAAATAAATTGTATAGAATAACACAATTTTGTCATTGTTGTTTCAATATTTTATAACACGAATGCCTGTGTAATTT
The DNA here is from genome assembly GCA_911387805.1 of Cantharis rustica. Classification (NCBI taxonomy): domain Eukaryota; kingdom Metazoa; phylum Arthropoda; class Insecta; order Coleoptera; family Cantharidae; genus Cantharis; species Cantharis rustica. The sequence continues at coordinate 94,904,453 of OU426877.1, forward strand.
AGTGCTCAAATAATAAATTATTGAAGAACAGGTTATGTATTTGTTGATCGAATTTTGTAATTTTTAAGTTATTGACATATTATGTTGTAACGTTCTCGATTGAATTATTTATTAAGTTAAATTTTGTTACTTTTCCTGACGCAAAAGTGACGCACAAATTAAGATAGTTTATCCAGGATTAAATTTAAGTCGTAAATTTTCAAATTATATAAGAAAAAGAAATATTTCATGCTGAAAAAAAATAATTTTTCTTCGGATATGTCGAGAATGAGCTAAACCGGACTACTTTTTTTAAATCGATATAAAACCGTTATTTTAAATTCAATTTTTTTTGCAGACTAAAATCATATAATTGTCAGTAACGTGTAAAATGATAGACCTAAATAGTTAAATGATAGAAGTAAAAGATAAATTTTTCTGGTCAGGTTAACTGGGAGTTTATAAATGATATATCGTTATAACTATAAACGTACAATATACAGCAACTTTACCTAGGTAAATACATCTTCTTTAATCGTCAGCTGTCAATTTGACACCTTTTTGCAAATTTTAAACGGATTTGGTTCATTATTTCCGTCTAATTTTAACAGCAATATAAGCAGTAATTCGAATTATTGTAACAGTTTGTATGCTAATATAGAATTTGTCAATAAGAGTGATATATTTTTAAATTGAAATAAAGCAACAAATTGATTTAAGACTACATTTTTTTATTTTATTTTAAGTTCTGAAAATAACATGGTTCAAATGACCGCCTCTTTTTTCTTCGGTCCTGCATTAGATTAACCCCATTTTTATGCACTATTCAATAAATCAGGCTTTATGTCAAGGACTAATGTTCAATTTTAATGCATCAATTGTGTCTGGTTTATTGGCGTAAAGTACACTAACGACTTCAAATAGCCCCAGAAGTCCAAAAGTCATAATTTCTTGAAGACTATTCAACAAGACCGTTTCTTGAAGTAATTGAGTTACCAAACGTTGTTGAATCGTGTATTTTTCCATGATAAAATTGCAAACCGTACCGAATACGACCGACCGACAATGACAAATCATTTTGCCTTCTTACCTTTAATTCTCGACGTGATTTGCAACGATTTAAAATGCCACGTACCAAAAATACCGTTCTGATCCAAAGTTTTGTTGTTTTTGGTTTTCTTTTAAGAAATGGTTTTGTACTGCTCATATTGGCATATTTAAAAAGTTTACTATACCCAATTTTTTTACTTACATAATTATATAATATAGAGATTAGTGTTTTGGAGTCCGCGGTATGTTTTTTGGGGGTCCACGAACCAACAACAAAAAAAAACTCGTAAATACAAAGAATAAGTTACCACTGCTATTATTTTGATCGGACTGAAATTGCAAAATAACAACCAAGTTAGTGGTAAGCAACACTAGAATTACTTTGCTAATGAAGCATTTGATAAGCTAATTTTCGTTTTTAAAATAAACAAACTAAACAAAATGTTAAAATAATGAATTTTAACTGTTCAGTAAAGAATAAATACTTACATAGAAAAATAATAATGTATTCTTTACTTGACAGTTAAAATTTATTATTTTAACATTATGTTTAGTTTGTTTATTTAACATTGCATACTACTAAGTCTAAAAAATTAATAATATTGGAGCTATAGCCGTTTGAAATCAGAAATTCAAAAATTGCTTTAATGAGAGGTCTCCCCAAGGATTTGGACTTGGACAAAAATTTTATTTGAAAATTTGTCTTAGAAAAGTGTCATTTATCACCACCTCAAAGGTTCTCCACGGTCGCGGGGACGTCCTGTATATAGAAAATCTAAATACTGGTTGCTTTATTTTTGTAACGAAAGTGTTTCTGAGGGTCCCCACGATACTAGTGCCTAATTTTGGGGTCCGCAATTTGAAGACATTTGGGAAGCACTGATATAGATAAAATTCTTATTTCCGTTAAATTCCTGCTACTTGCCATCTTTTACGAAAAATTTGACTTTTTAAGATTTATTAAACTACGATCAATAAATTTTACATCTCAAACGATTACAAAAAATCCGCTCTTTTAAATAAAGTTAAATATTATTGGTATATTATTGCGCATTTAAATCGTTTATAATAAATAATTCATCTTATATCTTTTTAAACATTTTTTTAAAATACTTTTTATTTAAATAAATATTTTTAAATATTAGAAAACAATAACTTGATACCTACATAAAAGCTTTCGTTGTCCGACTTCTCAAACAAGGAGAAAATTCTACGCATTTTGTTAGATAATAATCTAGTTTGTCTGTTCCCGACTGTGTGTTTTACTCCCACTAAGGTTTGCCATAAGTGACGATTTAATTACTACGATAAAATAATATTCCAATTCTCTCTAGATAACTAAATACCCACGCCTAACGACTTTGTATTTGCATTCTCAATGCATTTCTTATCAGACGTCTAGAATGTTGTTATTAATAACAACTCGTTTGGCCATAACAGGTATCTATGAAAAACGAATATTTTATTTAATAAACTTTTTTATTTAATTTCAACAATTCTTCAGGAGCGGATAAACTAGTACCTATGTATATTACGATGACATTAATCGTGCATTAATAATAAGCTTGATATTAATAAACTATGTATTTTATCTCCAAGACCAACGAAAGTATTACTTTCTGCACAATTTATCAGGTCGAAAATGTTACTTTGCGGTATGGTGGTAGAAAAACAAGCAAACTGAATGAACACTTGGGGAACATTTTAATGTCGAGCCAAGATACCATTTTCTGTCTATCTTTGTTCAAGTTACATTTTACTTTTATTTTATTTTTTAAATTTCTTCTCCGGGAGATAAAGCTGCATACGTTGTTCGCGCTGAAACAGTTCTGAACATAATTCGTAAAGCATAATATTTAATATGTTTTGATCGCTTTCTAGTAAATAGCCATTACGCCTTTAATAGGAAGAATCGTGTATTTTGAATCGTTTTTTCGGAACTCGATTTTCAAAAACGTTACATTTCGTCTGAAAATCAACTAAAATTCTTTCAAATTTCGGTAAAAATATCGCCCATTTTGGATGAAACTAATATAATACGAAGGTGACGCTCTTTCGAAAGACGGCTTAGGGTAATCGAGTCTTTCGAGTGTTGTTTATTGTATTTGATTTTCCTACTAATAAGTTTGGTGTATTAAGTAGATACATTACTATACAATTTTAATTAATCTTACCAGTTTATTCGCCAACTTTTTTAAATTAAACTCGTATAATAACATTGCATTATAAGACTAGGTACGTATATTATCCCATATACGAGATTAACAGGAGATTTATTTGGGGATTGTAGCGTTCCAAATATGACTAATGGATACTAATAACACCAATTCAACAACGCAATTGATAAACTGCCGCTGTTTCGTTTAATAACGGATAAAATGAAAGCTTTGAACCGTATACTATAATTTTATATAGTAGCTGTATATTTGTTATTGCGTATTTAAAATTTTTTTTTCTTCAAATGCAAAGGCTTTTAGCAGAATTTAATACAGGCAAGCTTTAAAAAAAAAACATAAAGCTTGGCTTACCTAAATTAAAATCTTTCTACAGATTACATTATTTTAAAACTTTTGAAACTTGCTATAATTATTAATAGAACAAGTTTTTTGTTTTAAAATCGGATAAAAAGTTGTATAGTTTCAAATAAAACTTTTGGTTTCAGAAATAAACTTCAACGTAATGTTTTTACGAATATCAAAAAATATAAATAATGCCAGATTTCTTTACCTCGAGATTCTCTAGGATACAAATCTATTTGACAAATAAATTAAGTAACCAACCAAATTTTTGATTTGTTATTGTGGATTTAAATAGCTGTTGTCTGATTGGTTACTTGATATATTTGTCAAATTGATTCGTAACCTAAAAATATCTCAAGTGAAGAAATCGGGCAGAAGAAGTCTCATTTGATTTGTTTAAAAAACCGCATTAATAGTAATTATTATTGGAAAAATTATAGAAAATTTTAATATTATGAAGGTTCTCGCATTTACAAACACAAACTCGATGTTTGTAATATCACGTCAAATATTATTCTAGAGGTCTGGAATCACGTAAGGTTTGACTTTTTCCTTTGAGTACTCCCATAGAAAAGATCTAATGGTGTTAAATCGCAAGTTTGGGCGGCCAATTTTTGATTAGATACCTTAAGTTTGCATTGAATTGTAATAGAATTGTATTTGTTTATCAATCTATGCTGCCTCGTTAATGTTAGCATGATGATTGACATATATCATCAAGTTGTTGGCTATACATTGGAACATTTGATAACAATACATTAAAATTAATAGTGTTCTGACAGGGGCCTTACTCTTGAACTATTCAACGTTTGTAAGTTTTTTTACCTAGCCCTTCAGTGGGCATCTTCCTATTCGCACTTTTTTTTTTCTTACTGGATATGCAATGACGGCATCAACTCTTTAGGAAAACAAGCTTTGTTTGGGAAATAAAATTAAATATAGAACTGTGCATTAATTTCAGGCCAACATTCAATTAGATTCAAAATTAATTAAATGAGCTGGAACTAACTGCCCCAACTCTAATTGTTAAGATACTTACTACAAAATCTTCCAAATATGACTTGTACGGCTCTTCGTGCAGTAATAGGTTGTTTTTGTCGAAACTTATCATCCAGAAGTTTTAGTTAACGTTTGACCAACTTTTCTATTCATCGATAACTCCTTAATATTTGATTGACATACTTCCAATTCTTTGTCCAGTAAAAGATTTTTTTTTAAATATAAATCTACATAAATATGCAGAACTTTAAAGTGTAACTTAAATATTCAAGCGAAAATATTACTATACGTTTTTCATTTAGGTGTTATGTAAATTAATATAGTAAATATACCCGATAATACGGATTAAATGTTCCGTGAGTCGTAGAAAGCGGTGTAACGGGGAGTTTTTAAAAAATGCTCGTCATAGCGTGGCCTATAAACTATAAATCAAGCAAAGTTCAGCTTTTTCTATAATTTGTTGTAACAAGAATTTTATTGACTGGATTTGTAGTCGTAAAAGTCTTTTTCGGATAAGTGGAGTTTATGTAGGGGCTTATAAACGATACAGACTTGAATTATTGAATAAATTTACTAAATTTAAATCAATTTTGACAACTCTATATCAAACAGTGACAGAGTAATAATTAGAAGTCAGTGAAACTCATGTATATAATATAACAATCGCCAATCGATTACGATATTATAAAATACATACTGGGGTAAATTAGAACTTTTTGAGAGTGAACTGGAATCGATAATGGGGTCACAGGTTACTGGTAGTTGAACTACAAAGATCTCGAACCGAAATATTCACACAATTTATAAATTGGCGGTTACATAGTAGGTATTTTACTTACTTTGGGTATACAGTAGAGTCTCGAAATAGTGAACAGCAAAAATCATGTTTGTTTTTTAAATATTAATTTCCAATTTATTTTTTACTGTCCTCTTTTTATGCTATAAAAATCTGTTTCCTTCATTCTTTTTTATAGCATAAAAAGAAGAGAGGAAAAAAGAAATTGGGAATTAATATTTAAAAAACAAACATGATTTTTGCTGTTCACTATTTCGAGACTCTACTGTATATTATGAATTTTACATTTACATATTATGAAGAAAATTCTCTTGACTAACTCTGGCAACGCTACTTTGTTATAATTTGAATAGTTTTTTATGCGTTATTTCAATGATTCTGAAGTTATTGAACTGGATAATAAATGTATGCCTATTTTTCTGACAGCCATAGAGTTTTTAGATAGATTAAATATAGTTATTCTACGCTAAGCACTTACAATTAATTTAGTAAAGTGGAGGTGACGTTGAAATTAGTTTAGTTTATACGTCTTTTCAGTTTTTGCTGAAATTAATAATGTCTTGTTATAGCCGTGTCTAAGGAAGACCCAGAGGACCACGTTTCCGGAAAATTGCCGTACAATGGTTACAGTGACGAATTTCTCGACCGACTAGAACCGAACGGCAACATCCCAGAAGGAAAGTCTGATCTCAAATACGGTATGTTTCTTTTGTGATATCTACTGTTTTCCTGTACAATTAAAAATTTATTGATAAAACTCGCAAATATAATATGATTATAACACATGATTTTACTTACTTTAAAATGTTATGAAATAGAAAAATACTAAGATATCGTTCAATTTATTTACTGTACCTAAATAAATAGGTGTAATAAATAAATAAATATTCGAGTAATTTTCGAAATACCTCTCAGATGGTTTACTTATTTCCCAAATAAATGTGATATTGGTCGCCAATTGTGTTCTTATTGAAAAGTGTAAAACTATTCCCCGCATTGTTCAAACACTTTTTCTATGATTTATTTAGCACACAATGTGTGGAATACGTTTTGCACCCTATTTTTTGGTTCCAGAATATAGATAAAGAAGCAATATCAGGTTATTCGCACAATGACACAATGATTATGTTTTGTAGATATACGTGCATATTGTTATTGAAATAACATTACAACAGTTACTTTGTACCATGTGATAAATTGCATCTGTTTTTCTAGAAATGATTTTATCTGTATATTGAAGGGGCGAATAAATACATTACATTTTGAAATTGAAACGTCCATCAACAGTATAATTATGTTCTCGATATAATTTTTGCTATACATTTAAATTCGTAATATGTATTCTTTACTTAACAGTTCAAATTCATTGTTTTAACATTTTGTTTAGTTTGTTTATTTAAAATTTCATTATAATATGTTTACAAATAGTTATTTACGCACCAAGGTAGTCAACTTTGATTTTTTTTACTACGAATATAGATATTTTGCGATGTTCTAACTGAACCAAATAACCACATCCTTTGCGGTTGTTTTTTTTTTATTTTGTCATTCTGTCAATTGTCAAAACGATTTTCGATAAAATAGTATACTTATCTCTACTCGAAAAATTCTTAGTTACTGGACTTACTACAGCTTTAAAAAGTACCTTAATGCCCGGTTTCAGAAACGATAATTAAGGAATTTGATCAAAATCAAAATTTTACAACAATATGGCAACAATACATTTGAATTGTTGTAAAACTTTAATCATAGATTAAGTTTTACACATGTGATTGTGAAACCGGGCATAAGACTTATAGCTCTGCGTTCAGTAACGAGTAATTTTCGAGTCTCGGTCCAATATTATACTATTATGGTATATATTTACGAGTACCGATTGGTTGTAATATCACAGTTATGCACCTTTAGTAATCCAGTGTAAATTATTTTTTTGTTCATAAAGCTGTCACTAAAATTATCTATATTATAATTATTATTACGTAAATAAAATTGAATAAAACAAAAAAGTAAAAATTAAATAAAAGATTGTAATTTATTAAATTAATAGCTATTTATTTAAACAGATTAAATTTAGTATTTTATTCACCTCGTATGAATTTACTGGGATGAGGATGGGAAGAAATTATTCCCAGATTTCGTTTGTGTAGTTTATCGCTTTAACTTCTGAGCTTATACAGCGACTTAGCTTCATGGATGAGGGGTCAATTTAATAATTTTTATTTGAAAAACTATGAACTAATATTCCAAAGATAATGTGTAATGTCGTCATATTTTTTATCAATAATTTATTACTTTATACGTGAATAGTAATAATAAGTCCATGGACGTTCGTAATATATAGATATTATTGATAATAATAATCGAGTGTTATAATATTATAGTTATTAATGGACAACTCGTTGTCCCATCAAAGTATAACGAACACGAAATATAAATTATTTTTTTACTGTTCAAGTGGTTAATGTTGTATTGTCCCTATGTCGTATTTATAAATGAAATCGAACGTGAACACTGTCACTGTGGAATCGCCACTTACGTATTTACAAGCGTATAAATATGATTTGTATAGCGAGCGGTTAGCACATTCATTTTTACAAGTTTTGTCCAAAATATGAACTTATGTAATAATTATAATAACATACATTTTTAACAGGTTTACACTCAATAACAGGAAAGACACTATCATTATAAGAAATTACTTTGAGTAATTAATTATTAATTTTATGTTTTTTTTTATTATTTTTATATTAAATTATTAATAATTAAAAATTGTTAAGTAGCAACATTGTTTTCACGTCAAACATGCTCGAGTGAAGCTCAAAATCAAGTTGGCCGCCAAAAAGTCAACCCTCGTCATACGTTTAACATGGGCGCTTGAATATAAATAAATATATTATGGTTTCTTTTTTAATTTTTGTTTTATTTTTTAGTTTTCGTTTATTATTCAATCGATAAAAGTTTCATTATAACTTAAAAACACCGTATGTAAAATTAAAATCTGACAAGGGGCCAAGGCACAATCGAAACCAAAATAAATTAAATTACGGTTTTAAAAATTTAAAAGAAGTTGATTGAAAGCATAAAGCCATTAACGCCATGAATTAAATGAAATCTATGAATTTCAAAAAATATTCTATAGAAAATAAAATTTTGTATGTAACACGTATAGAAACGTATTATTATCGAACTTGCGTGATTACATAGCTCATCGTCCGCCTCGTTGTGAAAACATCACATGCGTTCGATAATGATCTTCTTTCAACACTGATATAAACTATTCTTTTTTATTTACAGTTTTATTTACTGTAAAGATGTATAAAAATTTTTGGCAATTTAAAAAACTAAAAATGATTTAAAATATATTTTGCAACTGAAGCATAAGTTTGCGCACATTTTTTGAGTTTTTAAATACTCCTTAAAGCTTATTTGTCACATTAAAGTGACCTTTTTCGAGTACCTCATTAGTACGTGTGCAAATGAAAGCAGTCAGTTGATAATCGTTTTCGCATTACATTGAGTCTTTCTAATTGTTATCAGCATCGAACTTCCACTGGGTTGATTGTATTATAGATTCATGTTCAAAGTTCTTCGCCAAATGGAACAAGGGATATAATACTTCTTTACCTGTCTATAGTATTAAATAGATTTTTTTTGTTTTTTCGCATTGTATCTTTTTCAATTTCAATCTTTTCATTTATTTTAAACACGATATTTCCTATTTAAATATAATTAATATAATAAACTTGTAAGGCAAGTTTTGGTCCTTCAATTATTCGATAAGATTTGGATTCAATCTCCAGAGACATGAACTAGGTTTTATCATTAGGTCCAAATTTATAGGTAAATTAATAAGGTAAACTTGTTCTTGTATACGTTACGGTTAAGTCAATGTTTGGAAACATAGGTAGAAATAAATTATTATTCTATTTCAGAAAATTACATTTATAATATCAAGGGATTTGCCTGATTCTTATGGAAACAGATGAATTCGGCGGAAAATTAAGAAATACACTCTTCTTGGTATTATTTCAACTAAATTGTATCTTATATCGACCTATCAATAATTATTAATTTAAAAAAAATATATGTCATACCAGAGCAACGTCATTATTAATAATTATTAATTTACAATATAATGAACCCAATTATTCTTGTTATTATAGTACATAATCTAGATATACTAATTTATTTTAATATTCATTAATCATAAAATACTTTAATTATTTATAGTATAACATTTTAATTCATGTTGAAGCATAATTTATTGAACTTGTTTTAAAACAAATGATAATAATTATTATCGAATTTCTCCAGTAAGTACCTATTTAATCCTATACTTTCTAATAATGAATAAAAAGAATTTTTTTCTAAATTAAATATCGATTAATTATAAAGATATTCACGAAGTTGGTGATTATTTCAACATTTTTTGAGGTTGTGTTTATAAATAAAACTTATGTTTTCGGTACACAGTCTAGTCATTAAGTACTTATGAATAATTGAACTTTTTTGGCTTAAGCCTTTACTTTAGTATCAGAAAAGAGGGCCTTAAGTTTTATACAACAAATTCGGACCGGAACAGTGACAAAATTTGGCAAAAGGGTTCCAAAAATCAGAAAATTTTAAATTGGCCGTTTCCTATACATTCTATACCCAAAATAGGTCATATCAAAATTAAAGTAGATACAATTCTAATTGAAAATCCACTCATAAATATTATTCATAAATCTTTCAAACGTCGTGAAATTGTACAATTTCTTATTAATTTCACTTATTAAAAGTCACATTACAATTTTAGTAAGGAGTTAGGCGCATTTAGGAGGTCCAGAAAAAACGAATTTGTTATAATTTTTTTTGTGAAAGAGTCTAAATATCATTGCACAATAATTTTTATATTTTATTTAAAAAAATATTTGTAATTTTTTTTTGTACAAAAATAATAAAAAAAGAGTCGAGTTACAGCCGATATTTGACAACTCTATTTTTAAAAAGAATTTGGCGGTGATCAGTGACATACGAAAACCAGATTTCTGAAATTAACGATTTATAAAGATTTAGTAAATATATACATAAGTTTGTGTAGCAGTCTTTAACGAAACCGTTTTCTACAAAATTGAATTTTGACAAAATGGCAGCTGTTTAAAGTTATATATTTTCGTAAAAAGAAAGCGATATTTTTCGTTTTTAAAATAAAAATTAGGAATTAAAAAAAAAAATTCCCCGTTAAAGACAAGATTTGGATATCGAAAAGAAGCACTCAAAATTTGAAATAGATATACTATGTACAAAGTTTTGAAATATGATCACCGACTTTAAAAACGCACTTTTGAGAAAAGCTTGAAATGGGTTGCATTTGAAGTGCTAAAAAATAACTATTTAATAATTATTTTAATCAGTAAAACAGTGAATATTAACAAAAATAAAAATTAATGAGTACCCAATCCTGTATATCAAAACTATTACATATTATAACTTCAAGTGCGCCTAATTCCTTAAATTATCGTTACGTAATTGGGGAACAGTCACTTAACCCTCATCACGATTTTCAAAATTTCAACTGCACTATAGGAAAGAGGACACTTTTATAGGTAGAATAAAAAAAAGAAATGGGAGGATGTGGCATTAATTTTCGAAAAAATCGATTTTAAAGATGTAAAATTTACATGTATTTTAGATACACCTTTTAACACGGCTGCATGATTAGACATTTTTGTGTAAGGCAAAATAATTAAAAAAAATCCCTGAAGAATGACAGAACTCGCCAAGGGTGGAACTCGAAGCCGTAAAACTCGTCCGGGTGTCGACCGGAATTAACATAACATTAAGAGTATGTTAAAGCACTCGTACCGCCAACAAAATGTAGAATAGGAACGGAACGTGCAAGTTGACCGTGGCTCGACACGTTGCAACAGGGTGTATCGGGTTACAACTACCTACTTTTAATAACTTTAAAATGCCGTTTTTTCGAAAATTAATGCCACATCCTCCCATTTTTTTTATGTATTCTATCCATAAAAGTGTTCTCTTTCCTATAGTGCAATTGAAATTTTGAAAATCGTGATGAGGGTTAAGTGACTGTACCCCGTAATTGATAGTATTTACTAATCTAATGGCATAAAACTAACTAAAAGTCAACATAGCATTAAGAATCGTAAAAATGCCAACATTTATTTTTTCTAATTATGTTTTAAAAAGTGTCACTTTTTGACACTCAAAAGTGTTCGGAAAAGTACTACTTTTCCGCCCTAGTGCGGAAAAGTAATACTTTTCTGCACACTTGTGAAAGTGTGCGGGAAAGAAAGAAAAAGTTCTAATCTACTTTATTTATAATATACATTAACGGTTACATTAGAACAATTATTAAGTGTTAACTGCGCCGCCTCCGACATATCTGACATATTTGCTAGTATTCTAAAAACACAAATTGTATAACCATAAAAAAAAAACGTGGTCACTTACCTGTTCGATGAACGATGAACTTATTGGTTATATGGAGTTGCCACGTGTTACCGTTTATCTCCTTCAACTCATGTGGGCAGCGGGCGTTGGAGTTTATTGAGGTTTTCTTTCCTCTTTTCTTAAAGCGCTAGGCTTGATCTGGCTGGGTTTTTGGTCCCTTGGGCCTTACCTGTTCACGTTGTAATGGCAACTATCTATGACCTACCTACTGTCTATAATGGGCTACCAACCGCAAAATACAAAAATTTTATAGTATAAACGCCTACTATCTTTTTTCTTGAGAAATGTTATTGGTTCTTCAGGGCCGTATTTACGGGGGGGGTTTTAGGGGTTACAACCCCTCCCGAAATTATTTATCAATAAATAAAGTACTAGAAGTCCGACTGAAATCGTAACAAAATCAGAAAAAAAAAATCTTTAAAACTATAAAAAAAACATTAAACTTGAAGTGTTTAAATAAAAATTAAAACTAAAGAGATATTTCTAATAAATTAAATCAGGTATTTTATCTTAATTCTTACTATTATAGTAAAAATTTTAAATTGCTATAAATTGTTTGAACCAAAAATTTTAAAGCAAACAAATTTTATAACCATCATGGGCAGCATAGCTTAAAATAAGACTTCCGCAATAAATTAGAGTGGTTATTGTAAACCCATAAATTATTTTATATTTTGGGGTTCATTTTTTACAACGGTTTTTTACAAGAGAGTTTAAAATAAAAATATGAATAAGGTTAAAGTTATTAAAAATATCGTGGTAAACAAAACTTTTAAAATGGCACAAACAAAATTTTATCCGCGATAACGCCCAAAAGTCAATCTGTAATCAAAATTTGTCGCTCCCTCGACAAATTATTTTCACCCTTTAAATAAAGTTCACAAAAATCGAAATTTTCTCTGAATATCGAACTCAAATTAAAAAAAATTGCTCAAAAAATATAATCACTTTAATTAAATAATCTTCTCACAAAATTTAAACTTTCTTGCGGTCACTTTCGACCAAAAGTTTGAAAGCATTCAAACAAAATTTTTCAATAACCATATTCAAAAATAAAATCTTAATTTCAAAAATACTACTTGCACAAAATTATACTCAAAAAATCGGCGGAGCAAAATCTAGGCTTTTGTCGTTTCCGTCATCTTGGCAAAAAATCTCTTTCTACTCACCTTTCTGCAAATATTACATTTCAAAAATTAATATAACAAAATTTAAATTTAAAAAAATCACCAAGGTTCGGTTGTTCAATTGCAGGCTAAACCAAAAAATTTAGATTAACTAATAATATTTTTTAAAAAACAGCTTTTCAACGTAATATTTCATTGATTAATCCAAATCTGTTGGTTTAACTTACAACTGAACAACTGAGCCCAAAGGTTTCAAATCAATTCAAAAATTACAACTGAGGGACTGAGGCGTTCAAATCCTCCTTTCGTAACACGGCAATATATAAGCTTTTACAAATACTGTGTACCCTGCTAGTGACAACAGCCACCCCGGGAAGAAGTTTCTTTTCACTCAAAAAAGGGAAAAGCTATTTAAGAAATTCTACTGGATAAGAAAGGCTAACAAGACTAGCTCTTATTCTTATGTCCAGTCATAGAACTATGCCAATCCCCAGTGACCTGGTTTTAGGATAAATTTTCATAGTGCAAGATGATTTTAGTTGGTACTTTAAGTTTTTTTAAATTGCATTTATTTTGCCGATTTTAGCATGACTGACGGTTTAAGTTGAGATTTAAACTTTTTTATTTAGGTATTTACCTATTTATTGAGTTCCTTCTATTTTTAATTTTATATTTTATGTTTGTCTTTTATTGTAGTTTTTTTTTATTTTTTAAATATTTTTTATTTTTTGTCTTGAATATTTTTTATCCTTTGTATTTTAATAAATTAGCTATTTATTTTTTAATTTTTTTAAAACCCCCCCCGAAAATCTAGTCTAAATACGGCCCTGTGGTTCTTTTTGAAACATAATTAGAAAAAATATTGTTCGATACTCGTGGAAAACTATCTTTTCGATTCTCGGCTTCGGTTTACAAACCTCCGTCTTGAATGGAAAAATGTTAGTTTTCCTAACTTGTATCGAAACTATCTATTATAGAACAACTTCGTACCTAAATTCTAAAAATTTACAACAGGTTTATAAAGCTATTATAAGCAAAATGTCAAAAAACATTATTCATAAACGTTCAATAGCGCTAAAATACTGTTATAATACTGATATAAGCGGTTTATAATCTAAAACAACAAATCACCTATAACCCATAACCTATAACAGTGTTATAACTAAAACATTCCTGAGCGACACTTTAAGAAATTTTTATGAATACGCGTGTTTGTCTGTAAACTTCCTAACTTGATCTCTTAACATTTTTTTTGCTATTTCTTAAATTTTTAGCTCAATTTCGGTACATCTTAAGCGCAATATTAACATTACCTAAAGCAAAATTTAAATAAAAATCATTTAAAAATAAATAAATTTTACAATTTTTATCAACAATTAGGGTATTTGAAAAGCCGTATTTATAAATATGTCTTTCTTTATATGTATGAAATTTTGCTTTCTACATAGATAAGATTAGTATTGCGAAATTGGGCCATGTTGTGCAAAAATTTATTGAAAAATGGCAAAAACCACTTGAATTTCTATTATAATCTGGTTTAATCGACAAAATTTTTATTTTTCATTACTCATTTATTTTTTTATTTTTAAATAAATTTAAATTTATTTTCAAAGTTTTTGTTGTATAATGTGTTTAATAATATTATGTTATTTAAATTATAATAATTTAAATGTTTGTGTTAATAACTACAATGTTGATGCACATGAACGATAATTTTAAAAGTCACTAGCGCCGATTTTCTAAATTATGTATAAGTTATTTTCATGTTTTTAAAGAAATAATTTAATAGTATTTTTCGTTGCTCTACAACATAATATAACATCAAAACCATTAAATATTAAAACTTATAGTTAGTGAGGTTGTTTACTTATTATAAGTAAGATGTCTTGTCACAAAAACAGGAAACTAGAAAAACCTTAACAGGTTAATATGTGCGCCGAAGAACATGTTGTAAAAAAGCATTAGTTTTTTTTGATACAGCGAGTGATAATTAAATTTTTTCTTAAAAATCGTATCTTTTATATTAAAATAAGTTTAAATCTTTTTTCATAGCAGATGCATAAAAATAGGATATAAGAAATTCCAATTACAAATTAAATTATTTTACAGATTTTATTGGTTACTGTCAGACAACCCTCATCACGAATTTCAAAATTTCAACTACACTATAGGAAAGAGGACAATTTTCTGTGTATAATGCAACAAAAATATCTGCGAACCATGCATTAGTTTTCGAAAAAACGGCATTTTAAAGTTATTAAAAGTAGGTAGTTGTAACCCGATACACCCCGTTGCAACGTGTCGAGCCACGGTCAACTGGCACGTTCCGTTCCTATTCTTCATTTTGTTGACGGTACGAGTGCTTTAATACACTCTTAATGTTGTTGTCATTTGGGATCGATACCCGTACGAGTTCTATGGCTTCGAGTTCCACCCTTGGCGAGTTCTGTCATTTTTCAGGGATATTTTTAATTTTTTTTGCGTAAGGTGAAAAAATAAAACAGGCCCGGAGGGCGCCGAAGGCGTCCGGAGGGTCTGTTTTATTTTTTTGCCTTACACAAAATCGGCTAATCATGCAGCCGTGTTAAAAGGTGTATTTAAAATACATGTAAATTTAACTTTTTCAAATTCGATTTTTTCGAGAACTAATGCATGGTTCGCAAAAATTTTTGTTCTAATATGCTTAGAAAAGTGTCCTCTTTCCTATAGTGCAGTTGAAATTTTGAAATTCGTGATGAGGGTTGTCTGACAGTTCCCATTTTATTTTACATTAAATCAAACATACTTTTGCAATTTCAATAGCAATTTCAGTAAAAATGAAATAGTGTATCTACTTTTGCTGTTAGAATGCTACTTTATGTACTCTTAAGGATAAACTTCTTATATAACATAACTATAACACTATTCTGTTAGTATTTTCAGTCAAACAAACCGCGCCTAAGATCTGCTACAGAAAAAAATATTTTAGTGATTCCTTATGTACCTACTGACAACATTTTCCTCAAAATTTTGACATTGATAAAATTTGTAGAAGTGCGTAGGACGCTCAAACAATTCGCTCAAACTTGAAATTCAAACCAACGAAAATTGGTTTAAAATATAAGCAATTTTAAGCATATCCAATAAGTTGCGCTAATTACTCGAGTGTCTAAAATGCACCCGTACATTAATAATAATCTATTAGTATTCCGATGTAATTGGTGCATAATTTGCTTAAACAATTTTTATAAGTTTGAATTTTAAGTCATCGCACATTGTTTAGAAGTTTAAATACACCTCACTATTATTTGTAGCGAGAGTGTAGTAATTTAAACCATAATAATTTACGAGTTTTAAGGGATCTACCATATATTAATTTTCCTACTGCAACCCTTTTAAACATTCACCTCTTGCTACATTTATGAATTATGGTGGTGTTTCGCGATCCCATATATTATAAGTCCTTATAAATAACATAAAACACTTTAATATGATTATACAGCCAGACTGGCAGTCGCCATCACGAGGTGTGGTCATTTAATTGGGTCATTTTGGGGGTGACTTTTGCTACTTAAAATATGCGTGTCATTTTACACGTTCAATTAATTTTAAGCGAATTTAGACGATAAATTTGCTTGCTTGAATGCTTTCAGGAGTAGCGACATCAATGGTAATGGTGCTTTTTAAAAAAATTAGAAGAATACAAAAATAGGAATGTGGAATGCATTTTAAAATTTCGATAATTAAATTGTAATTTTTTATTCAAAAAACCTCGCCATTCTGTGTTATCCTACAAATGTATTTTGCATTAGTTAAATTTTTTACTTTTTCAATTTGCAAGTTCGACGAACTTTGATTAATTCACAAGGGTGCGTAAAAATTTTGATAATTTACTTTTACGAACTGAGAGAAAATTTTGTTAGAATTTTTTTTATTTTATTTATTTCTGGATAAACCGTTTTAAATCAGATACAGTGAGTTTGTAAAGTTTGGAGCAAAATCAAATTGAATTATTGTATTTGCTCGTTTACATAATTTTTGGTGTTGCAATTGATGAATCGTCTTGAAATTTTAAATACATGTATCAAAACTAGTAGTTTTAAAGTGAACAAGAATTTTTCTTTGTTCTAATTTTCTATTTCGTTTTTTCCTTTGCTGATGAAAAAAATTTTGAATTTCATTTTATGGTATTTTTTAAATAAAAAATTAACAAAAAAATATTTCAGAAAAACCTTTGTTCAGGTTCAAAAACCTCGCAATATTCTCACCATGTGGTTTAAATTTCGAGTCAATTCATTCATTACAACTTGAAAAATCGTGTACACCATTTTAAAAATGATTTTTAAGAAACATTACAGTAGGAGCACCCCTTAAACGATGTATGAACTAAATCGGCGATTCCTTTATGGCGGACCCCTCTACATAAATATTTACAAGCTGCACACAGCACACATGTAACTTATTACATGAAAATCCTACAACACTTAATCTACATGTACCAATAACGCAATACTGTATTATTAAACATTACATAAAATTATACAACCTATACTGTAATCAGCATGAATTACGAAAAGATTTTCAATGCACGTTTAAATCTGTCACGGTGTGTAACTGTAAAACCGTATTCCGACATGCAACTCAAGATAAACCCACAAAGACCTCATTACAAGTCAAAAGTTTTACTTACCGGGAAAACCTTACAGTAGAATCGATAGTTTAACGTGTAATTTCAACCACGGCACAAGTAATTTTACAATAAAGTCTAGAACTCATTTCCCTATTTTTACATTAAACTGTGCAAGGCACAATGATTATTCTTACCCCAATAATAAGTTACAAGTAGTTTAAAATTTTTTTGTTTTATTAAAATAGGCGCAAAACAATTTGTACTAATTAGCTGACTGCGTAGTTTTTTGGTATTTATTTAAATTCTTTATTTTACAAGGGTCGCGAAAGATATTTGTCAAAATATGTATTATGTTATTTTGTATTTGTGATAATGATCGGCTACTTGTAACTTATACAAATTTATTGCACTGCATGTTCATTGCTTCTTTAATTATATTTTGTGTTTAAATGAAATAGGTGTAAATTTAAGATATTATGGTGTAATTTCATAATGAGAGCATATTATTTCTAAGTTAGTAGTCAATTATGCTAATACATAGCACCGACCAATTATTTTTTGTTACGCTTGTAAAATAGTATAGATGTTTTATTAATGAATATCAAGAACTATGTAGCCATCCGATCACCTAATTATTTTGAAACTTTTAAATTATTTGTAATTTATAAATTTAACAAGCGCATAATCGTATCACCTTAATTTGCTAAATGGAACTTACATAAAGATTCTCCAAGTATCTGGGGCAACACAAATTGAAATCACTTCGGGTTTGTTAAAAAATTCCTTAGTCGTGCGAAAGGTGTAAAGTGCAGATACGAAACGGCAACATAAGCTCTATTTCTTTTTTGTAAATAAAATTTATGTATAGTACTTAATTGAGTAATATTTACTATGTAAACAACTTGATGCACATTCTGTACTCCGAAAGCATTCAATTTTAAATTTAACAAAATTATTGTTCTTTTTATTTGCTTATTGAAATGGTTCCGATTTCTCAAGCTCTCAAGTTGATACATTTTTTATGATGTGGCTCATTTTCTCTAATGGATTTCCTTCAATTTAAAACTGTAGTTTAGTAAATTTTATAAGTTTATAGATAATATTATTACAACTTGGAAAAAGGAAAAGGTAAATCTAATAGGATTGTTAGGAAAAATCACCCAACACTGCGGAATAATGGAAATTGAGTTCTTTAGCAATTCTTTTTGTTAAATTTCATTTATTAACAATTTTGAAGAAACTAAAAATTTACCTTTTTCTTTTTAATTTTACACTTTCGTAGTTTTTTGTTTTTATTATGAAACAAATAGTATTATAATATAATAGTTTACAAAATTATGAGTGCTACTCTTATATATTTATCATTTTTTAACCTAGCCATTGCACGAAGTTTATAGTACGTAAGTTATTGATTTTGTCAAAAAATTACATCTTGAACTTTTCACTTTTCTACACGAATTTGATGTTTTCTAGATCAAATGACTGAACCCATTTTAATGAAATTCTTGCTAAATGTGTAAATAATCGTATGTCTGTATAAACTGTAGCACTAATTTGTTTTTTGACCAATTCCATTAACAACTTTCAGTTTTACGAATATGTATTCAAAACAATGCCAGTTTCAATATTATTGGAAAGAGAGTTAACCTCTTCCCTTTGTTTTTTGTTTTGATATTACAGACTACTTTATGAAAAATCCATATAACTAAAATTAGAAGAATTAAATTTTACCTTATAATTTACATTTATAATTAATAAAATAAACATAAAAGCACAAATTTAAAATAAGTATTGTTTATATTTTTTTACCTTATTTTATCAATTACGTCATAATCGATCGCCTGAATGAAAAATATAATTAATTTTTGTAAGAAACCGAATCTTTGGTGAACAACAACGAGAATCGTAAAAAAAATTATTAATACAATAGATTGAAACCTTTTCTTTCCTTAGAAAATAAGGCACTCTAATAATAAATTATTATACAATTTTTTAAGTCTAAATATTGAAATTTCAGGTTTTGGAAAGTTGGACAACTGTTTTCAGGTAGACTTTTAATTCGTTTGAACCAAATAGCGTCTTTTGGTTAAATAGTGATCAAAAGAAAACATTTCTACATATCATGTACATAAGGTTTTTTTTTACCAGAAAATGATAATAAATATAGCGGTGGCCAGTATGAGAATGATGTTGCAGAGCCGCCCTCAACACAGAATACTAAATCATTATTAAATTTTAAATCCACACTGAAAAATATTTTTGAATCAATCAACTTATTTAAGAAATTTTTATAATTTACCGAACAAGCTCATAAATACAACGTATTTTATTCATTGGTTAAAATTTCATTGATTTAATTGTAACATGATTGCCAATTTGGAATAAGTAATAATTTTTAAAGCAAAAATACACTTTTACATCAACATCCCCACATTTCTAGTCGTTGCCTCGTCATCCTATTATAGGTAACTATAAGCCCCCACTAATAAATTATTAATAACGTTACATCAAGTGCGGATATGACAAAGTACATAAATACATGAGTAATGTATTCAATTTATTTATTACATTTTTTTAAAATACCTAAGGATCTACTTTTATTTTATTTTTGTCTTCTTTATTACTTACTACTGATATTAGTTATATTTTTATAGGTGTATTCAAATTCAATAGTTTTTTATTGAACAAGTTAACTAAACAATAATATTTATTAATATTTTTATTAAGCTTTCAGGGAAGTTTATCGCTTTCATCAGAATATTTATTTAATAATTTATAATATTGAAATGTATTAGTGTGTTTTTCAGTACCTTCTTTTAAAATACTAACCATCGTGTTAATTTGTTGCTATTCGCTATTTTGGGTGTAATAAATACCTATTTAGTGGTATCTTTGGCATTATATGTACATAAGTAACGTACATATATGTAATTTCAAAATTATACGTCAAAATATTTTGTCCATGAGGAGGTTTAACCCTCCGAAACTTCTCTCATTATATTACGGTCATAGATTGTGACTTCGTGTACTTATTAAAAACAATTTATTATTTTTTTATCTAATTATTAATTGATCTATTGCAGAATTGCTCACTTAAAAATAATAAAAAAATTTTTTTATTTAATTTTTAACAATAATTATAAAACAAAATATCAAGTCAAAATATCAAAAATCTATATAAATTGATACATTTTTCATTTTTATCCTTTATAATGGGAAGTAAAAATTTAGACAAATAAATATCTCATGTTATTTACCTATGATCGGGTGTAAGATTGATCATTACTACTCGCATTAATTCTTCGGCAGGAATATCATCCTCTACTAGGATGTGTTTGAAAGATCACGTGAAATATAGTAATAGATTTTGGCTGTTTAATATGTGTAAAATAGACCCATTCTTTTGTTGGAAGAAGTAAATTTTTACGTAAAACATTCAAAATACAGAAAGCGATTGCTATAATTTTTATATTAAATAGCATACGTATGTCACCAGACCGTTCTCTCTTAATTTTAGTTCCAAAATCTTTGTTTATAATTCTTTTGTTCTAAAATGGTCGAATGAGAGGTAATGTATAATTAATATACTACAAATAATTACCGTTGTAATTCGATTTTCTTAATCTTAAATTGACAATACATTTTTTGGATTTTTCAAAACATGAAATATTTGTTTTGCTATATTTCTGCATAAAATTCTGTTATTTATGGGCACTGTTAAAATAATTATTAAGTACGGTTTCGTGCTCTTATCTTAATTATGCTAATATTTATATAATTGTACAAACAATGTAGGGTTGCGATTTAAGTAGGTACAATTTCGTGGTATGGTATTCGTATTTTTCGCGTTTTTAAATTTAGGTTAATTATATTTACTATTAGTTGTAAAATTTACAGATATTGTTACATAATTTATATTTTTTAATTTTTAATTAAAAGTAAGTTATTTCATATAATTTACGCTTTTGGAAAACTGTACTTGTTATTTATAGAAGTTGAAGTAACTTTTAAGGAACTTTATTTATTAAGTAATCTTATTATTATTTGTCTACCACTATTAACCTAATGAAATTTTTATTGCGCGTTTGGTATATAATTTTTATAGCTTTTTATGAACTAAGTATTTGTACTTTTATTACTATCAATAATAAAAACTTTTCTTCCAGAATGGAGCAATGTTACGGGGCACGATAGGGTGAAACGACAACTGTCGGTATCTTCAGATAGTAAATTATTAGATGAAGATATTAGAGAAGAAGCACGGGTGATATTGCGCCCTCGAAAACCTCCTAGACCTAAGTCAGAAGTTTTGCTTAATCAGGGATGCGAGCATAGAAGAACGAAACGGTTTTCTGCTTTCGGGGTATGTATAATACTTTAATTCATTATTTTTATTATTAGTTTATTAAAAATTCCAAGCACGAAAATTCTCAATTAACCTAATTAAAATAACTAGTAATTAGTATTTCTTTTATTGTAATTCCTTCGTAAATTTAGTTATAAAATTGGACGTTAATGTGCAATTTTGTCTGAATTTCTCAACATTTAAATAATGACTAGAAGGTTTAAAACACGCCAAGTCATGATGTTATCACGTCTTAAAAGGGTCTAGCGTTTTGTAGAATTACTAATTGAAGGTGATGAGCAAAGTGCGTGCAATGAAGTGTTTCATTTTGTGCAACGTAATTTTATGGGCTTTTAGTTTATAACGGACAAACACACTACTACTACTACTACCATATAGGAATTAATTAGCTGCAATAAAATTTTGTAACAACCAAAAATCTATATTTGTTCTGCTACAATAAATAAGAAAATATTGATAGAATTTACAACGTCGTTTATTTTTTTATGGATGGTCGTTTGAAAACTTTTAATTATTTTTCTAAATTTTATCAGAGGTGAGAAAAAACCATATTGGATACTGCAAGATAAATTTTTTCAAAATGATTTTATCTAATGATAATCCAGTCATTATAATAGGGAAAAAAGTTTGCGTGGAAATAACTTGGAAATGAAATTTTTTAATTAAATCCTTGACTTTAATACCAGAAAAAAGAAAAGAAAAATTTGTACTGAAACATCTGCAAATTTGTCAAGAAAAGCTCCAAAAATCACAAATCTTAAATTGGCTGTTTCCTGTACATCATATACCCAAAATAGATAAGAATACTTTACTTATCAAAATTAAAGTAGATAAAGTTTTGCCTAAAAGTATAAAAAAATTATTGTTCTAACCTATCAGGTTTCCGAGATGTACCTCGATTTTTACCCAAAAAAACGTTTATGATTTTGTGATTTTTGAAAAGTTTTCTGAAAAATTTGTCTCTGTTAGATTTAAATTTGTTGTACAAAACTTAAGTGCTTTTTTCTGATACTAAGCAAAAAAATTTAATTTTCTTGTTATTTCCAAGAGATGACAATCTTCTTTTCGAGGTTACAGAATTTTATACTTCTGATGCATTAGGCAAATGTGAAACAGAAGTTCAGACACATCTTTATTGTAAAATTCAATACAAGATATTATATAAACCAATCAGCTATTGCTATCATTTAACTAATTATGACAGAAATCCAATTATAACAGAAATTCAATTATAAGAGAAATTTAATAATTATGAATGCCGAATACAATCTTGACTCTATAAAGCAGCCATTTTTATTACTTTTTAATTATGAAAATTAAGCGATATTTTTTAGTTAACAAATACTTACCAAACGAGGAAACCCATCTAAAGGTGGGTTTTCATTTTTTATTTAAATTGAGAATAAATTAATATATAAAACGCTAATTTCGTATATAGAATCACTTAAATTTAATTAATTGGGTAACTGACTATATTTACCTTTCAATAAACATTATTGAATTGTAAAATTATATTTCGATAAACCTGCATGATATTTGTTAAGCAAATTGTTAGCGTGTGTACCAAATTATCGAGTACAATTAAAATTTTTGTACACAAACTGCAAACACTTAATAAATTCAATGGAACTTCATAAAATTAACTTAATTAAAGGAGGTAAACAGACAAAAATTATTGCTGAATGTACTTAATTGTGCTTGGATAATATCAGGTTATACAACTACACTATCTAAAGATGGATAGTATTTGCCGAATATACAAAAAGTATATAGTAAATACAAAAAAAAATGGAAGTTAAATAATTAATAATTTCATATCTTTTTTTCTTTATATTTGTCAACAGTTACTTAGTATGTAGCAGAGTAAAATGCATGGGTGCATAAGTAAATCTCAGAAAATTTTATATTTTTATGACATCGTAGTTTCACTCGAGAATACCTAATGACCAACTAAATAGTCGTTAATTTTAATCAAAATAAATTATCTTTTTATAAATTGTTTTTATTAATACTATTTTAAGAATTTTCATAATTTTATGATGCGTTATTAACTAATTAAAGGAATAAATTCAAGTTGGTTTAGTAAGTAAGATTTGAAGAAGTTTCTAATGCAGAATTTATGCAAATTAATAAATACCATGTGCTGTAGGACTAAATCCTAGTATGATGTATGTGCGAATGTATTTTTGTAAAATTAGCATATTGAAAACTTCATGTGAAGTCAATTTTGAATAACCAATCTGTGGATCTTTTTAGAAAATCATTTCTATTTGATGTTTTAATTACGAAATTAAAAAAAAATTCTAACAGATAAATTAATTTGTTTCAGGGCGATTCTCCTTTTGGTAAATCCGAAGCTTATATTAAATTAGAACAATTAGGTGAAGGATCATATGCTACTGTGTATAAAGGATATAGCAAGTAAGTAATACCTGATGTGTTGAAATTATAAAATAAATAATATTTTTTATTGTTAGTTTAAAAAATCAAGTAGTAGCACTAAAAGAGATTAGACTGCAAGAAGAAGAAGGAGCTCCATTTACGGCTATTCGGGAAGCTTCTCTTCTTAAAGAACTGAAACATGCCAATATAGTTACTTTACATGATATTGTTCATACACGGGAAACACTTACATTTGTATTTGAATATGTGGTAAGTAGAGCATTCTTTTAAAAATACATTTTTAAGTTAGTGAAATAAGACACTTGAAGTTTTATTTAAGCGGAAATGCATTCAACTTATTCATTTTTAAATTTCATAGATACATTCTAATTTAAAATAAACTATTAAAAGGTTTTGGTAAAAATATAACATTGAAAATTCTTTAAAATAATTATAAACAGAAATTCCTGTAGGCATTTTTATAAAAGCAAAACATACTTGTTCGTTTGGAAGCCTTAGGGGCGTATGACATTATACAATTTATTGAACAAGAAATTATACATTTTCCGCACATAACAAAATACGCAGAGTGCAAAAGCTATAATTTAACTACTGTTGAGTAAAAATACTGCATACAGAGCATTATAACTTAAAAAATTATATCTCCAAAAAAAACCGACTTCAAAAAAAAACTAGTGTGAAAATGCACTAAAAAGTAAAAAATAATTATTTTATTTATTTACTTCAACTAGCTGGCACAGGCGGTCAATTATTGTAATCTTTGGAGTCGGTGCCAGCCAAGCTTTTTAGAAATTTTTGGAAGTTTCCTAAAACTTACAAAATATATTTAAATTTACATTAATACGATAATGTATTTCCGCTGTATTTACTGATCATTATAATTATCACCTTTATTTCACGCATTTATATAGTTCAACCTATATAGTTTGACCTTTCGACCAGATCAATTGAGCAAACCCGTTTATCTGTTGTTTTTAGTTTTCACTTAGATGTACCTATATAAACTTCCAAAAATTTCTAAAAAGCTTGGCCGGCACTGACTCCAAAGATTTTGGCCGCTTGTGTCAGCTAGTTGAAGTAAATAAATAAAATAATTATTTTTTTACATTTTAATGCATTTTTTTCTCAGTAGTTTTTTTTTAAGTCGGTTTTATTTTTTATTTTTTTTTTTTAATTTTTTATTTCATACTTATTAGTGCATGTGTAACTATTGTAACTATTTATCTGTAACTATTTATCGCAAGCGAATATGGATAGACCTACTAAACGTGTTGTCCATATGGGACAGCGCCGTTTAAATGAGACGAGCGAAGAAAGGGAGGAACGCTTATCTCAAAGTAGGAAATTTAGATCTAGGGTTATTTCAAAAGAGAGTAGTGAACTGCGTGAAAAGAAGCTTTTGCAAATGCGAGCTTGCAATAAAAAAGTATTGAATAGTGAAAACATCGAAAGACGTGGCCACCGTCTCGGCTTAATCCGCGATCGTCTTTTCAATGAAACGGATGGGCAATGTTCCCACCGTTTAATTACCGCTTAATTCGTAATTAAGCCGATTTTGATGAGAGTTGAGGAGAAGTTTGAGGGTTTTTCGGTTTATCTTCGAAGTTCAAGGCCCAATACGAATGAAATTATAATGGAACCAACCTGGAACTATACTTGATTCAATGTAAAAAGAATTTTGAAAATCGGTTAATAAATGACGGAGTTCTGAGGTAACAAACATTCATAAAAGAAAAATAAGAAAAAATACAACCGACTTGATAACCTCCTCCTTTTTTGAATTCGGTTAAAAAATAACTCTTTATCCTGTTTGACACAAATTGTAACAGAATTAAATTTTACACTATTTATAATATTTTTTTTTATATTCTCATATGGAATTAGTTTTCATTCTTTTAACAAAATCTGTATTTTTATCTTAAAATTTTGTAATAATATGTGTAATGTAGAATCGGACGACTACTGGCTGGACCCATCTCTCCATTTGTCATAACTCATAGCATAAATTCACGTATTCCTTTTTACTTTTAGTTCAATAATGATATTGCTAAATATTATAAAATAATAATTACCACACATTCGTATCTTTCTGATCCATGTTTCGAGCATGTTTGGGTGTAAACGATCCAAGCATGCTTGAGAAATATACATTGGAATGCATTTTTGGTCAATTGTTAGCAAACGCGGCACCCATCTTGCACAAACTTTTTCATATGTAACTCTTCAAGCAAAATATTTCCAAATCGTTCTTTTGAGATACCAACGGCATGAGCTATTTCACGCACTTTCATTCGTCGATCATCTTAACACCGCATCGTGGACTTGTTTAATGATATGTGGTGTTGTAGCAGTTTTTAACGCTATCTATGTGCTAGGCCGAGAAATTTTCAGACTGCCAGTCTGAAAATTTTGGTGCTAGAACAAGTTCAATTTTTTTTTTATAAAAACCAGTGCTGAATTTATACTTTTCTTAAGTATAACTACTTTGTGCCACCCCTACTTCCTTCCTACCTATCTTAATCATTCAATAGTATCTATTTACTTAACCCTTTATTAGATAACAAACAATTTTACCTATTTAAATGGGCAGATTAGGAGGTATTAAAAAGTGATACGAATGAATGAGTCATAAAATAAAAGTGCAATATGAAACAAGAATTGCACTCTTTACGGAATTTTTTATAATAGAAGAGTCACCGAGTTCAGTTTTTCTTGAGATAATGACAACCCCGATAATTCATGACTTGTTTTAAATAAGAAAAGCTCCTTTCTCCAGAGCAATTTGTGACCGGAGTGCAAAGCACGATACAGAGAGCTATATCCAAGTTCGTGTAAACGAGTAATGACGTTGATTCAGGTGTCTGTAGTTTTGTTAGAGGAAACGTGACTGTGAAAATGTACGCATTCTTGAACTAAATCGTCTTCTAAATCAATGAAATAATATTGCACGAGAGACTGAGCTTTTTCTGTGAGTCTTTGTGTTGAAAGTTCACCCATTCTAGTTGAAATGAAAATTTTTCTTTGAAGTTCACATAATGCATCATGCCTTTTTTCTAATTCAGCTCTCATCAAGGATGATCAAAAAAGTATTTACTCTGAAAGAATCTCTGGAGGTTGATTCAATTTTGTTATTTGATGTTGTCTGCAAATTGTTTTCTCTTGGGTTACTTCTTCTTACTCTTAAGATCGCCCTTATCTTGAGATAAGTATACTCATTTCTTTTATTGCACTTTTTTCGAAATAATCCAAGTTTTCTCGAGCTGCTAAACTAGAGCTCAACTCTAGAAAAGATCCATAAAGATTGAATACCGTTAGTACATCTACAGAAGAGCTCTAAATTTGAGCACTCACTTTATTTAACCTTTCCAAAATAGCATTCTAAAATACGACTATAAATGCAGTTTCAAGTTTTTTTAATTTGTGGCGAATTTCATTTGCTTCATTTTGTAGAATGGGTTTCTTTGCAGTGTAATTTTCAAAACTCTAAGCACTTCATCCCAGAAATCTTTTGGACTTTTACAGGCATCCACTTTTTCTAACCAATGTGTAAGGTTCACTCTGTTTTTCGTCTTCCTATTTCATAAACTAATTTTTTCTTCCGTTCTGTTGAATTTACAAAGAAAGCATATTGCTCTTCCAGCAATATAAAGTAGTGGCAGGCTTCTATATAAGACTCAGTGGCCGGGTTCCCACCAAATTTGAGGTATTATCATATGACTGACCACAGCAATCTTCTTGATTTATGTTTAACTTTTCTAGCTCCAAAGTAATGGCACAGATTAAATATACTACAGATAGCTCGCGCTTATGGGAGAACGGGAGTCCGTTATTCATTTATTTGGAAGCCAATTCTCTTAGTATGGAAGCCATTCACTATATATCGTAGAGGCGCTGGCTATTCGTGTTTTTTCGTGGTTAGTACTTTTTATTTCTCTTCTAACCACGGTTGAGGTAAAATCGTGCTGCCAGCCATTAATTATCATCACACATAGACATTTTTTATAAGGCGTCTTAGAGAAAGAGCGTGGGATGATCGGGTACTTACGGAAGTTGTCTTTCTAATACCCCACCAGCAATATATTATAAGGATAGGCAGCCCTCTAGATATGAATAAAATACATTACGCGAGCTATCTGTAGTATATTTAATCTATGGTAATGGCATCAAACATTTCTTGAGCCTTGTATCCTACAGAAGATATGAATTTAAGAAATCACTCGCATAGCTCTACATTATCTAAAACATCGAATCACAAGTGTGAGTTGATCCGTGTGCTGTATCTTTTGTAGTGCTGTGTTTGAATATTATTACGTTCATAATCGCGCACAAACTTGACTGCTTACCAAAGCGAACGAACGCCCTCTGAAAGCTACCGCTCTTAGGACGCGGCCTCTTCAACTCTTTTTATGTCTGTTTTATTCTCAAAATCGTCCTCGTTCTTCTATATTTTGGAGAATTTGCATTCTATTCAGATCTGCTGTGCCAATCAAGTATACACTGGTGTTGCATTTTTTGATATTGGTATTTTGTTGTTTGTTTTTCTTTTCTTTAACAAACAATTTTCTGAATAAATATTTCTTATTGTACTTTTATTGTTGAAATTATCATAATACAAACTTCATTACACTTGCTAATAATCAAACTTTATTATTTTATTATAGTAATTACAAATTTTCAACTAAATTAGTATAACAACTTTTAAATACAATTTTATTTTATTACAGCAAGGTCGCCAACAAACATTTGCCGCGCCGCAAACATAATTCAAATTTAAATAATAACTTATTAAAGAATTTTCAAAAACAAAACTTTTCACAACAATCGGAAAATTTGTCGTGTTCATTAAACACATGATATATTTTATAGCACTTAGTACTTCTAAACTTAAACTTAGCACTTCTAAACTTGTTTACCTAGAAGAATTTCTAGGATTTATCATAATAATGTTGTAAAAATCGGAATGCAAGTAATTTTAAATTATTCATTTAAATTCACCAAAGTTCTACTTTATAATGACAAAGATTTTATTTGTTAAAAATACGGCATTGTTACTATTACATTATTTCAATAAGTTGGAGTTATGTAGCAGAAATTCTCTGCTTGAATCTTGAAACTGCACGAGATTTTTTTAATGTTTATAATGTTGATTTATATTTACATAAATCTTTCAAATTACCCAGAAAAGTAAAAAATTATTGAAATAAATTTTTTGTTACAGCACACAGATTTATCACAATATTTAGAAAGGCACAGTGGTGGACTGGAACCTCGTAATGTAAGGCTGTTTTTATTCCAATTATTACGTGGACTTCTATATTGTCACAAACGAAGAGTTCTTCATCGAGACGTAAAACCTCAAAATCTGCTTATTAGTGAAATAGGTGAATTAAAATTAGCCGATTTTGGTTTGGCTCGAGCTAAATCTGTTCCTAGCCACACATACTCGCATGAGGTGGTTACGTTATGGTACCGGCCTCCTGATGTTCTACTTGGGAGCACCGAATATTCCACTTCACTAGATATGTGGGGCGTTGGTTGTATATTTGTCGAAATGATAACTGGAATGGCAATATTTCCAGGCGTTCGTGATACGTATAATCAATTAGACAAAATTTTTAAGGTAAAATAAGAACGCTAATTTATCACGAAAAAGATAATTTATTAAACATTTCTGTAGGTATTGGGTACTCCCGGCGAAGAGGAATGGCCGGGTGTGACTTCTTTGCCAGGTTATAAACAAAATAAATTAGGACAATATAGAGAAAGAAAGTTGGGCCTCTGTTGGCCGCGATTGCATGATGTGGTGCAAGGAGAGGCCATGGCTACCGCACTCTTACAGCTTAACCCATTAGATAGAATAGGAGCCGACGATGCAATGTGTCATGCATATTTCAATGGTCTACCAAAAAAGTTATTAGAATTACCAGATGGTAGGAGTATTTAAATTTTTAATTAATAATATCTTATTGACTATTTTTTGCAGATGTTTCCATTTTTAGTGTGGAAGGTGTACACTTATTTCCAGAACATTACACAGGAATAAAATGAAGTTTAACGAAATAACTCCGTCGAGAATTTTTTAAGCAATGACCATCTGCATAACTGCCTTTCTTAATTTCACACTGTGGCTCACATCGATCTTTGTTTAATGTGTTAATAATAACTCAATATTTTGTTAATTGTGGTTTATTATTTCTATAAATTTTTTATACTTCTTGAAAATTAAACTTCTTCTGTGAATAACAGTGTGACAAAAATTACATATAGATCCATTCCTTCCATGGTGCTCAATTATTATTATTAAGGCTCTAGTTAAGTGGGCTGTAACGCTGCCAAGCAGTGGACTGAGTTACAAGGCTAGAGACCTAATTGTTGCCTTGATGGCGTAAAGTACACTTTATTATTGCTTTGAATTTCTCAATAAATTCCTAATTTAATTTTTACTCAACTATTTAAATGTAAATAATTACCTACAATACCATTTTTTAAAATGATTTAAAATAATCCAAGCGAGGTTGAGAGAACATTTATTAAATAATACATCCCTATATTTTTATGAACATTGAAAATTTAATCGGCCACATTTAAATGGATATCATTTATTGAAAGCGGTAGATAGATATCCATCCACTCGAATGGGTTGCATTTTTAATTTAACAAAAAAAAAAAGATGAAGCGTATTATTTTGTAAGTGCTTGAGTTTGTATCTCCGGTGCCAAAGGGCAGTTGCTTAAACTAAGTAGCGTTAATTAATATTTAAGAATTATTTCAATATTTTAATTAGTCGTTCATTTATATTTGAATAATATCTGCTGTCGAAAAAAAATAGATAAAAAAAAGTGAAATTAGGCCTAATTAATTAATTGTTAGCAAAATTTTGAATTTAGTTGTATAATTTTTTAGTAAATGCTGTGAGCTCTGTAGAGAACACCATGTTGATTAGTAAATATAATCGATAGCGAGTAGTCCATTGTTGGTTTATGGCACTAAGGCGACATGGCAATGCACACCCCTCCCCTTGAAACGTCCAATTATTATATTAACAACAGCAAACAGTGCTGTTGCACAACTTTCTCGCGTCTGCTTTTTAGCACTCGTATTAAAAATTTCATTTGGATTTGTTCAAAATTTTACACGGTGCGTTGAAAATTAAGCCTACAAATTAGAGGTCGAATAAATTATTATTCTCGTTTGTGATAGAATTCATGTTATTTTGCTATGGTACACACAAAATGTATTAAATTTTATTAATACCACAGAACCACGGTGTACGTATTCATTGTACCATGTTACGTTGTATATAATTATAGTTGTTTATATATTAAGATGATTATACGAAATATCGAAAAATATACTAAATAAATGTCTTTGTACAATTTTCTGACTCTTATTCCAATCCATATTTTGTGATTATAATTATTTATTATTGTTAGATATCAATTAACAAATTGACTTGGAATGGAACACCACGACTTTGAAAGAAAGTCTAATAAAGTAAAGCAATCTAAACTATACGAAATCTATACAGTTTAGATTTCCTGTAAACTAAATCAATGAAATTGTTAATATTTAAGCTGTATACAGCCGTCCTGTTGTTAAAGCCATCATTATGCTTATCTTTCAAAAACAATTTCAAGCTGGAGGATTCAGTTGGAATTATTTAAGAAAATTAATCATTTTTTGTTTTACTGAGCCATGACGTACCTTGACAATTGTATCAACACCCGTTGTGGTTAATCGACGCAGTGGGGTATTGTAGGCTCTGTATTGTAGCACTGTTTTTATACAGTAACCAAATGCTGATTATTTTATTTAAACGTGAAATCAAGATATATCGTGGCTTATTAAAAACAATGCACATTATCCCAACTTCGCGTTCAAATAAAATAATCAATGTTTGTTTTACGAGAAAATTATTGAGATCTGTCAGTCAAATGTATTTTGTGACTGTGCTAATATGCGTTGTGTATACCAAATGCAGAGTATTTTTTAGTACAGTGGACGCCGCTTATTGGAATCACGGTTAATATTATCAAAAGGGTATTATTATCACTTTCGCGAAGAACGGGCCGAACGAATATGACTATACATCGTTTATTATAATCAAAAATTTGGTTTATGTTATCGATTATTTTTCTTAAGATTGTTTTCTCCCACTGAAAATGGAATTAGTTTACAGTATACAAGAATTTTTTTAAAATTTTGTTCACAAACCGGGGACCCAGGTTAACCTGTATCAGATGTATTATATAGTAGAAAGTTGCTAGTCTGCTGATCATGTACGATTTAATTCAGTTTTATTTTAAAATTACATAATAAGCGACATAAAAAAATTTTATTTCATTTTTAGATACATACATTTTTTTTCTATTTTTTGATAAGTTGCCAAAAATTAGCAACCGGAATGCAGCAGCATTTCGCAACTACTTTTGTGTAAAATTAAAAAAGAATCATTTTGTGTATTGTTATCAATCGGTTATTGTTATCAAAACCCCCAAGTCCCAATGTGATCACATTAAGCGGCGTCCATTGTAGTAAGAAAAATATCATAAACTAATAACAATTGGTTTAAAAATTCGAATATTAAAAACAAGAAATAATCATAAATTAATATTTATACCATAATATACAATCCCAAATACATTTTATTTTGCTAAAAAAAACATTTTATAGACGATTACAAATCGACGCTCTTATAGAATGGTAATGGTTAAGTTGCATACGTAAACGGTACGCGGTGATCTCTCAGACTTTCAGGTCTAATAAATAAGTTTTACATAAACCTATATCGCTCAAATTTGAAATAATTTAATTTGAAAGTACTGATAACCAGTGGCGGCTCGACCCGTCAAGGGAGTCTTTGAGACTGCGTCTCTCCAGAAAGTCAGTCAGTAACAAGAAAAAAATGTTTTATTAAAAATCATAATTTATAAGACACTATTCGTATTGAAAAAATTATGTGGTTTTTAATTTCTTAATTATATTTTTACATAATTGTTAGTTAAACAAAAGCTTTTGAAATCAACACCTGCGTTTAAAATTTCATAGCGATGCTAAATTGCTGATGTGATAACGACGCTTATAAGAAAGACTCATACTTAAAATGCATATGCTAATAATACATAACGTAGGAGCGTATAGGAGTGGGGAAGTTGCATACAGAAAATCTACCAACATTGAGTCAGGTCTCTTCGAAGTTTATGCAATATAATTTACGTAGTATTTGTTATTACAAGTTCTACGTGTTTGTGCATTTATTCCCTTATACTTTTTAAATCATTTTCAGCAATGGAAATAAACAATATATTGGAATTTTTGTTAAAAAATAATTTTAATACGTTATCTTATGAACAAAAGTGTAAATTAAAAACTAATAGACCAACACCCAGCATTTGATTAGAATATAAAGAAGGTAAATTTACAAGAAAATTTCAATGTAGTTGGTATAGCAAATTTTTGTGGCTTACTGGTTGCAATAAGCGAAATAAAATGTTTTGTTTTACTTGCGTAATTTTTGGCGGAGATAAAGAATGAAGTGTTGATGGATTGTTGACAAAAAATTTTATAAGGCAGAAAAATACTCTATTTCAAAAAATCACTTGAAAAATCAAGACAAATTTCATGTTTTGGGTCAAGAATTGAACATGTTTTATCAGAAAGTCGACGACTTGCTGCCCTAAAACATAGTGAAAAAGTCTGTATAAATAGACGTTTACTAACACGTTAATCTATGATGTTTGTTTTTTGGGTAAGCAAGAAATTTCTTTTCGAAGACATCCGGAAAATAACGAATTTTTAAATAAAGAGAATTATCTTGAATTACTAGAACAAGAATAAAAGTTACTTAAAGAACATTTTTTGTTATCAATACTATTTAAAGGAACATCTAAGACGATACAAAATGGTTTAATACAGTGGTATGTATGGTTTAATACAATACTCAAGAATTATTATGTACATTATTTCTATAGCTAAATTACTAAAACTAAATTTCTAAAAAGCTTGACCGGCACCGACTGCAAAAATTACAATAATTGACCGCCTATGTCAGCTAGTTGAAGTAACTAAATAACGTAATTATTTTTTACTTTTTAGTGCATTTTTTTCACAGTAGTTTTTTTTTGAAGTCGGTTTTATTTATTTTTTTTTTTAATTCATGCTTTTTAGTGCATGTTACGTCCTGTAACTATTTAACTATTTATCGAAAACGAGTAAGTCGATTTTGATGAGAGTTGAGGAGAAATTTGACGGTTTTTCCGGTGTATCTTCGAAGTTCAAGGTCCAATATTAAAATTTTAATGGGACCAACTTGGAACTATACTTGATTCAACGCCGAAAGAATTTTGAAAATCGGTTCATAATGACGGAGTTCTGAGGTAACAAACATAAAAAATAAAAAAAAATACAACCGAATTGATAACCTCCTCCTTTTTTGAAGTCGGTTAAAAATAGCTGCATTTCTTTAGTTGAAAAATATGATATTTTTTAAAGTAAATACGTTTGCTTCAACGTAGAAATCTTCGGATACGGTGTAGTAACTTTGATTGCAAACATATAATTATTATAAATATTTATTTTGTAATAAAGTTTTTGTTATTTGAATGCGCATATATTTAAAAGTCAAACGCACTGGGTGCGTGATAAAATTACTTTTCTATACTAGTGCAGATATAATTTCTTTTGCTTTACTCAAGCGCGGATACAGGATTTCGTTCAGGTGAAGGGGGAGAATTTTTGAGTAATTTTACCCAGCGACGGCGCCAGTATTTTTTAAATGGGTGGACACAAAGTGGGACTAATATATTTGAGGTGGGCACACAAAATTTATAAAAATTGCAGTATTGACACCTAAAATTTGAAACGTATATTCTAAAAAAAGAAAGGATTATAATAATATTAACAATATATGTACTTACAAAAAATTATAATTAAATACTAATTAATTAATTAACAACTTTCTCGAGTGACTGTACAAAGTTCATTTTAAAAGTAATTTGCAAGGATGTCTTTAGTCTTTGTGCAAATTCTGTGATAATTGCAGTGGCGGCTCGTGACATTTTCCGTGGGAGGGCACAAAATTAAAAAAAAATATTTTTTAAAATATCTATTTATAATGAAAATCTCTATCCTTATTGTTAGAAAAATGTTCAATTACTTTATCATCATAATCTGGTAATTCTCGAACAAAGTTTTTTCAATAAACAGCACTGCCAGAGCATTTAATATGCATTTAATTTAATAGCTTTGAGAAATCAATTTATCGGGTGCAATATTTAATTTGGTTTGTAATTCTGTCCCACTAGATAAAATTTAATTTTATTAAAAAAAATAGATAAAATTTGCGTTGTATAACCTAATGGTTTAAG
The DNA here is from genome assembly GCA_911387805.1 of Cantharis rustica. NCBI lineage: Eukaryota > Metazoa > Arthropoda > Insecta > Coleoptera > Cantharidae > Cantharis > Cantharis rustica. The sequence continues at coordinate 94,940,126 of OU426877.1, forward strand.
ACGGTTGTATGATTTTTGAAGACATTTTACCGATTGTCACTATTTTCTTCAGCGCAATCAGTGGTAACTAATTGAATAATACAATAAATATGTATCTTTATCAAATAGCGTTTATGGTGCGAGAGGGCACTAACATATAAAGAATTTAATTCGTTTTCTTATTATGCAAATATATAAGGCTTATTTCTTAATATGTAGAGGTATTTTTAAAAAATTTTAATTTTTATAGTTTGTATATACATGGAAAGTCATTTGCAGGTTATTTGAATGTTAAATTAAAAAAATAAAAATGAAAATCTTTTTATAAAAAGTTGTGAATGACTTTCTATGAAACTAGATTTTTTTTCGAATCATTTACTTTGAACGGCATTAAATTCCATGCATTAGTAAAAAAGCTACACGAATATTCGTTAAAAGTTAGGTGTACAACCCTCTTAATAAAAGGCTAAAATCGTTCACAAATTTATTCTTGTTTTTAAAGTTCCTTTAAATAATTTTGCTTCTTTTATATTATGTACGCCAAGAACGAAATCGAATTCAGCAGCAAAATCGATTAATAATCGATAATTCTTAACACATTTTAAACAATTTCTGCATTTATATGATTAAATAACTTCACCGCTAGTAACCCACGGAAATGTTTCCTTTTTTAACAACTAACAATAAAAACAAAATAGTTTATTAGTAATATGTATAATATTATGTATTGCTCAAAATGTATATTAAATACTTGATACATTTTAAACGTAAAAATATAACACAACTTGTAAACTAAGCACATGTCATACACTACTGGTGTTATGAACTCAATTGTTAACCGATAAGGGTTTCTTAGAGTGTGACCCGTTTTCAACCTGTCGGACGACTTGAAAAATCTATTTTTAGTATATACAAGCTTGACGGTCGGGCACTATCGTTAGCTGGTGTTTGGGTGGCGATTTGCTATTATAATGTTTCCTGGCATAAACTACAAAATAATGTAATATAAAATTTATTTTTTAAATAATTAATAATTAATTAAAACTTAATTAGAAAATAAATAAAAATTAATTAAAAAATAAATAAATAAATTATTTTAAGCTAAGCCTTGTTTTTGGTTTTGGGATGGGAGGGCACGTGCCCCTGTGCCCTTTAAGACAAGCCGCCACTGGATAATTGCATCGAAAACTAAATTTTTAGTAATTTTTTTTTCAATATTTAAAATGGCTAAATTGCTTAGCCTATCATTTTCCATTCGATTTCTTAAATAATTTTTTAATCTCTTCTAACAGGAAAATGTTCGCTCGTAAGCAGCACTAGATACAGGTACTGTAATATTAATTACACACAATTTGTAAATTTCGGTAAAAGCTAATCTTATTTACTTAACATATCCGATAATTGAAGAATATTGACAATTTTAATGTTTTGCTTTTTTTCAAAATTTTGTATCGTATTTGGAAAATTTTTAATTCGGCTTGTAATAGTTCTGTGTCAAGCTTGTAGTGATTTGCAAGTGCCATAATATTTTGTTGTGCAAGAAAGGTATTTCATAACGGATTCAGGCAACTCAACCCTGCCAAAAAAAATTAAAAAATTTGTATTTTCAAGAATTTTATTATTATTACCTTATTATCTTTACCCAAATGGTTTAAAACAGTCATATTGTAAAGTGCATCTTTATTACTTTTAAAAATTCAAAATATTATAATTATACAATATGTATTTTTTAAGCTTTCAGTGATAAAATTGGGAACTAGTAAGTGTCCATACTTCCGTGAGCGGTGTTCATTAAAGTTTTAAACTGCATTGAATTTTTAAAATAATAAAAATGACCAATTTTTTGTTGAAACCCTTACAAAGAGGATTGGGTTAGATTATTTAAGATTTGTTTTCTCAATAACATGCGGTAGCATTTTAAATGTTGCTTTAGTAAATGGGGATGACATTTTTATTGAGTGTTTTATTACCGTAAACACTTTCATTTACGACTATATTTCAAAATTTTCAAAATTGTTATGCCAAAGTGCATTATACACGGATTAAAAACTTGTATTTGAACCGTTTTTGTTATTTATAAATTTATTGTGCTAAAATTTTAAGTTTTAAACTATTTTAGTAATATTGTTTATAAGTGTTCATACTTCCGTGAGCGGAAGTGTAGGTATGAAAATTTAAAAGGGTAGCATTATTTTCAGGATTATTTTTAATTTTTAAATTTCCTACAATTTGGGTGGGCACTTCAGTCCGGTCTAGGACGTTTTGGCGCAGCCGTGTTGGCGCGACCGTTTTGATGCAGCCGGTTTGGTGCAAAGACGGTTTGGTGCGAGCCGGTTTGGCGCAAGCCCGTTTTGGCGCAAGCCTGTTTTGGCGCGAGGACGTTTTGGTGCAAGCCGGTTTGGCGCGAAGACGGTTTGGCGCCAACCAGTCTGGCGCGAGCCGGTTTGGTGCGAGCCCGTTTTGGCGCGAGCCCGTTTTGGCGCGAGGACGTTTTGGCGCGAAAATTATAAAATACTTTTTATAAGACGAAATCGTTATAGAAGTAGCTTAGTTTTATTAATTATGGTTAATTAATTATTAATTAATCAATGAACTTAATTAATAAAATAAATTTTCACAAAAAATAAAAATTTTCTAAATTTAATTTTTTGTTTTGTAGCTGCCTTGCTTATTATTTTCTGATTTTCTGTGAAATGTATTGGTTTTTCAAACATTTTTACTAGAAAAAAGTTGTAGTCCGTTAAATCTCCTAACCGGAATAGAGAGTTAAGCCTGTTTGACACGACATTAAATTTTACATAAAATTTACATGTAAATTTTTATAAAAATATTTAACACCGTTGCATACAGAAAAATTATCAGCAAATTTTGTGTTAAATTTTTATGAGAAAAATTTAGAACATGTTCTAAATTTGGTGGTAAAAGTGATAGTAAAATTCTTAAAATAAATGCACAAAGGAATTTTAAAATTTGGAAAACTTCAGGTAGCTAATCTCAAAGGGATAAGCGTTGCCTAAGTTAGGTAATATCGGATACAGGGTACTTGCATTGTTGCATTCTATCGACAAATTTAATAATCTATTTAACAATTATGTCATATTGTATTATTTCATTGAAAATCATCTGTTATAATCATTTACGTTTCTACAATAAATTATTAATATAATTATAATATAATTGCTAATAAATAAATACATAATAAGCCAGTATAGTATCAACGTAGCGATTCCTAAAGTGTACCTTACCAAAATTCAAGTTAGATTTTTAAAAATTAAATGTTTGTATGTAAATGTTTGTCTCGCGCCAAACCGGCCTCGCGCCAAACCGGCATCGCACCAAACCGGCCCGCACCAAACCGGCTGCGCCAAAACGGTCGCGCCAAAACGTACCATCCCGCTTCAGTCAGCAGGGTGGCACGTGCTCACCCTGGCCCACCCGTGGCGCCGTCGCTGATTTTACCTATCATTTTTTTTGTGAAAAAATTAAGAAAGGAAATAAAAATCTAGCATACACAAATGTATGTTGAAATGTGCAAACTTATTTACTCTCCAACACGAGATTTTACAAAAATTTTCGCCTCCTGCTAAGCAAAACAACTTTTCGAAAATACTTGATAATTTATATTTGATAATTACTTTGTAACGTGAGAAGACAACTTGGAAGCCTCATAGAAGTAAATCCGTACATTTTATGAACCACTGTACAGTACTTGTCACAAATTTGGTGTTTTAAATTTTTAACCATGTGTAGGGAAGAGTTAGGACAGTTTTAATCATATTGATATTAAAATAATATCAAATCAACGGTCAAAATGTTGTATTTTTTGATTTGCTTGTTTTTTACTTATAGGTATTTTTTGATTACATTTTTCCACAGTTTTAAGGCAAAACCATCAAAAACATTATGAAATGAATTGTACTTATTCAAAAAAGTTAATGATTATCCCTCATAATCTTATTATGTATAATAAGTTCCCAAACACAGGTCTGTAATAGTTGGTTTTTCAATTTGAATGACCGCCTTCTCAAATCAAAGTTACAAACCAAACCAAAGCTGTGATCGTCAAACAAACCTCGCATGATGTAATCCCCCTCGTAGTAACACTTACAAGTCCTTTTAAATCTGCGGATGGCTCTTTGAATGCTAACGTCGTTACCTCGTTTACTAACCTCAAACCTAAAATTATCTGTCCAGTGGCGTAACCACTGCTAGGACACCTGAAAAAATAATTAGTACACACAAATTAAATAAAACACAGGTTTCGGTTTAACGATGAATATATATTTAACCGAAAAGGAAAAAAGATAGTCCAACAACCAATTTACCAGCAAAGTTAATCTCCTCGATATCATTTAATTCAGAATAATTTAGTTTGAAATTTGATTTAATAACTGTTCGATAGTTAATCCCTCTGATCGTAATGTTTTCTAATTGATTATTCATATTTAATGACCAACCACAATCTTTATAGTACTTTGTAAAGAAGCGCATATATGTATTTCGATGTTCAACTCAATTGTTTTTATATTATGTAAGATCTTTAAATAATAAACCCTTATATTATGCTAAATTATCCGCTCTTATATAACTATTACCTCGTCAACTTAAAACTAAGATTGTCACCTTATTAATATGTCGTCACCTTAATTAGTATGTCGTCACTTAAATTAATAATTGGTCATTTCCTTAAATCTAAATAAGTCGTCTGTTGTTAACTAAATAAATTCCCCTATACTTAAACTAGCAACTAATCATAGCCGCAAATAATCATGAAGAACTTTGTTAAAACAGTTCTTTAATATCGTAATTCAATCGGTATTGCCTTATACGTAGTCGCAAATAATCATAAGGAACTTTGTTAATATTTATTAATAACTGTCCTGAAATATCAGAATTTTGTATAGTATCTCATTGAGAGATATTTGAAACAAAGAAAAATGAGAAACATGTTCACAGAATTTGCCGTCATTTCCGGTTCTATATATTGAAGTGTACTTCCTGTCTTGTAGTATTTTTTTTATTAATTAATTTTCTATGATTTCCAATCCAAAATATTTGTTAAATTTCAATTTCAATTAAATTATCCAAATGGTAACGCAAATTTTATACGATACCCATATCGCAGTCCGGCTTATCAACCAAATTTTGTAGTTCCTTGAATAAATTTTTAATATTAAATATAAAACTTTCTTAATTATTTCAATTGTAATTGTTGATCTAATCCAATTCCACCTTTTATCCTTTTATCTTTAATTTCTTCCGTTTAAATTTTATTTTCAAAACCACTAAAATCTTTCTTCAAAATCAATTCAATCCAATATAATAACTTCAATAAAACATTTTATCTTCAAAAACTTTTAATTGTATTCCAAAAATTATAAACTTATCAAAAATAATTCGGACATAAAATTTACACGTCCATCACGTCGACCATTTTTTGGCAAAAGGCCTCTTCAAACCTTCTTCAAAATTAATATATTCCAATTATAAATATCAATAAAACATTTTTCATCACAAACTTCTTATAATTTTCAATTCATAAACTTATTCAATTAAACTTTTCAGACTACACAAGTCAAACGTTCATCGCGTCGGCCATTTTTTGGCAAATGGCCTCGTATCCAAGTGATTGGTCCCCACCTAGCAAATTCCACAATCTTGCAACTTAATAATTAATACAATAATTTTACAAAAATGCATAGGGTGGGTCCGAATTATTTTGGAACACGACAATATATTTAGATTATCCTTTTCAATGATCAGCCATTACTGCGATATATTGCCATGGGCATCTTATGATTTTAAGCGTCCACTCAACTTGTTGCGCAATTTATCTAAATTAAATTATCTAATGCTATATATCTATATATATTTCTATTTCGCACCTAGAACTAATCACCGCTCGTTTGTACTATAAAGATACCCATAGGTCACACATATATCAATAATCAATCTCTTTTCATTACATTATCCCACTTTCCGTTTTAAATATAATAAGGTAAAGAAATCATAATCTCAAACAGTAATTAAATCTTAAAACTGAAGATGAAGTAATAAAAAATTGATTCAAATTCGTCTTTAAACCACGTGGATGAGGAATTATTACATAAATTTTTAACGTAATCTTGTATTAAATTCTTTTAGAAAAATAAATCAAATATTTAAACTTACGTATTTTAAATCTGTTGATAACTAAAATATATTTTAAATTCAATTATTTAATAACCTTTTCTTAAAACCTCCGACGCACAAAACTACAACCTTCTTGTCCGCCGTTCCAAAATGTAAGGGCTTTTGTTACCCTCTAACGGTAAAATTTTAACGGAAACCCGACTTCCTGCGTTTAAAACCCTCTGTTTCCAAATCGTTGTATTTTAAAGTAACCAGAAATAAACTAAATTTAAAATTTCGCGCCCATTATATTCAAATTCAAATTTACAATATTACAGGTCTAAAATTGACTTCCGTGAAGTTGGCCCAATTGTTCCCATCTGAAACATTTTGATATAAAAAAATATGGAATCGTTAGGTCATCGTTAGGTCTTGAAAGGTCACCCGGTTTTATCGTTAGGTCACTTTTAGTTTTATCAAAAAAAATTATTCAAGTTTTGAAAAATTTTCTTGGTAAGTTAGCCCCCCCATTAAACGATTTCGATGAAATAAAAGTGCAAACCGGTAGTAAATGCACTGCTTAGGATTGGTCACGTATATTTATCCTTAGGTCATCTTTCATTTGTTTGTAATAAATTAATTACAATTTTATGTTTCTATTGCACTTGCGCTATACAAAAATATTAGTATGTATAAATTACATGTTGGGGTGCGTTCTTGCCAACACTTGACTTGGGGTGCGTTCTGTGCGTTCTCGCCAACACATAAAGTGCACTCTAAGTCGTAAGAAAAGTCTCGTAAGTGCGGAACGGAAGGCAGCTATAGAGCACTGAAAATATAATTGCGAAGCACCCCTGGGTAGATCTTCTTGCCAATTAACTCAATTTATTTTTTTAAATCATCTAATTTAAATCATATTTCTTCAAATTTTAATTTTAATTTCAATATAAAAATCCAAAATGGTAACGTTAAATTTTTACGATACCGGTTCGCAGCTGTCTCTTATCATCAAAGTTTGTGGTTTCTTCATATAATTCTTAATTTTATTTTTAAATTGACCCAACCATTTTTTAAATTAATATATCGAATATTATAAATTTTAATAAAATACTTTTTAAAAATCTACTTTATATTCAAAAAATTACAAACTTATTAAAAATTTCTCGGACTCACTAATTATACGTCTATCACGTTGACCATTTTTGGCAAAAAGCTATGAATTTTCTGTGATTGGTCCCCACCTAGCAAATTTTACAAACTTACAACTTAATAATTTATATCAAAATTTTACTAAAATGCATATGGTGGGTCCGAATCACTTTGAAATACCACAATATATATATATATATATCATATATATCAAACAATGCGTTCATAGTGTGAGGATCTTCTATTCTGTGGCATTTTACGGTGGATTTGAATATTTAAGGAATATTTTGTTTAATTCAAGCAGCTGTTATATTTTAGTGACTTCGCGCATTTTGCTTTCAACACAAGCTATTTTTTTAAATTTTAATGCGGGAATTATTAGAAAATAATAAAAATAAAACCAACTCGGTAACTACTTTAAATTTAAAATTTTAATTAAAAAATATTTATAAATTAGGAATTAGTTGTAGGAATTCATAAGCTCCTGGGCTTTATGGTCTTTTTAAATTGCATAAGCCGGAACATCCTGTTAACATGATTCGCGAATTAATTTTAAACATGTTGTCATGTTTTAAAACGTAAGAATCATAATTTTATTTATATTATTATTTAATAAATGTATCCAGGCAAGATGAATTATTTTTGAAGTAAAATAAAAATTTTACAAATTTTAATAGCTGGGTGCATAGCAGTATATTGTAATGGTTTATTTTCGTAGAAATCTTCAACCTATTGTTTGCCTCGGATTAACCCTGGTGTGCGGGAGCAGTTGGTAATTTTGTAGAGGTCGAAGGGTTTTTGTTCGTTTTCTATAGCCAAAAGTTGCTATAATAACTTCCAAATATAATTAATTTTCAAACATTCAATTTTGCATTCAAAAAAAATAATCTTCTCTATTAATTATTATCCATTCAAATAAATAAATCGTTTCTTAAATATAATCCAATATAATAATAAAAAAATTAATATAATTAATATTCCAAGTCCAAATTAAATTCAAATTTTCAATCGCATATAATTTAAATTCAAAGTAAATATTTTAATATTTCCTCAAGGGATCGTAGTTTTGATTCTCGCTTATCCAAATCGACGAGTTATCAATATCGACATTCGTTCGATCAAATATAATTTTAATATTTCTAATTTTACAATCCAAATCCAAATTAATTTATAACTTCAAATATTCTTTCTCTTTATCAATCAACCAATACAATCAAATTTACTACCGTTCGGTAGTCACTTATAAAAATTATCCAAACTATCAAAATATCAAATTAATCACAACTATATTTTTGTTTAGCGCATGCGCAAGAGGGACATAAAATTGTAATTAATTAATTGCAAACAAATGAGAGAGAAATATACGTGACCAATCCTTAGCAGTGCATTTACTACCGGTTTGAACTTTTATTTCATCGAAATTGTTTAATGGGGAGGCTAACTTACCAAGAAAATTTTTCGGTACCGTTGCGTATACTATCCCACGATTTTAACTTTTCCTATTGAAAATACGTGAAAGGACACTTTTCTAAGCATACTAGAACAAAAATTTTGTTGGATTATAAATTAGTTCTCGAAAAAATCAAATTTGAAAAATTTAAATTTACATGTATTTTAGATACACCTTTTAACACGGCTGCATGATTAGCCGATTTTGTGTAAGGCAAAAAAATAAAACAGACCCTCCGGACGCCTTCGGCGCCCTCCGGGCCTGTTTTATTTTTTCACCTTACGCAAAGAATTTTAAAAATATCCCTGAAAAATGACAGAACTCGCCAAGGGTGGAACTCGAAGCCATAGAACTCGTGCGGGTGTCGATCGCAAATGACAATAACATTAAGAGTGTATCAAAGCACACGTACCGTCAACAAAATGAGACCGTCACCGACGAGACCGTACCTCAACGTGAGACCGACCGTCACACATCGGGTATATCATATTACATTTGCCTGCTTTTCGTAATTTTAAAATGCCGTTATTTCGACAACTAATGCATAATCCAAAATAATTTTTGTGTTAATATACTCAGAAAATTGTCCTCTTTCCAATAGTCAATAGGAAAAAGTTAAAATCGTGGGATAGGATATGCAACAGTAGCCAATTTTTCAAAATTTGAATAATTTTTTTTGATAAAACTAAAAGTGACCTAACGATAAAATTGGGTGTACCTTTCAGGACCTAAGGATTCCATATTTTTTTATATCAAAATGGCTAAAATTGGGCACTAATAATTTCGTTAAGAGTCTACGATACCCCTTTATAGGTGCAGCAAAACATGACCTACGTAGTACTTATTTTCTTCGTTATAAAGTTACTTTTCACTGATTTAAAAAAAAAATCATAACAAGGGATGATCGTCCAAGGATTATTGCTATTAGTTATTAAAATTAGTTTGTTATTTACTTAAAATTTTATAATTTAAAACTCGGTAATTTAGGTTATTTTAAACATTTTTTTTCTCATCTTATAATGGTAAATATTACAAAGTTTTTGACCAATAGGCATAGATTAGGAGATTCTCTTATCACCTATAATTTTTAATAATATTATAGATGAATGTTGTTTCCTAAAAACGGTATTTAAAAAATCATATTTTAATTTAAATATTACTAAACAGATGGCTCTACCGTCAGTTTTAATAAATTTTACAAACGTAGCTCCTCTTTCGATGGACTGAAACAACTCCTGGTCTCAGAATGAGATAGAGAATTTTGTAAAATGCTTAACAAATATTTGCAGGTAAATTTTTAAATTGTAGGGATTGTAAGGTACAACGGACGCCGCTTAATGTGATTACATAAATTGTGGAAAGACAGATTCTTTGGTTAAAAAGAAATAAAGAAATTTCTATAAAAAGTGTCTATTTATTTCATTAATTTACGTTTTATAATATTATAAATATTGTATATAAATATAATCAGAAAATGCAAGTCTTAGTTTGTGCTTATTATTTTTTTTTGATTTTTCAGATATTCCTCTCTTTTTTTCATTGCCAGAAGCACGTAAGGTACTAATTCAGGAAGCATGCAATCATAGTAAAAAGCTTCCGGCTGCTTTTGCATCTTTGTTGTCCAAAATTCATTATCTTTGGCAATTTTTTCTAGTTTTAATCCTCCTGGGGTCCATACGGCAAAATGACATACAAAAGCTTTTGTTACCTGAAGTTGACCCTGAATTGAAAATGCCATTTGTGGTTTTTATTAATTTCACCATCTTTTTTCCAAAACGTAATTTTTCTTTGTAAAATGCCTTCCTCTGGTGTTAAATGTTTGGCCGAAAAAGGACATTTTACCTCAACTATTTCTTCTTTATTAATAATACCATCTGGAGTGGCTGCCAAAAATTGGTACTCACTGTCGATGTATAAACCTCACTTGTGAATACATTTGCCCAGTTTTTCAGTTATGGCATTTATGGCGTCACTTTTATATTTAAAATATTTTTTTGGATTTATTATTGATTTTATTACAGCTTTTCTGCTAGTGTATGGTAATTTACAACAAATTTCACCAAATTTTGAAGCAGTTATTATATTTGTTACAGAGCCGTATTTAAGGGGGTGGTTTTAGAGGTTACAACACCCCCCCGAAATTATTTATCAATTAATAAAGTACTGAAAATTTGACTGCAATCGTAAAAAAATCAGAAAAAACTAAAACAATTTTTACAACTATAACAAAAACATTAAACTTGAAGTTTGAAAGAGATATTTCTAATAAATTAAATCCCAAATTAAAAATTCGGAAATTCGTATTATAATCCGGCGATTGGCGACACTGGATTGAATACACCTACAACTAAATTGCAAAAATATAAACACCTAAGATGAAGAATATAAAAATGCCCTAAATATTTACAGTACTGTGTAAAAGTCTGCGACCACTTAATTAATTGTTAGTTATTACTCCTATTAATTAATTTTCGATTTTTTGAAAAATAATTATATTGAAATAAATGAAATAGGTAATTTATCTTAATTCTTACTATTATGGTAAAATTTTTAAATTGTAATAAATTGTTTGAATCAAAAATTTTAAAAGGAACATAAATTTTATGACCAATGGGCAGTATAGCTTAAAATAAAAACTTCCGCAATAAATTAGAGTGGGCATTGTAAACCAATAAATTGTTTTATATTTTGTACATTTGTACATAAGTGTACATTTGCTTAAGATTTGTGAAATTTTCTTTCAATCTAATTTAGTTGTTCGTTTTGACAACATTATTTTACTATCGCCATCGGTAAAATAAGTATTTAGTTTTTGATTTTTATTCAAATTTTAAAATTAAAAAATTTTATTTAAAAACGGTTTTTTACATAAGAGTTTAAAATTAAAATATGAATAAGTTTAACTTATTAAAAATATCGTAGTAAACAAAACTTTTAAAATGGTATAAACAAAATTTTATTCGCGATAACGCCCCCCAGAAGTCAACCTGTAATCAAAATTTGTCGCTCCTTTGACAAATTATTTTCAACCATTAAATAGAATTCATAAAAATCGAAATTTTCTGTGAATATCGAAATCAAATAAAGAAAAATCGCGCAAAAAAATAATCATTTTAATTAAATAAAAACAATTTTTTCACAAAATTTCAATTTTTTTAGGGTAACTTTCAGCAAAATACTTTCAAACAAAATTTTCTAATAACAATACTCAAAAATAAAATTTTAATTGCAAAAATACTTGCACAAAATTGGACTCAAAATATCAGCGTTTCGTTTGCTCTGTCGTTTCCGCCATCTTGGCAAAAAAAACGTCCGTCTACTCACTTTTTTCCAAACATTACATTTCAAAAATTAATATAACAAAATTTAAATTTAGAAAAACTTTTTTTGTATTTTAAATAAATTAGCTATTTATTTTGTAATTTTTTAACTCCTCCCCCCCCCTCCGAAAATTTAGTCTAAATACGGCCCTGATTTGTTATATATTAATCATATATTATATTTGTCCCTTGTGGGTATATCCGTAATAACAATTATTGGAAGAGGTTGGGGGCTGTGCTTAGATCACAATATTGTACCTCCTTTTTAAAAAATTCCCCGTACCCAACACACCTGTGCGTTACAAAGAGTACCTAATCGTAGACTCTTAAGTCTAATTCTACTCGATGTACCTGTTTGTGGTGCCATAGATAATAACCTACTCTTAGTTAATAATTCTTTAGGATTATGTAATTTATTTAGGATTTAGTTAAAAATCTGTAGGAATTATAACGTTTAATTAATTACTATAAAGTCGCGAATACCACATCGTCAAGTGCACTTAGCGAGAGATCCATCCCCTTCCTAGTAGCTCACTTTGCCGAGTACGACCGGTTTAGGGGAATATTTTTATTGATAACAACTCTCGTGGCGGCCATATTGGATTTTTCGGCTCTTCGACGCTATTCGGTAGTCTTCGGAAACGCGTAATTGGAGGTTCTCGCGTTGTAATCAAGAAAACAGCTCCAATCCGACAGAAAATTTTAGAAAATAACTTTTCCTAGAAAATTTTTTTTAACTTCCCTCAACTTCGCTGTCCGGAAGTTGTTGAAAAAATTTTTCGTCGTGAAATTTTTTAAAAAATTATTTTAAAATGTTTAAATTTTCCCTCGGCTCGGTCTAAGTCATAAATAGCATTTGTCGAATACCGGCGCAAGTGCCTATACTTCTTCAAAATGACTGGTGTCTTGCACCTGAAGGCATCGGGTAGAGGGATTCGCACACTACCGTCTACCGTGGAAGCCGCCGACTTTAGATGCGATTAGAGCCGCATCATGACTGTCGGCGGGCTAGAAAATTCGATGGGGTTTCCGTGGAATCCCATCTCGAAGATCGCTGATTGCGAGATGTGGCCAGCGGGGTGGGCCTATACATAGCTGGCCCACCCTTGGCAGAAGAGTTGCCTTGTTGACTTCGTTCATGTCGAGGCAGAGGCAGAGGCAGAGAGGCGTGTCGTAGGTGGGGCGAGATCTTGGTCCTTGGTCGCAGGAGGATCAGTCTCTATGAGCAAGGGCATCCACGCCGAGCGCGCCGCCGGCAGCGCACTCGTCTTCGCGTTACCTGGACTTAGGAGGGAGTCAGTGCAACGGGTCCGATTAGAGCCGTAGCGGGCACTCCGGCTTTCCTCCCTTCGTCGAAACCTGGTCACGGTACCAAATTAACCGGTTGCGGAGGGTGTCCTGGGACACACCTGGTCTTGGCTTGGCTTTGCACCGTAGGGTATGTTACAAATACTGCAGAAGCAGTACCCTTAGGGCGTCAGCTCAGCTCAGCCTCAGAAGAGATTTCTGATCATCAGATACAAATTTATTCTCAAGTAATATGTATTGTCGTGTTACAAATGATTTTGACCCACGCTATACTTCATTGAGATTTTTGTAAGTTTGCAATTTTGGAAAGTAGAGGTTAATGCATTTTAACAAGGGCAAACGTGGCGGTACTGATATCGTTTGGAGCTGATAATTTGAAATCGTACGTTCAAACCTCAAGCAAAGCAGAAAATTTTAAAATAATACGATTGCAAGTTTGTGAAATCAAACTTGATTTTCGTTTTGCCGAGAAGACGAGCAAATAAAATAAAAGTGAACCCGACCCTTGAAAAAGCCCGATTGCTCCCGCACACAAAAGTTACCGAGGGTTAGAAAGTATTTTGGTGTTTCTGGAATTTTTACTGGAATACCATTGTAGTATAGATTGAAACCTCTGTACATTTTTAAGCCGCTAAAACTTCCGGAACTGAACCTATGCCTCATGCTCTTTGTGAAAGTAGGTATAAGAGAGGTTAGCGAACGCCCTTCACACTTTGTTATTCACTGTTGACATTTATTTATTCTTTTTGTTCAATTTTTTTTCTTAGAATATCACTTACATGCCCAAAAGTCTTACTCAATAATACATTTATAGGTATTTTTAAGAAACAATTTGATATGATTAAAAACTGATATTATATATCCAAATTATTTTTGTCAAAATTTCAATTTATTGTAAATATTCTCCCTACTTAAAAAAAATATTCTTCAAGTCCCACCTTTTTGAAAATGTATTTTTTATAATGCCAAAAGTATCGCCTGCTAATACAAAAATTCCAATTTTTTATATGACTGAAAGTGCTGTCTAATAGCACCTAAATTTTTAATTCTATTTAGTTTCGTTTTATTGAGTAGATACAGGTATATTTATTTATTCATCTTTTTTCTTTACTTTTGTTTGCAAAAGAATATTTTTAAGAGCGGCGGCCGGGTTTACAATAGTTGTATAAACCTGTCAGATCGGAAATAGTTGGATAGAAAAATCTCTCCTGATTTTTTGAAAAATATTTTTATAGTGCCAAAAGAATTGTTTAATATTCAGCGACAACTCGTCAGAGAAAACGAAAATTTTTTTAAGTAAAGCTTCTTTGGGCGTGAATAAGGGGTAACTGGACGACAATGCAACGGAAATGTATTGTAAATATAATGTATTTTTAAAAATAAACAAATTTGTCATAAGGGTGTGAATTTAAAAATACGGTACGTCGAAAATAATAATGATATCCAATGTATGCGTTAAAAAAAGATAACTATATTAGCTCTTATCGTGCATAATAATTATAACGAAAGTAGTTTTTAATGTGAATTTGTGACGGTGTGTTTATAATTTAAGGTTATATTCAGATTTCATTCGAGTTCATACTTTAGTTTGCTATATTTCCTATTGAATAAAAGGGTTCTATGATGATTATAATTATATCGACAGCTATTTGAATTTTCTGTTTTTATATTTTTATTTTTAACTTGATCGTCATCTGTCATAATGCCAAAAAAGCTTTACTTCAATCGCGTGTGGCTGTTACACGCATTTTCATTTTTCTGCATTTTAACATTTTCTCAGTCTACCCACGTCTTTTCTACCACTTGGTTTATATTTCAAGCGGTTAATGAAGTTTCCCTTATGGAATTCTGTCCAAATACTTACACCTCCTCTTTCTGTTTGCACGTATCCTTTTTCAAATTTTTAATGCCCCTCTTTTTTGAAATTCTCAGAATTACTCTATCATCTTTTCGAACGAGAATTAAAAAACCAACTAAAATAATGTACTACAACTACTTTTTAAAGTATTTCATCTAAACCCATATAACCAATATTAAAAAGCTTCGATCATACATCATACATTATATGATCGAAGCTGTTTTAAATTTTTTAATAAAATGTGGAATCTTTAAATAATATAATATATTAATACTATAAATAATAAAATAATACTATAGTATAGACTATAGAAATAAATTTAATATTTAATAAAATTAAAATAAGAAACCTAACTTTCAAAATAAATTATTCCATCCGAATGAATAAAAATAAGAAAAAATGTCCCTTTTCTGCTAAAAATCTTTATTTGTTAACTAAAAGTTAACGAATCAGCAGCTCTCAACATAATTCACAGCGATTCTAAAATGGAGGATTCATCATTTGTCGCAAGCGTGGCTTTGGTCTAACTCGGAAAAAAGAATATTACGATAAATTTTTCTTCAAATTGGATCAAGTTTATTATTCAACAAACCCGAGAGAGATTTGAATTAATTTTTAATTTATAAAATTTTTACCTGGGTGA
The DNA here is from genome assembly GCA_911387805.1 of Cantharis rustica. NCBI lineage: Eukaryota > Metazoa > Arthropoda > Insecta > Coleoptera > Cantharidae > Cantharis > Cantharis rustica. Next base: position 94,955,944 of record OU426877.1, read on the forward strand.
TGCAACTTGAGCGACACCCTCGCTACACTCCGGCTTAATTATTGCGGACTGAGTTATCGATAAAATCAAAATTTACTGCACTAATCGTTAATTAAAATGTTTGTATGAAATTTATATTATTTATGAAATGGAATTATTATTTAATACACATAATATTTATTGTTACAATTAAAAACGAATTTTAAACTTGGTTCGTCGACATTTGCAATTCAATTGACTAGTCGAGTAGGTAATCAGCTGATAATCGTTCGGTGTTTTTTTAAAATACAGTTAACCTATTATTTTGTATTAAAAATAGAGTTTTCTTATGTTTTTGAACGGCGTTGCTCGGAAACTTATATTACGTGTAAATAATAAAAAGTGCATGGTAAACTGTCGAATTGAAATCAATCGAAATATTGTTAATTATCCAAAGTTGGTTCCGTTATTTCCTGCCATCCCCTCCTTTGGATTTTGCAGTTGTTACGGTATCCGTGTACGATCTATTCATTCGTTTGCTGTGTCAGTGGGGCGAGCGGTTGATACGTTTTACGTGAACGGTTCTACTAGCGGTTGTAAATCGTACGCTACTCAAGTTCTTCACCCAAAGTCGAAGGTTAAGATGCCGGAGGTTAAACAATTTCGACGTCTTCCATCAGCAGTTGTACCTCAACATTACACGCTCGTTTTAACACCGCAATTGACAACTTTTACCTTCGATGGAGAGGTTTCTATACAAATAGAGGTATGTAACGTGCATTAATCGTTGATATTGTAAAATTCATTCCGGCGTCGTTTTCGATATTATGTACCTACTCGTAAATTTTTGCGCCATTAGGCTAAATTAAAAATCACGCTATTTTAGCCAAGCGATTGGAAAACCGGTGGCAAAATTTGCAAACATGACTGGCACAAATTTAACACCGCTTGGCACACTTCTTTTTCATTGTCCAAAAATTGTTTGTTATTGGTGAGGTATTACTTTTTAACATAACCTCAAAATTATTAATTGCGGTCCGAACATCCTATTGATCGAAGTTTTTCATTAGTCCATTTAAAATTGCTCTCGCCGAGGCTCTTTTCATGGGAAAAAATGCTAGAAACGTCGCCGATTCTATTCGAGGTCGAAATTGCGAATAAAACCGCTTTATTAATTTTTTATTTTCAATTATTATTAATTTATTACAGCTAAAAGCAAAACATTTATTCATTAAGTTAGTAATATGGATACTTTTTTTTTCAACGAGCCAGTTGTGCTTTTAAAAATATCAATTAAGTATGATGCTCTTTTGAGATAAGGAGTGCAATCAATTTAATGAAGCAATGTGAAATTGTTTACTTTCAATTGAGCCCATTTACGTAAATATCTTTTATTAACAGATAAGCCCAAAGCTTTATTTGTCGACGATAATTTTCCATATCTGGAGATTATTATTTATTAACTTTGTGCTTTTTAATATAGGCTTCCGTTAAATTAATTTAAATCCTAAATTATTATTGAAGTCGAATAATATTTAAATTGATCAATTTATCGCCTGATGATGTCATACCGTGACGGAAACGTTTGCGAAATTATAGGTGTACTTACAGTTTATTTTATTTGTGAAATTTTTCCATTTTAATTCAATTTTATAACATTTATTGCAACTTCTCTGCGATAATTAACTGTTATTACGTTTGTAAATTTGTAATGCTTAATAATTCAGCATCTGTAACTAATTTTATTAACTTTGTTTAGTAAATGTTTAGCTCTAGAAATGAATTTGTAATTTCAAGGTTTCGACTGTATTGTAATTAATATACTTACACCAGGATTGAATTATTGTTATATTCTTGCATTAATCAAAGACATTCCATAACTTCTTTTGTGTAGGTATTTATTTAAATTGGAATTTGCCATATTACGTATGTATGGAGTTATCGTGAGCTGAGAAAAATAATAAAGGTATCTTCCACGCGAAGAATGCACATTTTTCAAATAGTAGGTAATAATGAAAGTCCGATCGTTGATGTCACCAGTAACTATCAAATTTGTACAAGCCCTTTGGGGATTTAATATTTTCACAATAAGATTAAAATTATTGCTCTCGAATAATTATTTAAAAAACTTAGCTACCTACACTAATTTATCGTTCACAGCCATTCAATTTGTTTCAAACGTCAAGCTGTGAATTCAGCTCTATTATTTAAAATAAATTTGTATTCTAACCGGTCATAATTTGCATTCATCGTGCAATAAAAAAGATATTGTTGTTGGCAAAATAATATTTTTAAAATTAGTCGTTTTACTTATTTCTGAAATGTAAAAGGGGTAAAGTTAGCCTTATTTTATTGGAATGGCAAATATAAAATAAAATAGGTCAAATGCCTTTTTGAACGAGGACCATAAAATTTCATCTTGAAAGGGCATTGGATATAACTGTAATATACAGTTAACTCATTGTTACCCTCCAGCATACCACATAACGGGTTATTTTTCTAGATCCGTTTTAAGATTTTATAAAGAATCAGGTATAAAAGGGATGCTCCGAATCTATATTATATTAACCAGCTGACTCTGGTTTTTGTAGTATTTTCAAAAAGAAATTTCAGTTTCTTAAACAAAGATCAAGAAGTTCAAATGAGCAACCGGTTATATGCTTATATAATATCGAGGGTGTATGGACTATGTTTAAATTAACGAAATTGTTATAAATAGAAAATTTAAAAATAACGCACTTTGCACCCCGCATCTTTGGATTATTTACAGTTGCATTATTTTTTTTTTAAGTATCTCTTGAATCACGAAGTTAAGTAAAGCTATCAGTTGATTCTTGTTAATATTTTGGCTAGATTATTTCAGCTAAAATTCAGCAATGCAGTTTTTTTGATACAGTACAGTCTCTGTAATCCGAATACAAGCTAATCCGATCATTCAGTAGTCCGAACAAAAGAAAAACTCGGTAGTTTTCACAAATAGTTTATAATCCGAATACAACTAACAAAATTTTCGGATTAAAGAAAAAAGGTTTGGATTGCGGAAAAAAGGATAGAATGAAAAATAGTGTTTACAAGCTGAAGTAGAAGAGTGGATAAATGGAGGAAATCAGAAAAAAATAATTTAACTGCTCCAGAAATTATTGAGTAATTTATTGAAGATCCAAACGTGATGTTAAAGAAAGTGACGAAAATGACAAAACATTTTCATAAAAAATAAAGAAGCTGTCGATAGTTTTAACATTTATTTAAGATGGGCATGTAAAAATGATATCCCATCTCATAAAATTTTATTTTTCTGGCAATTAAGAGAAGATGCAATTATCTTTTGTTAACTTTAACCAGTAATCCGAACTTCTCTGTAATCCGAATGGGGTCAGGTTTCTATTAGTTCGGATTACCGAGACTGTACTGTATTTTGTAAAGAAAAATAGGAAAATTAAGAACAGGAATTTAATATAATTATTACACGTTGCAAATTAAAAGGTTAATTTATGGTTTCAGGAAATGAATGTGAATTGAACATTCTTCTTTGCTATCTTTTAAAAGTATTCCATTTACTTTTAAATATATGAAATCATTTAATTGCAATATTGTAAATTAAAGAAATACACAAAGGTAATTAAGTAATCATTTGCATCGTAGCAATATTATCATTATTTATATTTAAATATTGTTTTGAAACTTTTTCGAAAAAGAACTCATTTATATGAGTATTCAAACCGTTTCAGTTTTGAATAAAAACGTTATCATTTTACTCTAAAACGTTATTAGTTTTCGAATTAAAATGCAACGAAATTTTGAAAGAAAATTACATTTCAAATAAGAAATTATAAATTTTTTCAAATAAAACCAAGTTTTGATACAAAAAACTGAAATATTATTTTAAAAATTTACGTATATAATTTAAAACAAAATATTTTGAATCAAAATAATTTTAAAATAAAACTTCCTTTTTCATCAGTGTAGAAATCCCGGATGCATCGACATTTGTTTGAAGCAGTGCATATAACATTTATTTTGATGCCATACGGAGTGTAATTTATTGCTTCCTTAAATTTTAATAACATTTTATTTGTTTATACTTGTAATTAATTAATAAAATGTTTTGAAAAATTTACTGCTTTGTGGCGGCTATCGACCAATTTGGTAATATTTGATATATTATTTTTCAAAGAAAAGGTGTTTCAGAAAAAAAAATTTATATTTTTTTATTCTTACGGCTTAATAATTAAAACATCCAGGATAATCAAAATGTTTAACCGTATAAGCTTAGGTCCGAAGAGGATAAAATAATTAAATTTTAAATGGATTTTGCACTGCAGATATTACCGTACTAATTGGCTAGTAAAAATTTATAAATATTAATTATTGTTGTTTAAATTTGTTTACCAGCCATTTTTACAAAATATAAATTGTAATGAATTAAAAAAGTAAGTTTTTTGTCAATTTTCTGCCCTAGGCCCCGTGCGGCTTCTTTCAATAACAATTTTGAAATTATAAAATTGTAGTAAATATCTTAAATTGCTAAAAACCGTTATTTTTAAAACCTTAGTGCCTCAGTTTTTCGAAAAACTGGAGCATTTATTTTCAAAATCCGACCTTTTAAATTTTTACAAATTTTTCATCTTTAATTGTGTAATTGACTCGATTAAATTAAAATTTCATTCTTCCTGTATTTTATTTCAGATGACAATTATTAAAATTGTAAGCGTAACTAACAATCTTATCGCCGAATTACACTTGCATTTTTTTTTGTTAAAGCAAAGTAGCTGTTTTTAGAGAACAATTCCTGAAAAAAGGCCTGCTGTTCTGGGTCAGGTATGAGTCAATTTTCTTTTGTTATTGCTCTTTTGATCTTGACCATTTGACCATTATGTTAACTATTAAAAATTGAAATGGTTCCAATTTCTTTTGAAATTGCAATTTGTTCGCTCGAATATAAAATAAACACTAGTTTACTCTCATCGTCAGTCTGTATCAGGGAGTGTTCATAATTTATTATTATTTATTTGCTCCCAACGGCATAAGTAGCTACGATCAGACTCTAGAAAAATAAAAATGCCCACGCGTTTACACATTAAGCTTATCTTAATATACAATTTTTTTATACTGCTAAATCACTTCAGTTGTAAGAATGGAACCAACTACGATAAATCATATTAATCAAAATGAATTTATTTCATTTTACGAATCTTAATTTTTAATAAATTCAGTTCCATTATTTTAATAATTATGTAGTTTGCTTTTGACATTTTGATCGCTATACCTACTTATATTTACAGCTATATTATTATATTACGTTGATATGTATTCGTTTTTACCCACTCTATTTGCCATTATATTATATTCTGAAGCCCTTATAATATTTGAATATCACCATATATTATACCAGTGGTTCTCAAACTTTTTCGAGTAGAGGCACCCTTTTTGAACTGAGATTTTCCCATGGCACATATAAGTAAAACCTATAAATTAAAGGATTTCTTTCCGAATTTGGATCAGGTCTAAATAAAACTCGAACTTATCTCTTCTCTTACCTTACCTTATCTTACTCGAACTATCGTAGAGTTTTATTTAGATCTTAAAGGAATTCTTAAATTTATAGGTTGGTTAATGGACAATAACATAATTATGGATAGTAAATAAAACCTATATAACACCAGAAAATATTGTAGTAGACATGACAATAAAAACTCAAACAAGTGCATTATTGAACAAATTAATTTTTTATTCTTTATTCATTAACATAAAATTAATCATTAATTATTAATGGGATGTATGAGCTCTACATATCAGATTTAGTAATGTAATATTTGGTTCTTCAATTTGAATTACCGCCTTCTCAAATCAAAGTTACAAACCAAACCAAAGCTGTGATCGTCAAGCAAACCTCGCACGATGTGATCTCCCCTCGTAATAACACTTACAGGTCCTTTTAAATTTGCGGATGGCTCTTTGAATGCTAACGTAGTTTCCTTGCTTACTAACCTTAAACTTAAACACATATGTCCAGTGGCGTAACCACTGGTAGGACACCTGAAGGAATAATTAGTACACACAAATTAAATAAAACACAGGATTCGGTTTAACGGTGAATATATTTTTAACCGAAAAAAATAAGGTAGCCCCGACAACCAATTTACCAGCAAAGTTAATCTCCTTGATATCATGTAATTCAGAATACTTTAGTTTGAAATTTGATTTAATAACTGTTCGATAGTTAATCCCTCTGATCGTAATGTTTTCTAATTGATTATTCATATTTAATGACCAACCACAACCTATAGTCATTTGTAAGAAGTTCATGTATGCATTCCGATGTTCAACTCAAGTGGTTTTATATACCGTAAGACCTTAAATAATAACCCCTATATTCTAAATTATCCGTTCTTAAAATTATTACCTTGTCACTTAAGCTAAGATGGTCACCTTATTAATATTTCGTCAGCTTAAAACTAGTACGTCTCTTATTGCCAATTGGTCATTTTCTTAAATCTAAATAAGTCGTATGTACTTAAGGCTGTTCTCTGAGCCTATCCATCCCAACGTAAAAAAGGAAATTCCGTGTTGTGCAAAGACAGCAAACTTGACGTGTAGAAACTTTGTAATGCTTTTAAAGTGTAAACGTGTGTAGAAAAATTAATACGAATCAAGGATAGCGCCAATAGAACACTGAAAAAAGAAATCCACATGATGAATTTCTTCCAAAAGTTATTTCTAGAAAGAAAAAAATTTGAGTTCATAGATACAGTTATAAAGTGCATACCTATTTGTGATTAGCTTATGTAATATAAAATCCTAAAAGAAAATTAACATAATTTTTTTATGTAGTATGTAACATTATACTATGCTTTATAATCGCAAGACTGACTTACTATCTTCGATAAGAATTGTAAAAGATGCAAGACATTCTTTCTCAATTTATATACTTTTCCTACACGTCAATTATAATTACGTGAAGCAATTTGAACTTTAAGCCCTAAAAACTTTTAAACCAATTAAGATATCAAAATTCTGTCTGAGCCAAAAGTTTCTAAAAATCGAGATTTACAAAATATCGGAAGAACTCAAATTTAATGGTTTTTTGGCTTTTTTGGAAAAACCAAAAAACTTATTCAAAAAAGGATATTTGTAAAGGTTTGTAATAATCTACTACACATTCTGTCAAAATTTCAAGTCAATTGGTCCAGCCGTTTAGAACTTATAAAAAGGCACTAAAAGAACAGCCTTAACTAAACAAATTCCCCATACTTAAACTAGCAAATAATCATAGCCGCAAATAATCATGAAGAACTTTGTTAACACAGTTTTTTAATATTGTTTTTCAATTGGTATTACCTTTTATTTGGTTAAATGTTGTAATTTTAATTATATTCAATTTTTATTAAGTTAAATGTATTCGATTGTTACTATTTTATAAGTGGTCGCAAATAAGCATAAGGAACATTGTTAAAATTATCAATAACTGTCCTGAAATATCATAATTTTGTAGTACATCATTTAGATATATGAAAAATAAGAAAGGAGCGACATCACAGCATTTGCTATGTCACTTCCGGTTCTATTACAGTTCACCTTTTCAGTGACCAGCCTATTACTGCGACATATTTTGACCGCCATCTTATGATTCTAAGCGTCCACTCAATCTGTTACGCTTAATCATCTAAATTAAATTATCCCACGATAAATATATTTCCACTTCAAACACCCGCCTTCATTAAACTTATCTTTAATAACTCCTTTTACGTCTTAACCAAACTAACCATCGTAATGGTACGCCATTGGTAAAACATTATATGAATAATCAATCTCTCCCATTACATAATCCCACTCCCGTTTTAAATGATAATAATATTAAATCACAATCTCGAACAGTAATTAAATCTTATAACTGAAGATAAATTAATAAAAACTTAGATGCAACCTCGTATGTAAAAAAAATTATTTAACTACGCGACTACGAACAATTATTACCTACATTTCAACGTAATCCTGTATTAAATTCTTTTAACAAAATAAATCAAATATTTTAAACTTACGTATTTTAATTCTGTTGGTAACTAAATATGATATGAAATAATTTTAATTTCAATTACTTGATATTCTAAAACTGATGCACAAAGAACAACCGTCTCCCACGACGTTCAAAAAATGTAAGCCCTTTGTTAGATCTCTCCAACGGTCAAATCTAACGGAAACCCCCACTTCCTACACTTTTTTTTCAACTCCTTGTTGCCAAATCGTCGTATTTTAAAGTAACCAAAATGAACTAAATTTAAAATTTCGCGCCCAATATATTCAAATTCAAATTTACAATATTACAGTAATAAAGAAATGTAATAATTAATTTCTTTAAAGTTATAATTCTATACCAGTTCTTCTCAATTTCTCTCCACCTGTCGGCAGCAGCAACTATTGAATTGTTTTCAAATATTTTTAATATAGAATATTGTTTTTCTACTAATTTGAAAAAGTTTAACTTTTCGATATTCGTTTGAATAAGGTAAAGTAAGTTATCCGTACTAGTGCGGAAAACTAATTTTTTCACCCACTCGGTGCGTTCTACTTTTCCACGCAGATAAGATAAACAATCTGATACTCCCAATACTCGGTAATAGTTTAAATAATAAATATTTTTGTTTCTTATTTAAGCAATAGTAGAAATAATATTGTCTGAAATGCATATGAAAAGCTTATTTTACCGTATACAGCGTGTTTATTTTATCTCAACTAAAGTCTATAAAAAATCTTACGCCTAGTATGGGATAATGTAATTTTTCATGATTAGTTGCACAAATAGTTAGAACCTACACCAATACAGATGGCGGCGTCATAATTAAGCGAAGTATTGCGGTCACAGCCTGCCCGGTGTATAATTGATAGGAAATAATAATATGCAGAAATTGAACTTGCTACTATTATCTGTAAATGGTAAAAATCAGTTTAATTGAAATTTTTTCTGCCTTGATGATTGTAATGCATGTCAGGAATACTTAAAGTTTCCTCCTACAATTTCCTAATTTATCTTTTGCTTTCAATAATAAAATCTAGAGGATGTTTTGAAGTCATGTAGTATTTATAGTACCTATAGTAGGTACATAATATTTTATTACATGCAACAAATTCGCCAAAATAATTATAATATGCAACATTAAATTTAAATAAATACTAATTTATTTATTAATTTTATTAAAAAATATTTATTAATTTACTATTTTTAAATAGATCTACGCATTGCCAACTTAAAATTTAATTTGTTGGTACCGCCAAATTTAAATGTTAAATTGTCTTATGAGTTTTTTTAATTTTAGAAAATAGTATGCCCAAATATGCACGATCAGTAGATTTCAGTCAAAATATGCAATATCCTGACAAAATAATGAAAATATGCCAATGCATATGCATATAATCCGGTCTCTAGTAATAGGTATTAAATTGATATTATTATTTAAGTGCATAATATTAAATGTTTTGATGCTGAAATGAATTATTACAATAAATCAACGACCACCATACTTAGCGATAAAACTGTCATCTTATTTATTTTATTATGATTTACTTTCGCTTTGATTACTACCGCATTAAATTTGAAAAGTACTAAGGTTGCCTTAAATTTTTTTTATAAATTATTATTATGCAATCGAAATTTTTTATCAGTCCTTCAATAATGTAATGAACTCATTTTTATCTTCAATTTTTTTTATCAGGTTGTCGAGGAAACGAACAAAATTGTCCTTAATGCATTAGATGTGGATGTTAAAAATTCAACTCTGAAAGGCGAAGGAATTGACAACCAAAGTCCTCTTAAAGTTGATTTATGTGCAGAAGATGAAATCGCAGAATTTACATTTGCGAAACCTATCCCTTGTGGCAATTACACATTGGATATTATTTTTACTGGAGAGATAAACAACAAAATGAAAGGTTTATACCGTAGTAAATACGTAAATGAAAAAGGAGAAGAACAATATGCAGCCGTGACACAATTTGAATCGACCGATGCTCGTAGATGTTTTCCTTGCTGGGACGAACCCGCTCTCAAATCGACATTCGATATAAGTTTAATTGTTCCTCCCAAATTAGAAGCGTTGTCTAACATGCCGGTTAAGAACACGACCAGTTCTGGAAATTTAATTCGTTATGATTTTGAAAGAACCCCAATCATGTCGACCTATCTTGTAGCTGCAGTTGTCGGGGAATATGATTATGTCGAAGATCGTTCAACTGATGGAGTTCTAGTTAGAGTTTATACACCCCGCGGAAAGAAAGAACAAGGCCTTTTTGCTTTGGAAGTAGCTACCAAAGTTTTACCTTATTACAAAGACTACTTCAACATTGCCTATCCTTTGCCTAAGATAGATTTAATTGCAATTGCCGACTTCAGCGCTGGAGCAATGGAAAATTGGGGTCTTGTGACATACCGCGAAACTTGCCTTTTAGTGGACCCTCAAAATACATCTGCTGTTCGCAAACAATGGATTGCATTAGTAGTAGGTCACGAACTTGCTCATCAATGGTTTGGTAATCTCGTGACTATGGAATGGTGGACACATTTGTGGTTAAATGAAGGATATGCATCATTTGTCGAATTTTTGTGTGTAAATCATCTATTTCCGCAATACGACATTTGGACCCAATTTGTGAATGACATTTATATCAGAGCTTTAGAATTAGATTGTTTGAAAAATTCACATCCAATCGAAGTACCAGTTGGTCATCCATCTGAAATAGATGAAATATTCGACGACATCAGGTTTGTGCAATTGCTATTAAATAAAATTTATCTCAATTTTAATAATTGACAATATTTTGTTTAGCTACAATAAAGGTGCTTCGGTGATTAGAATGCTTCATCATTATATCGGAGATGAAGATTTCCGCAAGGGAATGAATTTATATCTAACACGTCATCAGTATAAGAATACTTTTACTGAAGATTTGTGGGCAGCTTTAGAAGAAGCTAGTAATAAACCCGTCGGTGATGTTATGTCTACTTGGACGAAACAAATGGGCTTCCCTGTAGTCAAAATTATTTGCAAACCATCTAATAATGGAGAAGGTACCGTTTTAACACTTGAACAAAATAAATTTTGCGCAGATGGAGCTAAACCTTCAGAAGAATATTTATGGATGATTCCTATTTCCGTATCAACATCCAAAGATCCTACAAAAGAAGTGGCAAATACAGTTTTGAAAACTAAAACTGTTGACATATTGGTTCCGGAAGTGTCCTCGAAAGATTGGATCAAGTTGAATCCAGGAACTATTGGATTTTATCGTACCCAATATCCACCAGAAATGTTGGAACGTTTAGTGCCAGCAGTTCAAGATAAGTCGTTGCCTCCTCTCGATCGTCTTGGATTATTAGACGATTTATTTGCCATGGTACAAGCTGGACATACAAGCACTGTAGAAGTTCTTAAACTGTTAGAAGCATATAAGGACGAAATGGATTATACCGTATGGTCTTCTATTAGTAACGTTTTGTCCAAATTGGGAGTTTTGCTTTCACACACTGATTGCGAAAAAGAATTTAAACAGGTTAGTTTATTACATAAAAAAAAATTAACGGCGTTTTATAATACATATATAATTTTAGTTTGAGAAGAAACTTTTATCAAACGTTGCTCAACAATTAGGCTGGGAAGCTGCACCTGGTGAAAAGCATTTAGATACTTTATTAAGAGGTTTAGTGCTGGGGCGTTTGGCTTGGTTAGACGACGACAAAATGGTTGAAGAAGCTACCAATAGATTTAATAATCATATTGGCGATGGACCAACTTTACCTGCTGATTTACGAAGTGCTTGCTATAAGGCTGTTTTAAGAGCAGGAAATAACGATACATTTGATACCTTGTTAAAACTTTATCGCTCTGCGGACTTACACGAAGAGAAGGATCGTATTACCCGGGCATTAGGAGCTGCCAAAGATGTGAAATTATTGGCTAAAGTTCTTGAGTTTGCTATGTCGGTAAGTTCAGCTATGGTTTTTATTTTTGTAATTTAGAAAATGTAAGCGGTTTTGTCATATTATGTCATGCATGCAGGATGGTGCTCAAACTTAATTGATGAGTTTTTGTGGCAACTCATAAAATATGCATACACGATTATAAATATTGTTTTTTTAAAATAAAAGTTACTTATAGAGCGAACTAGCCCAAAATAATGTGACAAAGTTATGGACGTCTCCTAAAAGATTAAATTACTTGAAAAGTTTAATTCTCAAACCTGAATCATGAGGACACAATTATTTATTTATCTATTGATAAGAAATAATCAAGTGCTTTTATATTATTACCCTGTTACAATGTATGACATTAATAATTTTATTTTTTTAAAGCAATGCTAAGTATTATATTGAATAATTCGTATTTTATGTCAATGGTTTGTAAAATGTTGCAAAAACTTAAATAATTGCTAGGTTCCTATATCTTCAATATTTTCCAAATTTAGTTTTAATTTTAAGAGGATGTTTGAATGAACAAATAAAATTGTTTTGTGTTTATATGTTTCAAACTAGCAATTATTTAAGTTTTTGTAACATTCTGCACACAGATGACATAAAACATGAATTATTCAATTAGCACTGGACATTGCTTTTAATATTTGCATTAGGTAACTAAAGGTTATTTTAAATTACACTTAGTAATAATCATTTTTCAACAATGAAGTTGGATAATAAATTATTGCTAAAATAATTTATTAAAAAAATTATTGTGTTATAAATAGTCTATCATGATTTATCTAGTAATACAATTAATGAAAATGCAAAGTCTTTATTTGCGACATTTAAAATTATACAAATAGTATATAAATTCGGTAATCTGAAAATTAATATATTGCCAAATATTTTTTCTGTGATTATAACTAAAAAATACTATGTTTTATTAGGAGTAAAAGTGCCACTTTTGGTCACAGGTGGTGGTTAGCCGAGTGACATAATTATGCACACGAGCAATTAATAATCAGTTTACGCTTAAGTAATATATACTATTTTATCTGATTCTGGAAAATTGACCAACAGGAAAAGATTACATAAAAATTGCAAATTAAATAGGGGCCTTTATACAGGCACTTTTTGCCTTTATACACAGATACCACACTTGGAACTAAGCAATAGAAAGACGAAGGCGCTTTGAAGAAAGACAAAGTAACAAAATCGTTGTATTTCTTCAAGAACGTCTTCATCTTTCTTATTATTTAATTAAACCCACTTATTACTAAGTGGGTTTGTAAACGATAGCTGTTTACCTGATAACGTTTTATCTGATAAAGCATAACTAATGTTTTTTTACTCATAAAAAATAATCAAAATTCTTTCCAAAAATACTTGTTTTACTCTAATGGCTCTTGCTGCCTACATCTGAATTGAGATCATAATGTTATAAGCTTCTATTCATTTATTAAGTTTATATTTATTTATTATTTAACTTTTTGATAACAAACTTAAACTCGATGATAAAGTCCGAGAATTAACATGTAATATGCAAATTGACATTTGCATAGATTAATATGAGATATAAATATTTTGCTTTTTTTGATTTAATGGTTTTGTGAAATTAAATTTGATTTTAAATTTTAGGAAGAAGTTCGTTCCCAAGATACAGTATTTGTAATTATGTCTGTGGCAATGACTAAAGTGGGTCGGGAATTAGCATGGAACTTTTTCAAAGACAACTTTAAAGTGTTATTGGAGAGGTATCAGGGCGGATTTTTGCTTACCCGCTTAATTAAATTTACCACAGAAAACTTTGCTAGCGAAGATATGGCATTAGAAATAGAAAAGTTTTTCCAAGAGAACAAATCGCCTGGCGCCGAACGTACTGTACAACAAGGTGTAGAAAGTGTACGGTTAAATGCTGCTTGGCTTGCTCGTGACAGTGAATCCATCAAAGCATATCTCAAATCTAATTAAAGTAGAATAGATTTTTACTTAACTTTTTTACTTGGTATTAAATAATTGTACCTCAATTACTGAAGCCAGTAAATGTACCTATGATTTTTACCTGTGTTGCACATTTCATGTTAATATAATTTATTAAATAATTCAATCGTTAATAAATGTTTTCTTTTGTGAAAAGCTTGTGTATTGTGTTTTCTTCCTTTATTCAAAATTTTTACAATTGCGGTGTTTTAGCTGTTCGACTTGTATTTTTATAAATTATACATGATATGGTGAATTTACTTATGTGTGAATAAAGAAAGGACTTGATTTAGTTAGAACAGTTACAAAATTTTTATATTGAAATTTCTTACTTTCGCAAAGTAAAACTTTATGTACATAATTTACTTTTAAGTTGTAAACGTTGAATAAAATGTTTGAAAATGTGCATTTTTTATTTGTTTTACTTGAGGATAGTAATCATATTTTTATAAGATAACATTCAAACATATTATGGAATTCTGATTTCGTATATATTGTAGTTAAGACGTATATTATGTTCTGTAGCTACACGAATAATACTTATTCTAAAAATTACGATGTGTGTTGTTAAATTTTTATAACAATTAGCAAGTGTAGAAATGTACAGGTAATTTATTTTTCTTTTATATTTCTACTAGCTACCGTACCCGTCAGGCCCGTAGTTCTTCTACGTAAATGTTCAAAAGAAAAAATTCTTTGAAAGTAAAAAATTTGAATTGCGAAAATAAAATACATAGCAGCAATTTATGAAGAATTCCATTTTTGGAAACAGAAATCGTTAAATGTGAACGATTTGTAAAAGAATTCATTAGATACATTGGCAAAATGTTCTGAAAAATATTTTTCCAATATCGAAACCCTATTAAAAATATTTGCAATATTACCAATGACTACAGCAACTGCCGAGAGCAGTTATTCTAGTTTAAAAAAATTAAAAAATTATTTTAGAAATTCTCCCGGCGAAGAAAGGCTAAACGGTCTAGCGCTCATGAATATTCGTATGAATATAAATTTTGATTTTGTTATTATAATAAATAATTTTGCGAATAAGAAAGAAAGGCGTTTAACTTTTTATGTAATGTTTGTTTTAAATAAAAATAAATTAAATAATAAATATATTGAGTTAATTTTACAAACATTTTTTTAATAAATTTAGAAAAATAAAATATTGAAAAAATTTGTTTGTAATCAAAATTCCCGGAAAGGGAACCCCCGAAAATTTTACTTTTTATAAGTGCCCCCTCCGAAATGAAATCCTGGCTACGGGCCTGGTACCCGTCCTTTGTACGGGTTGAAAAACCAAACGTTGAAACGTGAGAATTAACTGCATAATCAATGGAGACAATTAAATCCCGACATTTCCCTGCTTTTTCAAGGAACTGAAGGAACACTTTCATTTTCTATTTTTATATCGTGCAAATGATCATCATTATCAACTCTTATTGGGGCTTGGATTTGCTGTGAAATGGAATCTTGTGCTTGCACGGAAGCATTACAAAGATTTCTATTATTGGTACTTCGGTTTTCTCTACAAAAACGCTGTCTTTTAGCAACCATAGAAGAACGACCAAGATTTGGTTTTCTC
Organism: Cantharis rustica; assembly: GCA_911387805.1. Classification (NCBI taxonomy): domain Eukaryota; kingdom Metazoa; phylum Arthropoda; class Insecta; order Coleoptera; family Cantharidae; genus Cantharis; species Cantharis rustica. Next base: position 94,971,411 of record OU426877.1, read on the forward strand.
TTCACCATTTTGAAAGCAAACTAAAACGCACCAAACAGAAAATTAGAAACTGAAATGCACGTGGTCAAAATGTTTGTTTTTCTCCCTTTTACTTTTTTTTACATTACATTGATGTATTTATTTTATATATTTTTTGCCCCCCCCCCCATGAAAAAATCCTACGTGTTGCGCTGAAACCAAGGGAACACCTTACACTTCTGTGCCTTACATCATGCCTGAAACTACGTTTTTGGCTTAGTCATCTTTTGCAAAGACATAATAGTATATTACACTACTAGGGCCGAAAGTTGAATTTTCGGCTTCGCCTCGGGCATCATGACGTGCAGGACCGAGATTTCAACTTTTGGCCTGTGTAGTGTATACGATTTTTCTTCATAGCCAGTCGAAAGTACGTACTTTCCTCTCAGGGAGTAAAAGTTAAACTTTCTTTCCTGCCATTAGAGCCCATTAGAGCCATTGGCTTTCCTGCCATCGACTGGCTTTTTCTTCATACCTCGGTCGAAAGTACGTACTTTCCTCTCAGGGAGTAAAAGTTAAACTTTCTTTCCTGCCATTAGAGAGGAAAGTACGTACTTTCGACCGAGGTATGAAGAAAAAATGTTGTAGGCTGGATACTCGTGAGCACGCCACACACAGTTGCCCATGGGAAAAACAGGTTTTTCCAATGCTGTTTTCAGAGGGAACTGCACTCTTTTAACTGAAGTGGCAAATCTGTGTGTGACAAACACAATATAATAATAAAAATGTAAAACAATTAAGAAAATATTTTCCGAGTCCTTAGCCCTACATAAGGGTATCGTGACCACTTCTTTAGAAGGGTTCTCTTGGCAGACACCTCGGTAATTTGCCATTCCTAGACTATGTTTATTCTGTGTTGATAGCCGAGGGAAGACGGTCAGAATAAAGTTTTTATTCCGCTCGTGATCGAACCGAGGATCTTGATTAGTAATTGACACACATAAGCATTAGGCCGTCATCATGATACAATTTATTGTATGATGGGCCGTCACCGTCTTCATAACCTAAGTAAATAATAAGAAAATATTACTTACCAATATATCAATTTAATTGTATTCAGAGAAATGTTAACCTATAACCTAGATAGCTAACCGTGAATTCGTAAATTCAAAAGTGAAGCTTGGTCACGTGATCGACGCCATTTTCAGTTGGGTCAAGCAGTTGTAAACATTGAACATTGCTAAATAGACGTAAATGTGAACTGTGAACACTATTATTTTATAGTCGTTCTTACTATTAATATAAAAAAAAATACATTTTTGATAAGTTTCTTAATTAATAATATTTAAATAAATGTTTGTGGTTATACATTTGTTACATTAGTTGAGGTTAGTGTGATATTCTATTTAATATACAACAATATTAGGTCAACGAAAAACAATTTAATGATATTTAATTTTACAGATAATAATAGTTGAAAATATGCCGAATACTTGTTCTGCACACGGCTGCTCTAACAGAAGTAAATCAAATGATGGATTGTCATTTTTTCGGTAAGTCAATTCGTTTTTAATTTAAACATAATATAGAGACTTTATATTTTTTTACAGGTTTCCATTAAAAAATCCTACAATTTTAAAGCGGTGGTTACATGTAATAAAAAGAAAAGATTTCACTCCATCATTACATTCAAAAATCTGCAGTGAGCATTTTCTACCTAGTGATTATTTAGATAGACCGGGTAGTTATATTAGACGTTTAAAGCCAGATGCTGTGCCATCTGTATTCTCCGCTTTGCCTTTAGGTTATCAAAGTGTTGCAAGAAAGCCTAGAAGAATACTTCAACAAGTAATAAAACAAGAACCTCTATCTGAAGGTATCGATGAAGATTGTATTGATGTAAATCATGTGGATGTAGATTTTGTGGATGTAGATCGTGTCGATGTAGATTTTGTGGATGCAGATCGTGTCGATGTAGATTTTGTGGATGTAAATCGTATCGATACCAATATCGACAATATCAGTAAAGTTGATCAAGGTGTTCAAACTGATAAAGTTAATTCGTTAGATCATACAGTTCTTGCTATGAAACATAAAATAAGAATTTTACAGCAAAAAGATAGAAGACAGCAATGTAGAATAACAAATTTGAAAACTTTAATTAAATCTTTAAAGAAGAATAGAATTGTTGATAGTTAACTTGAGAATGTATTACTTGATAAATTTGATGGTATGACATTAGAACTTTTTAAAAATTGGCAAGGGGAATTTTTAAAAAATGTAAATTGTTTGCATTAATTAATAGCTCAATATCTTTTGTGTTTTTTTATGTGTTAAAATTTCATATTGATATTTCGAATATTTTTGTCTTTTAGTTACTTATATGTAACTACAGTATAAGCATTTAAGGCGCAATAGGAAATAAGCCATAAATTACTCAAGTTTATGATTCTAGAGCATTACAACAACTGTTGGCAAAAGATAATAAATTCAAAATACAGTCAAAACCGTTTAAGACGACATCATCGCTTAGAACAACATATTGGTTATATTGACCAAAGCCATAGGTCCCTGCTGAATGCTAGACTTAGACTTGTCTTAAATACATTAACGGTTGTTATGACTATCGATTTTTACGACCAAATATGAGTAATCATTTCGATGTCGTTATAACAAATTTTGACTGTATGTACATGTTAAAATTTAAGCCAGGTAGCATCCAGCTGTAATTCTGCATTAGTGTATCAGTATTGCTATTTTAGTGACCTCGATTGAAAACAAGGAAGGAAATGGTATAACTGTCTCAGGCGATGGAACTTGGAGAAAACGTGACTTTTTCTCTTTGTATGGATTGGTGTCGCTTATCGAATGGTATACTGGTAAAGTAATTGGTAACATAATTAAATCAAAATATTTTGAATTTTGGAGTAAAAAGAAAATTGACACTACAGAGTATATTCACGCACAACAATATCAAGCAAATCATGAAGAGTTCTCTGGCAAAATGGAAGTCGATGCAGTAGTTGACTTGTTTCAACGTTCAGAGTCTACATTCTATAAAACATACAAATTATATTGGTGACGGAGATTGGAAGACTTTCAAAGATATTTTAGATGCACAGCCATATGAAAATAAATTGTACAGTAAAAAAAAAGAATGTATTGATCATGTACAAAACCGAATGGGTACGCGACTTTGCAATTTAAAAAACCCACTAAAGACATTGAAGGAAAAGGCAAATTAACCGGTGATTTACTACGGTAATTATGATTCTATCGAAAAAATGGGTAATGAAATCTGGCCGACACTACCATAAACTTTTTACCGATGATAAACGGCAGCATGAGAAATGTCCCTCTGGTGAAAATTTGAGGTAAAAAGGGAAAGCCACTAATACCTTGAACGAATATTTGCATAAACCAGCTCTTCCACAGAATATTTTTGACGCAATCGGACCAATCTACGAAGAATTCAGCACAGACGATCTCCTTAGTTGCTGCATAGATGGTTTTACACAAAACTGCAATGAAAGTTTTAATTCAATTGTTTGATCGATAACTCTGAATCGCTATCTGACGCTGAGAAAGAGGCTCGGTTGTCATGAAAATGAGTCAGAAAGGAAGAAGAGCAGTACATTAATATAGAAGGGCAATTATATGGCGCAGGTATTGGAGATTAGAGGTAAATATAAATTTTTTATGAATAATGCTAAGTTAAATTTTAAAACGCTTTATTTAAAAACTACGATTTCTAAACTGGCCGGCAACATAACTTGAACAGATCTTAACCAATTTGTTTCAAATTTTAACTGTAGCTGTAAAATTATATTATTTAAGATAACTTATGTTATATTGTAAACTTTTCTTGTTATAAACAATTTTTCACATAATTTTTTAACAAAAAAAAATTTGAAATCAATCATGCACTATTCTTACAAAAACCAATATTTTTAATTTCGATACGTACTTTTTGAGATAATCTTATATAGAACTGAAATTTTTTTTGTTCAAGGTCAAAAATTGGAGAATGCTTGCCGGCCACGAAACGCTATTTGTAAAGAAAGGTTTTCTTTGCTGAGACTTGACGCTGCTATTTTGTAAAAACATTGAAATAAAAGATATTATAAATTATTATTTTAAAATAAATCTTTTTAAACAGATTTTGTATTGCAGCCATAAAAAATTGTTAAAATAATACTATTTTTTATATCTCTAGAGTTTCATTACCCCTTAAAAATGCTAAAAAAAACAATCACATTACATTATGACTCTTCTAAAGCTTATAATTTTTGTAGGTAGGTTACAGTATGCTGTATTTGACTTTATTAACTTTTTTTTGGGTTTGGTTTTTAATATATTGACTGTTACTCTTAAAAAATCTTCTGTTTTTTAATATTTTGAAAAAAAAATTGTATTTATTTTATAAGTGTTATGACATTACCACATCCAACATAAATTGCTAACTGGACGTCTACAGTAAATACTGAGCCCGGTTTCTTTCGAGAAGTTTTTGAAGCTCTAAATCTTTTTCTGTCGAAAATCAAGATTGTAATTTAGTACTCTATGGAATGTCAATAAGAAAACAAATTTTGTGGGATTCAAAAAAAGAAAGCTTTGTTGGATACTGTAATTTTGGAAAGGATATACATTTAGAAAATTTAGATACCCCTGCTACAGAAGCTCTGGTATATAATGTTAGTATCCTTAAATGGTAAATGGAAGTGGGCTATAGTATATCGGAACATATTTTAAAAAAAGGTAGAAATGACTAAAAATTCAAACAGACATAAATTAAAACATTTATTTAGTTCACCTGAACAATACTGAAAATATGCGTTAATATGGTTTTATGGTACAAATGCGTATATTGTCGTGTAACTTAAAAAATTTTTGGTCCATCTAGTCAACTACTGCAGTTCAGAAAGTAAGGACGTTATCCAAATAATATTTGATAAAGCCTCGGAAATCCTTAGAGGTGGATAAACTAAAACGAAATTTAAACTAAATAATAATAATAAAAATTTAGAGATAATAACAGCAAAATACTTACCAGACAGGTGAAATTTGTAAAATAACTTAAACACGTAAATTAAAAACACAAAAAGAATTGAAAATAATTTGAATATTTAGATATTTAAAAATTAAAATAAATTCTAAATGAAAGTGAAAATAGTAAATTTGAAATAAAATGCGCAAGTTCAAATTGGTGGTTTTGGATTATTGTGTCGACGACCATCATAATGAGTGGTCAATCGTTTCACGCTATTGACGCCTTTTGTGTGATTTTTGAGAAGGAATTACGGTCCACAATAACGGATGCAATTCACAGAAGTCAATTGATTGACTTTAATGGATACAAAGTAAGGACACGATTTAACGAAAAGCAGAATCCAACACCAGACGAAATATACCCTGGACTGTGAAGACAGGAAGTGGACAGCTGGATCCACAAAAGTTGGAAGCACGAAACAAGCCGACATTTGGAGCTGAAGACTAGATGTACAAAGAGGTCATCAATCTCTACTACAAGCGGCTAGGAGTAAGGCTCATAATAAAAATTTATAAAATTGAACTTTGTGCGGATATAAAATTACCACATTTAAAAAGACGATATTAGAATTAAAACTTGTGAATTGTACAAAAAAACACACACATAAAACACCACACTTGGCAAAAATTTCTCTGCTACACGAAGTATTTTTGTTATTATCTTAGAAAACATTTGATTTAAAATTAAACTTTATATTTATTTAAATTTTTCATTATTTTACTTGCACAAAATAAAAACAGAATCCACTCCTTTGACGAGATCATCTCACGATTGTTAAGGTTAGCCGAGGTTTACAAAAAAGTTTGTATGTTTTTAAAATTACATTACCTACAATATATTTCTTTGGAAGTTAGAATAAGGCACTAAAAATTGAATTTAGGAGTAAATGGTAAAATTTACTTAATATAAGCTTGATAACCCAATCCGGTTTAAGCAGCTGTGGGGTCTAAATGGTGAAACCTTCCTCTAAGAGAAAGAAATCGAGTGTTCGTCATCAGTGGACAAAGAAAACTGAAGAAGACCGAATGTACACATTTATTCGGCGCCCAACCTTAAAATATAACTTTGACGAGAACTCGCAAAAACTACGACAGCTGGAAATCTTAACCATATATGCACAGGTGAACCCACTTACTGGCCTACAGATCCAGCCAAACTGATGTTGTAGATTTCTGCATAACATAAGTTTAAGTCTACTTTCATCAGACCATACTCCTATAAAACTAATAACAACCAAGAAAGCCTCCTTTCTCACAAATAAAATAACAAATTGAGAAAAACTTAGAAAAATTCTTGACGTAACCTTGAAGCTGAACATCCCCCTTAAGACCAATTAAGGTATTGACGAGGCAATTGAGCATCAAGAAACATGCATACCGTATAAATAACCCGCACATATACAACAGAAAATTCTAGAAAAGCGCAAATTACGGAAGATTTGGTAAAATTCCAGAGCTTCACAAGATAAAACCAATCTTAATCGAGTAAAAAGAGCTAAAAAAACACTTGAAAATAACAGTAATGTAAGAATCTAAAACTATACTAACAAAGCCTGTCTGAAAGCCACAAAATTATAAACAAGACCCAAGAAGTCAATCCACCAATTAGAAAGAAAGACGGAAGCTGGGCAAGGAGCAATGCAAAAAAAGAAAAATCTTCAACCTATTCAAAACAGAAATTCCTTCCGAAGTTGATAAAATAACCCAATTTCTTGACTCACCTGATCAGCTAGAAAAGTCAACTAAACCATTTAAAATAGCAGAAATAAGGAAAGCACCTGGATATTATATTATAACGGGCAAAATTATCAAGGAACTTCCTGACAATGGTGTCAGGTACATAACCCAACTATTCAATTGCAATTACAAGGCTTCAGTATTTTACCATGCAATGGAAAGTCGTCCAACTAATTCTTATACCTAAGCCTGGTATAAGCCTTCAAGAAGTTTCGATAGGATATGGAATTAGCTGATTAGACCAATCAGCTTATTGCTGGTAAGCCAGCTAATGAGGTAACCTCTTATAGACCATAAGCTGATTGGTCTAATCAGCTTATTGCATATCCTATCGAAACTTCTTGAAAAGATGATCTTAAAGAGATTGAAGTCAATACTAAGACTCTGTTCAATGCACAACGGGTTCGAAAACCCCACAAAATTTCTCAAAGTCAAAGTTTCAACACCGGATGAAGGAGACACATGCTCTAAGAACTTATATGCTTAGCTACTAATGAGAAAATGTCTGATACGTAACCATTAGTTTGAGTTCAGACAACTGTAATTATTTACGGAATAGAAACCAAAAGCTGCTGTGCTGCTGCTTTTCTCGATGTAACCCAGGCGTTTGATAAGGTTTGGTACGACGGCTTGCTGTATAAATTCAAGAGACTATTGTCTCATAACCTATACAGAATTTTAAAATATTACTTGATCGACAGATACTTTTTAGTTAAACATTGAAATGAATACACAGCGCTTTCTCCAATTAAATCGGAAGTTTCTCAGCACCATAATACCTTAAAATATACACCCCTTTTGGGCTGGCAGAAATTAATTTTCCCGATTAAATACAAACTAATTAAACATAAATAATAATATTCGATTTCAAAAGTATAAAATACTGTAGGTAGCGTCATCTTTTTATATTTTCATGCAGTATTATCTGTCAAATTGCTAGGAAACGAAATAGGTTAAAAATAATTTATAGGGATTTTTATTACAATTGGCAATAATAAATAAACTTTTGCTGTTTCATTCTGTTTATCGCTACTATTTTTGTAGGTGTTGACAATTTTATTTATAGTAAAGCGTAGTAAATTATAAATCGGATTTGTTGATAAAATCAGTCGCAAGTCGGAGATATTTAGAAAAATTATGCATAAAAGGTATAACCTAAAAAAGTAAGTAATTAAACTTCTGACATTGACGTATATTACTATAACAAGTTTGACCTAATTTAATTTGTCGTAGCAATAAAATTAAGAAAAATGGCTCAAGAAGAATCTAATCTAATTAATGGTTTAGACTCTTTATGCATTAAAGGCGTAAAGTCGTCGAAAAAACCGACCAACCCTATTATCCCAACAACATTGGAGTCGAATCCATTTATGAGACGACGACGATCTAAGTCACTTTCTAGTGCCAGCAAAACTTCTCTATTTGGTGACAAGTGCTGCACTTGCACGAAAAAGCCTACGTTACCCATAAAACATAATATTTTATTTAAAAAACCACATAAGAAAATATTACGAGAACCCGTACTGAAATTAATGGCTAATTGTTGTCACTATGTCGCATCAAATTTAACTAAAGAAATTACTAGTAATTTAAATTCAAAGGAACTCAAATTATTTGGGGATTCAAGTAAGAAAATTTATGACTTTCGTTCTATAAAAGATGCTTGTCATCAACTTAGTTTGGCAAATGTTAACGATGGTGTAGAAAATTATTCTCTTCAAAGTTTTCAACAATTGCGACTAAATCCAAACCCTTTGAGTGCACAACGATCTGATAATAATACCATTAGCAGTACATGTTCACATCAGGCACGCATTAATACACCTTTATGTGATGTGACTATAGACGAACTTGCAAGTTATTTTGAAACATTTGTGTATATTCCTAAAAAAATGAGTTCAATGGCCGAAATGATGTACACTTAATATAATAAATTATTATACAAATAGTTACGCTTTTAACTTATTTTTGTTAAGACATCCATTACGATAGAGAAATTAAACTTTGTTATAATCAATTATAAAACTAAGCATTTTCAACACCAATCTCAATTGTGACTGCAATATAAAAACTAATATGCATTTAACAAATTTATTCTATGACTTGGTTTAAAAAGAACCAATTGATGGTGTATCTTTGTAAGCTACATTTATGTACTAAAATGTTTTTTTGGAATGAACTGGCTTGTCATCTTTCGATTTTATCCGTGACACTGATATCAGATTCGTACTGGCAATTGAAAATATAAAATTAAACTTACTCTAATTTCAAACGACCATTGTCAACGTGCACCTAACTGCCGAATTCCCATATTGCGATGATGCAAATAGAAGTTTTCGTAAGTCTCCTCTATATAGGATATCTGACTTACAAGTTTTTATACTTCAACAAACTTAAAAAAAAAGCTGTAAGAATTTTAGAATTCCACGAAAAAGAAGAATACTTATGAAAACTTCTATTACATCCTTTCAATATAGGCATTCGACAATTAGGTGCACGTTGACAGTTTTATGATCGTTTGGAATAGTCATAAATTTAATTTTATATTTTCAATTGCCAGTACGAATCTGATGAGATCATTGTCACGGATAATACCGCGAATTCGTTTATTTTTTAATTTAATAATTTTTTTTCTTGCTATTTTTTTGTTTGCCACTGATTTTAAAGACGGCTCGACTACTGTTGTCTTGCTACGATGTTGGTTATTTAGAAATTTGGTTATTGTCAGAAAACCTCACGATTTTAACTTTTTCCTATTATACTATTATTACAAAACTATTACTATTAGAATAAAAATTTTTGATAATTATGCATTAGTGGGACATACCAGGGTGCGTTGCAAATGTTTCTCAGTATTTTGGACTGAAATCGTATACCACCCTTCGCTCTTAATGAAATTGGTGTTCAGATTGCTCCTTGATTGTTGGTTTCTAATATTTACAATTTACTAAATTCCCTACTATAAAATATACAATAATTTCTACAATAAAGTTTCCTCGCTTACACTAAGGGATTGGAACTGACCACAAAACATGAACTGACTCAAATTTGCTCAAATCTCCCTGCTGCTCAGTGCTGCCAATAGAATTGTTTATTTTTCACCGAAAAATTACCCGAAACGTCACGAAATTCCACCCACTCTCAAGTTGGCCAAATCTGGCTTGCCACGTTTTTAGTATGTTCGGCATTAAAATTTTTTAAATTTCAAAACTTTTAAAATATACTTTCGTGAATTGATCAAATGATTATTGTAACAAAAGAATGTGGAGGATGGAAAATAAATAAAAACACAGCATTTTAATTTTCACTTTTTATTCCAATTATTTAAGCATTTCTTTACTAGGTTCAAACCAGGCCCGGACTGGCCATATGGCAGATCGGCAAATGCCCGATGGGCCGGTGCAGTTAAAGAGCCGTCTAACCAGCAGCGCTGGCTGATTACATCGCGAAAAAAATTATGCTATTTTATATAACATAACAAAGTATCAAAAATGGCTAAGAGAACTTAAAAATTTAGCACAATAAATTTATAAATAACAAAAACCGTTCAAATACAAGTTTTTAATAGTAGAAGCTCGATAACGTGAACATTCGAATTTATGAACATATCGGTCCTGTGAACACCCAATCCAATATTCACCCAATATTCTTAATCTAGGACTACGTCCTGTTTTTTAACCAAATTTACATTTGGCATTCACGGGTCTTTGAACATTTGCATATATTCTGGTAGGGTGCTAACCTTGCCAGATGCATAGCCCTTAGATCAAACTCGGACTTTAGATCACAGCAGCGCAGTTGGCGCGATCAAGCATCGAACTGCGGTGTCCCGCTCCATAGCACGTCGATTTAAGCCTTACATCGCACTGCTGGTCTATCAGTCTACATTGATGTATACGTAGTATAATATACATTATAATTATGTGTATATTATGTATAATACTACTACTACTACCTCAATAATTGAGGTGTAATAAAAACAATTATTTTAAATCATTAATTTTCCTTTTATCTAATTTTTCCAATCTTTCAAAATATTAAATAGTGCTGCCGTTCTAAAACAACCATCAAAATCATCACATTCACTATACACCTCATCTTCTCATGCACTTTTAATTTCAAACAAAATAACTTCTTATAAAAAAAAATCACTTTTCATATTCAAATTACAAATTTTCTAAAAAATCAACAGACTTTTTTGACAAAAATATCATCTATATTGCCAACCTCGTTTTAACAAATATTCAAAATTCAAACATAAACCATATAATAAAAGTCGGCTTACGGACGATAATTTTACGTATAAGAAAACATTGATGAAATATTGTATACTTTTATGAATTGAATTGAATTATGTTTTACTTATGACGTAAAATCACGTAAAATTATCGTCCGTAAACCGAGTATTAATTTAAAAATTGAATTGAATTATGTTTATGTAACAGATACTACAAATTAAAACTATGTTATTACATTAACCCTCAATAGGTTAGTGCGTTATGTGCATGAAACATAATTGCATCATTTGGTGATCTCGAGATCGAACCTCATGCCGGACAAGTTTTTTTTAATGGCATTTTATAATTCAATTGATGTCTATGTATGATGCAAAGCCAATCGTGCCTCTCTCTCGCTTGTTCCGCGCTCTCGCTTGCGAAACGTGACAATTTTACGTGCGTGCAGCCGGTATATCAATTTATAAGACGTTATCACGTCAAAAAATCATTTCACACTCCAAAATACCAAATTGTAGGGAAATACACGAAAGTATATACGTATGTATACGAGTATATGTAGCGTTTCTGTGGGAAGTAAAGGGCCGACAGTCTCTAAAATGCCCGTGCCGGTTTTAGGTCCCAGTCCGGGCCTGGTTCAAACAACAAAAGCCCGTCGTTATTGACAGGGCCACTATACTACAGGGCTAAATGGGCTATAGCCCCGGGGCGCAAGTTTTTTGGGGGCGGCAATTTTTATTTTTATCTTTATCAGTCCTAAAAAAGATAAAACTTATTTACGATCTTCTTTGGAACAGAGCAAATTAAACTATATGAGTATTTTATAATCAATAGATAAGTGGTTTCGGTAGTGTAACTCGATATTAATCATATCAATTTTTTTAGAATAAACCAAATAATGCCCAAACACTTTTTAGAACTAAAATGTTTAAGAAATTAATTTTTTAACTTGTGAAATATAATTAAATAATCTTGGAATGAACCAACGTTGAAAGCTTAATAAAAACATTATTAAAAAACGTTTAATTAACTTGTTCATTTCAAGATTATTTAATTAAAATGTTTAAGTTAACACAATATAAATACACCGTATGTATATTATCGCAAACGTTTTCACCATACTATGGCATCATCAGGCGATGAACTAGAAAGAGAAACGAGAAAATTCCGTATTTATCGACAAAATTGCAAGAGGAAAGGGAGAGGGTAAGAGGGGGCTAATTTTAAAAATTGTAATTGGGTATGAGGTCATGATTCTTGCATGATCAATTGAACGAAATATTTAACTCTAGGTTTCTTCTCTTCAAATTCAATTTAAAATACCACTTTTAATTCACTGGTGTCAGCTTTCTTAAAATAATCAATAGATAAGTGATTTAGGTAGTGTAACTCGATATTAATCATATCAAATTTTTTAGAATAAACCAAAAAATGCACAAACACCAGTGGCGGTCCGTGAGTAGTTAATTTGGGGAGACTGGAAATCTAAAGTATTAAAAAGTAATAATAACAGTATTTACTTATTAACTATGCAGATATATAATGTATGTAAATAATGTACATAATAATTCATGAGTTTAAAACTGAAGTTACACACTCCATTAAATCATTTTGTATCGTCTTAGATATTCCTTTAAAAAAAACTATTGTAGTTTTTAATTACTACTAAGGTTTCAATATAGGTTTTTTATTTGGGTTTGTTTAGTTTTCCGGTTTAGAATTTTTCAAATCAAGTTTATTTATTCATTTTGGTTTCAAGTAAGTATAATTTTTGTTTTTACAAAAGTCAAATAAATTTGACTTTTAATCAAGTTTGAATTTAATAGCATAACTTCTCAATCATTTTAATAATTTTTCTAGGTTTGCTTGACGAGATTCCAAAAATCGAAACATAAAATTATAAAATTATGTAGCAAGCTATATCACTCATTTAAATAGTTTTTAAACAATATTACGTACGTTATGAATTACATTTTATTTCAATTTCATGTAACATGTAAAAATTAATTTTTAAAGAAAAGATATTCCTTAAATATTATTGATAACAAAAAGTGTTCTTTAAGCAACTGCTCTTCTTGTGCAAGTAGTTCTAGTAATTTAAGATAAGTAATTCCCTTTATTTAAAAATTAGTTATTTTCTTGATGTCCACGAAAAGCAATTTCTTGCTTACTCAAAAAACAAACAACATGGATTAAAAACGTGCTAGTAAACGTCTATTTATACTGACTTTTTCAATATGTTTTAGGACAGCAAGTCGTCGACTTTCTGATATCACATATTTAATTCGAATTTACCCAAAACATGAAATTTGTCTTGATTTCTCAAAAAAAATATTATTGTTGTTTTTTATTATTATTAATGTTTTTTTATTACTATTAATTAACTATTATAAATAAATAACTATTAATGTTTTTATATAAAATGTTTTTCTGCTTTTCTTATAAAATTTTTTATTGTCGACAATTCATCAACATTCTTTTTCTCCGCCAAAAATTACGCAAGTAAAACAAAACTTTTTATTTCGCTTATCGCAACCAGTAAGCCACAAAAACTTTACCTTCTTTAAATTCCAATAAAAGGCTGGAAGAAAGCGTGTTGGTCTATTAGTTAATTTTTAACCGACTTCAAAAAAGGAGGAGGTTATCAATTTAGTTGTATTTTTGTTTTACATTAAAAAATTTTCTTTTATTTTGTACTGCATCCCTTAATGCCCAAGAAGATACTTCAACTAGCTGACATAGGCGGTCAATTATTGTAATCTTTGCAGTCGGTGCCAGCCAAGCTGGCTAAATTACTAAAACTAAATTTCTTAAAAGCTTGGCCGGTACCGACTGCAAAGATTACAATAATTAACCGTCTATGTCAGCTAGTTAAAGTAACTAAATAACGTAATTATTTTTTACTTTTTAGTGCATTCTTTGCACAGTAGTTTTTTTGAAGTCGGTTTTATTTTTTTTTTAAATTTTTTATTTCATGCTTTTTAGTGCATGTTGCGTTCCGTAACTATTTATCGAAAGCGAGTATGGGTAGACCTACTAAACGCAAAAAGAATTTTGAAAATCCGATCATAGTTGATATAAATTTATTTACTATTTACTTTATCCTTAACTACTTAGTAGATTAATAAAAGTAGGGTACTTAAGAAAAGATTCTGACCCACCGGGCAGAAACAGGTAATAAAACAGGTACAGGTATTCAGTACTTAATGCCTTATTAAGCCGATTTTTAGGAGAGTTGAGGAGAAGTTTGACGGTTTTTCTGGTTTATCTTCGAAGTTTAAGGTCCAATACGAATGAAATTTTAATGGGACCAACTTGAAACTATATCTGATTCAACGCCGAAAGAATTTTGAAAATAGGTTCATAAATGACGGAGTTCTGAGGTAACAAACATAAAAAAAAATATTAAAAAAAAATTTAAAAAAATACAACCGATTTGATAACCTCCTCTTTTTTTAAAGTCGGTTAAAAAGATTAATTCTTACCCCAAAATTATTGCACATATGTTAATCTTCTTGGGCATTAGGGGATGCAGGTACAAATAAAAGACAAACGGTAACGTCTACTAGTTTCTCCAGCCCGATCAAGCCTAGCGCTTCAAATGAGGAACCACACCTCAATAAATTCCAACGCCCGCCGCTCACATCAGTTGAAGGAGATAAACAGTATCCCGTGGCACCTCCATTTTGCCAAGAAGTTCATGGTTCTACTAGTTTCGATTTTTAATTAAATCATTATCAGGACTGCAAAAAATATAACAAAGGCAAATTAGATGGGTACGAGTCGAGGTACGAGGGTTTTACACTGCTTTATCTTGTTTATGTTTTAATATTTTGACAATTTGTTTTAACCACAGGTGGATCCTTTTTATAGTTCACTTGTTTATGTTTTTAATTTTGTATTTGTGATATTGCGGTGTTCATGCCGGGCTTACACACCTTTTCACTCATGCTTATCTGATGTATTGCAGTTTTTTGAGAAAGCGTTCAACACCTGGGTTACGAGGTAAAATTAGTATTGTAATATTGTAAATTTGAATTTAAATATAATGGGCGCAAAATTTTAAATTTAGTTCATTTGGTTACTTTAAAATACAACGATTTGCAACAGCGGTTTTAAAACACAGGAAATCGAGTTTCCGTTGGAATTTCTTTTACCGTTAGGACTAGGAGGGGAACAAAAGGCCCTTATATTTTGAACATCGAGATAGCAGGTTGTGGTTGTTTTGGTGCTTGGAATGTTTTAATTCAATAATTGAATTTAAAATTATTTCAAGTATATTTTAGTTATCAACAAATTTAAAATACGTAAGTTAAATAAATTTATTAATTATAATCTTTTAAATAAAGACAAGATATGGTATTAGAATTTTCAAGTTAATAGGTAATCAATGATCGACCACGTGGATATGAATTTAAATTAATTCAAAATTACTTCATCTTCAGTTTTAAGGTTTAATTATTGGTTTGAGATTATGATTAATACATTATTATATTTAAAACGGGATGTGCTAATTTAATGGAAGGAATTGATTACTCATATGTGACCTACAACGTATCTTTATAATGCATTAGGGGTTATTGTGGCAATAAGAAGTAAGAGTAGCTGTTTAAGATAATTTAAAATGAAGGCGGTTGTTTGAGGTAGAAAATATATATATATCGTGGGATAATTTAATTTAGATGAATGGCACAACAAGTTGAGTGGACGCTTAAAATTATAAGATGAGCGTCGCAACATGTCGCATAAATGGCTGACCAGTAGGAGTTGTAACTACAATTAAGACCTCTAAGCTGGCAACTGGCTATGTGAACAAGTTGCTTGATTTTTCTTTTTCTTCAAATATCTCTCAATGAGATAGTACCAATTCTGATATTTCAGGACAGTTATTAATAAATATTAACAAAGTTCTTTTATGATTATTTGCGACTACGTATGAGATAATACCAATTACGATATTTAAGAACTATTTTTAACAAAGTTCTTTATGATTATTTGCGGCTACATAATAGTTTAAGATGATGACGTTAGTTTTATGTATGGGCGACTTATTTAGTTAAGTACAGACGACTTATTTAGATTTAAGGAAATGACCAATTAGAAATTTAAGGGGACAAACTTAGATTAAGTTGACGAGATAATAGTACAGAGCGGATAATTTAGCAGATAAGGGTTTATTATTTAATCTTACATAATATAAAAACAATTGAGCTGAACATCGAAATACATATATGCGCTTCTTTACAAAGTATTATAAAGATTGTGGTTGGTCATTAAATATGAATAAACAATTAGAAAACATTACAGTCAGAGGGATTAACTATCGAACTGTTATTAAATCAAATTTCAAACTAAAGTATTCTGAATTAAATGATATCAAGGAGATTAACTTTGCTGGTAAATTGGTTGTTGGCCTACCTTTTTCTTTTCGGTTAAATATATATTCATCGTTAAACCGAATCCTGTGTTTCATTTAATTTGTGTGTACTAATTATTCCTTCAGGTATTACTCAGTGGTTACGCCACTGGCACAGATAAGTTTAGGTTTGAGGTTAGTAAACAAGGTAACGACGTTAACATTCAAAGAACCATCTGCAGATATAAAGGACCTGTAAGTGTTACTACGATGGGGATCACAACGTGCAGGGTTTGTTTGACGATCACAGCTTTGGTTTGGTTTAGAACTTTGATTTGAGAAGGCGGTAATTCAAATTGAAAAACCAAATATTACAGTATGTTTTTTGTTGCGACTCATAACAATCTAATTTGCCTTTGTTATATTTTTTGCAGTCCTGATGATGATTTAATTAAAAATCGAAACTAGTAGACGTTCCCGTTTGTCTTTTATTTGTACTGCATCTCCTAATGCCCAAGAAGATTAACATACGTAAACATTTTAGTTCTAAAAAGTGTTTGTGCATTTGTTGGTTTATTCTAAAAAATTTGATATGATTAATATCGAGTTACACTACCTAAACCACTTATCTATTGATTATTTTAAGAAAGCTGACACCAGTGAATTAAAAAAGTGGTATTTTAAATTGAATTTGAGAGAAGAAACCTAGAGTTAAATATTTCGTTTAATTGATTATGCAAGAATCACGACCTCATACCCAATCACAATTTTTAAAATTACCCCCCTCTTATCCTCTCACTTTCCTCTTGCAATTTTGTCGATAAATACGGAATTTTCTCGTTTCTCTTTCTAGTTCATCGCCTGATGATGCCATAGTATGGTGAAAACGTTTGCGATAATATACATACGGTGTATTTATATTGTGTTAACTTAAACATATTAGTTCTAAAAAGTGTTTGTGCATTTTTTAGTTTATTCTAAAAAATTTCATATGATGAGTATTTTATGCCGGGTGTCTCCGTGACCGTGGAGAACCTTTGAGGTGGTACTAGTAATATAGAACACTTTATATTTTCAATTTTTTTTTAGAAAATTTAATTTTTTTACCTACACCTTGTTTATTATTTTCAGAATTTCTGTGAAAACGGTAGGTTTTCCAAAAAAATTTATTTAGACCAAATATGTAGTCCGTTAAATTTCCTAACCGATTTGGACACTGATTTTTTTCTAAGACGTTTCGTTTAAGAGATACGAGGGTCGTAAGAAAAGTAAAAAAAATAAAAGCTGAATTTTTTCAACATTTTTTTCTTTAATTTAATTAATAATCCGTTAATTAAACGAAATCCGTTAATTCTAGACGATAAGGGGTTATAACCTAAATAGAAAAATAACCTAAAAAATAAGTTTAATTATTTTTAATAATTTTTTAAGTATTTATGTGGTATTTAGTAGTAAAAATAACCTTGGTAATTGGTTATAACCTAATTTGTAGATAAGCAAATAAAAGTTTAGTTTAGTTGTGTGTTTGGCGCCCAGATTTGTGGAGAGACACCGTAGCCTTTTTGACGACTCCACTAGCGTAAGGTCCTTCCGCCGTGATTTGGATGCTGCTATTTATGCAGAAATGTCTGCATAATCTTTTTTTAATATTTGTTGATTATTTGTTTATTGAGCTGAAACGGGTGGCTTGAAAAACTAACCTTGTTAGAAGCCATCCCATTAAGAATTTGTATAAGAATTTGTATATTTAGTTCTTAATAAATAAGTATTATTATTATTATTATTATTAAAAAAAAAGTTAAAAAAAACTTTAAAAAATTTAAATGACTTTCTCGTTTGCTTGCTAATACAGCAATGCCTTATGAATTCTCCTTTACGCAGTAATGCTGCGATAATTTTCTAAAATTGTCCCCTCTTAGAAACGATTTTGCAGCGCGAAATTCAAATGGTAAACCTACCTAATGTTGTTTGGTGCATTTTTTGTTTTATTAATTTCTTCAAACACTTTAAAATTTGTATAACCTTTTAAGCCCTAATTGATACATCATTTTCAGCCTTCGCTCGTCATTAATTTTTATTGTCCCTTCATATGAGGATTCTTTTGTCTAAAAATATCTTCTTTTAAATAAAGTGTACCTAGTGAATTCAACGAATTTTCAGGTAAGTAATTTTTTATTTTGAAATAATTTTATAACTAAAATCTGTGTTTTGTTTTAGAACTAATTAACAAACCAACATAGTTTCATTCACTTTAACTAAAATTTTGGACTGTGAACTGTTTGGAAAATTCTGCACACTGAAGACCTTTTGTATTAAACTTAAATAATTTAATAAATTGTTAAAATAAAAAAATTCATGACATTAAATATATATTGAAATGACAAATCTCCTAGAGATTTTTCAATCCACTTATTTTGCCTAAAAAAAAATTTTACCATAACATTACAATATTTACACAAAATAAATTTAAATTAAGTTCAAAAATCAAATAAATAAAAAAAGACTTATCTATTCCAAAAATTTTCCATGCGTCATAATCCATCTTTTTCCGTTTCCGTTATTTCTCCTTATGGACCTTCCACAAATTGATCCTTGTCTGAGGCGTTCATTTTGCCGGAGTCTTCTCTCTTCTTTTCCACCTTCGATTTATCGAAAATTTCCAGTTTTTCTTTTTTTCTTTTATGGCTTCCTGTCTTATGGCTACTTGTTTTGTTATCTAGTTCTTCTATTTTAAAAATTTTTTTTTTATATTATTGTCACATGTTTTTTTTCTTCTAATCTTGTAGCTTCTTGTTTTTCAAATTTTAATCTTACAGCTTCTTGTTTTTTTAATTTTAATCTTTTAAATTCTAATCTTTCAAATTCTAATCTCTCAAATTCTAATCTTTTAGCTTCTAATTTTTCTGATTCCACTATTTCTTTCTCTTTAAATAATTCTGTTTTTTCTTAATTTTGTTCCCCAATTTTTATTTTTTTAACTTTCTTTTTCTTGTTCGTAATTTTTTATTTCTTCTTTGTGTCGCTTTCTCCTATCTCTGCTTTCTTTTTCTTGTTCTTGTTTTTTTCTTCTTCACATCCACTCCAAAATGCATTTTTGATTGCTTTTTTATTTTTTATGATCTTTACGCCTTTTTTCTTTTTCTTCTTCTCTGTTTTGTTTTTGTTCTTGTTTATCTTTTTCTTTTTCCTCTTCGTACTATTGTTTAAACGCTTCTATTTTCGCAACGCTCGTGTGATAAAAAAATTGTTTGCTTAAAAAGTTCCTGCGCCGTGCGACAAAAATATGAAATAATAAATTTCGTAGAGATTTTTTAATCCACTTATTTTGTCTTGGGTTTGCCCTGGATTGCGGGTAGTTGGGATTATTTTAGAGCGAGGGTTCTAGCGTTTTCAATATAAAATAAAAAAATTCTTGTCTCAAAAAAAGTAAATAATAAATCGCACGTAATTTAATTTAATGTAAAATTCTTTAAATGAATCGCAGTTTTGATTTTAACCTTAATCGCCTTGTTATCTATTCTGCTTCTTTCCTACAAATGTAATTTTAATTTTCCAATTTTACAGTCCAAATCCAAATCGAAATTTATAATTTTAACTGCTCTTTTTCCAAATTAATCATCCAAATCAATATACTACCGCTCAGTAGCCACTTATAAAACATTCTCCAAATTACCAAAATATCAAAAAAATAATTACGCAATCATGTAAACGCATAAAAATCACTTTACTCAACTTAAATTCAAAAATCTACTCACAACTTCAAATCAAAAAAATATCTCCAAATATTTCACAGAGCCAAAATTCCGCGCAACCGCTCATGCGGCCATCTTTGCCAAAAAGCCTTTAGCTTCCTCCGATTCTCCTCCATCTCCCAAATTTTTACAATCCTACAACCTCAAATTATTAAAATAAAATTTTCATCAAAATGTACAAAGTGGGTGCGAATCTCTTTGAAACACCACAATATATAACTTCAAATTATTTTGTTATCTTTTAAAATTGTACCTTTGTTCGTGTAGCTTACGATTTTTTTCTTTCTGACGTTTTTGTCAGAGTTCCTTCAAAATTTAGGTTGGAGATTTACGTCCATTACTATGCAAAGGTAATGCTACAATCGTTGCAGTTTCATAATATTGGAGTCGGTAGCCGACCCCCACAGTTGAATTCTGAAATTCCACATCGGTTTAAGTATCGATTTGTAAATCAAAAGTTTGTTATCTACCGTCAGATGGGAGTTGCGGCTCAGTAGCCACTACATTTTTCGGTAATTGAGACTTAGTTGGAGGCGCTTATTCCATATGTGCATCGTCCAGATAATCGTCTGTCAAGATGTATTCCAAGATATTTCACTTTCTCTTTTTGAGGGAGTGGATTGTTGCGTAGTGTCACAGTAGGGCATGTTTTTCTTTGAAGAGGGAAAGTAACATAATGTATGAACTCCGCACTGTTAGTTTGAATTCTCCAAATCTTCAATCAATCCTCGATCTTTTTAATGTGTGCTTGTAGAAAGCTAGAGGCCGTGTAGGGATCTTGATGTGAGGCTTTTATAGCGATTTCGTCCCTATAGGCAGCAGTCTCTGTGTTGCTACCTATTGGTAGATCTGCTGTGTACAGTAGATACAGCAAGGGTCCAAGTACACTGCCCTGTGGAACTCCAGACTCAATAGGTACCAAAGATGTACACGTTTCGCCGAATTTGGAAATGTCTTTCTGTTAGCTAAAGATACTGACAAAAGAATGTATAAGGCAAGTTTTAAGTTTGTAAATTAAGCCATTAACACATACTTTGTCGAAGGCTTGCGATATATAAAGGAATGCAGCAGAATAATATCTTCCATTTTTGTCTTTTATCTTTCTAGCTAGCCGATGGACTTGTTCAATTGTTCTGTGGTGATTTCTGAATCCAAACTGATAACCAGGTATTAGATTTCTTTCTTCTATTATAGGTTTTAGTCGAGTTATAAGTAGTTTTTCAAACACTTTAGAAAGTATAGGTAAGAGACTTATTGGACGATATGATGTTATTTCTGAGGGATCCTTGCCATGCTTTTGTATTATGATGATCTCAGCAACCTTCCAAATCGAAGGAAAATATCCAGTTCTTGTTATTGCGTTGAAAATATAAGTAGTAAGTAGCTTATATTCTTTTTGAGACAGTTCTTTTAGGATTTTACTTGTTATCAAATCAAATTCCGGAGCTTTCTTAGGGTTGAGGTTTCTTAATATAACATCTTTTATCTTGGTTATCTTAAACTTCTTAATGAGAGGATTCGTTTGATAAGCCGCAGTGAGCAGCTTCTGTATGGTTTTTTTTCTGCCAGCGACACTTAAGTTGGAAATGGTTGGAAAACTTTTTGAAGATGCTCAGCTAAAGTATTTGCTTTTGGTCATCGTTTCTAGCTCAGTTGCCAGTGTTTGTTCTCATAGGTAGGTAGGTTCTCAAGGTAGGTTTATTTTTTGCAAACCTTTGATTTTTTTTTTGGTTATTTTTCATAGCGAGTAGTCTGTATCCTTCGATGGGGAGAGGTTTTCTAGGAAGGTTTTTATTCCATGATTTTTATGTTCAATGAGTGACTGTTTACAGCTTGATTAAAGTTGGCTTTATTATCAGGAAATCTAGTAGATTGCCAGCGCTTCCTCTGTTTTCTCTTTTCATTGATTTTTTCTTTTATATGCCTAGGACATAGCACTTTGGTGTTTCTCAACTGGGGTGGGGTATTCCATCTATACATCACTCTCTCTATTATAGCTCTCTGATAGCCTACCGTGACTCTTTTCCCGTTCTCTCTCTCTTTCTTCGCTATCGCTCTTATTTCGTCTTGGATCTTACGCTCTTCTACTGTCAAATCGTTATTTATGTACAGTCCCTACTCAAAAAATTAGTCGCACTTCTATTTTTTAACTTAATTATAAAAAACTCGATAATTTTTTTAGGACAAAGATAAAATTAAAACCAAATAATAATTAAAAACCATTTATTAGTAGCATAAAATATAAAAAAAACAAAACAAATTCATTAATATTTAGTGCTGCCACCCTTAGCAGGGATACATTCTGTATTTCTTTGCGGCATGCTTTAGATACATTTTGTTATCATATCCTTAAGAATCAAAGGATTAATCCTTTGGTCATTTTGCCATATATTTAAGATATTCTCCTTCAATTTGTCTATAGTGATATTATCTAGACTATTTACTATGGATTTTAGAAGACTCCAGACATTTTCTATTGGATTTAGGTCTGGAGAATTTCCAGGCTAATCCAAAAAGGGAGTATTTTTATAATTTAAATTTGTTTAGATATTGCCGACCAGGTTCACTATAAACTTATAAATTAACAAAAGTTAGCACTTTGCATGCAAAATTTATATTTTAAAACGATTTTATAAAATATTTTCTAGTGCGGCTAATTTTTTGAGTAGAAACTGTAGACTTTTCTGCCTCCCAAACAGCACTAAATATTAATGAATTTGTTTTGTTTTTTTTATATTTTATGCTACTAATAAATGATTTTTAATTATTATTTGGTTCTAATTTTATCTTTGTCCTAAAAAAATTATCGAGTTTTTTATAATTAAGTTAAAAAATAGAAGTGCGACTAATTTTTTGAGTAGAAACTGTAGACTTTTCTGCCTCCCAAACGTGTTTTGCTCTTTATAATCTCTATTTTTTTGGTCCACGAGTCAACTTCTACAACTACAGTTTCAATCTTGTTCGATTTCAATTTATAAGCCTTGACTAGTTTCACTTTAACTTGTAAGCCTTTTTATAAAGTTTTTCAGGTTGTTATAGTTACGTTTTTTCCGATATATCGGTTAAACCCTTGACTACAATGTTGTTCTTTCGCTTTGCTTTCTCTTCCTTTTCCATTTTGTCTTTCAATTTCTCTATTCTTGCTTCCAGTTTTTCTCTTTTCTTCTCCCACTTCTCTTTTTTTGTTTAAATACAAATAATACAATACAATAATAAATACCAAATATAATGATAATTAATTGTATTATTTAGTTCAAAAATTAAACAAGCGTGAATCGTGAAATTGATTTACTGACTTTTTGCTTTTTTATTACATACTAATTATAAAGTTTTATAATGAAAACCATTACATGCCATACTAATAATTAAAAAGAATCTGTACAGAAAATAAGTAAACGAATAAACGAATCGAAAAAGTTTCTATGGGAAGAGGGGTAATTACTCCCATTGTCCTTTTCTTGGATCCGTGCTTGGTGCCAAATTATTATTATTCACTTTCATTTTAAACATTTGAATTAATAATTCCGTATATTAAAAATTCTAACTACTCTCAAGAGCTTAGTATTTTACTAATGAGCCTTATTTATGATAAATAATAAGTAATTGATAATTATATTATGCATAAATATAACTCGAAATAAATAACATTATAAATAAAAGCAATTATAAGAAGATTAAAAACTCGACAAAAGTGTCAGCGTCGCATGAGTTACATTTAAAAAATATTATTTTTGTATTTATTTTGTAGGGTAGGCCGGGCTTAACGTGCCTATTCTTAAAAACCGCCACTGTATCAATTAAGTTGTTACTGTGCATTAACTCATATTTGTTTTCTTTCTGTATTGTTAGTGTCGGAATTTTCGATATGATATAAACAAATAATAAATAACGAAAAATTAGTTTAATAATATTTTTAAGATAGGTTACTTACTAAACTTATTAGTTTTATATAGGTGAGTATTAAGTACAACTTAGAATGCAAGGTATTAGAATTTATTATTTAGTCAATTGATTCGTTTAAATTCCTTTTATAAAATTAATTACTAGAGATAAACTAGTTTAGCAATAATTCAATTCTAACACAGATAAAGCAGCTACTGGATGTTAGCATACTTATGTCAAATCTTATTATAAATTGTCCAATAGTAAAAATTGGCTCAATGTTGTTCTTTAAATTAATTTACATAGTTCTATTTTAATAAGAATTTACGATAAAATTAAATTATTTTTCTGGAAAATATTGAATTTTGAAAATTTTTCTCGTAATTTAGCTAACTATTGCTTTAGAGTCAATATTTTAGTTTTCAGAGTTATTAATTTTATGGTAATACACTAATACCTATATTGCTTTTATATATTTCAAATTATCTATATATGAATGTACAATTTTTTTGATTTAAAATCAAATACAAAAACGGCTTAGACAAATTAGTAAAAGACTACAATGGCCATCCGTTGATTATTGAAAATATTATTCAGATTTGACTTAATTTACAAGTTTTTTAAACTTAACAATATTATGTAGATACTTGATAATTGAAATTGCATTTAGAGTTCATTATTTTCTTAATTTTTTGTATATTAAATTATTATTACTTATTAAAAGAAGCTTTGTAGAAATTTGAAAAGAAATGATTATAAAATTAGAAATTTGGAAAGTTTTTTTTTGAAATTACTGAAATAAGTGCAGTTACTATTTTACAAAATAAGGGTTCTTAAGGAAGAAAATAGTTATCATACCATAAAACTGCTGTTATATATTATAATAGCAAAGTTGCTAACATTATAGTATGTACATAAATAGTTGAAAATAAATATTCTTAATGACATTAATTATTTCATAATAATTAACCTTTTATTCCACCAGACCTTAATACGATTTATTATCGATTTTGCAAAAATTAAATAAAATATAGTTAAAAATAAATATATTTAGGATAATCTATTTTCGTGAGCTAAATATTATACAACATCTACTATGTACGTAGTACTACATACATAGTATATGTATATTATAAGAGGATATAACATATAAAATAGTGCAGTACTCATGCAACATAGTTCGATCTCTGGAAAGTCTCGAGAGTAGTATATTTTAACTGTTAATTCCCTAAGGTCCTCCTAACTATTTGGCTACTCAATTGTAGTTTATAGAGTAAATTGGAAATTTTAAGTGTATGATATAGTTCATTGCTATTCTATTACGCGAGAATGCATAATATAACAACCATATGGTATACATAATTATCGGTTTACTAATTAAATAAGTACATAATATCCGTTTGTGTTCATATTTGTTAATTTTGCTGTAAATATTAATTCGAATTATTATTTCATTAATAACTGTAACAAATCAGCACTATTGAAACATTGAAAGCTAGAAAGGAATTTTAGAACCACTTTCTTGTCACAACTTTCTGTGAGAGCGAATCTGCGCCAAGAGCCAGTGTTGCGCTAGATATCTTACCGTTGCGTTCGTTTGACTTAATTGTCACAAAAATTGAAGATGTATTTTCATATTTCAAATTTTTGTGTGTTGTTATTTGTTTTTAACAGTGTATTGTTTTCTTCGGTAACAGGTCAAGCAGTGCGTAATAGTAGAGATTCTACTGGTAAGTAGTATTTAATTTGTTTAATACCCAATTACAATTAATTATCATAAATAATTTGCATTATTAATAATAGTTTCGTTAAATGCCAAATGTCGAAAAATTAAAAAATTTCGTAACTCTGTTCTGGAAGTTATCGAAATTTTGCTTTTATCTTTAATTTAACTAAGTATAGTAGAAATTAAATTTTTCAAAATATTGAACCTTCTATTCAGCATAATATTGCACCCATTGTAAAAAACAGTGAAAAACTCAAACTTTGTATGTCAAAAAGACGTAAAATTTCAAATGTTTTACGAACTTAACATTAAAATTAAAAATAAAAATGTTTTTTAAGTCAATGTAAATATTATATTTGTAAATTTCACAGAATTTTCTTATTTTGACTATTTCTGACTATTTAGATGATACTACTCAGTACTTTAAATCAAATGACAAAATAATAATAATAAATAAAAATACCTCAAATTTTTACTTATCATTTTTTTTTAATATTTATATCTAATGAAATTTTCACTGTAAAATTTATAATATTAAATTTTATTATGTAAGTGGATAATATGTATTTAGTACGTAATTATTATATTTTATATGTTTATATAATATTATGTATGTATGATGTATCTCACAACACGACAAATATTTTTTTACCTTAATTCTATTGAGTAATTATAAATAATACATTTCTTGAAGCAAAACTTAATAAAATAATAATTGATTTTGATTGTGATTTTGAATTCCGTGGTACAGCTGGGCACCTGAAAATTGTGATTGCAGTCTATAGCTATTGTTTGATTTTTTTCTTTAAATTTCTATAAACCGTTTATCTGTAATATCTCATTATCGATCTTAATAAAGTTTTAAGAAGTTATCGATCTTAAGAAGTTTTTAATAAAGTTGTTACATAAATAATATAATATAAATTTTTAAATGTGCTATTTTGAAAACAAATTTTTTTGTATATTTTTATAATGTAGTGTCGTTCATGTAAAAGAATTAAACGTCTGGCAACTCGGCGTTACAATAGAAATTGACAGAGCCCAAAAGTAAAGAAACTAAACAACCCGATACTTTATAGTTTTAAAACTGATTTTCGTGCCAATATTAACAGATTTAAAATATCATGTTTACAATTACTGCAGTCGAAAATTTTGGAACTAACATTATGCTAGACATAAGATTAGTATTTCCATCAGTTACCTTGAGAAGCTTAAATAAAATCGAACCGCAATAAAACGCTTGTCGGGGTTAAAAAATAAAACTTGCATAAAATTAAAGCTTATATTGCATGTATTCATAATCCAAAAGTAGTCCATAATTAACACGGGCAGAAAGGTACTATTATTAAAAATAAGAAAACAGTATTATTAGAAAATGATGGAACTGCCTAGTATTTAACATATAATTTGAAATAATTTTTGTATGAAATGTATTTTTTTTATATTTGAAAACCGCAAATGTTAAGTAGAATCAATGGGGAATTTATGGAAATGAGTGGCAATTATAAGAAATCAAGTCTTTAAGTGCAATTATCTCGGTATGAATTTTGCAAAAATTTAATTATAATTTGTAATTTTTAATTACATACTCGTATAAGTATACATTTTATTTCGTTAACAAAAAATTTCTGTTCTTTGTAAAAGTTCTTTATAAAAAATTTCAAGATAGCACTATGCACATATTATCTACAACGCTATAAAATTTAAAATTTTCTTGGTATACCAGAAATTTTACTGGCTTTTAGACTAATAATTGTCAACCAGAAATAGAATTTTTAAATATAAATAAAAGCGTCAAAATTTTTGATTGTCGGAAAATTTTCTATGTGGTTGTTTGGCCGCCCCTGTTATTAATTGTAAATTGATTTGTGACTTTAAATTTGAATTTACTGGGTGAATTTCATGAATGTAAGGTTGGCGGAAGGTTAAGAACAGTAGGGGCATTTTTGTCAAAAATGACCGCCGGAGCGGTTGATTGAATTTTGGTTCTGTAAAATTTTGATTATTTTATAAGAACATTTTTTTGAGTATTTTGATTCGAATTTTGATTAAAAGTATTTTCGGTCGAAACTGGGCCGAAGCCAAGAGTTATGATTTTATGAGTTTTTGAATTTTTTTTGAGTAAAGTGATTTTTGTTTGGATGTGCGATTTTTGTTTGATTGGAGATAATTTTAAATTTAGACTTGATATTAATTTAATTGGAAATATTTTGATTTATAAAATTACATTTAAAAGAGCCATCGTGTGGTGTGACAGATTTAGCAAAATTATGCTAATTTAAAATCATAGGTTTGATCCTGAGGGATCATTTATAAAAATTTATAATTAAATAATTGAAAATAATTTGAAAAATTTAATATCCGCGGTAGAAAAGAAGTGAGGTGGGAATTTGAATAAATATGTTACATATTATCTAACACAGAATACATTCAAACAGTAGAGCTTCGATAATCCAGACCTTCGACAATCCGGATTTCATTCCAGTGAAAAAAATTATTGTCTGATAATCGTACATATTTCCATATTGGTAATAATTTAATGGTTCTTTTCGATAATCTGGAATCTTGATAATGCGGATAGGCTTTGGTGGCAATTGATCCGGATTATTAAGGCTCTATTGTAACATCAACATTCAGGGTTGTCTTCATATTTTTATTATCTTTTAATTTTCTTGTTAGTTTTTTTTTTATTTACTGCTGATTCCAAAAATAACTCTAGCTGTTGATGTAATTGCTGTGTAATAAATATAGCTCATTTGTAGATTTCTATCAGCCATTCGTAAACTATAACTGCATAATTTAGATATATATTATTTACAATTTAAAAGTCGCTCACTTTCAGTAGTTAAGTCAGTGCTTCAGACAAAGTATCAAATAATGTATATGTTTACATTGGTAATAATATCTTTAATTGTTTAGCATAAATGTGTAGTAATATAAGATCAAATTATAAATTCTTCCGTATTTACATACTGAAATGCCCCGAGTTATACAAATCTCATAAAACTTTTTCTTAAACCATAAATTAAATTTATAACTGGGCATCCATTTCTTGTAGCAAGAGACTCTTGCTTATTCCAAAATTATTTCAATTCAATTGCAATAATTTAATGTAATGTAAAATTTTAAATTGTTATTGGGCTCGTACTTTTAACCTTAACGTTTATCTCAATCGCCTGCTTATCACCATCGACCATTCGTTCCCTCAAATGCAATTTTAACCTTCTAATTTTAAGTATCCAAATCGAATTTACCATTCGAAATATTCTTTTTTTTAAAATTTAATCATCCAAATCAACTTGTCACCGCTCAGTAGCCACTCATAAACAATATCCAAACTAACTTCAAATATCAAAAATATGCTTCCAAAAACAACGCAATAATGCAATCGTACCAAATCACTTTATTCAATCAAAAATAATTACTCACAACTTCAAAAAATATCAAAAACTCAGCGTAACAAAATCAAATTTCAACGGGCATGCAAAACTCGCACCCGCTGTCCACCATGGTCGGCACAAAAAGCCTCGATAAAACCTCACTTCTACCAACTTTAATTTCCAAAGTTTTACCTCCCAAAATTCAAATTCAAATATTTCTTAAACTTAATATCAAAATTAATGACAAATTAACAGGGTAGGTACAACTTTGGTTCGGAACATGACAATACTTACCATATTATATTCACAGAAATATATATTATTATTGTACATATTACATACATAATACACATATTAACAACTTACAATATGTATATTAAATATTTAAATAGTAGTTTATGATAGCAGTGTCGAATGTCGATAATGATATATTTCGATAAGAATTTCAAACTTATTCTTAGAATACTTATATAATATATTTTATGATAATATTATATTATAAAGTTTTAAATCTTCGAAAAATATTTCGATATTATGCTGAAACTAACAATACGATTAGAAGATATAATAATAATATATAATTCACTTAACCTATAATTGAAATTATAGTATAGCTTTTTTTATATTTAAAATCAGTCAATAAATAATTACTGCAATAATAAAATACACCATAATTATATCTTTATTTAAGATTAAATTTTTATTTACACTACTTAAACTTCTTTTAATTATTTTAGTTACTATTAAGAGTATAAAATATTGTTAAATAAATACATTGTTAAAAGTAAATCGTAAAAAGTTTTTGACGAAAATCCTTTTTCTCACTAGGCTCTTTACTGTTATAGTAACATAATAGCTGTCAGAATTGTCGATAAACACTTTGCAATACCTATACATACTTTTGAAGATATATTTGAAATATTTGCTTTAATTCTTGAATTGCAATTTTACTAAAATTTTACAAATTTGTTTTTAATGAATTTATAAAATTTAGGTAACACGTTCATCGTGACCTCGCACGTGTAAGGATTAAATAAATGAAAAAAAATTATCGTATTTTTTAATGAATATTATTGTTTAATACAGTATTAAATTATAAGATTGCTTATCAATTTACAATAATATATTTTAATAATAATTTATTATCAATAAAATCTTTAAAAAAAATTCAATTTTAGTAGTTTTACACAGCTTTAGAGAAATATATTTATGATCTGGAACAGCACTAGGAGTTTGATAATGTAAATGCAAAGATTGCACAAGAACACAAACTACGCGTAATATTTAGTTGAAAATTTTAGTACAGAAGCACTAGTTTACATACGTTGAAAAGAGAGCTCTAAAAAGATGAGATCATCCTGTTTGTTGCACAGCAACGCATCTATGACGGCGACGTCTGTTATTATTTGATGCAATTATCTTAGAAAATATAGCATAACTTTAGGTTTTTTCTTATCAAGTTTAGCTTTTGAACAAAAAATGCTTTGTTGCTTTAAAGCAAATTTACTCTAGTTAAAGCTTCCTAGCGTTGCTAAGCAAGAACAAATTTTTGTATACAATCTTAAATTTTCAATTATACCATGAGGTCTTGTTATATTGTTATTAATAATTTTCTCTATATATTTAAAAATATAGATTCTATACTTACTTTTAATGGGCGAATTAATATTTGAGTAGTTCCACCTATCGGTTGATCACAAACTGATAAACAATTCAGTACAACAAAAAATTTAGTAAATTTATGAAAAATATTCACAGTACACTGAAAAAGTTTATTGTAATTATGAATTTGTTTCATAAAAAGAAATTCTGTTTAAATTTTATTAATAATAAATTTTAAGACGGCAATAAATTTTGAGATTAAATTTTGAAATTTATTATTAGACCAAATTAGCGATAATAATGTTTTTAAACATATAGAAGGGTAAAGAAAATTATTAAAATGGCAAAATGCATAATTAAATTTATTTGATCAAGAGAGTAAATATGTATATGTAAATACTACCTAACTCGTAAATAACATATTATTGTTATTTTAATCAATAATTTAATATTTATTGATTTAATAATATAATTATTGTTGCATTTAAAATATTATGAACTACTATTTTAAAACTAGACCTGATTTTCTTTAACTACTATGCAATTTTCAAAACTTTTCTATTAATATTTTCCTTTTTTTAATGTTATTTACCGGAGGGTAGAGCTCAGAAATTAGTTCTCGTAATTTTAAACCAGAATTTCCGCTCTGTTACTCAACCAGCGATCACACCAACCCACCGCTGCAGGTCAATTTCGTTGATGCATGATTGTAAATATGCAAAATACCTACTTATATTTTATGCAGGATGCACAATGTATTATTGTAGGTAGGCAGTACCCATTGTATTCAATCGTATTGAATTTGTTTCATAAAAAAACTATTTTTATTTGAAATTGGACTTTTTAAAGTTTATAAATTATTACACCTAGAAAAATATGCACGAGATATTTCAACCTACGATTATACTTATTTGTAGATATTCCGTTTTTCGCCGTAGTAGTTTGGAAGCTATCATACCTATAACTTAGTTTTTATTATTTAATTACATGATAATGCTAAATTGAAATCAGTTTGAAACTTTCTTCTGATCATTTTTTGTTCGTTTATCAAATCTGTTTAGAATAAATTACACCTGTCCGACGTTAGATTTTTATTTTTTACAAGTGCATATATTATTAATGCGCGCGAATCAACATTAAAAACTAAATTAATTATATAATTAATAATTTTTATAGAAAGTTGCAGTGTTAATGGTGATGTACAAACAAATGCATCGCATCGTCTTCATTTATTATACAAGCATGTAAATTAGTCGTCTAGCAATACATATTGTATATTATATACCTACATAAGAACTAGGTACATAATTAAATAAATAAGAATTATGTTAATATATGTTGTGTTAAAGGTAATGTAAATTTTAAAATCTCAAACGGTTTTTATTGTGTAGGTTTTTTCAATCGGATTCGATTTTGTTCGATCTGATTTCAAGTCCACACGTTTATCGTAACCTGAATTTTTAAACAATCTTATGAAGTTTTTGACAACATGCAGATTTGATTACTTAATCACCAATAATAATAAATTATTATTTTATTTATCAGGTACCTCTCAGTTTTTTTAGTTCTTGTATTTGTAATTACATAATTATTATTTGGAGAAAAGAAGATTTGTCTTAATGTTTTAACTTGAATGCAAGTGTATAATATCAACTCTGTAGAGGTTGAATAATTTTTAAGGTAAAATTTTGCGTAACTGGCTTTCTAAGTTGCGAAAAAAATTAAGCATTAAGTATGATATTAAACAGGTTAAAATTTTTAAACTAGTTCAAGTATGTGTGTATATACATATATTGTATTGTACCAAAGTGTATTTCATATCATACTTATTGTATTTCATGTAATAATATTAACAAAATTCTTACCTTTTTGAAATAAAACTCAAGATTATTATTAAATAATGTACCCACTGAGAAAATAATGTTATATTAATTTCGAAGATTTTATACTTATTATCTATCTACTTAGTTATATAATTTTATTTTGTTTTCAATTCTTTGGCTTCACAACATTCACAAGATTTTGGAATTTCCATTAAAACTTTTCTGTAGATTAGTGCGCTTTTCTGTATATAGTATCCATCTTCTATAATTTTTCAAATTTTTTATATTTCATACTTTTCCATATTTTTACTACAGTGATTCTTAGAATTTTGATTATTATTTTTTAATTCAGTGGATAGTAATATAAAACATCAATATTTTAGAATCACCAAAAAAATAAAATAAATAAACTAAACATAATATTAAAATAATTAATTTTAACTGTTAAGTAATAGAAAAATAATATTTAAAAAACAATAAAAACGACAATAATTTACATTTAACAGGTTTGGACAAAATTACGTTATAAAAACATTTTTTATAATGTAATTTTTTCAAAATTTATAGTCAGTATTTTAAGATTTTTGTTAATTTATATTTTTATTTATTTTTCTTGTTTATTTGAATATTCTAAGTCCAAACCTGTTAAATGTAAATTATTGTTTATTCCAATAAACAAGTAAAAAAAATAAATAAAAATACAAATTCGCAAAAAACCTTAAAATACTGATTATAAATTTTGAAAAAATTACGTTATAAAAAAATGTTTTTATAACGTAATTTTGTCCAAACCTGTTAAATGTAAATTATTGTCGTTTTTATTGTTTTTTAAATATTATTTTTCTATGTAGTATGTATTTTTTACTTAACAGTTAAAATTCATTATTTTAATATTATGTTTAGTTTCTTTATTTTAACATTACATACTACTAACTACCACATTATAGACTTCATATAAAAAATTCAATTTTTAAGTTAATATTCTATTATACACCAAAAAAATGCATCAAATACTTTTTGTTACTTATTGAATTATTTCGTATATTATTTATACTTCTTTATTAGTATTTGTTAAAAACTACTACATAGTCGAAAATATTTTGTTGAAAAAATGTAATAACCTTTTATAAAATAAAATTCAATTAATAGACCTTATATTAAAAACAGCTTGATGAATACTTTTATAATGTTTAATATTTTAATTAACTGGCAATGAGTATTGTAAGATAATCGAGAAGCACAATATAATGACCTTTAAAAAATTACTTTTAAATAATTGAACAACTTTCTTTAGCGTTTTCCTTTTGATGACATAAATATTACTTAAATTGTTGTAATACCTTCATTTATAATTTTATAGTCAGCAACTACACCTTGATATTAGCGGCAATTTTACTTTTCGGTAATTAATTGTTACATTTTATAGAATTTACTTAAGATTTATATTACTATTCACATTTTATATTACAATAATAAAGCTGGACCTTGTAGGTCATAATAAAATCCAACGTAGTGGAATATTTTATATATAATTTTTTTCTACGCTGCGTACACACCTGAAAATTTTTTACGATTACAATGGCTTTAGGTGTCGTTTAAATTTATTTTCACTCCAGATGTAAGTAATTTTCAGCCAACGGTAAGTCACCGATATATATCGTAATGACGTAACAAATGAGTAATCTTATTATTCCGTATGTCTGGCGGAAAAAAATAGATCCAAAATTTAGTTTTTGAAAGTAATTTCCAATATAAAACTTTGTTTAATAAACATCACTTCAACCATTGCTTAGATTGGTACGTAGCTTTATAGTCCGGGCATTTCTTATTTTTTACTTCAGCCGAAGTAGACCATCGGTAGACGTTTTCACGCCATAGGCAAGATACTTTTTATTACCTCGTAAATGTAAAAAAATACGACTTCTATTATTTAAATTTACATTTCTTTCACACTACGGGCGAGTTTGAATGATTGATTGTCACATAAGATTGTCTACATAATAAAATAAAATATAAATATAGATTTTGAGAACGACATAACGGATTAAAATTTTATATGATGTAATTTATTGTAGTCAAAATAATAGAAATGAACTTAAAAAAATAAGAATTTCAAGTAAATTATGTGGTATTTATTATGTATTTATAAAATATAATATTTAATAAAACTGAACAAAACGTTAAAATAATGAAATTTTAACCGCCAAGTAAGAAATAACATACGAAAACATTATTATATTAGTTAAAAAAACATTAATTTACCACATTATTTTTGTCATACAATTTTTGTCTAAGTGTTACAATGTTGGCAAAGCGTTATAGAGAAATTTCTTTCTAAATAGTTGCAGGTTATTAATTGTTTGAGGTTATGTTTATAATGAGTTGTATATTATATACTAATCTTAATTACCTTATACACCTGTTTATTATAAATTAGCATACTATAAATATATTAATAAAAAATAATGTTAGATATTATTATTATTTCAATTATTTTTATTATTATTAAATATGGCAAACACCGTCACGTGTGTGCATGCATATATGTGCCGAAGTCGCTGCAACTGTTTCATGGCATAACTTGGCCAATTGGAATTAATTTGAAAATTTAGGAACATAAGGATAATGTTTCAGGAATGCTGGACATTGCTAAGATTTTTTTCTGATCAGGATCAAATTAGTTCTCATTTACCACTCCACCGAACAACATTTTTTCATATATTCAAACCTTTTAAATGAATTAATTATAATTAAAATGTATTCTATGAAGCAACAACCATTATTTGTTTTAATATCAAATAAATTATATTCTTTTTATAGTAAATTATTGTGAGTGTTCATTTCCAAGCACGCACATAAACCTCTGGAAGCACCATATCTAAAACATCTTTTCAATAGTATACTATAATATGCAGGAAACTTACCACATGTAAGGGAAGTGACATTTGTCAAAAATGATCACTTTGAACTATGTGTTAACTGAAATATATTTTAGTAATTTCTTTACATATTACCAATATTTGCCCTAAATTTGTGACATCGACAGAAATATACAAATATAATATACTGTAATAGCACAGGTAATATAAATATAATTTTCTATGATTACCAACTGTATATGTACTTGTGTAAAAGCCTACACATAGTGGTAAAGTTGCTTACCGTGTTTTTGTAAAAAAACTGTTTTTCTAAATTACAGCAAAACAAATAATTACATTTTCGAATGAGATACGAATTGCTTAGTTACGTAAAATGGTTTGCATGTATATCTATTGTACAATGTAATAAAAAGCACTAACAAATTTGCAAAACAAAATTTTGTGTGGAAATCAACATTTACCAACAACAATTTTCATTTATACCGAATTGATATTTAAAAATTTTACCTTCTAAATTAAATTAATAGCTGTAGCAATACATTTTCTAGTTTATGAACTAGAATATGTATTCGCATCTTAATTTTTTTAAATTCAATTTCATTATAAGGTGTAATTTTCATTTATAAATTTCTAGTTATATTCAAGAAGATCAATAATAATTGACAATCAATTATTTATTAAACTTTCTATTTATGCTGTTTGTACCAACGTTATATTTAATGTTTTTATTACTAGAAAATTTTTGAAATATCTGAATTTAAAATTAATTGAAAATCAGATTTTTGTATAATATAGCGATAGTGTAATAATACAAAGTGATAATTAGCGCGATAAATTAAATTAAAAACATTATGTAATTTTAACTTTTTTTAAAGATCAACACGAAAGAATTCTTTAGTTCATTAAATTGTATTTTTTAGTATAATCTACAATTTTAAATATTAAAGCTGAGTGAAGAGGTGTTGATAATATTTAACTATTACATTTAAATGAAATAAAAAATTAGCTATGCTAAAAGAAAATTGTTGTAAATTGGTACACACTTTACATTGCACAGCACATTTATTTATTAATAAAATTAATTACGTATTTACGCGAAGGTTACATTAATTTCTAAAAAATGTGAATGTTTATAATTTTACAATATGTTATATTAATGAAATAAGATATTTTGCGAATACACTAGATTACCTTCACATTCAAACTAATGTAAGTAGGTATGTAACTACTATATCCAATGCATTTATATATTAGTTCTCGAAGATACCTAAGTATAATGGAGGTTAAGGTGATTTTCATAGAAAATTAAATCGCGTTTGGAAAACACTTTCGATAAATTTAAAATAATAAGTTTTTCGATACTTAAAATTCTTTTAAGTAACACGTGAAGTTATATTGTGCAGTGCGTCAAAAATGAGAGCATAGATTTAACTTTGCAAAAATGCATTATTTTTTTAAAAATTACAATTGTTACATCTAGAAGAATTATTTATAAATTATAATATATAAGAATTATGTAACAGATGCTATACCAACGAAGCAAACCCTAGAGATATGATAGATTGCAATTATATTTATGAAGAAATAAGATAAATGGAATATGTATTTCTTTACTTTTCTCCATTATTTTTTTAATATTTACTCTTGGTTTATCAGCTAATCTAATTTTTTAGTCTAAAAATATTAGATCAAAAATATTTCAATTGAAGTAAATTAATGAAGTATGAGGAAATTAGAATACAATCAATGTTTTCAATTTACTTCAATGCTCTATTTTATTAATATAGTATATTTTATATTTTATATAGTAGTATTATAACCTAAATACTAGTTTAAAAATGTTATAGTATTCCAAAATATTGGTATGCATTTATTCGCAATGTTACAATATAAATTTTTTGTTTGCCATAAATGGAATCTATAATTACATATAATATTATAAAATAGAAAGCGTGTTGTCTATTTGTCTGTTGGACTCTTTGTTTTTTACACAAATTTATATTGTTAAGATTGCTACATAATACTCAAACAAATCGATAGACTTGGCTTACAAAGACAATAGATCGCTAGACTTGTATTTGTATCTGTAGCGTAAGTTAGAGCACGTGAAGAACAGATTTTTTCATTCGACTTACTTTTAAATCAAGTCAGTCGACTTCATTGAGTGTGTGTAGCAAGCAAGTCGTAACGACTTGAAATTTTGCACGTTGGCTTATTTTTTCATATATAACACAATTTTCGAAGGTATTATACCTTGGTGTCATTTAAATTTTTTTCATGAGAAAATGCTAGATATATGATTTACATAGACATAATTACGAAAGGGTTGAATCAAAGAGCTGGGGAAATTTTTATATACAATTATTATTCAAAGCAAAATCTTGAAAAAAGCCCGGAACTGCAGCTATAATCTAGTTTAATGGTAAACGAATATTGCTTTTACAAAAACATTTTTAAATAAAAAAAAATAAGGTGGGGTTTCTTGTATAATATTAAAGATACAAAATGGAATATTGTAATGCATTTGAGAAGTTATGATTCAACTAGTTTTAGTAACAAAATTTTGTTTTTCATTTGTGGTTTGCCTTGAAGATGAGATTTATAAAATCACGAAACTAATCGGCATTAATAAATTATTAGAACAGTTTAGTTTAAAAGTGCATTTCACCAAGCCCTTAGTTTCTTTTGTATAGTACGTATATACTACATTGATATTTTTATGATAACTTTTATACCTTGTAGAATAATTTAAGAAATTATTAAAAAAACAAATCCTGCACCTTCTGATGATTTCAAAAATAATTATAATAACAATTAGCAAATCTCCGCTTTTGGACATTATAACAAAAAAAATTTAATTGAATAAATACATAAATAATATAAAATTAAACTTGAATATTCAAATTATAAAATATCAAAATCCAAATATAAAATTCTGAAATAAATGATATATTACGTATGTAAATACGACTTGTACGATGGCTAATGGTTATTATGGTCTTAAGCGCATAAAGTAAATTTTGTACAAAAATTAATGTAAATCATCAGATTTGTACATTTGTTGGATTTGTTTATAATATAATATAATACATAAATGCAACATAATTATAATAAATTTATACTTAAAAAATTTTGATATAAAAACTAATTATTGCCTTTTAAGTAAAATATTTTTAAAACTAACAAGTGCTACTTGTACCTGCCTATGTAAATTTCTATAGAAAGTTAGTTTAATGTTGCTGTAATAGAACATGCTCCACATAACAGTTAAAAAATTAAAATTTTATTTTTAATACAAGAATTCTAGTTTAAACTTATTTAATAGACACGAAAGTCACGACATGGCTGCATAAATAAAGCAGCAATTTATGTTAGGCTCAACTGTTTTAATATTGATATTTTGCTGTTTTGTGAACATGTTTAAGTTGTATAAAAGTTACATATTATTCTATAGATATCTACCAAATAATTCACTTGTGGGCCAATGAAAATAACAACTTGACCACTTCACAGTTAACTAAAACGATAGGAGCAAATATATTTACTAAAAAATATACAAGTGAAGATTGTACCTTTTACGTAAAACAAAGATGTCAATGTTAATAAAACAAAATTTAGTTTTAAATTTGAACCTATCAACTTGATATTTAGCGTGGCGCAATATACGTGACGATCGGTAATAATGCTAGTTGTTCCCTTTTCTAGACAAAAATACCAATCATCAAAGGTTGAGCATTTGCAGGAACGCAAAACTGTTGCATAATTAAAGATGAACGGTAGACATCGTGTTTCTGACTCATTAGTCTTCCTTAGGACTCTGCATACAAGATAAAAAATTCGTAACTATGTAATATGGCACTTACGGCGGTAATCTTATATACTTAAGCGTCATTCACATCCAAGTAACGTACGTAGCGAACATACAAGACATAACGCGAGGAAAGTTGAAATGCATGGTTTCAAATGCCACCAGTGACATTCGTACAAAACATAGCCGACATGAAGTAACGTAACAAAGAGTTCGGTCAACTTCAACTTCTACGTTATGTTTTCTATGTTTGACCAATGAGATGCGTTCTTTTTACAAGGCAACACCCCCATTTTAAAATTTTAAATTTTAAAGTGAAGTTTACACTTTCGAAATTTAAATGTGTTTAGGTTAAATTACAACGTGTCGTTTGTTTCTTGTGCGTGTGTTTTTTATTGATATTTGGTTAATTATGGATGACGGAAAATTTATAGATCTGATACATTCGTATCCGTTTCTCTACGATCGTAGAGAAACCGATACCGTAGTTAGCCGATTGGGTAAAAATATGCGTGCGCATTCTTCACGTTTCTATGTTTTCTATGTTGATGTAAATGGCAAGTCATTCGCTATGTTTTGTACGTTATGTCTTGTATGTCCGCTACGTACGTTACTTGGATGTGAATGACGCTTTATACAAAGACTGCAACCGTAAGATCTATATTGCTTAATTAAGAGCTTTTATGTTGTTTACAAAATTGAAGAAAATCAATAAGTTGGAAACACAATGTCTCCCGTTTATCTTTAATTATACGAAAATATTAACAAAAATCAATAATGAAAATAAACTTAAAAAAGAATTTTTAAATATAAAATATAAAATTAATAATAAAAATAAATATAAAAATAAAAATATAACATAATATGTTCTAAATAAAAATATTACTACATATTTTATTTTTAATAATTATTATTATTAATAATTTATTTATTTGTTTTTTTTTATTCTTCTACCTATAGTAAACGCCATTATTCCTTCGTTGTATTTGTACTCTTTGAACATTCCTTCTGACTCGAAAATAATCCTGTCTTTTTCTAACTTAATGTACGCGTATGTTTATCAAACAAAATTATAATTATTAATAAATGTAAATTGTTATTTTTATAAAAAATATTAAAATTTCTAAAGAATTTACACAAAATTGCTACAATTTAAGTTTAGAAAACTTGTTAATTTGACACATTAGTTTGTGGTTATTATTCTTTTAATTACTTGTACCGTTCAGAATGACCAAGTTTTTGGAAATAAATTCATAAAATAATGTTTTGTTGAAAATTAAGCAATTGCTTCGATTATTACATTTTATACTTATTTATTTGTATGAAAAAATGTCCATGAAAAATTATTTTAGTTATAAATATTTTTTTTCATGTTTACAAATAAAATCGACACTCACCTCAAAACATATTATGTGAATTAAAATTTAAAAAATTACATAAAAATGCAAACAATTTCAATAAAACGTCAAAAATTAAAAAATTTATTCGTTATGAGCGGGAATAGAGAGGGGGCTAGTAGATTATTTTTGGGATGGTCATCCACTCATAA
The DNA here is from genome assembly GCA_911387805.1 of Cantharis rustica. Lineage (NCBI taxonomy): Eukaryota > Metazoa > Arthropoda > Insecta > Coleoptera > Cantharidae > Cantharis > Cantharis rustica. Next base: position 95,012,147 of record OU426877.1, read on the forward strand.
CCATTGCGCTTGGGAAAAGGATTCGTAGTGACTAATGACCACACCAAAAATTTATAATCAAAAAAATTTATAGTCGACACAACTTTGACCATTAGTGTTTTGTAAATAAGTATCTATAAATGAAAAGAGTAAACTACGAAAATTTGTTGCTATATCAATAATACCTATTTTCATTTTTACTGAAAGATTAAAATTACTTGTAAATTGGAATAATATGGTAGATCCAAATAACTCTGTGTACTATATGTAGTTAATACGTACTGTTATTAACCACTGATTTATAAACCGCCGTTGGGCCGGAAAACTATAAAATTATTTTCCTAGAAAAAAAGAAAAATACGTTTTAGTCATGAAGTCATTATAATAATTAAGTATAAAAAATATTAAGAGAAATGTAGTCTAGTTGCCATAGGCTTTTATTAGATAGTATCACAACTTTCGATATCAAAAGGTTCGATATAAATATTTATGAGCGCATGTAGATTGTTCACTAAATAGGTACATACTTTTGTTGTTTAATAGAGCATAGTTTTATAGAGTTATTATATGCACCTACCTGTCGATATTACATACACAGACAGGTACACATTATGTATCTACTTCATAATAAATAGGTATCCGTGCTAATATTAGCAATTACAACCAGGAACATATAATTTTTCAATACATTATTTCCAACGTATCTATATAATAGTATACAATATTTGTGTATTATTATTATTATTATTATGCTATACTATATATTAGTATACATAAGTACCTTATATTATCCGGGCTATAATAGGTATACTATACTATGTATGTATATAAGTAAAAAAAAAAATAAAAAGTTCTGATTGAAATGTTTACAGCTTAATCAATGTTTGGTAACTTACTAAATTATTTCAAAAATGTTATTTGTAATAATTATTTTTTATAGCTCTATTACTATTTGATTAATATTTTGTTGCCTAATTTTTAGACAGAATAGAATTTATTAAATTGATACCTACTCTAATAAATTAAAGCAGTTAAACTGGGTATAGATATAAACTGTTAATAATGAAACAAAACTAAAGTAATTTTTATTTTTATTAATGTGATTAGAAAATTATAATCAAACCATGCTCTAAAAATGAAAAAATTTGCTTTCAATTTGGAGTTTGTCACGCAATGCGCCAAGTTTTAATTTTATTTCTTGAATTCCGGTATAAGTGTATTATTTTACAAAGCCTGAAGTGTCCACAGTTCGAGTTATGTTATATACATGCTTAACAAAATGAACTAAAATGTTGAAATATTCCAGTTACCGGTAAAGGAACGGTATGCGACCACCGTCATTTAAACATTTAAAAAGTGATGTAATTTCATTCTAATGTAGCAAGGTCATTATTAAACTTTAATATGTCTGTGTATAAATAATTTCATCTTAATAACGTTCAAGAAATAATATAAAGATATAAGAACAAAAAAAACCATTTTTAGTTGCAATGACCATCTTTTAGACAAAAATATTAGATTTTATAGGACTATTTTTAATTTTTAACACAAATATAATATTTAAAATCCTGAAGGATGATGAATAAAATATACCTATTTCCAGATGTTCTTTCACTTTTCAAAAATTGCACATACCATTTAGAAAAAATAATTTCTTCTAGTTTTGGAATAGCAGTATCAGCAGTATAACCTTGGATTAACTATCAAACAAATAAAAATAATAAAATACCTAGCTTCAAAATGCAAATTAATCGAAGAATGCAAGCTTATTTTATAATTATAAAAGTATCCCTTGTAATATAATATTCTCTTAAATTAGAATAAACACTCTCAAGAAATTTTTTTCCATAGCTATTTCAATTATAGTAATCATCCAGGTACTGTACCAATAGGTTAAACCTCACAGCTTCTTCAACTTTTTATATTACGCAATCATAATACATAGTTAAGCTTAGGCATTGATTTGGTATTTTTTATGTATAATTTATAATTGACACTGCAAAATAAATATATTCAAATATTTTTTTATATGTGTAAAACTCTTACTCTAATTTTACTTTTACTCTACCGTTGATCTACATTACTAATAAGTACAAAAATAATTAATGAATCATGAATTATTAATATAGGCATACTTAACCGTTAAGTATCATTATATCAAAAATTGCAAGTAAATACCTACCTCAATAAATTTTATTGTAGAAACTATTTATAACAATCTTTGAAAATAAGGTGATACACTTTCTAATAATTTTCTTTAAAGCAGTAATTAACATACCCAACTAACACTTCAGCGGAGACACGCTTTTATCTGACGATTACGTAAACTGTTAAAAAAAATCTTTATGTATTAAATTATTCCAGTGTAATATCTATAATTTGTATGAAGTTTACATAGTATAAAAATATAGTTGCTTTCAGGGACTTGTCGAAATTCATTTCTTATACAAAAGGATTCTCATATTATAATGTTATATTATTTAAAGCTGGGGATTTATTTTGCTCACGTATTGAGAAAATTTTGTTTCTTGATTATTTGTTTCTATTACTTGTGATTTTTTTTTATTTTTTTACTAACTACCGACTGACTCACAATACTAAGCATTTATCATTTGCTATTAGGACATTTCGCTACCACTTCTTGTTTGTTATTAAAAGTACTTTAAAAATCAATTTTAAAGATCACCAAGATTCTGTGATTTAACACCAATAAATTTACTTCATTGGGACCATGCTAAATCTAAAGTGTATGCTAATGATCCACAATAAATTTAAAACTGGAAAACAAATATTAAAAACGTTGTTGAAGAGATACTACCTGCATTATGCGACAGTGTTACCGAAAATTTTGTTAAAAGGATCGATATCTGTGATCTCACGTGGAGATCATTTGAATAATATCATATTTCATACATAATTTTAATTGATGCCAATAAATCTGAATTTTATACAAAATTGCTTGTCGTTGGCTTCGGTATCATGTGCATACTTTCTTTCATTTTATGTTAATTATTTGAATCATAACCTACATGAATTAGCTATTAGTATTGAGTCTGCACTGGAACGAATTTTATTATTTCTTTTAGAAACAGCAAATTTCTTTAAAAAATTACTAATACAACTAATAAAGTATGTTACAGTTTTGTAGGGGCAAGCCAGTTTAATTTCTAGTTTAAAAACTGCTTTTAATAACGCAACATTTAATGTAGGTAAATAATTAAAAATAATAATCGCATAATAATACTGGAACTGCAAAATAGTGTAATTATTATTGCAACTTTCAAATAATAATTTTCTTTCATAATGAAAATGTAGAGTTAAGATTTGTATACAAACCATAGTTTTGGAAAACAATAGTATCGATAAAAATCTCTCTCGTTACAGAACTTTGCCATTCTTATTTTTGTCCTTCATATACCTTCATTAATTATCTAGGGTACACTATTTTGAAAGTAAATTTGGGCTCATCTTTATATGAATTTTAATGTTAATTAACCTCAAAAACTCTTGACTTTTTGTTGAATACAATATTTTTACATAATTTCTTTTCAATTTTCGTTATCGTTATTTTCTTTTTCTAAACCTATTTTAAACTTGAGACTTTATTTATGTTTTGATAAAACGATAGTTTTTAGAAGGTTCTATTTGTAGCAATTTTTGGATTTTGTTTTATGTAGTAATGTATTGGTAATAAGGTAGATCGTTTAAAGTATACACTACACTAAATTGCTCCTCATTTGATTCTAACCAAATTTAATTGGATTGAATTTTACCTATAGGTATACTATACATTTTAGTATTTATAGTCAAATATATTTTAGTAGTAGTTTATATTTTAGACACTCCTAATAATACGCCATACTAATATGGTATAATTATTACTTGCTTGGAAAGACTCCTAATACTAATCTACATTTCGGAAGAGATAGTAAATAAAATTTAGTACAAGATGTGCAGAATCAGAAATTAAAAATTCATTCAGTCTCATTTTTTAATTTTCAAATTTGTCTTTGTTCAAAAGCATTCCGACAGTCGTTGATAATTTTATAACAACACATAAAATAAAATATTTGGATTGTGCACATCTTAAACTAAGTTTTGTTACTACATACAAGCATTATATCTCATGCAATGTCGTGTTTTCCCGTTAGTTGGTTTGAAATCTTAATTGAATGATATACTTTTAGTGTTAGATTAAATGTGTATGTTTGTAAGGCACGTCGGGTTCTTTCAGTTTCATTTATGAAAACTCTAGCTCCTGGACGAACCCGACTAAAGTGTAAATGTGCTTTCTGAAGGAACTCGACGATGACCTTTTTTTATATACCTATAATTCCATGCGGTACATTGTACTATCATCTTTACAGAAATTGATTGGGACGTGGCTAGACAGAATAGGATAACACAAGAAATTCTTCAAAATTATTTGGAACGTAAATTATTTCCTCAACTAAAACGACCCGATTCTTCCAAAGTACCATCTGCGTCAGAAATTTTAAATCGAGAGAGAAAAAACTATAACTACGACAAGATTCATAGTAAATTAAATGCCACAAGGAAACGCGAACAAGAGATTCTTCAAAGTGTGGAATCAGAGAGAATAAGTTCCGTTTATGATAATCTCATTCAAGATGAAGATTTAGAAGAATATGCTAATGAAGGTTGATAACTATTTTTATATTTTCAATTTGATATTATTAATTTTCTTGCACGCTTAGATGACACTTAATAAACACATACTTTTTATTTAATAAATTCTGTTATATAAAACGTGACTCTAGTGACACAATTCTGATAGTGGTTTACTTAAATTATTATAATTATTATTCTTAACTTTTCTAGTTATCGTATCATTTAATTAATACTTCACGTTTGTCTGTTATTTTCAACTGAAATTACTTAATCAACTTTTTCAATTATATTATTGTAAGAAGTATTATACAATAATTTAAATAATGATAAGTTTGATATATTTGGTGATATTATTTTATTCACTTTCGCTTTATAATAATATTTATGCATCCTACTAACCAACTTACCATAAGAAAGAAACATAAAATTACAATAGTTTTGATTTTGCTCAAGCGTTACATATTTATTTAGTAATAGAACACTCGTTTTAATTATGGCGTATTGCTTGAATTCATTTAAATAGTTAATGAACAATTGATTAAAGTTTTGGGTACTTATAAATTAAATTTGTCGATAACATTGTATACAATTTAATCATGCTTAACCAGTTTCACTTGGAATTTTTAATAAAAGTTTTTGTAAAACGCTTTTTGTGTCAAAGTAAAAACAGGATTAACCGATCTTATTATTTAATATTATGTAATGAAATGGAACGAGGACCTTCTTAACTTTGTTAGCCTGATTTTCATATTTTCATTCAGTTGTTAAAGATATTCATATTATTTTAAATTAATACACTATTCCACTATTTTTTATATTTATTTACCAACTTTCTTTGTAGTTCTGCTTATTTATTGTAATTTAAACTTATTTTTAATTATTGCTACACAATCATCTACCTACTGCCAATTCCATAAAAGCGTTATATTCACAATGTACTTAAATGAAATAAAACAATACCTTATATTTGATACATCCCTGCAAATATTTAATAATTTAATAATCGTACATTAGTACAATCGTACATTATTTACTAATTTATTTGGGAAGTTCTACTTATCTCCTTTTTTTAAAAATATTTCTTTCATCCAAATATCAATTGATAAGCTTTTAAAATTTTACAAATTCATATCCACATTACACAATATTAAGAAAGTAGAGGTAAACTTTTCTAATTAAAAAACCAGCATACCTATAGAAAAAAACTGCATCACGTGTAGTACTTAACTATGTAAGATAAATAATGTATAATTTATTTATATTTCTTATTTCTTTGTTTACATATTTCTAATTAAAATAAATCATTGCATCATATTAATGTAGGTATTTAATAAAAAAATGCTGATTAAAGCTAAAATATTTTGCATGCTTTGCAAATTAGGTATAATAGACATATTTTATAAAATATAGATAATCACGTGAAAAATATATAGAAAAAATAAATTAAAGATTGGGTGAAGATGTTTATGAATATAATTAAAGCTGAACAAATATAATATATATGTTTACGAAAGAAAAAAAATATAAAATAATACTTTGAGTAAATTTAATTGTTTATCAAGAAAGCAATTACAGGCATAACAATAATTTTGTTGCGGGAATACAAATGATAATGTGCACAAGTTACATTACATTTTAAAAGTTTTAAAATAAATTTTGAAAAACATTATATCAATCTCATAATTTATTTTAAAAATCACTGTTATATAGTATACATATACATAGACTACTGCTAGTCCCGTTTGGTATCCGGACGATACATCACCGGACAATTCATTCACGGACGATTCATCCTGCGGATGAATTCATCAAAAGTACTTATTCTTACTTTTTAATTTAACTCGATTACAAAATTAACTTCGCTAAACTTTATTCTAATATTAATATTATTATTTTTATTACTACTAGTAATATTAGTATTTTATTATTTATAGTAATAACACCTATTACTATAAATTTCTAATAATTTTCTTTTTAACTAAAACATTCAATTTAATTAGCAATCCAATTTTTAAAATATTTAAAAAAGTTTTTTAAATAATTATTTTTTTCAAAATTGTTTAATTTGCGGACAAACTTTCAAATTTATAATAAGAATCTTACTCACATTAATAAACAAATTTTATTTCAACCTCATTAATATAAATGATTAAAATAAAAAATTATTAAGTTGGCAAATTTTTGGCGAAAAAAAAAGTTTTACGATGATGAATCGTCTGGAATCAATCGTACGGTATTAATCGTTCGCGAGATGAATCGTCCGGGGATGAATCGTGTAAAGCTGGATTTATAGTTTGACGGACTCTAAACGTAGACGCATTGGATGCGTAACAAATGCACTGTAAAATGTCATTCAATTTATAAATCGACATAACGGAACAAAAACCAAGACACGAATATGTCGTTTGAAAAGTCTAATTTACACAGGGAAACTTCAGATAGTTTTTTGGAGTAATATTAAATATTTACCACCAAACGTACTATAATTATAACTATTGGAACACTTATTATCTTGCGATGATATGACAACTTCTACAATTCTACTATCAACTTAATTTTTTAATTTATTTATACACAAATTGTGCCTCCTGTGTAATTTTAATTCGAATTTAAATAATTCAAATTTAAATAAATGACAGCTGACAGTTTCACTCATAATTCTTTCTTTTGATTGGTCGGACGTAAGAAACGTACTGCAAGAGATGAAAGTTGGCAAACTCTAACGTTCCAGTCCGTTTCGCTTACGTTTTAACATGCGCTTGCGTTTATTTATAAAAAACTACACATAAATTATATATTTTATCTTTTTGCAGTGCGTGTACGTTTATAGTCCGTCAAACTATAAATCAAGCTTTAGAATCATTATTTGCATGAATTTTGTTGTGTAAATGTAAGTAATGCGATTGAGCTAAAATAATAAAACAGCTGTATTCAGTACAGCAATATTATTATTATTTTATTCTTATCACACTATTATTATTTATTAATTTGTTTTATTTAAAAATCATTAGAAATATGTAGATACAGTCGGTTTAAGTAACTATTAATTTTTTTATATGCATGTATATAATGTATATTCAAAGAAATAGTTCTTTTTTTATAATAGAAATTAACTTAAAATGAATTTTAAGTAAATTTTTGTTATATTCAACCCATGTTAATTTTTTAACGTTTTCTTGCTTATTTTTTGATTTTTCATTTTGTTTTGAATATATTTTATCGCTTCTCATTATTTTTTTGTTTTTTCTTAGTTTCTATGCGACTGAAGATCAAAAATAATCGTGAAATAGGGCCTTATATCGCATTACTAAATTTTTATTTTTATCATATTTTTATAACGCAATATTTTATTTCCAATATTCTTAATCTACTTTTAATTAAAAATTTTAAATTAATTTTCATAAAGTAATTTTATTTATTCAAATATTCTAACCTGTTAAATGTAATAAATCTGTCTTTTTTATTGTTTTATGAAAAATATTTTTCTTTGCATATGTTTTCTTTACTTTACGGTTAAAATTTATTATAAATAAAAAAAAATTGTGGTATATTTTAGTAGTATGCAATGCAATTTTAAAATTTATTATTTTAACGTCTCTGTTTAATTTGTTTAATTTTATATTGTTATTTTTATTTGTATATAAACAATCTTATATAGAAAAAATGATATAGTTGTATACTATCTTACACCACCACGATTGCGTTATTGATGTAGTACTATGTACTTAGATTTGATAAGAAATAAAATTACCAATACGAATAATTTAAAAAATTGAAATGTAGTTAAATGCCTCCGAGGATTCATTTTGATAAGAAAGTTTAAATTAGAAAATTAAATAAATTATGGGTTTATATGATTAGTAAGTTATTCAACAAATAATTTATAACCTATTTGTCAAAAGTTAATAGAATTCAATAACTTGTACACTTGCAACACGTGTTGGTATATCAATGTACATAATTATTATATTAAACAGGTAAAATATGTTATGGTAAATATAAGTAAGTAATAGAAAAATATACAAATATACGAGGGGTTAATTGATTATTGATAGATATGCAATCCAAAAGTTTAAAAAATTCATGATAAAATTATTAGAGTACACCAATTATTTATCAAGAAAGCGGTGAAAAAAATAACACGGTTTTGATTTATAAAACTAGATTTTGTAATTTGTGGTCTAGTATTTTGTTGATTAATCGTTGTTTTTGATTAATTGTATTTAGAATTCACTTTTATTCTTTTCACTCTTTTATCTCGAAAAATTTTTGCTTCAAGGTCATTGTGTTTTTACATTTTCTTACTCAAAAAATTGTGTTCTATTCAAATTCGGAATGAAAAATAAAAGTTTGCTATTTAAAAAAGTTTACGATGATGTCACAGTTCAAAACACAAAACACAAAAAATTGTTAATGGCAGAAAAAAGTAACATTTAAAAAAAGGTTGACAGTTTGAACAGTTTAATGAAAACATTATCAATGATAATAATGCATGATGCAGTTATTAGAACAGAAGACGAAAATAATCTTCAATTAATCGTAAAAACAAAATTGTTAACTATCTTTAGAGACATAATAAGATGCAAATTAAAAGCAAATAATAAAAGCATAGGAGCAAATTATGTAGTATTTTAATTATTAAGTTATTTACCATCAATATTAGTATGAGTATAAAGAAAAGCATTAACAAAATTCAGGAATCTTAAGAGATATTTAGGTAGTCAGGTGAAAAATTTTCATCATAGAGAAATCCACTGTCAGATTACTGTCGACGACCGTTTAATCGAATTACTTGCACTAATTTTTGTTCTCGTGTGGAACTTATTTAGTTAAAGCATTAAAAATTGTTAAAAAATTCTCAAAATTAGTTCAGCTTATAAATATGAGGAGCCTGGAGTATATGTATCTACAACATTTTATAATATTTATAATAAATTCAGAATTTATTCTAAAAATTATTATTAGAAAATTAAAATAAAAAAATACGGCTAAGAAAAGCCTACCTATAAGCGGAGCGGTGCATTAGAGGGTTAAATAAGAAATATAAATTCAGTTACTTATGACCCATTAAAAATTATGTACCTACATTATAATATGAACCGTCTGTGATAATTTATCAACATGGGGTTAGTTTATTACCTTTATATAAATATAATATTGTGTCAATCAATTAAGATCATAAATTAGCATTTGTAATAATATATTGGATTATTATTTAAGTCCTCCTTACGTTCTTCGAAGGTTACTATTTCAAGGCAATCTTGATCTATATTATTTTTTCCCTCAAATACACGTGCAATCTACTTGTTGAATACCTAAAACTTTCATGCTGCGTATTATAATCATCGATTTACATTTCCGCATTGACTCTCAACTGTAATAACAAGCAAGTATTAAAGAAGTTTTAATATAAATAATAAAATATGTTGTGTAATTACAACTTTCTTTTTTATTTTTAAGTATTTACGTTTTTGACACGTCACAAGAGAAAATCAATCTAAACAATTTAAATTTTTCTATATTTATAACCGAATATTTAATTGAATTTTTCATTTTAAATTTTATTTAACATTGAAAATTAAAAAAAATGCAAAAATATCTTCATATTTTGTATAATACTAATGTACAAGTGTTGCTACATAATGATATTTCATAAAAAGTTAAAATGAACTTTTAAACGAACACATTCTCATCTTTAAGTGAAGGACTCGAGCAAAGGAATTTATAGTCACTTATATAACTCTTCTTTAAATCTAAAGTAAAATGCGACAAATATTTGATCAAGTAACATAAATTTAAAGAATTTTTAAAATAGAAGAAGTTAAAGGTTTTATGACAATGACCTAAACAATGACACTCGATTAAGAACTGTAGGTATACGAAAATATTATGACGAAAGCACCAATTGTTAGAACACCAATTCCAAAACCACTTTCTCTATACAGACAAGGACACTATCAGCCTCCGAAGAAGACATACTTAACCTTTAGTTTAGTAATCACTTCTTCGGGTTCCTTCCTTAAGAATGTATCAGTTAACATGCTTTGTAATACTAATATGCCTTTCGTGTTGGCAAGTAATAGCAATATCCCATAATTCTTTATACAAATCTAACGAATTGCAAGAAGATGGCAAGTGTATTTTAAATGTCAAATAAAAACATTAATTACAATTTTTGTTTTAGATTGCCCAAATTGTGTAGATGATTCGACTACATCGTCTCTTAATCGATGGACAATGCCTCTTCTTAAGCTTGGAGATAAGAGATATTATTTAGGAATATTTTTTAAGGTGAGTGCATATAAGATCCAGTATTTTGCATTTAAATGTCTTGAATATTTGATAATTATTTCGGGATGTTAATTTTAACACAATTTAAATAAATTTATCTATTTCGCTATCTTCGTACTATATAAATATTAAACTAAATAAATTATTAAAATTAATTAATAGATACCTCGAAAAACTTAACAATTTTCATGTGATTATTTAAATAATTTACTTTATATCAGTCTGAGGAAAAGAAACATCATCTTAGTAATAATAACTCCTTATAAGTAAGGATTTAATTATTTTCACCTATTAAAATTTTTGGCAATATATTTGCTGATTTTCCATCATAAATAATTTTTGGTATGGTAATATCAAAAATATATTTTGAAACCTTTTAGGAATCGTCCTATATTTTTTAAATGAGGTACTTGTGTACTAAAAAAATAGTTTTTAAATAATGCCATTAATTGTAGTAATTTAAGTTAATTATTTAGTTTCAACTGTATTTATTTAGTCTAATTGTGAATATTCTGAAAGATTTCGTACTTTTAATTTAATTTAATTGCGAGACCTATTTTTGAATTTCAACTAAAACTTAGTAGTATTCTTTTTCTGAATTTTATAACAAAATTGATAGTCTATTAAGTTTATAATTTAAATAAACTACTACACATCGGGGTTGCTTTTTGCAGCTATAATTTTCTTCATCAAAGTTTTATTGCAATAAAGCTTGGCAAAAAAGAAATGAAAGTTGAGTAAGTAATGTAATTCTGAATAGGAACCGTTGAAATAGCAATTTTGTTCGGGTTCTGCTTATAGATCAACTTAACAATATAATGTTAGAAATTACAAAATAAAATAGAAAAAATGGTGTATCTAATATAACAGGCTAAGTTAATACCAGTCATAGTATCTAATAAAATTTGTCTTCGACATTTGATTCCGTAGTTTAATTATCTCTTTCACGTAAATACATACGTATGTGGTTATTATTACCATGCAATTTGAAAAAACTTAAGAAAGTTTCCTAACATGAATTGTTATTGTAATTGTAGCGTAATATGACATAAAAAAGTGGAATTATTAGTGGATAGTATTTCCGTAATCATAAACTGTATGCTTACTAAAGTATTAACGTTATTATTGTCATCCATCATGTACGATCCATCAAGTAGGTACCAAATGTTGCTGTTGCTGTTGTGATGTATCCGGAAATTTTTTGCTCGTATGGAAATTTTCCCAAGTTGAAGACGAGTAGCAATTTCCTACTAGCAATAATGAATACAAGATTTCATTTAAACATATCTAAATTAGATTGGTTTAACACATAACAAAAAATTTAATATCAGATTAAATTAAATTTTGACTTGGTTTATATAAAATCTAATTTTAGGTATAAATGTTTCCTTTGGTCATGATCTATAAAGTGCGCAAGACGGAAATGGCATGACGCAAAATTTTAAAAATTTTATAGTTATGCTTCTACTATTTTAAACTACTATAATGGAGAGAAAAGAAATGTTTTTCTATGACGGTATCTAGCGCACTCTATATTTATTTTTAAACGTTCTAAAGAAATAATATTTTTTATAATAAATAATTAGTAAATTACTAGAACGTTCCGACGCTATTCTGTCATACTGTCAGCTGTCAATTTTATATCTATTACTTTTTGTAGGTTATAAAGTATTTCTGATTGGTTGAGTATATAAATGAATCATGCCCGAAAGAAACATGTCTATAATTTTTCTGAAAAAGTATGTTTGTAAAAAATTACTCGAAACGTGTTATATTTTATAATGTTTTACAATGCACATACGTTAAATTAAAATAAAAATAAGTAATATTATTTATTGAAAACCTACAACAACGAATGAAATAATATATTCAAGGTTAACACATTAATTGACGCATATTTTAATATAAGGTACACGTTATTCAAATTTTTACAGACACAAGGACAATAATCACATTGACATTTTGTGCTATACGGGCATTCTTAAAATATTTGTCATATTGTTTTTATTTTACTTTTATTTGATTGTACATATTTTCTAATTATATTTATTTTGCAGGCAAATTATTTTAGAGCAACTCAGTTTTGCAGATTTCATGGAATGCATTTAGCCAGCATATCATCTCAAGATGAAAACGACAAATTAGAAAAATACATCAAAGATTTCGGTAAGTGAAAGCCAATCAATGAATTAATTACTTAAACCAGATTGACAATTAAAACACAATCAGTCTAAATCACCTGGGCTATTATCGAAATATTTATTATATCGATAAAAATAATAGTTGTTCTCAACCGGATTGTATCTTTATCGATCTACACCACGAGTTAAGCATCTATATAATACACCAAAACTTCAAAAGCACCTTGAACAAAAACGATTAAATGAACAACAATCCTTTGATTTGGGCCTACCTTAATCTAGAAATTAAAAAAAAAGTTGAACTATAATATTCAAAATGTTATTAATAACAATAAATAATAATTTATTAAGAAAGATATTATCTAATTGTTTTAAGCTATATTTAAATAATATATGCAATAATAATATATCAGTTGTATTGCCTACTGATTACAAAACAACATTGCAAGATAGCAAAATATTTGGTAGGTTGTACGCACTGTCTCTTCCTCAAGATTTTAAAACTTTGTAATAACGTACAAAATTTTGCATTACATATTAGATAAATAAAGGTTTTTTACATTTTAGGATAATGGTGAGCTTTCTTACAGAAAAGATTATAAAGATAATATGTTTTAAAGTTTAAACGGCATAGGTTTTGAGTTACAAGATGTTAAAGATTTAATAATTTGATAACTTTGAGGTTGACTAGTAACTCGATTGCTATTTCAACACAGAGGAATTATCTATAAGATGGCTGGTGGGAAGGGAAATCAGACGTGGTTTATGCTACCTGCCCTCTTGCATTTTGATATTGTGTTTCTATATTTCTCAATAATACAATCAGAAGTACAGAAACCTTGGTTTTCTCTGCTTATTGACTTAAGATCTTTTATCTCAAATCTATCTATCTCATCTTTATCTTGAGAATATTTTATTGTTAAACAACTTAAATGTTTGGTTTATACCGCCCTGATTGAGAATTGTAAATATTGAAAACAACTCTCCTGGGATTTTAAAACTTTGTCACTTCGTAACTGAAAAACTATGCAGTTCAGATCATATATTTATGAAATTATCCAAAGGATTACACTCGGAAAATTTTAATGAACAGTTAGAAATATTTAGCGATCCTTGAATTCATAGCCATTTGAACGATATTCTTAAAAAATATCATTTTTTATGTTTTCGTTTCGATATTTTTGATTTATAATTTAATCAAACAAAATCTTACGTTAAATGAAAATTAAATTAAGTTTGTAATTTTGTAGGCTTGGGCCATGAACATTTTTGGACTTCTGGAACAGATCTGGCAGATGAAGGAAAATTCTTTTGGATGTCCACCGGCAGACCGCTTACCTTTACAAATTGGAATGCAGGGGAACCTAACAATTTCGTATATGAAAATGGCGAAGAAGAAAATTGCCTGGAATTATGGAATCGAGATGGAAAAGGCTTAAAGTGGAATGATTCGCCGTGTTCGTTTGAAACATTTTTCGTATGTGAAGTGCATCAGTGATGTGATAAATAAGTCAATTCTAAACATACATTTTATAAAGACTTGGTGAGATCTACCTTTATTTGTATTATTGAGTGATGAACATGCCCTATAGGTACTTATGATATCATTTATTTTATGGTTTCGTAGGTATTAAAATAGAGATAGGACAATGAAAATTATAACAAATAAGTCGTGTATAATAATATGTGTGTAAGATATGATGAATAGACGAATGCGTGTAAATTTATGTATTTTTGTGTTACAAATTAGGTAAGTTAGATAATTTTATAATACTTAAACCAAATATAAGTTGTTGTAATTTAAAAAATTTAGATAATTCTTAATAAATATTTTTTGTATTATAGGTTTCATTTTTTAATAAATTAGGTCGTATATGTGCTTGTAAAGTTTAAATATTATAGTTTGTATCTCTTCTCTGCCTAACAGTAGACTTGCCCTGGAGTGAGTTCACCGATGTGATGTAAGAAATAAATTTGTCTTTACGTAAAATGAAAAGACCTTTAATTTGGTGTGTCATAAAATTTTATTTTTGGCACTTTGGCATTTTATATAAATAGCAGTGAGGCATAGCATAGCACTATTTAAGTTTCTGATGTTGGGAAAGCTGTGGGTGAGAGTGTGAGTCCTAGAGCAACCCAAGATATACAGTTTGGTTCTTCTTTTCTACCAAGAAAGGTTCTTTTTAATGTTTTTGATATTTCGTGTAGTTGAAGAAATATTATGGTAGAACGTTTTCAAATATACACCCCGCCTGTACTTTTTTTCAAAGTTCCTATCCGTTTCTAATTGAGGCTGTGCGAGCAAAAGTGGTGTAACCCCAAATACAGTGGCGTAATAAGTCTGTCGGGCCCTAAAATCGGACCCCCTAAATGGATATTAAATTAACGTGGAATTTGTTTTAATAATCTTAAAGCCTGTTTACATTATAAAATTTTGCTTAAAATTTTTATAAAACAAAAAATTCACTGTTTACACCTTAAAATTTTCGTTAAAATAACTTATAAGAGAAATTTTAACAAATTTTAAGGAATAGATCAGCACCTATTTCTTTAAAATTTTACGTAAAATATAGTGAGTTTTAAGGTGTGTTTGGTGATAAAGGTGTAAACACAAATCTGCAAAATCTACAAACTTTAAGAAATTTTATGGAAATTTTAACAAAAATTTTAAGTAAAATTTTATAATGTAAACAAGCTTTTATAAGCGGAACGATTGTTTTAAATAAATTTTTAAGAAAAAAAAATAAATATTATTAATTAGTTTTATTTAAATTACCCTAGAGATTAGCTACCAGTTACAAAACAGTTAACAGAAAATCAACAATTTTTATTTAAAACATACCTGACGGTTTTAATAAATTATACTCCAAAATAAACAATTGAACTTAAACTTTACTATTTAGAACTTAAAATAATTTATAAAAACAAAACAACTGGTTTTTATCATAAATACTATAACAAACTGCAATGTGATGTAAATAAAAATCAAAATATGCCCTAACTGTTAAAAGATTTTTTCGGAATCTGCTAAGGGCTAAGGATGAGAGTTTATTTCTTTATACCTATTGTATTGCTACCAGATGCGAAATTTTACTTTTACGATTCGTTTTATCTTTATCGATGCCGGCTTCAAGTTTAATTTAACGAAAGCCGGAACAGACCGTATAAATAATATACTTTATAATTATTTTAAATAGGTATACATGAGAAATGTAGCAGACACCTTATTTTGAAAACGTGCCGAAGATTTTCTGATTTTAGCGATGTTTTCACGATTTAGTTCTAAAAATCACAAACATTTGAATTCTGATCGTGGCAGAGCCGGGCCCTTTTAATGCCGGGCCCTTGGTCGTTCGAACACATCGAACACTGGTAGTTACGCCACTGCCTAAATATAACATTAAAGATATAATATTAGAGATATTCAATCTTCATTATTTATTTATTTTTAACAAAATATACAGCATTTAAATGTAAAATGTTATTATTATAACAATTGAAGTCGACGTTGGTGCATATAAAGCAAAATAATAAACTTACAAGAAATATTTAAAAAAGTAGATAAATTAAAAGCTTGAATATCTCCTTTGGTTATATTTGGGGTTACACCACTTTTGCTCTCACGGCCTTAATTAGTAAAACATACAATTAAAAGACCTAGTAACTCGAATTGTTAAATACTACTTTAATGTCGTTTATTCTTAAAAGTATAGCAGTATTTTAGGTATTTTAGTAGCATAACAACGTAACACACTATCTTGTGTTGGTCGAAGTCATTACCAAAAAGCCTAAATACTTTTTAAAAAGAAACGGCATCAAAGCAGTTCTTAGTAATTCGAGAAACTAGTTCTTTTAATTTTAACATATCGTTGCCATATACAGATGCTAGCAGTTATCGAGAACCATGTTCCAAAGTTCTTGAGTCATGAAATTCTTTTCCTTCCAGCACCTTTCCTTAACATTTCCTATCTTTGCATAATAGCCTATATCGAATCAACTCTAATTTCGGATAATCATTTATATTCAATTCAATTACAGGCACATTTCCTATTCCGGTTTAAATAGCGATGGAATTTAATGCTATAATCTTTGCATGACCATTTTTATTACACATCATTCAGTTGTTCAGATGTTTATCACTGTGTCATCTACAAATCTGAGGTTATTGAGTTTTTTCTCATTTAAATTGATACTCCTGTTTTTCCAGTTTAGTTTCTTAAAAATATATTCCATGCTATTATGAAGAGTTTTGGGCTAAATGATTCGCATCGTCCGACTCCTTATTTTATAAGAATTGGTTTTGTTTCATTCTGCAAGTTGATAGTGGCACTCGTTATTCCGTATATGTTGTGTAGTAAGTTTATCCACTCTGCTATATCATAAGCCTCTTTCTATTGGATATCTATCTGTCGTGGTGAAAAGTTTTTCATCATCAATGAATATATTAAGTAGAGAGATTATTGACACACACTATATTACAATATACTCCAGCAGTGTTCGATGCTACCGTTCGATGCTTAATCGCGCCGACAACAACACTGTTGTGATCTAAAGCTATATATCGATCTGTGAACTATGGAGAAGGCAACGGAAAACCAATCCATTAGTAATTCCCTGGTATGTCAACTTGGCTACTGCCAAGTTGAACGTCTATGCACTGTGTTAGTTCGCTGGCGTAAGTTTTGTTTTTTTGTGGTCTTCCAACGGTTTCGGTTGTAAGCCGATGTTGTATAAAGATGCCTCCTTGACAAATTCAAGAGGCAGAATACGTTGCTTGTGAATGAATAAAATGCTTTTCAGATTTCACAACAATAACACATAAATATTTAATAACAAATACATATACTTACTCGCTGTAAGTAAAATAACAATAAAAACTTATTAATTACCGTCAGCGAGCGCACTTGATGTCAACTTGACCTCTTGTTGGTAGGTGAATACACTAATATACTGATTGTCAAGTTTAAACGAAACGCTAAACGAAGTTCTAACGCCATAGGAGTGGACGGCATAAGCGCTAGAATGCTAAAGATGGTTTCACCATTTTGCTTAGATTTGCTAACTGTCATAATTAACTTATGCATCGAGAAATCTACTATACCGGACTTATGAAAGAAGGCTACAATCTCTCCACTTCCCAAAGTTTACAACGCCACAAGTCTTAAAGAATTGCGACCGATTAGTATCCTACCGGTCCTTTCCAAAGTTTTCGAATCGATAATCTTTGATCAATTGCTGGAAGATATTGAGGCTAATAGAATACTGCCCGACATTCAATCCGGTTTTTGCTCAAAATTTAGCACCACTACTGCACTAACAAAAGTAACTAACGATATCGTCAAAGAAATGGATAGCTCGAACATCTCGATCCTAACACTTCTCGACTACAGCAAAGCTTTCGACGTAATCAATCATGACTTACTAATTACCAAGCTGTCCTACAGCTCCACCATGGGTGTGGTTTTGCTGCGTTGGAACTACTCCGAAACTATTTTGTCAACCGATCACAAGTAACACTTCTCCGGGATATTCAATCAAAGGAACTTTACACTATATACTCGTGGTGTACCGCAAGGTAGTTTGCTTGGACCTTTATTATTTGCCATTTTTACCGCCGATCTTCCACGCAGTCTGTCTGCTTGGGGTCGCCGCTTACATTTATATGCCGACGATACCCAATACTACATCTCTGGGCCGCCTCGAATGATCAAAGAACTGATTGTCTACACCAATACTGTTTTAGAACATATCCAGCGCTGGTCTAAGAAAAATGGTATGTTCCTGAACCCACAGAAAACCATAAGCATGTGTATAGGCAACCCATACAACTACGAAGTAGCTTCAGCAACACGTAAGACCCACATTATGCTTAATAACAACATAATTAAACTTTGTAACAAGACCAAGAATTTAGGCCTGATATTTGATAACCACCTTACGTTCACCGACCGTGTTAATAAAATTACTAGTGTCGGCTACTTTAAACTAAAATCCCTTTTCAGATATAAAGGAATTCCTTTCCCCAACCATGAAAATGGTATTTAGTCCAAAGTCTTGTTCTGTGCCACGTTGATTACGGCATGACTGTTTACTACGGGTACCTGAACGAACACGCGAGGAAGAAGCTGCAAGTACTTCATAATGCCTGCCTTTGGTTTTTCTATAATTGGAACTACAAAGCTCACATCACCCCACTCTACTGTGAATTAAATATTCTGAAAATTGAAGCTCGGTTTGAACTTCGTTTTGCTACGCAACTCTTTTCAATCTTAAAATCAAAACGCCCGAAGTACCTAGCCGACATATTGGTACGTAGATCCGATTGCCATGGATTCAACCTTAGAAACACTGTATGCCTATCAGTACCAGCTCATAATACAAGCAAGTTCAAAGAATCATTTGAATACTTGACTGAACACTTGTTTGAAAAATATAAAGACCTATTCCGACTACACCATGCAGCTTCCACCTTTAAGGTTAAGCTTACAGACCGCTTACTCAAACTTGTAAACTAGGTATATGTTGAAAAACAGCCCTGCTGAACATATACCCTTTGATGTATAATTTTGTTTACCTTGTAAATTTTTTATTAACATCAATAAATATTATTATTCTGGATTATTAGAGAAAGGCAAGGTTTAACCTTGCACGCACTCAGGCCGCTTAATCGGGCCCATTGTACTACCTCCGTTACAGCAACCCCGTCCCATCATTCCTCAAGTCATCCCAACCACAGGATGAACTCGAGAATCCTGGCGGGCGAGGTTTCACTGATTCTGGTCATGTTAGGCCAGAAATCCCCCAACATGGAACCTCTTTTTGACGATAAGGCTGTGCAGTGACATAGCACATGCTCAGCTGTTTCATCTGCTTCGTTGCATCCTTGACATATAGGGCTGTCTACGACACTCATTGTGTTTAGATGTTTGTTTAATCTGCAGTGACCAGTTAATATCCCTGCAATTGCCCGTAGATTGACTCTGGATAACTTCAGATAGTATTTGGAATACTTACTTGAGGGTGCTCTTATGGCCGCCCTCGCTTGTCTGCATTCAGTCTTTTTTCCCATCTGCTGGAGTGCAGATTTAGGATGTATTGTTTCAGGAGAGTATCAAAGGTTTTTACAGATGGCGCAATCATCGGTTCAGGGCCGCAGGGAAGGCTGCTTGAACCGTTTTTCGCCAGCAAATCTGCTCTTTTGTTACCCTCGTTGCCTTGGTGACCCATAACCCAGCGAAGAGTAAGATCATTGTTTGGAGTTGATATCTCGTTCAGTATCTGCATGCATTCAAGCAGCAGGCCGGAAGTGATCTTGTGACCCTTAAGCGCAACAAGAGCAGCTCTACTGTTTGTAGATATCTGTATGTTTTTGTTGCGGATACTTTTGTCTTTAACTATTCTTGCGCAGTGCAGTATGCCCATAAGTTCAGCCTGGAAGACTGAGGCATATTTGCCTAGCGGTATGCTCATGTTTATCTCAAGTTCGACGGATGATATTCCTGCATCTGAGCCAGCATTGTTTTTGGAACCGTCCGAGAACAGACATATGTCGTAATCGTAGGTTTCTGTTGGTTCCAGCAGAACATTATATTTCTTGCGGAATATATATTTAGGATGAATTCTGTCGGACTTCATGCGCAAAAGAGGCACTCCTGTGGAGTAGTCTTCTAGAATCCGCATGCGTCCCACAGTTATCCGCCTATATTTCCACAGCCGCCAGCTGCGCAGTCTCAGAGCAGCCCTGACCGGCATCTCCTGCACACGAAGATCAAGTGGAGGGAGACAGAGAAAAGCCTCCAGTGCCGCAGTTGGAGCTGTGCGCATCACCCCAGTTACAGCTACACAGATCACTCTCTGGAGCCGGCTGTAAGGAGGCTGCTGTTGTCACCTGCTTGGTTCTGGGCCACCAAACAAGCGCTTTGTAACAGAACATGGGTCTGACGATAGCAGTGTAGAGCCAGAGGGTGCTCCTAGGGGAGAGACCCCAGGACTGTCCCACCGCTCTTCGGGACTGCCAAAAGGCCATTCCCGCTTTTCTGAGCTTGATTTTTAAATGTTTCCCCCAGTTTAGCTTTTTGTCAAGTGTTATGCCCAGATACTTGACCTCATCCGCCAATTTCAGGGGAGTCCCCATTAAACTAGGCATTCTCATGGCCCGTAGTTTTCTTTTGTTGGTGAATAGAACAAGCTCTGTCTTAGTCGGATTGACCGAGAGAGAGAGTGCTCGTTGCACCAGTTCTCTAGTATTTTGAGAGCATTTTGCATTTGCATGCATACTGTGTTTTCAAATTTCCCGGTAAGCAGTATGGTGATATCCACCTTGAAGACAGCCCTTAACGACAATGCCTTTAACATTTGTATCTCCAACACTCACCTCTATAGTTCTCCACTTCAGTATGAAACTGATCCATTTTGCAATGGTCGTGGGAACCCCGAATCGGCGTAGTGCTGAATTTATGCTATTAAAGGTAGCCTTATCAAAGGCCCCTTCGATATCGATAAACGTTCCTAGGGTGGACTCTTTGTAGCCCAGCGATCTTTCGACGTGTTCCACCACTTTGTGAAGCGCCGTTTCAGTCGATCTCCCCGGGGTGTATGCATGTTGATTCGCGTGAAGCGGTCTTTGAGCAAGAACCACGTCGCAAATGCGTTTGTCGCACAGTTTTTCTAACGTTTTGAGAAGAAACGAAGTCAAACTTATTGGTCTAAAAGATTTAGCCAGGGAGTAGTCGCTTCTGCCTGGCTTGGGTATAAAGATAACTTTTACTTTGCGCCATTCACTTGGTATATATCCGTGCGCAATGTACGCCCTGAACATCTGCACCAGGTGACAGATTAGATGCTCCAGACCCCATTGAAGGAGTGCCGGGAACACTCCATCAGGCCCAGGCGATTTAAAGGGACCAAATGTTTGAATGGCCCATACTATTTTTGTCTCATCAACGACCTTCCTTGCAACTTCCCAATCTGTTGCAGTCGGTGGCTGAGTTTTTACTTCAGACCAGTCGAAGTCTGAGATTATTTCACTGTCGGGAAAGTGTGTGTGTAGCAGTATTTCGGAAGTCTGCGAGAGGGTCTCCGTGTATAGGATCCATCCTTACGGTATAGACTGCCTGGCTGCTGGTATGGGTCCTTGGACATGACCTTCTTGAGTCTAGCCGCTGCAGTAGTTGTTTCCACGCTACTGCAGAAGGTTTTCCACGATTCGCGTTGTTTTAGGCGTATTGTTCTCTTGTACTCCAGCTGTCGCGTTTTGAATGCTGCCCAGTCGGAGTGACTTTTAGAGTTGTACGCTTTGTTGTAGAGCTTTCTTGTCAATCTTCTTAGCTGGTCAAGTTCTGGACACCACCATGGTGTTGCCCGACCCCGTAGTCCAACTGTTTTTAATAGACAAGAGGGCTCGTATGCTTTTGTGAGAGAGTTTTGTAGCTTATTAGCATATTCCTCAATCTCCATAGTAGTTGTTAATTCGTTTTTAATAGAGGTTCCCTTCAGTTTCTCCACTCCCCAAGACGTCGACAGGTGATCCATGAAGACCTGCCTTTCGACGTTTCTTGGGTTCCTGTACTGCTTGGGTTCTATTGTTTTTGCTTTTAATTTAAAGCAGATCCATTTGTGATCTGACATTGTCAGTTGATCAGACACATAACACATACACATACATACATAAATAGTTTGAAATACTTAATGACGCTACGGTAATGTAGATTACCGAGTTGCGTTGGGGTGACACGTAGAAGGTAGGAACATCCTCTCGATTAAGTATTACTAATGTGGTACTCA
This sequence comes from Cantharis rustica, assembly GCA_911387805.1. Taxonomy (NCBI): domain Eukaryota; kingdom Metazoa; phylum Arthropoda; class Insecta; order Coleoptera; family Cantharidae; genus Cantharis; species Cantharis rustica. The sequence continues at coordinate 95,034,973 of OU426877.1, forward strand.
TAATGTATTCAAATAGTGACTTACCTCGTTTGTTGCAGTCCCCGCTTCCCCACGCAGGGTGATGGGAGTTGGAGTCGCATCCGACGACGAGGTGTCTTTTTTTGTTCACAATAGTTCACTAGATCTACCATCTTCTGAGGAGGTGGTGTTTCCAGTGAGTCTATTGGGAAGTATGCCCAAAGTGTCTGAAATGTGGGCAAGCACACCTAACAAAAGATTGCACGATAATGCCGGAAACCCCAGCAGTATGTGCCAACTGCGGAGAAAGCCACCCGGCAAACAGCACAAACTGTCCCATTTATATAAATAAAATTAAACAAATAAATGAAGCAAAAGAAGCGCGGTCAGCAAACCGGGTGGGCTACACGCTCGACCAATGCGAGTCTAATAATTTATGAAATGATACGGACTAAAACGTCACAATTTAACAAAATATTTCAAAATGTCTCAGGCACTAAAAATTCCTGCAAAGAGAGTTACGCATTACCACAGGGTCTCTCATCATCTCGTTCTTTATCATTAAATTTTAAAATGTTCAATTGTGTTTTTGTATGTTTTAAAAAAATAATTTTATGTAAATAGCCTAATAAATGTTGTTGATCGATTGATTGATTGCTGTTCTTGAAAATGCCGATCATCGCTTTTATTTATATAGAAATGCTGAAAATTTTAAGACATTAATACCCAGTTTCATAAAACTTTTAACAAGCCGTTAAAGTTAATATACGATTTCTATTGGCTTGTTAGTACTAAGAGATCATTTCCATTGGTTAAATTTAACGGCTTGTTAAAAGTTTTATGAAACCGAACATTATAGTTTGATAGTTGGTTAGAGCCGAGTATTCCAATGTTTATAGTTAAAAAGTGTTGATTATTATCTGTAATTAATTCTTAATGCCAAAAGTTAAGCCTACTGTTAACGAGTGGATAAGAGATCATCCAGAATTAAAATATGAAAACGATTGATTTGCAAGATGATAAGTTGTCATCTTTATATTTTGAAATGTTAACAGCGAAAATATTAAATTTCTTTTTCAAATTTCTACTTGATTATCCTATAGTTTTATTATTGCTTATTTACTAGTAAGTAAGTACACTATATTTTTTTGAATATTATGAATAATCGAATTTACATAATAATAAATGATAATACTAGAAAGTTATTGAAATTCTGAAAATTAAACCTTTTGCCAAAGTTATTCACAAGTTTTTGACATATTTATTTTATTATGTTACTTGACTAATATATATTTTATTTCAAAATTTTTTTTTAATGCTTATTAATTATTATATTTAAGTTTAATGCATATAATGGCAATTTTTAGTGCTATTTTCTCAATTTTTTATGCTTAAAAGTCTGTACTCTAGTTATCAGTCTGAACTTGATAGAGATTTTACATAAGAATGTATTCAATTTAAATACTTTCTAAAAGCATTGAAGGAAGCAAGTAAAGAAAACTACAATATGGCTGAGATACTACAAGTTCTGAGATGATTAAAAATAGTTGCAATATATCCAAATATCGACACTGCTTTAAAAATTCTTTTAACCAATGTTACCAAAGAGAGGTCATTTTCAACGCTATGTAGAATCAAGAAACTATTTAAGAAATAGTTTATCTGATTCTGAGACCAGCAATTTAGCTTTATTGTGCATTGAGAGTGAACTGGTTGACTTTTTGAATGAAGACAATATTATATCGCTTTTTATTTCAAACAAGTTAAGAAAGAAACTTTATTTAATAAATAGAAAATAGGTATCCTTGATTCGAAGTTTTTGTTTGTTTGATTTTTTATCTTGAAATGTGAATAAGCTAACAAATGATTACGTTATTTTTTGTTGCGTTATTACTCTTTCAAAATAAATGCACTGAATAATTATTGTTTTTATCATATTTATATCTTAATAATAGCTTGAAAAATTAATTGTTGAGAAGGAACACTTTAAAAGTTTTGGCCTGAGGCGCCGCTGGTGCTTAATCCGGCCCTGCCACTGATTTAAGAAAATTATGTTTTCCCTCCTAATGAGTCAATTAAAAATGCTCAATGTGTTTTAAAAATATAAGTTATTTTTCTATTTGTATTGTTATTACGATTTGAGTTATTCAAACAATTTAATTAATTAATGTAATACAATACGTATTTAAGCTGTGTGTAAGTGTATCAAGTAGGTAGTTCCTTATCTTTAAGGATAATTAATTTTAATATAATTAACATAAAAAGCAGATTAGTTATCCAATCGATACTGTAATAAATAAAAAGCTAAAAATTGACAATCATCTAGTATTATCAATTTATAAAGGTAGGTACTTCATTAAAATTTCACAAGTCAATAAATTGATGTGATATCAAAAAAAGGAAGTAGAGGATTAACTTCAATTTAGTATGGATACATATCTAAATAAGAGTAAAATATTGAAAACTGATTTTCACATAATTTACCTCTTTATTCAGAATAAAAGTACAAAAAGAGCAGTCGTAGAAATAAGAAATATTTTTATTATAAATAGTGCAAACTTTAATTAATCTACGTCAAACTTAAATATAAATAACATCAAATAAAATCTTATATAAAAATATTTGTTTAAAAATTTGTCGTATTTTATATTTAATAAAAGAGGTAAACATTTACTATAATACAACTTTTTAAACAGATATTAAATTGCAATGGTTCAAATTGTTAGCGATATTTTCAAATACTGCAAGCCACAGCAGATAATCAAAACAAAATTCAACAAAAAGAAACATCGACCATCAAGTAAAAGCCATTATTTATTAATTACCTTATTAACTATGAATATTTTTCTTCAACGATAATTAATTTTAAATTGTACAAATATCAATCTAGCTTGAATGACATTTTCTCAAAAATATTATTACATACAAGTAGTTAATTTTAAATTCAGTATATAAATTGTATATATAAAAATTTTAAGCATCAAAAAAATAATGCAAAAACCAAATTAATGTTTTGTTTTAAAAAATTCACGTCACTACTTACAAAAAACATTTCATTATAAATCCCGTATAAATGACTTATACCTAATTAGTTAAATCGGTAAAAATTTTTATTTCAATAATGTAAAAACTATTAGCTTATATTGTAGGTAGGTACAACGTGGAGAAAATACAAACAAAAGTACATAAGTAAAATTATTAGCATAACATATTTTATTACCTATGTTGAAAGAATAAGAACCGATCAATATGTATCTATAAGTAATAAAAATCGTTCATTAATCACAGTCGCTATATTTAATTTAACATAATTATAATTATGAGAATATAAAAAGAATTACATACCATATTTATATATTTTAAAAACTGCAAATAATATTATGTCTACAATTTATTAATCAGACTTACATTGTATGTGTAACACAGAATCAAATACACTTATAAATAAATACACATCGTTTATTTACCTCATATATTCGTATAATATATATAACTTATATATCTTTCAAGAGGTACATACAACAATTTTCTTGTTAGGTATGGCCATATCAGTCTTTGCTTGGTCATACTTTTTACAACTTTTGCGGAAAATATTGATCTGGTTTGGTGAAAAAGTTCCTATTATTCTGCTGCAATTACACAAAAAAGTTTTTATTAAATTTTGCCTCTTGAAATAATATGCTTCAATAACAATATCGTTAATCACTATAAATACTTACAGCAACAGTTCCAATAGGAGATCTATGATATGGTGGTGATGGTTGCAAGTGTGAGAATTCTGATGAAGGTTTGTGCCGTTTTGACGAACTTACTTCTAATTCAGTACTGGGCGGCCTTTTTGGAACAGTCTTAACTCGAATGGCAAATGTATGTGGGGAATAAGTGCGGCGTTCACTATTACAGTCTTGAATCTCTAAGGCAGAACGAGGACTTGGGCTTGAGCGTGATTCGGGAGATGGTAAGTTGGTAATTAAATGGTTTATTGCTATTTCTAATCTTTTAGGATCTTCCACTCCTTCTTCAGATGATTCGTATTCCTCACATAGAAACTAAAAAATATTTTATCTTCAATAACAGAACTCATAAATATTAAAAGAAAATCTTACATATTTAGCTTTTATAAATGCAGAATAACGTTCCTTCATGTGCTTGATCAGATACTGACCTTCATCTTCATTTACCAATGAATTGACGCACACAAAAGTTTCTACAGTACCATTTTCATCTATTTCAAGATAGCCACGTGTCCTTAAATAAATGAATCGATTTGTTTTTGACAAAAGACGATAGCAGGATTGCCCCCAGCTTTCTCCTTTATCGTACACTAAAATATTAACATGTTGAAATAACTTTAAGACTTAGATCCAATTTAAAAGAATGCACAAGATGTCATTTCAAAAAGTATTTTTTAAAATAAAGAGAATCAATTTAAACTGTTTGAGATAATTCTCCATACTTCTGCAATAGAATTTTTCTCGCTCGAGAAATTTAATCTATTTCTACATGTTCATGTAGAACTCAAAGAAATAATAAAAAAAAAAACGATTTTACTATTTACTACTTATTATAACTGACACCTCTTGACATTATATAGAAAATAATATTAAAACTAAAAATTTGAACAGAAGTGAATTTTAGAATTTATTTGCAAATCATAAAAATTAAGGCATTAAGGAAAGTTTCTAATTGAATTTTGCTTAAATTTGCATGTATTTAAACTTCAAAGTTACAGTCTAAAAGTTAATTTTTATGATTTAACGGAGGTAGGTTTTTATTTACATAAATAACAATAAAAATAAATGGGATTTAAGTCTGTACATTTAAAAAAAGTTCAAAAAATTAATTTTTTTCAGTTGTAAGGTGATGTAAGGTGAGAAATAAATTTTTGTTACTAAGTTTTGTAGAATAAGCAATTACAGTTTTTAACTGTTATATACTTTTTTTTTACTTACTTTGTCGTAATGCAATCATAACCCAACGAACATCATCTCTGTGCATGTATCCAAATGCAGAGAGACCACAAATCTCATCAGTCATATAACCAGCAACATAAGAAATCCGTTGGTCGCAATTAACAATTCGTCCATCAACTAAATGTCTTGTTATGTATTCATCTTTAACAGCTTCTACCAAACGAATTGCTATTGATTGGGGACGGTTCATTTTAACAAAAAATACGTGTACCTATAAAAAACAGAATTCAATATCAGAACTGCCAATCAAAACTTTTCGGTATTTGAAAATACTTTAATCAAGTATTTAAGTAGGTATTCAGTAATTATTACGCATTTAAAATTAAGGAAGCTCAACAGAAATTCAGTAGGTTTTAAAATCAAATAAAATTGTTTTAGATTTATTTAATTGGAATTTCCGTGGTGCAGTCAAGTTTCTCAAGGTTTTGTAGTACTGCAGAGTTATGTTTAGCCAATAAGACTTGAACAGTAATTGTAAAAGGCAAAAGAAATATTGAAACACGATTATAAGCATATCTAAAAGTTGCAGTAAATACTACTGATTTGTGATTAATTTCAGAAGCGTGTACATGAATATTTAATGAAAAATATGTGATCTGGGTCTCTTAAAAGCTTAGGAAATTGAAAAAAATTCAAACATCAAATCAAAATTTTAATTACGCAAATTGAAAATAATTGAAATAACAAAATTCAAATATGTTTAATTTACTTTGTGCCACTGCAGTGTGGCATTTAATAAATCTCGGTAATTTCTCTAGCGAAATCCTTTTATTGGCCTGATAGTATTTAATGAACTAATCAACAAAGATACATAAATTACATTTTTTATTGTTTGCTTTTGTTTGCAGACATCAGTTTATTATTTTATCAGATAGAAATTTTAAAAGTTTTATTTTTATAAAAAGTAATTCAAATAAAAAGCAAAGCGAGAAAAATAAAAAGTAGATGTAAACAAAGTTTATCAAATACGTAGAAAATTAAAATAAAAAAACTGTAAAAACTTAAAAATTGAGTATTTGAAATTACATACAATGCTCAATTTTTTAACTTACGTCATCGTTATATGTTGATGAAGAAGTTGATTCAGACGATGAAGATGTGGATGGTCCATAATCATCACAACTTGAAGTACTAGGCGATGATGATGAAGAAGAGGACGATAAAAACGTAGATCTGTCGGATTTTAGTAGTCCAGTAAATACAACATTTTCATAAACTGGCTTTTCAGAACGTGGACCAGCTCGTTTTAAATGTAGTCTAAAGTATTTCCGCCAATCTGAGTAAAGTATGCTATCTGGAGTAATGTGCACTTTTAAGATGTCGTGATCTGTTGGAGAAGTTATATTATACATTGACTGACCAAGAAGATCCATCTGGAAGAATATTAAAATGCAATTTGAAATAAGTACTGATAAAAATTTATTAAAAATGCAAAACACTATCAGTATAGTAAATAAAATAACATAGTAGAAAGTCACAACGCACGACCGATTTAGAGATAACTCAAAAAAAATTACTCATCCTCAGTTACACTTGAAATCAATTCAAGTAACATTTATTAATTAAGTAGGTAGCACGAGAATGCCTTACAAATTCGTGTTTACAAAAAGTATACGATAGCCCTATTTTCTATATTAAGTGAAGTAAAAAAATTTTTTGAAGAGCCTGTAAAATTTTAAATAAAAAATTTGAAAAAAAACCATACATTTTATAGCTTGAATATTATTTTTAATATCTGGGTATTTAGGATGATAATATAAAAAAATACATTTTCCTGAAAACATAATAATTTTGTTTGATCAAGTTCATTTTTATTTTTCTTTATGTATCAGCTTTATGCGGATTATAGTATTATAGCGGATATAAGGTACGTTTTCAATATCACAATGACTTATGATGTGGCTTTCAGTTTATTCAGCAATTTTTGTATAATCAAAGAAAAAAAATAGCGATAAGCACCTTGACATTTGATCGAACAGCTCTAACTGCTGATATGATAATATTCAAGGGTTGACCGGGGCCAGTCTTTGAGTGTTGATATCCCGAAGGCCTGAGGGAAATTAAACTAAGAAACTGTGATAAGAGCAACCTTTGAATATTTTTTATCATATTACGAGGGTGGTTTGATCGATTATATAACACTGACCGATTTATTTGCTGCGATCTACATTGGAACAAAATCACGGAAATGTGAAAATTCTTTTGTTTAAAAAATAAATTACTTAAAAAATTAAAACAATTACGCCTAACCAAAGCGTAAATAGTAAGGTACTGATGTCCAGTTTTGTCATTAAATGCAATTTATTTTATTTTATGAATAAATAATATTGAAATTGAAATATTGAGTTTTTTTAACTAAATATGTATGTCCTGTTAAATTTTTAGTATTATACGAGTTGTAGAAAAATTAGCAATCGTTTGGAACAAAAAAAATAACAGTTACACAGCCTTTATTGTCTGTACGTAACGAAATATTGTGGATTTCGTAATTTTCGTTCCAATGTTTGACGACACACGACACCCAGTACGAAAGCTAGTAGAACTTATAAAATCTACATGTTGAAGTTGTATGTAATAAAACTTGCAATTTTGTGATAAAAATTGTTATGCCCAATAAAATAATTTAACACTATAAATTAATTATACGTTCTACGATACAAGACCATTTGATAAATATATGTTTTAAAAACTACCCATTACTTTTTCATTACCTAGAAGTGTTAAATGCAACAATAAACTTTTATTTTACGTACAAAATAAAAAAAAAGTTACTTACTTGTGTGTGACCCAGCAATTTTTCAACGCTTTTGGAAACAAATATAATTTTTCCACAGTTAGTCAGAAGTATGAAAAAGCCATTTAACTGAAGCATTAAGTTTTCTAGTCCTTCATCATTGACATGCCGAAATAGTTGATCTTGTTGTGACCTATCGTGAGGTATTACTAAAATGGCAATAAAAATGTTTAAGCATAACTTGGAAATATAAAAATTATTCTAAATTGAAGTTTTAAAAATGAGAAAGTTATAATTAGACATAAAAACCGTGGTACGAAAGCAGCAAATCACTGTCGAAAGCTTAACAAAATAATTAAAAATTAATAAGCTTATTGTTTGATAGAAAATTTAAATTAATAATTTCCAAGAGGTAAAAATTTACAGATATTTTAAAATATATATTTTGTTAAATTTTACATTGTATTATGGATTAAAAATATTACTAGAATATTATTACGGTACATTTTTTTTATAATGGTCGGCATTAAAAGTAGCAACATAATTGTAAATTAAAGAGTTTAAAAAATGTAATTGATAAAAATCGGTACGTCAATTGTCTTCTAACCACAGATTGACTGAGCAAACCTTGGACTGATATGTAGTACCGTTAAATACTAAAATATCTGAAAAGTTGATCTTGATTTAAATCTTAACCGATACATTATTTAAAAATTGATGCTTGCGTTATTTTGCGTTTTTTAAATTTAATATAATATATTAACATTATTATCCAAGTATGTACATATTATATTAATATTATAATTTACTACGGCGCGACCGCAGTACCTATAGCAGATCCTGCTAATGGAATGTATTCTGAAGTAGAAGTTTTAAGGATCCCATCAATTCGATTGATTTTTAAAATAGTAAAATTTTTCAAAAAATTTCGGCTTACACAATATCTACATATAAATTTACTACCTACTTCTTTCAAATAATATTTTCAGATAGCTTGGAAATCATCTCAATACAGATAATTTGAGTTTTCTGATAAAAATTTCTTTACTAATTTTGTTTATTTTATAAGAAAACTTTCCCACACAAATCTTTCAAAATATTTAATATACCTCATACACCAAAATGTGTATGAGGGTGTATTATACATATATCACTGAGTGAGGGAAAATGACATGTGATATATATAGCACATAGAAGTTTAATCTCCGTACAGGAAAGTGCAAAATGTACTTATAGAATTTTTACATGGCATTGTGATATTTTGGTGCAAACTTTATCATTCTTGCCCGATGAAGTAGAGAGATGAGAATATGGACAACAATATCGCCAAGTTATGAATACGTTGTACGTGTGGCATTGAACTTGGGCAATTTAAGTATCGTTTCTTTTAAAAAAATTTTGTTCGGTAAATTAAAAAGAAAAATTTTTTGTTTTGTGTTTCTGGGAGTAACATTGCTACTTTATTCTTCATTATCAGAAAGTAAAATTTAAGATTTCCTCCCGAAACATAATAGTGGGTCACCCAATAATGGAGAAATATTAGAGGAAACATACAAAAAATAAAATAGTGATTTAAACTCGAAAAAGTGCAAGAGACAAAGAATTTTATTAAAGTTTTATAAGAAATAGAAATTTATTTACAATAATCAAGTTTTACATAACCTATATCATACATATTTTGTTCTAAAAGTATTAGTGCAAAAGCAAAGTGATACAAGTGCTAAAAAAAGTAAGAAAAATATAAACCGGAAAGAAAGATCAAAAATTATTATTTTCTTTTTGATGTATTTTTAAACATATACAATATTATATTATTAAATTTTTAGACAACTTATATTATTCAGCAAAGAATTTTTGTGGAGATATATAACCCAATTTAAAGAAGTAGGCTATAAGAATAATAATAATAATGAATAACGATAAAGTTATAAAAATAATTGTTTAATGATTCGATGTCAATGTAATACAAAAAAATTATATTTTACTTATTTTTATAATCCAGGCAAATTGAATAATTTCAACTAACATTGAATTATACGTCAATTTAAACAATTTTAAGTTGTCCGATGTTTTGCACCGTTTATTGGTCCATTTTCAATGTTAGAAATATTTAAACTTACAATACAATTAAAATCAAATAATAATATGGTTACATTGAGTATTGATAAATAATATTGACGTATTATATATGACAATATTATTTAAAAAGGTGAACTATAAAAATTACCTGGTGTCAGCATGTAGAAATTTAGAAACTATACACTACATCAAATCCGTGCATCTTGGCATCAATTTCTTTTTAAAACGCTGATAATTATACGTTTTCAAGTTGAAAATATTCCATATAATAAGAAAGAGAACTTAAAAATTGAGTTTTTAAGTGAATTATTGTAAGTGGGTAATTCGTAGCATGTAATGTTAAAATAATGAATTTTAACTGTCAAGTAAAGAATACATAGATATTTACATAGAAAAATGATATTTTAAAAAACAATAAAAATGACATTAATTTACGTTTAACAGGTTTGGACTTAGAATATTAGAATAACCAAGAAAAATAAAAATGAAAATTGAAAGATTTTTTATGAATTTTTATTTTTCTTCTTTATTTAAATATTATAAAGTTACCTAGCACCTGTTAAGGGTGCGATTTTTGGACCTATTTCAAAACTTCATTTACAGCGCAAAATTGGCTTAATTAAGCCAATTTTGATATTACGATATTTTTTTTAAAAAGAGAGAGGATAATTATTCGCGCGCTGTTATCAAAGCGCGTGTTTTCAAATCATTGAATGTATGACCGAAATAAAACTTCATTTACATCTCTCATAATACAGATTTTTTTAAAATTTTCAATGCAGATTACGTAAAATCTTTACATTAGCTACAATATGACATATTTGAAAATGTTAATAATTCTTCCTATTTGATATAAAAGACTTATTAATTAAATAAAAATATATATTTTTTATCAAAACATTTTAAAAATTATATCATCAGGTTGTTCAAACAATTGTCCTCTCTCTATTAAAAAAAAAATCATCGTAATATCTTAAGCCAATTTTACGCTGTAAATGAGGTTTTGGAATAGGTCCAAAAATCGCACCCTTAAATATAAATGTCTTTTTTATTGTTTTTGAAATATTTTTTTTTTTATGTAAGCATGATTCTTTATTTAACAGTTAAAATTCATTATCTTAACATTTTGTTTAGTTTGTTCATTTTCAAAATATTTCAGACTATGAATGCATGATATATCTTTGCACTATAATTCTGCTTTATGTTATTGGCATTGTAGAAATTTAAAAATAGAGCACATTGAGAAAATATAAAGAAATATTTTCAATCCAATCCTGTTGGTTCAGTCAATCAGTGTGATTATAGTCCTATATTAATCCCACGAGTCCGCCTCCGAGATAAATTAATTCCCATCCCTTATAGAATGAATATAAACTGCTTTTTGTATCTATCTCTGTATTTCAAATTTACTTTTCAAGTCCTTCAACTTTTGCAATTACAATGTAAACATTAAACAGAATATGTATTTTATATTAATTTATGTAATGAATTGAATTCTAAGTCAAGTTTAACAATCAAATAAAATCCAAAATGTTGATTGTTAAATGTTAAGTAAAAATATTGTAATATAGTACATATTTGTTCTAATATAGTCATTAATAATCAGCTCAAAGCAATTTAAAAAACCACCTTTCTAATATAACAAATATTTTCTTTGCAGAATTTTAAATTCTAAAATGAACATACAAACGACTGACCTAAGCTTGGAATCTCTCTTAGGAAATTTATGTTTAAATTTTCCATGACCTTTCATAAGCAAATTAATTATTATTTGTTCGGTTTTTAATAATATTCTCGAAAAAATCTTACAAACCAAGTTCAAAATTTTTCTATAATCACGATAAATTAATATAAAAATTTAATTTTTATGTAATATCAACCGAGATACTTAAAATAAAAATACTTACGTTGTGATATTCGAAGATAAGAAACGGCTAGTCTGAGGGTAGCTGTTTTATCTAATCTTTTGGTGCCACTTGATAATGGAAGTAACAAATTATTCATTTCCTGGATGTGTGAATTAATTTTGTCCCGTCTCATTTTTTCAGCCCTGTTTCTCATTTCTCTGCTGCTGCTGCAATAAAAAAAAAACAAAAATCAGCAATGCAGACATAAACAAATGATTGAATACACAAAAGTTATACAAAGATAAAAGTTTTTTAAATCTATTAAAGAAATAAATTAATATGACCGATTGACTTATCAATGAAATTCGGGTAAACGTAAGCATGAAACTAAAAAGGAATTTTTCGAAATTTGTTCCATAAAGGCCTGAAAAGACATAGAATTTGTTTTAGACGATTCTTCAATATCTCTTACACTTGATGAGATATCGATTTGATTTTATTTCCGAAACTTACCTATACAAATGATAAGAATGTAATTCAGGAATTTGAATTAATCTAAATAAGCGAATTTGGATTCGAGAGTGCCTCAAATTAAAAATTTAGGGACTAACTTGAAACCTTTAAAATAATTGTAAAAATTGAAAATAAAAGCGTAAAATTGTGTTATCAACGTATGAGATTTTGGCAAACGAAAAAAATTAGATAGCAATTATTTGAACAGTTTGGTTTTATTTATATTATCAGTTAATCGCATTCTGTAGCGGAACACTGGCATTTTGATAGTAAAAATTGACACTATTCTGGAGTATTAAATTTATTTGCTCTAAATGAAGTCCCCAGCAGTAATCATAAAAGGATCATATATGTTATTTTGCAGTCCCGAATAAAACTGATACTTCCGAATAAATTGAAATATTAAAATAGTCGAAAAAAAGTGAATTATTGGATTCATGGAAATTAAATTTGATTTGTTGATTCGTTAACGTTATTTTAAATTTATGATTTGGCCGTTATCTTTCTTTTAATGTAGACTGACTCAGAAACTGCATTTGAGATTAATGTTATGTTGGACGTTTCACACAACTGTGAAATGACCAAACCAACTGTTTATCTATAATAAATTATTTGATAATAAATTTTCTTGTGCTGGATTTTTTTTGGAGAATATTACGGTATAAATTTCTATGCAAGGATTTAAATGTTTTCTTACAAATCTTTCTATTATGTTAATAATGCACCTAATATCACGAGAATTATTTTAATTATATAGAAAATTCTACAACATAAGAAAACTTGAAAAGGTTTCGTAAGATGAGCGAAATATTTTAGAGTTTTTGGCCAAAATCACACACGCACTAACGGCGTGATTTGAAACGCGGTTACGTGGTCATGACTTCACGAAAAAAATGTCAAAAGCATTAAATTCTTCAAGTCACTTATTCTTCATATTCCAGATGAGGGAAGACGAAAATCGCCTGGGAGTACTCTTTTTTCGTCTTTTTATTTAAATTAATGGAATAGTACGGGAATAGTTTTGAACTTTATTTAGTATTATGGACTTTCTTGAAAAAAATATTGATTATAGATTTATTCACTATCTTTAATATTTGATTATTGATAATATCTATTTAGAGTAAACACTGTAAAAATATCGAGAAAAATTTATCGTTAATAGTAAACTGAGGACAAATAATAAAAAAAGCTTCATTGAAATTACTGGGAGGTAACCTTCAAATATTTATAACGCGCTAAAATTTTTAGCATACCGATGTGATTTAACATACAACTTAAAAATGCAGGTGATGTTATAAAAAATAATAATTGGTGCTGACAGAAAGCCGATTTTAAACTTCTCAAAAAAATTGAATAACCATGCCAACAGCCTACATCAAATTATTTTTTCAGGTTATGATCGCATACACGAAGTAATTGAGATGGTAAAAATTTAAATAATGATTTTTGCAATAGATATAATAATGATTATTGAATAATTCCCAATTTGTTTATCTATATGTGCGATTACTTACCGAATTATTAATAATCTAGTATGTCAGATTAATACTTTACGTAACTAGTAGATTAAGCGGCCTATCGGTCGCCTTGACCTCATGATATATGAATGTTTAGAAACTACTATCGCTGTGGGATGAAGAGGATACCTTGGGCTAAGGTTATATAAAAATTTTTTTCTTATATACAACGTTTCGTATGTTAATTGTAAGGTAAATAAAATTAGCCAAAAAAGAAAGGAGCACGTTTTTTGACAGGAAGGCACATTGACATTTGTTTACCCGCTCTAAGTGAAATTGATTTAATAAAATTTTATAGTAACTCCATAATTTTTCTCGTTTTTAGTTTGATATAAAAGATTAGATTTTGATAATATTATTACTTTCATGCAGATGTTTTATAAAACATTTCAGTTTAGTATTACCAGCAGAAGCACAACTTGCACTTCAAAATAAGAAGAATTAAACGTTTAGACGATTGGTGGATTGATGAAGTAATGGACCATATAAAATCTAAAATCGCTTCAACAAAACGTCGTCTTTGCAATAAGAAAATCAACCACGCTATTAGAACAACAAAATATTATTTAGTTTTAATTAAAATTGGTCCGGCTGACTGGATTTTAAATTCACAAACAGATGTAGGACTATCCCACAAAAACTTTTACTTTAAGTCTGTAATAATTTATTGTAGCTAGTAAATACAATTTAAATTTAGAAGTACTTCCTATGAAGAGTATTTTCTGTATCTGGCTTTGAAACTTGTTGATCATTTATTTGAATAATACAACAATGTGATAAAAATAATAAGTACACAACAAACTACGACAATGACTTTAAAATTTCTTATTTAAATTAATTTCAAAAGTCCATTGTAATTAAATTTAATTAACAAACAACTTTCTTAATAATGCAATAAATATGCAGTGCTAATAAAAAAAATAAATAGAAATCTAGGTACAAAATCCGTGGTATGAGGTAGCGGTTGGAGGTTTATTCTTGTCACTGAATAAAATTACTATTGCCCTAACAAATCAAGCATCAATTTAACTTTCTCAATTAAATGTCGATCAAAATTTAATATTATAAAATTTTAGTCGACTAAAGGCATAACTGTAGATGAAATCAAATAATTGAATTTCAGATAGTGCAAAACTAATCAAAATAACTGATTCAATGAATAAATCGAAAATAATATTATTATAAGCCACTGTGTAATTTGGAAGTAGCATATTAACCTGTCCCACGAATTTAAAAATTATCTAATGAAATTAGAGTGGTTTATGGCGTAAATTACAAATACATATAAACTTTAAATTTTATGAATTATTAAAAAATATACGTAAAAGAAGCCATAAGCTGAATATGAGTATTCGATTGGCTTTTACCAGAAGGGTAACCCAGTCCGTGACGTGTTTTTATGTTAAACAACTATTTTTGAGCACATATTTTACACAAAAATGGCAGATTTCGGTACAGAGTGTATCTGAACCGCTCTACTCATTAAAAACACCCCCAAACGACACCAACTTGAAAATTACAGATATAAATAACTATAAAAACCTGTGATCTGGAATAACTTGCTAGACTCCTTAATTTATAATGTAGGTACTCGTAAACAAGAAGTTAGAAATATATTTTATTGTATTATACTTCAAATAGAATTTCTATGCCAAAGACATCTTTAGAAGTTACGTATGTAGTTAGTTTTGAAGCTTGGCATTTTAATAAGATATAATGTATATTTTTAAAGCTTTCAAATATATCCTGCTTTGCTTAGTCTTTTGATATATTTATTATTTTACACTTAAAACTTTGGATTATTAAGGATAATCAAACCTGAACTTTCTTAAAGAGTAGGGCTAAACAAGGGCTGCTTTTGGTAACTTAAAGAAACTATGGTTAAAACGAATTGCGTAAATTTGTACTGCAAGTAACCTCGAACAGAAGATCAAAACATTAACGTCGATGAAAAATCTGTCAACAAACTGCAGCTTATACAGAGAGTTATTGAACCTGATCCTCTTGAATAGTGACAAATAGCAATATAAGACGGAAAACAGGTATCAAAGTGTTGCCAAGACAGTGGCGTATTTGAAGTGGAATTGGGCCAGTCACCTGCCAAGAATAACAAACTGACAATAGGTAGATGGAAAATTTTTAGACTGAAAACCTAGACAAGACGCGTAGAGAAACAAAGTGATTTTCTACCCAATGATCTGAGATTTGATTTCTAATGATGATGAATTCTTCAAATTTTTACATTTATTCGTAACGAATCATATCAAACGCCTTTTCGAAGTCGACGCATCTTTGTATTGAAAAGTTGAGTCCAAATAGTACTTCTATTCTTGGGTCAGTTGTGAATCACGTATTCTTATTATGAGCTTTTAAAAAATCTGTTGTGAATAAATCTGATGAACATTTGCTTGCAAGTGTGAATTTACATTAAGATGACCTTATTACCGGCACTACCGTGTCTGCCTGCCAGTCTGTCCTTGACCGCTATAATAGTGGCTACCCTAATTAACCAAGACTTCAAATTTTTAGAATAGGAGCCTCATCAGATACGCTTCAAAAGAATCTCATAATTTCTATTTTTGCTTACAATATATTTTAAATTAACAATTGAATTAATAATTTTTAGATTAATTTAACTTTACGCCTAATCCTGACATTTCCATTTAATTTAACTTTTATATAATAATATTTTTCTTAATAAAAAAGGAATTAATTATTTAAATTAAAAAATAAGGAAGTAATAATAGCAAGGCCAAATGAATGGCTGGCAAGTCGAACAACTTTTTAATATCTATAGGTTAGACATTAGATATTATACCGAAGATTCATTTGATATCATGCATTCCATGTCGTCCTTCAAAACTAGCAAATTGATAAAGTTATTAAATATCCTAAATAATTCCACACATTATTATCACTAACTTATAAAATTCTATTGTGTTTTCTTAAACTACAAATAATAATAGAGATTTTAAGCTTTATACCATAAATTTATAATAATGGTCTTTACTTAAATAATTAGTTTACGATTTAAAACTAGTATAATTTGATATTAATATTCTCAAAGAATGTAATAAAAAATAATTAATTTTGGTGTAGAAAGTACTACAAGAAACAAATGTATTTTCAACATTTATTCACTTTTTGTGTTTAACCATGAGAAAAGCTACGAAAACATCTCCTGCCAACTCATGTATGAAGTCAATTTTATTTTACCTACAATGTTTTTATAATTATAACAATTTCGTCAATCTCCTGGTTTATAACGTGAGATGAAATTTGGGAAATGAAAATTGGGGAAGATAAAAGTCGCCGATATGAATATGCTCCAATTGTTATAAAGATAGATCAGTCAAAATTCAGATTTTAAATATTAAACCAGATTGTATATGGTTAAAGAGGTTATTAACATAAAGTGTTACTTACTCATGATTAGAGAGCGAAAGAAAACAAAATACAAAGTTATATTCCGCATATAACTTAATATTTTCGGATTTACCGCATATTAAATAATTATCCTTCTTCATAATCTAGGACTACATCCTGTGATATACCAAATATACATTTTTGGCATTCACGGTTCTTTGAGCACTTGTGCACTTTGAGCACAGTGCAGTTGGCACGACCAAGCATCGAACTGCGGTTTCCCCCCTCTGTAGCATGTCGATTTGTTTTTGTAAATAACACTTTTAAATTGACATACCCTGTGTCGATTATTATCCATGTATCGCAAATAATCCACATTTGAAATTTTTTATTTTAAAATTAAATATAATTTAAAATTTGACCAATGACACTTCCAATATAACCTTTACTGTGTTTACAATTTAGTTTATAGTCGTGATTGTGTTTTACAAGTTTTATTGTAATAAGCTAATAGATACCTAATAAATAAATTTATACTTAAATCGTGTATTTGTGTAACCGTATAGTTATTCATATTTTGGCTATATTTTCGCACATGTCGATTAATTCTAACCGCATAAAAAAATTTATATTGATGTCTTTATTGTATATAAATCGCCCTCTACTCATGATAAACATGATTTTATTATGTAAAAGCGTAACTGCATTTTTAACTATATCATATGGTGTTAATTTGGGTGCAATTAAAAAAAAACCGCAAGAAATATGTAACAATCACAGGGTAGGTCAATTTAAAAGTGTTATTTACAAAAACAAATAAAAAAACAAACACCACATAATTAATTTAATATCAACAATTTTAATTTTTACTGTTACAATATTTACAAACCACTTCAATACGACATATTTTTTTATAATAGATATGTATCGTAATACAGAGTTCCATCGGTGAAAATTTTAAATTTTCGGAGAAAAAAATTAATATAATATATTATATCGATACCTGATCTATATATCTATAAAAAAAGATTCCCAGATTCTTGGGAAGATCCGTCCCGAAATAAATTATTTTTATAAAATAACTATTTTATGCCAACCGCGAAGATACAAATATTAGTGTTTGTTCAAATCAGAAATATTCTAAATCTCATTCAATGTTTTCATCTAGTTCGTACATCTGATTACTTTGTTGCTTTATTGAACTCCCACTTGCGGTTCCACATAATAATATATTCATTTGATCATTCGAGATGAATGGTAGATGTATAGGTAGATGTATGCAAAGTCGTAATTTTTGCACCTCACCACCTCTAAGTATATTAATAAAGCCCTGATCATCTGGTTATATAGCAATGACATACATTTATATATATCTTTTTGTCCGTAACGTACATAATATGGGTCATTCCATGGCAAAGAAGACAGAATTTTTTTAAATTGACACCGATATCACCGATTTAGATTCTCCATACTCTACGTAAGAAATAAATTGACCACATAAAATGTTGTTCTATAACATCTCTTGTATGAAGTTGCAAAGGGTTGAAGTTTGTTTGGTAAAATAAACCAAAAATCGAAAATATGCTCTACTTAAATAGATCGTATCTCATGTTCTATTTATCCTAGAAACTTCATTAAAATTTCATTTTTAAGCTATTAAATAAGGCTTTCGTTGCATATTTATCGAATTTAAATCTAACAAAAAATTCTATTTGTTACAAATAGCTGTAATTTAATAGAGTGAAAGCATATTATATTACAGATTAAAATTACACAATTACATCAATATAGTAATTAAAAATTATAATTAATTATTATACTAAATTTATTCAGTGTTTTCAATTCATTTATTCGATTATTGTTATGCTGTTATAAAAATTGGATTTGCGATTTTCAAATTATCTCGAAAATTATATTATTCTTTGGGTATAGTTATTACTCTCGAGATATGGATATTAAATTTATAATACCTCTTGCTTTGGTCACATTTATTTAAAATGATAATTTATGTAGATGTAAGTTAAAAAATTAGAACAGCAAATAATATAAAGGTCAAAAGTTCTAATTCAATATGACGGATCATGCAGAAAATCAAAAGAAAAGTACTTATTAGAAAGTATACACCAATATCGATTGGATGCAAAATATAGGTACCTATATACCTACCTATAAAATAATACAATAATAATTATATTATACTTGAATAATTAATACCAAATTGTGTTTTAGGTAGCTTGCAACTACATAGAAGATACTGAGTAGACATTTTATTACAAGAAGAATTTCTGTTCAGTTCATTGTGTGACAGTTGTGCATTAAAACCATAAGAAGATAGAGTTTCTAAAAAACGATGGTTGGAGAAGTTTCTAACTACAAAGGTTGGAATTTTGTTCAGTTGCAAAAATACATAATAGTAAACTGCGATTTCCAAGACAATGGCAAGTACGCCCCAGTCTTATAAACAGTTAACCAAATTTGCACAAAACATAAGTAAGTAGATAGAAATTAAATCGAAAATATCAACAAACAGCAACAAACGCACTCCACGAGCAGAACTACAGATTCCTATCCAGAAAATAAAAAATAAGTATAGAAAACATATAAACTTAGTTTTTGTAACAGTTTGAAATGTTTTAAACCTTGCAGTTTGAAACTAGCATGGATGTGTATCCCATAAATGCAGAAATCCTCCTCGTGGTGAACTAAGGTCCAATTGACGATGACGTAAGAGATATTCAGGACGGCTAGTGGATTTGAGTTAACGAATGTAGTTTACATTGTATCGATCCCTACAAACCAATATTTTTGATTTTGAAATGAATTTCATTTAGTCAAAAAACGTGTATGTTTTTCAAAATGGTTCCGAGCAAATTGAGTCGCGCTGTATCATGTGATTCTCTTTTCTTGATATAAAACGTAGAATCGCAGTAAAAACAATTTAATTTGGCATTGCATCAAAATCTAAGTTAAGAATGTATTTATTTGATACCGTTCAGTTCACGTACAAAAATAATCTATAGTAGTACACGTAGGAATTTTTCTTGAAGAAAGAGAGATGCAAAAAACAAAACGTAAGTTTTGTTCGTCTATAAATATGCATTTATTACGTTATACATGCATTTATTTGGTAAGGTCATATTTAAGAAAAGTTGATAAGATATTTTATGTAAGTATCCTCATAAAAATTCACGGTTATTTTTAGACTGTTCAATATTTACTTCGTTACACTCGTATTACATAATATTATGTATTATAATAATAA
Source organism: Cantharis rustica (assembly GCA_911387805.1). NCBI lineage: Eukaryota > Metazoa > Arthropoda > Insecta > Coleoptera > Cantharidae > Cantharis > Cantharis rustica. Next base: position 95,055,222 of record OU426877.1, read on the forward strand.
ACAATATACGAAAACCTTCCGTATAATATATAAAATACCGTTTAGTACCAACAAAAATTATGAATATCATATTTCAAGTGTGAATCTTTTTAATTACATATTATAAAAATATAAAAAATACATTTATTTTACTTAAACATTTTTATGTTATCCACAGTAGATTTGCAACATTATGTGCGTATGTAATGATGTTATAAACTTCCCTATGTATGTTAAATTTTAAGTAGTACATGTACTAGTATTTGTCCGTAATCATAGATGAAAAAAAAATAGATACACGAAACATAATTTCAATTTAATAAATTAATTTTTTAACTTGTGAAATATAATTAAATAATCTTGGAATAAACTAATAATAATTATATTAAAATATTCTGACGAAGACGTTTACTAACGTCGAAAGCTCAATAAAAACATTATTATAAAACGTTTAATTAACTTGTTTATTCCAAGATTATTTAATTTCAATTTATTGAAATTACGAATTTCATTGTAAAATTGATATCAAATGATGAGTATAAGCTTACAGAATAAAATATTAAATAGGTTTAGAACTTTTTTAAAAACACGCCGGAAGTTAAGAATTCATTTAGTACATTCATCATTCGAATAAGTCAATAAGTAAATTCAATATTTGATATTCAAAATAAGGTGTACCGGACTTAAGTATGTGTATATCATTTTTCAATCGCTTTAAATGTTTTATATTATAGGTTGCTATGAAATAAGTACAACAATCGTCAAATCGTTTACTTAAGAATCAATCTTGTTGTCAAGCACTCAGGAAACTACAGAGAATGTTATGTCTGAAGTTCTATTAGTTGATTTACACCTCGATGGTTTGCCATTGGATTCTAAAGCAGAAGGGGTATGGTCAGAACGTAGGTTGTACTTCGCCTGAAATTGATTTGGGTACCTCGAATTACTAGCAGTCACACACAATCGTAACTTTCCAAGATACTACAGTGATGATAAAAGATTATCTTCATTTATACTTTCCGAAAGTAAACAAATGTAAAGCAATAATTGATTTAATTTAGATAAAATTCTACTAAGTATAATGCAATACTCGCGCGTGCAATAAAAATGTTAGAATATGCTAATTTTAGTCAGCATAAACGAATAAATCTAAAATTTAAATCCAACAAAAGCTGTTCAAAATTACATTAAATAATCACAGTGCATAAACAAAAAAAATGTAAATCAATTATTGTAGTTTAGCACTGAATATAACGACCACAGGTTACATAACTTGAAAAAAATATTTGTAAAAAATATGTGCAATTATTTACTATGTATGTAAGTATCTACCTAATTTATTCATTGCATAAAAAAGTATTTAGTTGCGGTGGTGATGTACAATGTACATAATACAATAAATTTTCCGATTAAATTGGATGTAAGAGATATGCCTATTTTATACCTAAGTGATATTTAATATGCCGATATCATTTAGTAAACATACATTACAATTTTTAGACAGTATTGTTTTAGTTTGTGAAAGAAATGCAAAAACTTGTGGCGTAACACCGAAGTTTCGTTTCATAATAATTATAAGAACATAAAAATACTGGAAATTAACTGTACCGAATTAAATAATCTATTGAACAAAGCAACAAGTACGCAAGTGTAACGAATAAGTTACAAAAATAAATTTGGATTAAAAATTTAATAATATGCCCAACTTATTATTTATTGGCTACTTAATATTATCGGTAAAATATTTTACACCTGTTTGCATTTGTGTTTAAATTTACACATCTACTTTGTCGGTGTATTGTATTCACTAATGTTTTTGTTGGATGAGAGACCACTGATTATTTACGATTCATTATCGTTACGTATTAAGTTGACATTGTTTATCACTATTTTCCATTTAATATTTTCCATCAAATTATATAAATTAAAAAGTCAAAAATGTTTTATTGCTCGAAAGGATGCAATTACTTATGGGAGAAATCTGCTATTATCGTTTTCGCAATATTACAAGCTAGTTGTTACATTAGTGCAAGCTCTACACTTTATATTATATTTAGACCAAGTCAACTTGATGCGTAAAGAAATTTATTTTTTTCCCAAAGTACAAATTTTTTCTATAATAGTATCCCGAGGTATTGCAATTTATATATATTTTTTACGTTTTACGTATACCTACTGCTTTTTTACATGTTCTCTTTGTAATTCAACGTTTGTAATACTTATATTGTTTAAATTTTCAATTTCTTTTATTTTAAAAGTAGCTCCAATATTATAAAAAAAATGTAGAAATCTATCTAGAATTATGAACAAAGGGTGTTAGTAATCGAATGATTACTGGCATACACAACATGTAAATTGATTCATTGTATTCCAAATGCTGATATGATAAGAGTTTGGTTCAGTTATAGCTTGATATGTGATTTAATAGTTAAGAATAACTTTAGTAATTTATTACAGAGTTAAAAAATAATTATTTGACACTATTCTAGAGAACATCATATTTAATATCTACCATATACTTACATACTCCCAACTAAGAACTATAAATAATATAACAGCCCAAAAGTTGATATTTTAAATCTGTAAGTCTCGGTTAAATAAAACAAGAATAAATTAACAGTTATAATAATTACAAAAAACATTCGATTAAATTTCTAGTCGGTCTGTACTTTCGCTTGTAATAATTAAAAGTCATTGTAAACTGTTAATATTAATGTACCATATAAAATACCGTTAAAATACACGTAATAAGTCAAATACGTAAATATAAAACAATTCTATTATTTTCTCACAATAGACCCAAAGAAACGAAGACAATCAAGTTTCTTATAAAACATTATATTATTTATTATACCGTTTATTAAAATAAAGTATGTACTACTATATAATATGTACTACAAAATATAAAGAAAACTCGAATTTTGGAAAAATTTAAAAAATACAGTATAAAAACTGCACAAGCTTTAAAAAAAGCAACCTAAAGGACGATAGTGAGAGAAAACCAACTATTAGTCTGAAACAATGAATTATCAGTCAATAAATAATTTTTACTTGAATAGGTATAATAATTTTATTAATCACCCATAAATACATAATAAAACAATAAAACGTATATTAAATTGACCTATTGAAATTAAAAGATTATCAGTGCTCTATATAACAAACAATAATTATATTAGTCATCCGGGTTACATGTAAGTGCCAAAATATTTAAGATATATTAATATTGAATTTTTATTCACTTTTTTTGTGAATTTTAGTGAAGAATTAAGATAAAAAAGTGGATTTTCGGTCGTGTGATCTATCATTGAAGATAAATACTCCTTCTACAATACATATCCAAAGTGTGACGCGAAGCTACTGCTAAGCAGTTCCTTCCGCTCGGAAACGCATAGTTACTCACAAAATTATTCGAATGGTCCTATGTCAACAATGTAAATTATTGTACCTTTTGAAAACCTTTTTTTGTCATATGAAAATAACGTTTACAACAATACTTATCCGATATATTCCGTTACAAATTTCATTCCCTTCGTATTTGTTTCTATACCTACATTTTTCTAATAAAGCTTATACTTTCTTGAAAATTTAAAATAGATTCTGTCCAAACCATCGTTGTTAAGAATTACATAAAATTTAATATGTATCTAATTCAATTATTGGAAATATAAAATTATTGTAATGATATATGTTGGTTAACTACACCACAAAAGATTAAAATGATCTTCACCCAGACCGCGGGGATCTGATTTAAAGAACCGCGTTGTGAAAAATTAAAACCTCAATAATATTGATTAGAAGCGTGGTAAAAGATTTGCATAAAAAATAAATACGGGAATATGCGATTTTCTAAAATGACATACTACTTGCCTAAATTTACTTTTATGCAATGTTCTTCATCAGTAAATAAGAATTTGTTTCGTTTTTACGTAAACAAGGATTTAAAGATTAGCACTAAAAAGTGATTATTTAAATTTTTGTCATATTCTAAAAATAAACCACAGAAAACATGAATAAATCAGAGTATTATTTACAAAAATCTTCTTAAGCTTATCAATATTGTTCTCGAATTTGTAATATAAATTTTATACATATTAATACTAAACTTAAGCTTCTAAACAATATATCAGCAACAAGTAACTGTTGCTCACATATTTAATGTTTTAATATTAAATAACCAAAAGAAAAATTATTAATGTTACTAATTCGTAAAATTTCAAAGTTTTGCACACCGCTTTCAAGTTTAAATATACCCCATGAGTGCAAGACGACCAGTTTTACACATGGTTTTTAATGATTTTTCAAGTTTTATGCTCAGAAATGTTGTCAAGTTTCGTTCACTAATACATACATGTCTCGCTCCTCTTGGATATATGTACTATATGAAGCAGTACATAATTTAATTTATTTGCGAGTGCAGATAAAGAACAAAAATAAAAGACAACAAGAAATAAAGAAAAAAATAGAATAAGGAAATAGATTATTATGTATATAAATTCCTGTTAGTAGATAAGAAATTATTAAGATATTGAGAAAGATGACGAGAATGAAGACGTGTTGAAGGCGATCAAGTGGTTAAGAATGAGATGTAGTAGTAGTAGAATGAGCACCGTAGTAGTAATTCCAATCTAAGATGGTATGATCAGGTGATGGAGAACCTAAGAAGAATTGAGGTGGAAAATTGGAGAGAAAAAGTTGAAAATAAATACAAGAGAAGAAAACAATTACGGAATTAGGGGCATATTTTTGCAAAAACGTTAATTTGACATTACCACAAACAATTTTTGCCCAATTGCGATGTTGCCAAGCCTATTCCAACCTATGTATGTTGTTTATTTTTCCTTGAAAACCACGGCTTGTACCGGGCTTTGCAATCTTTGCTCTCTCCTCACTGTATGCTATAAAACTGGCAACCATTCCATGCTGAAATTACAGCACAAAGCTCTTTAGATGCTATACGTCGGTTTCAATATACGGTCTTCTAGGGTAGTTGTAGCTAGTTTTTTTTTCGGTTCTATGCTTAGATTTATATGTACCACTTTCACTAATTTCAGTTTGGTTACACCCTTGCAAATACAATAAAACAATATTATTTCTTTCGGGTTCACTTAGATGAATATTTCTTGGTATTTTTAAAATCAATGTTTATTTAAATAAACACTTTACAAAATTTTTAACTTTAATAACTTTAATAGAGTAATTTACTATTATTTTCTTATCACAGTAATATGAATACAGAAGTGACAAATTTTTAGAATTTTGCATACAATTAATATATAAAATTGTGTTATTAATTATTTGCTTGAAAATGGTTTTCGCAAAAATTATGAGCGATTTTAAACAGTACCTCACTATTATGGCCAAGGCTGTAGATAAAAACATAATTATAATTAATTAAAAAAATAATAGTAATCACACAATATCTAAAGTACTTGTGCCTGTCGATTAAACACATCACAGGATATGATAATTCTTAAACGTAAATAAATAATTTTGATTCTTCGTTAGAAAATAAAAACTTTACTCACAAACATCAGCTTGATCTTGTCTAATTTTCAATAAAATAATAAATTAGATTATATGCAAATAATTTTGATATACTATTGCAGTATATTATGTATTACTTGTCTACAATAAATTACTCATAATAATATTTTTATAATATGTACAGTAACAATTTTGGCAAAAAATTATCCATATCAATGAACTTCGATAGCATGCGATGTGCATGCCAAAATAATAATAAACAAAAAAAAGTATTATTTTTAGTAATTAGAACAAATAGATAAAATTTGTTACGACACTAATTAATAATCTTTTAAAATTTATTAAAATGAAATTATAGTGCAAGTGCAATATTTAAAAATTTAAAGTTTACACGAAATTAATCAAGTTGTTATTTAAAACCCAGTGATAAAATCTTGAACTTTAGTCTACTACATTAAGATAGTAAGATATAGTTTAACAAAAGATGTTACATTAAATAAAATTTTGATATCAAATTAAAATTTAAAAATTAATAAATTAATTAAAATTAAATAATTCTCATCAACAAATAGATATAACTATCGTAAAATAATGTAGGTATTAATTTGGAACATTAATGTGAATTTTGCAAGTTAAACATTTAAAAGTTAGATTTGGGATATATCGTAATATTTTGCGATATCAAATAAAAGAACAAACAAAAACAAACTAATAACACAAAAACTGTTTCAACAATAATTAATTGCAGTACTGCAATACATTTAATATAAATTTATGCTATAGAAAATTCTCGAGTTACTGTTTGATTGTAGTTATGCATATTAATAAAAAAAATGCATGAACTTGTTTATGATTTCATTATCGATTACTGCAATTAGAATGTAAAATTAATTGCACATCTGCATACATTAACGTATTAAACAAAATATTATTTATTGCGATTGTGTTTAAATAATATAATGAGTTCATCTAATCATGATGTTTTCATATAAAACTCATACCGTAAACTCGTCAAGTTTGGTTCAAATTCTATAAAAATGTTTAGAGGAATTTTCCCAGAAAATTTTTGAGCACGTCAACCTTATTTTTTAAACATTACTTTTTCTGCCGCTGACATTCTTTAATGTGTTTTGTTTTTTTTTTTAAATGGCAACCCTTATTTTTCTTTACGGATTTGCTACAGTTTTCCGAGTATGAAAATGTCAAACATTATGATCTTGAAGCGAAAACTTTTAGAGATAATCAGTACCAAAGTTACAAAATACATTTAATCAACGACTTCAATAAACCACAGACCACTGATTACAAAATTCTATAATTACTGTCAAAACCGTGTTATTTTTTTCCAGCGTCTTTTTGATAATTAATTGGTAGATATACTTTAATATTTTTATATCATGCATTTTTGAAACTTGCAGTTTTTTTTTAGTTGGAGTGATGGCCATTGCATTAATAATGGTTATCATAAAATATTTTCTACTACTGCAATATTTTTTTGAAAAAATAAAATAATATATAATATGTATTTGCAACTATTAATTAATAAGCATGGGTCTAACAAGGCAATCAGTCCCAAAAGTTTTTAAGAAAAAATGTAGAATTTGTTAGATTACATTAAAATAAAGAGATTAAAGTTTCAATTTTTCGTGTAAGAGCCACTTACTACTTTGAAGTGGGCAGGGCTTAGCTCCATTCTATTAACGGTGTATTTAATTTACGTAAATAGCTAAATCACAATTTTTTCAAAGCCGCAATTGCCGTCAACGATTACAACAATTAACATCGTAACACGTTTATATTTTTAATTGGTGAAATAGCTGAATTTTACTTAAAAACAGAGAACCCTGACCTTGTCGATTCGTGATTTTGGAATGTCTGTCGCATATAGGAGTGTTTTTTTAAAGTGAAATGGGTTTGGAGTTTTACTTAAAAACTTCAATGTTCAACGATTAAGCAAGAAATGTTTACCTACCCCTATAAATAAATTCACGAGATAAGCAAAGTTAAACTTATGGAAACAGCCAATATAATATTCGCATTAGATTTTTACAGTTTTTTGGCTATTTTTTATCAGTATTTTTAAATGATCCTCAAAATTTTATGTTTATATTTGTAATTTACGCCCTCAGCTATCATAATTTCAGTAGAAATTTTTTAAATTCGTGGATATAAAGTATCGTCCTATTCCCAATTGATACATAATTTTAATACGAATTAAATTTATTTACTTTGCGCATTTCCCTTTCAAAAATAATATCGTCTTGTGTGTTCATTACCGGTGGTACAATCACTTATATGTATGAATATTCTATGCTGATAAAATTCGATTGAACCCATTGACGGTTATGCTCTTCAATAAGCTCCTCAGTTTAGACTTGCGAGCTCAGTAATAATAATTGTTTAAGGTATGTTTACATATTGTAATTGACACTAATTGATAGGAATCAAGAAAAAGTAAAGAAAAAATATTTTCCACAATGCTGCAATATTTTTGAAATAATTTTCTAGTCTTAATTAGATAAAATACAACTTAAGTTTATTAGTCAATAACCAGTAAGTAATTATTATAATAGTAACTAGTTATAATAATTAGTAAAATTACTAAAATATCGATACAATATTATGTTATTTTGAAAGCAGCGAAACTGTGTAATACCTATAGAATAAGTATATTTTTTTGTAGTACAAACAAAAGTAACTATGATAATGTAACTCAAGTTCGTTTGGATATTTGATAAGATTTCGTATAATTTTTTTCATTACGTGATTATTTATACGTATATATGCATATAAAAGCATGATATTTTGTTTCTACCCTCGCTAGCGTTATCTGAATATTTTGAAACGTTGACTGTATTACTATAGCCCAACATATTTGTAATTAATTTAAAAAATACTATGAATAACATAGCAAGTTGTCTAACTACTTAAACAATGGAAAATGAAGTATGTACATAATATAATAATATAATATAGTACATAAACATAAAATAAACATTAAACAATGAACATTATGTACATAAATGCACAGAATCTACAAACGAATTTAAGTAAACAAACTAATGCATTATTATTAGAAAACTTCAAAATACGAGTAATAATAATTATATTAGCAGGATAATATAATTATGTTATAATAATATAACATAATCCTAAAAAAGTATTTTCTTATTTATTTAGTAGTGCAATAGAACGTCAAACATAAATCGGCCATCCATTTTAAAACGACGAAATAATCATATCTTTGCCCAAGCAGTAAGTCACGAGAGAGATGTAGTGTACGGATGTATTATACATCCGTGATGTGGTGTACATGCGGTAGGAGATATAAGGAAATGTTTGTGAGATCTGGGTGCGACGTGGTGAAATGTATGGGATATACGAGGAAATGTCTCAAAATTGTTAAAAATTTGAAATCCGAAGATTACTGGGAAGATTTTCAGGAAAAGATGTGATGTACCGATTCTTTCAACGCGATTTACCTCATTCCTTTGTTGTAGGTTATGTTGCTATACATATGTTCAGGAACTTACATCTTCTGACGTTTCCACAAGTACAACAAATATGCAGTAACGTAACACTGGCGCGTGGCTTCCTCGCATATATTTTTTGAGTACTGTCAGTTAACTCTCACCACAAATTCAAAAATTTCAACTAAACAGTAAGAAAAAGGACAATTTTCTGAGTATAATACAACAAAAATTTTTGCGAATTACGCATTAGTTTTCGAAAAAAAAACAGCATTTTAAAGTTATTGAAGGAAGGAAGTTGTTGTACGATACACCCCGATGCCACGAGTCGCTCGACAGTAACTCGCACGTTAAGCTCCCCTTTCTCATTTCTGTTGACGGTACGTGTGCTTTGATATACTCTTATAACAGTTTTTATAAAACTTTTAACAAGCCGTTAAAGACAAGATCAGTTCCATCGGTTAGTTAAATTTAATAGCTTGTTAAAAGTTTTATGAAACCGAGCATCAATGTTCGCTGTCAGTTGCGGTCGACACCCGGACGAGTTCTATGGCTTCGACTTCCACCGTTGGCGAGTTCTGTTTATTTTAAAATTCGTAATGTGTTTGTCAAAATACAGGCCCGGAGGGCGCTGAAAGCGTCCGGATGGTATGTTTTGATAAACTCAACCACGGCCTCTCGTGATTCCATGTTAAAGCGAATTTTTTCCTATCTAAAATTTTTGATTTTTAAATTCTATTTTTTCGAAAACTAATGCCTAATAATCCTAAAAAAAATTTGTTTTAATATGCTTAGAGAAATGTCTTCTTTCCTATAGTGCAGTTGAAACTTTGAAATTCGTGGTAAGGGTTTTCTGACAGTTCCCTATTTTTTATAGCAAGGCGATACGATGTGATCTTCAGTTTTTTCTTTTTTCTAATCCTGTTGTATAAAATTCGTTGGCGATCAATGCGTTCACCATCTGGTTAAACGTGTAGCTTTGGAAGACCCATGAAGACAGAGTTGCGTTACGAGACTAGTGCTACACGTGTGAACGCGTTATTTTGAATATAATGTAAAAAGAAATGAAGAATTTGATAACTTCAAATGCAACGACAGAATTCTTGATATAAAACTCTAATGGTTTTTGTTAACTGTAAACATGAAGAAAATAAAGTAACTAAAAATATTTAAACTTGAATAAACAATAATTTTAAATGACGTAGCTGAAGAAGGTCAGATTAATAAGATTCAAAAATGTAAACACTACGCAAATTATGATGCAGGAACGGATGCACGGTGCAATAATGTTTCTAGAGACAGAAGCAAGTTCAATTTACTTTTATTAAATAACTACTGCTTGAATAACTTCACCTAGCATGGTGCATGGAGTATCCATAGAAACAGAATTATATTGGATTTAGCAAAATAAGCAAAGTAAAAAATTATAACAAGTACGTACAAACAAGATACTAATTTATTTAAACAAAATGGTCACGATCTCAACTAAGCGGGATAATAATTTTTATATAAAATATATAAAACGGGATTATACAACCGAGTTATAAAAACTTCAAATTGGACATTGTAAAATATATGTAATGAAGTACCATATACTTGACACATTTATAATAATAAACCAATTATCGTTACTTGAGAGAAATTATAAAAATTAGGTCAAGTGTAATAAATGGGTAAAATGGAATTTAAAACGTCTAATTATTTTTATATGATATATAATACACAATTCTCAGTAGAATAAAACAGGTAATTAATAATATAGCAATAATAAAAATTAATATTCATTTAATAGCTCGTTGTTTACTTATATATTTTATTTACTATGTATACGCCGTAATTTATTTAAATTTGATTAACTACGTAATTGGTATGTATCGTTAGCAATAAGTCTAATCTTTCCTGATAATCGGCGATATCACAAAATCGCAAAAACATTCATATAAAAATAGCCACTATATAATAATATAACCAACATAAAAAACACTACGAATGTAATTATGTTTAAGTTTTACAGTAATAATCAAATTGAACTGAAATCAAGTGTAATTCATAAAGCATAAAGGTCATAAATTCTGCCCTGAATTAATATAAACTATTTTAATTATATGAAAAGGTCATACGCAAAATAAAACTCTCCTACATAGTGATATCATAATATAATATGTAAAATTATCAGTTTAATACAATGTAGTACGCATAATATGTTAAATGCGGTGCATACGTAACGATATTTGCATACATCCCGTAGATCTGTCTGGTCTAGAAAACTTTGCAAATATTTTGAACTGTACGAAGGTGTACAGTTTGTTAAATTTCAATTTTTGGCAGCTGTTAATAACGACTAGTGTATGTATGGTACCATATCCTTTAGGTACGAAATTTATTGAATTAATGTATTATTCTAGAAGATTAATCAATTAAACAATAAGCAAAACCGATTGAACAATGGCATCGACCGCAACGGTTTGTACAAACCCCAGGCAATGTATACCAAGTTTGGGGTTAATTTTCAAACATTTTTGAAAATTAGGGTTCCTAGAACAATATTAAAGTTAAAACCACGAACTACCGCAGTTAGAAAGGGCAGACATTTATTAGCAATTTTAAAATTTAGATATATTTTACTGAAAATGTATTAGTATACTACAAAAATAAAAAATTATTTCTTCATAAACATGCTAAATTCATTTTTGCAAAATTTTATTACCCCACTATAAAAGCAATAAATTAAAATAAATAATACATTTTATGTATTGTTTTGAAAATTGAATTTTAAATCAAGTTAAGTTATGGTTACAAAAGTTGGAATGGGACGAATTATGATAAAAATCCCACACGTTCTTCGTTTTTGCATGTTTTCATTTTAGAAATAAATCTACCGCAAGAGAAAGCTGCTGCTTGATACAAATTTCAAAAGATTTATAATTAATTTTTGGCAAAATGGCTCTCCGAGATTAAAACGACTTCCTGGTAATAACTATGGTCATTTTAGAGTTATGAATAAAATATTTATTATATAACTTGAGAACGTTTTTAATTAGTGGTAATGCAAAGGTTATTTAAAGCGATTAGGATATTTTTATATAATTTCGTCGTGGAAAAAAAACAATATACGAAGAAGTTCGAGCATAATATCTGCTCTCGATTGAAAATGTAACCATCGCAACTAGAAAAAGACAATCCAATAACTAATAGTAGTATTATTTAATAAAAACGAAACCACCCGATTCAAGTCATTACAATAATTTGTGTATTAATATATTGTAAACTATAAACATTTACTTAAATTGTAACATTGCATTGTATAACAAGAAAATTATTAATGTATTTTAAATCAAACGATTTCAATAATACGGAATCTCAAAATTTGCCTCAAGTTACCGTACACCCTATATAATAAACAGTTACGTAAATGAGCATTTAAATAAACAACAATAAAATTCAAGATTTGAAATATAATTAATTTACAAAAATATAGAGTAAACAAACATCTCAAACCCTCAACAGGTTGCGTAAAGTGTGATAGACGTAATGACTGTGGAACCGCATTCAAGGTTATGCGAAATATTTAGTAAAAACAAGAAAACAAAATTTCCGAACATTTGAACGAAAAAATATGCAACATTTCTGTAAACAATTCGCAGTCAATGCAAAAACGCAATTGGGACAATTATTATTACGCCTCAAAACCTTGCATTTTAATACTTGCATATTTTGTTTTTCACGATTTATTTTAATAATTTAGGTACAAGAAAAAACGAAAATAGCTACTAACCTAGGTGGAGTATCCACAACAAAATTATAATTTGCTGGTGCTGGTGCCGAAAACCAGGGGGTTGTCATTGTGTAATTACTACACATGACACTTCTGTTAGTATATCCCAACATTTACACAAATATTACTATCATAACAATATATAAAAGTTTAATAAATTTCAAGATTTCTAAATCATTAAAATATGCCACGCAATAAATAATTCGGTAGCAATATAGTTGATTTGCAAAACAAGCCAATATCGTGCGAATAACTCGACGACCGAGAACTAACTGCGCACCAGCGGCAACCCGCCGACTCTCGTCAAACTCACCTTGGTAACAGAGGACCTTCGGGAGATACGCACGCCTCTGGAGGTGAATCCTCCTCAGTCTCATATTCGCGATTATCCATTTTCACCTTCATCTGAAAACAAATTAACTTTATCACATATCTGTCATTATTTTAATATTTTAAATTTATTTATTATTAAGATGGAAAACAAATTTAACAAACATTGCATTTGAACGGAAACCGCTATACGCATTGCTATTGTATGCCAATTTTAATTTAGGTATACTAATTTTTATTTTACAAAGTAACAAATTGTTTATACAATTATTTGCATTATTAGCTTGTTAGTTAATGCAGTAAAATAATAAATTAAAAAAATTGGAAACTTGCAACGATCACAGGTTCATAGGTTATTGTTGTTTACAGATATTTGTGAAATATAAGTTTACCGTAAGGATCAATAGCAAAGAAATATTTAAATTTATTAAAGAAATTTTACATAGGAAAACGCAAGAAGTTATATATTTTTAGAACATTATTATTTTATATCAGAGATAGATTTATTAAAACAAATAGCTCAAAACTTGCTATTAATTATTTCAATTAATTAATAAGTTAATATTTATCTTAAATTATAACAGTCTCTGCATTGCCGATAAAAGGGGAAACATGTCAATATTATGAATTTTAGAGAAGATCAACATTTAAGTTTATTTAATTTTTTCACGTGGCACATCGAAGTATCTATACAGGATGATCCTGAATTCTTTTTCCTGAATTCTAGATTTAAATTTTTTTTTTTACTAATATTAAGAATTTATTTTAAATGTCATAGTTTCTGAGCGACAAACTTTAAAAATTTTAAAATTCCAGTTTCATTTCGAATTGTAAAACATCATAGTAAATACTGTGTGATCGCTGGTTCAGTTGCAATGGGACAATACTGGATTCGAATTATGAACTCGACAAAATTTATTAACTTGGTCTTCAAGTGAACATCGATACGCTTTAGAGAATAAAGTAAAACAGAGAAAATGAAGGCTGCAGAGAAGCCAAGTATTCCGAACGGAATGAAAGCTTATTTGAATTGAATGGTTTTGCTACAGCAGTATGATTGAACATAACACGAATAAGTGCGTCTTCAAGTTCGACATTAATAAAAATATTATTTATAAAAGCCTGTTTTTGGTTTGTCCCATTACCGAACTACTTGTTCACTATGTTTTAATAAATATTTGAAAATAATGGCGACGTTTACTGAACACTTGCGATTACTATATTCTCAAAGTTATCGGTACTTTAATGATCATTAACTTCAAATTACGTTATAAATTACCATTAGGTGTATGACTACATGATACAGAAAAAAATAAATTTGCAATTATGTTTAACGGTCATTAAATTCTCAGTGCACGAGGTATTCGTTAGGTGTTCCGACGAAAAGCTTCTATTTTTTTTAAGTAAGAATAAAAATTACAATATTTTATCATTCAAAAATAAATTTACTTTTGTAAAATTTAAATCTTACTATATATTCTTGTGGTTATCAATAATAATAAAAATCATTCATGCAGAATAGAAATAATTAAATTTTATACCTTGCTATTATATTTTTAAAAAATATCATATTCCTATTGTTATAATGCATAAATCTACATAACTAAACAAAGTTTACAAAAATAATTAATTGTTGTATTAGGAGTTCATTTTCTCGAGTAGCAGGTAAATCGTATGCATATTATAATAAATTTCCACGATATGTTGCTAGGCAAACAGTTTTATTAAACTGTTATCATCGCATAATATTATAGCAGAAATTGCAATACGAATATAGGTGCAAGAAACTACACTCTTTTACCGTTGTCGTTGTATAATATAATATTATATATTTCCTACAGATAAACGATAATAAGATTTCAGTTACGCTAACAAAAAAATGATTATTAGTACATATTAGCAAAGTATTGCTTTACATGGAAGCAAGAACTTATATTCTGTAAACTAATACCAGCCATCTTCATCTTATAATAAATATTTACATTATTTAAAAAAACTTACACCGATATAAAAACAGACAACCTTTTCTGTTATTGAATAAATTATTACCCGATTACATCTCATTACCTCATTCCAAATCGTTGTTTATGTCGACACCCTCCATCTCATCTCAAATCTTATAATTTAGTGCTTTTATTAAATAATCAAAAATTAATGCTAAGTACACATTATACGGTGCGGGCTTCAATTATGTACCGGCCTTAACTGGTACAAACAAAATGAAATAATTCTATGAATATTTTATTTTAAGAAACATTTTTTATAAGAATTACTTACATAAGTCGCACGATTTAAATTTTAAATCGGTGTATTCGAGATGGGTCCATAGGAGGTAGATCAATTTTTATAGTCAAATTTTTTATTTATATCTCCTATATGAAATACCGTACTATGCCGTTTTACCAACTGTATTTGTGTCTTTTTAAAAGAACACACAAAAGTAGTTTTCAAAAATTCTTTTTTGTAAGTATTTTACAAAAAATACAAAAATAAAAAAAGTTTTCTACTGATTACATGTTCACTATTAAATTTAATGTAATTTATCAAGATAGCATTTAATACTTCTTTGTATTTATTACAAAAAAATCAATTGCTAATTACTATGATTTCATGAATCATTAGCGGGAAAGTAGTGACTTAGTACACATATTTTAAAGCAGATTATTTTCTTAACTTTTTTACCAGAAGCTAATATGTCGTTTTATCGATATCGATTTATAATATGGCACTTACTCTAATATACCTTTTTGAAAGAGGTAGTTTATATTTTACAGCTCAGTGAAAGATCTAGTTTTTGGGAAATTGAAAAATCAAACTAGAACGAGAATTTGGATTTGCGTCTGAATTGTACCAAATGATCTAAAAATAATATTACTCTCAACAACATTGTTTTTTATTTCAAGCAACAATACGTTTAAATTACTAATTTATGAAGCCCTTGATACGTCGAGGCTTACAGCATACTTACATTAATTTCATAGATCTACTGCTGTACAATCATGCTATCGAGCACTACTATATTCTTCTGATTTACCGGAAAGTACGTTTTCAACTTAAGCAACATGTTTTATTAAAAATTAATACCTACAATGCAATAAATTATAATCGCAGAACTATTAAAATAATTATTATGCAATGTATAAATTAGGTTTAATTTTATCATTTTAAAAGAATATAATTTCAGTAGGTAATAGTTTTAAATTGTTTTGATAAAGCATACAAAACAAAATCACTCTGTTAACTTTTATTAACTGTTTTGTGTTGGCCTATTCAAACATTATTATGGTAGGTCGTGAAAAGGCTTACCGCAAATTAGACGACAAGGTATCTGCGAATTTATAAAATAAATATAAATTACCATAATCTAAGGTTCTATGTAAGCTATTTTATACAACTTCATTAACAATCTAGAAGCGCGCATCTTATATTTTTGATGGTTCTTTTTCATAGTGTTATTCACGAAAAGAAATTAAATTCATGATTTGATTACAGATTAGTTAAACCATCTACATGTAGTTTTGTGTAAGAGCAAGTGAGTTAAACCAAGGGTAAAATGTGCGTAGTGGTCGTGAGTTCGAATCTCAGATGCTCTAGAATAGAGCTGAATACTGTACATCTCATTTATGCAGTGAAAGGAAAACGTGCTAGCTTCTAATTTATTCTATTTACAAAACAGTGGAATACTTATAAGCTGTAATCCTGTATATTGCAGAAATTACTCGTAGTCAAAAATTACGGTTTAAACCGGAATATTTGTTTTGGTTCCAAGAGCGTCCAGCTTACTAAAGCTTCACTGCAGTGGCGTTTCATGAAGTCATTGACGGCCAAAAATAAGAAACGCGCTTTGTGGCTACAATATTTTAGTAATCTGGTATGTGAACATAGTAATTAATAATAAACCTAATTTTGATGCTTCTGCAGCTCCTATGGAGGAGCCCGCCTGCTACACTGTGTAACAAACAAGGAAATAATTTTACTATTGCCCTATAAAATTTAACGTAGTTGACGCACGTAATTATTACATTGATAAGTTTATATGCGTACCTTCAATCACACATTAAATAATTTAACTATAGTTGACAAATTTAACTATAGTTAAATTATTTAATATAATTTAATTTAATTATTTAATAGTAACGTAATATGAAACAAAGATAAAATTAAATTTTAAAATAAATTAATTTGAAATACTTTTTAAATTTTTAATTAAAAAAAGGAAAAGTTGATTATAACATAAATTTGTAAGCAAGCTCAAATTATATTTTTACATTGTTTATTTAAAAAATAACGTATTTCTATATTTTTAAGTTTATCACCCATCCCCTAAAAGAAATTCTATGAACAGACATGGATCAATCAATGATTATGTAGTATTACGTATAATAATTTTAGAAATTTTATGCTATTGTAAATAATTTTATATATAAAATTTTATAGTTTTTAAAATGATATGTAATCAAAATTTTGTATAAAAAACGATGATGTAAAATTATGGATCTTGTCCAAATAGTCAGGAAATATAGTTTATATTGATTTTATAAATTTGTTTAAATAATATTAATTATATGAAAGCAATTCACAAAATTTACAAGTCATCTAATTTATTTTCTAGCTTCTAAAATGTATTATTTTAAAAATTTTGAGGGTAAGAACACCTAAGATGATTTGTAGGATGCACGGAATAAACATTATTAATCTATTTAAAATATACATTTTTATAATTATTATTAACAAAAATGATAATAAAAATGAATAATAGTGGCGCCAGAACTACCTACTATAGTATCTACATAATATTCACCACAAATAAGACTGTAATAAGCAACTGATTGCTGAATTGCTTATTATGTCCTGTATTATCTAATTTAGATAAATTACTATGAAAACAAATTAGTTAGGTATTGAAAAGTTAAAATTAGTAAAAATATCTAAGTACAATACAATCAAAACAATTTTAGATTTGAAATAATGGATGTGGGTGATTCTCCCGAAACGATTCTTTTACATATAACCATATCTTTTTTAAATGATGTTTATGATTTGTTTTGTGTTTTTATTTTAGAATAAATTGGTTTCTAATATTTTGAGATCTTCCTAAAATATAATTTAAAAAATTGTTTAATTACAAAAAATTATTTCTTTTGACTGTAACTAACACGACTATCACACTGTAGCAAGCTAAAAAATTATTAAAACAGTTTAGCGAATTATTAGATATTTACAATCAATCTCTAAAAAATTAAATAATAATATCGTATACTAGGTGTCTCTAATATAAATCGAATTCTGGTAACCGTGTTGACACATTATTTTTCTGGACTGATGTAAATGAGTTAGTTAACATTGTATGTGGAAAAGAATTTGTCGCTCTAGCAAACCTTTTAGTAGCTATAGCATTAACAATTTTTTTGCTGCTACAACAAATTTTTTACTTCCATTTCAAAGTTTTTTCAGTTTAGAAAAAAATGTGTTGTGCCGATTAGCAGTAAAAAAACTGTTGATGCTATAGCTACGAGACTAAAAGCTTTGTTTGGGCGACAAATCCTTTTTCACAGTATATTAGTGAATTAAGTGAGGTTACCTGAATTGCAAACAATGCCTTCTGATTTTCAATTCCTTCTAGTTTTGATTAAATTGTTACTGCATAATTTTTGTTTTTGAATTTTTTTATATATTTTGTGTGTTCACTATCACTAAATAGAACATGTTAAGTATTGAACATCCTTTGAATTTGTGAGATATGTATATTGTGTTAACTTAAACATTTTAGTTCTAAAAAGTGTTTGTGCATTTTTTAGTTTGTTCTAAAAATTTGATATGATGGATCTTTTGACTTATTCAAAAAACCATTGACTAAGTTTAAGAGAATACTACATCACATGAATATTACGTCTACGTGTGTTATGCATCTTGATATTTGATTGTTAAATTATTTTATTTGTAGTAAAAAGGTTTTATCCGCCAATAAAAGTATTATTATTATTAATTAAGCATGGGTCATACATACAAGCATGTCAAGAAGAGAATCGGTATCCAGTGTCGTTAGAAAAATACACTTATATAAAATACACTTATATACAAAATACAATTATATTCCACGAATATAATTTAGGGTTTCATAAGCCAAAAAAAGGATCAATGCAAAAAATGTCTATTTTATAATAACTTGACAAATTCTGAAAATATTCCACACGAAGAGAATCATAGTTTGAATATTGAACTAAAGAACTCTGCTAGAGAAAAATGGAGCAACCGGTCAAATATTTTACTTGCGTAAATTAGAAGTATACAATTTGACTATGTACAATTTGGGCAATCAAGATGTAATTAGTTTTGTATGGAATGAAACGGAAGGAAAATGAAGTGCTAATAAAATAAGTTCTTGCGTTTATGATTATATTTTAAATCATACAAAATATGATATCATACACGACTTCGGTGACAATAATGTCGAACGGATGTGGTAGTCAGCAGAAAAATTCCATTTTTGCAGGAATATGACTGTATACGCTTACAAAATATCTAACACTGGGAACACTTAACCATAAATTTTTTCAAACTGGACACACTGAAATGCGACTCAATTCCTTCAAAAATTGAACATAAATCAAAACACGCACCAGTGTATACACCCGAAGGTTTGACTCAGCTCATTAGATGTGCATGAAGAAATCCACGTTCTTTTGTCGTAAGGAATGATATGGAATATGACGATTTTTGCGATTTTAAGTCAGTTCGCAACAAATTCCATGACGAAAAGCACTATGAAAAAACTGCACCAAATAAAATATTTTATAAAACTAACTTCAATCAAGAAAACTTTACTGAAGTCGTGATCAAGCAGAAAAGGGAAAGACCTCAAGTAGAATACGTTCAAAAATCATACAATGAAAAACTACCAATAGCATAGCTAAAACTGCAAAATTTAAAATCCATGTGTAAAGCTTTGACGATACCAAATGTGTATCATCATTTTTACAATTCGTTGCTTAGTAGCAAATCTATAAAGTACAAATTGTCAGCACCCGATATTGACGAAGATTCAACAGATGAATTTTAGGTCAAATAATCCATTTTTATTGCAATAAATGTTATTAAACAGTGAAAAACAGTGATAAGATGTTTTATTTTTTGTTGTACGAATCATCAATAATTGATAAATTTACAAAGCCAAAGACATCAATGTGCAAAATAAGCCCAAAAAATTTAAAAAACCAAATTACAAAAATACCTAGTAAAAAGACATTAAACATACACCGAGAGAAATAAACTGTTAATTTAACTGAAAACACGTTTACTCAACAGTTATTCGTGGTTAAATACGGCGAATGCGGTTGCTACATTCTAATAATAATTAAAAAATTTAATTTTTAAAATGTTGAATTAATAAATATAGAAGGTAATTTAACGTTTTCCTTTAAACTGTATCATAGTTGGAATAATTGTAAAACACTGTTGAGCGAAAAAAAAAGCTAGGATTAATGTAACATAGTATATTTTATTTCAACATTAAAAAAATGTTATTTAAAAACACTCCGAAGTTTGATTTAAAGTTATACATTTTTAATTCAACAATTAAAAATGTTTATAGCAACTTAGGGCACCATTGAAAAAAACATGCCCAATATTCAGTGAAAATGTGTTTTGTGTTAAAACAACGTCAAAAATTAAATTTCAATCGTTATAGTTGGTTAACTGAAATATCGTCTATTTCACTGCAATAGGTGAAGAATTAAAACTAAATAGGAAAAATTATTGACACAACATAAAATAGTAATTGATTAAATATTTTATTATATTAAATTACAATTAATACATTATTAAAAAATAATAATTAAAAATAAAATAATTTCAATAAAAAAATTTCAAATTTATGCACATATAAATTTATATAAATTATAATTATTTTATAAGGTAAAATGTAAAAAATTTACATAGAAACATACATACTACATTACTTCTGTAATCTATGATCTTTTTAGATCGTAATAACTAATAAAACACATTTCTTGCAAAATTTGAATTTCATAAACATATAAATGGGCCTGTAAACATACAATTTTTTCATTTTTAATCCAAAATACAATTTTTCATCTTTTATTAATATAAGACAAAGACAATGGAAATTTAATCAATTTTACAATAATTAAATGACGTGTGAATACGCACTGCAGAAAATAAATTAAAAAAGAAAAAAACTAGCGAAGGTGGGAATAAAACCGTGGACCCACTGGTTCCTAGTCTAACTCTTTCTTACCTGTGCTACGAAACTATTTGCTAATTGTTTCACATCTTGTCTTCAAACTCCCTTGACAATATTTCAAAGTCGATTTTTCGAAAATTTCTGGCTATCTGGTCCTACCGCTTTGAGTTGTTATTGGAGGGTCAAACTTTCAGCACAATAAGTGGCAAAACTTACAAAAATGCGGAGGTCATATAATTCCCTTGTCAGTCGAAAACGAGGCGACGAAATAAAAAAATATCTGTAAACAAAAATGAAGAGATGAAATTATCTACAAAAAATATCTTAAAAGTAGTTTTGTAAAAGCGATTTTTATATGCTAAAAAGGGTTTTCAAAAAGTTCAATTTACATTGCTAACATAGGAGCGTCCGAATAGTTTTGTGAGTAACTGTATATTTTGTGCCAGTTCAAAACTATTTTACATCTAATTTACTTTATTAAAAATTACCTGAAAATACTACTATATAATCTTGGAAGCCCCAATCCTTTAAAATTTCTTCCAGAATATTAATTACAATAAATAATCTGTTAAAGATTTAAAATTTTGTTAAAATTTTAAACTACTAATAAAATTTATAATAACTTACCTCAATTGAAATCTTCACAAACGCACTTCACTAGAAAATTTGAACAAGCAATGCAAAAAATAATGCAAAGACGCCACACGCTTACGCAATAATACCGTCTTATAAAGTTGCATTTTTCATGTTTGCGGGGGAGTTTGCTGAATTTTTTTAAATGTGCTACGATGTAGTATTTTATTTATAAATGTTTATCCAAATATTTTAAGTATTATTTTAATTATACAGAGTCTTCAAATAATAAAGTATATTTTATTAAGTTAACATTTATACACTGTTGACTGAATATTTAAGATCTTCGTGGCAATGAAAATAATCTTCAAGTTTAACTATATCTCATTTTGTGCCAATATAATAACCACACCAGTTTAAAACTCTCGAAATTGTTGTCACAACCTCAAATTTAACTATTCCATGTAAGAAAAAAAGTGTTACTTTAATTATTTTGGAATGTTGTTTTATTTTCAACATTTTTATCGTTTGATTGAAACTAAAAAGCTTTAAAATTAATAATAGTTTGATTCAAACTTTTTTAAACGACTGCAATAAAGTGCTTAGTGCTATTTCAATCCTTCATTTATTCATTTAATGTGAAAATATTCAACCATGCAAAAACTGTTACATTAACCATGGCAGTTTTCTCAGTGTACCATAATCGTGGGTATTCTGCGAAAATGCATTAAGTCAATTTTTATAATTTTGACATAATTGAATTTGAAAGTTTGTTTTCTCTGAACATCTTTATGTATTTTTGACTTATAAAAGAAATTATCTTGGCTAGTTCTATAAATATGACTTTAGTTCGTTTTTGCAGCCTATACAACGTTCACCAAGCAAGAACAGAGCATGATTAACTAAACAAAAAACAACAAAATAATTTTGACTTAATGCATTTTCGTAGAATACCCACGATTATATAAGTATGTAAAAACTTGTTTTCATAACTTTAAATTCTGATTTTTCATGAAGACTTAAACAATTTAAGTCGTTGAAAATTACATTGGTAATTTTGGCATAGAGGCATATGTAGTAAAACATGAACTTCGGGCCAAAAATTATATATAAAAAACTAGTTTGATTTTTAAAAAGTTAATTTTGTTCCCCCTTTCCCCAAGAATACATTAAATGCATTTATTTATGTATGTATCTGTTACAGTAAAAGTGCAAAAACTTTAGTGTCACTAGTAATGCTACTTTTTAATAAAATTTGGTATTCTAAATTTATCAAAGGTTATATTAATCTGCTTTATTACAATTAGGGAATTATTAACAGAAATCAGAGAATTAATTATATTTTATGTTGCAATTTTTACTTCCAATAATTTGATCAGTGAATGTGCAAAATCACTAGTAAATACATATGTACAACCACTCAATTTTTTATATTCAACCTTTTAACGATAGGTATTATATTTCAATTAAAATTGAAAAAATTATTATTAAAATTAAATAACCAAGAATTTAAAAAAATTACTTAAAATTGAATGGTGATTTTTTTTCAATTTTGTTCGGTATATTTTTTCTTGCTTCTTGTTACTATATTTTTACGTTTTTCTTATGTGAAATACTACTGACGATCAATAATAATTGTGAAATAAGAGCCTTTATATCGTATTACAAAGTTTTTTATTTTAAATTTTCATTATTTTTAATAACGTAATTTTTTCATATTTTATTTTCTTGTTTATTCAAAAGTCCAAACCTGTTAACTGTTAATTATTGTTTTCGTTGTTTTTTAAATATTAGTTTTCTATGTAAGTATGTATTCTTTACTTAACAGTTAAAATTCATTATTTTAATATTTTGTTTAGTTTGTTTATTTTAACATTACATACCTACTACTAACTACCACACTATCGACTTAAAAATTCATTTTTTAGGTTATTTCTCTATTATATTTTTTATACGAAGAAAAAAATTTATTTCTGGAATTTACCCTAAATATTTTGTATAAATTTGCTATAAGGAAAGTATAATCTTCTGGATATAAAAAATGAAATGTTAAAATAGGTTATTATTAACATCTCTAAAACAAAAGTTGAACTGTTGTTTGAGAAAACATACTGAAATATTATTTGTTTTCTGTATAAAGATAGCAAATTTTGTTGAAAATTTTATATAGGTAAATAATTTTTAGAGCACCAGAAAAAGTGCAAAATAATAAAATGATTAAACAAATCTCTGAATGCTACCACTAATGAAATCAAATAAATATGGCGGTTAGCTTTAGAGGTAGGTTACAATGAGCATGTAATTTGTAAAATTTCAAATATAGCTTTGCTCAAAATGCAGACTTCCTGTGAGCTTCATCTCAACATGTTCGACAGGTTTGTGTAGCTTTGGCGAACTCCTAGCTATGTTCTTTATGGTTTATGTGGTTTTGTAAGGGTAAAAGTAGAACTTATTCTGGATAGGCCGTACAAGCACATTATATTATAATATAATTTAACATTACTATTCATTGCCAATGACGGACGAGACTAAAGTAAAACAATTGCTGTTATACGAAATTAAACCTTTAAGTATGACAATTAAATGATATAAATTCAAGTTCTTGCCGTTCGAAAAAAATATATATTATGATTTTCTGAAAAATAAATTTATGTCATCCAATAAACACGGATAGTTTCACTGTTGATACTGTCTTAAAAGTAAAGCTGGCGATGCTTTTACTTTTACAGTCAGCCCCCAAAAAAAAACAATTTTAGAATTTCCCATTAAGGTGACTTACATATTATCGTATAAATAAATAGATAATCAAACATTTACCTCATGATATATTTTGAGTAAAATGTTTGATTATTAATTTATTTATTTCTTAATTAAAAATCGTAATACTTATTAAGTCAATAATATTCCTAATTACATATCCATTATTATCTAAACACTTAATATTAAATCGTATTTAAAATTATGTCGTCACGTTTATGTATGAAGCTTACGTCAAGTGCTTCTCGACCATTTTCTATTTGCGCACCCTCTCTTTTACATATTAATTTTTATTGCGCGTCTCTGTGCATTTATAAGTTTTACAATAAATAGATTTATTCAGTTCGTATGTTGACAAATTTAAATTATTAGTTCACGTTTCTTTTTTAAAATAATAATATTAGATCTTTCTTTATAAAATAAGTAAGTTCAAATTTGACCAATATCAATAAGTCAAATGTTAATTCAGTGCGTTCTCAATTTACAGATTGATAAAACTATAGATATCACAATCGGTGCTAAGCAAAATAATTGTAAGTGCTTATAAAGTGTAATAGAATAAAATTTTGATTTTGAAACAGCTATGGAGATAGTTCTGGAAGATGCTTAGTCTATGGCCTCCACGCGCGGCCTGCGGTATTTAACTTTTTATATTTTTTATTATTGAATTATATAGCATAGCAAAAATGCAGAAGAAGCATGTTTTCAAAGTACTGGATCAGCAAAACGCCAATTAAAAAGGTTTGTTAGAGTTAATCGATTTAAAATTGTGATACAAAAATAAGGGTAAGTGATACTTCAGAAAATACAATGTATTTATAATTGTATCAAACTTTTTTACCGACTTAATTACTTATACCATGATAAAAATAATACATAATCTCAACAGTGCAAAGTAACTGATGAATTGAACAAGAAATTTCCTTGACAATGAAAATTAAGAAAGCCACGTGTAGGCTCCCATAGGGATGATTGCATATTCTTCAATGATTAACGACTTATTCGCTATCTCGTTAAGGTTTGAATAATACACTGTTACGTTTATATATGCAAATAAACTTAATTTTAAATGTGGTGTTGGCCACTCAACATAACTACAGCATAAAAATTTAACTCTACGTAGGTTGAACTAAAATATCTTAATTAATATAATGAGCTAATTTTAACTAATAAAATATTAATTTTGTAATTTAAACAACTAATTGGTTAGGTACTACTTCAAATATATCAGGTATTACATAGTTCAAATTGTTTTTAACAAAACAGTAATATCGGTAATATGTAGGTATATTATCATTATCATATGGATAAATACAATTATTAGAACGGTTGCTTTTTAATTTTTCTAAACGACGTTGCATATTATGCAATAAAGTTCTGTTTTCTGTTATATTCTCTCCATGAAAGTCATACATAACATATGGTAGGAGACGGACATAAAATGTGGTGCATCGGGTATCGAACTAGAACTACAAACGCTTTAAAATTGAATCTCTTAGTTTTTACAAATAAGTACTACATATTATATTGTTTAATAGTAAATAAAAGTTTATGAGTTTTGAACTAATCGATTGTACACATATGTACCCAACTTTTAATCAAGGCCTTTATTTTACCAATAGAAGAGTACATAAATAAAAATTGTAAATTATCATTTTTGCCAACTTCGAACGGAGATAACTGTAATTACCAATTTGATTCCCCCTAAGTGACGTAACAATTTGCGGTTTTCAAATATTAAAAAAATACATTTCGTACAAAAATTATTTGAAATTATTATATTATATTAAAGTAATCGGCTTTATTTGTAAATAATAGCGCCCTTTTACCCATTCTAATTTTGACTTACCTTTGGATTATGAATACATGTCAAAAAGTTTGAATTTTCTGAAAGTTTCATTTTTTAATCAGACACCCTCACAGATGTAATTTTTAAGCGTTTTATGTATACCATTAAGTAACCTGTAGCGTTATAGAGGTAAATTAATAAATAAAACCAACGAGTCAGCATAGCGAGTACGAAGAGCTTACGAATTGTATATTATGTTGTAGTTAATTAGAAATTATAACAGATAACAATACATTTCTAATGAGCATTACTATTTCTGATAACATAACCGTTTCGAATCGAATTATTTTAATTGGTCTATGATTTTCATAATGCTTATGTAAAATAATTTGCATTGTATGCTCTGTTGATATTATAAATAATATTTGGAAAGTAACAAAAAAATGTTATGAACTTTCGCTGTTATTAGTAGTTTAGGTCGTAATTATCAAGTTGACAGGACATTAATGTTTGATAAATAAATTAAATTACAATACATATTATAACGATTTATTATTTTTAATATTGATATACAGTCGAGTCTGGTTGTAACGAGTATGCACGGCAGCATGGTAGCTGCCATAAATGGTAGCTTTAACTGTTATTATTTTGTGTCAAATACAGTTTACAATAGGATTTTTCAAAGGTAAAATATTTCTGTAAAAGTTATTTAATATTTATATAAATTAGAAGGCTTCTAAAGAAATAAATATGAACCTATATTTGTTTATTTTGCCTTTTTTATTGATGGTGTAAGATTCCTACAAAAGTAATTTAAAAATTAATATTACAATTAAAATTAGAAGTATAACACCAGAATAATGATCTAAAAACACTTTTGATTGTTTAATAATCTCATCGATAAAAGTGAAAAGTAGAAGAACATTCATATTGGCACTAAGTATTGTAGGGTAGGCGGAATACGTACGAACACTTCATGATATACGTAATATATTTTCAAAAATCTAATTTTTTTGTCCAGTAATGTACTTCACATTATAAAAAATTGATTGCATAACATGTACATCAATAGTGATATTAAGCCACATCGGAGCAATGTAATTTGTATAATGGCGTTTTTAAAGTTGTATATTCAGTAATGTAAAAAGTTAATTCCAGACAGACAAAATCAACCTCGTTTATAAAAATCATCGTAACCTATTTGTTAACAATAAAACGAGATTATCGCAGTGTTCATCTACGTTACCGTTAGTAATCTTAAGCCATGCAATATTTTCATTCTAGCTTTATTTCTTGATAACGGTTAACCTACTTGTACATACTACTTTCTTCCATACACGTGCTTATAACAAAATTTCACTCTTTCTGCACGATACAAACTTAGATGAGATGAAAGTGGCGGGAGAGTGCTATTGTTGTTGATACATAAAAGGTTGTGTCTTATGAAAGAAATCTTCCTAATGTGTTTCACTGGCAACCAATTATAACAGCATTATTTAAGTGAACACTGACAGTTATAAACACTGATAAAAACATTATGTAATGAAATACTTTCTCAACATTCGCTTGTGTGCGTGTATGTAGTAAGAAGGCTCAAGTTGCTTGTTTGCACCAAAGTTTTTCTTTATAAATAAATTTTATTAGGTGTAGGCCAATGTATTTGAGGTCCACAATACTATAAAAATAAGGCAACTACAGAGCAATAGATTCATCAATGGATATTCTCACATGAATGCGCAGATAACAGAAAATATAAACTTGAGGATTACCTTCGGAGAAAAGCGTTATTAACAGGTTAACAGAATTTACTATAAAAAATAGTGTTTAAAAAATGGCGAGATATATTAAGTATGGTTATAAATTGATTCAAAAGAGTTTGATCAACACGTCCAAGAATATGAACGATTTTCAGCTTCATATTGTATTTTACTCCTTATCGTATTGCCTTTCGGACAAATACAAAATGCGCAATTAAGTCAATATTTTTATTGTAAATTTTAGTCAACGTTTCACCTTCTATTGAACACAGTCTGGCATCTTCATATGAAAAAACTTCTTCATTTTAACCTATTCTAAAATTCCTCGACTAACGGAATAGTCTGTTGGGCGTGCTCTACTCACACTACTTGTAATCTGTTAGAGCATTAATTGACATTGAATAAATTATAACCCTTCAAAAATTCTTAAGAATAAATAATCTAATAATGGTAAGGTCAAGAAACCTGGGAGGCCATCCAATTAGAGCTCCTCGTCCTACCAATCTTTCATTAAGTAAGTCTGATTCATCGATTTCATTGTACGTCCGCATATTTTTCACATTTACATAATATGATAAACTGTAATTAGCGACTTAAATTCTCGAAGCTGAAAATCAGCCAAATCTCTATAAGCGTTGATTTCCGGACTCAAGTCGATGCAGTTATTTTGATTTACTTTACTCAGCTACTTAAATTATTATCCTATTTTTTTTTTTTTTTTGAATTCCCGCCATGTTTTGTATTAATTGCCTTTGTAGTTTTTGGAAACATTCAATCATATTATTCATTTGATGGAATGTTGTTTCTGCTGTATTGGAAGGGTGTGATATACAAAGTCTAACAGCTTAGTTTACTGAAATAAATTTCGGAATAATTGCAATACACTTTTCAATTTTGAAAAACATGTGGTATTTCCTAATTTAAAATCCAATACTATATATTGCTGGTATGTATTAATTATAACGGCCTTCAGGTTTGATTTATTTGCTTCCGTTCAATATCAATATAAGATTTTTATGTTTGTTATCATTATTAGTTGTTTCTAACTAAATAGTCATGATTATATTATAATATAAATAGACATCATAAGAGTGAGGCCACCTAACATACACCGATTTATTGAAATACCGGTTCAATTCTATATTAGTTGAGCAAATCGACGACTTGAGATGTATTTAAAATTTTGAGAACATGTGCATTTTGTTTTGACTTCCCTTTATTTAAAACCATTATACCTATCCAAGCACAATTTGTTCCCCTCCACATACTAGGTAGGTATATTATTTCTATGTAAGGGACGTTGAACTTTTAGATGCATTTAATTTTGACCTATTTAATTATCACTTACTTTCGTTTTGGTATTTTTAAAAATTCTCAAATAAATTAATTTTAATTTAAAAATAAATTTTAATATTGTGGTACGACATTAGACTTCAGATTTAAATGAGGTACCTATACATACATGCATAATATCTATGTACGTACGTACGTTCGTTGGTGCATGTAAGTAAAGTTTACATATCGATATATACTCACAAATCAATTGTTTTAATGAGTTTTAGATGATTCAGTCTTCTTACAGCCTTGAGTTAATTATTGTTTTGAAAATAAAGAAAGCACACTTCACTTTTAATTCGTTGTCAAAACGTACACAAATTTGATAGACAAAACATTAGGTGCACGATAGTCAGTCCACCATTTTAAACTGCTATGGTACTATAAACCCGAAATCGAGAGGGGATGCTGCTTTATCATGCACCTTATTTAAAAAACTTTCACCCCGTGATATGCAGCTTTATGTTTACTTTTAGTAGGTTTTAATTTAATAGCCCGGTGAGTATTGTTCGTAAAATTTACAAGCATGTTTAAAATACAATAAAAATAGTGAGCTGTATGTTTGAATAATTTCAAGTTCAGTCAATATGTTTAGTTAGGGTCATCTGTTGGAAAATATACCAAAATTTATATTTAATATTATTCACAAAATTTACAGTAAACTGTAACGCTAGGAGTTCGAGCCGACTGTTGCTCCCCTCTGTGTTAAAATTCAGATAAACAAAGTTTTAGAATATATTAGAGGTTTCGTTATTTCTATTTAAAAACGAAACAAGTGCTGGCCAATACATATTATTCAAATTTAATTTAATTTTTAACCTTGACCCGAATAACAACTAGAAATAAAATCGATATAAACCAGTTCCATTTTTTGTAAACAAATCTTTGATACACCTACAAAATATTAATTACAGTGACAATGAAGATTTTATAGCATTTTCAAGTTTAATTTGGAATTTTACTTAAATTAAAAAATTAGTCAAATTTTAGTCTTCAGGAATTAATCAATTTCCGAACTTGACATTAATTTCAATTCATAGATGGTTAATTACATTCACAATCAACTAAACAAGGTATAATTATATTTCAATTAAGTAAGGATTTAAATAATGGATTAAAAACTAATTAATATAGGGAGCTACGAGTAAGATGGTGAACAGGGCAAGATGATCAAAAACAATAAAAAATAATTCATATAATATATTGACGCTAGTAAGGCAGAACGGCATAATTCGTAAATTTTCAGACAACACAAAATTTTTTATTCTGTTTAGTAATTTTCAGATATTTCAACATTTAATTACATGCAAAAGTGATATTTTTTCACGTACCTATTTCAACGCCTTTTCAATTTAAATATTTTGAGTGTTTGGATTGTTATATATACATTTCATGTAAATTGATTTTAATACAGGTTATCCTGGTATAATAAGCAATACTGATTTCTTATACTAATAAAACAACGATTTAACAAATTAAGTAATTGGGGAAGTATGGCACTGATTTTTTGGAGATAGGACATCTTAACTAAATTTAATTTATTAAAAAAAGGTAATAAAATTATGTATTATGTATGTATGTATTATGACTTATGTTAAAAAAATTAACAGTAGGTACCATATTACCCAAAACGTTGCGTGCTATGGCAACAAGGAATAGTATATTATACTATTAGGGCCAAAAGTTGAATTTTTGGCCCTGCGCGTCAAGATGCCTGAGGCGAAGCCGAGGGCATCGCGCAGGACCGAGATTTCAACTTTTGGCCTGTGTAGCGTATACGATTTTTCTTCATAGCCGGTCGAAAGTACGTACTTTCCTCTCAGGGAGTAAATGTTAAACTTTCTTCCCTGCCATTAGAGAGAAAAGTACGTACTTTCGACTCTCTTTCCTCTCTAATGGCAGGGAATAAAGTTTAACATTTACTTCCTGAGAGGAAAGTATGTACTTTCGACCGAGGTATGAAGAAAAATATTTTCCAATGATACCAACATCTCAATTTTTATTTTGATGCTTATGCCGTTTTGCCTTAACAACATCGATATTATCTATGTATTTTGTATACATTTTTTCAGTGACATATCTCACTTCTTTAATAGTATAAAGTATAAACAATAAACATACGAAATTTAAAAAACAATACAGTAAATATGACTACAACTGTAACTAATAATAAATAATATAAATTAAAAAAATTTTTTATATTGTTTTTCAAAGCCCTTTATTACTTTCTTTAAAATGAGATATGTAGATATATTTGCATAATCTGTGAATTATGATCGGTGAATTTATTTTGAAGGCCAGAGTGCAGCGCAGCAACCTACGCTGAAAAGAATTCCCGTGTAAATTTACCCGTAAAATTACTTTGCGGTGTAGTTTTCAACAAAGTTTTTTCAACAGCAGTGTACAATTACGATTTTATTCTACAAAATTCAACATTGTACAAA
The DNA here is from genome assembly GCA_911387805.1 of Cantharis rustica. Taxonomy (NCBI): domain Eukaryota; kingdom Metazoa; phylum Arthropoda; class Insecta; order Coleoptera; family Cantharidae; genus Cantharis; species Cantharis rustica. The sequence goes on from OU426877.1 coordinate 95,087,121, forward strand.
ATCACATAACTTAAATTATAAAAGGAAATTGTAGATGTAAAGAAGTTTTTTTTATCTACAGCAATGCTTTGTTGTATTAAAATAATTAAAATAGGTCGTAATTTGATTGAAATGTAAAAGAAAATAAAGCAAAGTTACACACAATAAATTTAATTAAAAAAATTGTGTATGAAACAATAATAACAATTAAAAACAACAAATACAGATTAAAGACTTAGTTACTATACTAAAATACCATAAAATTATAATAACAGTTATAAATTTTGTAATTAATGTTCTTGCTGTAATTAGCACGAAACGAACCTAAAAAAACTTTTTTTGTTAAGCTTTCAAAAGAAACAAGATTATAACGTATTTGTTATTTTTGCTTTTGTTAATTTTACTTAGTTTATTTTACGTTTCCAATTAAATAACTCCATACATAATTTGCTGTCTTTTAATTAATATTGGGCGATCACTATATACTATTGTTTACTCTATAAAGTAAACTACATGAGAAATTTTAAAATAAAAATTTCTTTAAATTACCAATGAAACAAATAATTGGAAGAACTAAAAAAGTGAGAATAAATTTAATTTTTTTAAAATTTGGAGTTATTATAAATTTGGATTTAAGATAATAAGTCTAATTAATATTAACTTTATTTCGAAAAAATTACTAGTGTAACCGGAATATCCTTTCATTTTTAATATTTTGCATAATTTATTTCATACGTATTATATTATATTTTTTTACTTATTTAAATTTATACACACCATCATTTATTTAGAGGTGTGTCTCTATAGTTTGTTACAAGACACAATAAAATTTGGTAGTTTAAACAAATATTATTTAACTTGAGATAATGTCGAAGAAAATATTTTAGTTTTTGTGTAATGATTTAAGTTAATAATAAATATTCAAAGAATAGGTACCATAATATTATATAATTTAGAAAAATAGTGTTTTTTCTTTTATTAAGATCATGAAATGCACCAAATGTGCACTACATAAAGTAGTGAAGTAAATGTTAAATAAAATTTTTTATAAAAGAAAAAGTCAAATTTTTACCAATATATCAGTTACCTTTGATTTGATAACGAAAATACATTTTTACAATTTAAATATATCATGTACATTCACGTGTTTCAATTAAATCAATTATTTACAATAATAAAGAATCAAATATTTATGTATAATGATTATTGATGTTTCAAATTATTACCCAAGCAAGTATTTAATATTTGACTATTAATATTCAATATCTGATCATCTCTATACGTATTAAAATAAGCAAATATAATGCCAAACATGAGGGCGTGGTTGAAGGGTGTTTCCAACCGGCCAACGAAAAGAAAAACATGTTTAAAAGAAAGAAAATCCGTGTAATTATAATATGTATTTATGCTAATGGTTTATAATGAAATTTTTTTAATAACTACACTTTTTCTTAGAATTCTTAAAAGGTCAATTCCGTTTTGGAAGACTCGCAAGTATTTCCGTTTGTAATATATACCTACAAAGTAAAATAGATTTCAAATCTGGACAAAACTTTTAAATAGTGGAGAAGTCATCTAGAGGGCACATGAATTGAAAAAAAAAAATTGCTTTCAAATTAAAATAATTTTAGTTTTAGCGCAGTAACCAAAATAGTTATTTATGTATCTAGGGCATTATATTGATATAAAAGAACGAGGGCCGCCAGGCCCGAGAGTTTTTAAGTTGCTCGAGAGCACAAACATCGAGTAATGCATGTGATGCATACAATATTTTATATTTCAGTGCATTTGAATTTGTGAACATTTAAAATTTTGAATTTGATTTTGCTCAAGTTACTATAGTTTGCGGTGGCTTGTATCTATGACGATTTGTTTATTTTATTAATGAGAGAGCATAATAAGCGGGCATTGTAGGTTATTTAATATATCTTGTTGTCAAGGTATAAAGAATAATGATTCAGTGCAATACAGTGCCGTATATAAGGGGGGGGTTTTGGGGGTTCAAACCCCTCCCATGGGTTTAGTAATTCTAAATAATTACTACATTTAAGAAATGTTACCAATGTGCACGTGAAAGCAAAATAAATAAACAGTAATTAATACGACAGATAAATTCATCTCTAAACTTTCAACTGAAAAAAATGTACAAAAAAAGTAATAAAAGCGGCAGGTCATTTTTGTAACCAATTGCAAAGGGTGTTTAAAAAGGTTAAGCCTTCATGGTTTTATAACTTTCACATGCGCTTTTTTTAAACTTTAACATTTGTAGTAATATAGTTTCTTAAGTAAAGTTAGAAGCTCAACAAAACTTTACAATACGTAATTCATCCCTTAACTGTAAACTGGAAAGGTGCAAGTACAAAGTAAAAAAATTAACAAACAAAAAAAAATACAACCGAATTGATAACCTCCTCCTTTTTTGAAGTCGGTTAAAAATAGAAAAATGGTTTTGTAATTTTAAATTATTTCCTTTTTTAATGTATTATTTTATATTTATATTTTATTTTTTTTATTATGTAGGTACTTATTATTAATATTATTTTATTTGAATTTTTGCTTGGTATTTCCTGATTACAAAACTTAATTTAAAATACAAGCATATGCCAACTTTTTCTTTTAATTTTTAAAACCCCCCCCCATGACAAATGTCTAACTACGGCCCTGGTGCAATATATAGCTATTATTACAACTAGGGTAATATGAATAGTATATTTCCCGAGGTTGACTAGTTACATCTCGAGGGCAAAGCCCGAGAGATGTATAGACAACCAAGGGAAATATATTCATTATATTTCCCGTGTTGTAATCAATAGTTTTCTTCTGATTGAAAAATATATTATTAAATATATCAATATTACATCAATAATTAAATTTGAGATTTTTAATTTGCAATAACTTGAAAACGGCGCTAGATATCGAAAAACTGAGCAAAAAATTTACTCCCCTTTGCTCGTTCTCAATCCCCCCCCCTAGCAATTTGTCCAAGGAAGCCTTATGCAAAATTTTAGATCAATAGCGCGCAGAACGCGCGCAAAATAATTCAGAAAAAGTTAGGTTGGTTTTTAAAATATAAAAATAAGTAGGCACATTTTTTATTTTAAACGTCACTTAAATGTCACTTTTTAACAGGGATGGCTTTAGTATTTTGTTTTGCATGTTTGATTGTCCAATCACCGTGCGCAAAGTATACTTTAAAATGACGTTTCATATTTCCCCAGGGACAATATGAGATGACGTTTCATATTTCCCTTGGGAAATATTAGTGTGTTATGACATATTGTAACTAAGGCGATATTGCTCTACATTGTTTCAATCAGAAGAATTAGTATATTACGTGCCGAGGTGGAAAATGCTTCATTACAGCCGAGCGCTAAGTTAGTTGACTGAGGTGCGAAGCGCCGAAGTCAACTATAAGCGCGAGGCTGGAATGAAGCTTGACACCGAAGTATGTACGTATACAATTTTATTCACAATCAGTTTGTATGTAATTAAATATCATCAAATTTCATTTTATTAATGCATAGTTTTTGTTAGTTCCATTTCTTGCCTACCGACATAGCGACATTGCAGGTCGGGAAGTGACCACTTCCCACCCTAAGGTTGGGAAGTAAAACAAAATAGCTTTCTGATTGGTTGTCAAGTAATAGTATATTACGTGCTGAGCTGGAAAATGCTTCATTACAGCCGAGCGCTAAGTTAGTTGACTGAGGCGCGAAGCGCCGAAGTCAACTCTAAGCGCGAGGCTGGAATGAAGCTTGACACCGAGGTATGTATACAATTTTATTCACAATCAGTTTGTAAATAATTAAAGATCATCAAATTTCATTTTATTAACGCATATTTTTTGTTAGTTTCATTTCTTGCCTACCGACAATGCGACATTGCAGGTCGGGAAGTGATCACTTCCCACCCTAAGGTTGGAAAGTAAAACAAAATAGCTTTCTGATTGGTTGTCAAGTGAAAGTAAATAATAAGCAGCTTCCCAACTTTTTAAAAGTCAGAGATGTGTCGATTACTAACTGATTGTGAATAAATAGCTATTATTACAACTAGGGTAATATGAATAGTATATTTCCCGAGGTCGGCTAGTTACATCTCGAGGGCAAAGCCCGAGAGATGTATAGACAACCAAGGGAAATGTATTCATATTTCCCGTGTTGTAATCAATAGTTTTCTTCTGATTGAAAAATAAATTATTAAATATATTAATATTACATCAATAATTAAATTTGAAATTTTGAATTTGCAATAACTCGAAAACGACGCTAGATATCGAAAAACTGAGCAAAAAATTTACCCCCTTCGCTCGTTCTCAACCCCCCTAGCAATTTGTCGAAGGAAGCCTTATGTAAAATTCTAGATCAATTGCGCGCAGAATGCGCGCAAAATAATTCAGAAAAAGTTAGGTTGGTTTTTAAAATATAAATATAAGTAGGCACATTTTTTATTTTAAACGTCACTTAAATGTCACTTTTAACAGGGATGGCTTTAGTATTTTGTTTTGCATGTTTGATTGTCCAATCACCGTGCTCAAAGTATACTTTAAAATGACGTTTCATATTTCCCTAGGGACAATATGAGATGACGTTTCATATTTCCCTTGGGAAATATTAGTGTGTTATGACATATTGTAACTAAGGCGATATTGATCTATATTGTTTCAATCAGAAGAAAAGTAAATAATAAACTGCTTCTCAACTTTTTAAAAGTCAGGGATGTGTTGATTACTAACTGATTGTGAATAAAAAATATTATTCACTTTTAAACATAATTATGTAATGTCTCACTTTATAATTTTATAATAATTTTGTTTTATTTTATTTTATAATCAGCATTTCTGGTTGTTCATTTTAACATTAATTTAACAATAACATTTTAACATTCATAACAACATAATAATGTTAGAATTTATATTTTAAAATAAAAACTCTTTTAGATTTTTTACTTAGTTTATAATAAATGATAAATCGGTGTGTAATTATAAAAATATTAAACCTGAAAAATATAATTACAATAAATTATTACAAAAAAATAAGTATAATATAATATATGCTATAATATTTCAGTTTTTATTGCATTTTACATTATGGATATTTATTTTTAGTCTTGAATGCGTTTTTAAATAGAATGAACAAAAAGATATAATATTGCTTAAGATTATTTATTCACAAAGTATACATAATACCTACATAATATGGTATATTATGTATTGTCGTGTTTTAAAACCGAAAAATCCGAAAAAAAAATTTTATTTATTTTGTAAATCATTTAAAGTTTGTTTTGTTTTTATTTAATTATTTATTTGTAACATATTGTACAGAAAATTATTTATTTATTTGTAAATAAAGTTATGTTGGTAACGAAAAATGGAAGAACAGTGCGAAATTAGTGACGTCAGACGCCCTGTGCGTTGGCTAACGGTGGGAGTGTTTATTCCCCGTTAGGTAATAATTTTGATGATTTAAATGAAAAGTAATTCTGATTTTAATTAAAAAAAAGAAAAGTTGTTTTAATTTGTGAATTGTTGGAAGTGTTGAAATTTTGAAGATTTGTGAAGATTTTGTTTTTTTTTTTTAATTTTATACGACAAATTTTGTTTGACGAAGCCGTCAGTTGTGGGAGTTCACGTGCGGTACGAGACCACATTACAAGGTAATTAACATTAACCACATTGTAAGTCAATGTAAGAAACAAAATTTATAAACAATACGAAAATTTATTTTAAAATAATTTAAATAAAAAAGTCTCAACGCTACAAATAATTGCACGTCAACCCTAAACCACGATAAAAATAATTAAAAATTGAAATTACGTTGTAAATTAAAAATTTTCAAAAAAATATACAAGGTGCACCGCAGTATATTGCCATGTAATTTTTTTAATAATTCTATTTAATGCCATGCCCCCAGCTAAAATATTTCGCTGTTAGCATCCATTATTAAATTGAAAATCTATGAGACTCTATTGTTTAGTATTTTAGGTTTAATTTTTAATTGTAAATTTTCGTATCGTTTTATTTTTGTTTCAATTTAATTTTCAAAATTAACAAAAATTGGTTTGCAAAAAATATTATTTTACCTTGCATGTGGTGTTGAAATCGCATGTGGACGTTCCGCATCTGGCTTTGTCAAACAAATCTTGTAGCGAAACATTCACAAACAACCAAGTTTTCTCAAAATAATTTCAGAAATCCTAACTTCTCACACTTTACTTCACCTTACAAATTAAAACAACTTTTTATTCTTAAACATTTTTCTTTGATCCCCAAAATAGCAAAATTTAAAATTATCTCAGCACGGATAAATTGACTCGTTTGGGTTAGTTAGCCCATATAGGCAAAAAGGCAATTTTCCCACTTTGTTCATTTCCCACCTAATATGTGAAATCCTATGTACAGTCTACTTACAAATTAATAATTTACAATAATAAAAACAAAACAAACTACAAAATAACTAAAATAATGATTCTTACGTTTTAAAACTCGACATTTTAGAAGTTATACGCACAGTGGCCCCACGAATTAAAACAATCTCTGAAATATTCAAAATTCAAAAATTACAAATCATTGTTTTCAAGTTTTTTCACAAAATTCTATTTTAAATAAATTTATAATACATATAGCTGTACGAAGGGAACTCAACTGTCTAGGGAAGCCTAGTTTTAAAAAATTAGGATTTGTTCTAGAAAATTCAGAAGTTTGAATTTTTTCATCTAAAGTGTTTTTATTCAATTCTGTTTTATTTTCTTGATATTTTGGTAATTACTATCGTTTTTGTTATGTCTTATTTAGAAGTCTATGTAAGAAGATTAAATAACAGAAAATATTATTTTCCTCAAAAACTAAATGATGACAAATAAATATTTGTACAAAATTAAAAAAATATCTTAATAAATTAAAAAAATATCTTTATCAGGGACAGAAAAAATTTCTTTTGATTGATATCGTTTTCATCAACAAGCCACCCGGTATTTTACATACACAGTTATCTACTACATACAACATAAACTCTATTTTTTATTATAAAACAACATTCAACGTAATTTGACTACAGATTATGCTAAAAATAAACAGGTGAACGAATCCTTGAAACCAGACATTAATATTGAACTTTAAAAATAAAACAAGAGTGTAATAAAATATTGTGTTTTTGAATTTAATAAAATAAAACAATACTTTATATTTAACTTCAATATTTAAAAAAACACGTTAATATTAGATTTTCACTGGCTGCAATCGACATAATCCGCAGTCAAGTTCTTGGTTTATCTTCACTTGGATAGGCACAATCACCCCTAACTTTTTGTTTTCCAGTGACATCATTAGAAAGCTTATTCCGAGAGGGATACAATCATTGCTTATTTTCTAAATAGCTCCAAGAGGTTGAACGTAAAAAATTAAAGAAATTAGTACCGAAAGAGTCAAAGTGATTGTTTATATTTTTTGAAATAAGCAGTATTTATATTAATTATTTTAAAGTAAAAATTATATTATGTGAATATTAATTATATATTTTTTTATATAAATCACATTACTAATTAAAAATAAATTTTATTTTTATTATTTTTTTTGTACTGACCAATTTCATAAAGTTAATGTAAAATTATATATTAATTAAGTTTAGTTTTTGCTAAGAATTTTATGCAGCATTTATATTGTCATGTTTTGAAATCCGATTGAAAAACTGTTTTGTTATTTTTGAAAATTATTTTAAAGTTTTTTTTTAAGTTCATATACTCTCTTATGCATACTCAATCTGTTCTGTAACAGCGCCGTCAATACCTTATACGCTGAACCCAGCAACGCGATGCCTCTATAATTTGCACATTCTTCTGCATTTTCCTTCTGTTTCATTATGACTAATTCTTCTTTACTCTATTCTTTGGGCTTTTTCTCTTCTTTTCATACTTTTCTGATCATCTTGCATAATCTCTCCTTTAACAAATTTGTGTGATAAGTCGGACAGCTGCGCAACGGCATACGTAGCAAATTTAACGATACCATAATATAAGGTAATACCATAATACCAATTTTAATACAAATTTACATGACCATATTTTATGGTAATAAAATTAGAAACCAAAAATTTTAAACGATAAAAATTTATTATAAAAATTAAAAGAAAAGAGTTTCAAGATCTAAAAATTTGCATGTCACCTCCAGTCCACGATTTAAAATTAAATTTAAAAAACTTTATATTTTTTATAAAATTAATACAGGGAAGACATTGCAATATACTAGCTAAATAAGTATTAATTGGTAAACAGTAGAATTTAAAGCATAACAAAACGGCTATTTGTGAAAAAATTTTCTGCATGTTTTAACGTATGTATTTAACAAGGTTAGTACTTTACTAATTAAAATATAATATGAAAGTGTTAATATGGTAAGTACATCACATGGTAATAACAGAACGTAGTCTTAAATTAAGAAGAAGAAAGAACTTCACTCTTTATTAAAAGTTTTGGTGTCACAAAATAGTAACTAAATAAGAAAATATAAATCTGTACATGTAGTATTGCTTAGAGTCCGTTTAAGAGGTTAAAAACCGTTGAAACTAAAACAAATAAAAATGAGTCAAATGATCCAATTGCTAAAAAATATAAATCTAGAAATTAGACACCACATAACGTGAATTTTTCTATCCTGACTGCAATAAATAGATATAAACCAAGAAGAGAAATTGCCAAAATGTACTCAGACTAGTTGAATTATTAGCGTCATGCCTGAAAGACCGTAAATTTCGAATCAGGTTAAGAGAGATCGATCTTCGGAATTAAAGATCACAGCTGGAGTCCTTCAGGGTTCCCCTATCCCCCACTCTTTTTAACGTATACGTCAGCAACCTTCCAAAGACGGAACGAACAATTAAAGAGCTATACGCGGACGACACTAATATTCTAGCCAGCTCCATAATCCTCCAAATTGCTACTAAACACACTCAAGAAGGCTTGAACGTTTTAGAAACTTGACACTGTACGTGGCAAATCGAAGTAAAGTTATGTGGTAGTAATATTTATTACAAAACGCTTGCTAGTTCTACAAAACGTAACAATTTTCGGCAAGAAGATGCCAAGAAAAAATCCACAAAATATCTAGTCATCACCATCGTGGATAAAATACTTCGACAAAAGCAACAATACAGCGATATGTATCATGAAACAACTAGATCTACTCATTGGAAAGTACAGTAACATAAATATAGTCTATTCAAACTACAAAGTAATCACCAAACTCACTCTCATCTTCTCCAGACAAATGCACTGCCTTCAGGACACCCAATATCTGCTTCTGTAGAATAACAAATGTACACTATTTGGAACTTAATAGATATCTTTACTTTGAAGGAAACCTAGAAACCGTCGACAGATTCATCAGAAAATTGACAGAAAAACTACACCACAGAGCTCAAAACGCAGAAAACCACCTCATCATAAGACTTGGTCAATACAACATCGAGAAATTCTCTCTCTACAAAGCACCAATGAGCATCCTAGCTCCAGGCCTCTAAGTATCACCCTACTTTTATGACATTATATCTAATCTCTAACTTTCTTTCAGATGAACTGAAAATCGAATAGGTAAATACTGCTATGCATACTTTGCCTACAAGATAGACTTAAATTATGTTTCAGAAATCAATGAGTTAAAATTTTAAGACAGCAACCTTTTTTTAATTTCTAACCAATTTTCATCTGTCCCTACAAAGCAAATGACTTGTTATTTTCCTCACAAAATCAAACAGTCATCATAATATCTGGATCATATACAACGGGATCATACCTGAAACCTTTTTTTTTAAGCTAAGCGTCAGTATCATCTTTACCACACTGACAAAACACTCTTCAAATCGTCGCTGTTACAAATTCAACACCTCCTGTTCAGGTTAACAAATTATTTATAATTAAATTAATATACCTACCTTTCTTTTTTTTCTATCAATTTTTATCTCTATCAGTTTCACAAATTAAATCTAACGTCTTAGCTCCATGTCGCCTTGGGTATGCAATCCTTTTAAAATTACCCATAGTCATTAACCGCGACACCGACAAAGAAGATTACGGTATCTTCGCTGTCATATGCTTCACTTTTACCAATTAGCTTAGCTTAGCTTTGGTGGACAAATTCGGTCACAGTTGACTGTTAGCCATGCAGCTGCTAACGTCATTTAAAAATTATTTAAAATACTCATCTTTTCACGCATCCTAAGTGCATCTAACCCCTTAATGATTTTATTTTAAATTTGATTTTGTTAATTATATCCGAATTTAACTTAAAAACAAAGATCTGTAATTTTTGAGTTCAGAATATCCCATAATGGGGACTTTTTTGAATTTATTGAGGTACTCAAGTGATTTGTGCTTTTTTAGGAACTAGTGGAACTAACTAGTGGAGTTTGAACTAAACACTCGTTTGGGATAGTCAATATTTTTAATAATTTTTGAAAAAGGATGAGGCATCGTATGGTTTTTGGAAAAAGAACGTAATTTTTGGAATATGGTGGTCTTCTTATCTTCGTTTATTTCTTCTATAGCTTTGATAATAGGTTAATAAAGACTCGAAACGTCCGACAATTTTATCGTTTATTACTGTCTCAACTATAATTTACAAATTAAAATGGAGTGTCAACAATATAAATACATTATTAATATTGTTTTTTATTGTTTGTATTTTTTTTTTGTTTACTTCATCATAAAATACTGATCACCATAATTATTATAGTGATCAGTATTTGTGTTGGCATCTTTATAGGATCTTGCATATCTAATTATTATTATTTTTTCACAAAAACCGTGAGCCATACTCACGTTACTTCGTGAATCTTTTGTAAAAATCTTGTATAAGCCAATCTTGTACATAATAATCAAGTTTCATTTTCAATCGTTTCAATAATAATTTACGATATTTAGTCAGTGAGCTCTATTCGATTTAGGATTTTAGTTCCATTTTACATCTCGAGATTTATAATATATCTAATATTTTAAAATAATCTAAAACAAAAGTACAATTAGAACGTTTTGATTTTGATATGTTAAATTTTAAGTTATTCAAATTGTAAACAGTTATTGGGCTCATCTTTATTTTAACAGAATTACGCCATAATTGTGTGTAATTTGTAAACTATGTGTGTAATTTATCAAGTTATCTTAGAAACAGGATTTTTTGATTAAGATCAAAAACTGAATTTCCTCTTGCGGGGAAGACAACTTTTCTTCTATATACTGGAAAAAAATAACCGGCTTCTCTTTTGTGCAGAGACCCCTAAATTGATGTTATAACTAACTGATTCAATAACCGTAGTCCAACTACTCAGAAAAAAAAGCGTAAAAAAAACAAACAGATGTTTATTTACTAGCATTAGAGATAAAAAAAATACAAATATACAGGTAATAATTACCAGTAGAGATGCCGTCAAGAAGCATATGCAATTAATAACAAAACTCAACAAATGTTCGTGCACGCCGTCGAAGATGTTGAGGATCACTTTTCAATGTGATCAAAAAAATAAAGCTAACTGCTCTTTCAAAGATATAAACCCATAGATTTAAAGCAATACAAAAACTATTAACCTTCATAGCTATCGATGAGCTTACAATTTCTCTACCTTATACAGAGACACTCTTAAAACTACGAGTCTAGCAGCATTGGCTTGAGCACACCAACGTTGCTTACGGTACGAACCATCGGTGATGGATGAACCAACAATTTTGAAATCAAAATCTTTCCTGTATTTTATGAATTTCATTGCCGAGAAAAAGGTCATTTATTTCAAAGTATTAGAATCCACCCCTAGAGATACGATTGTCTTTACTCCTGCCTTTAAGAGCAAGCTTGGAGCACTTATAGTGCATGTGTAAAATCAACCAGTTTTGAAAGGATCATTGCAGTATATAATAATATTTTGGTTAGTACAATTTGTTAATTTGGTCAGTATTATTTATTATTTTAGTCAGTGTAAATCGGGGTATAAATGCTTTAGAATTATATAATTTATTTAGGATTAAATTAATAATCGCTGAGGAATTATAAGATGTAATTAGTTATAAAGTTGCAAATAACTATCAGCGTCGAGTGCACATCGAGGGAGATCCACCTCCTTCTTACACTTTGCGGAGTAAAACCGGTGTAGGGAGATATTTTTAGTGAGTATACGACAAATTTCGGATGCAGTCTAAAATCCAGTCATCTAATCTCGGTAAGATTCCCTGTTTTAGCGTTCAATTTTACTGATTCCATTATATAATAATCCACTTGTCGGTGCCTAATTTATGAAAACTTACTTTAAATATTGACCATTTATTTAAGATACCGACCATATTATTATTTAAACCATTGACCATTTATTTAAAATATTGACCACTTTTTTGAAATACTGATAGTTTTTATACCGATTAATGATTATACCGATGACCAAAAATATTCCATAGTCCTTAGTCCATAGTTATATCACGCAATTTATTCAAGTATTACTTTTCGGGTTTTTGGTTTTAAAAATGTATCAATTAAATTATCATACTTTAACAATTGTACTGTCATTTTTAATAAACATGAAAGATAAATCTGTTAAATGTAAATTACCCAAAGAATTGCGTAAATAGTTTTTCATTCTCTTCAACACCGAAAAATAACGTTTGGCTGTTGCTTGCGTATCGGTATAGTAAGAAATATTTTTAAAATGATTTCTACATTGAAAAAAGTAGATTGTAAACCGTTTAATATAAGTTAGTGCATTTCTATGGGTTTTGATTTCTCTTCTTCTTTATCATACTTAAGAGAATAACTAATTTCTTCTTGAAAATATCTACTATAGTTCAGATAAATCTTTTGGCAATACACGTCATAAGCATATTCGAACAACGTTGTAAAAATAGTTTTCAAGCTGTATAATCTACAAAAAATATAATTTTTTAAAATCATCAAATTTTGAGGCCCCTCAAAATTGGGAAGCCCCAAGCGCGCGCTTCAAGCACCTGTGCGATAATCTGGCACTGATCTAAAGCAACTATTTGTGGTGATGATTTGATGAAAGATCCAGTGAGTTCTCAATTCTGAGATAGTTTCGTGCTATTCCTTTGATGATACAGAAGCCTATGACATCCTGAATTTTTTTTTTATTTTATTTAATGCGGTTTTTTAACAAATTCTTACGTATGCACCGACATAAATACACCAACAAATAAAACACAATTTCTGTACAACTACTTACTGATAGGTAAGGCCTAGTACTCCACTGTTGTCTGTGACCTCACGTCCCTTGACCACAGTCTCTGACTGACTATTTTTCCTCACCCGTTTTGGGTCATCTCTCTGATCACTACTCCTGCCTTCTAGGTATTGACTATTCACCAATCCCGATTACCCTACCTAATCCGTTATGCTTTATTTACATTTACACATACATACTGTAACGAAAATTAAAAACGTTTATTTATTTCTAAAGGGCTAATACAAATATTTACTGATACGGTTAATAACAATTACTAAACTAAGATTAACGCTAACACTAAATACACTACAATTTATTTACACTATAATTTATATTTAACACTAGGTCTATATTTATTTAAACACTCTGTATACTGTTACTTCACTATTGTCACTTCACTGTCACTTCACTATTTATTTATGTTCACTTGCGCGTTCGAACTAGAATTCCTTTGTGACAGGAAATCGCGCTGCATTTATACTTAAATGCAGCCTTCCAGAATATTCCATAACCATCCAGGAATTTCCAGGTGCTTCCACGCATTTTCTATAGCGTACATTCATCTATATTTGAATGACTAATGCCGTTATCATATATGACTCATCACACATGACGTCATACATTAGTCATCAAATATAATTAGACGTTCTTTCGTAACACTGCCCCCTCCTTAAATCTGTTCTGTCCCAGAACAGCGGAAACTTGACATCTATAGAAGGGGTCGTGGCGGTAGCGGCAATTGTTACCATTTCTGCATACTCCTTGGCGGTAGAAATAACAGTCGACGCTCTTCTGCTCCTTTGGTGTACTGCTTGAATTGTAACTGCAGACCAATATTTGAACTTCCGTTCCTTGGAACACGACCTCTAGCATGTTACGGACAGTCCTCCAGTCTAATTGGTCTAAACCGCAGCCAAGCTTGGGCACCGCCAGCTTCTTGATGTTACGGCTTATCATATCTCTCCTCTTGGTTACCAAGTAGTAAATCGATCGTTGTTGGTCACGTAGCTTCAGGGTTTTACCGACAGCAAGTTGCTGTGATTGGAGCCCATCCAAACGACCAAACTTCTTCTTGAATACCACGGCGATTCCACGGGACATGCAAAGATCTTGGGCCACGCAGTGCGCGAGTGAGTAGTCCTTTGGTACGTCGAAAAGATCTTGTTGCACTTCAGTTGTGACTCCAAATCTTGCTTTGGCGGTCCCTTTGTAGGTGGACATAAACTTCTCAAAGTTTGATTCTTGGGAATGGCTTCCAGATCTGTAGGTTATTGTTCGTATTCCGGCATCATCTTCGGAATCGCTGTTGTTGTCACCGGCATAAGGGGCTAATCGGTTGACGTGAACCACTTTTGGCTTGCCTCTTGGTGGTCTTCGAATTCGGTATATGACGTCGTTGATTCTGTTAACGATTTCGTATGGGCCTTCCCACTGTCTTTGCAATTTTGGAGACAATCCACGTTTTCTTTGTGGATTATGGAGCCACACCAAATCACCAGGCTGAAAACCACCATCTTTTGCCTTCACGTCATACTGGGTTTTCATCCGATCGCTGGCCAACTGAATATTCTCCCGAACGGCATCATGAATGTCGTGCATCTTTTTCTTCAATTTTCCAACATAATCATCCCCAGCAACTTCTTCTCCAGGTTTGCTCCCAAACTGAAGATTGCATGGCAAGCGTACTTCACGTCCAAACATTACACAAGCTGGTGTTTGTCCAGTGGTTTCGTGAACGGATGACCGGTAACTCATCAGGAACAGATGTAAATATTGGTCCCAGTCCCGTTGATGTTCTGAGACTACCTTAGCGAGGTACCTTCCCATTGTTCGGTTCATTCGTTCGACCATGCCATCTGCTTGAGGATGAAGAGGTGTTGTTCTGGTCTTCTTAATACCCAGCATGCGACAGACATTCTTGAATAACGCTGACTCAAAATTTCGACCTTGGTCGGAGTGTAGCTCTAGAGGGACTCCAAATCGGCAAAAGAGCTCTTTAACAAGTACATCCGCAACAGTAACAGCCTCTTGGTTAGGTATTGCATAGGCCTCGGTCCATTTAGTAAAATAATCCATTGCCACCAAAATGTACTTGTTACCGGCGTCGGTTTCAGGGAATGGACCCGCGATGTCAATTGCCACTCTCTCAAATGGACTTCCCACATTATACTGTCTCATCGGTGCTTTGCGTCTTCCCAATGGTCCGTTTTTCGATGCACATAGAGTGCACTTGCGGCACCACTCCTTGACGTCTTCTTTGCAGTTCACCCAGTAGAACCTTTCCCTAACTTTTCCTAGGGTCTTCTTTATGCCGAAGTGTCCTCCCGAAGTTCCATCATGCAAATGCTGCAACACTTCCGACACTCGGTTTCTCGGCACTACCAACTGAAGTTTACACTCAGTGCCACTGTCGTTCTCCAAGGATCGCTTCAGAAGACCATCTTCTAATTTTAAGGAGTCCCATTGGGCCCAATACGTTTTGACGTCACTATTCAGGGCGCTTACTTCTTCCCAAGATGGCCGTTGTTCTTCGACTTTCCAGTCCAAAATAAATTTCAGGTCCGGGTCGTTTTCTTGCTCCCGAAGTAACTGTTCAGGTTGCCAATTATCATCGGTTACAGTAGTTCTTCGGAGAAAGCTGACTTTTTCTTCCAGCCGCGAGCAATGATTGCAGTTTACTGGACATGGTCGCCTGGACAAAGCGTCTGCATTACGATGACTTGTTCCTGCACGATGTTCGGTGTCGAAGTCATATTCCTGCAATCGCTCGATCCACCTTGCCACTTGTCCTTCTGGATTTTTGAACTGTAGAAGCCATTTTAGCGCGGCATGATCCGTTCTTAGCTGAAATTTCCGTCCGTACAAATACTTGTAAAAGTGTTCGGCGGACTTGACAACGGCTAACAGCTCCCTCCTGGTCACGCAGTAGTTTCTTTCCGGTTTTGACAAAACCTTGCTAAAGTAACCGATAACTTTTTCTTGTCCATTTTGAACTTGTGAAAGGACACCTCCTATGGCCAAGTTACTCGCATCGGTGTCTAATATAAATTTACCATCTGCTTGAGGGTAGCTCAAAATGGGCGCGCTGACTAGGGATTGCTTCAGATGTTTGAAAGCTTTGCTACAATCTTCAGTCCAGGTGTAATTGCGTCCATTTTCGGTCAATTTGGTCAAAGGTTTGGCAATATTAGCAAATCCAGGTACAAAACGTCGGTAATACGTACACAACCCCAGAAAACTGCGGAGCTGATGTTGGTCTTTTGGGATTGGCCATTCTTCTACTGCTTTGATTTTGTCTGGATCAGCCTTTACACCGCTTCTGGATACAACATGTCCAAGGTATTTCACTTCTGTCGGAAAAATGTGGCATTTCTTTGGGCTTAGCTTAAGATTAGCCCCTCTCAATCGTTGGAACACTTCTTCCAAATTCCTCATGTGTTCCTCAAACGATTTCCCAACCACAATTATGTCGTCCAAATATACTAGACATGTTTTCCATGACAATCCTCTCAAGGTTGTCTCCATCAAACGCTCGAAGGTGGCCGGAGCATTACACAATCCAAAGGGAATTACAGTGAATTGCCATAATCCATTTCCGATGGTAAACGCAGTTTTCTCGCGGTCACTGGGTTCCAAATCCACTTGCCAATATCCACTCTTCAAATCTAAAGTAGAAAACCATTTTGAACCGGAGAGGGTATCCAAGGTGTCGTCAATTCGGGGCAGAGGGTAGCTGTCCTTTTTTGTCACAGCGTTCAGCTGTCTATAGTCAACGCAAAATCTTGTAGACCCGTCCTTCTTCTTTACTAAGACGACTGGAGACGCCCATGGACTACGTGATGGTTCGATCACCCCCTGCTTTTCCATGTCTTCAATGATCTTTTCGGCTTCTTCACGTTTGGCCAATGGAAGCCGTCTCGGGTGTTGTCTTATAGGTTGGGCACTTCCAACATTGATTTTATGTTTTACCACCTGAGTTCGTCCTTTCGAAATTTCATCCAAGGCAAACACGTCGTGGTACTTCTGGATTAACTTCTTCACCTCGTTCACTTTGCCTTGATCGAGATTCTTGCACGAAGAAGTCAGCATGTTTACTAATTGTTGGGGGCATTTATTTTTAGGACTTTCTTCGGTATTTCCTAAACACCTCGCAATGTGAGATACCACCGTACATTGTCCCACCATCGTATTTTTCTTCAAGGATACCGAGTTAGGGTTGGTGTTAAGAATTCTTACCGGGACTGTCTCCATAACTTTTACTAGAGTCTTACCAACCAACAAACCTTTGCCGAGCGCTCCATTATTGGTTGGTTCGATGGCACGAATATAGCCCTTCCGGAGATTTCCATCCAGGCTTCCCATCACGATGCTCTCTGTTCTTCCCGGTAAAATAACATCTTCTGTTAACAAAACTCGTACCGCTGCGTCCCCTGACGAATGGAATGGAATTTCTTCACCATCAACTCCAAGTACATCGTTTTTCATATCCAAATGGAACCCATATTTTCTTATAACGTCCATTCCCAGGATAACGTCATCAGTGATGTCAGCCACGATTACTTGATGGTTGAATACCTTGCTTCCTATTTCCATGTCCACAGAAATTTTTCCATGCGTAGGGATTTCTTCGCCCGTTGCAGTTCGAAGACGCATCGCTACCGGTGATGTTTTTCCACATTCTCGCACTACGTCAGGCCGTACAATTGTTTTTGTTGCCCCCGTATCAATCAGTAGCTGGAAGATTTTGTTATTTATTTTACCGTCAATGTAAATACTGTTTATTGCATCAGTCGGTGATGCAGCACAGATGGTAATCTCCGGGGTACTGTTGGTAGAGGTCGACGTTTGCCCTTTCTGGCCGAGCCATTCTAGTTTTCCGGCTGCTTTCTTGGTTCTCTTCTTGCAACATCTAGGTCCTGTTCCTTGCGATGAACGATCACGAAGAATACGCCGGAGTTCTTCTAAAATTTCGCCGGATTCGGCCAACTTTTGTTCCGGTTCCTCCGTAACACCTCGTACTCGGTGATTCCCTCGTTGAGATGTCTGCTTTGCCGTCTCGAATTCCAACGCGTGCGCTAATGCGTCATCTAACCTATTGTGCCGAGCTAGCTTTAGCGCCTGCTGCGTTTCACTGTCTCTGATACCATCTATAAAGGTTTGCACTGCCAATTGCTCCAAGAAAGTATCCGGCGCGGTAGGGTAGGCTAGCCTCACCAATCGTGAAATATCGGCTTCGAACTCTTGCAGGCTCTCAGCAGATTTCTGACAACGGTTCTTCACCTGTGCGTGGTAAACCTGCTGAAGATGACCGTTTCCGTACCGTTTTTCTAGCCGCGATATCAGCTGTTCATATTCTTGTTGTTGACAATCGGGGATGGTTTGCAGGATGTTGAGTGCTTCTCCCCGTAAAGCGACGACCAGCGAAATAGCTTTCTCCGAGTCGTTCCATCCATTGGCACTGGCTGCCGCTTCAAACTGTTTATGGTAAGTAGACCAGGGTACCTTTCCATCAAACGTTGGTGGTTTTACTTTTATAGTGGCAAGCTTGACTTCATTGTCCGATTTTACCACCGCTGTCGGATTTATTACTGTAGTTGTTGTTTCTTCATCCGGGAAGTTGCTTCCGTTTATTATTGTTTCGAGAAGTTGTATTTTCTCGGCAGTTTTTTTATTTTCTTCTTCCAATTTCTTAACGTTCTCTTCCATTTCTTGTTTTAGAGTCTGGGAATTTTCTTCCATTTTTTGTTCTAGAATCTTGGAGTTATTTAACAATTTCTCTTCAAGTTTTTCTTCCAACTCTTTTAAATTGTTTCCTAAGATTTCTCTAATTTCTTGAGAATTTTCTTCCATTTTCGCTTCTAGAGTTTTTGAATTAATTTCCATTTTTTCTAGAGTTTTCGAATTTTCAGCCATTTTTTCTTCTAGGGTTTTCGAATTTTCGGCCATTTTTGCTTCTAGGGTCTTGGAATTTTCTTCCATTTTCATGAAATTATCTCTTAAAAATTGGAGCATATCCGTTTCCATTTTAGCACTTTGCGACCGGGTAACCGGCATTCACTCGCGAATACAAACTAGTTAATCACTACTGTCTTTTAGCCCTTTACGCGTTAAACCCCACACCTGACACCAATGTAACGAAAATTAAAAACGTTTATTTATTTCTAAAGGGCTAATACAAATATTTACTGATACGGTTAATAACAATTACTAAACTAAGATTAACGCTAACACTAAATACACTACAATTTATTTACACTATAATTTATATTTAACACTAGGTCTATATTTATTTAAACACTCTGTATACTGTTACTTCACTATTGTCACTTCACTGTCACTTCACTATTTATTTATGTTCACTTGCGCGTTCGAACTAGAATTCCTTTGTGACAGGAAATCGCGCTGCATTTATACTTAAATGCAGCCTTCCAGAATATTCCATAACCATCCAGGAATTTCCAGGTGCTTCCACGCATTTTCTATAGCGTACATTCATCTATATTTGAATGACTAATGCCGTTATCATATATGACTCATCACACATGACGTCATACATTAGTCATCAAATATAATTAGACGTTCTTTCGTAACAATACTATATACGGTACGCGACATTTAGGCGATGGTAAATTAGGCGACGTCAATTGGGCGACGTCAAATAGGTGACGGTCAATTGGACACCGGCTTTTTGGGCGACGTCTTATTAGGCGACCCAAATTAGGCGACGGTGACGTACAAATTTGAAGACTAAAAATTCGGAAAATATTTTTAATAAAAAAAAAATGAATAAAAATAGTATTTAATTACAAAATTTATTTTTAAATTATTTAATACATAAATCCTGTATATTTATATACAAAAATTAACAATTTTCAATCCATGTTATAATTGTAGGATAAACCGCGAAGGTATTCTATAATATTTTCTGAATTGTGGTATTGGAGAACCTTATTTAAAATTCTTTCATCAGCTTCTTTATACCTTGCTCGCTTTCGATTAGGTTCATGTGCTGCAATAATTTATTCATAATCTATGTCATACGACTTTTGAATTTCTTTCAACTTATCTAAAAACATGAACAAATGAGGATGAGAAATACAAGTGCTAAAACGTAATTGCAAAAATTTGTGGACTTCTGGTCAAATTCCGAAAGAAATAGGCATCGCTTATTTGACCGGTCGCCTAGTTCGGGTCGCCTAATAAGACATCGCCCAAAAAGCCGGTGTCCAATTGACCGTCGCCTATTTGACGTCGTTCAATTGACGTCGCCTAATTTACCGTCGCCTAAATGACGGTTACCGTACTAGATATACCACATTAAATTAGTACAGGGGCGTATTTACATATATAAGACAAATACAATTCTCATTTCTTATTAAATCACTCTTTATTAGCTCTACATTATATTGATTTATTATTGTTAAATTAAGAAAAGGTAACATTATCCACGTGCATATGGAGGTTTACTATTAGTCTTCAAAAGAAATTTACGTGCTGATGAATTACGTGGACAATCTTCTCCCATCAGGGCGTATTGTGGTCTAAAAAGTATAACATCAGCTATTAAACATGCACCTATACCCTTACTATTAGGACATAAGGAACAACTTGTGGAATTGAATCTCGGTCCAATTGTACTAATACTTTCCGTAAAAAGTTCAACACTTCTAGTATGACTGCAGTCAACTAAACAAAATACAGTAATAATTGATTATTATATTACTGAAACTTTGAAACTTACTAAGATCAAAAATTATGGTTATCACTTCAGGAAACTCTTTGATATTGATACATCTAGGCTGAAAAAATCCACAGTTTGGAAAAAAATCTATATGGCCCATCGAGCCATAATATCCAAAAAATCCCATATTTGTATGAATTACATCGACAAATGTGGCATCAGATTTATCTAATCTAGCCGAATCTGCTTGATTTTGAAAAATTGGTCCCGCAGGATCTAATCCTGTTATTCTATCTACTGTTTTGTTGCATTTTTTCTTCACTACTTGTCCTATTAATCCTGCAAGATGTGCACCTAAAGAATGACCGACTATATGAAGTTCATCAAAATTCAAATAATTGTTTTGACATAATTCGCAAAGAAAATTTCCTATGATTTCGGCTCCCTTTATTATATTGCAATATGCTTGCGTATAATAGGTATTTGATAAAGTTAGGTATTCGACAGCAATTACATTACAATCATAGCGATCTAGATAAGCATGTACCATATCTACTATTATTTTATCTTGAGCTGAATCTAACCAACCGTTAAATATAATCTTGGTGTCTTTAGATGGGTCCAGTTCACATATATTTTCCCATGTTAATATTATTGGAGATCTATTTTCTCTGTTGTATAAATAGTATTGAATATCATTTTCATTAAAATTTTCTAGATTTTTACAACCAATAAAATGTTGTATTGTTCCATTTGTAATTAAATAGAATGCTTCAGATATTATATCGATATCTAAAAATATCAATATAATATAGATTAATGCAACGTAACAAATATAAAAAGTTTAACATCTTGTGTAATTTTGACCACAAACGACCACCAAACTTTTATTTTAAGGTTGGCCTTCTGCTAACTGCAAACTTTAAAATGTAAATAGGTAATGTAATCTGTGGTCGCATTTAAGGGGGTATTCTAGTCTAAAAAGTTGAAAAAAAATTTTTTTTTTTTTTGATAGTTTAGAAATTCAAAAATGTATTCTTAAAAATATTTTTCGAAATTTGAATTATTTTAAAAGTTATGTTCATTTTAGTGTCGTTGCAACTCGACCGGTTTAGACGGAACTTAAATACTTTAGAATAGTATTAAGAAATAGTCATATCAAATTTTTAGAATAAACCAAATATCCACAAACACTTTTTAGAACTAAAATGTTTAAGTTAACACAATATAAATACAATCTATGTAGTATATTATAGCAAACTTTTTCACCATACTATGGCAGCATCAGGCGATGAACTAGAAAGAGAAACGAGAAAATTTCCGTATTTATCGACTAAATTGCAAGAGAAAAGGGAGAGGGTAGGAGGGGGGTATTTTTAAAAAATGGTATATTTTTCCTTTCTAACTGACCCTACATCCATTTACATTATTTCTCTTTTATATTAATTATATCCCTACCCTCTAGTAAATTCACACAAAAATATACTACAATTTTTTTCAAAAATAATACTCCCCTCCTAACATCTCTCTTTTCTCTTCCAATTTGGACGATAAATACGGAAATTTTTCTTGTTTCTCTTTCTATAGTTCATCGCCTGATGATGCTATAGTATGGTGAAAACGTTTGCAATAATATAACATACGGTGTATTTATATTGTGTCAACTTAAACGTTTTAGTTCTAAAAAGTGTTTGTGCATTTTTTGATTTATTCTAAAAATTTGATATGATTAATATCGAGTTACCACTAGCTAAACCACTTATCTATTGATTATTATTAAAAAGTAGTCTTTATTTTTTTTGTGTTTTTTATATTTTACTTATTTAAAAACTCAATTTGAGATAGAAGAAGACCCGATGTATGGAGCCGGAATCGCTGATTGAAAATGTAAGCAGAGTATCAAGATAGACTGAATGAAATTTAACTTAACAACGTAACTTACAACAAGTTTTTCTCGAAACTACATTTTTCGAAACGTTTGTCACAAAGCTTAAGTTCTAATTATCAGATTTTTTTGAAATTTGGCATGCATTTTCTTTATATATCCCTCTATGGTAGGAACCAACAAAAAATCTTAATTTTCAATGTTTACTATTTTTTAAAAATTTGTAAATTTAAAAAATAACTGAGAAAAATATTATACATCTTTTTCAGTAGCCGCCATTTTGCGAAAAAAATTGTTTTTTTTTCATTTTTTCTGGTTCCTACCAGAATGACATTTGTTCTGATAAGGAATCTACCTTTTTTCTATTTGTCATGACCATGTGACCAGAAGGGTGAGAATTGTGACTAGATGGACACAATCTGTTTCTTTCTCCTCTACTTCAACAGCGTGTAACTTTGTGAAATATATTTTTTTTTAATTTTTTTGTGAATCTTAAAATATAAATAAATAAATGATATAAAAATGTATAGTTAAACTATTAATTTTTTTTTATCAATCGTCAAAAAACGCCCGAAATTCGGGCTTCTAGACTAGAATACCGCCTTAATTATCTGTGGCGAAAATTGTAACTGTAAGGTCATTCACTAATTTTCGTAAGCAGTTCTGGGCTGAAGGAATTTATTGTTTTCATCTACAGAACCGACTCCTGAGATCAAAGAGGTTTCTTCCGATTTAAGCTAAGCTGAGAAAGGTTGCAAAGTTTAAAAATAAAATAAATTTCTACAAAATATCATTGCAATATATGTAAAACTAAATTTTGTCTTCTGTTGAGAAGAAAAGAATATTAAAATGTTCATTTTAATTTACAAATATTTGCAGTATTATTTAAGACTTTAACTAAATAGTTATACTATGTTATGTTTAATCAAATTTTTTTAAAGTATTTATGTAATTGGTAAAAATCGACGACTTAAGTTAAACTCCATTAAATATTAACAGGTCGTTGAAACTGTTCATGAAATTAATTTTTATTTTAAGTCTTCTTTTAAATCTTAATGATACATATGTGAACTTTTATTATGAAATTATAGTACCGGGTGTTTATTTCAAAAAAGTGCTTTGAAAGTAATTTTTTTTCATAATACGTGGTTAAATGTTTTGATGTAATTAATAAAAGACCTTCATACAGCTAACTCCTCACTAATTTTCTTTTGGCAAAAAATTACATATGAAAAGTAATACACTAATTCACTTTCGATAAAATTTTACTTTGCGTTCTTTTCTTATTTATATTTTGTAATTTATTTTTCGAAAACTTAAAGAAAAGCATATTAAAAATAAAAAAAATGTAAATCAAGTAATAATGGAAATTTGGGAAAATATTGAGCCGGAAATTACAAGAAAACTGATTACTTCTATAATGTCTGCTAGAATGAAAGCGACCCATAAAACCTAAGAGAAACGCTACACCCTTCTAACAATTTTATAACTTATTTAATTAAGAGTTTGGTGTGTGTGTGTCATGCACTTTTATGGTGTTAGAAAAAAAAACGAACTTATTTAGCTTTAATATAATTGAAATTTAAAATAAAATTTATTAAATCAATTGTGTACAGTCCAATAAAATTTTTGATAATTAATAGTTTTCTGGAATATAACTAAAAGTTTTTGAACGAGAAGTGTTTTATTAAGATTTGTAGTTGGATTTATTGATTTAAAAAATGGTTAGATGATTTTAAAAATAAAATTAAAAATTATATGAAGGAACTACAAACTTTGATGATAAAGAAGACAGCTGCGAACCGGTATCGTAAAAATTTAACGTTACCATTTTGAATTATTGCATTAAAATAAAAATAAAAATTTAAAGAAATATTTTTAATAAAAAATTAAAAAAACTAAATAATTGGCGCCGGAACGTAAGGCAAAACTATATATTTAATTGGCGCCAGAAAGTTGGGCTTAAAAAAATTGTACTATTACATCGCATTTAATTGAAATCCCGAACTTGAATGAATGAACCTGTAATTTAAACCCTAAGATGAATTTATTAAACTTAAAAAATTTGTGAAGCAAACTTAAAAACAAAACCGAAAAAATGAAGAAAACTGATATGTCTGAAGCAGAATTAAGGAAGATGCTGATAGAATTACGCGACTTGATGAAGAAAAACCATACGGAAATAAGAGAAATAATACGAGATAACAGAATAATGAGCCAGAAGGAAAAAATAGAACAGGAACTTAATGTGAAAAATTAATAAAATTAGATTCAATGATGGACAGTGGAGAAGACGCACTGATAAAAAAGTTTTGAAAAGGAAAAATAGGAGTATAAAAAGAAAAATTAATGAAGTGATAGATAAGAGGGAAGAGAGGTTTGAAATTATTAGATTGTTTGCTCCACAAGAATCGTTGAAGAAAATTAGATGCTGCATTGAGAATAAAAACAAAATAATAAAAATTATTAAGGTAAAAATTTGGATATTAAAAGAAATAAAATGGACAGGTACCAACAAAATAAAAATTGAACAAATAGAAAATTATGAAATTGAACCACTGAAGAAGAAAATTGAACAAAAAGTAAAATTTGAAATTGGACGGGAAGAAAAAAATAAAAATGTTGAAATTAATAAAAAAACAAAAGTTGAAGAAAGCAAAACGAAGAAAAATTCAACAAGATTAAGGAGAACAAACAAAAATGTATTGGAGAAGAATTGTAAGCTTTGGATGAGTCGGGGGTGAAGAAGAAAGAAGATCTCAGCAAAATCGACGCCTCAAATGAAAATAAATTTGTGGAAGGTCCAAAGGGAGAAATGAAGGAAACAGAAAGAAATGGAAGAATATGATAAATGAAAAATTATTTTTTAAAAGATAAGCTTTTTTTTTATTTGATTTTTAAACTAAATTTTACTTTTGATTATAAATTATAATGCTGTAGTAAATCTAAAGATATTAGATTTGTTTTGTTGAAAGACGCCAAGAGTGTTTGCAAATTTCGTTTCGAGCTGCGCTCATCACTGCAATTAGCAACGAGTGTTGTTGTGTTTCAAAGTGATTCGTACCTACCCAATGCATTTTGGTGAAACTTTTGTATTAATTATTAAGTTGTAACTTTGTAGAATTTGCTAGGCGGAGATCAATCACAGACAAAACGAGACCTTTTGCCAAAAATTGTTGACGTGATGGACGTAGGATTTGTGAGCCCAAAAATTTTTGATAATTAATAGTTTATTTTGAATATAAGTAAAAGTTTTTAAACGAGAAGTGTTTTATTATGATTTGTAAGTTGGATTTGTTGATTTGGAAGAAGGTTTGAATAGTGGTTTATTTTTTTCAGAGAAAAGTTTCAGCACTTTTCGCCCGGCTGTTTAAACCGAGTTGGAATATCAAGCTTATATTAGATAAATTTTAGATTTTATTTTCAAATTAAAGTTTTGGTGCTTTATTCTAACTTACACCGACTTTCAAAAATAACCTCCTATAAGGAAAATATTTAGAAAACAAAATCGCAGCTAGAACGTCATTCTAACGATTTGATCTTGAAGAAGATAAAAAAATGTGACGGTATTATAAGGTTTAACAAATAAAAAATTAATAATCAACATAAATATGTTCTTTTGATGTCGATAGTTGAAGTGCTTGTAAAACTTAAACCAGTACACGTCATGAACATTAACGACGGCACATTGCAACAGTTATAAGTTGCATAAGTTATAAGTTATTAAAAGCTATAAATGCTTCTTTGTTTACATTCCACAATTGTTTCCATGACGTAGAAACAATTGTGCAAAAGCTATTGTCTGATTAAGCAGACTTTGAGCTTGGAACCTTTATCTTGGTGAAAATAAAAATAATTGACAATTTCCAAACGAATTGTACTAAACTTTAAATTGTTATATCCATAATTTATAATCTGCCAAGTCCACTAGCCAAAAAAATCTTTCAATTCCATAACGGAGCTACTTCCAAAATTTACTGCACCTTGTAGGGTTTTCTTTGTTTAGCTTTTATTAGATTTTTGTCACAGAATTTGCTTTTTATTTAACTGAGAAACATTAAATTTGTTTATGTAATGCATTTTCAAAAGTTCTATAATATCTAGGTATTTATATTTTTGAGCAAATTGTTATTGAAAACGCTTTGTTACTCGTTTGTTTGTTTGTTACTCAACAGCCAGTATCAAATTTTTTGTATAATTAGTATTGTTCTGCATAGTTTTTTTACAATTTCATTTCAAATACAAGCTTAGTTGCACCAATCTTGGAATTTGTTTATAAATTCTAGCCATTTATCATGAGCATTCAGAAGTTTCTTATTGAGGTTTTGAGCGTTACGTCCAATTCTGCTTTTAATTTTAATTTTTATAGATTTTATGTTAGAGCGACTTCTTTTTGCCAAATTATTAATTTTTCGTCAAGTTGTACCATTTTGATAGAAAAAAATAATTAATTTTGGGAATTCATTATTTTTTCTTGCTTCCCATAGTAAATTATTAACTACTATTTTATTAACAGCCAGCACGCAGTAAAGAGACAAAAGCAATTGTTTTACCTAAAAATTAGGACAAATATGTAACTTTATTTAATGTTTAACCATCGCCAGGTTTATCGCCAGACCTTTTTAAGCATTTACTTTTGCATTATCGTTATGTCGGCTTAGTTTGCATAACTACATATTCAAACTTTTTTAGTATTCTTAAATTATATATTGTACAAGAGGTAATCTGAAGTAATTATATATTTTTTATTTTGTTAAAATATACTTCTGAAAAAAATATTTTGGTTCTTAGTAGAATTTTATGTGTACGAACATGACTGAGAACGATTGTAGTTTGAATTATTTGAAAATTAATTTTTTTAATTCCTTAATACACCTAAAAATTACTTAAACGGCATTGTATGAATTTATAATTTTTATATTGTAACCGGAAAAGTATCATATCTTAATATTATTATACAGTGTGTTGTTGATAAAAAGCAAATTGAAAATACCGGAAAATAAAATAAAATTATTAAGTTACATTATTGCGAATTTTTTAAGGTCAACTGTAAAATTGTGATATGATCTGTGAGTTACTATTAGAAAACTATTACCACGATTTAAACGTTTTCTTATACACTATTGGAAAAAGGACAATTTTCTGAGCAATTAAAAAAATAATTCGCGTAGGATTATATTCATTAGTTTTTGAGAAAAGAACGGTCGAGCATTCCAAGCTGTATTATTGCCAAACGCAACCACAGCAAATCACGCATCCACCCTAATGTAAAATTTAATTTTTTAAATGCCGTTTTCTCTAAAACTAATGGATGGAACTAAATGTGGTAATAATTTTTTGACAGTTCTCCATCCGTGTAGTATAATGGATAACATTATCAAAATAGTTTTAAACTGAGGACTGTATTTTTTTAATTTTTAAAATTATAGTAATTTTTTTAACTTTGTTCTTTTCATTGTATAGTGTTCATACAGCTATAGTACAATAAACACATAAATAAATATAATAAAAATTAAATCTAAAATTAAATCTATAGGCTGATATAATATAAATCTTTCAATATTTTAATTTTAAAATAACACCCAACAACTTACCTTGGCTCAAACTTCTTGTTAAAAAAGTGAGTAAAAATAATAATACAGAACTTTTCATTGTGTTGAAACTTTTCACATAAATTAAATCACATGATAGCTTGGTCTACTTATAGTAGCTGTTATCAAAAATATTATATAAACATTTTTTATTATTCATAGCTAATATATTTTAATTTTAAATATATATGTAAATGATGCTCAAATTCAAATCAAAGTCAAATAATACTTAAACTACATGAAACTGATATGAAAATCCTGTTTGAAACTGGTGAAAATTTCAAGTAAGTATTACAGGTTTTGTCTCCAATAAGTGTTCCATATACGACCAGTTTTTGAATAACTAAAATATTAATATTTTATACACGGAATTTCCGGTTGAAAATGGTAGTTGCATCCATTTAGAAATTAACAGCAAAACGTTCTGTAATAATTTTATATCGCTAGAGCGGTTTATTTCCGAGATTTTAGTGAAAAAACCAATAAATATACAAACAGAAAGACAAACTTTGCAAAATATGGTATAGTCATTGTTTCTAATCACTCCAAGTTTTGCATAAACATTAAATTATTTATGCTTGTTGTTTTGACAATGTATACTAAAATTTCAAATATTTATGTAGGAATGATATTATTTAACACTCGATAAAATTAACTAAAAAGACATTGAAATGAAAAAAAATCAAAAGAAAAAAATGGTTTGGCCATTTTAAAGACTCTTGTTTAAAAGATATTTTATAAGATGTAATTCACGATTATTTATGAATTATTTATTCAATATTAATTTTTATAAAGTTATTAGAGAATTACAGTTTTTATCCAAATTAGTGAAGGCGTTCCTTAATGACAAATTACTTGAAATTTTTTCTCTCAAATGATAAAGGTTGTATTTATACATATACTCATATTTTTATATAGGAACTTTTGGTAAATTATTTCAATTTAAAGTTTCTCTTAAAAAGAAAATTATTTTACTTTTGTTTGATATAGTTGTGAACATAAAAATAGCAGTGGTTGTAAAATTACAAGAAAAATCAAATAACTTCAAAATTGGTTTACACTTAAAAAATTTTAATTCATAATTTAAAAGAACATATTTTTACATATCTAATTTCTACATATGTATTTCAATTTAATTATAAATCACTATTCGTAATCTGAAAAATTCGATTCTACGGGTTAACATTAAAATAGTAGTTCCCATTAGACAAATTTTTACTTAAAAACTAAACTTAAACATTAAAACAATTTTTTATGATAATACTGTGATAATACTAAAGGTAAGATCACACACAGCTACTTTTGCTGCGCAGCCTATTAAATAACCGAGCAACTTAAGTTGTTCAGTTAAATAACTATAATATTTAAAAATAAAATAAGTAAAAGCAAAAGTAGCTGTGTGTGATCTTACCTTAACCATTGACTACCTTAACATAGTTACGTGGCCCTTGTTTATTGTAATCACTGCCACACTACGTCGCATCATAGAGTCTACTAAACGGTTACATCGCGCAACAGGAATAGCGAACATGCCAAAGTTCTGTATAATTTTTTTGTTTTGCGTTAGATATAGTTCGTTTAAGTCACCCCATAGATGTACAATAGGATTTATGCCAAGAAACTTATGCAGGCCACTCAAAAACCTCAATGTTATTGACGCGAAACCATTCTTTGGCAACCCTGATGGTATATTTAAGGTCTTTGTCCTGTTGGAGGATCCATTTTAGCGGTTTTTCTTCTTGGTATTACATGGTAGCTTAACATGTTGCCGGGAACCAGCGCCACCATATAAAACGATTTTTGACTCATCTGTCTATAAATTTGTGAACAGGCCAATAAATACGTTTTTTTGCGAATTCTAAGCGTTTTAATAGGTGTGTTTCGTTGTATAAAGTGTTCTTTTTTTCTTCTGGGGCTTCGTGCAGTTGATGTTGCTTATAGGAGCCTTCTTCTTACAGCCATGTTGCTTACCGACAGATTTAATTTATTTTTTATTTCTGTGACCAATGAAATGGCTATTTCTTGCCAAGTCTTATAATTTTTCGATCAACTTTAGACGTTGTTTTTCTTCTACCACCTTGCTTTTCGATTTTTTTACAAAGCATTTGATATCATTTTTGAATATTTTTAGTATTCTTATAAGATTTCCCTTCTTTTCTGAACTTTATTGTCAGATTTCGTTCTTCTACAGTGCAATGTTTAGTGTGATTTACAGTTTCGTTAAAATACAAATATTTTAATTATTTTGAAAAGAATACATCATAAGTAGATACTAAACTTATTTTTTTTAATCAGTTTTATAAAAAAATATAAGATCTCCAACAAATTACTTACACTACATCAATCTAACACTGCTATTTTTAATATTACTGCAGAATTGTATAAAATAACATATTTTTAGGTTCAATCAGCAAATATGAATTGCAGACACGGTTACATTGATCATTCTACATATTCTAATATCACTATATCATAAAATGTGAGTACCTTTGCTGACAACTTTGTATAAGCAAAATAAAAAGAAATTCTATATTATAATTATGATGCTGCTATTTTCATATTTTTCTAAACCGCTTCTCGAAAATGCTTGAAAGTTCTCACTCTTTACCGAAGTTTTCCATTCTTTCACTTGTGATAGCTTTAGCGGGATTGTGAAGAACATAGAGCGACCAACAAAAATTAATTTTACTTGGTTGAATATAAATAAATAAGTCGCTGAAAGAATAAATTAACCAATGAGAAAATAATAAATATTGCTCAAAAGTTTCTAAAATGACCATAACCCGGAAGAGAGTTCATCTGTTTGAAGGTTCCCGTTGCAAATTACCCCAGATGCCAGTAGTTTTGGAATTTCATTAATTTGATTCCACAATTTTTTTTCTAATCGTTGACGAGGGTCATTGATAGTCTAAATTCAGATTTTTGAAAATTTTTTTCATTATGTTTCACAACTGCAAAAACTAAATTCAATTATGTAGTGACTAATAAAATAAAAAAACTTTAAATGGGCTACTCGATGAAATCACTAGAGAAATCTTCATTTCAATCTGTACCAGAAATTGTAAAACATTCTACTAAAGTCGTTACTGTTTTTATAATTCTACTATTATGCTTGTGATGTTTTACACAAAAATAAACTTTTGCTTTTCATAAATACAAAGTTTTAATAAAAATTGATTTTTTTAAAGTATAAATATAAAACATACACCAAACAACATTTTTTTACCTAATATAATATGTACTGCCGCGTAATAATAATTATTTTATTGTTGTTATTGATAAATGTTTAACAAAAAAAATTTTATGTAAATTTCATTGTATAAAATTTCGAGTCTACAAGTTGAGTGTCAATTTTTTATCATATCTTACTTAAATGTTAAACCATAGAGGTAGACGCACTCGTCCCTTCCTCTCCTACTTTTCTCTCTAATATTCCTCCTTTGTATCCTAACATTGTTAATTTTTCTTTTATTTTCATTTCTCAATCTATTTTTATTATTGTTTCTTTTCCAAGCAGTTTTTCCGTCTATATCACCTACTTTTCTCTTATACCTCCTTTAGTTCCTATTTTCCCCGTAGCCTTAAATCTCCCGTAGCCTCTATAGGGATGTAGTGATAAGCAACACGGCACCTAGCGGAAATTTGGCGAACTAAGTTAAATTAGTAGTATTGTTAGTTTTGCGTATGCTGTAGTAGTAATTTTAAAAGTTTTCGGCGATAAATTAAATTTTGTTATATATAATTCAATATGAGTGCTAATCAGTATTGTTCAGTGCTTCATTGTTCATCTTGGGCAAAGAAAAATTCGGAATTAAGTTTCCATTTATTCCCCACAGCTGAAAAATACAAAACACGCGTGGTAAATAAAATGGGAATTCAGGAATTGGTAGATGTGAAAAAATGTGGATTAAAAATGTAAAAATAGGAAAAACTGTGACAAAGTTTATGAAAGTGTGTTCACTACATTTTACAGAAGATGATTATTTTACACGAGGCCTTCATAAACACATCTAATGTTTCAGATCCCTCTAAATATTTCTTTTTCTTCATGTGCCGTATCCGATTCCCTGGACGTTGGCAAACTCTCTCCTATGTCTGTGTTGTGCGTTTGAAGTATTATCACACACATAGGGGACCTACTGCTTAACGCGGGCTCCGAACCGCGGGAAGTGTATACACTTCATCTCCAGAGAAGATGTACCAGGCATATTCAACCTAGATGGTTTGCCATTACCTTCCAAGGGGAAACGGTCAGAATAAAGTTTTACTGAGCCCGAAGTCGAACCAGGCATTCAGCATTAGCAGCAACGCACTTAACAGCTCTAGCTGACGACCGTCTCTAGTCAAGATAGTCTTGAAGAGTCTTTAGATAGTCAAGAAGACTTAATCTTAACTCGTAAAGTTCTGACATATCTGCAAATTTTTAAAATTAAACATAAACACCCACGTTGAAATAAGCGATCTAAAACTCACCTAACCGTATATATACTATGTAACTGCAGGAAGATGAACTACATAACACTAACCGAAAATTGTCTTAGCACAAATAAAAACTAATTAACAAGTTTGCTTGGAAAAAAGAATGAAAAACTCTCAAAACACCATAAAACACAAGCACTGCCGTCTCACGAATGTGTTTTAAGTTAGTTCACATTTTTACACGGTGGCGCTACAATCTTAATCTTATATCCCTATAGTTTCGACCTCTGCCTCGGCCGTACTTTATCTTATTTATACACCTTCTATAGTAAATTCTTCCTTGCCTTCTCTGTTCTTTTTTGTTATAATTGGGTCCTATTGTATCATTTTCCGATTTGATACTCTTATTTGTGTATTTTGAGCACATAAACTTAACTGACAACTCAAACTTGTTTTGTAATTCTAAGTACTCCTGTATTGTTTCTACTTTTTTACTATTGTTTTTCAATTCATTTGTATTCTCTTTCAATTCCAAATTTTTCTTAATTTTTACTCCCGTGATCCTTACTCTCAATTTATCCTCAACTAACCTATCCTCTCTGCGTTCTACTTTTTCTCTCATATCGCTTAGTTCTTTATTTATTTTCTTTAATTCTAAATATTTCTTATCTTTTACCCCCGCGATCCTTACTCCTAATTTATCCTCAACTAACCTATCCGCTCTGCGTTCTACTTTTTCGCTCATAACCCTTAGTTCTTTATTTATTTCTTTTAATTCTAAATCTTTCTTATCTTTTACCCCCGTGATCTTTACTCCTAGTTTATCCTCAACTTTTGTTAAATTTTCCTTTCACTTCTCTGTATTTTTACCTACATTTTTATGTTCTCTCTCTTTCTAATTTGTATTTTTCCTGCATTTTTCTGTAGTTGTTCTCTATTTTTTCATTTACACTTTTTAGCTCGCTAAACACTTCTATTCTATTTGCTTCTACCTTCTCATCTACCAAAGTTATTTTATTATCTAATTTTCCTAGAACGCATTTAATTTCTATTTTCATTTTTCTCATTTGATTGCCTAAATTTACTATTTTTTTTATCTATTTCGCATAAATCTTCTTTTAATTCTCTCTTTAACTCTGTCATTCGACCCCCTAAATCTAATTTTACCTCAGTTATTTGACCACCTAAATTATAATTTAATTCTATCATTTTATTATCTATATTTTCTATTTTACCACCTAAATAGTTCATTTGTTCTAGCATGTTTTTATTCATTTCCTCCAACAAATTTTTTAATGAATTTGTCATATCAGATTCCCCAGTTCGTTTTTCCGTTCCTAGCTCTCTATCTTTTGTATCATGTACTACAATTACTTCCCTTTCTTGTTCTTGTTCCTGCTCCTCCTCAACATACTCCAGCTCTATATCACCTACGTTGATATCCCCTGTTGATATCGTTTTACTCCTTGTGTTCATGTTTGTAAAATTTTAATTCTTTAATTAATTAAACGGATTTATTAATTTAATTTGTGTCTCGGGTGTGTGTCCTTTTTCGAATTTCACTATATTATAAAATTTCGAGCCTACAAGTTGGGTGCCAATTTTGCTATGTACTGCCGCGTAATAATAATTATTTTATTGTTGTTATTGATAAATGTTTAACAAAATGAATGTAAAAGTTTAATGGAATAGTGACGAAAGATGTAAATTTATTTTATAAGGTGTATGGAGCGCTTTAGTAAAATCGTTGTACAAAACTTTTGTGTATGCCACCTCTAAGATATGTGTTCAATGATGTATTGGTGATGTCTTACATGACAGTACATATACTCATAATTACCTCTCCTCTCACAATTCTGCCCTCATAATTACCTCTCCTCTCACAATTCTGCCGAACCTCTCTCTCGCTAGCTAGTATTATTCTGCTGGACTAAAATTTAAGTTATTTTTTTAAGAATTAATAGCGCTGAACTGTCTTCGCGCCGAATAGTCGCGTCGAAATGGTTCATCACGTTTAAAAAGAATTTACAAGTGATTCTGTACTTGTAAACGAAAAGCCCATGGCAAAACAGAAGCCACCACACTATTAACTGGTTAGCCGATCGAGATTTTAATCTACACCAGAAGAATTAAACCTCATTTTAAATAAAAATTTATTATGAATTATAACTGTTATAGTTTTAAAACTTATTTTAGTTTTTAAGTATTTACTTAACCGGCTGGAAAGTGGTTGCTTTCCTGGTCTGAAAGCTGGCGAATCTATTCAAAATATTTTCCGGATGTATTACGTATAAAATTTTTTCTACTGTCGCGAATGACTCAAAAATAAATTACTGTAATAATTTATTTACTATTGAACACAAAATTCGTAACAAAACTAAGCAGAAATCTATCAGAAGAAATAAGAACTTATTTATGTTTTTATATCTAAATATTTTAGTAGTTTTTTAAAATTTTTTATTCTCAGAAAACCAGATTTTTTGTTACATTACAAACTTTACATCTTAAATTAAGTAGGTATTAATTAAATAATGCAAGATTGAAATTTTTTATTTCTATATATCCTTTATTAGTCACACAACAACCTTGCTACTGAACAGAAATCTATAAAAAAGTCAATTTTTTCTTCTGAAAATAATGGAATAAAAGAACGGACGAAAATAAACATTTGTTATTTTTATGTTAATAATTTATTATAAATTAAAATAAATCTTCTATTTTATCAACGGGTTAATAAAAAATTAGTAGATTATATAATTTTTTTTTTCTATTCTGGTTGTTCCGTATAGCAAAAGTAATAGAAATTTAAATAAAGTAGTAATAATTAATATTCAATATTGTAATTAAACTTATAAAAAAATATTTCAAATAATTTATAACTCATTTTATTATGGAAATATTGTAATGTTAAACTAATAATATAGATTAATTTTATTGGATTATTATCTATACATGAAAATGGAAATATTAACCATGAAAAATATGAAAAAAATTATTTTGTTTCCTTAATATCTATAGTAATTAATTTCCTTAATAATTCTTTATTGCATGTGAAAGTGATGTCGACCATAACACTTCCTACAAATGTTTTTGTATTTATTAATAATTCTTTAATTGTGGAAGGTCAAGAGTAACATAAATAGCATTGTAGATTGTTCTATATTATGTCTTCGTTTTTATAATTTTGTCATTCTGAATTTTTAATTAAAATCTTAATAATTAAATGCTCAACTATTGAGAATGGCACTTAATTTAATAAATACAAAAAAGATAAACGTATAGTAATTGACACAGTTTTCATTGAAAAACCCACATACGCGAGCGTAAAATATTGGAGAAATGCAATTCGTATATCCAATCACGTTGTTCCCCTAAAGTGCTTTATGATGGATGCTGTATTTAATGGTATGTGCTTGTTGGAAATCCCTCATGCTTTTTTAGTTGGAACGTGTTGTTACCGCAATTTTGATTAACGGCCTTAATAAAAAATTTAAGAGTAATCTTATGTAGAAAACTAACTTTAGCGTATAAATTAATTACCCGTTAACTTTGCATGTTTAAAATTATGCGCTAAATAAAATGTAGCAATTAAATATTTTCAAGTTTGTTAAAAATAGTTTACAAACTAGAGTTAAAATAATATAATAATTGCAAATATAGGTAAATTATAATAATTAAAAAAAAAAAAAAATTTAAGTACATTGTAAATTACAAGTAAGAGATTGTATTGTTAATACGAACTGTAATTTACATTAATTAAGACAAGAATTCCTATATACTAAATAAAATATTATGTTTCGAAGAGATTTTTTTCAGTCCGATGTCGGCGTAAATTTCAATGTCTTATAAGAATTACCTTGACTTAATTTAATTGATTTGTTAAAATATCGATAATTTCTGAAATTATATAACGGAGCAGATTGTCTGTGCATACAGTAGTTGACACTGCTAAAAATAAATTGTTACTTATTAATTGTACATTATAAACGGATTAATTGCAACATGCTTTATGGCCGGATGGAAAGCTCTTTGTAGAAACACAAGAAATAGCAAGTAAACGAAGGTCGTGTTTTATAAAAACTTAAAAGTATATTACAATTTCAAGGTCTGTTCCTATTGCGTACAACACGTTGACAAAGGGTACAACCTTTAGCGGAGCAAAAATTCAGGATATTTGAAATTTTAAACGCGTTGTTTACGGTATAAAGTTAAATAATTTATATCTATATACAGGGTGTTGAAGAAAAGTAATTATTGGACTACTATTTAATATCGCATAAAAATAAATACAAACTATTTATAAATATAGATTAAAAAAAAACTATTTATTTAGAGTTTATAAGACTTTTTTTAGCAAAATCAATAAAACAAAATTATTTATTTTTTTATCATCGCTTAGTACTGAATCGATCAAGTATTTTATTGTTGACTATAAATGTTGCAATGACAAAAAATATATTTGGTATTTGTATTATACATATTATAAGCTGTTATAATTCGTTTCACGGCAAGTTCTCTCAAATAAATACACTAATAAAATTATGAACAACATTTTTCCAACACCCAGTATAATTATATTATATAAAGAATGTTACAATTTAAAATTAAATCTAACATTTTTTATTTATATATTAAGATATTTTGTATGTATTGCCATTCTTACTTACGCAATTACATTACATTTTCTTAACAAAATAGGCAAAACCGATTATCACCTATAATAATTAATTAGTGAACATTACGCCAGGAAATTTTTATTATAGTTATTGCTCTTCAATCTTTCCTATACAATTTCCCTAGCTTCGGCAACATCCTTTTATTTTTAATCTTATCTTTTTCTTCTTTACAAATTTACTTACAACATCGGTCTTTGCTATGATTTTGAAATTGCTACAATATGATGAATATTAAATTAATATTTGAATAATTAACACTTTTTTTTTTTAAATTATTACATTTCGATGCTGAAAAAAGGTCATTAAAGGACAAATGCATTTTGCAGATAACAAAGTTTAAGTTTATTAACAGCTCATTATAGTTAAAGTTATTTTAGTCAGTGAGGTTTATTATTATGTGAAGAATTTATTATTAATTCTAGTTATTAAGTTTTACATTCCTTCGTGTAGATACGTATATGTCTACATACATACATATGTATATCATTAACTACCAAAAATGCAATTAATATTAAAATAAAATTTAAAAATTAATAGGTAGTTTAAATAATAAAAATCCAAATATTCTCATCATCAGTAGCAACAGGTTGTTACTCATAAACATATTAAGTTGTTTATTTCTAAATTTAAATTTATTAAATAAATTAGTTAATTTAAGTTAAAATTCACACTTTATTTTGACATTGAAATTAACTCAAGTTTTACCTATCATTAAATATAAACCACGGACACTTATTTGTTTTTTTAAAATGCGTAAATGCATTTTACACGTACATGTACAAAATAATGAACAATTTATTTTTGAGTTATTATTTGCGTTATTAATAAGTTTGTTAAGTTTATTGTCAGTTTTAAAAGCAATGTTGTGTATTTTTTATTTTTTAAATATTTAACAATTTTGTTTGACTTGTTTCCGAGAAAAGTGCTGACATTAAAGTTAGCGTTAGTTTTTTTAAAAGTATTCAGATATATTGAGTTTGATAGAATTTTTTGTTTAATTTGGCATAATAAGTTATCAATTAGAGTGACTTGGTATCCATTAGAGACCGCGATATATTTAATTCTGTCTAATTCTTTTTCAAAATTTACTTTAATTAGAGAAATTCTAATTAAGCGATTGAGAAAAGCACGAAAAAAAGCAATTTTATGTGTAAAAGAAGCTCACTAAAATGTTAGCTTACTTGTGAATACTCTCAAAAATACATTGGTCATACCGGTAGATCTTTCAAAATACGATTTGATAAACACACGCGATCTCACAGACCTATAGATGAAAAATAGACATTTGCAAAACATTTATTAGACACAAACCATAAACAGGGGGAGGGGGTACGAAATTTTACACATTGAACAAAAAAGTAAAAAACTGGAATTTTTGGAAGCTATGCAAATTAATAAATTAAATTAAATTAAATTCATCTTCACTACTAAATAGTCAATCTGATTTAAATAACTCATCCCTACTAAACATGTTTAATAAATAATACCCCCCCCCCTCTAACTTACCCTACCTCCACTTACTTTATTTCTTTTATATTAATTATATCCCTACCCTCTGGTAAATTTACACTAAAATATACAATTTTTCAAAAAATATCCCTTTCTTATCCTCTCCCTTTTCTGGTGTAATTTGGACGATAAATACGGAATTTTCTCGTTTTTCTTTCTAGTTCATCGCCTGATGATGCCATAGTATGGTAAAAACGTTTGCGATAAATATACTTACAGTGTATTTATATTGTGTTAACTTAAAACATTTTAATAAATTAATTTTTTAACTTGTGAAATATAATTAAATAATCTTGAAATGAACAAGTTAATTAAACGATTTTAATAATGTTTTAATGATTTAATGATTTAATAATTATTAAAAATCGTTTAATTAACTTGTTCATTCCAAGATTATTTAATTAAAACATTTTAGTCTTAAAAAGTGTTTGTGAATTTTTTTGATTTTTCTAAAAAATTTGATATGATTAATATCGAGTTACACTACCTAAACCACTTATCTGATTATATTACATTGTATTTAAAATTTAAAAAGAATACCATGTTATGAGTATATAACATTATAAAATAAAATAGAACAAATTGGTTTAGACCTAATTTTTGTAATTTCTAGTTATTCATAATAAAGGAATTATTTCTATAAATAAAATATAATAATATTCTTCCAACAATTATTTTTAAAATAAACAAACCAAACAAAATATTAAAATAATGAATTTTAACTGTTAAGTAAAGAATACATACTTACATAGAAAAATAATTTATATAAATAAACTTTAGTTGAGTGATAACTGAAGGTTAAAAAGTTGGACATAAATAATATTAAATAATAATTTTAATAGCAAAAAAAAGCAATATAAAACAACACTATATCAGCAGCAACTTACTACTACAACAGGAATGTAAATAAATGCTTCACCACTATTTTACTGTAATTATGTGGTAATATTTATAATAAGATTTAAATATTTTTTGTGTTGAATTAAAATTAAAAATTTAATTCAGAACTTACTTATGAAAAGGACGAAAATTGTTTAATTGATATTGTTACGCTCTGTTTAAACATCATTTTTCGATTTTTGGATGCTCATCAGACAAACTTGGAAATGTCACGTAAATTTGAAACACAATGTTTAAACAGGGTGTAACAAACTACAATAATCGTTCAATTAAATAGTTTTTGTCCTTATCATAAGTAAATTATGAATTGAATTTTTAATTATTATTTAAAATGCAAAAAATTTGAATCTTATTATAAATATTCTATTAATGGACAGCTTTGCAATAAATATTTCAAGGATAAAAGAAATCATCCAAAATTACATAGAAAACTTCTTGTATATTTTAAAACTGAATTAAAGAATTTGTAATTATTTTTAATAGTAAATTTTGTAATCAACTGTTGTTTTCATTTGAAAAACTTTCAAGCAAGAGAAAATATTGAATAAAATAGCCAATCAACCATTTGCGAAAGTGTAAAATTTGACTCCCCTTTGCAATAATAAT
This sequence comes from Cantharis rustica, assembly GCA_911387805.1. Classification (NCBI taxonomy): domain Eukaryota; kingdom Metazoa; phylum Arthropoda; class Insecta; order Coleoptera; family Cantharidae; genus Cantharis; species Cantharis rustica. Next base: position 95,127,572 of record OU426877.1, read on the forward strand.
TTAAGTTCTCTATATAATTATCTTTATTTTTTAAATAAAGGTTTGATATATTACTTACTATGTCATTTATATTACAAATAAATTACAAAAACAGAAAAAATAAATAACAAATTTCTTCAGTTAGTAGTATCAAAAATAAAATTTTTACAATTTATGTATTTTTTATATCTAGCCGACAAGATTAATTTAAACTTTTTAAATCATCTAAATTAATTTTTTTGCTATAAATCTGCACGTTTATGTTTGCGATGTACAGAGTTGAATAAAAAACTGTCTTTTTGAATAATTGGTTTGATCAAATATTTGTTATAATTGGTAGGACCGTTGTAACTTGGTAGGCCGCTCTAAGCTGGGCTGAGATAGACCGCTAAATAATATATTTAATTAATGTGGAAATATTGTTTTTTTTCCAATTTTTTTTTTATGTTATATTTTTCAAAACAGTAATTAAAATATTTTATTTTTTGGAAACTTATTTTTCTTTAATTAAATTGTCATTTAGCTAAACTTTAAATTTTGTTTTTGCCAAAAGAATTGTTTCATTTTAGTGCTGGTGATGAACTGCTTTTCACTTTTTGTAAAAGCAATTTATTATTGTTTTACAAATGTACTATATTAATTCCGTCTGTTACGTTACAGGCAGTAAAAATTATGTTAATTAAATTTAATAATTAATTATTTTTATTTGAAAAAGAATGGTATATTTAATTCAGAGCAAAATGGCAGTTAACCAGAGTTAACAAATTATTTATTTAAATCAAATAAGTAAGAAATACAAAGATGTAAGCCATGGGAGAGTTTTAGTGTACCCGCGGCAAGAAAATATATTTGTGAGATGTCGGAGAGTTTTAGAAAAAGGAGATGTAGTGTAAGCACTTTTGTTTCGTGATATACCTCTCAGAGAAATTAATGATTCAATTTGATTTATTCATCAAGTCATGTTATCGAACAAATTTGAACGTATTACCAAATACTGTAAATAAGTTAATACGTACAGCTCATGACACTTTCAATGCATTTTTAGGTAAAGCTTTTTTTAACGGGATCTGTTGATGGAAGTAGTTGAGAATAAATTTTAAATAAAAATCTAATTGTGAGAAATTTTTTTATTTGCTATTTTTACATTTTATTCTTTTAACTAACTTCTCTTTATTGTCTGCATACATTTTGTTTAGATAAATAAATACAAAATTAAATTTATTGTGTCATGCTTTGTCACCTTACTCAACTCTACTCGTTAGGTGCCGCTAGTGCGCTGCTTTTTCATTTTTGATAGAAACTGTACGTATTAACCTATCCATAGTATTTAATATTACATAACCTGAAATAAATTTCCTTTTTTTGATTAAACGTTTAATTTTCTTAACTTTTTACCTTAAACGAGTCGATACAAAACCAAAACTCGAGCCGAAAAAAGAAAAAAAAATAACTGAGCATTTTTCAATCGGTTGTCGTAATTTCTAGTATCCCTATTATAGAATAATAATAATAAACTTTTAACTATTTTTGTTCTTTTATTTACAAAAAATTAAACAGATCAACAGGTATTTCTTTGCATCAAACATAGTTTATACACAAATTCTTTAAACAAATTAAATTATATCAAAGATTCGTGCATAGTAGATGAATTAATAAATTTTAAATATTATAATAAATTAATTAATTTTAAATTTGAATTCTTGTGCGAAAAATTCACGCAAGAAAAGTTATAATAAATACGATTATATTATATATACGGATGTATTATATTAGTAGAGAAAAACAAAGAAAAACGACTAATCATAAGCATCATCAAAATAAACCTTCAAAGGTTTTAATGACAAAAAAAGTTATTTTTTTATTTATAAAAACCTTCTTATGAAAGGGTTTTTTGTTTGAAACCAACATAACGGTTTTTAACAAATCTGAAATTTTGTATGAATGTTTTTATTTTTATGTAAACTTTCTCTTAATATTTTTGAAATATATATGATTATTATCTTAAAACAAAATGTATTTATGTTATTGCGAATACAAATTTGTTTTCACTTTTCTACTTACAGAAGTTGTGAAATGAAAAATTGAAAAAAAAAACTTATTGCTATTAATGAAAAAGTTGAAAAATAATAGATAATGGCAATCGGAAAATTAATAAATATACCTAATAGTTAAATTTTACTTGGAAATTAAATATGTTACTATATCTATGTATGTCACTATTATGTGACAATATGTCATAATAATATTTGATTAGGCTTGTCGTCTCTTGATATACAATCCACTTCGCGATTAATAAGCAGTTTACGTCCAATTAATACATTATACACAATTCTGAAAAATTGATCTACTTAAACAAATATGAATAAAAAATATAACTGGAAACGATTTTATAAAAATTGAAAGTTAAATAAGAAGTAGATTTGGTTGTCCATAAAAATGATTTTTTGCAAGATCGGACTGCAAATATTTATTAGCCCAGTTTATCGCTATAAACAAACTTTTAGAATAATTATTATCATTTAATAAATTTAAGTTTAGAGACTAAGTTGATTAACAGATAAACAATATAAGGCGTAGTATAAGTTCGACTTACTATATACTACGAATATTTAATGCAATTAAAAATAAAATAAAAAATTAATTTGAATTTAATTTAAAAGAATAAAAATTTAAAAGATAAGTAAACATCATAAAATTAAAATTAGTTGATATTATATGCTTGCAGTATTAAAATTATTTAGATATTTTATTTTCAAATTTGAATTTTATATTAATTTTAACAAGCCAATAATTAATACATTTATATAATAAAATAATTGTAGTTTTACTATGCATACAAATCCATCTACTATATTTTTAATTAGTGGCAATTACTAATAATAATTATCCATCATAAATAATTAGATTTTTATTGTGTTACGCCATCGATCATTAAATTTAATTCAATTGAATTGAAAGAACATGTGTAATATTAGCCATTAGTTGTATATACATACTATATATGTAGGTAAACTGATTAAAATCAATTTTTATTGACAATATTTAATTGATTAGTGGTTTATATAATAAAACTTGACAATAACAATATCTGTATTAGTATTTAAAAATGTACTAAAACATTTTTCCAAACTAAAATTCACAAATAATAAAATACACCCTAAAGGTTGGAATATGTAGAACATCTACGTGCTTTTGATTTCTCCGTGTAGTCGCGTCGTAAGGTCGGTTTATATAGATATTTCCTCACATCAGCGTTCTACATAAACCATACATAAACCAACCTTTAAGGTTATTTGTGTATGCCGTCAAAATTTACCGGCGCGGGATCAGCAAAGTGCATAAGCGTTTTTATACAAATTAAATTTTCGACGCCGTGCCGTTCGGAGGTGAGTCGACGTTTGACATAAACCAACCTTTACCAAGATTAAATTTATAAATGATCCTATTTTTAATAATCAAAAATCATTCGTTTGTTTGTCTTAATTATTTACTGAAATCATTTTATTAATTAAATGTTGTATTTGTAAATGTTGTAATGTAATATTTCAAAAACTTTTGATTTAATTTAATTTATTAATTTAATTTAATTCATTAATTCTACTTATTGATTTAAGGATTTTTCTTATAGTGGGTTAGTATGTCCATATCAACTTGAATAAAATTATCAAGGCCGCAGTAAGTGGGTGTCCAGAGAGTGTAGTTCAATCTGGAATCAAACACGAAATTATAATAAAAAAAAAGATCAAGTTCTAAATAGTGATATCAATAATGGTAATTGTTTCCTAACTTCCCTTTCCGCTTCACAATTTGTAGTATTGACTAGAGGCATCAAATTCAAATTCGCACATGAACATCAATTCCCTTGAGTTCGGAGGATCTATACGCTCTATTGTAGCTTTGTTGATTGCTACTATATAACATCGCTACGTGGTATTCAGTTGAGATGCTTTAAATTTAGATTTTAAAAAAAGATGCATGCGTTTCCAAATAAGCTATATCATACGATGTAACCTTAAACTTTCTAAGCTCCGTATCCGTATGCTTCACGATCCAAAACTTGGAAAAATCAATGTCATAGATATTGTCACAAGTAATACCTATTATGCGAGCTTTTGCATTGTCCGAATATTTTGCATAACAACAGTGAGTGTCGGTAACTTAAAAATTCGACTCTATTTATTGGTTTGCAGAAAGCTTGAGTAAATAAAATTATTATAAAATAATAATTTATTTTACTTCAAGATTACTAAAATTATATAAAATTCTAAAACTTGTATGGTATTAAACTTTTATAAAATAACTACATCAAAATTTACACGAAGAATTTAAAACGATTAAATTGAATTAATTCAGTGTCAATTGCCAATTGTTGTGATTTTAATGTTGATTGACCAAGAATTGATATGAATGGAATTGTCGTAAGTAATACAACAAGAGCTTTGATTTATCCGGATAATTTTTAATTTCAACGAATACGTGATTAGCAATTAAACCAGAGAAAACTTGATCGACTAAAACACGAGAACGCGCTCGATTGCTCTCGTGCTTTAGTCTGACCAACAGTTTTCTCGAGCGAAATTTTAAAATTACGTATGAGTGTAAGAAATTAAAAATTATCAGGACAGAAATCAATGCTAATGTTGTATTTGGTAAGATAATTCCGCGAATAAACGATAATATTGATTATGGAGGTATTAATTTTTATAAATTAAAAACAATACGTATATTATTTAACGTCACATTAATTAATGTTGATTTGCTTTGGCTGCCATGGCAAAGATAAACAAAAATATATCCGCAAAATTTATCCATTTGCAAATTTGTTTCTTCCTAAGTACAATTTATTTTTAGCAGCTAGCAAACTGTCAATTTTGACATTTCTTATGCATTGTTTTATGTATGTGTGAAATTATCATATACAATATCCCAAGTGCATTCAAATTTGAAATGCACGAGAGGATATTTATTTAGACTATTTCACGAATAAAATAAAAAGTTAATATAAATAATTAATTAAAAGTAAAAATCAATGTATCGTTGATTATGTTTGTCATGACAATATAAAACAATCTTAATTATAAAGATGTCGTACAGTAAACGTTTTGGTGTAAATAATTTGCAAAATATTAAGAACGAAATTGAGAATCTCGTGTTAACAAATACAAAAAAATGAAAATCATCAGTTGGAAACAATTTAATAAGTTTTGCTTGGAGAAAAATTATAAACTGCAACAATAGAAAATCTGGTGCTTATATTGGTTGACTGGTGTTATAATAATATGCGCAAAACCGATGGAAATGATTACAAAGAACGAGTTGTAAAGCACACGTTGTAAAATTAATACAAGAAAAATATTTTTCTGGATATAATATAAATGTCAATCCGTTCAGTGATATTGTATTTAAGACGCTCCAGATGCATGAGATGCAAAAAAAGCATTACAAATTCAACCAGAAAACGGAAAGTGAGTTCAGCGCCCATTGCATTTCAAGGAATATGACGAAATTGAAATTATGCTTTCAAGAATAATTCAAATTGTGATTTTTCTTTAGTATTATTTGAATTTATAAATCTACAAATTTAGCAATTTGTAGATTTATAGAATGTACAAACTTATAATTTGAGTTAGTGCTGAAGGCACAATTTTTTTACGCTAATAAGTAGATCATAATATGTATTATTTAAATGTTGAAGTTAAAAAAAAAATTGTCGCTTATATTTGCTTTAAAATAAATTTGAAAAAATTGTCGCTGCAATTCGATTGCTATTGGTTGAATGTTTCGTTGTTTTTTCATTCCATTGGTCTAATGACAGCTGGGCGAAATAGTCAAAATAATTTCATGCAACTAGTTCTAATCTAACATTTGGATTGGTTTACAAACACACAATCAATTCTATTTAAATCGAATTTTTGTAATGAAATTTATTCAAATTATGAAGAGTTTGAGTTTAATGTTGAGTTTAATTGAGAAAAATGTTTATACTTCAAAATACTATAAAATCGCGATTTATTCGCATTTTACACTACTGCTAGGTGGCGCTGTACTAAAACAATATGTCCGACTTATGCCGTATTAGGAATCCAGTTTTTTAAATTAATTTGGTTTACATTAGTTAATTTTATAATTTAAATGATATTTAATGATAATTATATAAAGAAACACTTTAAAAAAGATTGAAATACACATAATTCATAATTTATTCAATGTAGGTAACTAACTGTTAAATTTTCTTTTAGAGAAAATGGCTACTGAAAATGCATCATTATTACTTTCATTGACAAAAATATTTTATTATTTAGATGCTCTGCCGTCTTTTAGATGTATCAATGAGGGAGAAGCAGTTTTAAATGCCAAACACCTCATTACATGTGTAATTAAACACCAAGATGCAGATGCTATCGAAATATGTGCTTTGTGCTTGCAGACCACTGCTTTAATGGAAAACCTCATTAAATTCAATGTGCTTTTTTAATAAAAGTGGTAATTGAAATCAAAAGTGCATTATGCACTTGCAAATATTTTCTATAATACTATTTTCGCGTGGAAGCTTATGAAAACTTAAAATTTTTGTTTGGCCGCCTTGCTGTGATATTCGTAAACAATACAATTCATATTATTAACTTTATTTTTCAGGATTTTGTCCGCTAAGGATGTCTGCTAAGGACACTACGTGGCGCTTTACATTTTGTAAAACGCGAATAGAGACGTATATGTAAATTGATATCAAATGCATAATATTTGACTTAACGGTCTACGATTAGGTAGACCTGGTAACGCATAGGTATGCGGGGTACGGAGAATTTTCTTTAAAAGGAGGTACAATTTTGTGATCTAAGAACTAGCCCCCAACCCCTTCCAATAATTATTATTAGAGAAATTCACAATCCTGAATCGTGAATACCTACAATAAGGGACAAATATAATTTATGGTTATTTTAGCAAATTTAAATATTTTAGTATTTTGCAATAATCGCTTGCTTTGCAATCGCTATAAAATTTTTTTTATCATTATACTATTTTGTGTATTTTATTTTTATTTATTGATTTTTTATTCATTCATTAATAGTAGTATATTGTTTATTGATAAGATTTTGACTTTTTTAATATACGAGTATTGCGAAATAAATTACAACTAACGCTTTTGTCAGGACCGGTTTTAGGCATCATTTTAGGCACAGGATCTCAATTGGAATGTTTTTTCGGGCTTCCTTCCTCTTTGTTTAGCGGACGATTAATATTACACGATTTTCTAAATGACCGTAAAATAATATCATACACAAGACACAACCAGACTTGTACATATTTTATTATCAGCGGGTTCCCAAGCGGCCGCTTGTTCCGCTTATAGAATAACCCGGCGCTGCGCTTTGTGTTTTTACGAGGTAAGTTATTAAGATTTCAACTTCAACAATATGATGAATTTTAGGCAACAAAGATAAGGAAGAAACTAGAAGCTTTTTGCTATGATTACATGTTTCCTGAATTAGTAGACAGTGGAAAAATCCGAAGCATAGAAATTAGAGAGAAGAAGAGAGAGATATATATCTGAAGAGCGAAAACGAAAAATAAGCACAAATTAATAAAATAACAATTAATAAAATAAATTGTCACTTTTTATAAGAATTTTTTAATTTATTTTTAACCAAAAAATCTGTCTTTCCATAATATAAATTTTAATTAATAAATGTATAATTAATAATTAAGTAAAATTAATAAAATTAACATTGCTCTTATGGTCCCAATGTAATCATCACATTAAGCGTCGTTCATTGTACCTACAATCTATAAATTTATCCGTAAATATTTGTTAAGCATTTTTCAAATTATTCTAACCGATGCAATATTTTTTGTATGCTTAATCGTCTATCTCATTCTGAGACTAGGGGTTGTTTCAGTCCATCAAAGGAGGAGCTACTTTTGTAAAAATTCTTAAAACTGACGGTGGGGCTATCTGCTTAGTAATATTTAATTTAAAATATGATTTTTTAAATACCGGTTTTTGGAAACAACATTCATCTATAATATTATAAAAAATTATAGATGATAAAAGAATATCCTAATATATGCCTAGTGGTAAAAAACTTGGTAATATTTACCATTATAAGATAAGAAAAAAATGTTTAAAATAACCTAAATTACCGAGTTTTAAATTATAAAATGTTAAGTAAATAACAAACTAATTTTAATAACTAATAGCAATAATCCTTTGACAATCATCCCTTGTTATGATTATTTTTTTTCAAATTAGTGAAAAGTAACTTTATAAGGGAGAAAATAGGTATAACGTAGGTCATGTTTTGCTGCACCTATAAAGGGGTATCGTAGACTCTTAATTTAAAAAAAGTTGGAATAAAAAAATTTAATGTAGAGCATAATTTTTACACACAAATCCCTATTTGGTTGCATGTACCAAATAATTAATTTGAGTTTTCTAAATACTTTCAAACTTCAAACTATATAGGGAGTTTGATTTGGAGAGAATATAGTAATATGAGTGGTACCCGAGATCGCTCAAGTATTCTTTCATGTAGCACACATGGCAAAAGCATGTCGCCGAGCTAAGAAATTCCTCGAAGTTCTCGATTCAAACTAGGAAATTCCATTGTTCACCTCGGAACCTGCGATCACACCAAGATACCGTTGTGGTTAATGAATACATCTGCCTTTAAATTTATTAAATGCCATAAATAACTACTACCTTCTCGAAGAAGACGACATTGATGTACAGTACGTAAGTGCTCTCCAAAACAACACATCAGAGGATTGGCAGTTATGAAGTATTAATTAAGAGATAATGTAAAATATTTTTGAAAATTAATTAAACATGATTTAATAGTGGAAATTAAGAAGAAGAAGAAAGTATGTGCTATCATCAGAATTCAAGAAAATCATTTTTCAGCTTTGACAAAATTGTGACAAGCACTCATTAGGCTAACATCTTTAAATTTTAATATGTAATAATATATACAATAAGTTGTAACTCAAATAATTCCTTTTATATTTTGACAAAACTAAATGATTTAATAAAATAAAGGTCATTTCTATTAAAATTTTATCTTGCTATTAATGAATGAAGTAATTTGTTCTGTCAATTTAAAATAATTTATTTTGAGATAAAATCATACTTAACTTTCCTAATTATTAATAAGTATTGTAACAATAACATTCTAATTTTTATTCAATAATAAATCCTGTTTTTAATCCTGTTTTCAAACGAACTTGTTATGTTCATTGCTTTACTACTAAATTTATTGTGCATTTATTAATAGAATATGAAAGTAAATGATCTAACTGCACTCTATTGTATGCATAATGTAATAATAATTGTTATTTAATAGTGATAAATTGTAAATTTGGTTAATTAAATTAATTCCTTCTTAAATTAATTAAACTCAATTTTCTTACAGTATTATTGGTATTATTTTATTCGGTTTCAGCATAAAATTTCGTCAACTACTTATTCTAAAGGCCTATTCTAAATTCCATGGTAACCGGATATTTCGCACATTTTCTTCCTGGACATTTCTCTTGCGGTTAGTTTGCTCCCGGACTCTCGCTACTACGACATTTTGTTAACACTCCTGATTTCTTACTAAATTTATGCGGCTATGTTTTGAAATATTTAAGTTATTTACATAATTTTTCCATTATTTACTTTTGTACAATAAATATTTCTTAATTTTCCGACTGAGTTAGCTACTGTTTTTTAATTTTATCACTTTAAAAGTAAAATCGAACGATATATAATTTTAAACATGATTCGACAAAGACAATTCGACAATTTTATTACGTTAATAAATTATCTAATAGATGGATTTCAAATCATAGAAGCTGACGAAACTCACAATTCAGAATTTTTTTTACCTCAAGAATAGTCCTGATGTACGATAACGTCATGGTAAAATTTGGAGATAAATAATACACTGTATAATATTATTCAGTGTATGGTATAGGTAAGTTTGCTGGTAATTCCAAAATTCTGTAGCTTTTAGGAAATCTTCCTTCTCTTTGTATAAGAAAAATTGCATTTGATTTAAAAAAAATAAAAATCCAAAAACTTTTAAAAATAAAATACAAAATATTGTATTATTCCGAAAAGATTGAAAATATTTCCGTTTTTCAAGTTATATACGACTGAAGATCAAAAATAATAGCAAAATTGGCTTACATCTCATAACTAAATTTAATTTATTTTTGTATTTGATCTACTTACATATCGTATAATATTAATTTTTCTTGTTTTTCAAATATTCATAGCTCTAAACTGTTAAATGTGGTGATTAGTACTTTTTCACTGATTTTTTTTTTAAATAATATTGCTTTTATGTATGTATTTCTTCACTTTATTGTTAAACTTCTATTATTTTAATGTTCTGTTTTGTTTTGTTAAATATTTTGTTAATATTTGTTAAATATAATTCTTTTATGCTTAATATCATATTAGAATTTTTAATTTGAAAAATATATTACCAAATTTTGTTTATAATTTTAACATTTTATATTTAATGCAAAAATTAAATTTTACATGTAACCAAGTTTGAAATATCTATTACTGCAATAAAAATTTAATTTATCGACACTTAAAACTAGGAAATAAAAGTTTTAAAACATTTATGTTTTCTTTTATATTGTTCATTTTATGTATTTTATAATTTTTTATCAATTTAATATAGTATTTTATAATAATAAATCAATATTAGAATTTGTAGAACAACTGTCTCACCACAAGATATTTAAATTTTAAAAAGTGGTCATTTTGAGACTTTCAATATTGCTTAGAAATATGGCAAATTTGTTTGTTTCTGTAACCGTGAAGAGGTAAAAAATATTGTTAATATAATATGCATTTTTTTTTTGAATACCGGGTGACCGGCAAAAAAACTGAACATAGGGAAATAATTGTTTTTACAATTTGCTGGTTTGCTTATCTACAAATTAGGTTATAATCACTTATCGTCTAAAATCAACGGGTTTCGAGTTATAAATTAAATTAAGAAAAAAAATGTAGAAAAAAAAAAATTGGAGAGTACCAGTGCGGGTTTAGACAGGGCAGATCTGTAACGGACCAACTGTTTGTATTAAGAGAGGCTTAAGCAATTAGCCACGAATTTGGATTGGAATCGCAGCTGTTATTCTTGGATTTTAAGAAAGCATATGATAGCATTCGAAAAGTGGAACTATACAAGACTATGAGTGAACTGAAAATACCCGACAAACTAATAAAATTGGTAAAAATAACATTGCAGGATACAGAAAATAGAGTGAAAATAAATGGAGAATTGACTGACAGCTTTGAGGTGGTAACAGGATTAAGGCAGGGGGACCCTCTGTCGTCGGTACTGTTTAATATCGCCCTGGAAGGTATAATAAGAAAAGCGGGATTAAACAGACACGGAACAATTTTTAGGCGGAAACACCAATATCTTGCGTTTGCAGATGATCTGACAGTTATGACGCGAACAAAACAAGAGCTGGAGGACATTACGAGGAAGCTATTAGAGACGGCTAAAGAGATAGGGTTGAAGATGAATAAAGACAAAACAAAGTACATGGTATGGAGCGACAAAACTTTCCAAGAAAAGAAGTCAATAAGTGTAGAAATACAGAACAAAGTTGTAAAATTTGAAGAGGTTGAATCCTTCAAGTATCTGGGAACAACAATCACAAGAAAACCAGGATGCAAAGAAGAGATAATGGCAAGAACAGCGGCTGGTGCAAGAAACGTGTTTACACTGAAGACTATACTTAATAGTAGTGTGTTCGCTAAGTCAATCAAAGTGAGAGTTTATAAAACGATAATTAGGCCGTCAGTACTATATGGAGCAGAAGTATAGACATTGCGAAAAAAAAAGAGAAATCGATGCTGAAGGTGTGGGAAAGGAAGATTTTAAGAAAAATATACGGTGGAAAATACGTAAATGTCCAATGGATGATAAGAACCAATCAGGAGCTGAGAGAACTATATAGAGAACCGAGCATAGTGGCGATAGCAAGGACCCAGAGACTGAAATGGCTGGGTCACCTCGTGAGGATGGGAAATGATAGAACACCAAAGGAAATGTGGAGTCAAAATTTTGCAAGAGTAAGAAGAAGGGGTCGACCAATGAACCGATGGAAAAACGAGGTACAAGAAGATCTGGATGAGGTTGGAGTGGTAGACTGGGAAATGATCGCTCGAGATAGGAAGCAGTGGAGCGCTAATATAGTGTAATGCTAATATAAAAAAAAATGTTAAAGCAATTCAGGTTTAATTTTTGTTACTTTTCTTGCAAACCCCGTATCTCTTAAACGAAACGTCTTAGGAAAAAACTGATAATGTTGGAGGTTGTACGAGACTTGGGCTCAGGCCATCGCGTCGAATAGTCGTGCGGACAAACATCATTCCCGCAATGAAAAATAAAATTGTTAATTGTTTTATTTTAAAAAGATTAATAAATAAGTTAAGTTGATTTAATGTTTTTATTTTAATTGATAAAGTGCAGTGCAAATTGTTAAGTAAATTGGAATTGTTGAAGAATTTGCGATAATTTAGGCGATGTATTAAAATTACATTGCAACAAATTTGTTTAACCAGGCGTACTGAAGCCAGCTGGAATACCATGTGCGCTTGCAAAGTCACAGATTGGATAGAAAAGTTGAGCATTTTAATTTTAATTTACAAAATTTTAAACACTGAGGAGTCTCATGTTAATTACTGGATACCCAGCTAGAGTAATTTTGAAATGAGAAAATTTTTATAAATTTGTATAGCTTGAGTCATCTCAATATATTAAAGCACTAGAAGCCTAGTAGGCCCATGGCTTGTTTAATCACGTGGTCCCGCACTGCTTCCTATCTCTCGCTCTCCGTTCCCAGTCTCTCACACCCATACTATTGAGATCTTTCTGTATCTCTCTCCACCATCTGCTCTTTGGTCTTCCTCTTCTCTTGGTACCTTCAAAATCCATTTTTCATATCATTCTTGGCACTCTTTGCCCACTCATTCTTGTCAAGTATTCCAACCACCTCAATCTTTGTATCTTCACATATCCTATTATATTCTGTTCGCTATATAATTCCTTCAGTTCATTATTCATTCTTCTGATCCCCACTTCATTCACTATTTTTTCTCCAAAAATTTTTCTAAGAATCTTTCTTTCGCAAACTTCCAGCATTGTTCTATCCTGCTTTCTTAAGTTCCACACCACGCATCCGTATGTTACTGTTGGACTTATAATTGTCTTGTATAGTCTTAGTTTTAGGGTTTGTGAGAAAATTTTGCTATTCAGCATTGTTTTTATTGCATATGAGCTCCGTGTTCTCGCCGCAATTCTGGCTTTTAGTTCCTGTTTATTATTAATTTATTTTTCATTATTTTTCATTCATTTTCTTACTATGACTGATTGATAAGTTTGACATTCACTTATTTTGACCATCAAGGTTTGTTTTGGTCTGAAAGGTTTTATCTTTCCATATCATATATTTTGTTTTTCTCTCATTCGCCTCGAGTCCCATCTGCTTTGTCAAAATCAACAATTTTCTTAATGTCTCGCTCAACTCAGGTTTTGTTCTTGTCAGCACTGTCACATCATCCACAAAGGGCAAACACTGTTTTCGTCCATATATAGTAGTTCCTCTTTTCAGGTTTACTCTTCTTACACTCTTTCAAGAGCTTTGAACAAGAATCTCCTTGTTTCAATCCCACATCTCTCCATTCACTAACACTTTATTTTCCGTTTCATCCAGTGTCATTTTTGTCAAACAGACTAACTTACAAGGGAATTATACGACCTCCGCATTTTTGTAATTTTTGCCACTTATTGTACTGATAGTTTAGCTCTTCAATAAGAACTCCTCAAAGCAGTAGGGGCCAGATGGCCAGAAATTTTCGAGAAAATCGACTTTGAAATATTGTCGACGGAGTTTGAAGACAAGATGTGATACAATTTGCAATAAGTTCCGTAGCATAGAGGCGTAAGAGTTAGACTAGGGACCAGTGAGTCGACGGTTCTATTCCCACCTTCGTTAGGTTTTTTTTTTATTTTTTTTTCTTCACTGCGTATTCGCACGTTATTTAATTATTGTAAAATTGATTAAATTTATGCTTGTAGACTAACAATATTTGTGATAAATTAAATTTAGGTACAAATATTAATAACGTCCAGTATAGGGTATTAATGTGTTTATTTTAATTACAATGTATAAATATAGCAAGAAGTTAAATTATACAACTTTTAACTTTAAATTAACAACTAAATTATTGTGTAACTAAATTATTGTGTAACTAATTATTGTAACTAAGATTGTGATGCTACGAGATTATTTTCCTTAAGTAAATGCTCGTAGTACACAAGGGCATCTTTCATTCGTAATTTGGCGATTTCACTGCACAAACTATCTTCGACGGTGTCTTCAGCACTTGTCGAGGGGCCAGGCAAATTAACGGATACAATATCAGACATGATAACTTTACAGTATATAAGCTGGATAAAAACTAAACTTTTGAAAATGTGTTTTAGGATAAAAATATTTATGTTGTTTTAAGATATGTTGTTTTAAGATAAATTGCTTTATTAACTTTTTATTTCTTTTAAAATTTAGTCAGTGCATGGCTTTATTAGCCTATATCATGCTTGCTATTTCTACCAATCGTAAAATAAATAAATTAAATCAGATGATAAATTATAAACAAATATTAGGTAAATTATTTCCACCAGCCACCGGATAATAATATGTGCGATGACATATGAAACTAGTCCTGCTAAATAATAATCATTAAAACATTCGATTTTATTACATTTGTTAAGAAAAAGTACAAATTGAATGTATTTCTGACACATTTTAGTCTACAAGCATAAATTTAATCAATTTTACAATAATTAAATAACGTGCGAATACGCAGTGAAGAAAAAAAAAAACTAACGAAGGTGGGAATAGAACCGTGGACCCACTGGTCCCTAGTCTAACTCTTACGCCTCTATGCTACGGAACTTATTGCAAATTGTATCACATCTTGTCTTCAAACTCCGTCGACAATATTTTAAAGTCGATTTTCTCGAAAATTTCTGGACATCTGGCCCTACTGCTTTGAGGAGTTCTTATTGAAGGGCTAAACTATCAGTATAATAAGTGGCAAAAATTACAAAAATGCGGAGGTCGTATAATTCTCTTGTTAGCTGGTATCTATAATTCGTGCATATGTTCATACAGTTCTTCTCTTACCGTTGTATCATAAGTTTGTTTAAAATCTAGGAACCATACAAATCTATATTCATATAGCTTGTTGCTTGTTTTCTTTTAGTACAAAAATCTGGTCAGTCACCGATCTGTCTTTGCTAAAACCACTCTGGTATTCACCTATTATATCTTCGGCATATGTTCTTAGCTTGTTTTTTATACAGGTTGCTAGGATCTTATACATTACGTTCAGTATTGCTATACCACGATAGTTCCAACATTATGTTTTGCAACCCTTTTTGTGTATCGGACATATTTATAACGCTACCCTTCATGACTTGAACATATCTTCGTTTTTCTAAATCTAGTGAATCAGTTTCACAATCATTTGATGAAGTTTTTCTCTCCCATATTTGATCATTTCTGCCTGATTTCCATCTTCACTTGCACTTCTGTTATTTTTCTGGTTTCGTATTACTTCCATTATCTCTTCTTCTTTTGGCACCTCATTATTAAGATTTTCCTCTTCTCTGATTCTTTGCTCTACATTTCAATATAATCTATTTATTTGTTGCGTGATACGAAGTTTCTGGAAGTCTATCTAAGCCTATCTTTCAGTTATCTTATCTCTTGTTCTCACGAAATTTTCTTCTGTATATCTACAAAAGATTGTTCTTGATTGATAACCCTTCTTCTCTTTTTTTATCCTTTGGTAAAACTTTCTTATTTTCTTATTTCTGTAGTTTTCTTCTATTTCTACTAGTTTTGCATGTTATATGCTCTTTTCTTTTTTCTTGTTATCTTCTTACACCTTTTCCGTTGTTTTTCACATTTTTTCCTGTCATTCTCGGAATTTTTTCTTAGTATCATCTCTCTTGCTTCTCCACATTTCTTTATTTCAATCTCGCATACTTCGTCATAACCACTTTTTTCTATTTTTTTTTCTTTCCTTAGACTGACTGTTTATTACTTTGTTTATGCTCTCTTGAATTGCTGTCAATATATTGCATTTGTCCCAAGATGTGTACTCGTCGCTGTTAGTGTCTTTTCAATCTCTTCTCATAGAGAAGCGTTAAAATAATAAATTTTAACCGTAAAGTAAAAAATACATACGTAAATAATAGAATTTAAAATATTTGAATAAACGGAACAAACAAAATTACATTACGAAAATTTAAAATAAAAGTTAGTAGTGCGAAAATGAATGTATTCTTTACTTTAAGGTTAAAATTTAATATTTTAACGGGGGTAATTTTAAAAATAGTATAATTTTGTGTGAATTTAGGAGTATATTTAATACAAAAGAGAAATAATGTAGGTGGATGTGAGGTAAGTTATAAGGAGGGGGAGAGGTATTATTTATTAAAAATGTTTAGTAGGGGTGAGTTATTTAAATCAGATTGACTATTTAGTAATGAAGATGAATATTTTAATTTATTAATTTCCATAGCTTCCAAAAATTCTAGTTTTTTACTTTTTAGTGCAACGTGCAAAATTTCGTATCCTCCTTGTTTATGGTTTGTGTCTAGTAGGTGTTTTGCGAACTCACTATTATTATTTATTATATAAAGTTATGCTCTGGCATGTACTATTTCGCTTGAGAGTAAATGTAATATAAACTGACGTGGTGTTGTTGACCTTAATTTGCCATAACTTTAGTCATTCTTCGATTTTGTTTAGGTGGATTTGTAGCAATCGTGAAGCCCTTTAGGAATCTTGATGAGATGCCATTATGGCGCAAAAGTAGCAATTTCTGTGTCGTTAGTTCTTTCAATTTCTTGGTGGCTTTATTTAGGTTGGCTTTATCGACTGGATCGCGTGTGATTTGCCAGCGTGTTTGAGTTTATTGATGAAATTGTTCATTTAGGTATTTTATAATCACAGTTGAACGAATTTAAAGCAGTATTCTAGTCTAGAAAGTTGAAAAAAATGAAAATTTTTGTTTTTATATTTCGATAGTTTAGATATTTAAGAATATCTTCTTAAAAGAATTTTTTGAAATTCAAATTATTTTAAAAATTATTGCCATTTTAGTGTCGTGGCAAATCGACCGGTTTAGATGGAATGAATCTAAGAAAAGTATTAAAAAATACTCTTTAATGTTTTTCTGTGTTTTTTTAAAATGTACTTATTTAAATATTCAATTTGAGGTAGAAGAAGGCCCGATATATGAAGTCGGAATCGTTGATTAAAGAAATGTAAGTAATATGTATTGTTCTATCAGTTAGACTGCCCGAAACTTAACTTGAATTTTTAATCGTGTTTTTCTCGAAACTACTTTTTTCGAATCGGTTGACATAAAATCTTAAGTTCTAATTGACCGATTTTCTTGAAATTTAGCATGAATTTTTTTTATATATCTCTTTATGGTAGGAACCAACAAAAAAATCATAATTTTCAATGTTTACTATATTTTAAAAATTTGGAAAGTTAAAAAATAACTGAAAAAATCAACTTGTTTTTCTGAGTAGCTCCTTTTTCGCGAGAAAATTTGTTTTCCTGGTTCCAACCAAAATGACATTTGTACTGATTAAGAATCTATCTTTCTTTTTTTTTCAGACGATTAGAAGGGTTGGAATCGTGTCAACCATGAACACGCTCTCTTTTTTCCTCTCTACTTCAACAGCGTTTAAACTCGCTTGCCATTATGACTACCGAGAACAACGTCATGAAAAAAATAGATATATATATATCAGATATCAAATAGATATTAAAGATATCCTTAAAATGTTATTTTTTTTAAATAAGGCATTACAATTTACTTAAAGTTAATTTTCTTTTTATAATTTTTCAAGAGTCTGCGTTTTAAAGTAGTAGAAAATATAAAAATATTAAGTAATTTAGGGAATTAATTTAATAAATATTGTTTTTTTTTAATTAGTTTGTTATTATTGAAACAGCTTATTTTAATTATTGAGTAGTAAAATTAAAGACATATTATGCAAGTAATAATTTTCTAGAGGGCCCGGGAAATTTAACTGCCTAGAGGCTCACAAATGTTTAATCCGGCACTGATATATCACATACAAATTTATTCTGTTTTCCGACATTTCGCGTGCACTCCTGGTTTGATACTAAAGTTTTACAATATTGAAATTGCTTATATTATTTTTTTTTAATTTTGTGGTCTTACAGTTTGTATTTGTTAATTAAATTTCCAATATTAAAAATGAGTTGAATTGAATAAATTGGCTAAAAATACAAATGTGTCAATTTCCATTGTATCTAAAAAAATTCCTACTTTATTTATTTATAAACTTAGAAGTATTTATCAAATAAACTTGAATTAAAATAAGTTTTAATTTAATTGAAATTGAAGTTTCAGGCTTTCAGGTAGGAGAAATCCGCCATGAAACGTACACTTGACTTGATTAACCGTTTGAAATTAAATTGAAATTTATATTAAAGAGTAACCAAGTTACTAAGTAATATGCTAACATTTTATATCTTTATTTTTAATGTTTTGTTAAATGGGTTTAAAATTAAGTGATTTGAAAAAATACATAATATGCCGGTTCTATAAGATCTATGCATTGAAAAATACACGTGATATTTTAAAACGGGCAGTCTACAAACAGCACAATTATTATTTATTGTTTAAAACAAGGATGAGAGCTATTTTACAGCACGATTTATTATTAATGAATTTACTAAATATGTAACATGAAATAATATTAAAAAAAATATTTGAAAAAATATTAAAAATTACCCATAAATTATTAATTATTAATAAATAATTATTTATGGTTGTCTCAAAAGTATATAACAGGTTTACAATTTTACATGCACACATGCATTGATGCTTTGCATCGGTGTCGTTTTCACTGTTTCAGTATTTTCCTTGCCTTCGTTATTAAGTTTAAATAACTTGAAAACCAAAAATAATTTAAAAGTGCTGTTATAGCATTTGCATTTATACACATTTGCAAAAAAGATAATAGATATGAAACATATAAATTCATAATAACTCATCGTGAGTGTAGTACTATTTAACCAAAAATTTTACTTTTTATGTGCAATATCTTTTGATTATTATGATACCTGTCACGAAAAAAATGCAGTGGGTGTAAGATAAAATTTATGATGATTATCCGTTTCATAGCGGATCTTCTCTATACAGCAAATCAAATCATAGCAGGTGTAAGTTATGCAAAGTGAGTTAAGAAAGTTGTTCAACTTTAACATTGCAAAAATTGGTAGAATTTCCATAATATATAATATTTGAAATGAATATTAATAATGTTGATGTTTTACTTGCTACTTCCCATTGATTAACATTTATAATGTTTCAGAAAATTGAGTAAGTGTATTGACAGTATTGACAAAATTATTTGAGCTGAGAAGTAGGTAATAAAACTAATTCAAGAAGTTGCACAACAAGTTGAATTTTATCGGTTCCTATTCAATGTCACAAAATATAGCAATTACAATGATATTGAAACTGAAAGTATAAGAAATATACTGACCTTGAATAACTGCTGACGATTGGAAAAATCATTTTGTATAATTTTCTTTATACTTGCTAATCTATAATCTGTCGCTAATTAAGTATGATAATAACGTAGACAATAAAAATAACAATAAAAATCGATGCGAGTTTTCAGTTCTTCTATCAATTCTATTTATTTGTTATTTTTACCTGCTGTTTTCTACATGTTTTCTACTTGAACACTCTCTTTCGGTTAATCCGACGAAGACAGAGCTCTAGAAAACACCTCTAGTCTGGTGCTTGAATGCACCAGAACACTGAATGAGATATCAACTACAAAAATGTCCTGTTTCTCTGTTGGGTCAAAGGACACCAAGGAAACGAAGGTAATGAGAAGGCAGATGAGCTGGAGTGGCACGGCTCAAACTGTCTTCCCTGCTGATCCGAGTCGATGGTGGCCCCATCCGTAAAAACCCTTGACACCCTTCTAAAGCAATATACTCTTAAACTGCATTCAAGCAGATGGGCAAAAAAACTAGATGTAGACAAACGAAAGCAGCAATCACAGCTTTCTCAAGCAAACATTCAAAATATTATCTGCAGCTGTCAAGAGCCAATCTACGAGCGATCGCAGTAATTATAACTGGGCACTCCAAGTTAAATAAGCACCTCAACACACTGGAAATCGTGGACAGTCCTATGTGTCCCGAATACTTTGCTACTGGCCAGTCCTAGCGTCAAAAAGAGGTATCATGCTGATGAACTTCTGGCCTGACATGGTCAAGAATCAGCGGAATTCCGCCTGCCAAGATTCACGAGTTTACATTAAGGTTGGGATGGCTTGGGAAGTGACGGAACGGACACCGCTGAATCGGAGGCGGTGTAATGAACCCGATCAAGAGACCTAAGTGCGTGTGAGTGCTTACCCTGGATCAAGAGTAAGGATCTTTCTGGATCCAGAATCTAGAAAATAGCCATATGGTAGGTAATAAGATCTATTTTAATTGTATAATAAAATTTTTGAGAATCATTCATAACATAAGATTAACATAAGATTAGCCCCGCTCTTGATGATTAGTATTTCGGTTTTTTATGAGGGCTAAAAATTAATTGAAATACGGTTTTCTATTATTTTTTTACAAATGACTAGCTTTTTGCGTGAATCCCGAGATTGCCGTGATTGCGCTAGTCAAATTTGACTTTCCGCATCTTCCACTTCCGTTCTGTCCGCTCCGGTCGCTCCAAGCCGTTTTGCCAAACCGCCGTACCACTAAAACATTCTCTTAGATAATTTAACTCGTCACGGGTAGATAATTGTATGATGTTAACCGCGGGACGACAGACAGTCGACTACGGTGCTCGCCACTCTTGAAGGCTCTCGCTCATATAGCATACATACTTACATACTGCACAAATTTTACGTAAAAAATCAATATTTCAAATTTGATTATTTCTTAATTGTAAGAAAAACGTAGGTAGATCCTTAGTTTATTCACTTTGAAATGTCTTCTTCTATAATAGCATCGTTACTGTGTAGCTTTAATTCAGTTAGTATACTTTATCATCCTAGACCCCTGCATAATTATATTTGAAATTTATTATTTTGCGAGAATCTTATTTCCATAATTATTTTTTACACATACACCTTTTATCTACACATTTAAGTTTTTATAAGCAAGTTATAAAGATAATTCCATATAATTTCTCCGAGAAATATAATAAGGATTACGTAGCAAAAACCAAACTAACTAATCAGAAAAATTATACCTACATATTATAAACTGTAAATTTCTATAATTTTCTTATTACTTACTATTAATTTATATTAATATTTATATTTTTGAATGAATTTTAAATTTGTCGCACTTTCTACGATAATTATTGTCTAATTGAACGGTTAAGCAGTTCACTCACAACTTGATCTGGTTGGGTGTCCTTGAAACATCAGATGGCCTTTACCAGATGAGATGGTAAGTTAGTGACAAATTAATGTGAATTTCTTATCAGGCAGATCAGAAAAATCCTATCAGGCTTTATTATTATCTAATAACATCGGATATCAATTTTTCAAAATTTCTGCTTCCTATAACGGATAAGAACGAAGAAAGTATCAATAAAAAAAAGATTTGTATTCCGCGTCTAAAGATACCTAACACTTTGATATTTTATTCTTTAATTATTGTTAAAAACTCAATAGTAAAATTAAGAAATACAGATTTTAAAAATTAGCTAGCTTGGTCGCTGCATTGCTATTGTTAATAGCATTAAAATTATAATATTTTTTAAAAGATGTATTTTTTAATTTTTCTGTTGAGTTTTTAACAATAATTAAAGAATCTTTAGACGCGAAAGAAAATCTTTTTAATTTTATACCTTTTTTATTCTAATCCGTTATAATGAGAAGCAGGAATTTATAAAAATCAATATCCCATGTTATTTCCCTATGTTCAGTTTTTTGGCCGATCACCCGGTATGAACAAAATTAATAATTTTCAGTTTAATTTAAAAATTTACTGAAATTTTCTTAGTCCATTGTTGTATAATTACATAAGTCATTACGGTGTCCTTACAATAAGTATTATAAAAATAGTTTTATAATTCCTATCAAGAATCATTTATTTATTTACTTCAATTTTTTTTTTAATTAATAGTTAACGTGTAATTTCACCTATTTGATATTTTGATAAAATGAAAAAAATTATACAAAAATTAAATAAAGAATATTAAAATAACACTTCTCTCTCTCAGAGTCCTTAGCCTTACGTAAGGGCTTAGTGACCACTTTAGTTCAGTTTGCCATTGCTTGCCGAGGAAAGACGCTTAGAATAAAGTTCTTACTTTGCTTGGGATCGCGGCTTAGTAGTCGATGCACATAAGCATCAGGCCGTGACTGTCTTCAAAAATAACACTTAAGCTCGCCTCACACGATGCTTGTTTTGCTGATGGTTTCCTTGCTTTTTTCTGTGCATGGTACCTAGCATGATGGCTCCTGTGCATGGTTGGCTTCACACGGGTTTTGTGCATGATGGTTTGCAAGCATGGTTTCAAGCTTCAATGCGCACGTAGTAACAGTAACAGTCTTAAATTTGTAAAAACGAACGCCCTTTTAATAGAAATTTAACGTAGAATATTAGCTGTTAGCATATTTTTGTGCAAAATACACAAAATAATATAATTGCAATAATACACAAATCGAACTACCAATTTAAAATGATAATCTCTTTCAAATATGGTTAACCAAAAAACAACAATTTCGAAAAAATGATAAAATAAAGAAAATAACAAGAAGCAATAACCAATATAATAAAAATATTTTATTATTTTTAGTATTAAAATAAATTATGTTATTTAACCTAATAAACATATTTGTTTACATCATTTCAATTCAAACTCGACTGAAACTCGGCATTTTTCGGTAGTACTCGCACGATGCGGCTTTATCATTGGTTAGCGCTGAAAACATGCACGTAAACCATCACAGAAAATAGCACCGGTTCTATCAGAGAAATCGTGCACGAAAACATGCAGCAAAGCATGCACGCCAACTGCGCACCCATCAGCGCACCCAGCACGGCACCAAGCAAGGAAACATGCAGGAAAACAAGCATCGTGTGAGGCGAGCTTTAGCAGATAGCATATCAGATAAATGGTCGGATGGTGTAGATGCAACCTTATACATCATACAACAACGGAAAGACGTTACGTTTACGTGACTTCTATATAAGTTTAATTTAAGTTAAGCTTAATATTTTAAGTTACAATGTCTTCGATGTTCAAATTAAAAAGCTTAAGGGCCAGTTCCACCAACTCTGATTAAATCGTTGATTAACTAATCACGGTTAATCATTAATCATCAACTTCCCTAGTAATTTTATTAATTATATTTAAATATCGTTGTACATTATTTTTCACTACATTGAAAGAAATGCGTATGCACCGGTCATTAACCGTGATTAAAATCGTTTAATGGCCTAAAATCGGTCGATTAATTTGAAGGCTGTTTAACCATGATTAAATAAATGGTGGAACACCCTTTTACAATTAACCGTGATTAACCCCAACTAATCATGATTAAAGTATTTAATCAGAGTTGGTGGAACTGATCCTAAGAAAGGCACATTTCTAGTTGTATAAATTGAAAACGTGAAAGAACAATTATAATATACTTACTTTGGTAATAATTACAGGTTATAAATCAATATTGGTGTTTAGGTATAAGCATCCAAAAGTACAGCACGTGACACTATTTGCAATCGTCAAAGATTCTCGTATGTTTTTTCTTTTCTGGTACGAAGAAAAATTTTTTTCCACGTATCGTGCAGCTTCAACGTGTCCAGTTTGAAACTTTTGTAAAAAATAACTAAAATGATGTCTAGAGTTGTCAAAATTCATAAAATGATTGTTTAAAAATATTGTCTGCACATAGTACATGATTCTCGATATTAAAATAGATAAATATTTTCTATTCATGTCTTATATAGTAACCACCCATTGTTGATTAATGATTAATTAAAAAATAAGAGTTGAATACTTCTACTCACAAATAGACATAGTAGTATTTTTCCCTACGAAATATTTCTAGGTATTATACCAATATTTTTGACAAAATTGAAAATAATCTTCTAATTTTTTCTAATAACGCTAATTTTCTTACGTACAACTTCGCGTATATTTAAAATTTATTTCAAATATTTTTGATTTTTGGAAAAGAGTTTCTAAAGTTAATGAAAAAATATTATCGGCGTTTAACTAAACCAACTTTATACTATGGAATTAATACTATTGCAATTTTTACATGTGACAAACAATTAATTGCTATATCAATGATTATGATAGCGATTGAATTTCCTAGTAATAGAATCAATAATAATTCGTTTTCACGATTACAATAATTACACACTAGATTAAAAACTTATTGTTTTATTATGTAAATAAGGTAATAATGTATATTAAATTTGCTAATAAACGGATGAAGTAGCTAGATAGAATGTATATTATGGAATGGAATATTAGAATTATGTAGTCACGATATTTTCTACTGTGTAATAAAAAAATCGTGATTTCATCCAAGAAGTTAAATATTTTATTAATCAATGTTTCATTGAAATCCTGTAGCAAAACTTGATACCTTGATAGACAGAACCAGATATTTACCAGATATTAACCAGATAAATTAAAAATTGATTTTAATCTTCGTAATCTCGTAACTTTATGTTATTTAGCATGATCAAAATATTGATAATTTTTTATTTAATTTTAATGTTTCCGATGGTGTACCTATGTAGTGAAACGTAGTATTATCTAGAAAGAACTGCTGAACCAAATTTGATAAAATTTTTACTAATTCCTAAAGATCCATTGAGTAACATAGGCTAAAAATTAAATTAATTGCTTAAGTTTGTCCATATTTCTGCAACGTTAGCAACTTTTGTTTTTGATGTGCGATATTTTTAAGACTATAGGTTTGATTTCCACTATAGTATAACTATTTTACTATATATAAGATTTTGTTTGAGGTATTTTTCGACACGTATTTATGCATAAATAAAGTAGAACGCTGAGTTATCTTTAATATACCATAAATATTTTGTTCAATTGCACATTTTATCAGTTTGCAATCCGATCAAAATGTAAAATGAAAAGAAATAAATTAGTAAAATCATAATTAATACTTTGATATATTCTTTTTACATTTAATAATCACCCCTTAACATATTAATTGATTGATTGACATATTAATTGAATTCTGATACGTCAAAAATTAAATTTTTTTTGTTTATTATGCTGTTGTCTTGATTTCAAATTAATTTACTATTCCCAAAAATTCTAATTTTGATTTTCATACAATTACTGTTTTTACTTACGGTAGCAATATCTACCTAGTGAGGCCGAAGGTCTCATAACAACGTCAATCGCTATTTCTATTTTGGAAGTACTAGGTGCATCTAATGTTTGGTTGCAATTTACCCCTCTTGTAATATAATATATTGCAATGTGTATAAAATTTTAGGTTTATAAGCTTTTCTGAAAATGATTTTAATTTTCAAAAGATATTTATAATTTTTTTGATTAAATTTCTTTTTATAAATATTGTTTTGCTTCTTTTCATTTAAAAGTTGTGATAAAGGTTATCGTTGTACATTTTCAATATTTACTTTCTTATAGCATTATTTAGTTGAAATTTTGCAAAACAGGTATCGATAAATACATAGACAAGTACTCTGTCTCAATTTACTTTTATTCCTAAAAATCACACTATATATTGTCGTATTTCAAATTAGACGTTAAAGTAAGAACGGATTTTAACAAAATACAATCCAGGAAATTAAAAAGAATCATTTGGATGCAAATAAAATGTAATAACTTTAATAATAGTATAATAATCTGATGCCACAATTTGTAATCAAATAGTAGAGGATTGTTCTGCGTAATTTTGCAAACGACGCGACGTCAAGAAGTTCTCCATTATAAAGAATTTTTTTTAAAAGTACGCAGTGCTTGTCGTGAGTTTGCACAGCTATAAACAATTAGCTGACGTGTGTGAACTTAGCCCCGCACTTTTATCAAAAATGATTTTTGAAAGTTGTTCCAGGTTGTTCTAGATTTATTCTATATTGTTCCAAAATATTTTTTCAAAATCTGAACAAATAACGGCGTGGGAGGGAAAACAGCATTTTTGGCCAGCCTCGCACTTTCAAAAAAATTAAAATTTTTTGTTGTTTCAGCTTGTTCTACATTTGTTCTACATTGTTCCAAAATATTTTTTCAAAATCTTGATTTTAAAACTTTGATTTGTTATCAAAACCCGTGTTCTCCCCAAATAATGATAACAAGAGTTCACACTTATGCGTCTAAATAAATTTTGAATAAAAGGACGACTGTTATTTTTATAATATATCATTTTGAACTCTTTCTTCTTATGGGGACTTCTAATATGGATCTAATATGGCATCACTTATTTATTATTTAAATTTGGTAGCGCCATCTGTTGATATTTTATCAAATTACAAAAATATTACTAACTGGAAAAACGGTTTTTTGCAATTTTTCACGTTATTTTTTCGATTCGCGAAAAAATATTTTGAACCAATATAGAACAAATCTAGAACAACCTGGAACAACTTTTAAAAATCATTTTTGATAAAAGTGCGGGGCTAAGTTCACACACGTAATTAGCTGGGAATTGCAAATGAACAACATCAAATTTTGGATGGAAAAGGCTCTCTTGACTACGACCATCTTGAAGACTGGTTAAGCGTTTTACGCTATCGACGCCTTTTGTGTGAATTTTGAATTGTGACCACGGCCATCGTTAAATTGATTACACGCCGTCGACGCCTTGTGGTTTTTTAATAATTGTCTGGGTCAACCATTAAAGAAGTAGATTAAAGCAGAAGCTGAGCATTCAAGCCGTGGAGAGAGAGCGATACACGGTGTCCCAAGGTACAAAAATTACATTTACAACTTTAACGATAAAATTTGGAGTCCATTGGAGAAAACGTGTGGTGCGCTGCACACGTGGAAAGCAGCACATGGACGAATAAAGGCCTTCAATTTTATTTTTGTTCACGACGAACTCAATAAAGTTAATTTATAAATGACAAACAATTTAGCAAAAACTATCAGTGACGCATAAAGATTTATTTAATTTTTAACTTAGGGTGTATTATTATTTTTGTAAATTTGTAAATTTTTTTTCTTGTAAATAGCAAAATTAGTTTTATTTTAAATTTAGTAAATGTTGTTTTGCTATCTGCAAATAAAGAGCACCGTTTGATGACGAAATTATAGTTCCATATTTCATAAATTTGTGGCGAATATTTATTTTTAAATTATTTATATATGAATTTACGAGTCTCATGCTCTTTCTTGAATACCCATTTTTATTTAATATTAAAATCCAAATTGGGGGATGACAGTATAAATTAACGCCCTAACGTGGGTCTTTAAAAATTAACAAAATAATATAACAATATAATATTTTCACTACAACTTTGGTTCATCACTTCAACCACTAAACAAATAGTAAAACTAATTAAAATGCCCTGTAAATGCAATCCATTATAAATTTTGTTTACTAGATATCGGATGTTTTCAGATATGATCTCAAAAAAAAATAATTAATTTTCATTTGAAAACAAATTGAAATTTCTTTCAATGAAATTTCGAGCATAGGTACGTTGTTTTACAGTGAACCAGTAGAACCAAGTACATAGTGAACAATAGGCTCACTGGGTACTGATTATGTGTATCATAATTCTATGTGTTATTTTTTTTTAGAATGCCACGACGTAATTATCAAGAGCGAAAAATAGGAAAGCACACTAAAGAGGGCTCATCGATACGATAAGCAGCGAATAATTATAAAATTGCATACCCTACATTCCGGCGCTATGAATAACAATAAAAGCAAAAATGATATTCATCTTTATTTCATTTCTTTGTCGTTTTCTTCAAATAAACTACCCGGTTCGCTGTGCAATAGGTACTGGTTCAGTGTGTAACATAGTACACAGTGAACCAATTCTCAGTTTTTAATAAAAGAGATCTGTGCACTTCATGTTTCAATTTAGAAAGCCGAGGTTTATTTCCAATAAACTACAATAAATTTGCTACGGAAAGTAAAAAATTTGTAACCAAAAACCTTTAATCTTCCTGGATAAAGGACTCAGAAAAAAATGTGGTTCACTGTTTGACAGCCTACCCTACTTCTTATATTATTTGAAGTTGCAGGTTTAAAATACTGTTGAGATAGGCTGAGCATGTCTGAATGCCATTTTAATAAATATAAAAAAGCTGAAAGTTTTGTAAAGCAAGAAGTATGTAAATAAGAAAAATATAAAACTCTTTGAAATTTTTAAGCTTTCTAAATTTTTGTGCCAGGTGCTACCGCTTCAAGTTTTCAGCCTTATTCCTACGGCTCTGACCTTATAATGTTATATTATCAAAAATAATATAACGTTAATTATAAAAGATAATATAACATTAACAAAACAATCTAAGCGGGATCAGTAATTCGTAGTAGTTTGAAACTTCATGTTGTTCATAAAATTGCTTTCTTTTTCAGGTATCTTAGCCGCTTTTTCTTTAACTAAAGTTAATTTTAAAGTGGAATCAGACAGAATTAAATTTATCGCTATTTCAATGACGGATACCAAGTTAAATTAATAAATAATTTACTAAAATGGTTAAGGTTATTTAGTGATAATATTTTCTTATAAAATTAATTTTTACATGTTACATGATTCCGAAAATCGTAACATAAAAGTTAACAGTTATGTAGCAAGCTACATCATTCATTTAAATAGTTTTTGAACAATTTTATGTAAGTTATGAATTAAATTATTTTTTAATCTCATGTAACTTGTAAAAATTAATTTTATAAAAAAATAAATAATTTACTAAAGTCAAATTAGTAGTAATTAATTAAATTAATTAAAAGTAAACCCAAAGTGACTTTTGGCTAACCATTTAATTTTATGAAAGGTTTTTCAAGGTTACCTCGGTGGTTTGCCATTCCCCGCCCAGCAAAAACGGTTAAAATAAAGTTTTTAGTGCAATTTTAACGTTTTATTAAAAGTTTTATTGTTTTAATATTATGCTTTAGTATTAAAAAAGTTTATCAAAAAAATATCAAATCTCATATCAAAAGAAAAAAACGTGTAGAAGTGAGGTTAAGAAAATTTCTAAAAAACTTACATTAGGGATTTATATCAATAATACGGCTTCAGCAAAGTCAAAAACGTCTCCAACATTGACTGATGTTATGGAAAAGTTGGATAGAATATAAAAAAGCCTTAGCGATAAACTTGAAGAAATGGAGAAAAAAATAGAAAGTATGGAGGCAAAGTTTTATGAGAAAATTGGTGAAAGTGAAGAAATTATTAGTGCAACTGCAAGCGGAAAATGTAAAATTGCGCGGATAGATTACAAGGATAATTAAAATCCTTATCCTTAAAAAATAAGGATACAAGTATAAGGATAAACAGTGAAAACGATGAATAATCAAGGTTGTGCAATAATCTAATCGTAGTTGGTATTCCAGACTCAAATGAAAACCGTCTGAAAAAAGTCTAAGAAATTACAATAGTGTTACGAAAGAACATTTAAATATATTTTATGACTAATGTATGACGTCATGTATGATGAGTCAAACATGATGAGTCATATATGATAAGTCATGTGTGATGAGTCATGCATAATAACATCATTAGTCATTCAAATATTGCTTAGATTGCAGTCGGGAAATGAGTAGAAATTCCTGGTAGTTTCTGGAAGGCAGTATTTACGTATAAATACCGATGCTTTCCTGTGACGAGTTAATTCGAGCTTCATCGCGCAAGTGTTAACATAAATCAAGTGAACATAAATAGTGAAGTGATAAACAATATACCGAGTGTTTAAATAAATATAGACTTAGTGTTAAATAAATTATAGTGTAAATTAGTGTTAGTGTTAATCTTAGTGTAACAATCGTTTTATTGTTATAAATGTTATGTTATTGTTATAAATGTTAAATGTTGTTATTGTTATCTGTAAATATTTGTATTAGCCCTTTAAAAATAAATAAACGTTTTAATTTTCGTTGCAATAGCATTAACATTAGACGTGGATGTCCACAAAATCAAGTGTTGCTTCCGAATTGGGCAAAAAAACGACAAGAGCTCACGAAAAATGAAAATAGAATTTTTCAACAATAAGACCAAACAACTTATAATGGAGGCAAAAAAAACAAATAAAGATCTCCACATCTGATTTAAATATTGCCGGGAAACCACAAATGGAGAACTTACAAAAAAAAATCAGAAACTATTTTGAGAAATAAGATCGGTGAAAAAACAACTAAATGATGTGTGGTTTTCGAGCGATAGATTTTTGATAAGGGAAAGTGACTCCTCAAAAATTGTAACTATCAGAAATTATAACGACTTGTTAAAGTTAAAAAACTAATGATGAGGTTGGAAATTTTATATGTAAATATTCGTAGTATCAGGAATAAGCTCGGTGATCTGGAAATATTGGAATTAATAATGATGACAGTGACTTAGTGCTGGTAACGGAAACTTGGTTGTACCCCAATGAAGTAAAATATATGTGCATTACGAAAAATTATGTACCAAGTCATGCTTGCCGCAACGATAGTTTTATATTTTTATTTTTATTTTTATTATTTTCAATTTTGTAATTTATGTAAATTTTTAATTATTTGTATTTATTTGTAGCCTTGATAATGGGTTAATAAAGACTCGAAACGTCGGACAATTTTATTGTTTTAATACTGACCCCTAACTCAACTATAGTTTTACTAATTGTGATTGTGATTCATTAATTGGTCAAATGTGTGACAAATTTGAAACATCTTGAAAATTTACATTCTAACAGGTTAAATAATTTGGTGATGATTCTGTCTAAATAAAAAAATTAAGAATTTGTAAACATTAAATATTCGAATGGCTAACAGATGTTATTAAATACAAAAGATAAGAGTTTTATGCTATAAAAGTCGCGTGTCACCTTGCATAGTTGGAATTTATGAAGAAGAGTAAGATTTATAAAATTAAGCGGGTGGTGGTACCTTTAGAAAGGAACACTAGAGTATATTTATGTATTCTTATTCTTACAGAGTTAAATAAAAATTCTTCGTATATTCTCAGGAAATTTGAAATTTAAAAAAAGATTTTAAAAAATTAAAAAACTTAAACACTGCCAACAATTTTTTGTGTGAAATTTATCATAATATAAAATTTTTATTTACTAGTTCGATGTAGTACTATATGATTAAGACTGCAATATGCATTGGTTTTATTTATTTTAGTGCCGAAAAGGTCTTATAATTTTTAAAATAATAGCTATTATTACAACTAGGGAAATGTATTCATATTTTCCGTGTTGTAATCAATAGTTTTCTTCTGATTGAAAAATATATTATTAAGTATGTAAATATTTCATCAAAATTAAATTTGAGATTTTGAAAACAGCGCTAGATATCAAAAACCTGAGCAAAAAATTTACCCCCCTTTGCTCGTTCTCAACCTCCCTAGCAATTTGTTGAAGGCTTCCTTATGCAAAATTCTAGATCAGTAGCGCGCAAAATGCGCGCAAAATAATTCAGAAAAAGTTAGGTTGATTTTTAAAATATAAAAATAAGTAGGCACATTTTTTATTGTAAACGTCACTATTTTAAATGTCACCGTGCGCAAAGTATACTTTAAAATGACGTTTCACATTTCCCTAGGGACAATATGATATGACGTTTCATATTTCCCTTGGGAAATATTAGTTTGTTATGGACATATTGTAACTAAGGCGATATTGCTCTATATTGTTTCAATCAGAAGAATAGCTATTATTACAACTAGGGTAATATGAATAGTATATTTCCCGAGGTTGGAGCCCGAGAGATGTATAGACAACCAAGGGAAATGTATTCATATTTCCCGTGTTGTAATCAATAGTTTTCTTCTGATTGAAAAATATATCAATATTTCATCAATAATAAAATTTGAGATTTTGAATTTGCAATAACTCGAAAACGGCGCTAGATATCGAAAAACTGAGCAAAAAATTTACCCCCCTCTGCTCGTTCTCAATCCCTCTATCAATTTGTCGAAGGAAGCCTTATGCAAAATTCTAGATCAATAGCGCGCAGAATGGGCGTACAATAATTCAGAAAAAGTTAGGTTGGTTTTTAAAATATAAAAATAAGTAGGCATATTTTTTATTTTAAACGTCACTTAAATGTCACTTTTTAACAGGGATGGCTTTAGTATTTTGTTTTGTATGTTTGATTGTCCAATCACCGTGCGCAAAGTATATTTTAAAATGGCGTTTCATATTTCCCTAGGAACAATATGGTATGACGTTTCATATTTCCCTTGGGAAATATTAGTGTGTTATGACATATTGTAACTAAGGCGATATTGCTCTATATTGTTTCAATCAGAAGAAAAAGATATTATTTTTTTGTTTTACATATACATACCTACTATATGTTACTTATACCATCTACATTACTTCATAAGATTACATTAATTCATGATTTGCTTGATTTATGTTAATTTTTATAATTTTTTGATTTATACGATAGAAGATTTGTTATAGCTATTATTACAACTAGGGTAATATGAATAGTATATTTCCCGAGGTTGGCTAGTTACATCTCGAGGGCAAAGCCCGAGAGATGTATAGACAACCAAGGGAAATGTATTCATATTTCCCGTGTTGTAATCAATAGTTTTCTTCTGATTGAAAAATATATTATTAAATATATCAATATTTCATCAATAATAAAATTTGAGATTTTGAATTTGCAATAACTCGAAAACGGCGCTAGATATCGAAAAACTGAGCAAAAAATTTACCCCCCTTTGCTCGTTCTCAACCCCCCCTAGCAATTTGTCGAAGGAAGCCTTATGCAAAATTCTAGATTAATAGCGCGCAGAATGCGCGCACAATAATTCAGAAAAAGTTAGGTTGGTTTTTAAAATATAAAAATAAGTAGGCACATTTTTTATTTTAAACGTCACTTAAATGTCACTTTTTAACAGGGATGGCTTTAGTATTTTGTTTTGTATGTTTGATTGTCCAATCACCGTGTGCAAAGTATACTTTAAAATGACGTTTCATATTTCCCTAGGGCAATATGATATGACGTTTCATATTTCCCTTGGGAAATATTAGTGTGTTATGACATATTGTAACTAAGGCGATATTGCTCTATATTGTTTCAATCAGAAGAAAAATATTTATTTTTTATAATTTAAGGTGATCATCATTAATTAATATACTAGTATTTTATATTAGCAATAGCTATTTTATGTCATTTTAATTTTCTATTTACATTGTAAGGTATGTAGTTACATAAATTGATGGTATTTATTAACATAAAATATTAATGCAATGACAATGATATTACAATGTAATGTAGACAGCTGCTGCTATAATCTACCTATAATAATATGTTCATTAATCAGTGCTTAATATATACAGAGGTACGATATGGTTATTAGTTCTTTGCAGTTGTTAATTAATTTAATTTGAATCTAAATATTACTAGTTGACATTTTTATTACTCAAGTTTATTAAAATTGACAGTAATATATTCTTTTTACTTGTTGTGCTTTTATTTTAAATTGATAATAAGTAGGTATTATATTATGTTTAAAATTCTTAATTACTATTTAACAATTAGGTCAATCAAATTTAACATTTATAGCCCTGAAATTATTCCATATGAAGAACAGTTTTATGAAAAACACCTATTTGAAAATCTGACCCGGTCAACATTTAAAAAATCTAAAAAATTAAACAAATAGGAAATTAAAGAGAATACTCTATAAAAGTGCAAAAGTTTCCAGAAAATTAATAAAAAAATAATGAATTTTCATTTTAAATATGTATGTACTCTACTGAAAAATATGAAGTGTAGTACTTACGATTTGCTGGTGTGAATTATAATGTATGTAACTATAATATTAATTGTAAATCGTATTTTACATTTATTGCTATCACAATAAATGCACAATTGCACAATCAGGGAAGTATTTCACTATGCTTATTTTACCGTTTTTAGATATTTTTGATAATTGCCATATAACTTTTTGGGTAGTTTTTGAAACTGGTTTTTCCATCGAACGAGTAAGTTGATTGACCCATTATGTATCGAAAAAATTAGTTTTACGTACCATGTATTATTATAATAAGTACCTCGCTATCAACATTTATAAAATCTATTTAGTGGAGTGGATTGATTTTTATATTACGTACATATTTGTTTTTATTTGCTAGTTTAGTTTATTATTAATAATTTTAAGGATTATTAATAACTATTCTCCAGTACTGTCTATTTTGAGCTATCTCTGTCGATCTAATGTGCTCATCGTATTAGACAGTTTACTACCAGATTTCATTCCTACCATTTAACTTTTTAAGTATTCTTCTATCTCTATCTTCTCATAATATGCTCTATCAAATCTACGGTGGTTTCACAAAATTAACAGTCTCTTCACATTCCATATTAGTCTTAACTTCGTGGTTTACTAGTTGTTGAACTTCACCATTAGCTGTTCACTTTTGGTCTAGAATAGCTTTTAAAACTAAACTTAGAACGATATTTAGTTCTACTGCTTATAAGATCATTTACTATACAAAAAATTTTTACCGAAAAAATCCGGAACTTAAAATCCAATCGGTGTTTGCTGGGTTTCTTGTAACAAAATTCGTATAGCCGTGAAATAAAATTTATAAACAATTCATACAATTATTTATGATTAATTATTAATAATTATTTATATTATATGAAACGATAATTTGTCATTTCAATTTACTATTCAACATCAACGTTATTTTACAAAAATATTACAAATGTAATGTAAAATAGTGCTCAAATATACTTATATTTTTAAAAATTGTTATAATGAAAAAAGTATTATTTTTTGTAATAATAAATATTATACTTAAAATATTGGTAAGTACTATTATACAAACTTTATTAGAAATTATTTTTATACATGATCAGTGGCGTAACTACCATCAAAATCAAGATTGCAATTAAACTTTTCAACTAAATAAATCAACACATATTCATTTATGATTTTTATTGCATTGCTTTAGAGAGAAACTCGAACTGTATACTGTTGTAAATAAATCCTGGTAAAATAGATTTTTCAAAACAAATTTCAAGATTTCGATTAGTATACACTAACCGAAGTTACTCTTTTTTCAGAGCATATGTTAGGTGTTCAGGTATTTTGTGAAGCTTGTTGAATAATTTTAAATATTTACAGTATATTATGTATAAAAAATTAAATTAATTATTATAAAACTAAAATATACTATACAGAACTAAAAATATTTTAGATAATCCACCGTTTAATAGAAGGAATAAAATTAGTTATGTTCGATTGTTTAACTACTGCTTGCATTTTAACCTTAATGTAATTTAAATTTAACTCGCGACGTATTATTTTTTTATATTATAATAAATATTTTAAATTTGTTCAATTGAATGGTTTATTGATTTTGTGACACTTTTTAAGAAATAAATAAGTTAGATAGATTCAATATTTAAAATAATTGAACTAAACAAATGTTAAAATGATGAATTTTAACTGTTAAGTAAAGAATGCATAATACTTACATAGAAACATAATATTTAAAAAATACCAAAAAATGACAATAATTAAATTTAACAGGTTTGAACTATAAGAATATTTGAATAAACAAGAAATTGTATTCTGAAAAATTACGTTATAAAAATGATAAAAATTTTTTAATAATAATAACTTTGTAATACGATATAAAGGCTCTTATTTCACAATTATTATTGATCATCAGTC
This sequence comes from Cantharis rustica, assembly GCA_911387805.1. Classification (NCBI taxonomy): domain Eukaryota; kingdom Metazoa; phylum Arthropoda; class Insecta; order Coleoptera; family Cantharidae; genus Cantharis; species Cantharis rustica. The sequence continues at coordinate 95,163,476 of OU426877.1, forward strand.
ATATTATTTTAACATAAGAAAAACGTAAAAATAATAAGAAGCAAGAGAAAATATACCAAACAAAATGTAAGTATGTATTCTTTACTTAACAGTTAAAGAATATAATACCACAATAAATAATTAAAAAATTCATTTTTATTTGATACCATCATAGCAGGAGCCGAGTACGAAAACTCCAAAGCTTTAGTTCTCCACGAAATTTTTTTTCAAAATAAACTTACAATCAGTGTTATTCCATTTTTATTAAAAAATAAAACAACTGAATTTGAAATAATTTTTTTGAGTCTATGAAACTTATTTTCCAAAAACAGTAAAATTTAACACATCGGCATAAAAATTTTTTTGGTTCTCAAAAATTCAAATATTTAGTTGGAAAATAATTATTAATTGCGAGTTTATAAAAAATTTTACTTGGTGTAACTTTCCTGTACTGATACTGATTTATCTTTATTACTGATATTGCAACTCTAAATTTTCAGTAAAATAGATCCTGGTTTTCTTGTTTTAAAAAAAGTATATATTTAAAGTTATTTAATTGTTTAGTTATATACATAATATTAAGTATAATAATGTACAATAAATTTTATTCAAATTATTACTACATACAATATGATTTCGCAATAGTTCTGTAGTAGTTCATTAAAAATATTTTTATGAAAAAAAATAATTTCCATCATTGCAACGAAAGATTCAACATATCATTTTAATGTTTGAGCTTCAGCACATTCAGTTCAATGCACTAAATTTTTTATATTCTTGTCGCTGTTTTTTTCTTCTTTCATTTCAACTCAAAGTGATTTAAACTGGTAAAAACTAACCTGTAATAATCAGTTATGTATAGAATTTTACATGACGTCAATATAAAATTAAATTTAAAAATCAAGTTTTGAGAGACTTCAATAATTTCTACTTTGAGAGATTTTTTTTAATTATGTATAAAACCATTCAATAAATTGTCAAGCACGTCAGCAACGTTATATTATTATGTAATTTATTATTTGTTTATTGATACTGTAGGTCATATTCAAAAAATACCGTCATCGATTAGCATAATTTTGGTTTTACCAGCAATATAACATAAACTTTCCAATGCAGTTCTAACCGAAAATGCCAGGCCGATTAAATCAATTATTTGTACGTATTTATAGTATAAGCAATGTTTAGCCCACCACTGCCTCTGTTACATTTGTAATTATTATGATTTGTGTCTACTGTTTAGTATATGCGGATATATTATGTTATAGATATATGTAGATATCTAGTTGGACTTTTACTAAATCTCAGGTAAACAACTATTAATATAATTTGTGCGGAATATGTAAAATTTTGTTTTAATGAGACAACCTTGGTCCAGACAGGTGTTCTAGTATTTTATAATCATAATATATGCATTGTTCATCTCAAAATATATACGTCTGTTTAGTATCGATTATTAAAATTAAAAGAACTTTTCTGAAAGTAGAAAATATTTTTGCCAGATCCGAAGTCTCAATAATTCGTCCCTGGAAAATCAAATAATTTATAAATTTAGATCAATTGATTGTAGTTAAAGGCCAAACTTTATTAAGAATTTAATACCTACACACCTACATACATTATATACGAGTATATTTTAAAAATTTTATATACTGTTACTATTACTTTTACTTGGGCAGTCAATTTGAGGTAATTATTGATAGCAATGCAAAATATTTATATTTCTTTGTTATTACATTAATCGACTTGCATGCTGGTGTTAAGCCACATCGGCAAGGCATACATATTATTAGTGAGTTTATGTAAAATATTATTTTAATAATTGCTACGATTATAGCGGACAAAAAGTACCTTCCTCAAAAAATTTTTTTTTTTTGAGAGAACGCCTAGCTAGTTTCTTTAGTTTAAATATTAAACTTGTTCAGGTAGATATTTACAGTGAAATGAATTAAGTTCATAAAAATTATACCTATATGAATATTTTAAACATAATTTGGTTTCGATTTAGGCTCCTAAATTAACATCAGGTACAAATAATATTTTTTATCGATTATACCAGCAATTGGATAACCAAAATTATCTTGAGAAACTACAAATACCTGATACATCTGATACATTAAAATGTAGTAATAAATGAAATATGTAATAATAATAATAATAATCATAATAATTTGTCAAATGAGTTTGGTAGACAAACTGTCGCCGCGCCGTTCAAAACAAAAGTAATTATAAAACATACTTGTTCGGTGTTCAAGGACACCTTCATCAAATTGTACTTTTAGTAGGTACAGTAATTTTATATACGTATTTAATTGTTGCACCTGTTGTCACTGACTTGCATTCACACACAAAGCCCAGAAACATCTTGTCAAGGACATCTTCAAAACAATAAGTTATCATTTAAATTTACTTGTATTATTTAAATAATAATAATGGTTACTACTTCTTATTAAACTAATTAATTGTAATATCAGTTGATTATAATATCATAATTGCATTAAGCCTTTCGATCATGAATTTCCGTTTTTATAGGTAAAAAATTGATATTTGGTATCTACACTATGCAACTCTTACTGTTGTTGAATTTATAAATGTCCCAAATTTAGTACATCAAAATCAAATGACTAAAATACGTTCCTACTTTTCATTAAATAATATGGAAATCCGTGTGCTAAGTTTTGATTTAAAAGTTAGAAATCAAGATTCTTTTCAATTCGAATAACAAAATTTTGTCTAAAAATTTTTCCGTTATTTATGTCGATCTTTAATTTTATGCGATACATAGATTTTTTAAATTTCATCTTCTGACTGTGATTATGATTAAGAAACAACCATATTTATTAAAATGTAATGCTTAATTTAGAAAACATCAAAAATTTTATACAACGAAGTAAAATGCAAATGGTAGAAATTGCTCTTTTCTGAACAAGTGGAATTTGTGACCAAATATATCATATATATTTACAAAATTACTACAGGTGTTTGCAAGCAGTATGAAATGCACCACAATATGTAAATCATCCATCAAGCTCTATCAAAAATCTTACTTCGCAGCTGTGTTCTCTGCATGAGGTAAAAACAAAAAAAGATATTAAAAATAACAATGGATGAACTGTAGTTTTTTGAAGGGACTAAACAGAGAGTTGGAGGGAATTTAATAAAAAATACGGCAACGTTAACTAATCAAAAGAAGTAGATAATAAATAAGGTATACATACAAAAAAAGAAAAAATCGCAAAGGAAATAAACATATAGCTTTGATTCTATAAATTAATATAGAATTGAAAAAGTAAGTAACTACTTAATAAAATTTTAAAGAGTTACTTAACAAATTTGTGGACAGAGTGTAATGTATTATGTTAAAGATGTAATTGTTAAACTCACAAAATTAATATTAAAATAAAAATTACGGTTATTGTGAGAAAAATGAAACCACGATTTCAAAATTTCATTTACACTATTATAGGAAAGAGGACAATTTTCTGATCATATTAAATTATGCATTAGTTGTCGGAATAACGGCATTTTAAAATTTCAAAATGAAGAGAGATGTAATACGATACACCCCAATGCTACGTGTCGCTTGACGGTAACTCGCACGTTAAGCTACCCGCTCTCATTTCTGTTGACGGTACGTGTGCTTTGATATACTCTTCATGTTGTTGTTAGTTGCGGTCGATTTCGACACACATTTGGCAAACATCGGTTCAACTTCTTCAAAGTCCATATTCAAAATTTTTCTATCTCCCCTTTTTAAATTACTAACTACTCAGATCGACGCGGCCAAACCCTGTATCCTGTAAATGTATATGTATTTTGATCCAAGATCTTCAACGCCCGTTATTTATTCATCAGATGAAGAAGATTAAACGCTTCGCGTTGCCATTCCGCAACGTAAGTTCCACCGTTGAAGAGTTCTGTCATTCTACAGGGATAGGTACTTTTAAATTCGTTATGTGGTAGTCAAAACTAGGCCGGAGGGTGCCGAAAGCTTCCGGATGGTTTCTTTTAACTAATTCAACCACGGCCTATCCTGCAACCATGTTAAAACAAAAATTTCTCTAACCAACATTTTTGATTTTTTACATTCGTGTTTTTTTTAAACTAATGCCTAATTCTACAAAATTTTTATTGCAAACTATCTATAGTCGTATATAGTCGTATTGTCTTCCCTAAAATCAATAGGAAAAAGTTCAAATCGTGGGAATGATTTTTTGACAGATCCCGCGTATTTTTATACAAAGTCAAACACTAGAACTATTTGTACAATGGTGGTTTAACTTCTAGTTTAGTCAAACTTAGTTTAATTTATAAACCACGTTTAAAATCGTAGGCGTTGTATAGATCTAGTTTAAGAAAAGTTTAAGTAATCTATAGTTTAGCAATAAATTATACGGTTATGTTAATTATAAAACGCCAAATCGAAATTTGTACTGTTGACAAAACGGTTGTACAAAATAAGTTGTACATTTATTTTATATTAATTAATTATTATTATTTATCTTATATGAAATAAAACTCTCGATCGTCTCTCAATAAGCAAGTAATATTATAGAGAATTACTGTAGTGACCACAATTGCTTCAACTTTGCTTTTATTTAATTTTATTCCTAAAGCAAGAATAGGGAACCTGCGTTTCCACACACCAAAGCAGCGTTCTACAGGATTACGAGTCCTGGATCTGTGCCTCGTTAAATAGTTTGTTCTACCTGAGATCGTGAATTTGATAATGGTGTAATTAAATATTATTTTACACCATAACCTACAACACCTACTAATAAGCTATCTCCCATCAGACCATTTTCAAATTTAGCCCTAATTTTTGAGTTGTTGAAAATAGTCGAGTCCTGACTAGCGTATACATTAGCTTGAACATTCATCGGAAAGAAACTTGCGGTTTTTATAAATTTCCGCATCTTCTACTTCTGGAAATTGAATTTTTATATGAGTACAGTCTACTGCTCCTGTACATCGGGAAAACTTACTTACGTTATAAAACTGTTGACGAACTTGATTCACATTATCTTCAGTCTCGGGTATTTTGACGAATTGACGATGCAGATGTGCTATCGCTCGACACAGTTTATTAACAATTCTACTTGTCGTAGAACAATGTATGCCACTAAAATTTCCGTTGGCTTGTAGTGTACTCCCTGTGGCAAAAAAGCGGAAAGTTACAAGAATCATTTCCGAAGGCGTTACAGCATGATTCCTAACAAAATAGTAATTATAATTAGTAATTGCTGCAAATAAGTAGAAATTAAAAAATGATCCACCAATTTGTAACTGATGCTATATCTTTTTCAATGAGATTAATAACAAACTTAACAGTAAGAAAACTTAAAAATGAAGTATTTAAGTGCATTATTGTGGTAATTAGTAATATAATATGTAATGTTAAAATGAACAAACTAAACAAAAATATGAGATGGTCATTAGACTAGTTTGTTAGCTGAATAACTGCTGACATTAAGGTACCCGGTTCGAATCCAAGAAGTGTCTAAACTTTTTTATGATCGTCAAAATTCCAAAACAAAATTAGAAATTTTGAAATAATTTAGAAACTTTTTGTAAGTGCTTTATTAGTATTATAATACATAAAATTAAAATATAATTTTATTATGAGTTTTTGTTAGGTCATGTCACCAATATTTAACGAATATCTCAAAAAAATTTTAACGGAAATCTCAAATTAAGTGTATACGCGGTAACACACTATTGAGAGTTACTATTTATTATCTTAGTAGCAATTAAAGTGTTAACCGATTTTTCTGGTGGATTTAGAGTAATATGTTAATGGGTTTTAAGGTACATACTACATAATTATTTACTTCCTATTTACGTGGCACTTAAGATATTAGCCCTTTCTCTTAGTTTATTCATAAAAATAAATTGTATAGACGTTCACTTCATAACTTTTTAATGTACTAAAGTTACAATACTAAAATAATAATAATAATTACACCCATAATAACTGCATAATTATATAATTTAAAAATTTTGGAATAGTGCGCTTATATAGTCGTATACATTTAGCATAGATCTGAAATTTTGCTTAACTTTATTCTGACCGTTTCTCTTTGGAAGGCCCTTTGGAAGCAAACCACCGAGGTGTGATCTGCCTGGTACATCCTCTCTGGAGATAAAGTGTATACACTTCCCGCGATCTGGAACCCGCGTTAAGCAGTAGGTCCCCTATGTGCGTGATAATACTTCAAACGCAAAGCATAAATATAGGAAAAAGGTCGCCAACGTCCGGGGAACCAGATATGGCACATGAAGAAGAAGATTAGTCAAATATGTGTATTTAAATAGCAATTTTATCTTTCTAATGCATAATCCTGTAAATTGATTTGTATGTTTTTTTATGCCAATATCCTTTTAGATTTAGGAAATGCCTAAGGAAAAAAATTTAAATTGAATAATGATTTTTTATAAAATATTATCTTGATTTTCTTATCAGCACAAATTACTCTAGTTTCCTTGAAATTTTTTTATAACATTAATTATTATTGAAGGTTTAATGCTATAAAAAGTAAACCTATAATTAATTTTGATTGGTTTGCACCAATTGAATACATTATGAAAAATATGTTTATTATCAATAAATTAATAAACTTATAGTAATTAGCAAGTCAATTTTCCTATTTTAATAGAAAAATTGCATTTTAAATTTATACAAGAACATACATCATAGTTCATAATAAAAAAATTATTATATCTACATAATTAATTATGCTACCTATATTCATTCATATCTATTCTGTAAGTAGGAATTTCGTATTATAATGATTCTGTTCTGTAATTTGTTAATTTTTTTATGTAATTAATCTTAAAAAATTCTACCATTTTTAATTTACTTTTATAACATAATTAGCAGTGAATAATTTTTTGTTAAATTAGTGTTTACACAGCAATTTTATGCTAAAAAAATACCTATATATAAAAATTAAACATAATCATAGTATGTACGCACTCTTATATTATATTATAATTTTTTAAAATTTAAAAACTGCATGTGGATGAATGCTGAATATATAATATTAGGAACTCGAATAAGTATAAAAAGTTGTTATATTTTCATACAAAATTTTAAAAGGTCTGTGCCTGAAATCGCACAAAGCGAGTAGATAATATCATGGAGTATTATACTTTTACTTGAATTCATTGACACCTTATAAATATTAAGTAGATACCAAAATAGAATCAAAAAATTTTCCTATACTAAAATTACATTTTAAGCAGCTGAAATAGTTTCAACATTATTTAAATTATGCAGGTTGGGATGGCTGTGCTAATGTTCTAGAATTTGTTTTTGCTGAAATATGATGTTTATACAAAATAAAAAAATAAATAATGTAATTTTCAAAAATTCGGTGTATAGCACAAGAAAAATATCTTCCAATTCGGTAACTTTGTAGCTTCTGGATAAAATCCTTTTACGTGGAATATCGTACTCGATTTTTTAAAATATGAAAATACCAAAATCTTTCTAAAAAACTCAAAAATATTGCAATTTTTCTAAAATAAATGAAAGTCGTGTTTTTTCAAAAACCCACTGTTATTACAAATTTAATACGTTTAGGGGAGTAATATTTACTCTATATGCATATAAATATATAAATTTAACTCTTATAAATTTGGTTTAAATTTTAAACTTTGTCATCAATTTATGAATAAATTAGTCCTATAATTTTCAATAGCCTACGCCCATCAGATTCTGTAAAATTTTCGTTTAGTGAATATTCATTCTGTTTAATTCTTCTGTTAAATTTATAGTTTGTAGTATAATTATTTTAATTTAATTTAAGAATTAAAAAAATTCTAAATATTAATAAATTATTTGATAAATTTTATGGTATATAATTTCAATGAAAAGAAATTCTGGAATAGTATGATCGCCGTCAGCACGTGTGAGTTGAAATAAATTCAGTCAATACTAACTTTTATACTAACCCACCTAAATATCTGTTTTTTTATTATATATTTTCAAGTTTATTTATAATATATTTAATATATCTATATAGTAGGTATATGATTTTATTAAATCAAATTTACGGTGACAATAATTAGATAGCGTGAAGGATAATCAATTTGCAGATTATGTTTTTTATCATGACATAATTATAGTTAATTAATAAAAGAATAGTAATAAGTTGTAAATAATATAAAATTGTAATTTATTCAATATACTGGGTGATTTTCATATAAATACACCAAATATCTACTGCAGGTTAAATTTATTTTAAGAATATTTTATTAATTTTATAATAGAAACACACGACCACACTTGAAAAATTAAATATTTCACGTTGAATTCATAGATAAAACTTTCAGCAAGAAATATCTTGAAAACCAAACATCAAATGAAAAAGTGTTTCTGATAACAATTATATTTATAATGGGCGAAGGGGAAAGAATATGGTGTAATTTGTTTTACAGTTAGTGAACCTTTTCACGGCCATTTCAAGGTAAATCTTTTTGTTCTGTTTAGTTTTGTTAAATATTGTAAAAAGTAATACATGTCAAATTAAAATCTGACACGATGACAGAACAATGGCGGTACACGCACTCAGATAAATTAAATATAATTATAATCAATTATATATTAATTTTATTCAATTATTAAAGTTTGTTAAAATATACAATGTAAACTCAAATACTAATCTATGATTTAAAAAAAAAATCCGGTAGAAGATAAAATTTTGTAAGATACACGCCTTGACTCAGCGACGCATTCACACAATATTAACACACGTGTACGAAAATAATTTACTTTCAAAATTGATATCATAAATTATTATATATATTCAAATGCTACTGTTGCATAATTATAAAAGTTACTCCTACATTAAAGCACAAAAAAGTACTTAAACTAAAATATACAGAAATTTTTAAGAATACAACTTTTTATGTTAGGATTTTCCCAACTTCCATAGCACAAATTTGTAGACTAAAGATTAAACAAAACAAACATAACATTTAATTTTTTTGTTTGGTAACCTATTATTTAAAATTTTTCCATTGATATACGATCAACAATAAAATACGGTCATTTGGAATCTTCATCAAAACTCGGAGCGGCCTGCAGAGTTTTACGCGATCACTACCAAACTATCAAGGTCTACCACTTTGACAATGTGCAATAATGCAATCTGACTTCCTGTCTTAATTAATAATAATTAATTAATTGTCTTTCTCGTGTTCGATGATTCCAACGTCTCTGTGTTTTAGTTACCCTTATAAACAGGCGTAGACCAATCTAAAATATCACCGCAATCTATGTGCATGATTTATGTTTAATTTATGAAATTTAAAAATTAGGTATAAAGAAAAGCGTTCTACCTTTAATTTATGAATATAAATCTAAACTAATCTAAAAAAAATAAAAATAGATTTAAAAAATCGGAATGTTTGATTTAAAATTACTTAATGCTCTAATCTGGGCAAATTCCTATGTTTTGTTTACATTATCAGTTCCGACTTCCTAACCGCAAAAAATTAAATTGTAAATTAAATCAAATTAAACGATTAACAAATATGTGAAAAAACTTGTAGTACAAAAACATGCTACCTCATTCAAAGGAAAAACCAATTATTGTAATTTAAATTACAGAAAAAAAAAGGAAACAACTCTGAATAAACAAATGCAAATAAATCTTTCTAGTCATTCTCAATCAATCTTGAGATCTACTATCTGCGTAACATAGTGAAGACACTAAATACATGATTAACTGCATTATTTTAATTAGCACTAATAGTAGAGAAGCCGATGAATGATATTCTAAAATTTATTCAATTAAAAAAGATTTCATAATATTATTGTCTTTAAAGTTTACACGATCTTCTTACAAATATTTTTAACTATTTTCATTTTTCTATGCATGTTGTGTATAGAAACGTGTTACAAAGGAATTTTTGACCGCCCCTGATACTTTTGGTAAATTTTTGTATTTAAAGTTTGTTGATGTTAATTTTGTAAAATGTAAGGTTGGCGGAAAACTGAGCAGAGTGGGGTTTTCTTGCCAAATATGGCCTCCGAAGCTACTAATAGTTCCGATAGTTTTTATCTAGTTTTTGAATATAATTTTTGTGCAAATGGTTTTTTCAATACCGAATTATTATTTGAATAATTGAATTTAATTTTTGAAGAAGTTTTATGATCGGATTTGACCCTGAAGATTTTTTTTTATTGTGAATTTTTAAATTTTATTGATTATTAAAGACGATATTTTTTTGGATACAATTTCAATTTTTTAGTTAATTTTAATTGGAATTAAATATTGAAAATTAAAATTACATTTGAGAGAGCCAAACGTGTGGTGTTACTGATATTGCTTTGAATTGATAAATTGAAATTGTAAGTACCATCCTCGAACCAAATATAAAAATTTTAAAGTAAAAAATAATTTGATTGTAATTTTTTAAAATCAAATCCTGATATTTTTTACTCGACTATATCATTGCACGAGTATTCTATCGATAATTGTGAAGATGAAATTCAAACTAGATAATATTTTATTTAATAATTGGTATATGTTCTAAACAATTCATTTTATTACAAAATACCTTCAAGACAGTTTATGGTAAATTTTATGTTCTATAATATAAGGTCTGTTTATTTTTTATAAATAAAATACCATTTATATGAGAATTAAATAAATAAAATTATAAATGTACAATTTGTAATTGTACGGTGATTCTTCGAGTATAGTAGCTAATATAGGAAATTTAACTTCTTTAAATTTCAGAGCAATATCATTGCTATGCATTAATTAAATCTTTCAGAGGTAAAACCAAAAACCTAATGTTTCGGCTTAATTACTAATATTTATTTCTCTATATACTATATGCTGCTATGTATTGGTAATAATTAGGGCTAGGAATTATATGCATAAAAAAATTGAAAATATGAGCATATTTATGTTCGAATTTTCATAAAAATATTCAAGTTAAAATAAAATAAAGAGAGTGAAAAATTCAGAATTCAAGTTCAACATATGCAATAAAAAGCTAATATAGTTTCCACTTTTTTGATGCAAACGATTCTCTTAAAATAATTTGAAATTTAGATGATGATTTAAATTTTTCGCAATTTAGAGCAAAGACTAATTAGACCAAGCCAGCAATTTTGTTTTTACATCTATATTTCTTAATTTTACAATTGAGTTTATAACAATAGTTAAAGAATAAAATATGAAGCGTTGGGCATCTTTAGACGCGGAATAAAAATCTCTGTAATTTGATACCTTTTTCATTCTTATCCGTTATAAGCAGGGAAGCAAAAATTAAGAAAAATCAATATCCCATGTTATTTCCCTATGTTCAGTTCTTTGGCCGGTCACCCGATATAGTAATTTTATGAGTTGCAATAAATATATGTGTAAATATGCGAAAAAATTTACTTCCGCGTTTCCGATGATAAATTTCGAATCGAATCAAAACTATTTAAACTTTTTTTGCATCTATTAATATATAAGAATTATATTCACTGTATTACCTTTTATCGTGAACACACTGAATATTATATAAAAAGAATAATAAAAGGTAAAACATTTTCTATGTGAATTTGCGTATTGGAAAACGCTAAATCAAAATATTGCAGAAACTGTTAAAGCTAAAAATTTTGATAAAAGTAAAAATAAAAGATTCAAAGTAAAGTTTTAAAAAAGCTAATGTTTTGTAATTGAATTTGTTGAAAATTTATTCTTAGAATTGATCAATCAATTATTATCATCAATATATTGCAGTGATTTTCTTTCAATTGAAGTTAATATTAATTTTTATCAATATAAAGATATTAAATATTAATTTAAGAATATAATTCAAGATAAAATGATTAAATAAATTAATTCTATCATATTCATGTGGTCGACATAACATTCAATCACGGATCTTCCTATTACAATTCTATTGCAACACAAAAAGTCCACAATTACACAGTTAAATCCAAAATTCTACGAAATGATCTTTTTTTTAAATTAATTTACTTGTGCTAGCATTTGTTTTTTTAGCTTCTCTATAAACTGTATAAATATTTAATTACATAGTGTTTTAAGTATCGCAATCATTAATATTATTTGTATTGCAATTTTATTGCAATACCAATAAGGAAAACATGAAACGTCATTTTAAAGTATATTTTGCGCACGGTGGTTGAACAATCAAACACGCAAAACAAAATACTAAAGCCATCTCTGTTAAAAAGTGACATTTAAGTGACGTTTAAAATAAAAAATGTGCCTACTTATTTTTATATTTTAAAAACCAACCTAACTTTTCTGAATTATTTTGCGCTCATTCTGCGTGCTATTAATCTAAAATTTTGCATTTGAAAAATTGCTGCAAATTTGTTTCGACAAATTGCTAGGGGGTTGAGAACGAGCAAAGGGGGGTACATTTTTTGCTCAGTTTTTCGATATCTAGCGCCGTTTTCGAGTTATTGCAAATTCAAAATCTCAAATTTTATTATTGATAAAATATTGATATATTTAATAATATATTTTTCAATCAGAAGAAAACTATTGATTACAACACGGGAAATATGAATACTTTTCCCTTGGTTGTCTATACATCTCCGGACTTTGCCCTCGAGATGTAACTAGCCAACCTCAGGAAATATACTATTCATATTACCCTAGTTGTAATAATAGCTATATAATTTGTACGTACAAAAAATTTCAATTTTTAAAATTTAAGAAAATTTGTTTGGATTTGCCGGATGCGGGACGATTTTGAACCAACTTTACCAAAATTTACGGTTACAGAGAAAGATGGCAGATCCTTGGTAAGAGTTGTGACTGAAAATTTTTCAATGTACCTTCTTCATTACAGTCGGACGTTAAAAAACGACAGCTTAAGCGTGCGTTTTGTAAAAAATCAATTCTTTGAAGTAAAATTTTTAATCGAAGGAGGCGTAAATTTATAAAAGAAAGTTTACTCGAAAATACTTTAAAGTTGGGAGGGCATGCGATTTTGTAATAAAATTTGCTACATTTATAAATTTTTTTTTTTCGAAAAAGAATCCAAGGCTACATACACCCTTTATTTATTATGTTTCGCATATAGCGGCTTTGCGATTAAATATGGGAAAAAAGTTTATCACATTGATTTTGTGGAGAATCGCAATGCCATTTTGAAATTAAGAATCGGATTGTAAATAAGACCGCTACGGCCGACAGAAAAAATTGAAAATTTTGAATTTGTTGCCGCGCTAGCGCGTAAACTATGCAAAATTTCAAAAATGTTTTAAGACCATCACATAGTGTTTATTTGTGCGTATTTTTGTGTGTGACGCTTTTTATCGAAAACTGCTTAATAAAGTAGCAAATCGACAAAATCTCGGGAGACAAAAATTTTCAATTCAAATCCTTGGCCACTTAACCCGTTACCCAAAATGCGAGGTTTTATGGTAAAGGAATGTTTTTTCGAAAATGTTGATAGCAACTTTTCGTTTTTTTTTCACGATTGTTTTCAATGTAAAAAGTAAAAAAAAATTCAGTTTAAAAAAAGTTTTAAAATTTAAGAATATTCGTTTGGATTTGCCGTCTGCGGACAGATTTTGAACCACGATTTTAGGAATTTAAAGTCGTAGAGACGGATGTCAGATTGCTGGCAAGAATTTTTATCGAAAAATTTACAATTACTTTCTTCAGTATAGTCCAGAAGACGAGAAACGACATTCACACTTGTAAGTTCAAACTAGAATTTTTTCGTCACTGGAAATCGCTCTGCATTGATACCTACACACAGTTTCCAGAAATTTCCATACAATTTCTATATACTTCTATACGTTTCTAGCTTGCAAGTTGAGCAATATTTGAATGACACATGACTCATCATATATGACTAATCATCTTTGACTCATCATACATGACGTCATACATTAGTCATCAAATATAAATAAAACGTTCTTTCGTAACAATATAAAGATGCATTATTAATTTAAAGTTATGATTTTAACTTAACTATTATTTAACATAATGTTTGTTACATAATGTTTTGTTGTCGTGTTTGAAAAAATAAATAATTTATAACTGTTTTAAATTGATTATTATTTTTATTTAATTAAAAATATTCATTTTGATGAAAACAAGATTTTATTTGTCACGTGGTAGGCCAGCTAAACAGATTATTAAACGTTGCTTAAATTAAAATAAATTGTTAATGTATTTTAAAAAAATTAAAAAATCAAATAGACCATCATATCTATATTTATTTAACCTTAAAAATTTCATTTAAACACGTGACGTTGTTTAGTTTAGTTATTTGGTAAATCACATTAAATTTATAGTAATTTTTCTAAATTTTCTATTTTTCAATTTTAATTTTTCAATTTTGTTTGGTATAATGTTTTTCTTGCTTCATTTTATTTTATTTTTACGTTTTTCTTATGTTAAATACGACTGTATAATTGTGAAATAGAAGCCTTTATATTGTATTACGGAGTTTTCATTTTAAATTTTTATTTTAGTTTTTATAACGTAATTGTTTTACAATTAATTTCTTGTTTATTCAAATATTTTAAGTCCTGATCTGTTAAATGTGAATTATTGTCGTTTTTATTGTTTTTTAAATATTATTTTGCTATGTAAGTATGTATTCTTTACTAAATAGTTAAAATTCATTATTTTAATAATGTGTTTTAGTTTGTTAATTTTAAAGTAATTATTTACGTTTGTTAAGTAACTCAAGTTTTTTTTGTCAGTTCGAGGTGCTAAGTGACCAGTTTTGTTACGGTGGCGTTATTGAAAAAAGGTCAGATTTATTTCAATTTATGTTATTGTTTATTTTCCAAGCTGCAACCCAGGGATCTGAAAGCTATCTTGTTTTTTATGTATTAGTTTTAAGAGTTTGTTATTTTTTTTATAAAGCTATTATAAGCAAAATGTCAAAAAACATTATTCATAAACGTTCAATAGCGCTAAAACATTGTTATAAGACTGTTATAAGACTGATATAAGCGGTTCGTTTTTATAGTAGTGACATACCTAACTTTTTTAGAAGTATTTGTTCATAATTATATATTTTACCGGTACAAATTATATAAGCGGTATGGATGCAATACTGAATATTAATGCTGTTACTGTTATTAATGTGATTGGTGGTGCGTGTTTGCGCCGTAGAAAAATGTATAAAAATAGATTTGATTCATTCACGCTTTGTGACATTGAATTTAAAAAAAACATTGATTCAATAAAGAAACTATAATGAATATAGTGAGACTTGCTGAAGAAGACCTGACTCTTGATAGCAGAGGTTGTGGAATATCACCTAAACTTCAAGTACTCATTGTATTTTGATGTTGAGGTTGACAAGAAGTAAGGAATATCATCAAGCTTCCCGGGAACATCCTATACGGCACCCATCACGAACACGCTCGAGGAGGTGACATCGCCGGCTACATAAACACAACCATTGAGCACCACAAAGTCCCAGACATGGATCTGCAACACCTCGAGGCCACTACGGTAAACATCCGCACCAAACAACATAGATGGCTCCAAATTTCTTCGATCTACAACCCACCCAACAGAGAAATCCTCCAGGAAGACCTAACCGCAGTCTTCAACGGCGCTGGAAGAAAAATCATTGCAAGCGACTTCAATACCAAACATTCAACTTGGAAGTGTAAACATTCGAACATGGAAGGGAAGAACCTCTGCACCCTCGCCACGGAATTGGACTTCACCATCTCAGTCCCGAATATTCCAATCTACTACTCAGTAACCGGTTTTACCCAAGTTTTTTGGACATCGCGCTATTAAAAAGCATTCCTCTACAGACTTATCTAACGGCTGTACAGGAACTCACTTTGAACCATTTCCCAGTACTTCTTCTCCCAAGAGAAAACATAAGGACGAGAACCGCGACAACCCGATCAAAAGTTTTATGGCCAACTTTTCACAATCACCTGTTGGAAAACATAGACAAGATCTCGATCATCACAACACTCACAGAATTTGACAACTACGTAGAAGCTCATCGACCATCAATCGACCATATCCAACACGCAAAGAAAACCGTCGACATTGCTGATATCAGAGATTGCCCTCCTCTGAAATTGAAGGCGCTCATCTAGGAAAAACGTCATGCCAGGAAGCTCGTTCAACACACTCTTTATCCGGACAACAAAAAAAAATACAATCGGTTGAAAAAACAAGTTTCAACCGAGGTCAAAGTCTACCATCACCAAGAATGAACAGAGAAAATCAAATCTCTGAATTTCAAGGATTAATCCGCTTGGAAGATGGCCAATGCCCCCCTCACGCCCAAAAGTCAACGCACGTTCGCCATCTCATGACTCAAGGTTTGAATCAGGAAAATTCCGAAGCCGTTTGCTTGGCGACTTGAGATAATGAACTTCGACCTTCGATTTATTTGCTCCTTTATTACGAGCTCAAAACAAAAAAGTACAACAATATAGCCAGGTACATATCGCAACAAGAAACACCATAGAGTGGTGAAACAAAGGTTCAGATGCCTTCTCCATGGTCTCCGTGTATCATTACAGATTGCAAAGACAGTGTTATTGTGGCATTAGCCTTTCTTCACAGTAGTGTGGATGCAAACGATTGACTTCCAGGTGATTACATTTTAAATAGTAAAATATAAAAATTTCAAATAAAAAAATTCGCTTTTTCTTTTCTTTTCTTATCTATTGTATTTTTACTTAATTTAATTCAATTTATAAATTAAATACAGAACTTTAAAAAATATTGTCGTATTTGAGACTTCATAAAAATATAAATGAATTTATAGGTTAATTTATACTTACTACCAACAAAATTACATAACAACTCTTTAAAAATAGTTCACTTACAACAAATTACGATTCAAATTATCTAATTCTGTCTTATAACGATATTATAGCTAAAATATGGTTATAATGCGTTTATGAATACAACAATATTTAAAGTACTGTTTAACCTAAATCGGTGTTATAACTAAAACATTCCTGAGAGACACTTTAAGAAATTTTTATGAATACGGGTGTTAATGTATATAATACCATACCGTTATTGTAAAGTCAATTGATGTATCAGATATGTATTGAAATTTTAGTAACTAAAATTTATTAACATATGGTATCGTTTAGATGCAGTTTTAATCATAGCGTTACTGTACCAAAATTGCAGTAGCTAATATGTACAGCTATATTATGAATTGAGATTTTTATTTTGCCGGTTTGATATCCATTAAGTGCAGTTTAAATAGTAATATTTTGGTAGTAACAATTTCAGTATCTAATATTTAAAGATGCATTATTAATTTAAAGTTATGATTTTAACTTAACTATTTTGATTTTAACATAATGTCTTGTTTTGTTTTCGAGGTTGAAAGAATAAATAATTTATAATTGTTTTAAATTGATTGCTTTAAAAAGTTTCAAAACACAACAAAAAAGTCCTACAAAATTGAAAGAAAGCACTAAAAATTAAACATCAAATTATTGTAATTTTTATTAATTTATTAATTAGACATTCGTTTTATAATTATAAAAACTTAATTATTCTATATTTTTGCAAATTTTCTACTATTAAAGATTGTCGTTTGTTGTTTAACATCTGCTTATAAATCAAAAAACTTCGCTCAACATTTACTGAAGTCATGGGAGAAAATTTGCAGCAAACTTCTTGTACCTAGTATTATCTCACAAAATTTAACGAAGGTATGAAATCTTTGATTTTTGTTCAAGATGTCCTTTAATTTATTATTGACAATTATTCCCATACCTACTCCCTTGTCCTTCAAAGATTTCTTTCTGAAATTATTTATAATTTTTTCCGATTTCACTAAGGAAGCGTTTATTAATTATTAATTAAGAACAATTTTTATCATTTTTGATGCCTTTCCCCCCACGTAAGGGTATGTAAGATTGTTTTAACACCCTTCTTTTTTAAATTAATGTTGCTCTCCCTTCATATTGCATTCCGCTGGCTAATTTTTGGCAACTTAAAAATTACGTAAAAATTTAATTAAAAAAAATATTTTAAGTTAAACTTACGTAAGGAATATGTCAAATCTCCCACCCCCCGTAAGTGTCCGTAAGACTTCCAATACCCCCTCTTCCTAAACATTTACATAATTAAGAGACGGCCCCTAAAGGCAAATATATTTTTTCTAAATTTTCGATGAATGATGAAACGCATGAAAAGTTATCTTTGATAGCATAACTTAATTGTTTTCGAATTTCTTGACATTCTTTTGTAGACTTTAGTGAAATTATAAGTTTTAAAACGGATCCCGAAAAACTTATAGAAGAAAATAGCTTTGACGCAAATGTGTTATTTTGTTGGAAAAGTGCAAATATAAATAGTACTACTTATAATAATTATAATAGTTGTATTGTGCAATCATTTTTTTAACGCTTAGGAAATGGGCCCCATGACAAACTTTGAACATGAGCCTTAATTTTGTAGTTACGGCACTGAAAGTAATAACAAATACAGCATGACATCTGTTTCTCAATTTTCTGCTACTTTTACTTTGTTTAAAATAATTCATAATATAATTGATCTGAAACGTTTCTAAAAATTTTAATTTATTCTAATTCAACACTGATATTTTTAAACTGAATTAATATAGATTACCCAAAAAAAATGATAACAAAGTTTAATCGGTCCTAACACAAAAGTTTCTTGTTGTTGGTATTTTGTTTTAGCACACTGAGATTGCCAGTTAAAAATGCTATATGTATTATTATTCATTATTGTAACGGGCTGAGGTACTAAACCCACTGCACTGAAGCTTAAACTTATTGTGCACCCCTTCACAGAGTGTTGATACTCGCAGGAAGGCCGAGCTGAGATATTCCGTGGGTTCGCCATTCGAACACGGAACTCTCGCTCGTTACTCAACCAGCGATCGTATCAAACCACTACCGTGGACTTTTCATAGCCCATAGATCGATATTGGGCTTATTTAGATCACAGCAGTGCGGCGTGGACATGATCGAGTAGCGAACCGCGGTTTACCGCGTCCTAGCATGATGATTTAAGCATTGCGCCACACTGCTGGTCTATGCTATATGTACGGTGAACTGTCAAATTTTGTTGTGTGTTTTATTACTTATTTTATAGATGTCTAATCAAAGAGAGAAAATTTTAGGGTTACATCAACAAGGAATGCGCAATTGTGACATCGCGCGAAGGCTCGGCACAGTGGCACCAAATGTAAGCCGAACAATCAAACAAATTGAGAACCGTGGCTATACCGGACGTCATCCAGGAAGCGGAAGAAAGCGAACAGTCAACACGCCGAGGGTCCGTCAAATCATCAAGAAACGACTCTTGCGAAATTCCAGGGTCTCAATGAGAAAAATTGCCCGTGAGATCGGTGTTTCACGTAAATCAGCTCGCCGAATAGCTAAGGAGCACTTTAAGGTCAAGCCTTATAAGCTTCAAAAAGTTCACCTGTTGACCGATGGTAACAATCTCGTGCGACTTTAAAGATGTCGTCAGCTCCTTCGTCGCGCCGCTCCTCTATCGTGGAATCGGATTGTGTTCACAGATAAAAAGCTTTTCACCGTCGAGCAAGCACACAACCGTCAAAATAACCGGATTTGGTCTGTTAATGCTCCAGGTACTTCTGCTGTCGTAGAGCACCGTCAATATCCACAGTCTGTGATGGTTTGGGTCGGAATTTGCTCAACTGGAAAAACCCCCTTGGTTTTTGTGGATCGGGGTGTGAAAATTAACCAAGAGGTTTACCGACGCGACATTCTCGAAGCCGTTGTCCTTCCATGGGCTCATCAACATTTTGGCGATGTGAATTGGACGTTTCAACAAGATTCTGCTCCAGCGCATAGGGCAAAAGCCACTCAAAATTGGTGCAAAACTCATTTCCCGGATTTTATCACATCCACGGAATGGCCCCCCTATTCGTCAGATCTCAATCCGATGGATTACAGCGTGTGGTCAATTTTGAAGGCCAAAGCCTGTTTCAAACGCTTCCAAAAGTTTGGAAGCGTTAAAGCAGTCGTTGTGCCGTGAGTGGGATCGGATATCTATAGAAGAGCTTCGGCGCGTAGCCTTAAATTTTCGGAAGCGTTTGACGTTGTGTATAGAAGTAGAAGGCGGCCATTTCGAAACCACATTTTTCTCAACAATAATGTTAGTTATTATTATTTGTAGTGAAAAAGTGTTTCCTCAGTTTAATAAAGTTTTCATGATAAAAAGTTTTGTTATCATTTTTTTGGGTCACCCTGTATAATTAAAAATTGAAATTAATTATCTATAAATTAAAATTCTCTGTATACTCTAGGTAAGTGTGAGGGTTAAAGTAGTATACTTTCAGAAGGAAGGGTTCATGAAGTATGAGTTCAAATCTTGCAGCCATTGGCTGTTCGGAAAAAAAGAATGTAAGTTAATATTATGATTAAATATTATATGATTAATTAATGTTTTCAGGAATGCATTTCAAATTAAGTTACCCAGGAGTGAACCAATCAACCAGAGCCACAATGACTGGAGCAACATTGTAAATTATATGATTAAATAATTACAATTTAAATAAATGTGTAATGGTATCTGAATAAATATAAAAAAGACGATTGGCGTAAGTCAACTATGTAAACATCAAATTTCTAAATAATTACAGAAATTAAATTATTTTTAATTATTATTAAATATTTTTAAATTATTTATTTTAATTAAAAATTTATTAAAATTTGAAATATTTTGTTATAAAAAAAAATTTTTGATTAAAATATCAGTGGCGATTACTTACGTAAATTTGAAGTACCGAAACGACACTGTGAATTTCTAAATATACCGTTCGTAAAAAATCAACACATAATATGTTGTACATATTTGATTTACCAATTCAGTAACGTAAAATTGGGCAAATCAGTACCGTACTGTTACGAAAATTCCTGTACCGTGTATGTACATAAATGATACATCAAAACATGCAAAATGCAAAATTTTGAAAATGTTTGTAGACCATCAGATAGTGATAGTGTGATGCTTCTATTGGCAGGTCATTTTCGACAAACATTACCGGTGATTCCACGATTAACGCAAGCCGACGAACTTAATGCATGTTTAAAGTCTTCCATTATGGTAAGTATTTCCATTATGGAAATACGTCAAACCACTCAAATTAAATATGAACATGTTAGTCGAGTTACAGAACGACCGTTCTGCAAAACTTTATTCCAAACAATTGCTTGACAATGGTAATGTCAATCAATGTCAAACAATGTTCCTGTTGACCAATCGTCCGGATACATTACATTCTCTGCCAATTTTTGTCACTTTACTGAATGAAAGACCGACCTCATCGATATGGTGTTCCCAAACATTTCTCAAAATTACAAAAATCATGTTTGGTTATGCAAACGTGTTATATTTGCTCCAAAAAATGTTAATGTCAACGAAATCAATTTTCGTATTCAAATTAAGATAGCTGACGAAATGATGACATACAAATCGGTTGATTCCGTTATTAACCAAGATGATGTTGTCAACTATCCAATGGAATTTTTATATTCTCTGGAATTGCCCGGATTACCACCTCATAATCTGCAATTAAAAGTCGGATCGGTAATCATTATGTTGCAAAACATAAACCAGCTACGTCTTTATAATGGCACCCGGCTTGCGGTGAAGAAATTAATAAACAAAGTCATTAAAGCCACAATTTTGAAAGAGAAGTACAAAGGCAAAGACGTTTTAATTCCACGCATCCTTATGATTAAATTTCGTCGTTAAGTGTTTGTGGCATCAATCTTGAAAATTTATGTTTTTCACTTTGCCAATAATTGTATGTGACCTGTTCTCGTGTCGGAAAACAATCATCATTATTTATTTACGACCCAGAAAAAAAAATTACAAAATTGTGTATCAAAAAGCGTTACAATAAATACTTTTATTTTAAAATATTTTTTCGTTATTATTTATTTCAGTTTCAAGACAGGACAAAGTCTGTTGAGTCAACTAGCTACTATATAAATTATTATCATTAGTAATATATGAGGCGAATAAGATGCAAAAGTCAGTAATGTACGGCAATAAGTGGTAATTGTTGTAATAAGCGGCAATACAGAGCAATAAGTGAGCAATAGTTGGCAATTAAATGGCAATAAGTATAGTATTAAACTGGCAATAATAAGAAAATCAAACCAGATAAATTCCTAAAACCAAATATAAGTTAAAAAAATTTTCAAAATTACAAAATAAAATTTTCCTTTTACACTTTTTACTTCAAAATTAAAAAATTTCGATTTATATAAATTAGATGAGTGTGTTAACCACCGTAGCTTTGAACCGTACAAGTCTGTAAACTCAAAAAGATTCCATTTGTTAATTTTGTAATTTGTTTAGTTCATAGTATTATTTTCTTTTATTTTACATGACTGGTCAAACATTTAAATAGTGTGCCATTTTTTTATTTAAAAAAAAAATCAAGAGTATAAAATAAAAAAAGAAAAGATGATTGTGAGATGATAATTAAAACAGAGATGGACATATTTCGAGAAGGGATTGACCTCTCGAAAATACAGAAAAAAAAATAGATTTAGATAGCGGGAGTAACTTTGAAAACGAGGGTGGTTGGGGTATTGACAGAGATCGAGTTTGGAAGAGAGATTGATAGTAACTGTAGTGGAGAGAAGAACGGCGGTGACCGAAAAGAAAAACAGTGCGACGAAGAAGGTATTTCGTTAACAGTTTATATTATAACAATTAAGGGTTCAATTTTTATTAATATTAAGTTTCTGCTAAGGTTTATGTGTGTGTTTGTTGTAATAAATGTACGGTGTTTAAATACATTCAGAATTCTTTTTAAAATTACAGCTAGCTGTGGACATTCATAAAATTTTAGATTGGTGATCAAAATACCAAACATCAAGAGAGAATTTATCTGGTTGAAGTGTAATATTTAAAACTTAAAAAACACACGATAATATATTAACAAAAGATAACTCTTATTTTCTATATAAATATTTAATTTGTAGTAACTATTTTGTTAAGAAACTACAAATCTGGCAGCAGGCAGCTAAAAAAATCGAAACTATTATGAGCTCTCAAAGGGGTAAAAAATTATTAAAATTAAACGATAGTATAAACTTCAATTTTATCATTAATATTAAATATTATTATATTTTTTTATGTTAGTACCAAACAGATCAGGCGGGTACAACATAACACCAGGCTTAATAATAATTTTAAAAAATCATTTTTATTTTCAAGTTATTTGGTAAACACTAGCTTTTATTTTTTTTATTACAATATACATAATTATTATTATAAAATAAAGAGCGTTTATCAATCATAACAGATCAATAATCTGGTGCAAAGCTAAAAATGCTGAGTTTAAATTGCCATAAAGTTTAATTGATTGTTATAGTGCGGTAGTCTGCGAAATATTTTTATGACCCTTTTGTTACACGATGAAAAAAATTACCTATTCAGTTGTAGCAATAATCTTACAATATTTTGAAATATTGCATTAATAAGAATTATTAGCAATAACCGGAAAAAAATTGGTTTAGAAATAATTAAGATAATCTAACTGAAATAGTACTATAGTCGAATTCATTTAAACTCGCGTATAACTTCGAAAAAAAAATCAAAATTTACAAAACGTTTGTCTTAGGGTTCTTTATATCAAACGTGATGTCATATGTCATAATCTTTGATGAGATTATATGTCAAAAATCAAACGAGATGACAGTTAAAATCGTTAAAATCGACGTACATATTTAATTCATTTTCATTACAAAGTTACGGCGACGTATTCTGTTTTTCTGTCTCTTTTCTAATAGTTACTTTTTTCTAAATATGACAAAGATAACCAAATGTTATACGTTAAATCTTACTGCATTTGAAGATTAGTCATACGCCAGTTAAAATAATTTCGACTATATGTAAGTATGTATTCTTTACGGAACAGTTAAAATTTATTATTTCTACATTTCTTTAGCTTAATTAATAGTGTATTTATATCGTTGACCCTCCATAATTAATTAGTAGAAATATAATTGAGATAGAGCGATAGAGGTCAGTATTAAAACAATAAAATTGTCCGACGTTTCGAGTCTTTATTGATCCATTATCAAGGCTACAAATAAATGCAAATAATTAAAAATTTTACATAAGTTACTAAGTTGAAAATAATAAAAGTAAAAATATAAAAGTAGTAAAATATTGAAATACAGAATTAAAAATTACAAATTTTAGTTTAATAGAAATATAAAAGTGAAAAATAAAAACAATATAAAACTGCTCTAGATGAAATACTCACCTTTATATGAGATTAATGGGAGTACAAATATCACCATATTTCAAAAAATAAACGTTCTTTTTAACAACCCCATACGATATCTCATTCCTTCTTTTAGAAATTGTAAAAAACTAACATCTTAAACAAAAATATGGAATAGACTGACTGAACGAAATAGAATGAAATTACCTTACTCCTGGGTTAGTAAAGTGTAAATCAGGCATTAAGTTGGTAACTAACCGGATTAAAAACAAAAAGGACGAGAAACCACGTGGTAATAGAAAAAGTTAAAACTGTAAAAAAATGAAAAATAATGAACCAAAAATTAAATATAACGAAACAAAAAATTAGTATTTCATCTAAAGTCTAACAATTAAAAAGCCACGTTCATCATGTCCAAAACGCGCTTATAGCCTCCATAAAAAAATTTGACATCTTTCTTATCATTTATTGACGATTCCTGTGTGTAGATGCGAATAGCTTCTTTTATATTCCTTTTCTTGTCTATCCTCTCCCGGTCAAGGATGTCAACGCTATTATAGTCAATGGTATCGCCCACATAAACCATAAGTCTGCATAGAGCCGTCGGTCTTTTGATACCCTAGCCCTCCCCCTCTCTAACAACCTTGTCAAGGGACCGAGCATTCTTAAGATCCCTAGTATGGTCTTTTATGCGGACACATAGTTTCCTGCCTGTCTCACCAACATACACTGCCTTGCAATCCATGCACGGGATTCTATAGACAAGTCCACTATGGTGGTTCCCAGATACCGGATCTTTGGTCCTAGAGAAAAACTTGGAGTTTTTGTTAGAACAAAAGTTTAGTTTAATTGTTTATGTTTTACTTTGCCTAGAGCAGTGAACTGGTCGAGTTATGTTTATAAAGTAGCTCTGACGTTAAAGCTAAGGTGTCATAATTTTGTAACGTTGAGTTAAAAAATAAAATTTGCCAAATTTAAATATGTCTATATATAATTTAAAGATTCAAGTTAGTTATTATTAAAATTGGAAGAAGATATTAATTTTATGGTATAATTATTGCAAAAGGAAGTAAAGCAACTGTAATAAAA
This sequence comes from Cantharis rustica, assembly GCA_911387805.1. Taxonomy (NCBI): domain Eukaryota; kingdom Metazoa; phylum Arthropoda; class Insecta; order Coleoptera; family Cantharidae; genus Cantharis; species Cantharis rustica. The sequence goes on from OU426877.1 coordinate 95,188,751, forward strand.
TTAACCTTTAAAGAGAAAGAGTTAAAATAAAAGAAAATGGTGAATTGAAAATTATTAACTAAGATAATAAAATACTTTTGTATTAAAATAAAATTTTAAAAATGGTAACAGGTACAGCGGAGGTTAAAATGCTTGCTTGGCGTTGAAAACTTGGCCATGCTCAAACTAATATAGTGCTATGCCCCCAGCATTTTATTTTTAATTAATTAATTATCAAAATTAAACCTTCTTCCTTAAATACTTTTTTTAAATTTTCAATTTTGTTACAATAATATAAATTAAAAAAGTAATGTTAAATTTTTTATACCCGTATCGCAGTCCAGCTTATCATCCAAAATGTTGTTCCTTCAACAAATTTTTAACTTATTAATATAAAATTTTTAATTTACTTATATTTTAATTACTGTTTTCTTCTTTCGTCTTGCTCTTTTATCTTCTTATCATATTACAATTATCATCGATAGCTTCCGTTCAAATTTTATTTTCAAAAACCACTCAAAAATCTTTCAAAATTGATAAATTCAATTATAAACATCCAATAAAACACTTTCATCAAAAAAATCACTTATATTCAAAAATTTCACAAATTTATCAAAATTATTAAGACACAAAATTTTTACACGTCTAACACCTAGACTATTTTTGATAGAAGTCTCGATACAATTTTTCCTTTTACCAACTTTAATTTTTAAAGTTTTACCTCCCAAAATTCATATTCAAATCTTTTATAAATTAAATCAAAATTAATAACAAATTAACAGGGTAGGTAAAACTTTGATTCGGAACATGACAATAGTAATTCATTAGTGAGTTGTAATTAATATTATTTATCATTAAAAATTTAAAAACTTTGTTACTCTTTCAAAAATAACTATTTTTTATAGCATTAGAATTGTAAAATAAAATCAATTTTCTAAATCTTGCAGAAGGCTAAACCACCACCTTAATCGCAGACTATAAGATCTTCCAATTATTAGATTGGCAATGCTTAACTAAGCTAAAAGATGCCGGGTGGCACCAAAGTGAAATATGAAACAATTGTCCTTACTAAAAAGCAAATTTTGAAATTTGTTTACCAAATGAAGGGCCGATTTTACAATAGCGGAATAAACTTATTGTAATTATTGTTACCAACAATCGTTTACTGGGAATATACTAGGAATAATTATATTGGGGTTTTACAATTGCAATTACGGAAACTTAATTCCCGATTTCTTCACCTTGAGGTATCATATCTAGGTTACGAAATAACAACAGTAGTTTAATATCATAGTAATAAAGCAAAAATTTGATTGGTTACTTGATTTATTTGTTTAATAGATTCGTATCCTAGAGTTATCTTAGGCATAAGACTAGTTTTTCTGGCGTTTGGAGAAGAATTACCATTACAATATTTACTCTAACATTAGTATCAGAGAAATTTGCATATATTTAATAGCAATATCGAGTGCCAATTGATAATGCGAGTTTTGTGTAATTTATTTCAAGAATTCAGCACTAATTTAAATAGTAAATATTAGCATTTCAGAATCTTGTTACAAACTTACAATATATTATATATTTATGCAAACTTGAAAAATATATTGATGTACTAATATGTTTTTGTTTGCTTAAAGACGTATTAAATAATTCTGGAATTTTAGTAATTATTTAAATTCCTGTAGAATTCTAGTAATAAATTACGATTAAAAAAATGTTCTGCCATTATTCAACTATTTTTTACGACGTTTGATATTTAATCACATTCTGTATATTCATGTTTAATAAATTTTTCTATGATCTAAACTTATACTAATCATGTGGTACCATATTCGGAATGTTTTTCGGATGTGCCTGTTATAGTGTATGTATCGTCGCTGTTTTTTTATGTATTGAAATGATATTTTTTCTAAAAAAATTACTATCCACTTGTTTTACTCGAGTAGCCCTGATGTATAATTTTAGCCCTGGTATAATTTTAGAGTCTAGCGTTACAGCGTTTCAAAATAACAATTAATTCCAAGTCTCAAAAAAATTAAATTGTTTTCCAAGAATAATTCAATAGCAATAATTTAAAATTCAATGTAAAATTTTTCTACTTGTTCCAAGATTTGACCTTTTGATTTATTTTATCCAAATCGACGTGATATCAACTACGCCGCACGTTTTTACTCTTACAAATTTTTATTTTCAGTTTCCAATTATTCGGAATGAATAATGATCCGGAAATTACCTCCAATTAAGTAAAAATTGCTCATTCAAAAACCAAATTTAATTATTTAAAAAAAATCCAAAACTCAAAATTCAAAATAAATCTATCGGCGGTCACATCCGACCAAAACACATCTTAAACAATTCAAATCAATATTTGAATGACAATTCAATTTATTTCTCACAATCTCAAAAATTTTATGAGCCAAACCTCGCACGACCAGGTCGTGCGGCCATTCTTGGCAATAATCCTTTCTTCTCCCCTCTTGGTTCCCCACTTTGCACTCTTTTCGAATTTACCAAAATAAAATACCTTTCACAAAATTTTCCTAAAAGAGTACAGGGTGGGTCAAAATCGTTTAGAACCACGACAGTATAATACTATATAACGACGCGTATCGAATAACTTTAAATTTCGTGGCAGTAGACTAATTAATTTCAACTTGTTTAAAAAATGTACATATATAAAAATTTGAATCATTTTGGAATCAAATTACTGTCGTATTTTAGAAGAGAACAAAATAATTTACGTTATCCTGGTTCCTATATTGTAACGGATAAGAATGAAACCGGCATTAATCGAAATATAGTGTTTACGTGTTTGAAGATATTTACCATTTTATATTTCAATATTTAATTATCGTTAATAATATGAATTGCTTTAGAATTACTACAAAACAACATAGCAAACAAAATTAAATTTTAAACTTAAAAAATAAATAGTTAAAACACACTCCTGCTCGTATGAGTATCAATCTACATAATATTATATGTAGAGAAATGTAATATAAATCTTACAGGTTTAGAAAAAAATCTCATAAACTTGGCACAATAATGTGTATTAAAGTTTATACTGAAGTGTGAGGCTAGACAAAACTGGTAAAAATCTGTTGTAAATTATGGAAATAATGAAGGAATTAAAAAGAAAATGTTAGGAGATTAAATAAACAACTCAAATAAAAATGAAAAGGCCGGATAATAAGATCCTGAAAGACGATAATATCTTAACAGTAGAAAATTGGTTAGATGTCAGTAGATATAAAATAGTTTATTGTCAACAATTACTTACTTTTAAAGGCACCGTAACTTCTATGCACTTGAAATGTTGCTCTGATGTCAAGGTAAGGTTGATATTGAATTTAAGAACAAAAATTTTTTAAATTAAAAAAGAAAGTTTTGATTTCCAAATTCCAATACATCAAGAAACAGACCATTTTAAATAGTCGTGAAAACTAAAATACGAAAACTCAAAAGTAAATTTAAAAACCCCCCAAAGTATTTACAATCTATTATTTTCATACTAATAATAAATCAATATTGCTTAAATATGGCAACTATAAATTATACTATTACGCACAAATATAAGTTCTTAATAATAAAACTTTAATTATTAAAACTAGCTGTAACTTTTAAACAATAAAATTAAGTTAAAAAGCAACCTAACTTTGAAATTATAAATAAGACAGGGGCAAACAACTATTTATTCAGTAAGTGATATACTTTTTCTTTCTTAAACAATCTTGATATTTGCAGTAGTCGTGATTATGTGATTATGTGGCTCGTTTTCTAAAAGAATTTTTGTTAATACAAATTTCATAATCAAACTGATTGTGAATTTATTTGCATCAAATATAAACTTAAACTTGACGAATTTGATGTTTTACTAACTTCAAAAAAGGTAACATAATTGATTACAAAATATTAAAATAAATACTTTAGTTTAAAGGAAAAAAGTCAACCTTGTTAGGATTGTTTTGTAATTGGCTAAAATAATTACTAACTTGACTTTGGCAATGAAATTAATTAATAGATGTTTTAGTAGTATAATATACAAAAAAATGGATTTTTTAAAATAATTCATTTAAATAATAAGCAATTTAGATTAACCACTTCATTTCTGGAGATTTGTTCTATAATTAATTATATAATCTCGATCTGCGTTGCATAAAATACAGAAACAGCTAAGATGTAATACTTCCTTAGTAATTCGTGTTAACAATTAGGGTATACTTAAATTGTAATCTACAGCAATAATATTACTTTTTGTAAAATATAATAGTGCACGTATTAAGTAACAATATCTAAGACATCTAAGCTTTTACTGATTTTAAAATTTTCGCTGAAAACTTTCGAATGAAGTGTTCTGTTAAAAAAAATTAATGTCATAAGTAGTAATATACCTACTAACATACCTAATAATATACCTACTAATATACCTACTTCCTATGTACGAAAACTTAGCATTTTGCTAAAATAATACCAGAATAATTAAAAAACAACGTGATGCTAATTTAATTTAAAATAAATACTTATTTATTTATCTATTTAACGGATAAAACCAATTTACAAAAATACATATTATATTACAATATAAACTAACAAGACAAGCAAAAAACCTCATCTTAACTACAAAAACCTACATCAATTTTCGACATAGTGTTGGTTTTAAAACTACGATGTTATTTACCAGACGGACCATTCTAGAAATAAGGTTATTAATGCTATAGTTAGAGCCGGTCTTACAATTTTATTATTTGAGAACTTTTAATCGCGTTTAGATCATATGAACTAAAGTAGTTCATTTGGCAATCGTTTATCTAACGTTTTCGCCTCCAATTCTGATTTAAATGATTTGTATTCTATAAATAAATAAAATAAATGTTTTAATAATTACTAACTAAATAAAGCAAATCTAAAATGTTAAAGCAAATTATTAAAAATAAGGTTATGTTTCTACTGACAAAAAGTTAAGAGCTGGACTAGGACTTTTACTATTAATAGTCATGACGTCATTTACATTGACTATAAATTGTAAAACAACAAAAGGATTGTTAACAATATGTTAAACGTTAACTGCCATTTGACTAGAGGTGGTAATATAGTGTAACGAAAATTAAAACGTTTATTTATTTTAAAAGGGCTAATACAAATATTTACAGATACGATTAATAACAATTACTAAACTAATATTAACACTAACACTAATTACACTACAATTTATTTACACTATAATTTATATTTAACACTAGGTCTATATTTATTTAAACACTCGGTATAACGTTATCACTTCACTGTATTTATGTTCACTTGATTTAGGTTAACAGTCGCGCGTTCAAACTGGAATTGATTTGTGACAGGAAATCGCGCTGCATTTATACTTAAATGCAGCCTTCCAGAATATTCCATAACCATCCAGGAATTTCCAGGTGCTTCCACGCATTTTCTATAGCGTACATTCATCTATATTTGAATGACTAATGCCGTTATCATATATGACTCATCACACATGACGTCATACATTAGTCATCAAATATAATTAGACGTTCTTTCGTAACACTGCCCCCTCCTTAAATCTGTTCTGTCCCAGAACAGCGGAAACTTGACATCTATAGAAGGGGTCGTGGCGGTAGCGGCAATTGTTACCATTTCTGCATACTCCTTGGCGGTAGAAATAACAGTCGACGCTCTTCTGCTCCTTTGGTGTACTGCTTGAATGGTAACTGCAGACCAATATTTGAACTTCCGTTCCTTGGAACACGACCTCTAGCATGTTACGGACAGTCCTCCAGTCTAATTGGTCTAAACCGCAGCCAAGCTTGGGCACCGCCAGCTTCTTGATGTCACGGCTTATCATATCCCTGCGAAGCTCCAACAAAGTTTTCCATAAGTCCTTATAGGTGGGTTTTTGATGGGAAAACCTCTTGGTTACCAAGTAGTAAATAGATCGTTGTTGGTCACGTAGCTTCAGGGTTTTACCGACAGCAAGTTGCTGTGATTGAAGCTCATCCAAACGTCCAAACTTTTTCTTGAATACCACGGCGATTCCACGGGACATGCGAAGATCTTGGGCCACGCAGTGCGCGAGGGAGTAGTCCTTTGGTACGTCGAAAAGATCTTGTTGCACTTCAGTTGTGACTCCAAATCTTGCTTTGGCAGTCCCTTTGTAGGTGGACATAAACTTCTCAAAGTTTGATTCTTGGGAATGGCTTCCAGATCTGTTAGTTATTGTTCGTATTCCGGCCTCATCTTCGGAATCGCTGTTGTTGTCACCGGCATAGGGAGCTAATCGGTTGACGTGAACCACTTTTGGCTTGCCTCTTGGTGGTCTTCGGATTCGATATATGACGTCGTTGATTCTGTTAACGATTTCGTATGGGCCTTCCCACTGTCTTTGCAATTTTGGAGACAATCCACGTTTTCTTTGTGGATTATGGAGCCACACCAAATCACCAGGCTGAAAACCACCTTCTTTTGCCTTCACGTCATACTGAGTTTTCATTCGATCGCTGGCCAACTGAATATTCTTCCGAACGGCATCATGAATGTCGTGCATCTTTTTCTTCAGTTTGCCAACATAGTCATCCTCAGCAACTTCTTCTCCAGGTTTACTCCCAAACTGAAGATCGCATGGCAAGCGTACTTCACGTCCAAACATCACACACGCTGGCGTTTGTCCAGTGGTTTCGTGAACGGATGACCGGTAACTCATCAGGAACAGATGTAAATATTGGTCCCAGTCCCGTTGATGTTCTGAGACTACCTTAGCCAGGTACCTTCCCATTGTTCGGTTCATTCGCTCGACCATGCCATCTGATTGAGGATGAAGAGGTGTTGTCGACCAACACCTCCAACACCGACCAGAAGGTCTTCTTAATGCCCAGCATGCGACAAACGTTCTGGAATAACGCTGACTCGAAGTTTCGACCTTGATCTGAGTGTAGCTCTAGAGGGACTCCAAATCGGCAAAAGAGCTCTTTAACAAGTACATCCGCAACAGTAACAGCCTCTTGGTTAGGTATTGCATAGGCTTCAGTCCATTTAGTGAAATAATCCATCGCCACCAAAATGTACTTGTTCCCGGCGTCGGTTTCAGGGAATGGACCCGCGATGTCGATTGCCACTCTCTCAAATGGACTTCCCACATTATACTGTCTCATCGGTGCCTTGCGCCTTCCCAATGGTCCGTTTTTCGATGCACATAGAGTGCACTTGCGGCACCACTCCTTGACGTCTTCTTTGCAGTTCACCCAGTAGAACCTTTCCCTAACTTTTCCTAGGGTCTTCTTTATGCCGAAGTGTCCTCCCGAAGTTCCATCATGCAAATGCTGCAACACTTCCGACACTCGGCTTCTCGGCACTACCAACTGAAGTTTACACTCAGTGCCACTGTCGTTCTCCAAGGATCGCTTCAGAAGACCATCTTCTAATTTTAAGGAGTCCCATTGGGCCCAATACGCTTTGGCGTCACTATTCAGGGCGCTTACTTCTTCCCAAGGCGGCCGTTGTCCTTCGACTTTCCAGTCCAAAATAAATTTCAGGTCCGGGTCGTTTTCTTGCTCCCGAAGTAACTGTTCAGGTTGCCAATTATCATCGGTTACAGTAGTTTTTCGGAGAAAGCTGACTTTTTCTTCCAGCCGCGAGCAATGATTGCAGTTTACTGGACATGGTCGCCTGGACAAAGCGTCTGCGTTGCGATGACTTGTTCCTGCACGATGTTCGGTATCGAAGTCATATTCCTGCAATCGCTCGATCCATCTTGCCACTTGTCCTTCTGGATTTTTGAACTGTAGAAGCCATTTTAGCGCGGCATGGTCCGTCCTTAGCTGAAATTTCCGTCCGTACAAATACTTGTAAAAGTGTTCGGCGGACTTGACAACGGCTAACAGCTCCCTCCTGGTCACGCAGTAGTTTCTTTCCGGTTTTGACAAAACCTTGCTAAAGTAACCGATAACTTTTTCTTGTCCATTTTGAACTTGTGAAAGGACACCTCCTATGGCCAAGTTACTCGCATCGGTGTCTAATATAAATTTACCATCTGCTTGAGGGTAGCTCAAAATGGGCGCGCTGACTAGGGATTGCTTCAGATGTTTGAAAGCTTTGCTACAATCTTCAGTCCAGGTGTAATTGCGTCCATTTTCGGTCAATTTGGTCAAAGGTTTGGCAATATTAGCAAATCCAGGTACAAAACGTCGGTAATACGTACACAACCCGAGAAAACTGCGGAGCTGATGTTGGTCTTTTGGGATTGGCCATTCTTCTACTGCTTTGATTTTGTCTGGGTCAGCCTTTACACCGCTTCTGGATACAACATGTCCAAGGTATTTCACTTCTGTCCGAAAAATGTGGCATTTCTTTGGGCTTAGCTTAAGATTAGCCCTTCTCAATCGTTGGAACACTTCTTCCAAATTCCTCATGTGTTCCTCAAACGATTTCCCAACCACAATTATGTCGTCCAAATATACTAGACATGTTTTCCATGACAATCCTCTCAAGATTGTCTCCATCAAACGCTCGAAGGTGGCCGGAGCATTACACAATCCAAAGGGCATTACAGTGAATTGCCATAATCCATTTCCGATGGTAAACGCAGTTTTCTCGCGGTCACTGGGTTCCAAATCCACTTGCCAATATCCACTCTTCAAATCCAAAGTAGAAAACCATTTTGAACCGGAGAGGGTATCCAAGGTGTCGTCAATTCGGGGCAGAGGGTAGCTGTCCTTTTTTGTCACAGCGTTCAGCTGTCTATAGTCAACGCAAAATCTTGTAGATCCGTCCTTCTTCTTTACTAAGACGACTGGAGACGCCCATGGACTACGTGATGGTTCGATCACCCCCTGCTTTTCCATGTCTTCAATGATCTTTTCGGCTTCTTCACGTTTGGCCAATGGAAGCCGTCTCGGGTGTTGTCTTATGGGTTGGGCACTTCCAACATTGATTTTATGTTTTACCACCTGAGTTCGTCCTTTAGAAGTTTCATCCAATGCAAACACGTCGTGGTACTTCTGGATTAACTTCTTCACCTCGTTCACTTTGCTTTGGTCGAGATTCTTGCACGAAGAAGTCAGCATGTTTAATAATTGTTGGGGGCATTTATTTTTAGGACTCTCTTCGGTATTTCCTAAACACCTCGCAATGTGAGATACCACCGTACATTGTCCCACCATCGTGTTTTTCTTCAAGGATACCGAGTTAGGGTTGGTGTTAAGAATTCTTACTGGAACTGTCTTCAAAACTTTTACTAGAGCCTTACCAACCAACAAACCTTTGCCGAGCGCTCCATTATTGGTTGGTTCGATGGCACGAATATAGCCCTTCCGCAGATTTCCATCCAGGCTTCCCATCACGATGCTCTCTGTTCTTCCCGGTAAGATAACATCTTCGGTTAACAAAACTCGTACCGCTGCGTCGTCTGACGAATGGAATGGAATTTCTTCACCATCAACTCCAAGTACATCATTTTTCATATCCAAATGGAACCCATATTTTCTTATAACGTCCATTCCCAGGATAACGTCATCAGTGATGTCAGCCACGATTACTTGATGGTTGAATACCTTGCTTCCTATTTCCATGTTTACAGCAATCTTTCCATGCGTAGAGATTTCTTCGCCCGTTGCTGTTCGAAGACGCATCGCTACCGGTGATGTTTTTCCACATTCTCGCACTACGTCAGGCCGTACAATTGTTTTTGTTGCCCCCGTATCAATCAGTAGCTGGAAGATTTTGTTATTTATTTTACCGTCAATATAAATACTGTTTATTGCATCAGTCGGTGATGCAGCACAGATGGTAATCTCCGGGGCACTGTTGGTAGAGGTCGGCGTTTGCCCCTTCTGGCCGACCCATTCTAGTTTTCCGGCTGCTTTCTTGGTTCTCTTCTTGCAACATCTAGGTCCTGTTCCTTGCGATGAACGATCACGAAGAATACGCCGGAGTTCTTCTAAAATCTCGCCAGATTCAGCCAACTTTTGTTCCGGTTCCTCCGTAACACCTCGTACTCGATGATTCCCTCGTTGAGATGTCTTCTTTGCCGTCTCAAATTCCAACGCGTGCGCTAATGCGTCATCTAACCTATTGTGCCGAGCTAGCTTTAGCGCCTGCTGCGTTTCACTGTCTCTGATACCATCTATAAAGGTTTGCACTGCCAATTGCTCCAAGAAAGTATCCGGCGCGGTAGGGTAGGCTAGCCTCACCAATCGTGAAATATCGGCTTCGAACTCTTGCAGGCTCTCAGCAGATTTCTGACAACGGTTCTTCACCTGTGCGTGGTAAACCTGCTGAAGATGACCGTTTCCGTAACGTTTTTCTAGCCGCGATATCAGCTGTCCATATTCTTGTTGTTGACAATCGGGGATGGTTTGCAGGATGTTGAGTGCTTCTCCCCGTAAAGCGACGACCAGCGAAATAGCTTTCTCCGAGTCGTTCCATCCATTGGCACTGGCTGCCGCTTCAAACTGTTTATGGTAAGTGGACCAGGGTACCTTTCCATCAAACGTTGGTGGTTTTACTTTTATAGTGGCAAGCTTGACTTCATTGTCCGATTTTACCACCGCTGTCGGATTTATTACTGTAGTTGCTGCTTCTTCGTCCGGGCGATTGCTTCCATTTAATATTGTCTTGATAAGTTTAATCTCTCGTCCAATTTCTTAACGTTTCCTTCCATTTTTCCTTCTAGAATCTTGGAATTTTCTTCCATTTTTTGTTCTAGAATCTTGGAGTTTTCTTCCATTTTCTGGGAGTTTATTAACAATTTCTCTTCAAGTTTTTCTTCCAGATCTTTTAATCTTTCTCCTAAGATTTCTCTAATTTCTTGCGAATTTTCTTCCATTTTTTCTTCTAGAGTCTTGGAATTTTCTTCAATTTTCTTAGAGTTCTCTTCCATTTTTTCTTCTAGAGTTTTCGAATTAACTTCCATTTTTTCTTCTAGGGTTTTCGAATTAACTTCCATTTTTCTTAGAGTTTCCGAATTGTCTCTTAAAAGTTGAAGTATTTCCGTCTCCATTTTAGCACTTTGCGACCGGGTAACCGGCATTCACTCGCGAATACAAACTAGTTAATCACTACTGTCTTTTAGCCCTTTTACGCGTTAAACCCCACACCTGACACCAATGTAACGAAAATTAAAACGTTTATTTATTTTAAAAGGGCTAATACAAATATTTACAGATACGATTAATAACAATTACTAAACTAATATTAACACTAACACTAATTACACTACAATTTATTTACACTATAATTTATATTTAACACTAGGTCTATATTTATTTAAACACTCGGTATAACGTTATCACTTCACTGTATTTATGTTCACTTGATTTAGGTTAACAGTCGCGCGTTCAAACTGGAATTGATTTGTGACAGGAAATCGCGCTGCATTTATACTTAAATGCAGCCTTCCAGAATATTCCATAACCATCCAGGAATTTCCAGGTGCTTCCACGCATTTTCTATAGCGTACATTCATCTATATTTGAATGACTAATGCCGTTATCATATATGACTCATCACACATGACGTCATACATTAGTCATCAAATATAATTAGACGTTCTTTCGTAACAATAGGTTTTTAGTCGTATGCTGACAAGTTACGAATTGTGTATCTAGTGTTATTCGCAAACACACCAGGCTGAATACTCTTCAACAGGCGTTTACAGTTAATTTTACCATTGACCAGACGGTAGAAATTAATTTAAATGTTAGATACCTTTTTTTACTTACCCGGAATTCAAACCACCACTTGCCACCAATTTTCCTGTACTTACTAATATCGAAACAAAAAGTAAGATAAAAACGATTGTAATAATAAAAAAATTTTTTTTAAGTTTTTTTTTGTAATTGGTATTCAAATTAAATAAAGTTATTGTTATTATAATTTTAATTCTTTAAAATAATTTGGAAATCAAAATCTTTAATAAAAATATAATATAATTAGTAGATATATAATGAAATATAATAATTAATTAATAATGATATTTCAATAATTCAGAAAAAAGTATTATACAGGTTTATTCTATGTCAAATTATGTTTTTTTCTATTGAAATTTGCGCATTTTTGTGGAATTTGTATTTTACGTGTTATAGTGAACAACTCCTTTTTAAACTTTTCTTCCTTAATTCCACGATCTACTTCATGGTGACCAGAAAAATTTAACATGTTTGATATAAATTCTTTATTTTAACATTAAAATACATATTTTTAAAAAACGTGATATTTGAAAAAATGAAAACCCTAGATTTGGCTCTGTTCTAAAAATTCTTAGTTTAGAAATTTAACAAAACGATACTTTTTAACGTCATTTGCATTTAAATTTTAACAAACCGTTAAATCTAAACTATTTGAGCATTTTAGTATAATAGAAAAATATAAATGCAATACCTAGATAGAAACAAAAAAATATTAATATTTCAGCATATCGCATGTTTTTAAATGAAAAAACAGACATGAATTACATTAACGCAAGTAACTAGTTATTAGATGCTTTTGATTTGATAAAAATTTATTACTAAACATTACAAATGAATCAATAAAAATACGAATTTAGTAAACTGATATATTTTAATCTTGCGCTAATGCATAAATACAGCAAAACCAATTATCTAAATATTTAAGTGGGTGGTCGAAAGTAATTATAAATATTAAATAGGTACAAAATATAAAGAAGATAGATTTATTATTGATGTTTTATTTATCTCTAGAAAGAGAACTTAAAAATGAATTTTTAAGTGGATATATTTTGGTAATTAGTAGCAGTATGTAATGTTAAAATAAACAAACTAAATAAAATGTTAAAATAATGAATTTTAACTGTTAAGTAAAGAATACATACTTACATAGAAGAATAATATTAAAAAACAGTAGAAAAGACATTAATTTATATTTTTAATAATAATAATAATTTTTATTACACACACACACACAAAGAAAATTTCACAAATCTACAATCTGACTATGTTCAAATGGTAGAGATCGGCTTATGCCGGTTATCATCTCAAGGCAAGAGTGCCATTTCATCATTCAAGAAAATCTTCAACTTTGTATAGCGCACTTTCTATCAACATATCTTTAATTTTCCATTTGAACTCGGGCAATGCAAAGCTTTTCACCTCTTTCGGTAGTTTGTTATAGACTTGGAGCAGAGAGGCGGAGTCGAGAAAAAATGTACTACTAGCGCTCGTAGTGGGCAAACCAAAAAATAAGTGTTGTATATTAATAATAAATAGTATTTAAAAATTTTGCATTTACCGAAATACTTCAGAAAGTATTTATAGTTATTGTAGACATTTTCAACCTGCTTTTTTATTTACAATTCGAAAAAATATAATTAATCTTGGCGTCGCATTTTACAACATTGAAAACATAATCGCAAACTAATTTTCACGGAGCTTTTGCCGTTCGGGAAATATTATTTATCAAATCTCTCTCAGCCTACGGCTTCGGAAAATTACTATTCCAAAATTTCCTTTATGAAGCTTCTGAAATTTGCCTCGTCCCAAGGCTGTTATCCCTAATAGAAACTGCTAGCCACGGTTGGAATATAGGAACAAAGGCCCAATGCGATAAACCTTAACATCAAAAATGTCTTTATTTTTGGTAATCGCTGTCTGTCAAACCATACTCAAAGTTTTTTAAGTTTTTTTTATTTTTTTCTCAATTTTCTAAGTTTATTGACTCATTTGATGAGTTAATTTTTTTACATATGGGTCATTCCACCAAATAAGTTCATTTTTACGGGGCGACCCTCGCGGATTATTTTCAAAATTTGTGGAGGTGTTCTCTTAGATAAGAAAAAAATTCTCTGAAAGTTTTAACCCTTAATCTGCAGCGGTTCTGGAGTTATGATTTTTTGAAATTTTGAAAAAAAAAATTTTTAAACTTTTTCATCAATTTTTTTCATAAGAAAAACTTTTTTATTAAAATCTATTGGAAATGGTATCTTGTGGGAAAAATTCTCAGCTTTTGAATAAAAATATCCATTTTATCATAAACCCTTCAGAAGACCCTTAAAAATCCATTTAAAGTGAAAAAATTGATTTTTTTTGGTGTGCGGCGCAAGGTACTTCGAATTTGACTTTTTTTTCTGAAAGTTGAGAGTTTTTCCCACAAAATATGTTGGTTTCGCGATGTGCATATTTTTTGTTCTATCGCAATCAAATTAAACGTTATATCCGCTAAGTGTTATACGATTATTTGCGATAGTAAATAATTTCAGGTAAATATTTACAGCTGTATTCATAAAAAGTTACAACAGGTTTATAAGGCTATTAGCCTTATGCAGCCCTAGCAAAATGTCAAAAAACATTATTCATAAACGTTCAATAGCGCTAAAACACTGTTATAAGACTGATATAAGCAGTGCCGCGCCGACCACCGGCAGCGCCTGTGTGCAATACCTATGAAGCGCCTCTTTTTTTGTCGTTGTGTTTCGACATAAATATTTTTTTTATTTCTCAAATTTTGACTGAAATAATATGTTCTGCAATTTTATATAGCATTTTCCTAAATAGGTAAAAACGGTTCACTTCCGATTGGTAATTACTGCGAAAGATAAAACGCGAATTAAATTTTTACATAATTGATTTGAGATATTATTTCAATGATGGGCGCTTGCATTTCATCCGGCGTCCTTATTGCCTTGGCGCCTGTGTGCGCCGCACATTTCGCACATATGGGCGGCTCGGCCCTGGATATAAGCGGTTTATAACCTAAAACAACCAATCACCTACAACCCATAACCTATAACAGTATTATAACTAAAACATTTCTGAGCGACACTTTAAGAAATTTTTATGAATACGGGTGTTAAATTATAATATTTGAAAATTTCAAACTGGTCGCTAAAAAAATTGAGTTTATACGATACAGATGGCGCTCACTACCCCCTCTATTTATTTTCTTTTTGTGATTATTTGTTGACTGATGTCTTTCTGTGGTTGCTTCACCTTAGCAAAAATATAATTACTTGAGTTTATAATTATTATTGCACTTCCTAGATTTTTTATCACAATGAGTAAGCGTATAAGGTTGACAGTGGATTGTTGTAATCCGTTTAACAAGTCACGTAAGTGACTAAGGGTCAGTTTTACAATAGTGGTATATACCAAGTATAACGCCATTTTTATTTTATACGCAGTTTCAAATCGAATTGTAAAACGCCAATTGGTATTCGACATGTAATCAGTGGAATATTGTATACAACGAATAACTATTCTTTTATTTATATTACTATTGTAAAACTGGCTTTTATACGATGTACTTTTCCTCACATGTATAACCTACACAGTCATTGCACACTTTTTTGCCGATCAAAGATGAAATTGGATATGCTTTTATCAAAACTGTATCAACATCTGAAAAAAGTTCAAAAATAAAAGTATTTTAATTATTATGATTTTACGTTTAATTTGCTTGCGATAGAACAAAAAATATGCACATCGCGAAAACAACATATTTTGTGGGAAAAACTCTCAACTTTCAGAAAAAAGAGTCAAATTCAAAGTACCTTGCGCCGCACACTGAAAAAAATAAATTTTTCTACTTTAAATGGATTTTTAAGGGTCTTCTGGAGGGTTTATAATAAAATGAATATTTTTATTCGAAAGCTGAGAATTTTTCCAACAAGATACCATTTTCCCTGGATTTTAATAAAAAAGTTTTCTTGTGAGAAAAATTGATGAAAAAGTTTAAAAATTTTTTTTTTCAAAATTTCAAAAATTCATAACTCCTGAACCGCTGCAGATTAAGAGCTAAAACTTTCAGAAAATTTGTTTCTTATCATAGAGAACACCTGCACAAATTTTGAAAATTATCCGCGAGGGTCGACCCGTAAAAATGAACTTATTTGGTGGAATGACCCATATACATTGTGTCTACTATCAACGTCGAACATAGGGAATTAACATAAATTTTAATTGTTTTGTAGATTTCTGCTCGCTAATTCGACCTCCGCCAATTTTTTTGGTATCTATGGAACGAGAAAATTATTGTGCATGCTGTGATACTAATATTTTTCATCGATATTTATTTAAAAATGTTAATTTAAAAATTTAATGTCAACTTGAATCAACTTTTTTGAAGACATGGTAACTTGTTTTTAAAAACATTAAATTTTTAATTTAAAATTTTATATTAAATAATATCGATGAAAAAAATTAATTTTAATATCATAAGATCCTCAATAGTTTTCTCGTTCCATAGATACGAAAAAAATTTTCAGAGGTTGAATTGGCGAGCAGGAATCCACAAAACAATTGAAATCAATGTTAATTCCCTATGTTTGGCGTTGATATTGGACATCCTGTATATATATTTAAACTCCCCAATACAAAAATAACTTGTTCGTTGTTTTTAAAAGCATAAAGAAATATAAATCTTGTATATCTGTATACAAACACTTACAATTCTATACAACAAGTTATTTTATTTTTCGACACCGCAGCGCTACCTGTAATTCTGCTCCAAATCTATAGAGCTTTAATTCTATTCTCGTTACATTGTCACGTGTTGTATTCATGCGCGGGAGTGTTTTATTGCATTTCTGATCGCATCTCATCTGCACTGTTTCTTCACTGTGTTTCACTCATGGTTTCACTCTGTACTCTCTTCAATGCCTGTACGATTCTTTTTGTATGGTAAACACTTTGTTGATTTGTGCATCATTGCTCCATATCAGAAGACTGTACACCATTCTAGCGTGAAACATAGAAAAGTATACAATTTTTGCTGCTTCCTCTCCGGCTGTTTTCTTTGTTCTTTGTATTGCATAAACAGCTTTCGCCAATGTCTTAATTATATAGGATATGTAGTCGTTTCAGATTAATAAAGTATCCAGGATCTGGCCTAGGTATTTTGTGGAGTTCCTCTCTTCCTGCTCGGTTCTTCTATTTTCTGTGTTTTGTCATGGTTTAACAGTAACTTTTTGAATGAGAACAATTCCATCAGTTTACGCAGTCCTTTCTGTACGGTTTCGTTTCTTTTGATCATGTGAGCGGTATCGCCTGCATACAAAACTATTTCACCTTCCATGTTTAGTGAGAGGTCATTTATTAATAAAACCAAGAAGAAGGGACCCAAAATGCTTTTTTGAGGCACTCCACAGGTGATCTCCAATTCTTCACTGTACTCCTGATTTCAGAATACCATTTGTCTTCTGTTATGAAGATAGGATTTTATTATTTCGTATGCCTTTCGTTTGGACTTCAAATATTTGAATAAACAAGAAAAATAAAAAAGAAAATTGATAAAAAATCTTTAAATATTGACTAAGAACTTTTTTATTTATTTTGATCCAAGATTCTTCATTATTTCTTCTTATTTTATTTTATTTGACATTGCGTAATTGTTTAGCAGGTACTAAATAGGTACCAAATGTTAACATTTAGCATTCTTGGTGGCGTTTTTATTTTTCATTGTTTATAAAGATTGATTGATAACATTTTTAGAATTATATCGATGATGATATATACATAGATGCTAGTATTATCACTAATTCCCACAAAAATCCACTTAAAAAATTTATGTTTTAAGTTTTTTTTCTATATACACATAGATGACAATAGTATAATTATGATGTATTGTATGTAGTACATATTTAAGTGATTTTATCGAAAAAATACACCTTACTAAGTTTACTGCGACTAGATCTTCAATGCGGAGATAGAAACTCTTCTCAGGAGTAGGTTCTGGAAGACTGTTTGGATGATATAGCGCCTAATCTCTAAGCACCGAAAATAAAAAAACTCCAACAATGGATCTTCCAAAAATAATATCCAATTCAAAGTTAAAATGAAATGGTATCGGCAAATAAAATCCGATACCGGTATTCAGGTGGATCGCTATCAAAAACGTTTGCTCGTCTCTTGACGTTAAATTTAATAACTTTTAACTTTCTATTTTCAAATATTCAAATCCAATGTTATAATTTCAATTATTCTTTCTCCGAAAAAATTCAATCTAACTACTTTTGTTAGGCAGCAAAAATATCAAATGACTCCAAATAAATTGAAATTTCAAAACACAAAGTAAGGCATACGCCTCAAAATTACTATTAAAATTATTATTCAATCAAATAAAAAAAAATATTGCTCATAATACCAAAATTTTGCAAAAAAAGATCACAACTCAGCGGGAATACCAAATTTGACTGTTGTTGGCCCAAAACACCCCACTCTAACTCTCTTTCCTGTCAATTTTAAATTTAAAATTTTTTTAAATTTAAACTTTCAAATTCAAATTAATATAAAAAAAAACATCAACGGTGGTCAAATCGCTTCGTAACACGACACTTATATTATTATATAGCAGTTTAAGATTTTTCAAACAAAAAATTTGGGTTGAAAACTTTATATTTACTCAAGTTCTTAAATAATAAAAATACTTCATTTTAGTCCAAGAAAGTTTTCGAGTATCCGCTAAAATTGGATTAATTTAAATTTTCATAATTTATTTAAGATATAGTATATAATAAAGATTTTGCTAAATTGATAATTGTTTAATTAAGATATCAATATGAATAAATAAATAAAGTTTCTGAGTCATTATAATTATTTGTTTGAGAATAATTACGGAAGTAATTGGTGATTAGGTCAATGGCATTTTCTAAAACATGTATTAGTAATTTTTGTTTTAATAAAAGTGCGAAATAAAATTTACAAAATACAACATTCAAAGTTGGTTTTGCGAAAGCATTTTAAAAGTTGGCAAAAATGCGTGCGTATAGTAACGTTAATCACTTTCCTTCTTGAAGGTACTTCCGGAATACATATGATTACTGACATGTGGAATTTGATTAATTAATAAATATTGAATCTAAGTAAAAATAAATTTATGCGTAAATAACTATAATGATCAAAGTTTGACTTTGACTTTGACAAACTTTGAAGTTTGAATTGACTGGCAATTCCCTAAATGCCAAATGTTATAATAAGCATAAACAGAAATATTAATGAAAATAAAAATATTTTGAAAATCTGACAAAAAGACAAAATCAAAATGTTCAAATTTTAACAAATTTTTGGAAACAAATAAAATTAATGATTGTTTTACTATATTAATTTCTACATGATATAGGGTATTAGGAAATCAAAGGTAGGTTCTTTTAAGAAAGTTTCCTGATTAAATTAAAATTGTAAAATTATATTTTGGATTTTTGGATGTTGGGAAAAAGATTCGTAGATTTTATTCGGACTAAAATGCAACTTGCTTGACAACAAAATTAATATACTAGTTCTGCAAAGTATGAAAAAAAGCAGACTGGAAATATCACGGTACTTTTCATAATAAAGCGCAATAATTTTTCCTAGAAGATGTAAATAATCGTCAAAGTTATTATATGCAAAACTTGTAAATCTAAAAATATATCAAATGATTTTCAAGAAACTTCAATAGATTTCCAAGAAATTCCAATGACCTCCAGACAAAAAAAGTAATTTTTCTATCCGGAAGTTCGACGATCTTTTTGGTTTGTTCATCGACGTCTTTACAATCATGTAATGAAAGGACGAATTGCTCTGACAACTTACCAATTCTTAGAACTGCTTTTTTAAATAAATTTTTACGATTTTTAGGGATTTCCAGCGACTTCTAGATCATTTTCAAGGAATTCTTAGATTTCAAAGGAATTCTAGTAAGTTACAACGATTTTCTGATGCATTTCAATCGTGTGTAGATAATTTTTTTAAAATACTTACTTTTCAATATTTTTAATATATTGGTAAAAATCTTGAAATGGATCACAATTTTTTTAATAAAAAATTCTGTTCACGTTTTCGAAAAACTATATAAAACTTATATTTTGGAAAAACTATAAACTACATATCTGTGGTGATGTCAGGTGTCGTCTCAGTTTTTGATGTTAAAAATTTGCATTTGAATAGTTTTTATACGAAAACAATAATTATTCATTAAACATTTATATTTTCTTCTAATATAATTTTATATTTTCTTATGTATATTGTTGGAAATTCTCGTATATACTTAGTAGAACCATGTATATTACCGTACATTAATGTACATTCATTGAAATCTTTGGACATCCCCTAGTGTTCAACTTTGGGTTTATTAAAATACCTATTTGTTTTACTAAAATTAGTTGTTAATTAATTACTAGCTAAGTTGTTGTCAACATTTCTAAATTTGCAATACATAGCAGATACATCTACTGCTTAATTATCACCCAATTACTAGAAGCTGTTTTTAGGTTGATTTCATAAACAATAATAAATTATTATTTTATAATGTACGAGTAGTAATAAAATTTATTAATGACTGAAGTCTAATTCTTTTTATTATTTTAACAATATAAATAGGAATATTAAGTAGATGTTAAAATTAAAATTCAATTCAATATTATTATTAATTAAGGCGGTATATTATTGCGTTGTCAAACGTAACTGCATTTGATTATAAATTATACTCCTAGTTTTTTGCGGGAATATCCTATTTACAATATTTAATATGTTACAATAAAGGTGAAAATCGCAAATTTTAATTTTATAGATAAAATTAAAATTGCTTTATGAATTATAGCATAATATTAAAAAGTCATTAAATTAAACTAAGATATTTATAAATATTCGAAATGAAAAATTTCAATATAAGATTATATGTCATGGGTTTTAGTTATTTTTTTAAGTTTGTATACTAAGTTGAGATAATGCAAAAGTAGAGCTAATAAATACGCTAGAAAAAAAATTTAAAATAAATTTAAGCCACTATTTTTTTTAATAAAATTATTATTATAATAATTATAATGTATCTTACAATTATTATTGTAATATATTATATTAAATTTATATAAATATGTATATTAAATTACAGAAAGCGTTTATTATATAGTATATTAGCAATTTAAAATGTCTTTTTTTGGTTGATTTATTGTTTAAAGTATCTATATAATTTATAATAATTACAAAAACAAGATTTAATTAATCAAAAGAATTGTGAAATTTTTCAAATTGTGCAACTAAAAGAATAAAAAATAATTATATATTAATGTTATCAAACAACATTTTAGGAAACAGATAATTAGTCGTAAAACTGTTAATACTCGTAACACGCAAGAAGTACAAAAAAACATTAGGTATACAAACAAACTATACCATAGTAATTATTTATTTGCGAAGGCACATTTTTAAAATATTACCTTTCTCTTTCTAACTAACTAAACAATAAAACTTTAACTAGGTAGCTATCTGCTATTATTGTAATAGTAAATTTTTAAGTTTGTAGCCAAAAATCATTTAGTATACACACTAAAAGATTTTATCAGGGAATGATTTTATAATGGGAGAGAATATATTCAACCTTCATTCCCGCGAGAGTATTGTGTGATAAAATAACACCGATTATTGGTTATTAAAACTGACAATAAATTAGTAATAGCACATATAAAAAATCATATGTATAAAGAGATCAATACATAAGATAGGAATAATTATTAACTTTGATGGTAGTTCAACCTTTATTGTATAAGGCAATGGATATTAACCTCGATATAGACATTTGAGTTTTATTCAAATTCTATTTATCAAAAAAAAAGTATTAATCCTTACAATCATTAGATTAAAATGATTATAATTTTACTTTGTACGAATATTGTAAGTTGTAAATGACGTAACATTCAATTTTCATGAAAAGAGCTGTTCTCGTAAAATGCATATAATATTACGAATTATTTTAGCAATTTATTAAATTGTGAAATACAGTTTCTTATTTTCATAAAGTTAATTTAATAATATAAAGTTAATTTTTTGAATATTGTTGTTACTCCAGAGACCAAATCTTACTAAATTTTATACCTATAAACCAACACCTTGGGGTCAAGAGTCAAGTACCTAGTAGTAGTGTTTATCTTTATGAAACGTAGACCGAGGAAGTAGAAAAGTCTTGACCCAGAATAATTAATGTATATTATTTCTAAACATGATGGTAGGATATTTATTCGTTGTTACAACATTTGTTTACTAAAACCAGACGCACAATATTAAGGTTAATAACAAAACTCATCATGCTGAATCATGGTACTTGAACATAAAATATAAACTTATTATATAAATAGGTATTATTATCCTCTAATGTCAAAATTCAGTTTTAAAAATATACTAAACCTGATATTTATAATTCATTAGTTCATTGTTTTAAATTCTTTAAATAAGTAAATCATAACTTTTATTTTTTGATATTTTAAAGGTAATAAAAGTTACCAAATCAATAACTAATCATTCTTTTCTTATTTAATTATCATAAACTTACAAAAGAACGCAAAGCTTAACTTAAATTTCCAAAAAAGTAAATGTATGTGTCGGCCCATCTCTCCTAAACAATATAGTAGAGATGGACCACATAGTATAATTATGTGTCTAATATTGTTTAATGTTTCTAATTGTTAATGTAATAATGTTTCTAATATTTTCCACCGAATTTAGAACATTTGCTATGCTTCTTCCACGTTTTCTAACTATTTTTATGGCTGAAATATTGAGAACAGGGAAAACTTCGTCTAACACTTTACCAGGAGTAATTTTATTTAGTTCAGAATGTTGTTTGGATGTGATTGCTTGCAATTTGCGTCAATAATAGTTACTTAAATTCGAAAAATAATTTGAAACTATCAAAATTCAACAAGAAATTTTACGTAGCAACGTTCCAACTATACTTTTAAATGTGGTCCATCTCACCTAATTACATAGGAGAGATGGACCACACTACTCTAGCCGTATAAAGAATGATAGATTGTTTTGTACGGTTAGGTAACGTTAGAAACAAATTATTTATTTAACACTATAAGAATTATTTAAAAAAAATTCAAAAACTTCTGGTACTAGTAATTTAACAATATCTTGATAACACAAAAATTAACAAATATTTTGAAACAGTTTCACATCAGTTTTTCTATAATAACACTTAATGAAGATAAATATAATATACACAATACCTTCTATTAAAAATAAGCAGTAATTCTCTCACTGGTCCATCTCTCCTCGGTTCAACTCTCATAGAATTACCCTAATATGATTATTCTATGCTTAAGATGTAACATGTTTTAAGTACTCGTTTTCCGTCTTCGGTTGGCAAGAAATGGCAAACCATCGAGGTAATCTACCTTGAAAACCCTTCATGTAAAGAAGTGGACAGCCAAAATCCACGGTCGGTGTAGCACTATTGTACAAAAAATGCGAGTGTATAAATTCAACTTGAAAAATTGTAAAAACTGCATTATGTGTATTATGCATTACTAGTCAGGATCCGGATTATAGATTATAATATTACCTCATTGTAACCTACGGGATTCAATTTTGATGTAAACACGGATGACATTTAAGCAATCAGTAGATTTAATAATATTTGATACAATTTTTGTCAAAAATAAATAAATGTCAGCTTATATTATCTGATACTTTACGAAAAAAGAACAATATATAGTACATACTTGTAATATAAAATAAAACCTGTATTTTCTTACGATACCAGAATATATTATAGGCAAATTAGCTAAAAATTAGAAATTACTATTTAGAGCAAATTTTGATAACACGAGCTGATTACTGTTGTAATTATGGTTAGAGATGATTAAAGTAAAATACTTATTATGAATTTAGAAAGTCATTGAAGGTGGCAAACTTTGCAATATATTGACGTCAGGTTGTGTGAAAATCAAACTCGAGCGTCAATACAATTTAGTAGCACACCACAATTAATTAATAATCTGAAATAATATTTCGGAACTTACACCATCTAAATATTTATTAATTTATCTTTAATATTTATTCTGCATAATTTTAAAATTATGAATTTTTTAATTTCATATTTGGATATTTTTTTCTAAATTAAAAAAAAATTATATTAACCTATTATACTATTACTAATCCATGTCAACTTAAAAAATGTTGTCGTAGGTTCGACTTGACCGTGTTTAATAGAATAGAAAAATTTCGTCATTAAAACTCTCACTAACTTCCTATTTCATAAGAATTTGATATTGAAAATCTTCCTGTGCGCAGCAACAAGTTCTAAGTTTTATTGGGAATTACCTACCGACAAGTTTGTGAAATAGCACACTAATTACCTACTTAATTATATAGAAAGTTATTTTCTGGAAATTTTTATCGACTATATCTGTGGTTTTTTACATATTAGCTACTTAGGTAGCCATTAATAAAAAAAAATGTTATCACAATTCTAAACTATTCTATGAACTTCACAATAGTAATATCACAACACGTACAAATTCTTAGCATATTATGGAAACATTTATGAATCATAATTACATTTATGACATTGAAACTATTGGACATAATTTAAATAGTTTTTTGTAAATTAAAATTGTAATTCCTTCAAGCTTATTTTACTTATTACTCAAGACCGTTTAACCACAACTATACCTAGACAAATCAGAATCAATGAAGAATTTTAAAAATAATGTCAAAGAAATAGTTTATGCTAGGACCAATTTTAAAATATACAGGATAGTAAACTTAACTCCTTAGCGTGGGACGAAACCATACGAAATTTATTGCTTTGCTAACCATTTTAGGAAAAAGTCTTCAAATTTAAGTTGTAAGACATAAAATTGTGCATCTAAATTAATATTGCGTACTTGATAATTGTAGAACTTACATAATATGAAAATGTTGAATATTACCTCAAAATAGAGTTAACCATGAAAGTAAAAATATTAGTATTGTTTTTTAACAACATTATAATTATAATAATGTTATTATAATTAAACATTAATTAGTCTTTGTTGATTATAAGTCAATAAACATAATAAAGTATTTTAAATTAAATCAATTAAAACATTAAACATAATAATATGTTTATTTTTAGTTTTTGTTTTAGTTAGATCCGCAGGTAGCGGAGCCGAGAGGAAACTTTCAGCAAATTTTACCATTACATATAATTTTGTACGTTAATTAATTTAGATTTAGAATGTTATGACTTCAATAGAAAAGCAGGAAACCGTAAAAAAGTGATTTTACATATTAAGATTCTCTGACCGCCGAAAACAATCTATGAATTTTCAGCATTGACTAACAGTAAAATATTAGCAAATATAAAGAATACAAAAACTCCACTAAAGAATTAGTAGCATTGTCTCTAACTTGAACTGGAAAATACGATGTAAAGAGTTGTCTTCCGAGAAGATCATACACGTATTTTCTTGCTAAACTTGACCAACTTCGACGAAATACGCATGATAAATAGCCACACTTAATTTTTTATTACAATATCTATAAAAAAACTTAATAACAATAATTTTTTTTTTATTTTCAACATGTAATTAAATAAATATTTTATTAAAAGCAATTTTACTTAATAATATCAGCTTGATTTAACAAATTGATAAAATAACAAATATTTTTAAAATTATTGGGCCTATTACAATTTTTTATTTTTATTAGAATAATGTTGAATGTTCTGTTGCAAAATAATTTGTAAAAATCTTTGTAGTAATTGCTCTTGAATAGTTTTCTTAGTCTTTTATTTTGCATGTTTTTCAGTAAACAGTGCAAGGTGGAAAACGAAGAGGCTAAAAGAAAAGGCTTTTTACCAAAATGGCCGCACGAGCCGGTTGTGCGATTTTTCGCTTTGTAAATTTATGCTTTTTGAGATTTTGTGCGATTTTTGATGCAAGTATTATTTTACAACCAAAAATTTTGTAAAGATTGCGATTATATGAGTTTTGGTCGGATGTGACAGCAGCTGAGGTTATTCTGAATTTTGTGAGTTTTTTTGATATTATTTTGGATTAAAGTTGATTATTTGGATGAACGACTTTTATTTAATTGGAAGTAATTTTTGGATCAATAGAAGTGTAATTTGGTTTATGTTAGAAAACTTAAAATTGAAATTACTAAGATCAAACGTGACGTTGCTGATATCACGTCGCAGGAAATCACAAGTTCGAACCTTTGAAGAAGTAATAAAATTTTTACATTTAATTTTGGATCAGCGAATACATTATTTTCGGAAAACAATTTAATGGAATTAATTTTTATTTTGAAACGCTCGAACCTTCGATCCTAAAATCATACCAACTAACCACACATCAGGGCTACCCGAGTAAAACAATTAGATAGTAATTTTTTTAGATAAAAATATAATTTTTCAATTTT
Organism: Cantharis rustica; assembly: GCA_911387805.1. Classification (NCBI taxonomy): domain Eukaryota; kingdom Metazoa; phylum Arthropoda; class Insecta; order Coleoptera; family Cantharidae; genus Cantharis; species Cantharis rustica. Next base: position 95,214,838 of record OU426877.1, read on the forward strand.
CAATTTCAAATATTATAATAATTATTAGAAAATTGATTAAATTTACTTACGCTGTGGTACAGAATTATGTACTCATTAAACATAATTAAATTCCATATAACAAATAGAACACATTTAGTGTTGACAATTCAAGGTGTTAAAAGTACACGTGACCTTTTTGACAGTGTCTCCTTCACAAAGTGCTGGTAATATCTATGAAATACCTAATACTTAAAATACTACTGAACCCTGAATGTATTCAATATAAAAAATTACAGCTTATTTACACAACACTGTAATTGACAAAATTTAAACGCTCTCTGAAAGAAAAACAAACAAAATCAGACAACATAAAACATTATTTAGTAATTATTTTTTATTTATTTGTACATACTATTAATATGAACTTAAAAATTAAAATTTCGTTATACTTATCTATTAATAATCGCGTATTGCAATTATCTATAAATTATTACTACATTTGTTAAAAAATTTTAAAAAGTATGCAAGTAAAGTGCTATTTAAAACACCGATTAATTAATTGTTTGGCCTTAAATATATTTAGTACTGATTATCCGCATTTACTTAACATCCTTGTTTGTGAATTGAACAGTTAGAAAGTATTGTTTTATATCACGATATCGTAAAATAATATTAATAAGCAAAGTCTAAAATTTTCTATAATACTACTATAATAATATAGTATCTACATAATATAATTAAACCTAATACATAATATATTAGTTATGTTCAAACTTGTATTCACTAACTGCAGTTTACTATTTTGATATTAAATGTTCTAATTTCTTTTAAAATGGCAGATGCCTCACCAATCATCACATTAAAGAAAATCCTAAATATTTATACTGTTTCTATTAAAATCCACGATTGTTACCAAAGATTGTTTTTATTAAAATCAAGTGTCAGGATCAATATTTTAATTACCGATTTTGAATTCAATGCTTAATGTGTTGAAAATAACCTTGAAATTAAAATAAAATAATAAACTAATTAACTTTTAATAAAAAGTATTATCTATCAATTGGCTAACACTTTTATAACAAATTATAATGATTTTGTTAATTAAACATAATAATATAATATAGGATATTTCAAAACTCCCTCTTTTTATAAAAAGATATTTTGTCTTATAAAAATTAATAATAAAAATATTGAAAATTGATTTTATAATAAATGGTTAAAACTTTAGTAATTCAAGGTAAATATTACTTTTCAAAAACTGTATTATTACTAAACTCTTACAATACTTGATCGGAATAAAAGAAACGGAAATTATATGAAAAGTAATTATGTTTTTTAAATAAAAATTAAAATCACAGCATACAAAATTAATAATTATATTATAAGATTATGAATGTATATTTAAAATTAAAATTAATTTTTTAAATGATTAATTAATATTCATTCACTAATAATTGAAATTTTATTGTTCTATTACTAGACATGGGATTAAGGCAATCAACTTTTTTGAATTGTTCAAAAATTAAATTTTGAAGAGTGTAACCAACTTTTTTTTATTAGTTACGCTAGATATCTTTGTTAAAATTATGCCACACCTTGTATAATTATTCAGTGCAACTCAAATTTACAGTCATATTGTGTAGATATCAGCTAGACTTAAATTAATTGCATTCAGATTTGAACGTTTGATTTGCTTGGTTGTGAATTTTGTTAAAGTTTTCCGGAAGCGTAGAGTGTTTCAGGAAGCAAGCAAGAAGAGGATAACTCAAAAACTCAGTATTCTCATGGTTTTAGTACTAGATTGTGGTTGCAGACCCTCTTGCTGATATTCTAAATTTAAATTTTATCTGATATATTTTATAGCGTTATAAGTGCGTTGAATAGCCGATTGTTTTAGCTGATTTTATAGGGTGTAGGGTGTAAAGGGGAACATTCCCCAGGCACCAATGATCATATTGATAAATTTTTAACCGAGTCAATCATAGAAGTGAATTTTATTCTTATGTCTCAAGAAACATAATTTTAATTTTAATTATGTATCTTGCTGACTTAAAAAGCTATTGTAATATCTAAGCTAAAGAGAGCTCTTTATCACTTTGGTAAGTTTTTTGAGTTTTTTATATAAAAAATTTGATCGATTAGTAGATACCTAATGCTAAAAATGCTTCTTTTAATGTATTAAATATAATATTAATATTTAATATATTCTCGAATATTCTCAGAAACCATGTAGATAGAGATACTCCAATCTTCCTTTGGAATAACTATTTTGATACTGTACTGATCTGGAATGTACGGATTTAAATCTTATAATTAATCCAAACCTTTATCGACTGAATTTTAACATCTCGGTAATTTCCTTCTTGGTTAAACGAATAGAGTAGATTCATAATTCAATAACTTCATTTTAACCTGGATCGGGACACGTTTTGATAGATAAAAATTGTATTCTAAGAATCCAAAAATCCAAAAGAAGAACTTTTTGACAAACTTTTTGAAAATGGATGTCAAGTTTTAAATAATATTTTATTTTAATAAAAATTTGTATTATACTGGGTGCATTGGCCTTAAACCCAATCAAAGGAAAATATGGGAAATCAATAATTTTTTTGAAAAACATATCAATTTAGAAAGATTTCTTTTCCGTCTTTAATAATCAAAAATATTACTTGATATTTTCTTCTTTAATTATTGTTAGGAATGTAATCATAAAATGAAAAATAGCGCTTTTAAGTAAAGACAAACAATGACAATTAAATTAAAAAAAAATCTTTTTAAATTGGTATTTTTTTTATTCTCACTTATCATAACAATGAAAAGCATTAACTTTCCAGGTTATTTTCTCATGATCGGGTGTAAGATTGGTCACTCGGTATAAAATTATAGGTACATAGTAAAAAATATGTATGTGATATTGTGTAATGTGAAAAACTAAGAATTTCAGATTACTGTAATATTAAGTCTACATCATCAAGACAAGAACTCGATTACAATAAATAAAACAAATTTGGCTATATAAAAAATTTAAAATATGATGTATATAAAACTTAATTATATTAATTTTTTAAATGAAATTTAGATGTAATTTTTCTTAAAAATAAAATCAATAATTGATTGTTAACCTGACTGACTCGTATAGGTGCATGGCATATGTCAAGTCGAGTAGTACACTTCATCAATCCCTATTATATCTAAACTTTAAAAGCAATTTTAATTAAAGGAATTTTACATACAAACAAATTAATTTTTTTTATAATTATTTGTATTATTTTTAAATATAATCAAGTAGTTATCATTAACACATTTCAATAATATAAACTCAGTAGTGTTTATATTTTTAAATATTCTATTATTAAATTAAAATAATGTATAATATTATTTTTTAAAACTTAAAAATTTAATTGAATACCAGTTTTCAATTTTACCTGTTTTGCGTAAAAAATGTTGTTTTTCGACTAAATTTGTAAAATATAATACTACAATTATTAATATTGCGATATCTGATATGTGCAAGAATTAAAGCATATTGCTTAAAATTTCCCAATCGAACGAAATAGTAAAGATTATTTTAAAAAGTTATCGGTTTAGATTTTCTTTTATGAAGAAACAAAAGAAGTTTTCAAATGTGGATGAACTTTAATAAAATAACTTCCGGTACCTACCTACCTGCACTGTTAAAGTGCAAATTAATCATTTTGATTTAATCGTCAAATTGTTGGTGTATAACTTGAAGAATAATAATTTTTACCAACGATTTGAGCAAAAATTACTATAATTTTAAATATAAAACGACAAAATAATTGTCATAATTATATTATCTTTATTGTTATATGAAATATTACCAATTAATATTCAGTAAACAATTCTTTACGACATCACTTTTTCAACTTTTAAAGAGGAAAATATTCAAATATTAATAATCTATAAATTCAACATATTAATTAGATATTAAGTGTTGTTTTTTTTACATGTACTTAGGATTCCTTTCAAGTAGGTGAGTTTTTGTTACTCTGAGAAATGACCATGATGCAGACCAATTTAGAAATAATTATTACTTTCTTTTGAATTTCCCAAGCTTGAAACATACGAAAAACATAAATAAAAAAAGGAATTTGGCAACTAAACTCTTATAAACTCAAAGATTATGACAAATTAGTCATTAATAAATTAAAATAAAAAGTTGAAAACTTGGTATCTACAAATCAAGTTTTTCATAAATATCGTTATTAAAGAAATAAAAATCATCTTAAATTGCAAATAATAATTAATACCTATATCAATTGAAATTGCAACCAATAATTTGTTAAACAAGTTTAGCAAAGAAGGTATTTCAAGGTTTTCTAATTTAATATTTCAAGGAAAGTATTAGTTTTAATTTTTGTTTTGTTTGTAAAAAAATTTATTAAAGATTTCGAATGTAGGTAAAGGTAAGGTGAGCTATTTTAGAGCAGTAAAAACTGCTAAAAGGTTAAATCGTGAATAATTTTAATTGATAACCGAAATGATAAAAATAAAACATAATTTTCCTTTTAATTTGCTGTAGCGCACTTGATTAATAGTGATTCACGTTTACCGATTTGTCGTCCTTCTTAATAACCTCATGTACATTTCTTAATATTAGCTATTGGAGTATTATACTCAATAGAAATACCAGGTATAGTATATGAATGCTAACAGATAGTGTTTAAATATAGATTAAATTCTATGAATTTTATAAACGGTTATAATTATTTATTATTAATGAAAAAATTATTGTGGTTACTACTACTACTACTTTACGCAATGGAAAGTTTTGATTCCAGTTATTTAAGCAATATTAATTAAATTTAAAATACCCGGTGATTTACAAAGATTCATTATTCGCAGTTTTAGGGATTAGATAAATTATTTTTTAAACTTGATGCTTTATTTTTGTGTTATTTTATTTCCAATTGTAGCGGTCTGAAAAACGAATCCGTTTCAAGTATCTTTAATACCAAGTGATGCTAATAATTATATAATATTGTTGAATGTAATATATATATTTATAAAGTGATTCAAATGTAGACCTTGTTTGGACGTCTAGGCGAACTTGATGAGTATACCCTTGATAATGCATTTTTTTTATTTAAAAGTACGTACTTTAAATACGCATTTTTTAGTACTGTCCATTTCGCTACAACTTCTTACAACATACAAAATAAAAATTAAGAAAAAAATCAATTACTTTCAAAGTAAGACTTGCGTTGTATAAGTTGCGATACATTAAAAACTCAATACATTGTCTGTTACCATTGATTGTATTAGTTTAGAGCATCCTAACTTAATTTTAAAATCTAAAAGCTTATTTAAAATTTTCTTCTAATTTTAGAGTCTTTAAAGAGTTTCAATAACTATTAACTGAACTACGGCAAAATAATATGTGTGTTCGATAAATTATTAATTTGATAAATTTTAATTTCTTTTTTTGAGTAAAAAGATTTAGTTTTAGGTATTACAAAGAGCAAATGTCATTTTACGTTTTTCAACTTGAGGTGGTTGATGGGTATAAGGGTGACTCTTAGCGCAACACAGAGTGCATAGTCTAGTCTCTCCGTTCTTATCTAATCAAGTTAAATTCACGAGAAATTTAAAGTAAATAGTTTACAAATGTACACCCTGTATAATTTTAAATATTAATATGGAACTAATCTAGCGTAGTTTTAAATTTTAATAAACATTTCATATATTTAATTTAATTTTCTTGTTTAAATATTTTATTAACAATTTTTTTGAATGTAAATTATGTAGCTCTTTTATAATTTGCATTTTATAATAAGTCACGCACGCTTTTAATTTGCGACATCAAGTTAACTTGAGAATTGAAAAATTATATATTTAATTAATTATTAGAATTTTAATGATTTTGAGTGTAGTTTCATGAAGACAAATGTGATTTTTGTCGAAACCGGTTAGTAATTTTGTATATTTATCTTAAATTGTGTTTTAGCACTAGTATATGACTGTATAATAAATTATATAATATATTATGTAATACATTGTCTGTACGATCATTAATTCATTATTATCATTTATGTTATACATACATATAATCCATATTATTATGGTTTATTAACGTACAGCTAACTGCTGAAGGAAGAATTAATAAAAGAAGCTATCAGTATGATATTGGATATCAAAAACAAGGAAATCAATTTCAAAGTATTATGGGATTTTGTGTATGCTATAAAATAATCATTGTTTATTTATATTTTACAATTTACTTTTGATTAATAGGTTTTAGTAAATCATCCTGTATAATGAAGTCTAATATACAGGAAATATTTTTGTTAGTTTTCCTGTATAATTAAACCTATTAATATTTCGTTGATTGCCAAAATTGTAAGAATTATAATATAGTTTAATTACTAACATGTATACTTACAAATTTGCTAAGATGACTATACAAAATTTTTTATAGTACTATTCCATTGATTTTTGATTACAGTGGTTAATACATTTACGTTAATACATTTTCAAATTCAGAAAACTTGGGTGAAAACCTAAACCACCAATGATTTGATGAAAATGAGCAAAACACTTTTCTCAGTAAACGTATTAATTAATTTATTACAAAACTTCTAGACGTCAGGTTTTTTCTAAGTCCAGTTCTATTTTAAAAAAATTATAAAAAACACCAACTAATTAAATTAAATTAATGAATCACACACCTCCAATTTATTGTGGTAAACTACTTACCTACAAAACATGCATACCAATTAAGTGGGCCTTTCCATATGCCCGCTAGGTAGTGCAAACTTCCCAACAAAAACTACCATTTGCTGTTAATTAAAATTGTAAATTTATAAATTTGTAAATTTTTACAAAAAAAGTGTTGCTCTTTTCATTTTTTTCTTCGTTTTTTTATAAAGTTTTAACAGTTATGAGTTTTACCATACATTAATAAAATTTCTTGTTTTCTAAATAAATTTCTAAGTCTGAGGTTACAAGTCACTATTTTTAAGAATTTTTGATATAGGTATTTGTTATTATGTTTAATACTTGGTCTAATAAATTTTCAAAAATTATAATTTTAAAGGTTATAAATATAATGAGTGAACTTTAATGAAATAATATGTCGAGTTCAAAGATAAAATTAACATTATTTAAAAAAAAAGATTTTAAATATAGAACTGGCTCTACATAAAAACTGGTCTTATGTAAATTATGCAAAAATTTCTATTTTATAAAAGTGACAATTTGTACGACCACCTTTTTATGTAGTTTCAAGACCTGGACAAAGTAATTATTTACACCAAAAAACGATAGAATTTTTTACTACACCAGATCATAGTATCTATATTTCGCGGTGTTATGTAACAATTTAGTGAAAACCGAGTAAAAGAACATCGCAATAATAATACTTAAAAATAACAATATAAAAGTTAGGGATTACTAATATAATTTTCATTTTAATAATTAAAAACCGCTCAAGACCTTCACAAATTAATTAGCCACAAGCAATTAGTGCTAACTTATCAGTTAATTTGAACTTTACAAATTTAAAATTACCTGTTCTGTAATTTAACATAATGAAAATTTTTAAATTTACTATAAAACATGCAGTTGTTTATTTCTTACTTTTATCTTAAAAAAATTATTCTATATTATGATGAAGTTTACTCACCTGATGATGAACTTGATCTTGAATGTAACGCCAACTACTTATTTCGTTACATATTTATTTATATAAAAATTAAAAATTTCGAAATAAAAATTTTAATTTTAAATTTTAAATTTTAATTAAAGCAAAATAAAAATCCTTTATCGTTTTAGTAAAAAGTTACCTACCTGAATTTGTATTTGTTTACTAAAAAGATTAACGGAAGTAAACTTCCTGCTAAAATTCACTAGTAGAACTAACTTGAAATTTTTGGCGTTTTTTGATTTCGAAAAATTTCCTTACGAAAGTTTGCCAACTAATTTTGCTATCAGACGATCGTTACGATAATAATATCGAAAAAATATTTATATGTTTATTAAAAGAAGGACATGTATTAAGAAAGGTTAAAAACCAACTGGCCTAGACTAATGTCAACCTGATTGCTGATTTAAAATAAACTTAAATTTGTATTTATTTAGTGGAACCTCACAATTGAATTACAAGAGTAATCAAGACCATCTCTTGAGGTAGAATACAGCATCATAGTTCACCAGCACGAGGTGGCTAAGATATGGAGAAAGTGCATAAGCTTTCTAAAGCTTTGGTTTATAATCGTGGAAAGCAATGACAAATTCTCAGTGTCAACTTTACGAGGTTGATTTATACAGCTTAGCTTATTTTCATATTTCTCCATAAAAAAAAATTTAACTTTGAGTGCCTAATAAAAAAATTAGTAAAAATTACAATTTGTGCACTACTACAATTACGAATTTTAATAACAAAAATTTAAATTTGAATGTTAAAAAACCAGATACTAATAACAACTTGGTAAACCACAACGACGTGAGGTTATTAACTTCATGGAAAACCACTGAAAAAGTAAACTTATGAATGTGTATTCTGAATGTGCATGACGTTCTTGGAAGAGTTCAGTGGGTGACACATACAGGTGGCTAAGACATCTCCAGAAGCCTTGGGGATCCCAGCATCCAGTGGCCGACCGTGACGCAGGCGTGACGAAGAATTTTCGCAACAATGAAAGGGCTGGCGCACAGCGTGGGGATTAATAGAGAAGGGGTCCAACTACATAAATTGAAACCCCAAGAGTTGAATTATCCATTGGTTTGCTTCTTTTCGTTAGCAGTTAGCGTGTGTAATTAATTTAAATCGACAGACGGTTATCAAATCGTGGTCGATATTACAGTTAAAAAAACAACGTGACCGCTTTGAAAGTGAAAAACTCGTGCTTTTAGGCTTACTTTTATTCATCAAATTTGAAATCAACCCTTTTCAACATTACCATGGCTGCTGTTGCTGCTGCTCAAAAGAACCGCGAAATGTTCGCAATCAAAAAATCATACAGCATTGAGGTAAGTTACATATTATATTATTTAAAACTTTTTGTAAATACTTAGTTTATTGTTTCATATTTCTTTATTATTTAATTATTTTTTAAATTTAAAACTGTGTCGTAGTTTTGGTTTAAATAATACAAATCTTTCTGTCAACATCCTAAACGAATAATAATTCGTACATTTTTAGCAACTTAATAATTTTATCAAAACAAAGAATTGTTAGTTAAACAAAGTTTTATGATTTTGTAGCTACCTGCTTCGTGAGTAGGTAATTACAAGATAATACTATAAGAAGTTGTAAAATTCAGAAGCTACAGGTTATTTACTAACGCTTAGTTAATTATACAGCAGTCAACTAATTTAAGACAAAAAATTAATTTATTTCGTTTGTTAAATCTTGTTTATAATTTATTAAAACTTGATAGTTTATTAAGTAAAATTCCTAAATATATTCATTTAAATTATTTAATTTCTTAATAACGAACGCATGGTTTCGACATTTTTATTAATATTCTGAATTAAAAATTTTTAAGATGAACTTAATGTTTTTTTGAATTTGAGTGCAATTCTTAACAAATTGATGCAACGTAATGAAGATGTCGAAAGTGATAATTAAATTAGTTTATTAAATTGCAAGGATCGTCCTCGATAAAACTAAGTAGCTATGGATATACAGAAATTGAATTGCATAAGTGAATAATAAACTAAAGTAAATCTTGGTTGCAAATACAAAAACACGTTAACCTTCACGCTAATAAATTCCTAATAAATTATAATTATACAATTAAATCTTGAATTATAGTAAATAACTGTAAAATGAGTATGCACTTTGACCGATTTTATTAACACGTTAAAAATTAAGCAAAAAAATTAAAATTTAATTTTCGTAAAGATTAACCTCTCGCTATTAAAATTTTTATATAAACGCTCTAGGATTTATTCTAACCCAATTAATTAAATTTGCATAAAGAATATCGAAATTATATTAATTATCGCCATTTAAATTAATGCACGCTATTAGTATCATGGTCGGTGAACGCTTGTTGTCGATCACGAGTGAACAATAAATAACCTTGCTCTAAGAAAATTCTGCTGTATTAATACTTGAAATCTCGCTCTTCAAAGCCTACAAGTTTATTCATTGTAACCTACAGGATAATTATTTACGAAAAAAATTACTAGAAAAAAGTTTTTGTCAAATACAAAAGAAAATCATGAAACACTTTGAACTTTGAATGTACGATTTTAACTTTGAGAATAAAGCTTTAGGATGTCAATTTCCTGAAGAGATGCTCGGTTCCGGCTGTAAATGACAATAGATTTAATTTATATCTTTTTTCTTAGAACGGTTATCCCGCAAGGCGCCGTTCTCTTGTGGATGATGCCCGATTTGAAACTTTGGTTGTGAAGCAAACCAAACAAAGCGTATTGGATGAAGCCCGTCACCGTTCAAACGGTAAGCAAAATTAATTAATATTTTTAATTTGCATTCAAATAATATGGCCGTTAGATTTAGACTACTTGTCTGTAGTCGCTTACTCTGTTGGGCTGCAAAGCTTACTCAATTAATTATCTCTGTATGCATTATAATTTTTCGATATTGCATGATAGATGTTTTGCATGATTATGTTGTCTCGTTGTAGATTCAAGTCTCGAACCAGAACTGTATGCTGAGGAAAAACAACCAGAAAAAGTTGCACAAGTGCAATCAGACGATTCAGGTATTTAATTTTATTATCGTATTAAAATTTTTTTGTTCCGTATCAAATTTTAAGGACATTGTAATTTTTTATATAAAGCTTTCAACGCTATTTAATTACTGCAGTCCTTCATACACACAGAACACAGACAAGTTATAATTGCGTTAAGAGCAAAATAAAAAGTGTGGTGCAATTCTATAAAGTACCAAAAGCCGCATAGAACCCGACTACATCCGGCTTTTATAAGTTGAAAAGTCAATTTTCACCCTTCATTTGTTCTGAAGAAGTAGATTTGCGAGCTAATCCGCAAAAATGTGGCACTTAAGCACATAATAAATCACATTCTCGTGTTTAAATTCTCAAATAAATTTGATAATATTTTTACAGATTATGGTCTTACCGAAGAAGAAGTTGTGCTTAGCAATGCCGTCAGCGAAAATCCTGAAGCACAACAAAGAGCCGCCTTAGTTTTACGCTTACGAGAAGGAATGAGCTCTCTCTCTCGCGTTTTGAAAAGTATCGAAAAATATCAAGGATCCGTTTGTCATTTGGAAACTCGTCCAAACCAAAATGATACCACTCAATTGGATACTTTAATCAAAATTGTTATGTCTCGTCAAAATTTATTACAACTCATCAAAAATTTACGTCAATCCTCAACTTTGGATACCGTAACTCTTCTAGGAGAAGACAATTTATCTGCTAAAAATCCCTGGTTTCCTCGCCATGCTAGCGACTTGGATAATTGTAATCACTTAATGACCAAATACGAACCCGAGTTGGATATGAATCATCCTGGATTTGCTGATAAGGAATATCGAGTTCGTCGAAAAGAAATTGCCGAAATCGCTTTTCGTTTTAAATAGTATGTATACACGTTTGCAAAATTTGAATGAAATTAACTAACATTTAAATTTTTATAGCGGCGATGCTATTCCAAACATTCCTTACACGGAAACCGAAAATAAAACTTGGCAATCAGTATTTAACACCGTATTGGAGTTGATGCCCAAACATGCCTGCGTGGAATATCGTCGCGTATTTAAAATGTTACAAGATGAAGGCATTTTTGTACCTAACAAAATACCTCAACTCGAGGAAATGTCTTCGTTCCTGCGTCGTCAAACTGGCTTTTCGCTTCGTCCTGCTGCTGGATTACTAACGGCTCGCGATTTCCTTGCTTCTTTAGCATTCAGAATTTTTCAAAGTACTCAATACGTACGTCATGTCAACTCTCCATATCACACCCCCGAACCGTAAGTATCACCTTTAACTTAATATTGCTCTACTAAAAACGATCAAAGAACTTGCAAATAATTGAATCATAAAGCTATTACACTAGCTGATGGCGTTGGCTTTTAGTAATTATCGACTCGATGTAGATTTAATTTTCAACTAAACTAGACGAACATTTTACGAACGTTCATATTTATAATATTAAAAGAAAAATTCAAGCTTCGAAGCAATTGTAATTTTTAATTGTAATATTAATTGTCGCTGATAAAAAAAAAACTAAAAGCGCCTTATAACATAATTTTAAAAATTAAATTTTATAAATGTGCAGACAATTTAAGAGGATCTTATTGGATTTTCGTTTCTTTCAGTGATTGCATTCACGAATTACTTGGACATATGCCGCTTCTTGCTGATCCTAGCTTTGCTCAATTCTCTCAGGAAATCGGCCTTGCCTCGCTCGGAGCTTCAGATTCTGAAATCGAAAAATTGTCTACGGTACGTATTAGAACTAGATTATAATTTTCTTGAATTGAAGTTAATATGTCATGGTTAAACGGTTTACACGACATGCATATTAACTAGCAGCAATTGCATTTAACATTGATTCACTTAAAAATTGCAACACAATGCGAACTAGTTATTTATTTACAATTTATATTACAACTTGTTTTTCTTTATTATTTAGGTTTATTGGTTTACCGTAGAATTTGGTTTGTGCAAAGAAGGAGGAGTCGTCAAAGCTTATGGTGCTGGATTACTTAGTTCTTATGGTGAACTTCTTCATGCGTTAAGTGAAAAACCAGAATTGCGAGCATTTGAGCCTGCATCTACCGCAATTCAACCATATCAAGATCAAGAATATCAGCCTGTTTACTATGTAGCTGAAAGTTTCGAAGATGCTAAGGACAAATTCCGGCGCTGGGTTTCCAATATGTCCAGACCTTTCGAAGTTCGTTTTAACCCACACACCGGTCGTGTAGAAGTATTAGATTCTGCAGATAAATTGGAAGCTCTCGTTCAACAACTAAACACAGAAGTTTTGCATTTATCCAATGCAATAAGCAAATTGAAAGTTCCGGCTCTTTACTAAACTGCTAATTTGGTTTAGCGAAAAACAAGAGCGGCTAAGTGACTGGTGTTGCTCTTGTACTATCGCAACATACCAACACCTCATCGGTACCATTGTAAAAACTTATCATTTATAAATTATATATTATATTTTATCTTATTTTAGTATTAGTAGCAAGTACGCGCTTTGTGATCTCTCAATCAAAAGTATTGCACCCGTACTTCCTGCGATGTAATTTAAATTTAAGTAAATGTGCACAAACTCACGTATTATTTATATAATTAATAGCACATTAATTTTGTGATAATTATTCAACCTACTCTTTAAGTAGAGATAATATTATGTTGTAATATAGTAGTATTCGATGTAAATTAAAAATGTATGTGTACAGAGCCGAGTAGACAATATAGAAGAACAAAGAAATTATTTGTTTATTTATTTATTTTGGGTACAATTATTAAAACTAACCCTTTGATTGGAACGTCTACTACCACCAGCTCTTGGAGTACAAGTATTTCTACCTAACGATACGAAAGTTCCGGGAAGAACAGGAACCGCGTGAGGTGGCATTACAGGCATATTACCAAACGAAAAGTTATTTTCAATTCCACCTTGCTCTTGATATTTATTGCGAGGTATTAATTTCTTTATTTTTAACGGTGGTAATTCTGGTAGGGGATTTGGAGGCAACTCGGGAACACCGTAACCTGCTCCTGAAGCATACGAAGAAGGTTGCGGGCATGGTGGGCACAACGTAGATGACCTTTGTTTCGATTTCATCTAAAAAAAATAAAATAATTATAAAATTACTACCGCATTTACACTTTCAACGAGGAAATATTAAAATGTGAAAAATGTAAAACCTTGTAATTTTTATATCGCATTCACCTGAATAATATTGTAATATAATTACAATATTGACAAAAAATTTACCATTATTTATAATTAATTTAACGTTAATTAGAAAACCACACACACACACAACACACACACACACATACACACCCACAAATCCATTTATTCAGTTCATAAAAATTTATTTTTATTAAATTTTTGCTATTAAATATACTAATTATTGTAATTAGATTTTTGTTTTTCTAAGTTTTTTGTATTTTATATTTTTATAACCGATAAACCAAGCCTAGAATTAATTATTATAAAAGATCAAGAAGAATAGACATAGAATAAAATTGTTCAATATATATAATATAATGAAAAGACGTTGGATGCAAAAATCAAAAAAGTTTTCAAGATGTTATGTACATCATTTTTAGTAAGATAATATTAACATTAATCATATCAGTATTCTTTGTAGTCGATTTTTTGTAAATTTAAAATCCTGATATGGATAACACATTATTATATTTAATATAAATACATAGTTACTATATTATTAGCAATTCGTGTCGATTTGGTATTTCAAATTTGTATCGGGTAATAATTAAAATAGAGAAAACTTATTGGGAGATTTTTTATTATTTTACTTGAAACTAAGTAAACAGTGTTAATGTTACAAAAATTATCAAGTGTTACTTTATTTCTTATTTTTAAGAACTAAAGTGACACTTTTACTCCTAAGTAAAGTACTCTATTTTTACTCCCAAGTAGAATAAATGTTAATTTTACCTTAGTTACCTCTAAAGTTTGCATAATTGTGGTGATAAAATAAAAATAAACTTTTTATGAAACATATAAATGTATGGGAAACATATTTTATACAAGAAAAATAATTGCACAATAAAAATAATTTTTAAACTTAAAGAAATATTTATATCAATAAATTTTAATAATTATTAAAATACATTATTAATTTATATTTTATTTAATATATTTTTTAAACTAATTCCTTTTAATTTAAATTTAAATTTTAATTCAAAATAGCATTGCAAAATAAATAAATAAATACTCCTAATAATAATTAAAATTTGATACAAATATTTTCAAATTTGTAAAAAACTGAATAATTACAGAGATAAAAAAATATTGTTGCTATGAAAGCAATTTATGTAGTATTTGTTGTTTGATTATTATAACATTTGTTTTGTAAATGTAGATAAACACAGTTTAAAAAATCGTTTAGTATTTTTAAAATTGACTATACTTATAACAAACTAAAAACTTAATAAAAAGTATGAACACATTGCATTGTTTTGTTCATGGTAAACCACATGTTTTCAAATTTTTATTTCAACTAATAAAATTTTCATTCCATAAATAAGAAAAATAACTAATTGCTAGGTATAGTAAAATATTATAAACTAAAGTTACGATAATCATGATATTCTTCAGCCATATCAATACTTTAAAATAATCAATAAACTCACTTCTTATATTAAATACCTAAGTATATTTTAATATTAATTGTAATGATATAAACGCAATTTGTATCTAGCGCTCTTGATATAATTTGAGGCTACCACCAAATGTAGTAAATTTGAATCCCGCGCTAAGAAAAGGAGATAAATGAACGCAACTAATGGGCGATTTATACTCAACATTTAACATTTATCATTTAACATTTAACACTTAACATTTATCATTTACATTTAACATTTAAGGGTCCCGATACATACTGAGCCCATTTAACATTTAACATTTAGCACGTGCTGACAGTTTTTCGATATTTGACATCAGTAAATCTTGGTGAAATTTTTATTTGTGTGAATATCGGTTTGTTTTATGTAATGAGAAAAGTACAAGATATTGCTGTGGTAACGAATTACTACTATTAATACTAAAAAATACACGCAAAATACACGATAAATTTTCGCGCGCAGTTAGACTTGCGCAGTGTGACCAAATTTCTTAAATGTTAAATGATAGATGAAAGTTGGTTATCTCTTAAATGATAAGTGATAAATGTTAAATGTTAAATGAGGAGTATAAATGCTTATACACAATTCCTATTGTTTATCTTCTTAAATGATAAATGTTAAATGTTAAGTGTTAAATGATAAATGTTAAATGTTGAGTATAAATCGACCATAAACGAAACATCCCGAGAAGCAGGAAAGGAGAGGGTGATCGGAAGGCGCGCCATTTTTAAGGGATCTCTCTTGAGAAAACCGATCGAGAAGCAAGATAGACGCGTGGTTAAAAAATTAGTAAAAATTGTCATTGTTCTTAAGTTTTGTCAGGTTTTGCTGTTTGTCTCAGGTGATCTACTTAAATTAAGGTAAATTCACACATACAATTATAGTCTGTACGACAAAGGGACGAATTCTTGTTTTACTCGAAATCAACTATTATAATGATTTATATAAATAAGTTTTCACAATTGACTATGAACTAACATAGGGCTCCTCCTTAGCCAATAAAAGGCCATAAGGGAGGCTGACAAAAGCTATGAGCATTGTGAGATTCGATGATGTCAATGTTAAAACTTGATTAAACCAATTTGAACCGCGAAGGCCGTGTATGTACGTAAAAGGCTCAACGAGAACTCGACCCTTTGTTTAGGGATGGCCATTTTCTAATTACTGTGTCTGGGATAAAAGTAGTTTTCGATGCTGACTATCTTTCATCCTGTATAATGATTATACTCCGTGCTATAATAGGTATATTGTACATTTATATAAAATTTACCCGTGTATGTAATTCAACTGGTCCACGTGACCAGTCACCAACAACCCATAGAGGCAACAAATGATAATGTAATAATGTCAAACTATAAATAATGCAAAAGCAAACCCACAGTGGCAACAAATAACAATATTATAAGAAATAAAAAACCCTACAAGATGAAACTTAACAATTGTACAATAATGTCGAAACTGATAAATGTAACAGACGTAACCACCATATTATAAAAACAATTTAACCATCGATGTGTGATTATTGTGTATTATTATTCAATTCTTCCTCCTCGTTCCACCAGTTACCTTCAGCTCTACTACCTTGTGTGAGACTCATTGACGGACTTGGTTTGTAGTAGTGATGTTCTTGTGTACACAACGTAGGGCTCCTGGTATTAGACGATACGTTATGTTCGGGTTGATGGCCGTCAGGGTTGCGCTTAGGTAATTTGGGCTAGATTTGATGTAGGAAATTGGCGGAAATTTGATTTTACGTTTTACTACTACATAATTAAAATAGTTTTATGAGATTGTAGTATATTGCATAACCAGTGTGGAAAGTAACACATTTCGCATGAGTGTATAAGTTTGCTCACGAGAAGCAGCCGAGTTCAGAAATCACACAAAAAATCACTGTTTTGCGAGTTATGTTTTTATTTTTCTGACAATCATAAAAAGATTATTTTTAATTTATTAATTAAGTTATATTTTATTTCGGGCCGGGATTATAAACGACAAATAACTAATTTACTTGTGAGATTGTCAAATAAGTAAATTTACTTGCTAGATCGAGTATTATAAAGCACGAATAGTTTACTCTCGAACTAAATCTAGCAACTAATTTAACCCCTCGATTTTGTTCAACTAAATATTTACTTGTGAAGTAAATTGACAGGTCAAATCATTTGTGAGGTTATTCGTTTTAAATGAAAGGTATTCTATGAAAAGTGCAAGTGCGCCCAACTATTGGGCGCTAGTTGTAAACTTACACATTGCCTATAACCGTTGATTGGTTGATACCATACTTCAATCAACGCTATAACCATAAAATTTAAAAATTAGTTCTAACGTATCATAAAATCTCATGCACAATGACCAAGACATCTGGTATCAAAACGTCTAAACGTAATAGGAAAATAGATATTAAGTTAGTTATTTACTTGGTTACTTTCCTTTATAGTACTCAAATTTTATTTCGCAAATTTTAGTAGTCAAGTAAATTTACTTTGAAACTAACTAACTAGTGATTTATTTATGCTTTATAATACCGGCCCTTAACCAAGTTAATATTAATTATAGAATGAATACAATAATTAATAAAATTAAGAGAATAGAACAATGGATACTATTGCCGGTGGTGGGTTATTAGTTTTATCTGTTACTATCATTAGCTTTGATGATTCGCTGCCAACAGCTTTTCCATAAATGCCTTATAAATTATCTCGTATCTAAAAGAAAATATCAAAGCAAGTTTTTCGATATAAATGTAATATTAATAAATATAAAGTTATTATACTGCATTTGTATCACGATTTTGCTAGCGAAAGAAAGCAGATTTGAAAAAATAAAGGGTGACTGTACACCACTGTGCACTAGTGCAATATACCAAATACACCTAATGTTACAAGAAATGTACAAATGTGATGAATTATACTTCCAGATGAACAATAACTGACAAGCACTTACCTATATGTTTAGCCTGATAATTCTTATTTTATGTAATTTATTTTCTTAATTTAGAATGAGATCTTTTATAATATTGTACGAAGATTTTTCTGTTTTACTCTTTTTGTCCATTTATACCCTCATTATAATATGAGTACTTTAGATTACTACAAATCCAAAATACTAATATTATATCAAGTCCTCAGAGATGAAATCAAAAGTCTGATTATTGAAACCGGACTAATTACTGTTAAAGACAACTTCATAAAGTGATTTATAATAAACTTAAAATTAGATAGCAAAATTTTCTAAAATACATATTTCCAAATCTGCATATATGCAGATGGCAAGCCAACAAAGGGATTACAAGGTATTTTAGTGTTATCAGTTTCGAAATTATTCCGAAAAATTTCTCATTATTAGGCGGTAAATACATTGATTGAAACTTTTGCATTAATATATTGTCATGTTTCAAAAGTGATTCGGACCCACCCTGTACATTTTGGTAAAAATTCATTTATTTATTTAAGTTATGTTTAAATTGATTTTATGTTGTAAGATTGTAAAATTAGCAAGGTGGGGACGAATCACCGGAAATTAAAAGCCTTTTGTAAAAAAATGGTCGACGTGATGGCCGTGTTAATTTAGTAGTTTAAATAATATTTGAAAAGATTTGTAGTTTTTAAAATATAAGTGATTTTTAGGCCTTTTGCCAAAAATGGTCGACGTGATGGCCGCATTAATTTATAAGTCCGAATAATTTTTGATAAGTTTGTAAATTTTGGAATGCTAGTAAAAGTTTTTTGAAAATGAAATGTTTTGTTGAAGTTATTATATTGGAGTATGTTGGTTTTTGAAGAAAAGTTGAGTGATTTGGAATTAATTTGGATATTATTTATAAGTGGCTACTGAGCGGTAGTAAGTTGATTGGGAAAATTATTTTGCAAAAAAAAAAGAATATTTCGAATAATAAATGCGATTTGGATACTTAAAATGGAAAGTTAAAATTGCATTTGAAGGAACGAATGGTCGAGAGTGATAAGCCGGACTGAGATACCGGTATCGTTGCATTTTGTATTCCCATTTTTAAATATTTGATATTAAAACAAAAATTGAAATTTAACGAATTATTTTAATTAGAAGATATTGAAAAAAAAATTAAAAATTAATTTGAATAAATAACATTGCAATATATAGGGAGAAAATTATATCTTTAACGAACATCTCTGAAAAGCATATGTAGCTGAAAACTATATTACAATCCTGCCGCTATCAATTTGCCAACTTAGCATAAAATGAAGACACAATGTTAAATTTTGAAATAATTCAAAATTCAACATATTATTAAATTTTCTCACATGTGAAGAAGCTTTACTTAATTAAACAATTTAAGATACATACCCTCTTAAAAATCAAAAAGCCTAAAAACATTTATTAATATTATTGCAACGAGTTATAACATACAACGTAAACGTATAATACTAGTTTCATTTATTTTTGAACCCATAATGAACACAAGATTACAAATGACATGTTAATCAAAACAGGAAATTTTAGTAATGACAAACCATAACATAATTTTGCTTTTAAAACAAAACTAAAAGTAAAAGTAGGGGAAAGCTGCCGTAATTCTAACGGCTGCGGCTCCTCGCATAACCTTATTGGGGTGTAACACTATTTTTCACCAATAAAATTTTTTGCAAAATTTAAAAAATAATATTAAAATGAAGCGATTAAACTACGAATTTTTTTTTTAATTTTTAATCACATAAAAGTTGTTGAAATTTTCATTGTGCTACCGGTATGTGTACTCCATGTAAATATATGCCGCACTTCTTTTACTAGGCAGAGCCACACTTGAAGCTAAAACTTGAATTTTAGCATCTTTACTGATAGCATCATTTTATAAATTTATTTAAAATTTGAATTAGTTAATTATGGCCTAATTTAACTTAGAAACAAAGATCTGTGTCTTTGTAAATCTGTAATTTTCCAGTCCGGTCGCGCTCGAGAAAATTTTTTAATTTTTTATTGTATTTTGAGAACCATGTCTTCTCGATCTGTAATTTTTGAAGTCAGCTTCGCTCTAGATATTTTTTAAATTTTGTTTTTGAAAAAACTACCTTGAAATAAATTGCACTAACTATTTAGACAAGCGCCGTTCATTTTTATCATTTAATTATGAAAAGTGGAAATAGATGGACAAAAATAGATTGTAGACAAAATAAAACTACAATATTGTGCTAGTCGACGTTTCGGACCATTTATTAATCCATCTTCAGGACTGCAAGCGGTAAATGCAAGTCAATATAACAAAATGGAAGCCACAAAAAATACGTATCATACGCAAATAGGTGATAATTAGTTTTATCGTAATTGAGAAATTAATAGTAAAACATGTAAAAACATTTAACAGTGTAAATAAAATCTGTAAATAAATAAACTCTATACCATAATAACAGCAACAAAATTATTCAAAATTAACGTGTAAAAATTTTAAAACAAAATGTCTGACATCATTCTTATCTGGTGCAAGTGTAAAATTAACTGGAAGAGTCGTCTCTGACAGATGACATACAAACAATAAATAAAGTTTCAAACATTTCCGTGATACCCCAATCAGTACAAAAACGATAATGTGATAAATTGTGTCACCCAACAAGTAGTGACGCTTATGCATTAAAAGTTCAATCACCCAACGCTTGGCACACATCATAAGGTAATCTACACAGAAGTCAAAGTGAGACAACCAAACGATGGAAAATTGAGGTTAAAAGGACCTTTGTCCTAATACAAATTTACAAGTATGGTGGCCATCAACCAAAGAAAGACAAAATAAGAATAGTAGGTTATGTTTTCGTTTTGTTGTTAAAATAGTCAAGCAAGTACTTGTACCCGGTGTTGATATATTTAAAATCTGTTTGTTAAGACTGTTATTGTTGGTAAAGATGTAAGCTGCCTCTAGGAAAGTCCTTTTGTGGTAATTTGACTCAGCTGTTAGGATTTTGACATTGCCCGGTTTGAAGCTATGAGATATCTCATTGGCGTGCTCTGGGATATGCCAGTTTTTGAAAATTTACCTCAAATGTCATATTGATGTTGTTTGATGCGGCTGGACAGTCTTTGTTTGGTTTGGCCGATGTAATGCTTACCACATTCACATTCTATATCGTAAACAAGAATTCCATCTATTTTCACATTATTTTTTTGAACAAAAAACTTCATTTTTCAATTTAATTATGAAAAGATTGATTTTTACATGTTAAAAAAACGGACGGCAAAAAGCTGGTACGGTCTCAGTGAAATTATTAATGTCAAATAGGTACATTTCTTTAAAAACTGAGAAACGCCTCTGCGAAAGCAACTCTGCCAGCAAATTCTCTTCCCACGTTCACGTCGGGCTCTCTGACTGTAGTCGTAATAGACTGTAGCTAACGGAAAAGGATAAACGGCGAGACTCCGACGCCGAAAAATTGGAGCCCTTTGACTAAGGGAAATAACCCTGACAGAGAAACCTGGTCCTCCAAGCTGGAGGTTGTGCGAAAGGCTAGTAACCTATCCACGTAAAAAAAATATTTACTTGCAGTGCTCAAAATAGTATCGGAACCCGGACGGATAATAATCATAACAACCCAGCTAAGAAAAAGAAAAAATGCAGATGAATTTTGGAGCAATTGAAAGTCACTACATGGAATGTCAGAGGAATAGCAAAGAAAGAAGTTGAATTTGCTAAGATCTTCGAAGAAAATAAGATAAATATTGTTGTGGTAACAGAAACAAAAAAGAAATTGAAGGGATCTAAATATATAGAAAATTATGCAATGTTCTACAGTGGAGTTAATGAAACGGCCTGAGCAAGCAGGGGAGTTGCATTATTTGTAGATAGTAAATGGAAAAACAGAATCAAAGACTACTCCCTAGTTAATGAAAGAATAATAACAATCAAATTGAAACACGATAGAGGCGACATAATAATAATTGGAGTATATGCTCCGGAAGAAGGAAAAAAGGAAGAAACTATCACGTTTTATGAAACTAACCAACAATTACTCGATAAGTACAACAGTACTAGCGACATATTAATAGTAGGAAACCTAAATGTGAGAGTCCGAAATAAGATCATCCCCAGAATTGTTGGATCATTCCGTGAGGAAGCTATTAACGAAAACGGAGACACTTTGAAAGAGTTTGCAACATTTAACGAATTAAAAATAACGAACACATTCTATCGCAAAAAAGACAATCATAAATTCATGTGGACAGCAAGAGGTCTAAGATCAATGATAGACTATGTAATAGTAAATAAAAGATTATCCTCACAAGTAACTGATACCCGTGCATATAGAGGATTTGACATATACTCGGACCACTATTTAGTTGTTTCTAAAATAAACCTATATACAAGGTGGAAAACAAAAACAATGCAGAAAAAAGCACAACATGAAGAAGTTTTCAAGGTAAATTCGTTAGAAGACGATAGCACACGAGAGATTTACCAAAATAGAATAAACCAACATCTGTTGACTAAACCTACAAGAAATGAAGTAGAAAAAGAACGGAAAAATCTTAAAAATATCTTAACTGAATAAGAAACGAAACAAAAAAATTATGCAAAAAAGCACACGAGGAAGCTTGGGAGAGATTCATCGCAAGAATCAAATGAGATGTGCATGGTTGTCAAAATATTGTCTACAAAGTAATGAAAACGCTGAACAGAACAGAAAGATCAACAGTACCAATACAAGGTATTGATAACAAGAAATGAACTAGACATTATAAAAACTTATGGTATGATGAGACGCAAACTGAAAATAGCAACACGTCAGAAACACACGAAGAAGTAGACGATTTAACAATTGAAGAAGTAGCAGAAGCAATCAAGAGCTTGAAAAACAGAAAAGCCCCGGGACTAAACGGAATAAACGCCGAGTTAATTAAATATAGCGGTTTTCTTTTTTACCTAAGGCTACAACATTTCCTGAATATCTGCTGGAAGTTCCACACAATACCATCTAAATGGCTAAAAGCAAAAGTTATATCTATACATAAGAAAGGATGCCGAACCAACCCAAACAATTACAGAGGGATAAGCCTACTAGACGTAATGTATAAGGTATATGGGTCATTCCACCAAATAAGTTCATTTTTACGGGGCGACCCTCGCGGATTATTTTCAAAATTTGTGCAGGTGTTCTCTATGATAAGAAACAAATTTTCTGAAAGTTTTAGCTCTTAATCTGCAGCGGTTCAGGAGTTATGATTTCTTGAATTTTTGAAAAAAAAAATTTTTAAACTTTTTCATCAATTTTTCTCACAAGAAAACTTTTTTATTAAAATCCAGGGGAAATGGTATCTTGTTGGAAAAATTCTCAGCTTTCGAATAAAAATATTCATTTTATCATAAACCCTCCAGAAGACCCTTAAAAATCCATTTAAAGTGAAAAAATTGATTTTTTTCAGTGTGCGGCGCAAGGTACTTTGAATTTGACTCTTTTTTCTGAAAGTTGAGAGTTTTTCCCACAAAATATGTTGTTTTCGCGATGTGCATATTTTTTGTTCTATCGCAATCAAATTAAACGTAAAATCATAATAATTAAAATACTTTTATTTTTGAACTTTTTTCAGATGTTGATACAGTTTTGATAAAAGCATATCCAATTTCATCTTTGATCGGCAAAAAAGTGTGCAATGACTGTGTAGGTTATATATGTGAGGAAAAGTACATCGTATAAAAGCCAGTTTTACAATAGTAATATAAATAAAAGAATAGTTATTCGTTGTATACAATATTTCACTGATTACATGTCGAATACCAATTGGCGTTTTACAATTCGATTTGAAACTGCGTATAAAATAAAAATGGCGTTATACTTGGTATATACCACTATTGTAAAACTGACCCTTAGTCACTTACGTGACTTGTTAAACGGATTACAACAATCTACTGTCAACCTTATACGCTTACTCATTGTGATAAAAAATCTAGGAAGTGCAATAATAATTATAAACTCAAGTAATTATATTTTTGCTAAGGTGAAGCAACCACAGAAAGACATCAGTCAACAAATAATCACAAAAAGAAAATAAATAGAGGGGGTAGTAAGCGCCATCTGCATCATCAGACGAGCAGTTTGAAATTTTCAAATATTATAATTTAACACCCGTATTCATAAAAATTTCTTAAAGTGTCGCTCAGAAATGTTTTAGTTATAATACTGTTATAGGTTATGGGTTGTAGGTGATTGGTTGTTTTAAGTTATAAACCGCTTATATCCAGGGCCGAGCCGCCCATATGTGCGAAGTGTGCGGCGCACATAGGCGCCAAGGCAATAAGGACGCCGGATGAAATGCAAGCGCCCATCATTGAAATAATATCTCAAATCAAGTATGTAAAAATTTAATTCGCGTTTTATCTTTCGCAGTAATTACCAATCGGAAGTGAACCGTTTTTACCTATTTAGGAAAATGCTATATAAAATTGCAGAACATATTATTTCAGTCAAAATTTGAGAAATAAAAAAAATATTTATGTCGAAACTCAACGACAAAAAAAGAGGCGCTTCATAGGTATTGCACACAGGCGCTGCCGGTGGTCGGCGCGGCACTGCTTATATCAGTCTTATAACAGTGTTTTAGCGCTATTAAACGTTTATGAATAATGTTTTTTGACATTTTGCTAGGGCTGCATAAGGCTAATATCCTTATAAACCTGTTGTAACTTTTTATGAATACAGCTGTAAATATTTACCTGAAATTATTTAATATCGCAAATAATCGTATAACACTTAGCGGATATAACGTTCAATTTGATTGCGATAGAACAAAAAATATGCACATCGCGAAAACAACATATTTTGTAGGAAAAGCTCTCAACTTTCAGAAAAAAAAGTCAAATTCGAAGTACCTTGCGCCGCACACCAAAAAAAATCAATTTTTTCACTTTAAATGGATTTTTAAGGGTCTTCTGAAGGGTTTATGATAAAATGGATATTTTTATTCAAAAGCTGAGAATTTTTCCCACAAGATACCATTTTCAATAGATTTTAATAAAAAAGTTTTTCTTATGAAAAAAATTGATGAAAAAGTTTAAAAATTTTTTTTTTCAAAATTTCAAAAAATCATAACTCCAGAACCGCTGCAGATTAAGGGTTAAAACTTTCAGAGAATTTTTTTCTTATCATAGAGAACACCTCCACAAATTTTGAAAATAATCCGCGAGGGTCGCCCCGTAAAAATGAACTTATTTGGTGGAATGACCCATATGCAAGAGTAATAAACAAAAAGCTTAAAACTATAGCAGACGCTCTAATATCAGAAGAACAGATGGAAAAGTTTTAGAAAAGGACGATCATGTACAGATGCTATCTTTACACTACAGCAAATAATAGAAAAAAGAGTAGAATTTAATTGTGAAACACACATAGCTTTTATTGACTTTGAAAAAGCATTTGATAATGTAAACCAAGATACATTATGGAAAATTTTGGAAAGAAGAAGATACCCTAAACATCTAATCAAAGCCGTCAAAAGCCTTTACAAAGATACATCGATCGTGCTGGATCTAAAGCAACAATCGGAAGACATCAAAACGAATAAAGGAGTAAGACAAGGCTGCAGTATTTCGCCAACTTTATTTAACATTTACATAGACAATATGTTCAGAACATGGAAAAATCAGACGCCACAATGAATAAAACTTGGAAGAGATTTTAATTTTAACTCCATATTATATGCAGATGACAAAATAGTGCTACAAAGCAAAGAGGACGACCTACAGAAAACAATATTTACACTAAATAAAGTAATAACAAGATACAACTTAAAGATCTCGATAGATAAAACAAAAATTATGGCATTCAAAGGGAATTACCCAATAAGAAGCAAAATAGTTATAGACCACAAAATATTAGAACAAGTGAACCACTTCAAATACCTCGGAACAGACGTGACCTACAAAGAAAATCGAGAGGTAGACGAAAAAATAGCGAAATTTAGAACAGTCTACTAAAAAGTAAAATATCACGTGTCCATACTGAAAACCGCCACTTTCAGTATTGTT
The DNA here is from genome assembly GCA_911387805.1 of Cantharis rustica. Lineage (NCBI taxonomy): Eukaryota > Metazoa > Arthropoda > Insecta > Coleoptera > Cantharidae > Cantharis > Cantharis rustica. The sequence continues at coordinate 95,241,079 of OU426877.1, forward strand.
TTATATATTTGAAAATGGACATTATATAGTACAATTGCACATAAAAATTATTATTTAAGGTGGTTGGGAATCGTGAGTAAAAGAGCAAGGGGAAATAGCCAATGCTTTTATAGGAAAGCAAAAATTGGGAGAGGTACCAACTACTTATACAAAATTAAATTTTGCTATGAGAATAATTAAGTTTAAAACGTGAAATTATTTATAGATTATTTAAATTGAATTAAAATAAAATTTCAATTGTGGATGACATTTTTAAGAATCACAGCTGGGTATAAACTAACAGATAGAAAAAGGAACGCAGATATAAGACAAGAGCTGGAGATTAAAATACTTAACAAACAAATTGAAGAAAATAGATTGAAATGGAGCCACCATCTAGAGAGAATGACTGCCGAAAGAATACCTCTAAAAGCATGGCGCTACAAACCGGAGGGTAGACGAAATGTCGGGAGACCGAGAAAACGATGGGCACCGGAACAAGTCATAAGACCTAATCCTTGAAGTGATGAAGAAGAAGAAGAAGATGTTACAAAAACTTATATTAAATTTTAATTTCAAATTTATACAAATTTTTTTAACTTATATCTAAGTTATGTATTAAATTTTAATTTCAATTTCATGTAACTCGTAAAAATCAATCTTTTCATAAATATTATCACATCTTAATAACTTTAATATCTCTTACGATACTATTAATGAACACTTACATCGGATCAGCTGGGAATTTATTGAGGATATTTCGTCCATTGATGATTGCATATATACATTTAATGAAATCATTCTCTTTGTGATTGTGGCATTTGTTCCGACAAAGCTCAGAAAGAAGAAAAGTGACAATTTCCCCGCCTGGATGAGCAAGCGTACCAAGTCGTTGATTAGTAATAAGAAGCATTTACACAAGACCTATAAGAACTCCTTAAATATAGATAATTATTCAAACTTTACGGAAGCAAGGAAATATTGCAAGCTTGCTATTGAACACGATAGAAGGAACCACATAATTGGTGTCGAGCATAATATTCTAAACAATTCCCCAGAGCAATTCTGGACGTTCGTAAAATCAAAGTCAGAATTACACAATCATGACATTCCTTCAAAAATGCACGATGCTACAAACAGATGCGATGATATCAACGGCATAGCCAATCTTTTTGCGGACTCCTTCGAGAATGCGTACTGTGACCATCCGGAAAATGCCGCTAGAACCACATGGGACTCTCAACTAGAGGGTTGTGTTAATTTCATGTGTGTCATCACCGAACAGGAAGTAATTGATAAATTGGGCTTACTTAAAGCGTCCTCGAACCCATGCTCGGACGGCATCCCTGCAACATTTGTTAAAAACTGCGGTGAAAGCCTTGTAAAACCTCTAACATTGCTGTTCAATAAATCTCTACAGACTTGTTGCTTTCCTAGTGTTTGAAAGGTTTCATCCATCACACCCATATTCAAAGAGAAGGATCGCTCTCATGTTGGAAATTATAGACCGATTAGCATACTATCGGTGATTCCCAAACTGTTTGAACAGATTGTCACAGATAAGCTTTATTGGACGGTCAAAAGCATTATTATTGACGAACAACACGGCTTCGTCAAACACCGATCAACCGCTACGAATTTATGTGCGTTTTCGGAATATGTCATCGATAACCTGGAACGCAACGGGAGTGTTGACTGTATTTACACCGATTTCACTAAGGCCTTCGAATGTGTACATATTAAACGATTAATATCGAAGTTGGATAAACTTGGAATTGGAGTTAAGTTGCTGAATTGGATTGCCTCATACTTGTCCGATCGACGCCTAAGGGTCAAAATTGCAAATTCGTATTCGCACAATATAGAGGTCAAATCTGGAATCCCTCAAGGTTCTCATCTTGGTCCGTTGTTGTTTATTTTATACATCAACGACATTAAATCGGTTTTCTTACACTGAAAATTTTTGTTATATGCAGATGACTTAAAAATATTCAAGACTGCAAATTCCATTCACAAATACGAGTTAATTTGCCAGGATCTGCTCAGATTTGAATCATGGTGCACAGCCAACTTCATCGAAGTAAATATTACCAAATGTAAGCTTCTTTGCTTTTCACGGAAAACAAGCCATTTAAAGAACTTGTACAGATTGTTAGATAATGCTAATAATAAGAACATGTTTCAAGTTTCAAAGATATGGGCGTAACGGTGGAGTCCAATTTTAGTTTCACTTCTCACTTAAATGACATTATCGCCAAGGGTAACAAAATGTTGGGTTTTATCCTTAGACATACACATGAGTTTTCCAACTTGAGAACCTTAAACTTATTATTTGCCACGCATGTTAGATCGCATATCGAATACTGCTCAACTGTTTGGAATCCACACCACTCGACATACATTGATCGTTTAGAAAAGCTTCAAAGAAAATTCGTAAATTTCGTATGCTTTAAATTCCACATATGCTTTGATGTCGATTACGATATATATGTTTTATGTTCAAAATTTTAAATTACACATTAGATTGCCCGGATTTATTGGTCAAGTTTAATCTTTGGGCTCACCCCCATGTGGTTTGTAACCCGAATCTTTTCTTGACTAATTTTCACAGGACGACATATGGGATGCACTCGCCAGCTACAAGACTACAAAATTCTGCCAACAAGCTCAACATTGACTATTTTGATAAGTCTATGACGCGGTTCAAGCATTACCTAAGGCCTCTTTTAGGCATGTAATCGTAGGAAAATGTGGTTTTGTTACTTGATATTTGTTATCATATTATTGTATATTTTTGTATATTGTTATAAGGAGGTATTCCGTAAATAAATGAATAATAATAATAATCATTTTTAGAATAATACGCAACTGTTAAGAATATTTGTTATTATTACCCTTAATGGTTATAATAAATGTAAATATTGCTATGATTTACATTTTTGATTAAATTTTGAGTTTAAATATTTAACCACTTAGATCAAAAGCTACTTAAATTAAAATTATATGCGACTGTAACAAATACCTTTTCTGTTACTTTTAGTCTCTCTCTCTCTTCCTTATTTAAAAAATATTGTATAAATAATAATATTACTTAAAATAAAGTGAGTTTTTGTGCATGTTCATTTTTATATTATTTAAACCTGTTAATTCAACTTTTATGTACTATAGAAAATTGTTATACAATTCGATTATTACATTATCATCTATTTGGTGCTATTTTTAGCCCTGACCACGAAGATAAAACCAATACTGGATAATACACATAATATAGTGTGGACGCAAATGTTTTTACTTTATGTAACTTATTATATCGAAGAATTTAAGAAATACTTTACTTTAAAGTTTCGATTTTTTGCATTGAAATCTCGTAGATATTAGATACATTCAATAAATTTGCCGGTGCGTAATAGTTTAACCCTTTCAAAACCAGGGTACACTATAGTGTATTTTTTATTAAATAATTTTATTAAATTATTTTGAAGTTGGTAACAAACTTATATGCTACATAGCAATATATAGCAATCGTTTTACAATAATAGAACCACGAAGAATTCAATAATTCTTTTTTTCAAAAAATGATTGCTATCTAGCATATATAAGTTTGTCACAAACGAAAGTTAAAAAGAAGAGTACAGGCTATACAGAGTAGATACTATATTTGGTTTTTAAAGTGGGGTACCAAAAGATAGGAGAGCAAAAGTGGGATTGCAATTAGGAAAAAACTAAAAAAAAAAATATAAAACACATGGAAGAGATAAACGAAAGAATGATGAAATTGGAGATTGATTTATGAGGGTATAATATGATAATGATTGTAGTCTATGAACCAACGATGATTACAATGCTGCAGCAAAAAATAGCGGCACTCCTTGATACCATAAGAAACAGAAATAAAATTCTTCTAATGGGAGACCTAAACGCAAGAATTAGGAAAAATCACAATAGTAAAGTTGTGGAAAGATTTAGAGTTGAAATAATAAATAAGAATGGAGAAAGCTTGATAGAGATGTGCCATAGATTTAAACTGATGATTACAAATGGCTTTTTTCAGCATAAAGCAACCATAAATTTACTTGAATTCAACCAACTCGAAAACTCATGTCAATAATCGACTACATAATACAAAGACAAAAAACAACTTTACGGGTAAAGGATGTCAGAACAATGAGAGAGTAAGAGTGCGGATCAGACCACATGCTGCTTAAAGCCAAGGTGTTTTTTAAATACAAAAGTTTACACAAATTGAAGAAAGGGGCGCATTTCAACTAGACCAAAAATAGTACAAACTTTAATTACTCCATGAAGATTCTATAAGGTTCCTATATGGCTACAAAGTTACAGAGTGGAATTGTTGGAAGTGTAAAGAAGAGTTACAAAACAATTAATAGAATAGTGCACGAAACCGCAAAAGAAGCGCTGGGCGAAAGAGAAAAAAGAAGAAGAATAGAAAAGTTCTGGTGGAATGCTGATGTAAAAGCTTTAATACAAAGGAAAAAAAATTTACTACAAATGGTTAATGACGCAGGATCCAAGAGCTAGAAGACTGTAGGCTACTATAAGTAAGAAGGTAAAAAAAGAAGTTAACAAGGCAAAAAACGACGTGTGGACCAGAAAATACAGCGAAATCGATAAATATATCGAAGGTATGCAAACTCAAGAAGCGTGGAAGACAGTTAGAAACCTTAAACAGAATAATCACAACTTAACGAACATACAAATCGTGAGAATGGAAAATTGGAAAAAAACACTGTGAAACAATATTGAACAAAGATAGATATAAATTTGAAAGAACAGAAATGACAAAAACAACACAAAGCAACGAAAATGAAATTATATCGAGCATCACAAAACAAGAAATCTATCAAGCCTTAAAATATATGAAATGTGGAAGATTTCCCGGCCTCTTAGAGGTATTCTGATTGACCTAATAAAGAATGCCCCGTTATGTCTCATAGATTTGATACATACAATGTTTTATAGGTGGTAAAAGTTACCATACGAATGGAAAGTGGCTTACATTAAATCTATATATAAAAAAGTAACAACTACAGAAAGATTAGTATGTTATCCTCAATCAGAAGACTGTACATAGGAAAATATTAAAATTGCGATTGGAGGGCGAGATCGACATATGGGAAGAACAAAGTGATTTTACTACAGGAAGATCGTGCGTAGACAACATATTTTCAATTCGCCAGCATCTAGAGAACAAAAATACTACAAAAGAGGTAGAGATCCGCACCTCGTTTTCGTTGACCTTGAGAAGGCATATGATGCTGTTCCTATTTTGGAATTATTCAAAATTCTCTTAGATCTAAACATCAATAGAAAATATATTAAAGCTATAGCAAATTTTTATCGTGAAAATTAGAGTAGGATTAAAATCGGGAAAAATGTGTCTGAATGCTTCAACACAAATAAAAGGTTTAAACACGGTTATTGCTTGTCACTAACTCTGTTTAAAATCTGTATAAATGTAGTCCTAAAAGAATAGCAAAGAAAGCGTAGCCCAATGGGAATAGACGTAGATGGTGATATGCTTCAAACAACTTTCCTGTTTGCGAATGACCAAGTAGTGAGTGACCCAAGATGAAGAAGACATCACAGTAAATTTGGAAAAAACCAAATATCTGGTAGTAAGAGAGTAACGAAGAGACCTACACATAGAGAGTCAAACTATAAAAGCAAGCAGAGAGTACAAATATTTGGGTGTGATTATATCTAGAGAAGGAAATTGTCAAAGAGAGATATTGAGCGGAATAGCACAAGCAAAACAGGTCACACCAAGATTAAATTCGGAATACGAAAAACGCCATTAATTTTCTACTTTCCTCCCCACCTTTCACTTCTTTCCCTTTACAAACTTTTAAAAATCAAAACTTGCAAATATTTCAATTAAGTACAGGGCTGGTCAAAATAATTTCGTAAAACGACAATATATAAAATGACTACGCGATTCAAAAATTTTACTACATATCAATACAGTAAGAGTTCAGACATACTAATTTTTAATTGTATGTTTTTATAATGTACAATATTGGTAACGTGCGTTATTATTATTGATTTCAGTCAGCAAAATATTTTTGTACTTTTTTAAATAAAGGTAAACGACGTCCTACATTACATACAGTATGTCATTTCTTAATCAGAAACTAGAATGAACTAATGACGTAGAGACAGATATTTGAATCAAACTTTATAAATAAAAGCTATCAAGTTTTTTTTAATAGCTTTCTGATGATAAACAAAATATAAAACAACTGATATTATGTAATCAATCATTAAAGTAAAATAAAGATTAGATAGACGAATGCCTTATAAAGATTAATTATTTTGATTTTTATTCAAAAGTGTGGTATTTAATTATAGCCATAAATTGAAAGCAATTCCGACCGTTACGATATTGTATATAATTCTAAAATAATAAATTATATTTATTTTTAAATTAGTTTTTAACGTAGGCGTAGTAGTAATAATTAATAACTACATTTTATTATAAAATTATTATTTAAGGTGGTTGGGAATCGTGAGTAAAAAAGCGAGGGAAAATAGCCAATGCTTTTATTGGAAAGCAAAAATTGGAGAGGTACCAACTACTTCTACAAAATTAAATTTTGCTATGAGAATAATTAAGTTTAAAACGTGAAATTATTTATAGATTATTTAAATTGAATTGAAATGAAATTTCAATTGTAATTGGATGATATTTTTAAGAATCACAGCTAGATATAACTGACAGACAGAAAAAGAAACGAAGATATGCGACAAGAGCTAGAAATCGAAGAACTTAACAAACAAATAGAAGAAAATAGATTAAATGAAGCAAACATCTAGATAGAATGACTGCCGAGAGAATTCCTATGAGAGTGTGGCGCTACACACGAAAGGAAAGAAAAAATGTCGGGAGCCCAAAAAAACGATAGGCACCTGAACAGGTCATAGAACATAATCATTGAAGTGACGAAGAAGAAGATGTTTGCAATTAAAACTTTTTATCACAGGCATAATATTTTAATACACAAACTACTCACACTTTATGACCTCAATCAATTAGTCCCTGAAGCAACTATCCATTCTGAACATTCTTTAACAAGATGATTATTGCGCAGAATGTTTTGAGAATTACAATTTTACTAAATCGAAATTAGATTGGATTCAATGTGAGATCTGTCGAATGTGGTTGCATGAAACTTATACAACATTCAAAAACTATTGTCTGAGATGTACAAAGTTAAAAATCCTGATTTCTGGTTATAATTAATGCTAATGCCAAAGTTGATTGCCATATTGTTCTATTTTTTTAGATAAATAATAATATTTTACTAATAATTTACCTAACTTAAAGTTTGAAGTCTATTTTTGTTACATTTTTATAGTTTAAAACGTTAAAACTTAATACTATTTTATAATCATCATTAAATATAAGTTTAGGTAGCGTAACTCGGTAACCGTCATTTAGGCGACGGTCAATTAGGCGACGTCAATTGGGCGACGTCAAATAGGCAACGGTCAATTGGACACCGGCTTTTTGGGCGATGTCTTATTAGGCGACCCAAACTAGGCGACCGGTCAAATAGGCGACGCTTATTTCTTTGGAATTTGACCCGAGGTCCACAAATTTCTGCAATTACGTTTTACCACTTGTATTTCTCATCCTCATTTGTTCATGTTTTTAGATAAGTTGAAAGGAATTCAAAAGTCGTATGACATAGATTATGAACGAATTATTGCAAGACATGAACCTAATCGAAAGCGAGCAAGGTATGAAGAAGCCGATGAAAGAATTTTGGTTACTGTTGCATATCCCATCCCACGATTTTAACTTTTTCCTATTGACTATTGGAAAGAGGACAATTTTCTGAGTATATTAACACAAAAATTATTGTGGATTATGCAATAGTTGTCGAAATAACAGCATTTTAAAATTACGAAAAGCAGGCAAATGTAATATGATATACCCGATGTGTGACGGTCGGTCTCACGTTGAGGTACGGTCTCGTCGGTAACGGTCTCATTTTGTTGACGGTACGTGTGCTTCGATATAGTCTTAATGTTGTGTTCATTCGATGTCGACACCCGTACGAGTTCTATGGCTTCGAGTTCCACCCTTGGCGAGTTCTGTCATTTTTCAGGGATATTTTTAAATTTTTTTGCCTTACACAAAATCGGCTAATCATGCAGCCGTGTTAAAAGGTGTATCTAAAATACATGTAAATTTAAATTTTTCAAATTCAATTTTTTCGAGAACTAATTTATAATCCTACAAAATTTTTGTTCTAGTATGCTTAGAAAAGTGTCCTTTCACGTATTTTCAATAGGAAAAAGTTAAAATCGTGGGATATGGGATACGCAACAGTACCCAGAATTTTAAATAAGGTTCTCCAATACCACAATTCAGAAAATATTATAGAATACCTTCGCGGTTTATCCTACAATTATAACATGGATTGAAAATTGTTAATTTTTGTATATAAATATACAAGATTTATGTATTAAATAATTTAAAAATAAATTTTGTAATTAAATACTATTTTTATTCATTTATTTTATTAAAAATTTTTTCCGAATTTTCAGTCTTCAAATTTGTACGTCACCGTCGCCTAATTTGGGTCGCCTAATAAGACGTCGCCCAAAAAGCCGGTGTCCAATTGACCGTCGCCTATTTGACGTCGCCCAATTGACGTCGCCTAATTTACCGTCGCCTAAATGTCGCGTACCGAGCGTAACTCGATATCAATCTTATCAAATTTTTTGGTTTTTCTAAAAAATTTGATATGACTATTTTGTAATGTTGATTAATATTATGATTAGTACTAGATAAGAATCTTAGTAAATAATAAAGACTGATTATTTAAATTGATATAAATTTGTTTCTATCTAAAAAAATCAGTCTATCCCAGCACGAGGCAAGTATCTCCATAAGCATTTTTAACCTTAGCCTACTATCCGCTACAGTAGGCAACTATCCATTTTTTGAGACGTCAAATAAAACAGGATTTACTCAAAACCAATATTAATTATGATTACAAAAATAGGCTACTATAAAATATCAAAGACTTATGTTTTGATATACATGTTGCATTATTCTTAATAAGTACATATTTTTTAATAATAGAGCTGTTTTGAAAAGTGGGGCAACTATCTAGCTTTTACCCTATTCAAATTATACACATATGATTGTAGTTTTAATAACATATAACAAAATCAGCAACACATTATATTAATTATATAATCCTCAAATGATTTATGTAATAGTAAAGTCATCGGTCCGTCGTCACTTTATTTATTTTATTATTCAGGTAATCATTGTTTTTATTTCCTGCTTTCTATGTTTTCATAAAACTTAAAATCATAACCTTTAAAATTTTCATTGCTGCATATTACTTATTATTTCAATTCAACCATATTGCGCTAAAATTAAGTAAATGCTATATGAATGCTTAAACAATATTTTGTTTTACTTCTCAACCTTAGGGTGGAAAGTGGTCACTTCCCGACCTGCAATGTCGCAATGTCGGTAGGCAAGATTTTGAACTAACAAAAAATGTTTGTTAATAAAATGAAATTTGATGATATTTAATTATTTACAAACTGTAAATAAGTCAACTAACTTAACGCTCGGCTGTATGAAGCATTTTTTACCTCGGCACTTAATATACTAATTTTTGTTGTGTAAAAGTTTGTAAAAAATTATTTTTTCATTTAAGAAGTTTTTTATTTAATTCTTTCTGTTTTTGTTTATTTCATCTGTATCAAATCTTTCGTTATAAATATCTTTCGTAAGAACCCATGCAAAAAGTTTTAATTTTGTCAGAAACTAGATGGTGATATCTGAAATTTTAAAGATGTATTACAAACAAACGAACATTAATTTGTCTAAAATTTAAACAATTTCTGTTTTATTTTATTGTAAGTTCTCAATATACTTTATGTTGGTCATTATGTTCGTATCACGTTCGTATACAAAGCGTTGGCAGACAATAGCTCATGTAAAAATTTACATTTTTCAGGAAACAAGTAAAACTTTAAAATTTGGTTTGAGTTTTTATTAAAACAATGCTTTTAAATATAACATTTCGGAGAAAGTTTTGACTATACTACTATTATATTTCGAGTCAACAATTTTTATGAAAAATCTGGTAGCAGTTTTTAAATTAATTGATAAAATTTTATTTCTATCTTCTTTGCAATGTTGGGTTTTGAGGAAACCAGCAATTATATTTTCAAAGTGAACAATATTGTTAAAGAACATTTAGTTCTCTTAACGTCTTAACCACATTAATTATTAATTTAAGTGGTTTTACCCAAAGGCCACAAAAACTATACATATAAAATAAAAAAAGTTATTTTAAATAATCAATTAAAATTTTTCAGAGAACTAAAATTGTAATGTTTTGAGGAAATGATTTGGTAATTTTTGATTTAACCTTTAATAAAATATCGGATAAATTACAAAGAATTTAAAGTTAATTTTTAACCACAGCAAGACCTCACTTTGTGGACGCGATATGTATACTTATGTTATGCTATTGATATGATTCATTTCATTTCAATATACAGTTAAACTATTCTATAATCGGGAAAAACCCGCCAAACCTAATTTTTTACTTTATATATCGTCGGTTTAAAGGTAAAACTCACTATATAAGTTACAATTTTGAAAAAAATTTGTTTTTACATTAAGTACATCAGGGGATTAGATTATTAATTATTAATAGAGTTTAAAAAACTTACTCAACTACAGGTTTTCCCAAAAAATCAACTAAATCAAATGCAATACTGATTTTTAAAGTAAAAAAATATCTTTAAACTCAATTATCCATAACATCAATTATGTTACTTAGTGAGTTTTACCTTTAAACCGACGATATACTAAATGTATTCCATAACCAACGGCTAAACGTAGAATCTCAAACACATCACAAATAATATGACAACTGATTAGAATAATGAAACCTATGATTTTATGATCTGCATTCCACGTGCAGTGCACCAAATTACAAATACACTTACATACACATACATTTCAATAATAATGTTAAAATTTTGGATTTTACACTTTGTGTCTACCAAACATTAATTCAGTGCACGTGGAATTTTTTAATGAAATTATAAAACGGATTAAATAAAATATTTTGACAATTACAACCACTCTGAAAAATTTTAATTTAATAGACCATAGAAGTTAAATTTATATTTTACCATTAACTATCATTAACCATTTTTTAATTAGATCAGTTGGTTCTCAAACTACTGAAACTCCTTTTTTTATTGTTGCAAAATAAGAAAATTAATCGGCTAAAGTTTTTGTTAAAAATGTTGGTCATTTGTTGTTTTTAATTCAACAGAAACTTAATGGCGCCATTTAAGAATTTAAACTACAAGTTATTGCAGTACTTGAAAACATTTTACCTGAAATAAAAACACTTAAAAATGTTGTTTCTAAAGAATTGTTACGTGGTTAAAAAATTTTGCACTAATCTTCTTTATTCACTAATGAGATTAATTTTTTCAGATTCAAAACATGTAAATTATACAATGCTCTTAGATTTCATCATCAGCAGTTGGAAAATTTAAGTTTAGAAAATCTTAACATAGCTAAATTAGAAAAAAAAATATAAGATTTTAATAACAAGAAACTGCATTATTAAATATTTGTTCTAACCATTCAGCTGCTATCAAAAATTTAGTGAGAACTTGTCAACGTGCGGGATATAACGGCGCTTTTACACGAAATTGTATTTCGTATTTAAAATTTATCTAAATTTCTACTTATGTAATGATAACCTGTTGCTTTTTAGTTTCGAATAATTTACATGATCTGACTCTTATTATACTATAGTAAACATAATGTCATGTTCACGTGAATACTATGATATTTGGATACAGAATACGTAGTTAATACAGAAATTCTACAATAATATTAATTGTTAATTGTTTAACCAATTTTTTTAATAGGGATAAAATAAAATCTGCATGAAAACACTATACAAATTATTATAATTTTCTTATTAAGAAAGTTAAATGGGTACGTATAGATAGTTATTGGTTTGCATTTTAAAAATGTATATAATTATGTGATTTATAGTTTTAACAATGGAAACCATGAAAATCGGAAAATACATAATAAAGACATTTATCTGATTTTTACCACAAACCTCATACATTTACAAAACAGTCTAGTATATTAGACGAATAACTACTGATATTAGTACCTGGTTCGAATCCGAAAAAAGTCTGAACTTCCTTATGATTGTCTCCATGTTTCGGAAGGCTCGCAAAGCAAAGCAGGCGATTCCCCTGCGTTGATAATAATTTGCCTTTATCGAGAATAAAAATGCACATCTAAGAAAAACTTAACAAGCTATCTCGGACATAAAACAATTAATATGTATATGAGTTCGGAACATCACCGTGGTTGATGTTGGAAGAAAACATTTGTAAGAATCGATCCCTACTCTCTAGTATGTATGTCTACAGTATTCAATTGTTAAATTTAGTAAAATTTCACTTTTAACTTTTAAAAAAGCAAATAAAACAATTAAATTGCTTACTATTTTTTGTTAGCCAAAACCTACCTTAGATTCTCCTTCGGTTACGTAATAATTCAAATCTGCTATTCTATTTCTGAGTATTTGTAGAGAACGCTGTGCGTCAGAAAATTTGTCTGTAAATTCTTCTATGTCCATTTGAGTGTTTTGAGTATCGACTGGAACACCGCGATTAGATCTGCACACACACTTATCAGATTTTTGACTGTTAGTACTGCTGATATCGTCGCATGATTCGTCTATCTGGCAACAAAGTCTTTTCTTATTACTTGAACTGTTAGCTTGTGGCGGAGTGACTTCACTAAAGCAACGTTTTTGAGATTGTGTAACAGAGAGTTTTTTTGAAGCAGACGAACTTCTTTGCTCTTGTGAAGTACTTCTTCTACTGTTTTGATAATCGTCACTTTTAACTTTAGATTTTTGTTCGTTTTCTGTGCTTGTAGATTTAATTTGTTTGTATATGCACTGACATGTTTGTGTTCCTTGAGGAGAAGAATCGACTTTCTTTTTGGGGATTGGACGTGATAAGGTTGGAGGCTATGGCGACAAAAATTATACAAATTAGTTTTTACAGTTAAAATATAAAAAAAACTTTCGTACTTCACTGTAATAAATACCTGGCGCCCTAAGGTAAAATTTAACTTAAAAAAACTATAAAAAAAGTTTGATATTGTCATAGAAAGGATTATGTTTTTACTGGAGGGTTTTGAGATTAGTTAATGTTATATCAGCAAACAGCAAGTAAATTGTTAAACGCAAATAAAAGTATCTTTACTTGGTCTTATTTATATTTTAAAATAAGTAAAGCATTTAAATAATATCAATATTTCTACTAACCTCTGGTCGTTGAGGAAATCTTTGATGACAGGGATGTGTAGATTGCTTATATGAATGATTTTGTATATGTGCAAGTTGATTGAACGCAGCTACATTTCTTATGAGATCCTCTGCATCTTGAGAAAATTTATCTAAAAAGTCTTCCACAGCAGGATTCATTGTATTTATTTTTTATTAGTGCTTTATACAAATCAATCCCATATTTTTTTAAATATATTATATTAAATGAATGATAATTTTGACGTTTAAAATGATTGACGTTCAATGAAAAAGATATCAAGTGTACCGGTATTCGTAAATAATTGAACATTTTAAAAATGGAAAACCTCCATAAAAGTGCTTAAAAGTTACAACTTCTTTAAAATATTTTATAAAATTTATGAATGCAATACTTAATCAATTGAGACACTACGAGAGTAAGATGGAAACATAATTTCTAAGTGATTGTTCATGGAATTCCTTACAAATTTGGATCTCATTCGTAATTTGCTTAGTGACATAGACTGTAGATAAGATAAGAAATATACAAATCAAAGATGAGACATTATCATTAATTAAGAAGAGAAGAAATCTTTTAGGACTATTTCTTTTTATAATTCATTTGTTTTTAATGTTTTAAAGTAGTAAAAGCTTACTGACACTTTCCCATGAAATTTTTCTAAAAATTTTTCTAAATGGCCATTATTTGATTAGTAGTTAGACTTATAAACTTGAAGCAAATAGTAAAGTACTGGTATTTTGCTATCTAAAATTTAATAGCAAAATATCTGAAATTTTTTTTGCCATTTATTGTTCTAAAATAGAAACATTTATTTTTATTGGTATTTCTATTGAGCAAGTTTCTCTTGGATTATATGTATAGTGAATTATTAAGATTAAGGTCATGGTTATTTGTTTCCACCAGGAACTTACTTCTTTAGATTTTTCTATAATATATTCAAAATTTTTATTATTATTTATCGAAAGAAATATGTTCTTGCCACAAATATAAGATTTATAGAAATATTTTTACTATGGTATTTCTAAATTGCAGTATAATATTTACATCTATTTATCACCAAATATTTGTAACTTACAAAAAAACAATATTGTAAAGCTGCCAACAATTTTAACGGTTAAAATATATCACATAATGAAAATTAATTTTTCGCATTGCATTAAAAGCATTAAAATATGTTGTTTTTTTTCTGAATTACATTTATAATATGGGTCAATAGATTTTTTAAACGAGGCCTATGTCAAGATAAATAGTGTGTGGTTGTGCGTAAAGTATTAAATTTTTACTTACTGCATGGATATATTTAGAAAGAACTTGGGATACATAAGTGTTTCGGCGTCGAACATAATATTGCTACATAAGCTTTAGTAATGAAAGCACGAATTATTATTAACCGCGAATAATATTATAATAGTTATATAGTTTTCGTGTATTATATTATTGTAAATGTGTTAAAAAATAATGTGCGATAATATTCATAATGACTTCGAAAGGTTTAAGACGGAAAAAATCTTCACTCTCGGAAGTTAAAATTGCTGTTATTGGCGCTCCGTATGTTGGAAAGAGTGGTAAGCAATTCCATTTAATGTAGATAAATATTGTATGCAGTAAATAATAAACTTTATTACTAATATTCAGTTTTGATTGGTTACATATACTATATAGACAATCTTTTAGTAGATACTATTTACATTTTGTTAATAAATATTATTAAATATTATACAAAATATTATACAAAAGTGGTTTTGAAACCTGAAAATAAAATAAAAATGGGAAAATTGATTTTCAACGGCAGCTATATTTACATTTTATATTAACTAAATCTTTAATTTCATGGTATCTTTTCAAGTATTTCTAAGCAAAAATGTTTAAACAATAATATTATTAAACATGTGGGCTATATAGTGTAATTTAAAAAGTTTTTTTAATTTCATTTTATAAATCGCAATTAATGCAATAAAAATTTTATCCATTTTGTTTTGTTATCGTCCAAAGCTGAAGTGTTTGTTAACCTTAGTTCAACGCCCGAGAATGTTTTATATCTCACATAATATTTAATATCTACTAGGTATCCAATAATTCTGAATTAAAACATATACTTAGAAAAACATCTGAGAAGCAGAAACATGAAATGGCTATAGTGGAGTGCGTGGCAGCCGAAGACTGCCTTAAAACTCCTTCATCTGATGTTAAGAGTACATGACATTGGGTAATTCTTGTGGGATTACTTATCCCGTAAGTGGCCTAGAGCCTTGACACGTTGTTCTACTATACTTAGAAGTATGAGTAAGAAAGGAACAACAAGGGAGTCGTCCTACGTACACAACTCAAAACAAACACTCTTTCACTATTTATTTATTAACAGTTTTTATCGCTAATTCCATCTGAAGGAAAAGGATTAGTATTTTTGTATTGGGGGTAAGTTTATCTTTAGTTCCAATGAGCTGGGAAGCTTAATTTTGTCGTTGGTGGTGAGGAAGCCGATTTCTATTGCATTTTGATCTTCGTGGGGTTGTGAAACTCTGTAATTTAATCGGTTAAGTACTTATAATGAATAATTTTGATACTTATTGATGAGGGGGAGGCGGGGATGCTCCTAGGTCGTTTGTAGAGGAGGATCAACGTCGTATTGGTCTAGGTTGGCGATGACAGGGTTCCGGGATTTTTGACAATTGACGTATAATTCTTCGGTTAAATTCAGGATGAAGTCAAGAGATTTCGTTTTTGTTTCGGCTTAGATTGTCCTGTTTGGCTTCATGTAGTACACTTTCACTATTTTGAGCCTCGCGATGTTTTGTACCACTTAGAGTCTGTTCGTCTGACTTTTGTACGCGAAAGCCCACGCCGGAGCTGCGTAGATTAAAATCGGTCAGATTAGAGCTTTATATAACCTTATTTTAAGATTTGTATCCAATAAGCTGCATCTCCTAATCATAGGGTCCAATGCGACCATGGCACCTTTTGCTTGGCTGTTTATGGCGTTCATATCTTTGAACAATGTCAGGTTCTTGTCCAAGTTTACCTCAAGGTATTAGGTGGATTTTACTTATGGTATCTTCTTGCCAATAATTGTCACGTCTTCTTCGAATTCTTGGCGGCGTTTGGTGAACATAACGACTGCACTCTTTTCCGAATTTACTTCAATGCGCCAGATTCGGTACCAGGTCTCCATCGCGTCTAAGGCTTTTTAGTCTCTTCTTATTACAATGATGGGACTTAGGGAGCTGGCGATGATAGCATTATCGTCCACGTAAAGTGCTCTTTTTTTTCCATTTGTCTTGGGTAAGTCGCTGATATAGATGTTAAACACGGTCGGTGCAACGTTAAACTTCATACGGTTACAAATACCATTTTTGGCTCTACCGATGATAATGGTACATAGGCTAGCTCTTAGGTTTCACTCACTGTCGGAGACGCTAGGTAGCTTTGCAGCTTTGTGAGTATTTTAAAAGATGTTGAGGCTACGTAAAAAAAGAAGATTGATTTGGGCGCCAGTTGGGCAATGAAACGACTACACAAATTCCAGTCACTCCACTATTACAACAAAAAAATAAATGATAAATACAAAAGAAATTTGCACACAAAGATAGATTTCCAAAAAAAATGCAAAACAACTGTTATTCAAAAAAATGACTTATCAAAAAGAAAATGATTGCAGCTTACCGCTGCAATCGCAATAAGCCGGTTCACAGATGAAAGTAGTTTCCTTAGTCCTGATGAGCTTACGAAATTAGCGGATGACCCAAGTTGGCTTAGTATTTTCCTAAAGATGAACATATAAAGACAATCAGGCCAAAATCAAGTGACTATGGTCACTTGTAAAAAAAGTTTTAAAACTCTGTTAGCAGAAAACACCAAAATTATTCGTTTAACGTAATTTGTGAACACACTTCGTAAAGAACAAAAATTGTCTGCCAAATGTTGCCGACTATCATTGATAATCGCCATTCGCAAATTTCACCATCAAACAAATTCAAACACAAATTATTTGCAAATCCAAAAATTATCCCTAAATTATTGTAGGATCAAACAAAAAGACTCATCTAACCAAATCAGGAATCATCCATTCACAAAACATTCACGTTCTTACAATAACCAAACCCGAACCGTCGCATTCAAACAGAAAGCCACATGGGCATCGCCATCTAACATATTTTAACTTAAAAATTAAACACCTACAAAAACCTACTATATTATCCAGAGTATTTACAAAAACAAAATAAAAACAATTTCAAAAAATAAAAGATAACAGTTGACTGTTACTTCCTTACAGTTGACTCCCTTCAACTGTGTTCTCGACCAGTTGTTTGAGTAACACTCGGATGGGTGCACAATAAGCTTAAGCTTCAGTGCAGTGGGGACATGTACCACAGCCTGTTACTAATAATAAATAATAATAATACATCGGTGACAGTAAGGACCTTTGTAGCACCCCGGACGTGATTCTTCTTTCTGAGGAGCGGATTCCTTCTAGTTTAACTCTGAATTTCATGTTCTTCAGATAGAAGGCTGTTAATTGCATCAGCGCGGGTTGGATTTTGTCTTGGAACATTTTGAAAATGAGTCCCTTGTGCCAAACCTTATTGAACGCTTTGGAGACCTCCAGAAATATCGCGGCCGTTGATTCCTTTCTGTCGTAGGATAACGTGATTTGCTCTATGATTCGCAGTGGGATTGATGGATAATGGAGTGTTCAGAACGGAATCCAAATTGCTCGTTTTGGAAGATCTTGTGAGTTTTAATTTCTTCGCTGAGTCTTGCAAAGATGACTCGTTCTACCAAGTTCCCGATTGTGAAAAGAAGGCTGATTTGTCGGTAGTTTTGGAAGAAAGTTTTGCTTTTAGTTTCCATCTGAAGGCTGCATTGATGATTCCTGTTATCGCAGTGATGGCTTTCTTGGGTAGGTTCTTCAGAACATTGTTTGTTATTTCGTCGGGTCCGGGGGTCGTTGTTTTGTTTGTTTTCTTAGTGGCCTTTTGTACTTCTTCGTAGGAGGCTGGCTTGATTGGGTTTGAGTCTGGTGTTTCGAGGATAATCTTCACTTGCCTATTTATTTCTTCAATGTGAGCATAAGTTCCACCTGCTCGTAGTTGAGGCTAAGGTGGGTTTCCAGAGAGTCTGCAAAAGTGTCCGATTTTTCGATGTTGTAGTGGGCCATTCCTTGAATGCCCTGGATTAGCGGAATTGTTTCTTGTGTTCTTCGTATCGATTTTACTATTTTCCATACCGAATTGTTCTTGTTCAAAAGGCTATTCAATTTCTTGAACCAGTTCTCCTTACGGAAGTTTTTCAGTGCGGTTGTCACTTTGTTCTTGAGCTGATTTGCCTTGTTTCGGTCATCCGAGTTCCATTATCTTCTTGTTGTGCAAAGGGCGCTCCGTCTTTCCTTAATCATTTTTTTTGATGTGGCTGAGGAGGGGGGTGGGTGGGGTGATTTGCTGTCTGCAGACAGGTACTGATCTGATTTTTGAATGTGTTTACATTATTTTCCAATTCTTTCTTCGATTCGATGATTGGGATCTTTTCCATGTTTTGCTTCAGGTTGTCTTGGAAAACTGGCTATGCAATTCTATCCACAGAACGTTGTTCGACTTCTAAGCTGGTTTGTTTGATGAAATAAAGACTGCGTAGTGGTCTAATTCCAGTGCGGGTCCCACTTTTAATTGGTATTAGAGGTTTACGTTTTTCAGTACTATATCTAGTACATCGTTTTGATGCGATCCTTGTACCCCTTCGTGCTTTGGTTCTGGCAGTCCACCATGATGTTCAGGCGGGTTGCTAATTTCTGTGAAGCTCTACCTGCCGGGTTGGTTTTACGTGAATGCCAGTTTAGATGCTTGACATTTATGGCATGATTTTTGGGCGGTTTCCTGCTAGAAGGGCTTTAATGTTTTCTACTGAGAGAGGGATCGCACGAAAAAAATAGAAAATGTTACTGTATTTACTGTTATTAAATACATTATAAAATAATGTTACTGCATAAAATAACCTATAAACACTATACGATAAACTTATAAGACAAAATTAGACCAATAGAACTTTATTTATCTATATCCAAAAGTGCACCTTTCCGGATAAATCGGTACTTTATAAGATAATAAGTGTATCCATTATTTTAGATTTTTTTGTAACCCAGAAATATGCATAACTTAATTTTCAATGTTTTGAGAGTTTCAGGTCATTGGCCTATGAAGTATCTATGTAGTTCTTTAAAGTAGCAGTTTTCAAATTTTTATTTTTTATAATAGAACAATATTTTTAGTTATGACCTATACATTTAGAACATATTCATTACTCCTTGAAAGCTTTAATTCAGTAAGTAATGTAAGTAATAAAATTCTTCATATAAACGTAAGCTATTTTTTAATATTTGATTAAACTCTAAAATTTGAAAATAAGTCAGTTTTTCTGGTACGGTAGGAAACTTTGACAAAGTTTAGTTATTAAAATATTGAAATAAATAAAGAATTTTATCAATAAGTGTGATTTCAAACATACGTTAATGTATGACATAGAGTTTGGTGGCTATATTAAATAAATCGTTAATATTAACATTTTTACTGTGAATAAGAAAGCGGTTAAGTACAAAATTCTCCTAGAACAACTTTGAAAGTATAGTTACGATTGATTATTATTACATTAAATAACCGCCATATTGGATTTAAGCCATTATAGGTCACCTGCCACAAATTCAAACAATACGAATAGCAAGGCATGATTTCAGAGTACCTACGCTACGTAAGGAAGATTTCAGAGTACTAAGCACTCTTCAGTCTTAAAGAACGTGTTCTAGGTGCCTAATTTTGACACCTAAAACACATAAAAGGTTTTGCCTAATTTTATTTTTGCTATTATTTCGGTTTGACAAAAATATTATTGACTTGAGCACTTTTTCGCAATACTCAATTCTGATGGCTGCTAATAATGTTAAGATTAATCTGTTAGAATAAATTTAAATAACATACGCTTTTTGTTCTCTTTTTCTTGTTCTTCTTTTTCTTCTTCTTCTTCATTCGTTTTCTGTTCACTCCTGAACGTAGGCCCTTTCTTTTTCTTTCTATTAAGAGTTTTTAAAAGAGGTGTTGGCAGTTAAAACTACACTCTTGCCGAGCGTGTTAGCAAATTTATAACCCATAGATCACACTTGGTTCTTTAGTAGATCACAACAACGCAGTTAGCGCAATCAAGTAATGAACGCATCTCCAGCTCTGTAGCATATTGAGTTAAACCTTATACCACTCTATTGGTATATACCTTATAATTATGTATACCTTATAAATAAAACAATCAATGGTCAGAGTGATATCTAGACTAAGCACAAAAAAAAACGTAAGAAATTTATTAATTTCAATCTGAAAGTAATTGCAAATTAATTTGAAATCATAAAGGCTTGTCAAGTCTAAAAGAAAGTGGAGTTTCTATCATAATTTTTTCAGTTAATATATAAGTTACTTATATGTTTAAACATTAGCTAGGAAAATTCTAAAGGCCGCAGAAGATTGAAAACTACTCACGTTAATCACTTTGTGCACAACAAGCATTGTTGTAAATGTAAATAACTCTATTTAGTTGAATTCAGCGCAAATAAATGAAAGAATCAATTAGAGAACTAAAAATATAATATCAAAGCTTATAAAATGGCCACCTTGTGCACTGACGGCTCAATCTAAAATGTTATATGTTTTCAATACTACAATAATTTTTATATATAATACATAGAAAAGTTTATTAAAAATAAAATATTATAAATACAAAAAGGTAACTCTTTATTCACATGTAATAGTAACGAGTAATATCGATTCTTCACCCAACTATACTTATGAGTAAAATAATTCAGAAGGTAAAATACCTCAGTACCCTGTAGTCGCCTTCAGTAAACTTATACTCAAATATTATGGTGTGCCGCCACCATCGCGTTGCGGTTGCTAAAAAAATTCACATGAACAAACATGGAAAAAAATGAGAATTAATCAAGTGAATCGAGAAACTTAATTATGTCATACAATTTAATTGTTAGTAAACATGATCGTTCAGAAATTTAATAATAACATACAATAGAAAATTTTCACCAACTTTTATAATATCGCGTCGCGTTTAAAAGAATAAAAATCTTAAAAAATTTTAAATTAGCTATTTGTGTAACCAGTTAAGAAATGCTTTATATTGTATAATAATGTTTACAAAAGATACAAATACGATATAAATAGCTTATTTTAATTGTTAAATCGTAATTAATTGATATTTAATATAAGATTATATTCTTTATCAAAAATTTTACATTTTCGAAATTCGGCTTATTCGGACATGTTATTTTTATTCTAACGTAAAAAATAAATTATTAAATTTAATTAGCGTTACCGTTTTAGTACTACCTATCGACTAAAGTAAAGCAATGTTTTTGCAAGAAAGTGAAACATTATATTTCACAATCGAAATGCATAATAAGATTTTTTGACGTATAAAAAATATTATTTATGCTTTCGTTTTGAATTCCAATTCAATTTTAAAATGAAAAGCGCGTGACTATACTTCAAAAAATTTAAATTAAAGTTATACGCATGAAATAGTTTGTTTATCTTGGCCAGGATTGCTAGCTTACAACAACGCAAATTTGTGATATTCATTGATAGTAAATATACGTCTAATATATTATTATATATTTGTGGAAACCTAAATATACTTTTTTTTATCTATGTAAAAAAACACCTGATTTATTTCTTCGAACCTTTCAGGAAAACGTATGTTAGTCCTACCTATTTTACACGAGTCAATTGCTATTTTGTTTAAGATACTTCTCACATCAAAGTAAGGACATTCTTGTTTTTGTAAAAATATTCTTTTGTGTTTAAATTTATAAAAAGGAAACTCTTAATTACATGTATATTTTATAAATTTTTTTAAACTTGAAATTTTGACAATTGGCCAAACTTACGTAAATATAGAACCAATTCTATATATAGGTATATTATAAACGAGGAACTAATTCAGCAAAATCCGTGATTTGAATTCGGAATTTGGGTTCTGTAATTTAACAAGCGATCATGCTAAACAAACTTTCTTTTATTTTAAACCGATCGTATTTGACTGTTATTGCCGTTGATTATGTGTCGAGTAAAAATTCGGGGTCTAAATATCGCATTTTATGAGAAATTTCTTGATTTAATCTTCCGGCGACCGCAGGAACATTCATTGGTTGCATTAATTTGTATATACAAAGTGTTTAAACAGAATCTTACCTAATTTTAGGAATAAATTTTGTATTGTTTACTCAAAAATAATATTGCAACCTAACTTTCTTAGTTAACACTTTCTGAATCACTATCTTCTATTGCTGGTTCTGAAACCACATTCTTCACAACTTTTGAGGTAGGCAAAGATTTATAATAATGATGAAATATTTCAGGAATTACTACCATTTTGTAAAGTTTCAGTAAATCGTGTTTTTTTATGGTAATTGGTCGAAGTTACTGTATGTCTTTGCAAATTGAAAATTTGTCAAATTCAGAAAACGTCATATCGGTATTGAAGAATCGAAGGCTTATATTTCTCGTATTTAAAATATTTAATTTTTAATCAATTGAGTTTGTTTCTTATGGCAAGTTTTGACAACTGATCCAAATCCAAAAAATCTAAAAATTTTAGTTCTTTAACAGTATAGGGCCTTTTTTATAGACTTGTTCTAGCGATAAGAACATTTCCTCCGAGTCTTTTCAAGTTATACGTACATATCTTTCAGCTGCAGTACTAACATCATTGCTAGGAATTTGCTTTTCTATAATTATTTTACATTTTGTAGTAAATAGTTCAGCTAGAAAAAGATAAGTACTATTTACCTTGTATTAATTTACAAAACTTAGAGAGCTAACCAAAATTAGACTGCAAAAATAAGTTGCAAATGCACTTGACTTGTTTTTGCAAGCAACAATAGTCATCAAAGAGGACTTATCTTATTTTGATCACTTCATATCTCTCGTATTTACTTATCAGTGAATTATCTCATTTTTGCAGAATATTTTAAAACTATTTTTGTGTATTTAGAAATTGCCAAAAATGGACTTATCTTGTTTTGGCAGTAAGCCAATGCGAATATCATATCATTATTGTAAATACCGTATTATGTTAACATTAAAAAATGTCATTTACATGTACCTACTATTTCAAACCTTATTAGAAATTAGTATAAGAGGTAAATTTTTATGATACTTGTATATCGTATAATAAAATAATAGTAATTATTTTCAGTTCAGTTAATAGTTAATTTAGTGTAATTACCTAGTTATTATATTAAATCACGATATTCACACTCTAAAGCTAACAAAAGTAATGTAGACTTGGCATTTGGTCAGAAAAAAGTATTTTCAACATTTTGTCTAGTAACTGTGCAATTTTTTTAAATAAAACGCTTTATTACTGCACTTACCAGCTTTGTATAGCAGTTACAAAGAGCAGTTTTTGTTTCTTTATATTGTACCTTTTATAAAAATAAAAACTACAAAAGATAACATGTAATAGATGCATTAATATTTTTTACACCTAAAACGTATTTAAAGGTTATCTCTAAAACAGTTAAAGGAGTAAATAATTCAAAATATTACAAACTGACCTGTTCTTAAAAAACACAAAGCATTCATAATCATTATTTAAAAAAATATGGTAACATGAAAAAAAATCATTTTGAGAGAAACACCCATACGCATATTAAATTGTTGTCGAGCAAACAATGACAAGTGCAATTCCCTTCAATAATTACTACATCAATCATTCGTAGGGTGAAACATTTTTTAGTACCAACTAGTTATTATATACAGACCGTGCTTTAGCTATTTCGCAAATCATTCCTATGTTTCTTTTATAGATTTTTCTTGTAGAAAAAATTAATTAAACCAAAATTGTAAGTACATCATTAAATTTACCATCGGGAAGGAAATTTCGATGTGTTTGTAAAGCTTTTTAATTAAACGAAACAATGTTTGCAAAAAAGTCTTCCACTTTTTTAACATTTTCTCATTTAATTTTATATATAATTCAAACGACTTTCGTTTTAGACAACAATGTTTGCAGATAATAAAAAAACTTTGATATAAATAAATGTAACAATAACAATGTTGATACTTTTCTTTTCTTGATAGTGACATTCTGTCAATTAGACAGACTTAGGTATACATAATTATGTAAATATACTACCAATTCTTAAATACACAGCATGTCAATTTGCTCCGGAATTCGAGATTTGAACTTAGAATTTCCGCTCTATAAATTTTCTCATAGAAAGAAATAAAATAATAATCAATTTGTAGAGTTTCATTGTACATCTTCCGAAATATTTAATTAAAGTTGTTATTTAGGTATTTGATTGCAATGCTTGATGAAGGGCGCTGGTACAAAAACACTTTCCTGCTTATATTTCTCTATTATTTTAACAATCACAAAATGTTGTTTGTACCTTCTCTCACGAAGCACACGGATCAAGTCATAGTCATGCATCGGCCCAACGTGCAAGTTGTTTTTTCTTCAATACACTAAATTTGCCGAGTAGCGGCAAATTTAAAACTAGTGAGCTTCTAAACAGTATTTATTTACTATTGTTGCAGTGTTAGAGTATTGTCAATTTCTTCATTTCGGCGATAAAGCCGAGGTAAGTACTCTAAAACGAAAGAACTCTGGAACGAAAAAACAAACGGTGTGCGACATTAAAATGGTCTTAATTTTCTTAATTTTTTCTGTTAATTTTTTGTTTGTGTATATATAACCATTAGTACTTTCTTTTTATACAATATTAAATATGTAACATGTAATAATATACTATTGTAATATGTCTTATCAAGTTGCTTGACTTGCCCCTGAATGCGGAAGATGAGACAGTCAGTCTCAGGGTGGGTTCAGAATTCAAGAAAATTATTATTAATACTAAAATTCTTCTTCACAAAACTTTGAAATCGAAATTATTTTTACTTCAAAAATTTTATACTTGGTCAAGGATCGAACTTATAATTTCAAATTATCCACCAAACGTGATATCTTCTAATGCACACGTTGCTTTCTCAAATCTTAATATTCAATTTCAATCCAATTTAACTTCAAAATTATGATTTCATCCAAAAAAAACAGCTCTTCAAAAAAAAAATCATCTTTAATAAAATAAACATAATCTTCTTCTCACAAAAATCATAATTTCATCTGCGGTCACTTTAGACTAAACACTACTCTCATACAATTTACTCTTCAATAACAACGGTATTCAAATACAATATCACCCATTTCAAAATTATTCGCATTTAAAATTTTACTAAAGATCGGGGGAGCAAAATTCAGACCGCCTCCGTTTTCGCCATCTTGGCAAAAAAGCTCCTTCTCTACTCAAACTTCCGTCAACATTAAATTTACAAAACTTTGACCGCCTAATTTGAATTCATAAGCTCTAAAAATAATTACAATTAATAACAGAGGTGGCCAAAAACATTCCTTAACACGACAATACGTATGTAAGTATAAAATTATAGAAAAAGTCGAGTACTCTGTACAAAAGAATCGTTAAAATTCGCTATAGCAAAAATTGGTAACTAAAATTAATAAATATTCGCACAGTATATCGTTCAAATAAATAACATGTTTGTATATTTCGAGATAAATTTTTGTTTACAATTTGAAAATAGTTGCAGCTATTAAATTAGTCGTACTAATTATTTACATAATATATTACATCAGACGGTATTTTTTTAAAGTTTGCGATATTCAAGTCGATTCTATCTATAGTGAGTGCATTATAGTATTTTGTGTATATTTTTATAATACAGAGGACTATTTTTTTTTCATTTTTACAACCAATAGAAATGCCAATGAAGTGAGAACCATTATGTAAGTGGGAATAATGTTACTTACATTATTCCAGCAAGAATAATTTGAGGTAACTGTTTTTGTTTTTTATTTGACGTCTGTCATAATTTTTTCATATTACCACAAGTTATTAAGTTACACACATCCCCGGTGAATTAGCAGTAGGAAGGCACATGCAAAATTTTAGATCTATAGCGGGCAAAAAAATAGTCTAAATCGAATACCACACGAGAGTTCGATAAATTGAAAATAATTTCACATATTTTCGAAAAGTTGTTGCCAGGCAATAGACACGAGAGCCCGAAGGGATCGAGTGGCTATTGCCGAACTATTGTCAGGTGAGGATACAGGAGGGCACTGAATGCTATTGTACCTTCCCTGCTCTTTCTTGACTCACGACCAAAGCACTTTATTTTGTGTGAAAATCGTTACAAATTGTATTGTTCTAAAACAGAATATTTAACATTGCTTCTAGTAGTATTAATAAACTATTTTTGAACACAACATGAAGAGCTATGGTAAAAATCATGAAAGTTGGGGTAATATCCTCTTGTCTTGTTTAAAATAATCGTTTGTTTTTATGGTTTTTCGCTACTTTAAATTACTATTATAACTTTTAAAATATAATAATTAGAAAAAAAAAAGATTCCAGTATTAAATTCTATTTAATAGAGTACTCTAAGAATACATTGTTATCAGATTTTAACATTTACATATGAATCGATCTACAAATGATTGTTACGTTAAAAACGTAGATATTTTCATTATCATAGCTGAAAAATCAGCTTTTACTTTAATCTCTAAAATGAAATTTAAAAGAAAATTTCATTCGCAGACATTACAATTAATATTCTTATAAAAATTTTATTGTTAATTTAGAATAATCCATAACAAATTAAATTTAATTAAGAAAAATGTGTATTTTAATTTTGAGTGATAATCCTCAAAAGGGTTGGAAATAAACAAATATTTTAAATATTCGTTGAGCAAACTGCAGAATTTATCAAAACTAAAATAATATACTGAATGATTCAGAATAATTCAATTCAACTTCAAATATATTATGCTGGCAAGTCAAAAATTAAAAATTTTAATTGTAATATCGTAATAAAATGGTAATATCTCTTTTTAAAATTATTTTTAGAAAACAAAGACTCGAACAACTTGATTTAAATATTTCATTCGCTTATAAAATAAATAAAAAGCATAAATATTGTAAACCAAACGTTCTCTCAAATGATTGGACTATATTATTATATTACATTTTTTTAATATAATCAATTTAATAATTTAGTTTAATATTTGCAGCATTTATAGTTAAAATTGCTTTAAACCTTATTAATTTAAAAAAAATAAATAATACAAAGAATAAATAAACGCCAGTTTTAGATATAGTCTATGTTATTCCCAAAAACTTTTTTGTGCTTGTGCAACACAGACGAATTTACCGAAATAAACCCAAAACTAATGTTTATTTTTGTTTATATTAGTATGTGTATACATTAAAATCTGATTTTAT
Organism: Cantharis rustica; assembly: GCA_911387805.1. Taxonomy (NCBI): domain Eukaryota; kingdom Metazoa; phylum Arthropoda; class Insecta; order Coleoptera; family Cantharidae; genus Cantharis; species Cantharis rustica. The sequence goes on from OU426877.1 coordinate 95,268,797, forward strand.
TTTTAATTTAATTTGCTTATAAAGGAATAAAATTTATGAATTAATTATAAAATAAGAAATTATTTTTAAGGCTTCTTATTAATTATGTATTTTATCCATATAGTTTTATTTGAAGGCACATAAAACTTCTATTTGTATTTGTAAAACAAAATTTAGCGGTATTGCTCGTAAAGCTTTAGTTTAAGACTTTTTTTAGATCGTTAATAACAGCCACATATCAATTCGTTAAATTTCTATTTTCTTTTTCCAGATGTTACCATAAATTCATTCATAAACGAAAACATTAAAAATTATTTTTGAAACTTCATTTGAAATCACATAAATATTTAATTGAATATTTATAGCTGATTTGAGTGCTACACTTTCACTGTGAACGGAAAATAATTTAAATTCTTAGTTGTTGATGTGTCAAAATGCTTTATTCATATTTAACGAGTTGAACAAAAATAACATTTTATTTAAAACACGAGCCAAACATAAAAGTGCATTATTTATTCTTATAAAAAAGAAATTGGTCTTTTTTTGTAGACCAATGCTTTAAAAGGATTCTATGCTAAATTGAAAATTTAATATTACTTCCAAAATTTCCGTTTCGAAATGTTTCGATCTTTATTGTGATTAAATGTGCAACTAAATTTAAAGTATTATAAATGATTAGTAAATTAGTAAACTGCGATGTATCTGATGATGTATTATATTTACTTACAAATTAAAACTACAGTGTACACAATATACTATAAATACTTTTTTTTTCGCTTTTTGTCAGTCATAAAAAAATAACTTAAAACTTATTAAAGGCTATTGAAATATTCTCTTTGAATCTATATTTTAACAGCAATAATAATTAGGTATCGGACAGCTTACGAAATGGTTCAAAACTGAATTAAAGAGCATAATAATTTAATCACACACAAATATCCTTCTACATAATACGCTACCGATGAGATATACAAACATTATAATGTTTTGTTGAAATTCTTTAAAGTGGTTTAAATTTAAAATTTTATTATTTTTAACTATAAATCTATGTTTTAGGTAGGTATAATCTCCACAAACTTGTTGCTTTCTAGATTTTACATCGTATGTTATTCCTTTGTGAGCTAACTGAGCGAAAATGCTCTCTAATTTGTATACCTTATTATAATAAAATTTATTGTGTAAATACGAAAAGTGTTTATAATTTTGCATAAATTTTTATTATTGTTTACTTACTGTTTGAATATTTAATATTTTTTTTAGTTTACGACGCTAGATCAAAACAAATCTTTAAATAAGCTTTTTATATTTTGAAACACGGCGTATTTTAAGATGCCGATCAAGGTAACAAATACAAGCTAATAACTGAAGGTATTTGATATTTATCTTCAAAATACAAAATTTTAATATTTAAATAATTGAAACTTATTTTCCCAATTTTAAAGCAATAATAAAAACAAGTTTATTTCTCCACGTCATTTAACAACTAAGACGCGTTTTGGGAATCTATATTAAATTTCCTATCTTTAGGACACACGTAAAAATTGTCAACTTAATAAAAAAGTAATAAAAAGAGACTAAAAAGAGAGAATAATATTACAATAAATGGTATTTAAAAAATTACATTACCAAATTTTTCCGTCTGACATTTTATTTTACCATCACCAACGGCAGCAACAATCCCTGTGATTTTAATTTTTAGATTCGGAGCTCAACATTTTGTGTATTGCTTACTCGCTTATCAACCAACGGAATTCTATGAGAAAGCATGCATTGCATTAGGTAAACATGCGCGAATGTAAACAGGGTCATTGCAATATATATAAGATATGTATTGTAAGATTATGATGTATGAAAGACAATAAAACAATTGACGATATAAAATTATATTTATACTGCAATCCGCGTAATAAACAACAATAACAAAAACAGGACTCACGCAACTCGTAGACCAGCACGTTTTCGAAAAACAAATTAACTATCCCTTGCAACGGGATTTCTTTTTTACCAATCTTAACTTTATCGTAGGCACCTACTTCACTGAACTATCTCTGGATCAAAATATTTTTTATTCACATTTGTTATCTTTTGCATAATGCGAGACTCTCACTTTATTTAAGTGCGTGGTGATGATGGTTTCCACACTCGGAAACAAATTTACCTCTTAGCCTATTAGGCAAACTTCCCAAACAATTCAACTTCAACTACTTCATAGAGATGATATATCATCTATGTGTCTGTTTGTTTATTATTCCATTCCCAACGTTTTTTGCTGCTAATCTTTTTCATTGGTTTTCCCATAATTTTCTTTTTTCAAATTTAATCTAGATTTGAGATTTATTTTAATTCCAGAAAATCAACGTTACTGCTTGTCGAGTTGTGCAGACTTGCTTGTTGGTGAGCCATAACGATTTCAAACAATTAAAAATAAAATACAAATAAAACAACTTAAACTAAACAAAATATCTTAACATAACAAATAATCCATCGCGCATCAATGGATATAACTTAAGAGTGCAAATGTAAAGTCTTGCCTTTATTGTTACTCAGGTTGCAAAGTCAATGTTTTAGTTTTAAAATACGCAACTCACCTCTTATCACTTGATGTGGACACAACAGTATGTGTAATAATATAACAATGGTAAATTTATTATTCTTTCATAAAGCTTTTGGTACTGTTGAAAAATTAGTTTTCCAAGTGAAAAAGTATCGTTGTAAAAATTACACTTATTTCTGGTCTTAAAACATTTTCCAGATCAAAAGTTAAGAATAAAATGTTATCTTTTCTAAATAACGAACGAAAATAAACGAGATAATAAGGTTTTGATTATAACGAAAGAAAAGATTTTTAATGAAAGATGAAAATATCTTACACATTTACAACCTTGTAATATTAAAGCGACGATATGTTGTTAACTAAATAAGCTCTATATTTAGTATGCAAGTTAATGATATTAACTGTTGCAGGATTATCAACAATTACAATAATTGCAAGTATACGAAAAAGTTAAATTATTGAGAAACAATGTTGTTAATAATAATGTTCTGGCTTAAAAAAAAACAGCTTTAAAGAATTTAATATAATATCTATAAGAAGTATGATTACTCGAAAGTTCTTCGAAAACACTTTTCTTACAATTTCTGTAACACAGGCTTAATTTACAGGTTGATCGTCATCTGCTTTGAGAATAATAAAAATTAATTTGTTTGCACTAAAATTTACTTTTTAGATTACTTCTTTTTTAAAGAATTCTTTTAATGAAATGAACAATATGTTTCTTTTTTTCAGTTTTTTTTTATTTGAAGTAAAATTTTAATGGAATCTACTAACTACTAAAGGAATGCAAAACTTTATCTTTTTTTAAATAAAGTAGCAGCTTACATAATTTTTTGGATAACCTAATACTTACCTACGAAGTGAATAATCTCTTTTTTTATGTGTAATAACGTTTACAATATCCATAACATGCAATTTGACGAAATTACTCTAGAAATGTTCCCTTTTGTTGATACCATAAATACAGATGTAATTATTTATTTAAAAATCTACCCAATATCTAAAGTAATTAATGTCGAATAACTCTGAAACCAATAAATATGTCGGCTTTGAAATTAAAGTTAAAAAATTGCCCAACATCAAATGAACGTTAATTAGGTGCAATTTACCTATTTAATATTTTTAAAAGGTGTTGAAATGCTTAGCCTTGACATATAATTAAATTATTTAAATAGCTTTAATTCTATTTATACCATCAAAAATAAGTTAGACATGATGTGTTGAAGGATATCGACACACTAAATAAGAATCAATTAGGTTTGACAAGCTTTAATGAACATATTATAATTTACTTTTTGTTTCAGCACTATCCGTTCGTTTTCTTACGAAAAGATATATTGGAGAATACGATCATCAATCAGGTAAATTAAGATTACAGTACTATTTCAAATTTATAAATATTGAAGTGAGCTTTGGTCTATAAGCCATTTATGTTTTAATGGTCAATTAAAAGCTCCGTTATTATATTTTGCACTGCACAGTTTTAGATTTCGTTCACTAACAGACAGTAAGTAATAAAGTTGTAATAAATTAAGACGTATAAATACGTAGTATGCTAGTATGTATTAACGTAATGGAAAGTATTACGAAATACTGAATGAAAATGCTAGATTTATGAGATACTAGTTCAATGAATTACCTATTAAGTATATTATGACTAGTAATAAAATAATAGTATAATTATTCATGAAAATGATAACGAATACGATTTCGTATTAAATACATACGAGTGTCGTGGTTACGGGTCATACCTACATTACATTATATTATATTATAATTATATACCTATATATTATTTTACAAAAAAATGTTTCAATAGCTTAAAAGATTTATTTGTACAATTTGTAAAACAAGTGAATATTTTCTGTAGCTAAGCAGCAATGAGGCCGTAATTAACATAGTCATAAATATTGGTAACCTAATTACTATTATCTAAACCATCAAAGAAAAGTCCTGCGTTATTAATAATCAAAGTATGAAAATAATACCAGAATAGTTAATCAAATCAATGTCTTTTTCAAATAGTTAAACCCCATCTATGTTCTGTGTTCTACCTGTCAAATAATATAATTTTTAGATTATAACTATCATTCAAACAACTTGCAATTTGTCAATATTAATAACCAAGCAATGCATACATACTACGTTAATCAAATTCATAGTTTTTGTCTGTAAGACAATTCATTATTTTGTATCTTTGTCTCTCTTACGTAAGAGTATGTAAGGAAGTTATATATCTGTTATTTCTAAGTTTATAAAATAATGTCCAAGGCTTCTCTTTAGTGGTTCAGAGTATAGGTACATGGATATTATATTGGTATATTCAATGTCAATATCAATAATTCTGTTTGAATTTGAATTCGGTACAAAATTTAAAATTTAAATCTAACATAATTTTTATTATACGTAAGTGTGTGCAATAGTTTAAATCTTTAAGATTTATTTTTCAATAAAAAAATGTTACATTTATTAAAATTGTTCTAAAATGGTTTAGGTTTTGTAGAAAAGTTTTAGTATCATCTCGTGTGTGAAAGTGATCTCTCCCTCGAACGAATTACGACACTTGCTAGCCGTTCGTGCCGCAAAAACATTTTAGGAAGTAATCACATTTATTATCAGTTTGTCAAAAATATACTATTACACTTCAATATAATACATAAAGTAGGTAGCCATCATAAACATGAATAATGTTTACTAATATTTTAAGAACATAAATAATAGATAATTATACACAACATGGTGTGCATTACTGTATTATAAAAAGTGATTTTAATAAACTTTAATGCAAATTAAATTTTTAGACTTTTTGCCATTGTTATTGCCATTATTTTAAAGCCAAACCACGTACTATCAGTAACTACTGCACCCTCGATTAAATAAATTTTTAATTTACTTTTACCTTCCTACATTACTATTGTTTTTTAAACAATATTACTTATTATATAAATTTTTAACTAAATTTAATCATGTAGAAGTCATTAATTTTAATTTTAAACCCGTAGGCATTTATTAATTAACTTTTTACACATAATAATCACACCTTTTTAATATATGACATTAAAATATTTTAAAAAACTGCATAACCTTGTATTGATAACATAATAGTGTTAGCTAGATGATCAACCTTAGTATAAATTAACTAATTAGTGATAAATATGTATGTCAAGTTTCCTTATAAAGTATTAACGTCAATTTATAAAACATTTCTTGTACAATCTAAAAATTAATTTAATATTCGGAAAAACCAGATTGAGATCTATCGGCAATAATTAAATTACAAAAAATTTTATCTAGAAATAATAGATTTACACGATTTGTGTGTAAATCGTCTGTAAATCGGTAAAAACCTGGACGTCTGCTGGACAAAATAAAATACAGCACCTGCATAGAATCATATTATAATATGTCCATTTCCTGACGTACACTGTTAACTTTGACCTTGAAATTTTATTCATCTTTATCCTTTTTGCATGTGGTACGTCACGTTCAAGGCAATAACATTTGTTAATAGCCGGTTCAGGAATATAGAAAGAAACAAATTATTATTAAAAATTTCATGTGAAGTAGACTAAAATAAAAGAACAATTTTTCATAGATAAAAAAAACTTTTTTCTTTCGTTCCTAGTAATATGTCTAATTCTCCTTTGAACTCTCCTGTCTTGTCTTGTTAAATCATTGCCGGTGTACTGTCTTCAGCTTCTTTGTTTATTAATAGATTTACTTGATTTCCGTCACTATCATTTCCAATCGTAGTTTTTTCTTTATTTTATAAATTTGCATAAATTTACTTTTACCTACAGTTTTATCTGCACTTTTACCTGCAAAAGCCAAACAAAAGACTTTTGGAGAGTAGAACGATAATGTGTATCACTAATTTGAAAATTTCAAAATAGCTATTTTGTAGGAAATGAGGTCTGTTTCAATATTATATAATTAAAACTTTGAAGATCATTCATAAATAGCGTGCAAAGAGCCGAAATGTATTTCAGTACATGTCATTGGCTGTTACCATAAGATTAAAACAGCCCGTGATAATTTTAAATTTTTTAAAACTATTTTTGAGCATATAATTTGCACTCTATTAGTGCCACAGTCTTTATCAGAGCTAAAAATTAATTGAAATATGGTTTTATATTATTTTATGACAGATGACTAGATATTAGCGTTGATCCGAGATTGTCGTGGTAGCGCTTGTCAAATTTGATTCTCCGCACCCTCCACTTCTGTCCCGTCTGCTCCGGTCGCTCCAAGCCGTTTTGACAAACGCTGTACTACTTAAAACATCTTCCTAAATGATCCAATTCGCCAAAGGTGAATAATCGAATGACGTTAACCGCTGCTTGGTCGACATCGACTGCGGTACTCCCCACTCGCTCCTACTCATATACCTATACGTGGAAAATGCAGACCATCAACACAATACGCGACTGATGCACGAATTTTACGTGTAAAATTAATATTTTAAATTCAATTATTTCTTAATTGTAAGGAAAAAAGCAAGTAGATCTTCAATTTATTCGGTTCGTAATAAAAACGTCCCCTTTTTCAAATACATAAGCAACTTCAGTGTGTAGCTTCAATTGCGATTCTGTGGTACATTATCGTGCTGGACCCAGATTTTTGATTGCAAAAGTCTAAGTGGTTAGAAACAATTTTAATATATTATGTTTAGATCGCAACCCTAAAGAAAAATCCAACTTTATAATCATGAGGGAAGAGAAGTACTAAAAATTAGCATAACATTTTTTAAATTAATTATGTAATGAGTTAAATTGGTTGAAAAGTTTTTTAAATAAAACTTGTAAAACTTTATGTTTTGCTGGTAAATTTCGTGAAAACAAATTATATAATATAATTTTGTTATTTTAATTTTAATCAAACTAAAATATCTAAATAAAGAATAAAATTGTTCTAAAGGTTGTAGATAATGTCTGATTTGCAATTTGAAACCATTTATTGAACAGTGAACTTATCTTTTCAGGAAAAATAAGCCAAATTTAATTTCCAACAACTAAAATAGTAAAAGATTTTATTCAAAATTACAAAAAATTCAAAATGAACATGTATAAAAATAAACTCTTTTCCGATATTTAAAAGTTTGTTACTACTTTTTTAAATATTCACATTTGCGGGTTTCGATTATGCTTATATTTTTATTATATTAAATTCCTTCATAAACTTTTGCAATAAATAAACTAAAATTTTATATTTATATTAAATTATTTTACTATATAATTAGTAACTATATTATATTTTTATAGTACAGTATTTTTCAAAAATACAGTTTTTGATTTAATGCAATATTATAGCTCAGATTCGATAATTTCAATAACACCAATAATAGTGGTCACGATGAAATGTTAATCAAACTTTCCAGAGTAACAAACACTAAATGCACAAAGTTTTGTTTGTAAAAACTTAGCATATTTTTAAAACTCATCTATAAACATTACTTGAACCATAATGTACGAGTATAATATAATGTATTGTAATGATATTTTTATTGTAGAGAAGTATAAATAATTATAAAATTTTTTATTTGTAAATTTATTTTTGTAAAATATTTGTTATAATTTTATTTTTAAATTGTTTGCAGAGCAAATCTAAATTATTCAGTCAGTGCGAAAATCTAACTTGACGTATTTTAAAAAGACACTTAAATTTTACATGGTGGAAAGATCGGATTGGAATTTTTTGCTCCACTTTTAAAAATATTATATTTGTACAAACAAAATATAAATTATTTTAATTTGATTTTGAATTAACAAGTAAAGTGATTTAAATGTATAAAAATAAAGCAATGAAAAGAAAGCTGAAAATAAAACAGATGTGTGTTAAATAAAGAAAACTTTAAGAAAAAATAATAAAATAACAATTAAATAATTATTAATCTTAATAAATAAAAATTGTAAACAGTTTCAACGGCTTTATTTTAAAAATTGTATTATTTTTAAAAACTGGTTTTTTGGATTATTGAGAAAAAACTTCATTTGGAAAATAATAGAGTCGATATAAATCCTCAAATCTGAGGGCAGCTATTTCTAGTAATTCTTTTCTTACAGAGATGAAACTTGGTACACATATTTATCTTCGGTACCATGCGGTATATTAAAATTTTACAGAAACGGAAACAAGACAATAATCTCGTTAATCCAAACAAAAACAACACGGTGAGACTATATTAATATTACCTATATTAGTAACGCTGCAAAAAGTGTAACAGCTACAAAAATTGCGTACACCCAATTTTATAGAAAATAAAAATTTGAAAAAAAAAAACGTTTGCAAGAGCATTTTTAATAATTTAGAAATTAAATACATTTTAAGTTGCGAAGAAAGCGCTAACCATAAGCGTTGTCAACAGACAACAGTCTGTTGTTAATAGTCTGTTAATATTGTGTTGTTAATCCCTGTTTTTAATAGTTGATGGTGGCAATCATCAACTCAGGGGGGGCACCGAATTTACGTGCTCTTAAAAGCAAGTTCGACTATTCCCGGATTCGAACCTTAGTGTTAGCCTTGTTTTTGCTTTTAAAAGTATATGTTAATTAAATTTAAGATTTTTTGTTCGACCAAACAGCAAACAAATGCCGGCTGCTCTTACATTTATGCTAAATTACATGGGTAGAAGTTTCTCGTGATTTACAATTTAAAATAAATCGAGGTGATTTTTACAAAACTTGATTTAGTTACAGTTAGTTTAAGTAATGATTTCGGAGTTGAAAAAATTATTAATCCAGTATTTGAATTGCTGAAGAAATTAAAAAAAAAACCTTGTTATTCGGCTAACATACTAGGCTAATGACCGTCTCAAGGTTTGGCTTTTAAATAATGGCCAGTGATTGTTTCTGGTGATTTGTCTTTGCAAATGGAAACCATAAATAAGCTTCCTTCAGTCTTGGATTTGCAAATATTTTTTTAAGCATGATAACAATTTATATTACATTATATAAATTAATGTTAAAAGATATTTTTTTGTTTCGTTGCATACTACTCGCATTGAAATAAATAGTACCTATAGCTACTTGGTGATTTACTGTTAAAGTTTATTGTTTTCACAACTAATTTATCACGAATCTCGACTATTTGACATGTTTAGAGTTAAAATAATAATTAGGTATTCAATTTTAAAAACCAAATCTTCTTTTTAAAAAATTTGCTTCAGTTTGATAAAAAAAAACAAATAATCATAATGATATTTTTTTGTTTGACATTGCGTACAAAATTTAATTATAAACTTCAGTAGGTAGTTATAATATTATAATGTGTAACGGTGTAATATTAAAACTTATTTTTATTTCAGAAAACCGATATAAACACGAGATATTAGTTGACAACGAACCAATACTTTTTGATATTCTGGATACGTGTCCAAAAGTAAGTAGGTGTATATTAGGTATACTGTATTATAAACGAGCAGTATAATTAATAAATACCTAGTATAGTAACTCTAATAAAAGAATTATAAAAATTTTATTTACAATAGCTCACTCAAATGACTATAGGGTTTGAAAATTTACAAACATTATTAATAACAAACCAAACTATAAATGCGTACTTAGCAAATTAGTTTTTAATAATAGTAAATATAATTTTTAGAATGAAAATGACTTGCCTTCACAAGAAACAATCAATTGGGCAGATGGTGTGCTACTAGTTTATTCGATTACCGATCGTCAGTCGTTTGCATATGTAAAAAAAGCTGGTTTAGCTCTTACTAAATGCGATACACCCATATATTTATTAGCAAATAAGTGTGATATGGTACACTTAAGACAAGTAAGTAGTGATGAAGGAGCTACATTTGCTAGAAACTTTGAAAGTTCATTTTCCGAAGTCACAGCTGCTGAACAAATGGGACCAGTAGCGGCAGCATTCCAAGATCTATGTAAAGCTATTTTGCAATCTCGCAGAAAATCAAAACAATCATTATTTGAGAGAATGTTAGGAGGAAAATCAAATTCCGTAAGATTATATGTACGAGGAAAAAGTGATAGTGCCTTACCCAAAGACTAACCATTAAAACTCTTTTATATTAGAATAACTTTTTATATTATTTAACATGTGATAGTCATGCTAAAATTAAAAGTCAATACTATGTAAATATTGTGAACCACGAAATACTACTAAAACCTTATGGAAATTTTTATTATAAAAGTAGTTATTATTTTATATTATTACGTTTGCTTAGCTTATAACTTTTAATTTAATAGTAGGTACCTAGTTAATATTTATTTATCTGTTAGTAAAATCTAAGAGACATATTATTATTATTAAACATACGATAATTTTTCATTGTAAAATAAATTAAAATAAAGATGAAGTAGAAAATTTTAATAAGTTAATAATACGAGTACATAAATAAAAACACTGTATTAAAATTATTTAGTTAATTTTTTACATAAAAATATAATATTATACAAAATTAATAAATAAATATTGAAATGAACAAGAATTTTAACATTAATACAATAATTACTGCCGAATTACCTACAACAATCGTATTCTACAAAAACATTAGAAATAAGTAGGGCTAGGAAAGTGGCATATCACAAAACACTAACTTTTGTTGGTTTGCCAAGCTTTAACACGCATAATAAGTTTATTAAAATTTCATTACCTATGTGACAGTTTTTAAAAATGTAATTGTGAAAATAAATTCAGATCATAACTAGATTTTATTGGCATTTGTGTTATTTCAACTCCATTTTAAATATCATTGACCTGATGGTATAATCGAACAGAAGATTTTTAATTATTTTAACGGTTTCAAATATTAATACCTTACCAGGAAGTACTTAAATAAATTTTTAACCTTAAATTATTATGTACTATTACAAATTTTAAATATAATTTTAAGGTTTATTATCAAACATCAAAAACAGGACATTTATTTTTACTTGTTTGATTTTGAAGTTCTATCAATTGGCCAGACTTATGTAAATATAGAAGCAATTCTTAAATCAACAACATGTTGATGCACACCGGAAGACCAAGCTAAGAAATTCAAACCCAAAATATCGGCAATTTACAAAAATTGCGCTCTGTGTTTTTGTGTTGACATTTACGGTTTACTTTTATATTTATTTTTAGAAATATTACATTAATGTAATATTATATTTATAAGAACGTACCTATTATTATATATTTTTAAAACGTAATTTGGCGAGCCTCGATAAATTAAATAAAAAGTTAAATACTTCTGTTGTTTTTCTTTTTATAACTTATTGCTATTAATTTACATTTCTTGCCAAATTCAGTCTATTTCAGAATTGCTCTATTCATACAATTTCACCTTTATATAAATTATGTATGTTTACTTTAACTAAGTATTCAAAAAACTTATAAATATGGTACTATTGTTTGTTGATGTCGTAGCTTGAATATTTGCAAGGCCTGTGCATAGTTTGACCCTACAGAAACTCTTTATTATTCTTCAATGAAGTTATCAAACTTCTCATTCTTATATTGCGCCTACGAATTTGTACGTTGCCATTTGTAATAGGTCCTTCAATAAGTGTGAAATGTTTTTAAAATGAACTAAAACAATAACAAATTGAGGTAAAACAAAATATTTTTATTTTATTTTAAAGTGTTATTTACCTATATAATTTAGTTCTGAAAAACTGTTTTGTTTTTAGAATTTAATATTAAAAAAAATCTTATCAATAATATTGTAATGAATTTGGTCTCGTACTTGTTATCAAACGAGTTAAAATAAAACCAATGTAGCTTGAGCTAAAATAAATAATATTAAGAATCATTATTATTATTATTTATTTATTTTGGATGTGCTAAACGAAATGATATTTCTTTTATAAGAACTCTGCTAACAATATTAATAAACCTATTCTAATAACAACGAAAGCAAACCAAGTGTAACCACTCTCATAATAATATGCTGTTTATTTTATTTCATGAAGGAGGGTCTTGTCGGAATCATCCCCGGTTCAATGCAGCTGTCATCCTACTCTGACATGAATATTCCAGAGTAGAAGTGAAATTTTAAATAAATAATAATGATTAATTTAATTATCTAACTGAAAACAGCTATGTAATTTTCTACGAAAAGAAAATTATAGATTAAAAAGAGCTTTAGACTTCAATACTATATGTTTCTCGTTCAAGGAAGTTTTGTCATAATATAATAAAACGAATTAGATAGGTAAATCACTAGAAATATTTTGTTTCAATTCAACAAGCTTGTTTTCTAATATCTCACAGCAGCCTTTTTAGAATAATTGAAATTAAATGAACAAAATGCAGTGAACAAATGAACAAACAAAAAATATAATTCTAATTTAGGTGAATCAAAAATTCCTGAAATTGGAAGAAAAATCTAATATGGCCATTAACATCACATTATGCATATCGTTTTCTATTAACAAAGCAATTTTTTGTTTTTTGTTTGTTTTAGATAACCATACCAGAAAATTGCAAATATCGAGTTACTTATTTGTAAATTATCTATTAACTTATTTATTCAATTTTAGAATTTAGTAAAATATTAAACAGATATGGCACATTTAATATGAAAAGTATGAAGATTTAGTTTATTTCCAGTGTACACTTTTTTCAAAGTTTGTAGGGTTTCAGTTTTCCATTAGCGGCAAAATTTAAATTTTGCGAGTTTATTTTAAATTTAAAGATTTTTAGCTTTTACTATTATACATAAAATAAATAAAATTTCAAGAGATTGTAGCTCAAAACCATTGCATTTTGTATAATTGCTTAATTTTAAACATCTTACTTACCCTTGTAATTAAATTCTAAGTTTACAAGGTGACACACGACTTTTGTAGCATGAGACTCTTATCTTTTATGTTTGATAAATTTATAATTATATAAAATTTTTATTCCAATTTACAACCAAATTTAGTATCGTTTAACCTATGCTATGCCTTATCAAAAAAAACTCATCCGGGTTCGACAAATTAATTCCAAATAATACATAATTTTTAACACTTCAATTTCTCCCTAATCAGTTCAATTCAATTCAATTTAATTCAATCAATTCAGTTTAAATAAACAATAAAAAATTATGATCTCCGAGTTTTTACGCACTAGGGGTAATTTAGACCCGATAATATTTTAATAAATAAAGAGAACAAACAGAAGGATCTGTAACTTAACCCATCCCAAGAATTGAACTTTTTCCTATTGACTATTAGAAAGAAGACAATTTTCTGAACATATTAGAACAAAAATTTATATAAGTTCTCAGCCTGTTTCTTGATAAATTCGTCGATGGTTTCGATGTTTGCATCGACGTAAAGTCGTCGGTTGGTGGCGTGTAGTACGGCAGTCGAAAGCGTAAAGGAGACATCTATTCTGGATCACTTGTAACTTTTTGATGTGCGTGGCGGCCGTATTTTTCTAGACTGGAGACGCGTACGTTATCGTAGGCCTGATGATAGCTGTGAGGATCCGAATTTTATTGCCGGGAAACATAGGGCTCTTTGAGTTGAGCATCGGGTAAAGTTTGTAGAAGGCGGCATTACCCCGATTTGCGACTGATCCTATGTACTGTTCCCATTTGAGGCGGTTATCGAGCGTGCCTTTTAGGTATTTCGCCGTAGTTGTTCATGGAACCAGTTCTTCGAACATGAAGACGTTCGTTTTCATTGGGTTTTTGACTTGTTTTGCAAGAAACGTCGTTGAAGTGCTCATGCGTGAATTTACCTTCATGCGCCAAGTTTCGAACCATTTTTTCGGGTCGTTTATTGCTTTTTAAAGGCGGGCGACGGCGACGTCCTGGTTCAGCAAGCATAACTAATTGCTGTGTCATCGGCAAATAGCGAAATCTTCCTACTTGGATTCTTTGAGGAGGGAATGCCGCTCATAAAAATGTTGAAAAGGGTCGGGACGAGGATGGACCCTAGCTGTGATGAATTGCTCTGAGAAGTGAGTGCCCTCAAATTTGATCCTAAAGCGTCGTCAAAATTGTTCATTTTGGAAAATGGCGTTATCGAAGATGATTTGATTGAGTCGATTTCTGATGATGCATTCTGCAATTTTCCCCAGCGACGGGAGGAGACTGATCGGATGATAGTTTTCGGACTTTTTATCTCCGGCAAGTGCCGAAGATAAAGTGAGCCGTTGATGATGTCTGTGATTACCGTGACTGCCTTGCGTGGTAATTCCTTGATGGAGCGGTTTGAAGTTCCATCTTGTTCTAAAGTTTTCCTGTTCTTCAACAAACGCAAGACTTGGGTGACTTCGGCTATTGTGGATTAGTTTGATAGGGACGGGGTCACAGTGTCGAGATTTGATTGGATGTAGTTTTCTACCATTCCAATGTGGTCCTGATCTATTTGTTCTATATGCGGGTTGCATTGAGATACAAAATTTTCGACAAGTTTTTGAAGTTTTTGGTTTGGGTGCTGTCGGGGCTGGAGATAGCAGGTGTGCGTCGGCTTTTGAGCTTGCAGAAGGCATTATGGCCATTTTCCAAACGGAATGGTCCTTGATATTCATAAATTCGATTTTCTCCGTCCATTCTTAGTTGTGGTAGGTTTTGACTTCGGTTAAGACTTGTTCTTTCAGCCGATTGTATCTTCTTTTGTTCTCCGAGTAAAGAGTTTGTTGAGCGAGTTTCCTAACACGGCGTTTTTCTTGGATGTTGCATGAATCGCGAAATGGTCGATTGAAGGGTTTTTACGTAGTTGTCCAGATTTATGATAAACCGTGGTTGAGTTAGACAAAAACAGACCCTCCGAACGCCTTTGGCACCCTCGGAGCTTTTTTTAGCCTAACACATAACAATTTTAAAAATATCCTTGTAGAATGACAGAACTCGCCAAAGCTGGAACTCGAAGCCATAGAACTCATCCGGGTGTCAACCGCAACTGACAAGAACAGTAAGAGTATATCAAAGCACACGTACCGTCAACAGAAAAGGGAGCGGGAGCTCAACGTGCGAGTTACTGTGCCGCAACTCGTGGCATTGGCATAATGTATCGAATTACAACTAACTGCTTTTTGAAATTTTAAAATGCCGTTTTTTGGACAACTAATACATAATCCAAAAAAATTTTTGTTCTAATATGCTCAAAAAATTGTCCTCTTTCCAATAGTCAATAGAAAAAAGTTCAATTCTTAGGATGTATTAAGTGACAGTAACCTGGAAACCATATCTGTTCAACACCTATTACTTAAAAAAATTATTTTTATTTATATTATTATATATCCCACGAGTTCTGGTGTGACAACCCACAAATTTAAAACTATTTTAGTCTAATGCAAAAAGCAATCATTTTAGAAACGTGCTTACCGCGAGAAAAGTTTTAAATATTCAAATTAGTGTAAAATTGTATGGACTATAAAAAATACAATATCATCATCATACATCATACCCCCCCCCCCTTTCTCGATAGAGAAAGAGGCTGATAGTCCAGCAGTAGACTGAAGAGGCTGATAATGAATCATGATGATGAAAAAAATCATCATACATACTAAAAATGTTTTATTTTCAATATTTAATGTTAAAAAAATTCTTATTGTTTATAACTTTATAATGAATTCGAACTGATGCTTACCATCCGTACGAATTTAAAAACAAACAAAGGTAGTTTAAGAAATATATAATAATAATAAATGTATTAACCTTTAATAATACAAGAACTGCAAGGTACATTATTAAAATTCGGGTTAAAACACAAGAATAAGGCTAATAAAAAACGGCAACCATCATGCAAGTTTTGAACATTACAAAATTAACTTTGTTCTGATATGGAAATATTCTCGTACACTCCGAAGAAGCTCTCCAAACTATAATTTCTTATGTTGCTACACGATGGAAGTGTGTGTAGATTACCTTGACTGCCGTCTCATTCACTATAAATCTTATTCTGCAAATGGAATATAGTATATATTGCTATATACTAGAAAATTTTCTTGTTTATTCAAATATTCTAAGTACAAACCTGTAAATTATTGTAAATTATGTAAATTATTGTCTTTTTTATTGTTTTTAAATATTATTTTTCTATGTAAGTATGTATTTTATACTTAACAGTTACATTTTATTATTTTAGTGAAAACCCAGAAAAGTAACTACTCCAGACTGGGCTGCCTTCTTTGTAATGAACAGTAAATTCTGGGTCTTCCAATGTTTAGTAGTAGTATAACCGGCAAATCCTTGTAAATCCTCCGGTTAAACAATATCAGCCGGTAGCTCTGGTGGTTGTGTGAGAGAGCGTGTCACTGTTCCCCAAAAAATCAAATTGATACTCTTATTAACAAATAGATTGTTTAATTACTTATAAGACGCCATTGACTCTACTAGGCAACCTATCAATTTGTTAAAAAAAATTACAAATGATTTGTAAAAGAACAAATCATCAAATCAGGTAGAAGTAAGTTATTTTTATTAACAAAAAATTTAATTCATTCCAGCAGAAATATTAGATGTTTCAGGTTATCTTTACAAAAAAATTGAGTAGATAAGTTAACAAAATTGGATTACTTAACACCCAACTAACTACCTGTTAGTTTCCACTAATTAATTGCAAAAAAAATTATTAAGCCAGACAACCAACCAAACGAATTCAACTCAAACAATGTTTATATATTCGAAAATTTAATAATTAGCCTTAGTTTACTTAAAAGACTTTGCAATTTTAAATTAGGTGCACTAAACCAACATCTTGGCGTAAGTTGTTATAATTAAAATTAAGTATACGACCTTATGTGCTTCTCGAGTCAAGGTCTTTCATTTAACTTTTTTGCTGTCAAAGAACTATCAACCGTTTTTGTAAGATGTTTTGGTTTTGGAATTTATTCTTGCCGTATGACCTTACTTTTATTTTCAGCATTGTTCCAAATTAGTTGTTCGTGTACACTTTTCCACTTGGAGTTTAACTCTCATTTAAAGCTTAGTGTAATTTGGTTGGGCTGCATTTAATTGGTTTTCTAGCGGTGGTTTCGTTTATTTTATTTTTATATAGTTTTGACGCTAAATCTTTTTTCGGGAAAACATTACTAAAAATGTTACTTTGTACAGTATTATGAAAGAACGAATAGCTGTTTTCGACATTAAGTGAAGTCACAGGGTCCCAGTTAGTATCTGCAAGCTTTTCTTTAAAAAGGCAAACACCTTTTTCAGTAATATTTTAGATAGTTCTGTATTTTCAGATGTCTTCCATTGTTTGGACTGTAACCTATTAATTTTTTTTCTATTTTATAATGCATTATGGTATTTTTTGTACCAGAATAATAGTAGGATAACTTAAAATTTCTATATTTTTTTATGTATGATTCTGTATTTCTACTGGTTATTCTATCAGTAAATCAATGAGATTACACAACATCGCTGTTTAATCTTAATCTTTAAACTCAAAACTATGTATTTTAAGTTATCTTACCATCATTCCAGTACAGCGATATAAATATTAAATATTAAATATTTTTTGTATGTTTTAGGTATGCGACTAGTTAAATTTTCAGCCATATGGAATGGTCCATATTCACTTTGGACATGAAGAGGCTTTTGGGTTCTTTTTGGTTTTTAGTTTTCATCGGTCCTGGTTTTAATCTCTTTTACTTTGATTTATTTGCGTTTTAATTTTTTGAAACATTTTTGTAACAGTTTTTTTGATACGAATTTTTCCATTTCTTATTTTTTCTTTTTCATTTTCTAAAAGCTTCTTCTTTTAAAATAAGAGTAATTATTTAAAGAATAAGATAGCGCTTTTTGTATGTAAGGCGACCAGCACTAAACGTTATAAATTTATCAAGAATGATGAATTTAGATTAACTGGAAAAGTATTTAGCTCTTCTAATTACGTTTTTAGTAATCAGGAAGCAAATTCTCAGCATCTACAGGAAATTTTGTGTAACATTCATTTATGACTTGAGATGTACTCTTTATAGTTTCTGCAGCATTTTTCTTATCCGAATAACTACTACCGAATGCCTACTTCAATGGTCGCCACAGATGAAGAAACTGCAATTGATGGAAATGCAAATATTTACGTACTATTTCTCTAGGTATTAAAAAATTTGCATCTTCAAGTTTACTTATAATTTCACCTTCCATAATTTATAAAACCAATTAAAGAATTATTGTTTCTTTAACTCAAATAGTTTAGTGTAGAAATAGAATCAAGATCCTCTTAAATTAATTTAAAAGTTTATAAAGAATATTACAAACTTAGTAATATTTACAATTCCTGCCACTTTCAAGGGTTTAAAATTTCTTAAAATATTTAATTCGTTTATTCCGAAATTAATAATCTTGATAAGATGACATAATTATATCTGTTATGTATTATGTTTATTCAAATACAAGAAGTCCAAATTTCGTTATAATCTTACAGCTTAACAATAATTTATCATTAGCAATGAATTTTACCAACAAATTGTATTTAAATATATACTAAATACGTTTTTCAACTAAAAAAGTGTTTTAAAAATGAAAAATTTATTGATTGAAAGTTGCGACTGCTCTCGTTAAATGCAAAATGACAACTGACTTAAAAAATACTAAAATCTGGAAAGTTACATTTGTTTAGAATGGGTTGCTTTTATCTTGGTTTATCTTTAGCAAATCAGTTAGTTCAAGACAACCCTTACTATTAACCCTTTTAAAATCTTACTACCATAATTAGTTTAACCATAATTAGTTTTTTTTTTTTTTTTTTTAAACAAGATGATATATTTACTTACTATTATTAATGGTTCTGAGAGGTTTGTTAGACATAAATATATGCTTCCATAAGATTATGTATTTTTTTTACAAGAAACTGTAAAATTTCTGCACAGAACGTAGGACTTGACAATTATCAACTTGGCTAACACAGAAACTGTACAGTTTCTTGTATAACTTTATTACACATAGTACACATTAAACCGTATTTTATCAACAAATACCTACAAATAATATAATCTGTAAGAAAAATCATTGAATATCCTTTTCAGTCACTTTCAAATATGTATTGTTATGTAATCGAGCTATACAAATCTTATAAAAATTTGCTTAATTCCAAAATTTTTAATTATCGGGTATGGCGTTTCATCCGTTTTGACCTTTCGACGCCACGGCCGTAGCCTAATTGTCCTTGTATCAACCTACCAGCCGTACTCCCACTTACTTCTCTCACCTTTATCTTTTTTACATTTTATTTTTCATAGCAAAACTTAACAACTTTATACAATGTGTTTACAAATAAACAAAACAAAATCCAAACTTTAAAATTATTTACAAAATAATAAAATTAATGTTTTTATTTGCATTTCGAAACACGACAGTATATAACATGCATTTAAACTTCTATTGTGAGAAAAAATCAACAATGTAATATTATGCTAAAATTGATTTGTTTATTTGGTATGAAGCCCAACAAATATTATGCCGAAAAAACATAGTCTTTTGGGAATTGTTTCACCCACAATCATTTTCTCAACATCCCATGAAATAATATTTTAAAATTTTTAATATCAGGTTTTTCAATAAAGAAATAATAATTTTGTATTTAAATAAAGCACTTAATAATTGTAATATCGGACTGAAATGTCATTCAAGTGTAGTACACATGCTAAATTTAAGTATGCAATTCGAACTCATTCATATGATCACCGCGCACGTTTTGCAGCTATCAATTCTTTAAAGCTAATTTTCGGAGCTAAAATAATACGGTACAATCACAACTCCGGCATGAAATTCACACCACACGGTCACTTTTTGTGGGTACAATAAAATCTCTTGCAGCACATGTGGGTTTCTTGCTGTCCAATAATGCATATTTTGCTAATTGACAAAACTGTTAAGTCAAAAATGAGCTTCGCTGAAGATGATTTTTCGATGAAATTCAGGATTTTTTTAAAACTTTTACAGAGCCTAATCGTAGTAATTTCGGAAGAGGCTTCAGTTCTTAGATTATAAGAGTATAAGCCAAGATCTTTACACAAAATTCGCCATGATGTTGACTGAGAGAAATTTTTGTAAACCACGTGGAATCAACTGATTTGGCTCGTTATGAGCTGGAGCCTTACGGCTACGATATTTACGGTACTTCGACCAAGTGCGCGTTGTCTCAGAACATTAAATAGTGAATATTTTGACTCGATGTTTATCGATATTTATGTACTATATAGCTTGTCTGGTGGGACGATTATTATGGCCGAAAATTTGAGTAAGCACTCTTAAAGTAGTGACCACCGATTTAGGATTTCGGTAGTAATTTGTAATTATTTCCAAATGTTGTTCGTTCGAGAACTGCACCATGATACAAATGTAAACCTTGACTGACGTTTTGACATTGACAGGTCATAAAAAAGGTTTCAGGATGCGTTTATACTAAAATAAAAAGTTGTTATGAAAAACTCTATACGAAAAGAAAAATTATCTTATCAAAACTTTTAAAATTGAGCGAAAAGTAACCAAATAAAAATACCCTGCAATCTTAAACAGATTTTTAAACGTTTTACTTACATCATCCTATACCTGTTTAGGGTAAATGATCAAGTAAATAATAAATATAAAGAACAGAAAAAATCTAAATTTACCTATCAGTCTTCTATAAATTAATATTATTATATTTAAAATTGCAATCAATAATATCCATACCGATACCTATCGTAACAAAACATTTTTTGGTTAATAATTTAGTTATAGAAAATTTAAGTAACAGGAAGTTCTGTTATTGCTTCCAAATTTTATATTAGTACCGTATACTGCCATCGAAAGAGTTAATAGTTCGATCTTGCATTCATTTCCATCGGTTTCCTGTTAAAACGACGCTGACAATTACATATTTGTAGAATTTATTTTATTCCATAATTTGTTTTAAATTTAGATTTATTTAAATTTTTAAAGCGTTTGATTTTGTGTTATATTACTTGGTGTACCATGAACTAATTTTTTTTTAAAATAAAAATCTTTTTTTATATAAAATTTCGTGTACAATCCAGATTGAAATTTTTCAATACCTTCTTTAAACGGAAGCTGGTTGCAAGATGATGTTTTCATGTAATATAGAATAATATAAAATTCTATATAAATATTATTTAACAAAATAAATTGTAATCCTAGCGCGAAAGCTCGGGTAAGTAGAGCGAACGGGATAAAACTTGTGAGTTCAAATCTCGAATCATATAGTGAATCTATCATCTATCTTGTTGAATGTGGTTTATGTTTAGCTCTATTTTCAACGTTAAGTTTATATGGAACTAAAATTACTTATTTATTGATCTTTCCCAAAAGGTCACCATCAAAGTGCATTGGTCTTTGCAAAGAATAACCAGAAAGGTCGAAAGGAAGGTTTTCAGAGTTTTACAAACTAACATTTGTATTTAATATCTCGTATACAAACCTTCGAATTTACAACATAATGTAAGGTATAAATATTGTTATTAGTAAAGTTTGTTGCTTTCTCACTTGTTAAAATTCCTAGTACTTAAAATTAAATAATAATAATAATAATAATAATAATACTTATTTATTAAGAACTAAATATACAATTTCTTAATTGGATGGCTTCTAACAAAGTTTGTTTTTCAAGCCACCCGTTTCAGCTCAATAACAAACAATCAACAAATATTTAAAAAAAAGATTATGTACACATTTCTGCATAAATAGCAGCATCCAAATCACGACGGAAGGACCTTACACTAGTGGAATCGTCAAAAAGGCAACGGTGTCTCTCCACAAATCTGGGCGCCAAACACGCAAAACAACGCTCGAAACCTGCCATGGAATGGGAGGGCACATCGAAATTTCCCAAATCCCGCAGAACATGTGCATGGCAAGCTGAACGGGGCCTAATCATTTGTCGAAGATAACTCGGCTCTCCGCTCTTCAAAATTTTGAAGATTATAACTCCAAAAAGTACCGAAAAACGATGTTCTATCCTGGGTATGCCATGTTCCCGATAGAAAGAAGTGACGTGGTCGTATCTACGCAGATCAAAGCAAAAACGCAGACACGAATTCTGCATGAGCTGGAGCCTGCGCCTATATTCCTGCGTGAGAAAACCGTAATATACCGCTACACAGTATTCTATGTTAGATAAGATCGTAGTACTAACAATTGACCACTTCACATGAGAAGGTAATAAGGTTTTAAACTGGTACAGCGATCTAAGCTTGTAATAGCACACCTTAAGCTTACGGTCTACATGTAGACGAAAATTGAGCTCACTGTCCAAGACCAGACCCAGACGATAACAACTTTAAATAGAAAATAACTTAAAAAAGTTTAGAGTTTTTTAAGTATTTTTGTGGTATTTAGTAGCATGTGATGTTAAAATAATCAAACTTAACAAAATATTAAAATAATAAAATTTTTTAACTATTAAGTAAATAATACATACTATGAAGAAAGCATAATATTTAACGAAATCAAAATGACAAAAATTCACATTTAACAGGGTTGAACTTAAAATATTTAAATAAACAAGAAAATAGAATTCTGAAAAAATTACGCTATAGAAGTGGTAAAAATTACTTAAAAATAAAAAACAAAACACAAAAAACTTGTAACATAATATAAAGGCCCCTATTTTACGATTATTATTGAATGTTTAACAGTAAAAATAACAAGTGAGAGCAAATATACCAAACAAATAATAATCGTGAAATAGAGGCCTTTATATTATGTTACAGGTTTTTTTGTTTTTTGTGTTTTGTTTAATAATTTTACCACTTCTAAGTAATTTTTACCACTTCTATAGCGTAATTTTTTCAGAATTCTATTTTCTTGTTTATTTAAATATTTTAAGTTCAACCCTGTTAAATGTGAATTTTTGTCAATTTGGTTTCGTTAAATATTATGTGTCTTTGTAGTATGTATTATTTACTTAATAGTTAAAAAAATTTTATTATTTTAACATTTTGTTAAGTTTGATTATTTTAATACAACTTTACGAGTAAGTTTCTTATTAATGTTGTACAGAGTATGTAACACATAAATATAGAGCTTCAAAGCAGCGTTCAACATTAAAGCAAAAGTAGAGCAAACTATACAAAAAATTTCAGAGATTTTTCGGTAGGTACTCTTAATACTTAAAACAATAAAGCACTTAAAATTGCTATTCGATGCTGCTCCTCAGCTGCAGATTCCGTTCCGAAACCTTAAATGTACCCAACTGGATGGCAAAGTGCTTAGCAATGTAACAATAGTGATTTTGTTGAAAAGCAGTAATACCGTAAGAAAATATTTCCCCAAAACTACTTTTTATAATTATTTTTTAATCAAGAAAATCTGTAATGCTTATTAGTAATGTATGTTTATTTTTTACTGATTTCAAATGTTTATCAATGTATTATTTATGAATTAGTAGGTTAATTGTAGAAATTAATATATTATGATAGTGTGTAAATATTTGTGTAATTAGTGTAAATAATAGTATAAGCAAATACTATTCCGTGAGATATTTTTTTTATTAGAAATAAAAATAATAAAATTTAAATAATCGAAGTGACGTTTGGGGTGCGTCTGCGCCTGCATCGGGGCGTCGTTTTATTATGAGATTTGGTCCAGAAGTAGTGAAGCTGAGCGTTCGCCATGAATGTTTGTATCATTGGAATACTGATTTTGTTTACATTAGTAATTGGTGCATCTGCAAGTGGTGAAAAAATCCCGTTAGGTAAATCGCATGTTTTTTTCAATTTTTAAACGACGCACGAATATGTGATTTTCAAAATTATAAAAGTTTCCTGTCAGCTTACGAATATACCGCATTACATAAAAACCAAGGTTACAAAATCAGGCAATTTTTGTATTAAATCACATAGTAGTATTATGTTTAAGTGTGTATGTAAATAAGAAGTAATAGTTTAACCAATTAAGCAAAATGAAATCCCTATTACAAATTATTAACTTAATGATACACAAATTGTTTAAAGTAATTTTCATAAATACAATGCTTGTAATATTTAGTGTCTACTTACATTTTTTGTACTTTTTATGTAAATAGCGTTAAAATTCAAATTAAAAATACAAAGATAATTATAAGAAATTGTACAGATACCCAAGAGAATATTGTAAGGTGGGTAAAATATGGCTAAACTAATATTAAATATTATTTCCGAAGAAATATTATGTTTATTATCGTAATCGAGGATATTAATTAGTCGGTTGTAATTATAGATTTCTTCTTATAGATTTAAAATTAAACAACTCAAATATGTAATCATAACAACTCAGTGCATCTTGCAAATTTTTAGTAAAAATTAATGGAAATCAAGTTTTGAATTTACGTAAAATTTTAAAGTAACATAATATACAATATTGAACTAATTGCTTTTCGATTAGACTGAAATTGTAGGTTGACTGAAAAACTACGAAGC
Organism: Cantharis rustica; assembly: GCA_911387805.1. NCBI lineage: Eukaryota > Metazoa > Arthropoda > Insecta > Coleoptera > Cantharidae > Cantharis > Cantharis rustica. Next base: position 95,293,620 of record OU426877.1, read on the forward strand.
ACTTTAATATTAATTTAGTAAAATATTATTAATAAATCAAGAAACTGAAAATAAATAAGTTAATTAAGATAAAAAATCATGAGCTTCTGATAGAAGTAAACTCCATTAACAACTCAAAATTCAAAATTTAACCGATGTCAGATTGTTAATTTATTGAAATATTTATTATCATTTTGAAATTACGTTTTACATATTTTTCACTCAAATATAATAAACGAAATTTTATTCAAATTAAATTTGAACAGACGTAGATTTAGTACGTAGGGACTTTTATGATTTGCACATAAAATACGTTTGAAACATAGGTTTGTTAAGTTTTATTGTGAAAGCTATTTAGAAATCACTTTATATATTTCTAAATAATATTTTTTCAACAATTTAAAAGTAGGTACAAATTTTAAGTTGTAACTAATTAATTACTTTTTTTACAAAACATATTCTTCTTTGAGTGTTATACACTATGCAATACGTAGACGATCAACTTGGCAGAAGACAAGGTGACATAATAGCAGGGACTTATTAATAGAGTGGTTTCCTGTTGCTTTCTACATAGTCTACAGATCGATATTAGGCTTTAGATAACAACAGTATATCCGACAGGAATCGAACCGAGGTCTCCCGCTTCCCAATCTGCCGGTGTAGACTTTATGCCATACTGCTGGTTTATTACATATTAAATAGGTAATACATGCAAATTGCAAATAATAATATAGCATGTAGTGTGTATATTAAGTGCATCAAATTTACAATTTCTTCCCTTTTACAAGATATCAATTTTATGTCCAGTTATAAGGTTATTGTTCCAGATAATCTAAATACTACACCTAACAAGTTTTATACAACGACCATTTTATCACAATTTTATTTTTATATATCACATTTTTTCGCCATTTTAATCGATACCTATTCTGTTTAATTGGTGTGATCAATATGGGTACTTATCACAAAATCAATGATAGTTCTTCTTGTAATTTTTAAGGTTTTCAGAGCATTCAGGTTGCCAACAGCAATCTGCGAATCAAAGACCACTGTGACAATTTCGACCTGTTGTACTCTAAATTTTTTCTTTAACATGAATTCCATATTAAAGAATGAATTTCATGTTTTCTTGTGTGATTGATCGAGTGCAAATCACTTGAAGTCATTCATCGTTCTAGTATCTCACGGCGACGTCCATTATACGTAGGTTCAATCTCTGTTTTTAATTACTAGTAGATCTAAACGAAGAAATACACCATCTTCTATTCCGAACGACTGTTTCTCATATATTCGATATTACTGTTTGAAGGTTCTGAGGAGTTTTTGCACTATGTCATAGTGCCGTTTAATGCGAAGGGCCTTTCTAGAAATATGCAACTACAATTTTGATCTCGGCGGTTCAACTCGACTTGAGCAAAGCTTTTCACTTTATCCTGCACGAAACAATAAACTCCGAATTTAGAAGGCAACTAATCCCAAAAGCCACAACCACATTTACGGGCACAAATATAACTATTAAAATCTAAGGAGTTAAACAAGATAACTCGCTTGTTTCCTCTTCTCCTTTAACTGGTTTTTGATCGGACGGTATCCGCGGTTGAAGCTGTCCCGGGGTTTGAACTTGTCACGAAAAAAAAAATATCTATTTTGGCGTTCACGGATGACACAATTTTTTAGGCAGACAATATTAAAAATCTTCGGGTTTTAGATGACCTGAGATGACGAATCAAGAACATATAGAATCGATGCAAATTTTGAGTACCTGAGAGTTTTCTCCGCAATATTCGAGAGATTTTTTAATAAAAGCAATATAAAAAAATTAAAACTTCCAAAATTCACACATAGGTTGTTCATTATTTCTTCATCCAAAACTGAATAAATAAACGATGCGACGAGAGCAGCCTACAAAAGAATGCTGCAACTCAACCAAACCGTTTTAATTGTATATTTACGATTACAGATGAAAAATTTATTTTCGATAGATAAAAATAAATCGGAACGTTTTCAAATTTGTTATGGACGTTTATTTAAGCTTACTGTTAAACCTGTAAAAAGTCCTAAAAAATTCAAGATCTGAAAACTCTGCCATCTTAGGGCCAGTTGTACAATGTGAGTTTAAATCAAAAAATTTAGAGTAACCAATAATATTTCTTAAAAAACAGCTTTTCGACGTATTTCATTGGTTAACCCAAATTTTCTGGTTTAAATTCACATTGTACAACTGGCTCTTAATAAATGGATACACTTTAACCATTTAGTTAATAACTAACAAGTTACTTATGCAAAATATGGTTAAAGTACTAAAAGATCAGAGTTTCTTATCTCGAATTTTTTGCAAGTTCAATAGTAAACTTAAACAAACGTCTATATAACAAATATCAGAACTTTTCGATTTATTTCAGTCCATTTGTACTTTGTTGTCTGGCTACATAAAAAATTGTAAAAGTAAGACATAAAATGAGTATATAAAAATTGTTGTGCAAAATTAACAAAACTTTATAATGATAAAACTCTACACAGAGTTTCCAAAATAACCTGAGTGAGTAAACTATTTCGACCTGTATTCTAACTCATCCGACACAGAACCATTAGCTATATTAAAATAAAAACTTAAATAAATGTAACCATAACAATAAAGTTAACAAATAACAATAAATTATGAAAGTACGTACCTACAAAGGTTTTTGAAAGAATTAATCAATCTACTTGATATGCGCCATTTATTTCTTCGTGAAATATTAGTTTTACAAATAAGATTAATTATACCTTTTTGTAGAGAATTTCATGATCTTTAATTTTATAACTACAATTTTGTTGGTCAGGTTAATACATAATAAGTTATAATCAAAAAGTCATTAAAGTGTACATCTTTTCCAAGATGAAGCTGCTTTTGGAGTACGAAATTTTGCAAATCGAGGAATTTTCCGTTCAATATAAAGTGTAAGAAGTCTTGGGAGTTCACTACGATGTTTATTTTTATAAAACGAATTTCAATAAAATTTCGTTTTTATAAAATTAATACTTTTTATTGATATTCTATCATATTATATTGTAAATCATATCACTTTTTATTTCTAATTTGATTTCTAAATTTTATTTTATTTTAGTTCTAAAAATTTGGTTTTTCTAAAATATTTCATATGATTAATATCGAGTTATACTACCTAAACCACTTATCTGTTGATTATATATTATTGTAAACATACATATATTTCGCTTTGTTTCTCGTTGCTCTAATACCTTGATTTTGATTATTACGTTTTCAACCCTTTGGTTTATTTCTTTTGATCGACCGATTTTATATTCCTAACTTCTATTTCTAAGGAATTATTTATATATTTATGCAAAACTATAGAAGAAAAATTAATATATTTTTTATAAATATCTTTAATTGAATTGTGTCGCACATACTACCGCAGTTTATTCTTTTAAGATACTATGGGAAATTAAAGAAATTCTACATTTCAGGTATTGATAAAATGTATAATTACTTTTTAAGATTATAAATTTAATTAATATGGTTAGGGTTATTAACATGTGATAATATTTTTTATAAAATTAATTTTGTCATGTAACATGTAAAAATTAATTTTATAATTATAATATAATTTAATTTAATGCAAGTTTCATAGCTTTTTAAATATTTATGTCCGATAGTATAGTAATATATAGCTATAAAACAGTAGGTACAACACAGCAGTTAATTACGATGTATACTGGATTGATAAGTTTGATTTTCTAAATGCTTTTTATTCGATGGACGACCAGGATATCCGCTGCCCGGGAGTTGAGTTAAACATTAAAATGCTCCTGATATCTCGAATTCAAAAGAAAGATGTTTTCTTGCACGATGTTTTCTTCAAGACAAATGATGTTGCATAATGGTTTTTATTCCAGAGCTGAAGTTCAAATTGCTTTGATTATTGCCTTCTTGAGAAAGAATTTGTTTCTATTATAATTTTTAAATTGCTTATTTTCGTGGGAGATTAATATAATATTCATACATTAGATTCTACCCTTATCTTGCATGTACGTATGTATAGGAGTTACTGGAAAAGGTTCGAGCTAGTACTCGATAATACCTTCCATTAAATGCAAATCCCTGTACTCGGCAAACCTGACCAAAATAACTTGTATCTAATCATACACTTTCAAATAATGAAAGTGTTTACAAAATTTCATTCTTGCTTACTGCATCGTTCTTGAGAAATTAATATATTATTATAACTTTATAAAATTTTGTTTTTCTCGTAAAATCTTATTTTTATTAGCAATAATGCTACAAAATTGGAATTGAGTTCTTCTAGCTGCCGTTACACCACCTTACGTATTAAAACTGACAATAAAGTTGTTAAATTTAAAAGTTAAACATGATGGATAATACACAAGATTACTAAATTTGATTGAATTATAGCGAATTTTAATATTTAAATTTTGTTAGATATATTTATAACATATTTATTTAACAAACTTACCAAGAATCAAAAAAATCAACTCTTAGATTACGAAAAATATGGAACGTGGAAAATATAGAGAAGCATATTTATCAAACGTAATACATTTTGAAATAGTAAAATACTTAATATATAAGAAAAGTGCAGATAAATAGAAGAAATTTTGTTAACATAAGAGTCGATTACTACAATTTTTTTTTTTGATGATAAATTTTTCTGTTTTTATGTCAGAACTTTTAAATTATTGAGCATCATCATCAGTCCCTCAGTCCAGCAGTCCTTTTAGAAAAAGAAACTTCTAAAACCTGATTAAGATATACCTGTAATCCTGCTGACAATGGCAATCATCAACTCAGAAGGGCAGCCGGCTTTACCTGCCCTCCGAAGCACGGAGTTTGCTATATTAAAGTTTTACTCTCTCCGAATTCAAATCGGGTATCTTAGAGTCATTAGTTGTTTGGCTAACTTATTAAGCTAATGCCCGTCTCAAAAAAAGCACAGATTTCGATATCAACTTTTTTCATTTGACTGTTTTATTATTTGGTATGTGTAAAAGTAATAAGAGATAATATGCAAAATCACCTATTTTCATATATGTAATATACAAAACGAAATTACTAGGCGTAGGAGTGCAGTATCAATTGATAAAACTTATGCATTAATGGGGCGAATATAAACCGTTTTAAATCCCGTGACATCGTATCCCTAGTATGACAATCAATAATTGCATGTCATCACATAGCCTCTAATGACTATAAGACTCCACTGATATTTGCTGATATCATTTTCACGCACAGCTACCAGCCTATAATAGCTACAAACAAAAAGCATTACAGTGTTGTCGCGTTCAATCCTTTGAAAATTATGATTAATATCGACATAAAGACCTTAAAAATATTTAAAATTTATTAGTATTATAAATATTACATAAATATTTATATATTATACAGTTACTCACAAAATTGTTCGGACGCTTGTATGTTAGCAATGTAAATTGTTCCTTTTGAACACCGTTTTTATCATATAAAAATCGTTGTTATGGCAATACTAGTTACACATTTTTTGTCAAAAATTTCATTGTATTCAATTTTGTTCATATACATTTTTTATTTTGTCGTCTCGTTTTCGACCGAGAGTGACTTAAAGCCGGCTCGGTAAAACTTTTCAATAAAATTAAAAATACACAATGGAATTCCTATGGCTTTCTCAGGGGATTCCCATGGGATGTTTACCGAGACTGCTTTTTAGTCACTCTCGGTCCACGAATAAAAAAGTGTATGGAAACAAGAATAAAAGGAAAGAAATTATCTACAAATAATGTATGAAAAGTAATTTAGTAAAAGCGATTTTTATATGATAAAAACAATGCTCAAAAGAAACAATTTATATTGCTAACATAGGAGCGCCTAAACAATTTTGTAAGTAAATGTATATGATTATTATACATCTGCATATGGTTACATTCGGGATTGACAATAATATACGATGTTGTCCTAGGTCACTTTTATGAAAGCAATTGTTATATTACTATTATTTTTTTAATTTAAACTATTTTTATACGAGACAATAGCACTTTCTGAGAGGTTTAATTGAAATTTTATAGCGAATATTGTCCCATTAAAAATTATCTAACTGAAATACTGTATAATACAAAAATCACTTTGAAAAGTTCCTATAATCGATTTTCGTTTAATAGTTAAACAAATAAATTGCAACAAACATTGAATTATAACACTCATATTATACATATATATACTTTATTATTTAAAGAATTGATGACCAGTCTTATAAACATAATTTATTTCAATAGCAAGTTACGGAAATAGATGCCAAAATACAACCACCAAATTAAAAATTCTTTATTGAAATTATGGTAGCTTATGGTGTAAATAACGAATATAAATATTAAAATTTATAGATCATTCAAAAATTCGGACAATTAAGCTCAAAAAAACTCAAAACTAAAAAGTAGTTATACTACATTAGCTATTCCATAAGATCAGCTTTGCCCGGAAATTGTTTTAATTGTATTAAAATAATTTTGAGCATAATTTGCACTAAAAAATTATCTTTGACTAGATATTAGGAAGGATCCGAGATTTGCCGTGGTTGCGTTTATCAAATATCTTCGGGTAGTATTTTTGTATTTACACCCTAAATTACAACTAGATCATCATAGCAATTGCGGTTTTCCTTGCTCTAACCTGCCAGGTACGCCTAACGCTACACTACTGTTTATACATACGTATATCTTTAATCTTAAGATTAAAGATATAAAGTTCAATTGAACTTTTAGCACCGTAACCCACACAACTAATAGTATATTTCATGCCATGCTTATAAAATATTCTCAAAAGTTTAAATATAAAAAAGTACCTATATAATATATATTGTAATGGTATTTTTGTAGAAAACTTCCACACACTTATTCTTGCTCAGGTAACCCTGGTGTGCGGGAGCAGTTGGGAATTTTCAAGGGTCCAGAGTTCTTACGTTTAAAAAAAAATAATTAAATAAAAAAACTTTCTTCTTGTCTTAAAAAATTAAATAGTAATCCAAAAAAAATGTTTCCAAAAATAAATGTAATTCCAATTCAAAAGTAGTATTCTTTAAAGCAAGGGATCTTGGTTTTGATTCCGACCTTACCAAATCAACCGCCCCAAATAGCACCATTCGTTCCTACGAATGGAAATTTTAAACTTTCTAATTTTAAACAACTCAAATCCAACTTTTAATTTCAACTTCTCTTCTTCTAATTTATCAACAAATCGAATCTACCGCTCATTAGCCACTCAATATAAAATTATCCAAATTTCAAAAATAATACTTACAAAATAGCGCAATAATGCATTCGCATCAAAATTATTTATTTAAATCAAATCAAAATAAAATATTACTCACAATTCTCAAAAATATCAAAACTGAGCAGGCATACAAAATCTCGCAACCGCTGTCGGCATAGTTGACCAAAAAAGCCCTTATCTCCATTTTTTCTCCCCACTCTGTACTTTTTTAATTTAAACATTCAAAAATGAAATTAACCAATTTTACAATTTAGCACAGGGTGGGTCGAAATATTTTGTTTCACTACAATATATTATAATATAATAAATAAACTGTTAAAAAATGTGAGCTATATGTATGTGAGTTGGATTACAATAAACTTTTAAATTTTAAACGAAAAACAATAAACTGTCATCACATCAAGTTCTGTGTTAACAATTTTAAAATTCAATTCAATTGTTAGTACGAAAGGTCACACGTTAAGGTTAAATGTCAATTTACTGTCAATAATTATTCTTAGTTTTTTGTGGACTGCTTAAGTGGTCGAATTTTACTCGTACTTTCGTGATTCTAAAAATCTTGAATGGCTGAAGAGAATATAAAATTTTCAAATATATAATAAATTTAATTTGTAAACTTTTCAGAACGGTCATCAAGTATTGTGTACATTATTCTAGTATATAATAATTTATGATACATATTGTTGCAATAATACTGCCCAAAGCCTTCAGTTTTTATTTTGAATTTATTATTTATTATGTGACCAGTTTTAATTTTTCTAATTAGCGGTTTTAGTCAAAAATATTCTATTTCAAAGTTTATGATAGGCAAAAAATCATTTTTTAGTAATCTATTTGAAAAAAACTGAATTTACTTAAATGGCACGAAAATAAGTTTCGGTTATTTCAAACACTAGCCCTGTAATTAATTCAGAAATTATAAATTCAATCTTAATCTTCAAACTTACTTTGTCCTTAACAGATACTAACTTATTAAATATTCCTTTATAAAAATTTAGTTCTACAGTAAACAAATTTAGGGAAAGTGTATAGCAATTAAGAAAAGTTAAGAAGTTCAAGTTCTGTTAATCAAACACTCAGGGAGAGTGCTTCAACACTCAATAAATTCTTAAGTTTAGTTAGTACTTAAATTTACTTTGATGCACCAAAACTATATCGATTTGAAATGCATTATTGTGTCGCCCTCTACATTATCAAATAAAAAACAAATACATTAAAAAAAGCTCTTTGTATACTTACCAATAAAATTATTTATGCAAATAAATATTTTGATTATCTACGACAGTTTGTACTGATTATGTAAAATGAATATTCGGTTCCTATTATTATAAGTTTATAACCAACGCCAAAGGTTTAGAAATATTATAGTTATTAACTTCACAAAAGCAATCGACTAAATTACAAATAGGGTGTTTTTAATATTTTTAAAATATTAAAATGTTCCATTTATCTGATAAGCCATTTCAACCATCATCATTATTCATATTAAGACATTAAAATTAGGGTAAATGGGTGTTATAAGAATATACCGTTTCTGCAAAACTTGAATATTTTTAAAGAATTTAAAAAAAAAGTTAATATAAGAAAATATTGTCTTTTAGTTATTTATTATTTATCGTTGTTATCTGCATAATATAGAAAATAAAAATAATAAATATTTTAAGCACGTTTTTATTATAGTAGCAAATCAGCAATTCAAAATAACGGTGTATTACATTTTAAACTAATGGCAGAGACTTGTAAATTTCAAAACTCATTGTGTATACTTAATTTTTCTTCTCAAAGCATTTTACAAAGTTAGAATTATAGGATTAAAAAACATAATTTAACTTTTTGTGCTTGTATACACGTAAATTTCACATAAATAAAAAATATTGATAAAAAATAATTCAAAATAAAATTTTAATGACAAGCAATTTTTGTATTTTCGAAGTGAGGAAAGACTTTTGCAAGTCAGAAGACAGGAAGCTTTAAAACTTGATCAATTTATTTTAGCCAAATAAGAAATCAGAATGTACAAAATTAAAACAATGTAAGCATTCCAAAAGATTGATTAGGTGAAGGTATTTTGATTATCTACTAAACAAAAGTTTGTTTGTTAAATACTTATAATATACTTTTGTAACAACCTTCTGATGGTTTTCCAATGACAGGTTTATGTATAATTATAAATACCAATATTAATTACAATTAATGATTTATTGACCTAGAAGTAGGTTAATCAACTAAGAAGCAGTCTGCCACTGTGATAGTACATAGCCAAGAATAATTTAATGAGAGTTAGTTTGCGACATCAATAGTTCCGTGACTTATAGCTAAAGTCAATAAATCATAAATTTTTTAATTAATAATAATTATAGTTTTAATTGATAAAGCATAAATTTGCTTTAAATCAAATGATTTTTTATGCATTTTACTGGTTATTTATCTTTTTCCTGTACAAATCAAGTCGATAGTTATGTCTAAATTTTAAAAAAATTGTAAATATACATACCTAATACTAATATTATCGACTATTTATACATAAAAGCCTAATTATCGTTCAGTAAAGCAATTTCAATTTACATTATTAATTCACGATAGCATACCTAAATAATAAAGTAAGTACCCTTGAAACCAGTGACCCATTAAAATTATTGATTCTTGTTATTAATATTATTTATGTTTGCAGGAGCAATATTTGAACAAGGAGCAGATGAAGTACAAACGGCTTTTAAGTTTGCTATACTTACGCATAATCAAAACGTGACTGGCCGACGTTTTGAACTACAAGCTTTTGTCGATGTTATTAACACAGCCGATGCTTTTAAATTATCCAAATTAAGTAAGTATCGTCTTCATCAAATATTTATTCAGTTATGCATATCATAATTATTATATTCATTTATATTGTTTTGAAATATACTTTTTCATCGTTTTCGAAATAACATTTCTAATTATATTTTAAATTAAAAAATCTTATTTAAATTTACGTTTCATTTTTCAACAAACTCTCTTTTTAATAATTTAAATAAAGCAGATAACCTCCACTGTTTTATGTGCTTGACAGATTTTAATTTGACATAATACGTATACTACTTTTTTATGTAACCCATACAATGCATTTTGAATACATATTACACCAAAAATTAATGTTGAAAGAGCACTTTTCAGAATGGCAGTAGATAACATCAATTTTATATAACTATAACATTATAATAAATTTACTTGTTTTATAATTTACGAATATTAATTGTTGTAAACGCTTTATAATAAATTATAAATTATATTCAATAATTATGATGTACCTACATTGCCAATTAAACAGAACGATCTGTAAAGACAAACGTATAGAAATTTAATGATTTTTTTATTACGAAAAAAACAAAAATAAATTATTAACGGCAATATCCTAAGTGCATCATTAGGATAGCCCAGTGGTTCCCAATTTTTTTTGTTTCGTAGACCACTTACCATGTTTTTCGGTTTTAGGTAGACCCCTACTTACCTGGTATTGATTTCTTCAGATTAAAACAAACCAAATTAAAATTTATTATCTGTTACATAAAAGAACGAAGCAAAAAAGTAATCTTTTTAGAAGGAGAGACAAACCTGATGCTTTTTAACAAATTTTCAATGTTTGGCATCAATTTAGTTAGGTTTAATCTCAAACCACCTCGGTTAATGATGTCCAGCCTTTTTTTTGTTGTTAGGAGATTGTTAATTTAAATTTAACCCAGGGGCGTATTAGGTGCCATAATATTTTCTGCAATAGTGTCTAACTACCATTTAGGTAACTACTATTAATAAATGAGATCCAATATTATTAACCCCTATTTACATCTCATGGACCCCCAATTTTCTTTTTTCCTGGCATAGACCACTTGCAGGGGTCCATTGAGATAGCCGATTAAATTTTATATTTTATGTTAAAATAAGTTACTAACAAATATGGTAGGTACTTAGCAAAATCATTAATGTACAGTACTAAAGACTTTGGGTAAAACCCAAAGTAAAATGGGTAATTAACAAAATATAAATTTACACAAAATTGTCAAAATATAATAAATTAGATCATTTTTTATTCACTCTTGAATAAATAGATTCCTGAACGCTTCAATTATATTTATTGGTGTTTAAATTACTACATAATAAATTAACTAATACAAAAAATAAAATAATAAGCTTTCTATACCTAATGTTCAAACTCGCATCAGTACTTTTGTTTGTGTTGACTACGTTTTGTATTTAAGCAACGAGAATTGTTTATTGTAAAAAGCTTTTCAACAAGGACTTTGTTTTTTAATTGAGCTCATTTTTGATCTAGTGACAGTTTTGTCATTTGTTCTTTAGTAGGTCAAGTAGTAGGTCTACAATTTATTTTGTCTTAAAATTTAATTTGATATTTTCGATCTTTATAATCGCTCTTCTAAGGCCGCTATTAAAAATTTGGTAGTTAAATTTGAAACTAGGTTCGGAAACTAGTAGATCTTCGTACAAATAAATGAATGAATACATATAACATAAAATTTGCTAATGTTATCATTGAACAGGTATGAAAAAATCATCTTTTCATATGAAGCTTATTTTCATTAAAATGGTTATGTTAATAAGCAAAATTGCCGCATTTGGGCTTCAGAAAATATAAGAGTGATAAGATTGAGAAACTTTTACATTTTGCTCATGGAGCTTTTCAATGTGGAGAAGTGATTGCATCGTATTAAAAATAAAGCTAGAAACACTATCTCTGTCAATAAACTGCATGATGGACATGTTGACAAATTTTTTTGGCTTATTATTGATGATATGAATTTGAGTGATACTATGTAGTTTCAACTGCACGGTACCACATGCTACACAGCCAATGAAACAATTAATTTAATTCACGAATTACATTTAATAAAATTTCTTGATCGAACTATTTCTGCAGTCCATTGGCTGCTTAGACCGTACAATAAAATCTATATGTGTATGCAGATAATATACACTCCATTGAAGCCTTGAAAATCAACATCTGACGCGTAATTGGTGACATAGAGCCGCAATTATGCAAAGCTGTAATAGAAAATTTTCACAAATGGATTAACGTCAGTATGCGTGGTAAAATATTATTTTTTATTTATAAATGGTAGATTTTGTACATAATACATCAATAAAGAAATACAAAAATTTCATCCAAAATGTATGTTTAATATAAAGTTTAAAATCAAAGTCCTTGTTGAAAAGCCCTGTATAATTATTGTAACATGTAAAAATCAATCTTTTCATAAATATTATGACATGTTAATAACTTTAATCATATTATTTATAATTATTGAAGGTATATACATTATACAATAATATACAAAAATTTATCTATACCTTCGAAATATCTTTTGAAATTGATAAATTTTAACACATTTTCTCCGTGGTAAAATTTTAAGCTTATAATTTTTATTGTCGCTAAAATCCCATGCCAAAATGAAAATTTGTCGATGAATCTACCAAGGTGGATAATATTGCGAAGGAAATAATCTTTCGTTATAATATTTCTACAACTATAAATTTTGTCGAATGACTTACAAGCTAGAAACTGATTGTTTGCAAAATTTTACTTGGAGAACGTGCGGTACGTAATAATTCACATTAAAAGCCAGATACTGTAAAGCGAGAACTTTGTTGTGAATTATTAAGTTGAGAACACTTGCTTTAAAATTTTTCGCAAAAATAAATTTACCAGTCGTTTACGTGATATAATTCCTAGTTCAAGGGGTATATGTTAAGATTATTTCCTGAATTAACATAATGTTATATTACACTTCCGTATATTTTTATTTTTTGATTTATTAGCTTTTCCGTGCTATAAAAATTATCACAAAAACATTTTTAATATCGAAATAAGTTTTAAAATGGGTTTTTATGGAGTTGCTTTAAAAACTAAACAATTTTTCAATTTATTTACAATTTATAGATGTAGTTTCTATTGTAGCACAAACCAAACATTTGTTATTTGCTAAGTTTTAGTAATTTTATTATTATTCTATATATAAAAATGTTTTCTAATAAAAATGTTATTGTTTAAAATATTTACTTAAATGCCTATCAAGAGAATAACGATATGCGCTCCAATTTTTTTTTTAAATCGAAGTAGCCAAATTGTGCATTTTGTTGGTCTATTTTATATTAATATAATATTGTATAATTTGTTAACACAGTATTAATATTAATAATGATACCTACTAATTATTATCAGAATTATTAATTACGATATTAATTGAAACGTAAGTTGATAAGTTTTTCTCACATTTCTAGGAAATTAACCAAACAAAAGTGAGTGATTTGAGTGAGAAAATTATCTCAAATAGAAGAAGTACAATATTATTAAATATACCTATTATGTGGCACTTCACTTGGGTGATTTTTGATCTTTTACTATCTTTTAAGATCAAAGTTTTTTCAAACTCTTATATAGGTCATTGAAAAATAAATGGTATAAAACAACAGAACTTTTTTTATGTAACGTATTTCCGCAAAAAACATACATAAAATAACAAAAAATCATAAATATAATATACTATTATGAGCAATAAATAATAATAGGTTTATTTCATTATATTATTTCTTATCAATTAGTTCGTGTTAACAATCACCGATATTACTTTGAATTAATAATATTTTGAAAACCGAATTATTTGATGTACTATATTGTATGTCAACATCTACAAAAACCCTTGATTAAGGTAAAGCACACACAAAAAAAAAATTTGTTATTCGATTTTTTTTTTAATTATTAGATATTATACAATTTAATTATTGTATCACTATCTCTAAAGATATTTTGCTAAAAGTTCGCCTAATTTGGCGAAAATGTGCGAATATTTTTTAAATACTTTATTTTAAACTTGAAGTAAAATTATTTTTAACATATTTTTTTTGTTCTTTCAGTATGCAGTCAATTTCAGCGTGGAGTATTTGCCATGTTAGGTGCAGTATCACCGGATTCGTTTGATACTTTACATTCTTACAGTAATACCTTCGAAATGCCATTTGTTACTCCTTGGTTTCCGGAAAAAGTATTAACTCCTTCTTCGGGATTTCTGGATTACGCTATTTCTATGCGTCCCGAATATCACCAAGCCATTATTGATACCGTGCGGTATTACGGTTGGCGTAGTATAATATATCTATACGATTCTAACGATGGTAGGTGATATGTTCAAGAATATTTCCAAATATAATTTTTGTTTTTCTTTTATTTTTATATTTTGATAGATATTTTAGCTATATTACGATATCTATTTAGATTAATTAAATGTTCTAAACTTAATTCCACAAAATTATTCAATTACTATAGTATTTTCATTAGGTAGCACATTACCCTTCAATATTCAGAGTCTCCCAGTCGTTCTTGGATATACTATAAAAGAAAATAACCCTGGAGAATAATTAAATTTATACAGCACACTTTTTGCTTTTGTAGGTTTATTAAGACTACAGCAAATATACCAAGGTTTATCACCTGGTAACGAAGCATTTAAAATTACGACTGTGAGAAGAATCAACAATGTAACAGAAGCTTTATTGTTCCTTCGGGGTCTTGAAGAACAATCGCGGTGGGACCCTAAGCACGTAGTATTGGATTGTACAGCCGATACTGCAAAAGAAATTGTTGTTAGCCATGTTAGAGATATTACACTCGGAAAAAGAACTTACCATTATTTATTATCGGGATTGGTAAGTTGAATATTAAATTTTTAATTTTAATAAAACTCAATAATAAATCAAAAATTACTTATTATTTTATCACAGCATATAAATTTAACAATCATAATATTGTTAAAAGTAATTATGCCGATATCTTAGCGGTATAAACTAAACTTTGCGTGGTTCGTACCCATACATTAACCATAAAAAGTGTAGATATATTCTCGTTACATAATGGTATTGTAATGATATACGTTCTTTTATTAAATTGCCTACCTCAAAATATTTATTTATATTCTGAATATTGAATTAACCCCAATAGGATATTATATTTCAATCGATATATTTATAATATATAACATAATTATTATTTATACTACCTTCTTATAAAAGGAAAACAAAAAATATTCAGATAATTTTTAAACTTCAACATTAATTCTGTTTTAGATTATGGATGATAGATGGGAAACAGAAGTAATTGAATATGGGGCAATAAATATTACTGGATTTAGAATAGTAGATACAACTAAAAAATATGTAAAAGAATTTCTCGAAGGATGGAAACGCTTAGATCCTGTATCGTCGCAAGGAGCTGGAAGAGAATGTATTTCAGCACAAGCAGCTTTAATGTACGACGCGGTATTTGTACTTGTTGAAGCTTTCAATAAATTTTTAAGAAAAAAACCAGACAGAAGAGGACAATTGCCTATAAATGGTAGTAAAGGATTAGATTGTAATGCGTCAAGAGGTACTCCGTGGGAATACGGAGATAAAATATCTAGATTTTTAAGAAAGGTTTGTTTCAAATTAAAGTTTCAAAATTATCGATACATTCAGATTTGAATTAGTTTTCATGGTTTTAACTATTTTTCTAATAGTGGGTCCTCCATATATTCCACAATATTTTAATAAATTATAATTATCTGAATTATATTTTTCTTTTCATACTTTTAATTTAATTCAATGTTATAAGAATAAATACTAGAGTTGTATCGTATAGCTTCAATTTTTTTACATAAAGTAATTTTTACAGAAAATAAACATAATATTATACATTATAATAAGTAGGTATGATTAACGGGCAAAAATCTTGAAATCTGCTCATAATGATTAAAAAAATCAAATATGTTTATTAAAAATTAACAAGCTAAGTAAACAATATTAAAATTTTTTTTAGTTTTGCTATCTTAGGGCTGTTCCTTTCACATTTAAATAAATTTTCAAACACCGTATCTGTTAGATAAGAAACCAAGTAGCCAAACAAAGTTAACCTAACTTTTATTGATTGATTACTTTTCTAATAGATATTGGAAGTTTAACAAAAAATATAAATATAATTAAAATAAAAGTATCCTTGTTAGCTTTCTTCAATAATAATAATAAAAATGTATTATAATATATATTTTTATATAATATGGTTATATTTTCCCAGGTCAATGCTTACGTGTACATTATATTGCAGTATATTGCTGAAATTAAACAACTGTTTCCGGATTGTACTGCAATAGTTGAGAATTATTATGTACTTAAGTTTAAAAAATCATTAAGTACTTCGGTGCAGACAGCCATTAAACTTATAATAGAGTTATATATAGAGTTATATAGTGATGTTGCAGCAAAACTAACATTTTTACGGTTTTTCTTCCTGTATTAGGTTTATACTTTATAGTCCAATTGTTCTAGGAAAACATTTCAAAATTGTTTAAAACCCAAATAAGAAAGAACTTCAACTTACCATATTTTCCTAAACCCTACTTTACCTAAATAAAATCGTAAGTTTTTTATACTCGTTGGGTGACCAAACTGAGGTAATAAAACTTCATGGCATCTTTTTATTACAGATATTGATTAAAATTCAAAAACGTCTAATCTCATATCATCTGATTCTGATTTATTATTCTACATAAAAAATACTTGAGGAAAACTATGATAATTCACTTAATGTTATTTAATTTTATAAACCATCAAATAAATGTTTATATCAAATTATTACATAACTAATGCAGACTTTACCTGAAGTAAGTTTTTAATGGAACAATTGTAAGTAATAATGTGTTTCCTTCAGTTTTCTGCAATATTTCTCTAAACTTCAGCTAAATTTTTAATTTACATTTTGTAGAATTAACAATTTTAATTAGAATAACTCCTCTATTGAGTTTTTGACATCATTGGTAGCCATTACTAAACAATTTAATGGTTTTGTTAACTCGGAAATAGATTTAGTCTGATAGTACGTACAATATCTGGAGAATCCCAAAAATTACTCATAGTTTCTCAGTTAAACTAGTTTTAGTATTAATTTTTAAAATAAATTAGGTCTAGCTTTGGCAATGAAATTCTCGCAACATATGTGTTCTGTTTTCAAAAGAAAACTTTTATTTTTTGACGAAAGATAATTATTATTTCCCGTATTGATCCCGAACCTGGCGGATATATTCTTTGGTGAATTTTAAAATAACTCAATACAAAGCAATAGCAAAACACAATAAAAATTTTTAATATAGCAATTAAAAATTCAAAAATATGCTGAGGATACAACAACATTTTAGTTGATAAAGAGATTAAATGTACACTTGCCACTGCTTATAGAATAATAACAATTTTCGCATTATGAATAAAGTATGAAAGCAAGATTAGGGTTCGTTGATAACTTTTACTCTTTTCTACAATGAGCGTTAAAAAAAGGTGGAACTAAATTTTTGGATTACATAAAACTCGCCAAAACAAACATGAAAATTGATATAAATATTGGTTTGAAAACCACTTATTTTCCAGCGGTAAAATAAGTAAAACTAACTTATTTGTTTTTCATTATATGCATAGAATTTTTTAACACAGCAACTGTATAATTGCCAAAGTACTTAATTTTTTGTATATATTATCACGTTTTGTTTTTCGTGTATCTTGTACAGTCTTCCTAACGTTGTCTACAATACATCATATGGCTGGGATAGGCATAGGAGATCTGGCGGTAAACGTGGTATCTTAACCACGGAAGTGTAATATATTTTATTCTGAAATATTATACATATTAGGCTGGGATAAAAATTAAGTTCTTACACGTCCGTGGTTCTTATTTCGATGAAATGAAACCAGATACTCTATCAGCATTCACGAATTTATTATTAGGTTAATTTACATAAAAAATTGAACCCTACAAAGTATGTACATACCTTCAAAGTGGTTAAAACAAGATACAGTGCGATATACTTATATCATTCTTATATCATTCAACTAATAGCATTAAGTTTAGGATGAATTTTGAATTTGAACCACCACTTATGATAACTTTCGTATATATTTAACTAAATGTGTTTCATTGAAATTTATAATCATTTCAGGTAATCTCCTTGACGTTGCCGTAAATTTATATAGAAGTAGTCACTAATTCATGCATTGATAATCAAGTAACTAACAAGTACAAAATAGTTATACAGTAGCTAAAAAATTTTCTTTTAAAACTGATAAACAATAAAAAAAAAGCTGCGTATTTATTATGACAATAATTTAAAAATGTTGGAAAAGATTGAAATACTATTTATTATGTTAATTTCCAGGCATCTATATTTATAGGTTTCATAAGAAAACTAAATATTTCGTAAATTGGTGTTTTAAGAATAAACAGGCTATTGAAATTATAATAAATAGATACCTACGTAATAATGTTTTACAGCATGCAAATTTATTATCATTCACAAAACCATAATCTATAAAAATTTATATAAGATAATATTATTTTATTCATTTTATTTCAGTAGAATTCTTTATAATTTTTTTATTGAATAATATGAAATCCCATAAAATTACGAGCATCGACATATCTGTTCTGCCAATCACTCGTTAGTAACGGAAATTTGACCAGAAATTGAACTACATTTCTACTTCAATAAGCCCAATTTAAAAATAAAATAAACTTGTTTGTTAAGCCCACCAAAATAATTTATTTTTATCGAAATTGCTATTTCTTTATATTTATTTTTATAAAAAAATAAATATATATGTGCTAATAATAAACAAAATGTGTTTAATACCAAAACAACAGATTAAAGATAAGGGTGATGTTTTAAATTTGAGTATTAGAGACAAATGTAATAAAACTCTATTTTGAAAAAAAAAAACTAAAACAAAACCTAGATATAATATTAACAATTGAATCACTCTAAAACAGTAAATTCAACAATAACAAACATAAAAAATAAAAAAAAAATACAAGCGAATTGATAACCTCCTCATTTTTTGAAGTCGGTTAAAAATTGAATTTTAGCACACGAATAACTAGACCATACTACTACATTATTATAAATTACGCAATCCTCTGAACAAACCAAAACACAGCTAAGCAAGATTAAACTCAAATTCAGAACAAAATTTAATCAAAGTTTAATTTTTACAAAAAAAGAAAATTCATTTATGAAATGTTTTTTTTCCCTTGCATTAGTTGAAGTCTCATTGAATCAATTCTCATTATTTCAATGGTCATAATGTACATTTTATTATAACATAATATTATGTAATATGACAGTTTTCAGTGCAGTGTAACTGGTAAAAGTGTTAAAATTGTAAAAACAAAGAGATATTATCGAGAACAAACTGAAAATCATCAAAAAGTTATAAATAAAAAATATGAAGCCCCAAACTTAGTTTGTTTTATTAACTAGGTAACATTTTTTATAATGGTTTTATAATTAAACAAATTTCAAAATATCACACAGTAACTATTTATAAGAATTTTTATTACCTAGCGTGCTTATGCTACATGAAAATCTTAATCGGCACTGAATAACAAAAAATCAGAACTTAAATTGTCTATTGATTTTTTCAACTTGGGTACTTTTTGTACATAAAAATGCAAATTTTATTATCTAACTAGGTATTAACAACATAAATCAACAAATATTTCATTGTTAAAATATTTATCAATCGGTGGATGCGGTGTAATCATTTCTTGTAATTTACAAAATTTAAATGCAAGTACAAAAGGAGCAATCAATTAAAAGCTTTATAGTATCATCAACTTTCTTATCTATGTTAAGTTCGTGTGTAAGGCGAATAAAGTATCACGCACTAAAAAAATCATGTAAAACTAAATTTTAGATATAAACTTCATTAATATCTTTCAAAGAAAATGTACTTTTAAGTTCTAACATATATTTTAAGGTTGAATTAGAAGGCTTAACTGGAGAAATCCGCTTTAGTGATGAAGGAAGAAGGCAAAATTACACTTTACATGTGGTCGAAATGACTGTCAATAGTGCTATGGTAAAAGTTGCAGAATGGAGCGACCAAACTGGATTTAGTTCAGTAGCTGCCAAATATGTCAGACCTGCTTCGCATATAGAGCGAAATCGGACTTACATAGTAACTACAATAGTTGTTAGTATCATTTATACGAGGAAATAAATATTAGAAGTGCCTAATTAGTTATTTTTATTTAGGAAGAACCGTACATAATGCTAAAAAAGCCCGAACCTGGAGAAATTTTAGTCGGTAACGATCGCTTCGAAGGCTATTGCAAAGACTTGGCTAATTTAATTGCGGCAAAACTTGGAATAAATTGTAAATTTAACATATACCGTGCAAGGGTTAACAATTTTTAAATCTTAACTATTTATATTGCAGATGAATTGCGGATTGTTAAGGATGGCCAGTACGGTGCTGAAAATAGTGAAGTTAAAGGAGGTTGGGATGGCATGGTTGGAGAACTAGTACGCCAAGTAAGTAATAGAAATTCTAATTATAAATATTGTAAATCGATACAAGCATTGCATTTCTCTTTAGTTGAACTTGGAAATAACTTCTACGTCTATAACAAATCACAGTCACGACATTAAAAGTTTAAAACACAAGTTTGCATGCACTTAATTTCGAGAGCCTAATCTCATTAGTGCTTACACTACTTGCGCATATTGCATTTAAATTGGATTTCTAAATAAGATTAGTTTTAACCGCATCTACCTTATCATGAATAAATTATTCTCGCCTACATACATATGTAATGTTTTGTTAAAACAATTTTCATCAAATGAGTTTTTCGTCCAAATATAGTACTATATCGAAAACGTTTCCGCTATTGATGGATTAGTAAATTTTCAAGTAATTCGCAATTATCTATTATTTTAAAATAAATAATTATCTAGCAGGATAGAAAAAACCGCACTTACATATATTTTACGATTTTGAAAGTTTTAGTGAAATTTATCTCGAATGTTAAATGTGAATATTACAGCAGATCTGAACTTAAATGTTATTTCCGAATAGATTATTCGGTTTTAATGATACCGTTATATTATTTCCAATATTATCGAACAAACAAACAAGCGATGTAGAAAGCAATAACCATGAAAAACCTATTTGAGATTTAAGTGGATGAGGTTTATGGTTTAAATATATTTTAGAGTACCTTAACTAACCAAAGCATAAAAATAAATATGTGCTTCTCTTCGTTATATATTTAAGATTTGCAAAAAATAAAACTCATTTTAAATTTTAGGAAAAGTTATGTTACATTTTCTATATATTAAACTTCAATTCTAAGCAAAAAATTGAAAATAAGCAATTGAAAATATCTAAAGAAGAAAATCTAATTAAATATTTTTATGTTTGTTTAACTTTTTAACATATTTTGACTTCGACAACCCCATTGATATTGAAATAATATTTATATTGAACTCCAGAAGATGCGCGTTGCGCGAAGTTAAGTTTTTCAAAATATATTTGTTAAACGAAAAAGTATTACATTTTATTTTAATGATTAGCCTTAATCATTAATCAGTAATTACTCTAAAATATTATGATTTATTTTCTTCCAGTTCAAAAATCTTAGGTGAAACCCAATCTGTCTATAAATAAAAGGATGATTATTTCCTATATTTAATTTATTTAGATTTAATTTGAAATCAAATTTTATTATTTAAATACGTAAATTTTTAGTGAAGTTAAAATTCAGTGCATGTTATTCTATGCAAATAATGCAAAGTGGAAGCAACTTCGATCTCTTTTTGTACACAAATAATAACACTGAGTTTTGGCACAAAGTAAATTAATTTTAAAAGATTTTACTACATAGCAGGAATCATAAATAATACTTTTTTAGTTATATTCTTGTTTGGTGCATAGAATTTCATTAACTTAAAATAAAAAAAGCATAATTGGAATAAATATTAATAATTATTATTATCTACATTTTAACGATCACTTATGTAGTTTCAGGTTGCAAGTGAAAAGTGCGACATATTATAAAATTTAAAGAAACAAAGCCCGATAATAAAGAAATTTTGTATAAATTAACATAGCAATTTCAGTATTTTCACAGCCAAACTATTTTCTTTGATAAACCTGATCTTTATCAAAAACCATTACTCTTTTCTCTGGTTTGAGCAATTTTCCAACTTGAATAATCAAAATTCCATTGGCGGGAGTAGTTAAGTGGGGCACCCTGTATATCGTGTTATAATAATAACTAACCTCTCAATCGTTTTTAAAATATTGCCACATAGTAAGAGAATCGATTACTGTAAATAATGTGTAAACAACCCCTACTGAATGTGACCCACTTATAATGAATTGACATCTCGCCATTAAATTGTTGATTTTGCCAAGTCTTAAGTAAATTGTAATGCCGAAACCACTTAAAAATTGCATTTTGAAATATAAAAAAATTTTATATTTCACAATAAACAAAGTTGTTTATTTATGGATATTGCTTCAAGTTTTTTGTTAAATTATACAAGTAGGTACCTATACAAATTCCACGAATAAAGTATTGCGGGATAACTGGAGCAAAACGTTTAATAAAAGTGTCCATTAATAATTTACATCTTTCATTTAAAATTAAGCAGAATATCTACATGCATAAAGCAGTCATTTTCTAGCAAATGAATCCATCATCCGGTACGACAGAATTTTATGAGCAGTGTTTTGAATACAAGTTGCATTTATATAAAATATATTTATGATTTCTATAAATGAAATTTGAAATAAAATAAGCAATACATATTTATTTTTAATATGAAATATTATACATTATACACAATATAATACTCCTACGTTAAATTATAATATCTTTAATATTTTCATAAATTCTCAGCTAAGTTGATTAATAATTTTTTGCTATATTTGCAGGAAGCAGACATAGCGATTGCTCCAATGACAATAACTTCAGAAAGGGAACGTGTTATCGACTTTAGTAAACCTTTTATGTCTCTCGGAATTTCTATTATGATCAAGAAACCGGTTAAACAAAAACCGGGAGTATTTAGTTTTCTAAATCCGTTGTCGAAGGAAATTTGGGTGTGCGTAATATTCAGCTACATAGGAGTTAGTATCGTATTATTCACGGTATCCCGTTTTTCGCCCTACGAATGGAGACTGCTACATCTTACTGGGGAGCATCGCGATCCGTCTGGTCAAGCAGGAAACCACAATTCAATGTCGAATGACTTTAGCATACTTAATTCTCTTTGGTTCGCTTTGGCGGCTTTTATGCAGCAAGGTTGCGATATAGGTCCCAGATCGATCTCGGGTAGAATTGTAGGCGCGGTATGGTGGTTTTTTACTCTTATCCTCATTTCGTCCTACACTGCCAACTTAGCAGCTTTCCTAACGGTCGAAAGAATGGTTGCACCTATAAATTCTCCAGAAGATCTTGCTTCTCAGACGGAAGTAGAATATGGAACACTCTATCACGGATCCACATGGGACTTTTTCCGAGTAAGTAGCAAAACACACCAGCAGTATTTTAAATTACTCATTTAAATTCTAGTTGAATTTGATAGCACAACGTATGTATATAATATGTATTTCAGAGATCTCAAATTACTTTGTATTCTAAAATGTGGGAATACATGAATTCCAGAAAGCACGTTTTCGTTAAAACATACGACGACGGCATTCGTCGCGTTCGTCAATCAAAAGGAAAATATGCACTCCTTATCGAATCTCCCAAAAATGATTACACTAATGAAAGGGAACCGTGTGATACTATGAAAGTCGGTCGTAATTTGGACGCGAAAGGATTTGGCGTTGCTACACCTCTTGGATCGCCGTTAAGGTAAAATAAGTTACACCAAGCCGTTAACTTGAATTTTCTCGTTTCATTTCTAGAGATGGAATTAATTTGGCCGTGTTGAGTTTAAAAGAAGGAGGCGAACTAACTAAATTAAAAAATAGATGGTGGTATGATAGAACTGAGTGTAGACATGGAGACAAACAGGTTAGATGTTATGTTGTTTCCTAGGGTTATTTATGTCACATTACTAAAACATCTGCGTGATATACAAAGCGTATACACTGAAGTAGTAAAATGAGAATGAATTAAAACATTTATATGTCTCCTTCAAAGAGTGACAATTCTTTGCCATATTGATGAAGTCGCAAATTTGAATAATATACTCAATGTCAAGAACATCGACTCTAAAATGGACAAAATCTAAATAAAATTTTATCACATTATAACCTATAAATAGATTCACCTGATGATTACTATAGATTAAAATTGCTTTTCAGCTTAATTTCACAATTTTAGAATAAACGGACACGGGGCAGGTATTAATAATAAAAATTTAAAACCAAAATAACTATACCCCAACCCGTATTATTAATAACACGACGCAAACAATTATATGCATCAGTTCAATGTAAATTAACATTAGCTGATGATTAACTTTTCCGTATTTCACACTTCGTTTATACTTAATTATAAATTTTAGATTGCCACTAAAATTTTCAACCCGTATACCTATATCAATTTATTTAATTTCGATATACAGGGTGTCAATATAAATTATGTTCCAGTGTCCTCTGTGCATAACGTAAATAATATACTATATCTAATTCTGCGGTTTGGTTTTTATGACCAACGTACTTCTTTGGATATCTTTTGTTGTTGGTAAAAAAGAAGCCAATAACATATCTGTTACGGTTACTAGTATAATCGATAGAAAGTAGGCCAAAAACGATATATCCGAAGTGGTACATTGATGGCCATAAAATGCAAGCATCCAAGAAAGTGGCATTGGTTCTTCGACAAGCGAGCCGCAAATTTTAAAAACAAAACTACGTGACAAAAATATTTGATTTAAAAAAAAAATTGGCTTCTAACGTTTCCCGCCAAATCTACGCTGTATATTTCCAACTTTTTTTATGAATTTTTGCAGGATGCCGCAAGAAACGACTTATCGCTGAGTAATGTAGCTGGAATATTTTATATTCTAATAGGAGGACTATTAATTGCATTGCTGGTTGCATTAATGGAATTTTGTTATAAGTCACATTCGGAAGCTACAAGAGCGAAGATTCCTCTAAGCGATGCCATGAAAGCCAAAGCAAGATTAACAATCGGAGTGGGACGTGATATAGATAATGGAAGGGTTAGTAGTTAAATAAATTTTAATTTATGATAATTTTGAAATAACGTAAACTTGTGAATTTTGCCAAAAAAATAAAAGTTAATCGAGCGAAAAATTGATTTGCACTCTTCTAAACACAATCTAAAAAAAAGTACAAAAAAAGCAAATTATATTTCATATACATATGAGTTCTTTGTAGTATTAGGCACCTGAAATACCTGTTGTAGCATGCGCCCTATATTTCCGAGTTTTAAATAGCGTATGGATTTTACAAAGAAACATTAACATTATGTACAGTCGAACGTTTATAAAAGCAATGTTATAATGCAACCAATCTGACGCAAAATATTTATATATGTAGTACCTCCATTAATATAAAACGTAAAATCATGTAGCTCAAAAAAAACTGCATACGTGACGCGACGAAATCCTGTTTTATCCTTTTTCCTTAGATGTAGTATGTAGTGAAAAAAAATTCAATATTTTGTATTTCTATTCCTTAATTGCTTACGCAGAGATTTATTATTTTAGTTAAAAGCAGTATAAATGTTTAATAAACTTTTCTCGTTTCAGTATTACACCCCCGCTAATCAAATTGGTGGAAGTACCGAACAAGAACAAGCTCACAGCAATACTCATACTCAAGTTTAAACTTGACGAAACCATCATATCTATAGTGTTAAATGTACTGTTTTTATATTGGTGTTGTAGAATAATAAAACTTTTGTCATGTTATTATTTGTAATTATTAAAAAATGATGTTAATTTATTTGTGTTTTCTTTTTTCAAAAGTTAAAAAAAACAATAAGCAGCTATTCTAAATCAGCATTGTGGACGTGTAAAGTTACTGCTGCAAAAAGGCCAGATTTTTCATGAAACGTATGAAAGTTGCGTGGAGATGTTATCAGAAAAGAGAGAAATATGTCCATGACCAGGTCATTGCAGTCGTTAAGTTAGGCGCACTTAAACGCAATTTGCTCTTTTGTAGACGTAATTATGGCGTGCTTGTATTACCGGAAGGTCGCGTGTTTTTGTAAAAAGTTTGATTCAAAAATTTCATGAATATATTTTTTTTTAATCAAAAAGATATTGTCGAGGAAAAGCTGGTGCAGTTTAATTGATAGATGACGATAAATTAGAATACGATTTATTCGAAATTAAAACGCCCAAAGTCTGAAATATAGAGCTTCTATACTCCAACGAAGCGATAGATTTTCCGATGCCTTCTTTTAATGTATACGTAAGTTAGTCGATCAGAAAAACTTATTGTAGATGTTAACCGTCTGTGCCAAAAGTGTTGACTAGAGTTACGTCACTTAGTGACAGCAATAATGAGTCGCGGCTCGTGGTATTGATTAGGTAGGTGCTGGTAGTTCCAGGTCCGCGACTGCGTCTAGACGCTGAAACAATTTCAGACTCACGTCACTCAATTCCACCCTTAGTTCGAGGAAGTAGATCGAGAACGATATGACAATGTTTTCTTAGTTTTGTATGCGATTATTTCGCACAGTTTTGGCACCATGCGCAAAGGGTGAGTAGCTAGCCGGGCCCAGCGACCACTCCTAGTATCGGAGTCTAATGAGACACACCAGTCTTGCGAGTGAAGTGTGCGGATATGCCGAGAAGCAAGGAACACGTGTAGCCGCCCCAGATCATGGGGCACAGCCGGGTGGTTTGGCCAGCCGTGCTGCTGGCCCTTGCCATACCATGGACTTTCGCCGCGTAAGTAATTTGTTTTGTGTCGAGTGATGTTCAGTTGTTTTCGTTACACCACCTTTTATAGTTATTTTATACTACATAATATTTATGCCGATCCACGGGCTCGAGTTATTAACATAATTAAGTGCAAAATTGGAATTCGTGTGTTTCTAATTAACCGCAATAATTTTTCGAAAAAATTATTATAAATATTTGAATTTAACTCGGCGGATTTTGGGATAGGAAATAATAAAAACAAAAAAAATCAAACGTAATTTAAAATTATAAATTGATTTTCATTCGGGCGATTAAAGCGATAGTTATTTTTATAACTTTATCGACATTACCCAGTACCTACTACTTATTAATTTGAAAAGTGCCAGGGGTCTGCGATATTCCAATAAATAAATTAAATCGGAAGAATTAAAATTAACAATCAACATTTATACTTATGTTAACTTAAATATTTCTTTGCACAAAGCATAAGGGATAACCCGTGGACGGTACAAAGAACAAGGCAAGACCTATGACGTCATTGTTTCGCGGCGTCCTGGCGCCAGGGGAAGGGTGGAGGGATAATTCTGATTTCAAAATAAAGAATTTTATGTTTGGCATTCAAATATTTATTATTCACGTAAAAATCGGTGTTTGATTTTGTCGAGGCTTTATCGCTATATCGACGTAATTAAAGTTAAAAAATAATGCGTTGTAAATTACTGCCATAATTTGATGGCTAAATATAATTTGTGGTGATTTTCTGTTCTAGTTCTAGATTTTTATAAACAATATTATACAGTGTGTTTGAAAAAATTAAATACTTGACAATGAAAAACGAATACCCGTTTATTTTTACAGGTCGCCAGGTGGTAGCATGCTGGGCGATGTCAACATATCTGCAATACTAGACTCGTTTAGTGTCAGTTATGACAAAAGAGTAAGACCTAATTACGGAGGTGAGTGCAAATATGATGTATCATGTATCATCGGGCGGTAGTTGCGCGACCACCTGGGCTTGGGACGCGCACTGTCCGCTGCTCGGGCCGTGTCAACAGGGTGGGGCCAGATCGATGCTCGGGTGGGTTGCCTAGCGACGCGCAGCATCTCCAAACTATCATTTCGTTTCAAGCCGCCGACCGGGTGCAAAAGGTGCTGATCAACACGAGGCCCTCCAATACGAAACCTGCCGCGGCCTTGTTTTGATCAACATCATTTCGCATAATTAAATAATGCCACTTGTGACGTGGTGACGTTTCAGGTCCGCCCGTGGAAGTGGGAGTCACCATGTACGTGTTAAGCATCAGTTCCCTTTCTGAAGTTAAAATGGTACTATTTTAAGTTTTCCAGAGCCCTAAAACATTATATCCTCGACTCGCGCGCTAGGCGGCCTAGAGACGAGTTGGTGTTACGATTTGCTCACTGGTCCATCTATTCTAATCGATGGATTTGTATATGTTTGTCGAGCATCAGCTTGATGTCTAAGGCCTCGACGATTTTTACCGATTTCATATCAATTTTTGTATGTCTCGTCTTCTGCTCTTGCTCAAACGGGCGCTAATTGAGCGGGTGTAGCAGGCGGGCAGGCCTAGAGCATGAGTTTGATTTGGTTTTCATATCGCGACTATTTGCGCTTACAGGCCCGCCCGTGGAGGTGGGAGTCACCATGTATGTGCTCAGTATCAGCTCCGTCTCTGAAGTCTTAATGGTATTTATCTACGTAAATATACGTATTGTGTACAAATTTTAATCCGGACCACGACTGCCGGAGACGTAAATGTTTTATGTCTTGTCGCAGTCTTGAATACTTGGACTGTGTGCATGGCCTATAAATCTGTTGCCAGCTTTGTTGCGGCGTCCGGGCGCGTACGGGTAGGTTTTTGGGGCCATATCACAATAGCGTTCCGACTGATTCTTTTAGGTCGGTTCCTGAGCCCCAATGGAAACCAAATCAAGGTTAAAGGTCACCGTAAGACGTGATCCTGGCCTGCCCTCTTTATCGGCGGCTCTGTCGAGCGCGCGAGTACACCTTACCAGTCACCTCCTATCCCATCTGCACAACACTTGATTTACAGATAAGTATTCTGTACAAGTGTATTCAGCATGTTGCATGATCCTAGTGTCAATGCATTTCAATTGTAGCTAATCGCTATAATCACATACCATTCTTAGAAAACCCGTAAAATGCTAACACCAAGGCAGTCGCACTGCGTCTCTGGCGCCGCGCCAAATTCATCTGCTTCAAAAGAGTTTTGTTGAGTGTTGATTGGAAGAGCTACACACTTCAATGTATTTTTATTAATTATTTATTAATTCTATGCAACAAATTTTTATAGTACAATTTTATTTGTCGTATTCGTGAGTGTGTAAGTACATAATTTAGAAGGGAAAAAATGTGGTTTTAAAATTTTATTTATTCAAACAAATTAATTTTGTTTACGATTTGTGTTTACAAGCACATCAAATATTACGTAAACTATTAACTTTTTTTAGTAATTGATATTTTATTTGGTTGATAGAAAAGCTTTTGAACAAATGCCAGATCATAAATTTGGCCCTACTTAATAGTGGTCTTTAGGTGTAGTCATTTACTTGGAAAATTTATTTTAGTGCGTAAAAGTACACAAAATTTAATAATAAAAATATGTCCTAATAATTAATCAGTTTTTAACTACTAATTGATGTGATAAAAAAATTGTTTTTTTTTATGTTGTCGATACCTTCGGCAGGCAGACTACATTACTCCAAAATGATAGATTCCATTATAATCGTAATACTATATAAAAACCTATAATATACTAATACCATCCTAATATATCTTTCATTCATGTACATTAATAATTAGCAATTATAATAATATAGATAATTAGAATTATTATAGAAAATTATTATTTTTTATAGCTTAAATAATTATTATTATTATATTTTTGATGATTGCTTGTTTTAAAAAATATTATTTTAGCTTTTTTTATTATACGTAGTTATTACAACAGTGTATTGCATGAGCATAATAGAATATTATCTATGTAAATTGTAATTAATTTAATTTTTGTCATTAAATCAACATCTGCACGTATGTACATATATGTATGTATATGGCATGATTTTTGTTATTAGGTATATATAGACAGCAAATCGATCAATCATAATGCTTTCACGTTTTATAAAATTGCTATTTTGAAAAGTAGAGTTAATTATTTCAATAAAGTCATCTACATACATATCGATTAAATAGTAATCTCTTTCATAAATTTGTTAAGGTCGATTTGCTAAATTGACTAATTTTTTTTATAAACTTTGCTAACTTAATGCTTTTCCTATTAGGATTTTACGTTGGATTTCTATTTTCGGCAATTTTGGACAGATCCACGACTTGCTTTTCGAAAACGGCCTGGGGTAGAAACTCTTTCAGTAGGTTCGGAATTTATAAAAAATATTTGGGTACCCGATACCTTTTTTGTTAATGAAAAACAATCGTACTTCCACATTGCCACCACTTCCAATGAATTTATAAGAATACATCATTCTGGTTCAATTACGCGTAGTATTCGGTAAGTAGCAAAAATTAACTTACTCGCTAATGTAACCGTATAGTAACTCTAATAATGTTTTAGATTAACCATTACAGCTTCGTGCCCAATGAATCTTCAATACTTTCCTATGGATCGGCAGCTATGTAATATAGAAATAGAAAGTTGTAAGTACTCGTCGCACATTAATAAACTATTTGTGTCGGTATATAATAATAAATCAATATGTACATATATATACATAATATTATTTATATATCTTAAAAGTGGCATCAAAAGATACCTGTGTTTGTGCTTTTGTGCCAAAAATCGTATAAAAACAATTTCTACATTTGCACAAAATCATTGCAATTGCATTTAAAGAATATTGTATTACGAATTTACGCTTAAAGCACGGAGCACCTCGCACAGATAGCTCTTGATCCGTGCTGACACAAGAACCCGATGATCCAGAGGATCACTTTGGGCCACGCAGCCGCAATCCTAATGTTTGCGTTTCCTTTTGTTTTGTTTCCTCTGAGTTTGTATTTGTTGTGGTTGGTTGCGGTCTCCTTCTCAAATACAGCATCCGCGGAAGGACCGATGATAGTGTCGTATCGTGAGCAACAACAGCAGTACGCCCTGCTCACCGCTAGTGCACCGTGGCGG
The DNA here is from genome assembly GCA_911387805.1 of Cantharis rustica. Lineage (NCBI taxonomy): Eukaryota > Metazoa > Arthropoda > Insecta > Coleoptera > Cantharidae > Cantharis > Cantharis rustica. The sequence continues at coordinate 95,324,735 of OU426877.1, forward strand.
CACCCGGACAGCCGTCACTCACCGAACGGGACACAAGAACAAGCGTCGGCCGCATTGTGCTACCACTTAGCCCGACTCCCGGCCGGCAATCACGCATGCACCTGCATGCTATTAATATTATTATTATTATTATTATTATTATCATCATCCTTATTCCTTATGTACATAATATGCTATTTATTATTTTATCGCTTTGCACGTGCTTGTGCTTTCATATCTTCGCTATATTACTTTTTCAGCTAGGTACCATGCTGATTTCACATTCATATATTATTACAGTAGATTTACCATTCTGTAGAGCTCAGTAATGCGGAAAAATATTATCGTAATTAATCGATTACAATCGCTAGTCGCTTAAACATCCGCCTTTGCTGACTATATATCAACGCTGGGCTCAGCTTGCATATCAAACAAAATATATTATACAAGAATATTTAGGCATTTTAAGCAAAAGTGTAAGCTGGGCCTTGCGATCTACATCTTAGCTATCAAAATGACGTGCTTTGTCTGTTTTGGGGGCCGGGTTAGTCGGGTACACAATGCGAGATATCCGATATAAGTGGAATTCGGGATCAAAAAGCGTTGGCATAAGCAACGAGGTGGAGCTACCCCAATTCCGGGTGCTAGGTCATCGACAAAGGGCGACCGAAATTAATCTAACCACAGGTAACTACAAACTAATTTTTGCATCCCGTTCCATTCCTTCTTTGCCTTTTTTCTCCTTTTAATTCCACCGGCTGCGGTATATTGATATCGATTCGCAGTTGGCACTGGCTTGTAATTACAGTCGGTTACACCATGCGGGATATTCGCTATAAATGGAATGAAGGACCCAATTCGGTAGGGGTGTCCAATGAAGTATCGCTACCCCAGTTTAAGGTTCTTGGGCATAGGCAAAGAGCAATGGAAATCAGTCTAACAACAGGTACCCATGGGAATGTGGTAATACAGTAGTTTCTCGTCTACCCACTTCCTTGTCCTCTTTAAAGTTTCCGTTTATTTTTGCAAAACATAAATATTTAGCGCTTTATTCGTATCACTGACATACTTCCTGTTTTAGTTGATACATTTCGTACATTATCATTCCATTAATTGATGTTAGAGCATGGCGATATTTAAATCGATATTAATTCAAGTGATGTGGGGGACGATAATTTACCGATTGATATTTCGCTTAATATAAACAAAATAAACTGACAACTTAAAAATTAATTATTAAATAAGTATCATCGGTTATAAGAAAAAGCTAGTAATAACTAATTTAATACACCGTCTTATAAATAATAATACCAGTGTAATTATTATAAATGTTGGCCATAATAAAACGATACTGTGCTAATAATAATAAATTATTAAAAGCTTTAACGACGTCGTCGGTCATTTTAGAAAAGCATAAAATAATAAATCCAAAAACAAGTGTGCAACATTTATTCTATATTTTTAATAATAACAATAATAATAGTAAATTTAAATAATTTCCAGTGTCAAAATATTATAAAGCACAGAAACGCGTTTTTTGCATTTTTAACCGCGTTGCTTATTTAAAATCTTGCATTACTAAATAACATACCATTACTCTTGCTATAAATAATCGAAAGCATAAAATAGCGGTTTTACGTTATTATTTTCACCAGCTATTTACAATCCTTATGTTTTCATCCTGCTATTATCTACACTTAAATGGTTCACTAAAATATTGTCTCGTGCAGGAAACTACTCAAGACTGGCATGCGAAATTCAATTTGTTCGTTCCATGGGTTACTACCTCATTCAAATATACATCCCGTCCGGTTTGATCGTCATCATTTCATGGGTAAGCTTTTGGTTAAACAGAAATGCCACTCCTGCTCGAGTAGCATTGGGGGTTACAACTGTATTGACAATGACAACGCTTATGTCGTCGACGAATGCAGCTTTACCGAAAATTTCGTACGTAAAATCAATTGATGTATATTTAGGAACGTGTTTCGTGATGGTATTTGCTAGTTTATTAGGTAATACTCGAACGAGAGCGACTGTTGGGTGGTTTTATTTAGAACATGTTCATATTTTAGAATACGCAACGGTGGGATACATGGCGAAACGAATACAAATGCGTAAAAATCGATTTCTCGCTATACAAAAAATTGCCGAACAGAAAAATATAAATGTAGATGGATCCGCCATCGAGGGAGATCATGCACCCAAACAAACAGTAAGTTTTCGTCTAAACTATTTACTATTATTTATGATCGAGGAATCGAAGAAGTGGATGCTTGTTAGTGAGGACCTTTGTTCCAGGAGGTGCGGTTCAAAGTGCATGATCCAAAAGTACACAGTAAAGGAGGTACGTTAGAAAGTACGGTAAACGGTGGGCGCGGAGGTGGAGGCGGCGGCGGTGGTGACGAAGAACAAGGTGCTCCTATTCCGAAGCACATCATTCATCCGGGAAAAGATATTAACAAATTATACGGAATAACGCCTTCAGATATCGACAAATATTCTAGGATCGTATTTCCCGTGTGCTTCGTGTGCTTCAATCTAATGTACTGGATTATCTACCTACACATCTCCGACGTGGTAGCGGACGATCTAGTGTTGTTAGAAGAGGACAAGTAATAAAATTTTTGAAAGGAACTCATAAACACTCGTGCATTTTTAATCAAGTGAGACTCGGGGAAAATCAATTGCAATAGTAGCCAAAAAAAACCTGAAATTTAGACACTCAAAATATTGGCATAGTCTCCACTGCGATAAAATTTTATATAGAAAACAATTTCCTGTTGCATTTGAAATAGTTACCAAATAATTAGAACGCAGCAATGCGTTTTCGTTATTTTTATTCACAAAGTTTGACATATATTTTATACCGATGATTTAAACTAGCTTAGCTTAACTTGTATATATGTTCCCATTTTGTACTTCCGGCACCGGCAATGGCTGCACTTAGGTAGTACCGAGCACCGTTCGCGATTCCCTTCACCCCTAAAAACAAAAACGTGAATGCTCTAGCGGGGATTCCCACTAAATACTATTAAGAGCCGCAAAAACGGCGAAACGAAATTCTAAATTGTAATATAATTATTATAGTTAGAATATGAAAATAGACATAACGAAAATAGTAACACTGATTGTAAATATAAATTAGAAATCGTATAAGCATAAGTGATAACTATGAGTCGTAGTAAATAAAAGATCGTAAAACGAGTTCGAACTATAAATTGGTACCTAACGTTGCACCGATTTTATCGAAGATTTGGCGCGCTCATGTAAATAATAACGTTAATACATTCCGTACATCATTCCATATTATTTTACCGACTTCAAAGCACTCTGCACAAATCAAGAATTTGAACGTACGCAGCAAAATAATAGTTTCCTTCTTATGAAAAAAATATCGCACTACAACGAGCATGGCCCGAAACTGACGGAGCACGCAAAGTACGATTATTTAAAAGCACATAACATCGTTAACTAATTGAAATATTTAACGCAAATTGTATGTTTTTATAATGTTCACAATATAGATCTTACGGCTTGCTAATTGTCAGTGACGGCGGGCTCGTAGAAGCGGAAAGTGCAAGAAATTCAGTAGATTCTGTATGGATTTCGTGCATTATTCGCGAGCGACTATTGCTCACATCTGAATATTCTAAAATAATAAGAAAATATATGTATTATATTATCAGAAACATTCCAGTAATTTATATGATTACGTATTACGTAGAGTTATTATATTGTTTGACGTTTTTATTTAAATAAAATATATGATATTAATTTAATTTCTTTTTTTCATTTCTTTACTAATAATATTACCCGAACTGCGGTTATTCGAATATCGTTTAAATAGGGCCATCCGTCAATTTGTATCTGCTCGATTAGCTGACCAAGAAACTGAATAAAATATTCGCCATCGTTCCGGTAACTTGGAAATGCATTTTTTTACTTAAATCCTATACCTATTCAATTTTAGCACTCCTGGCGAAAGAAACTTCTCAGATTCTGTTTTTTTTTATTCTTACTCCTTGGAGGACCGTAACTAGAAAATTATAGGAGCTAACGGATTGTCCTTTAGCTACCTACTACTCAGTAGTGTATCTAATTTAATTTTACTGGTAACTAGGTTGGGAATAGGATGCACAGAAGGCGACCAATTCACAACTCGACGAATTCTGAGTTGATGTAAAAAGTTAGCTAAAAAATGTGTGTTTCTGAATTATTGGAAAATTAACTGTTCTAATAAAAGCAACAAACTTTGATCCAAAAATTGATATGGCAGAAATTTCACAACAACGAAAACATCGGTTATCAAAAGTTAGAAACGCACTTAACTCTCCAACAATCCAAACTTTTGGTTATAAACTTCAATAATTGTTATATTGTTTGTTACTGAAATTGTCCATTCATTCATAATATTTTGTATTATCATCGCAAAACATTATGTGCAAATATAATGAAATAGGCGAAAACCTATTAAAATTTTATCGTGACGATAATGGACGATAATAATAGCCACGTAATAATTTTCTCGATACCATAATAATGACTTTATTTACTTACTGCATCTAAACTAATCTTAATAAATATAGATTTCCCGCAACTAGCAAATCAAATTAGGTTAATGTAATTGAACCTATCAGTTAAAAATTATTACTTGCTATCCGCTAGCAAATACTAATTATTAATTACTTAGTGTAATATATATTGGCAAACTTCGCTTTGTATTTAAAGTCTTAACATGCTGCAGAATAGTATCAATTTGAAATTGCAGGTTTCTCATACTAGTAAATTATTCAGAATTATCTCTAAATTTTTTTCGGATTTTAGTGAATAAATGCATCTACTATTCACAAATAATAATTCACAATAACAATTATTTAAAAACGTTTGTTTTTATATCTACAAACCTAAGCAATTTCTATATGTTATATCCAATATTTGTACATTAACAAAAAAAAACTAATTTGTGACCACGCAGTAAATAGATTTAGTTTTCAACAATTTTAAGATTTTAATGTTTAAATTGGGTTAAGTCGCAATTACTGATAATCATTGAGAATGGTTTGAACCCGAACGGAGCAAGAACTTGATTACGGTATTGAATATTAATTATTACTTTATTGGAGTTTAATAAAAAGTAGGAATGTATAATATGATAAACGGGGTAATAAAACTAGCAAGCTAGCGAAATTAAATCAAAGAATTAGGATTATAAGCGGTAATAAAGGATTATTAGTATTACTATTGTATAATGCACTTCATATATTGCCATGATATTTTTACCAATGCACGTCATAGAATCAAATTTGACGTCTATCTTAAACCATCATACAAAAATTAAATTTCCAATTTATCATATTATAATATGCGAAATATGATTGTTTAGTAATTTTCATTTTAACGTTTAAGTTTGTTTATGTCAACGTATGTTTAGAGTATTGCATGTTCATTATGTTGAACCGTTGTAGTCGCACAATTTTAACAACGCCGTTCTAATGTGACGTCATCAATGCTGATGTATAAGATTTACAAATACTTTTCTTAAATTTTTATTGCAATAAGAATGAACTATTAATTTAGTTCTTATTAAGGCTTTCGTATATTATAAATAGAATTTTAGAAATAGGATTTTTGGAAAGGCTTTAATGTACAGCTACTGATTCCAATATACATTCATTTGATGGTTAAGAAAGACAAGGTTTATATGACTCACATTGACAAAGTGTAACATATAATTTATAAAAACTGTAATCACATATTATTCAGTTACTATATATTAATAAATTTAAAACAATTATATAATAAAAAGTAGCAAAAACGTATTAATTTAGTTTTTGGTAGGAAATAATAAAAAATGTAAATTGAATTCATACCGCTTCAGGTAAAAAATAAATAGATTAGAAGAATTACTCAACAAAAATTGTTAATACAATCAGAAAACAAATAAAGAAGAGTTTTAAATAGAATAAAATTATAAACCAATTTGAATGAAAAATAAAAATGTTATGAAAAAAATTTTGTACAGCGGTTATCACGGCGAATGATTAAAACATGTTAACAATGCATAGCAGGCATTGAAAGGATTTCCCATTAAATTAAAAGAAATTAAACAGAAGATAATAAAATAATGGTTTGAATATGTCTAAAAATAAACTTAATTTAAAATTATTATACTACATAATATATTAATTTAATATGAGAACCAAAAATTCCGTAATCATATACGATAATTTCATATGTTAAGCTTTGGAAAACCAGTTTTAAAATTAAGGAATTTCTGGATAATTTAAAATAATTAGATTTAAGTTTATTAATTAATTATGAATAGATTTTCTGGCCGTGTCTAATTCATAAGGTGCGAACAATCCTTTAAAGTTCTAAATTCTTTTTTCTTTTGTATAAATATTAATTGTAGAGGTATATTGCTCTTTAAAAAAAATTGTAATCATATTATAGACAAACTTAAAATCGTGTTCGACCTTTGAAATTCTATAATTACATCTCTCTCAGAATTTGCATATAAAACTTATACCGCTCCTGTGCATTTTTTTCTTATAGCAAGGTGTTATCATTTATACATCAACAATCAATCACTCAATTGCCTTGACTGTATTCTTAAAATGTCTGTGAAAATTATGCATTAATATTTTTTTGATAAGCTCTGGCTATATTTTTAAAGTTACTATTCAACAAATTATTAAATTCTGTCGTAAGTGGTAATAAATCAAGAATAACAACAATTAATATCCAATAACTTAGTTATTCCTATGGCTGCTCCTAGTTAAATAGGTAGCAACTGCAGGATTTCTTCTAACTTGTGGATGTTGCAATATTTATCTGTAATTTTTTGTGGATATGTAATTTTCACTACCAATTTTTTACTTTCTGCACATTTCGTAGCTAGAACTTAAGATCCTTCAGCCGCACACATGTACACTACAGGCCAAAAGCATTTAACCAGTTATATTTGTATGGTTATTATAAAAACTGTTAAAAATTTTCTGAAAACTACCATGGCATCGTCTTCCTGGTAAAAAATTGATTTGTTTTAATGATCCGTAACACAAAATATAAAATATTAAAGGCATTACGGCATTAATTTTAACAGAGAAATAACGTCGATAGTGTGGTAGTTAGTAGTATGTAATGTTAAAATAAACAAACTAAACAGAATATTAAAATAATGAATTTTAACTGTTAAGTAAAGAATACATACTTACATAGAAAAATAATATTTAAAAAAAAATAAAAACGACAATAATTTACATTTAACAGGTTTGGACTGAAAATATTTGAATTTTGAAAAAATTTATGTTATAAAAATATTTAAAATAAGAACTATGTAATACGATATAATGGCCCCTATTTCACAATTATTTTTGGGGACAATTTGTTAAATGTAAATTATTGTTGTTTTAATTGTTTTTTAAATATTATTTTTCTATGGAAGTATGTATTCTTTATTACAGTTAAAATTCATTATTTTAATATTTTGTTTAGTTTGTTTATTTTAACATTACATACTACTACCACACTATCGACTTAAAAATTAATTATCTTTTTTTATTTTTTATTTTATAACTAAACTTACAGGCACAAATTTCAAAAAAATTACAAAAGACAAAAGAAAAAAGACGATTTGAAGCTTGCTTATGATTAGATTATGACACATATGATACTACTAATAGAATTTACAAAATATTTTTTTAATGGATCATTTTTACCCTTAGTTATTACTGTTGTTATATAGTAAAAGCTGTATAATTCTGCAAAAAGACGATTTAAAGCTTGCTTATGATTAGATTATGACACTTATGATACTACTAATAGAATTTACAAAAATACTTTTCTCAATGAATCATTTTTACCCTTAGTTATTACTGTTGTTATATAGTAAAAGCTGTATAATTCCACACTTTCGGAAGTACAAAACTTGTGAGTTTAATAATAAACCGAAATTAAAAGCGTACGTTTTTAAGCTTTTTTTTAAGCTTATGTTCAGAAATATTATATCTCTTCGTTATAAGATAAAGATCCACAAATGCCTAAAAAAAGTTCGCTCACTGTCAAAAATTTTATTTTAACATAAAACATAATTAATTATATCTACTATGGCCCATTACAAAGTTTGGTATTCAAACTTAAATTATAAAACTAAGTATTCAATAAAATTTATTTTTATTGTGCAACGTTGTATGATGTACAGTACAGTATGTATAGTATAATACTATTATTCAAATATAAACTATTACGTGTGAAACAATTTTCCAAAGCCATTTCAAACTTCTTGATGCACTTCCGGCAAGTTTTACTGAGATAGTCTCCATTTCTTGTCGGATATTGCTTAACTCCACTATAATTCAGAATTACTAATGTAAAGTAAACTGCCCTTAAGGTATAACCACAAAAAATTCAGTAAAGTAAAATCAGTGCTGACTGAAGTTAAGCATATTGTTATCTCTTCTGGATATCAATTTATTCGGAAAGATGTGTTTACTGTATGGAAATTTGCTCCATCCTATTGAAACCATGCCTGATGGTTGTGAAGAATATGTATGTTGTAATAAAGTCCTAGACAAACTTAACACTACTTTTCACGTACAGATGATCCAATGCGATTCACGTTTTCCTAAGTTCTTAATAATTTTCGTCAGTTCTTCGTAGCTTCAATTAATCTTAGAATCGCTTTCATCAAATTTATTGATTCATTTTTTGATAAGTTAAGTCTAAGTTAACAGACCTCGGTAATTATGCTATTAGAAAAGCGACAAAACCTAATTTTATTCAGAGCTACAGAAAAGCTAGATCAGCCCATGCCTTCAATCAAAAATGTGTTAATTTTTTACAAAAGCTGTACGCTTTTGTACGCTACACCTTTTGTAAGCTTTTTGTGTACCTTTTGTAACGATTTTTGCAATGTTTCTGTGGTCGTTTATAGTATTTACTCTAATTAAGTACAAATAATAGCATTACTTATTTTTTAATAAAAAATTGGAGAAGATTCTTCCAAGTTGCGAGAACCTTTTTAAATTTGTTTTTAAGTTACAATCAGTTACTTTTCTAAAAAAAAATAATTCAATATGACCCTACGTAATTTCTGAATTTCTCTTGTGTTTTGCTGTTATAAAAAATTCATATTCGTTTATGTAATTTTAATAAATTTAAATTTAAATAATTTAAATAATAATAATAACTAAATAATAGAAATTTAATTTTTTTGCTTTCTCGCCAATATATTGAAAACTAAGAAAGACGACAGAAAAACTGCAGAAATATTTTAGGTAGAATACAAAATTCTATAAAATAGTATAAAAATAAAGTGACGACAAATCGACGGCGTTGCATAAATCATTTCACGATTAGAGAATTACTAATATACATAATATCGTGAGCATACAGGTAAAAGTGACCAAGTCAAAAAATAGAATTTCGAGATAAATCAAATTGAATATTTCGCATTTTGCGAAAAATAAGCTTTATAATATTTTTAATTCATTTTTTCGAATAATGAAACAATATCAATACGTTATTAGAACATAGACTTTTTTTCAGACCTGTGTCTTACATTTTTACAGACTTAATCATTTTAACTCATTTCCAAAATTTTTTGACTTAAGTCACTTTTACCTGTATGCCCATGATATGTTCTTGATTTTCTTGCAAGTCATTAAAATAATAATTTCAATCATATATAATCTGAATATTTAGTGTAATTATAAACACGACAGCCGAATGTTTTCGATCTTCCTAAAATGTTATGTTAATATGTAACTAAAAAAGTTTGTCACTAGATGGTGAGTAAATCGATAATTTTCAATGTGGACTAGAATTTTGAGAATCTCCTGTATTATAAATATTATTCCTATGACAGAAAAAAGAAAGTTTTAATTAAAAACTTTTTATTTTACTTTTCAATTAAAAATTTAAATAAAACTGAAAGTAGTGCAAGCAAATGATAAAATAGTTAATAGATCATTCATTAAATGCAATGAGAAATAAAATATTAGATCAATTGAAGCAAAAAAAAGTGCAAGAAAAATGAAAATACGAGTATAAAAATGACGCTCAAAACTACTTTTTAATAGTTTGTCACATAAGCTACGCTGATGTAAGCGGCAAATTTGCCGCCTACTTTTGATAGACATAAAACGTTACCAGAGACATCTATCGAACGTCATTCAAAATTTTTCAAAATACTGTCACCTTAATAACCAATCAAATACCAAAATAATGTATTTGCAAATACATACATAATACGTTAGTCAAATTCATAGCTTTTTTCTGTAAAACAACTCACTGTTTTGCATCTTTGTTCCTCTTACGCTAAAAGATGTAAAGAAATTATATCGTTATTTCTAAATTCACAAAATACTGACCTTTGGTGATTCAGATAATATTAGTTTTTCTGGTTATTCAAATATTCTTATATCAAATGTAGTAAATTAATCCATTTTCATGGTTCCACGTCAAAACGCCGTCCCCAAAGTCGCCGTTTTAAGAACGCCGTGGGAAAGACGCCGTCCCCTAAGACGCCGTTGCAATAATGCCGTCACAAAATGGCCGTGCTCAATTACGCCGCCTTAATAACCCTATTATAAATAATTTATTCATTTAATTCATTTTTATACAAGGCCGTATTTAAGGAGAGGTTTTAGGGGTTACAACCCCCCCTCCCCCCGAAATTATTTATCAATTAATAAAGTACTGAAAGTTCGACTAAAATCGTAAAAAAAACAGAAAAAACTAAAACAATTTTTACAACTATAACAAAAACATTAAACTTTATTTTAATAAAAATTAAAACTAAAGAGATATTTCTAATAAATTAAATCCCAAATTAAAAAATCGGAAATTCGTATTATAATCCGGCGATTGGCGACATTGGATTAAATACACGTACTACTAAATTGCAAAAATATAAAAACCGAAGATGAAGAATATAAAAATGCCCTAAATATTTACAGTACTGTGTAAGAATCTGCGACCACTTAATTAATTATTAGTTATTAATTACTCATATTCATTAATTTTCGATTTTTTGAAAAATAATTATATTGAAATAAATGAAATAGGTATTTTATCTTAATTCTTACTATTATGGTAAAAATTTTAAATTGTAATAAATTGTTTGAAGCAAAAATTTTAAAGGGAACATAAATTTTATGACCATCATGGGCAGCATAGCTTAAAATAACACTTCCGCAATAAATTAGAGTAGGCATTGTAAACCCATAAATTGTTTTATATGTTGTACATTTGTATACATAAGTCAGTGGCGTAACTACCAGTGTTCGATGTGTTCGGTCGAACAAGGGCCCGGCACTAAAAGGGCCCGGCTCTGCCACGATCAGAATAATAAAATAATTTAATGATTTTATCCGAATTCAAATGTTTGTGATTTTTAGCACTAAACAATGAAAATATCGATAACATCATAACATAAACGGTACATTTTCAAAATTAGATGTCTGCCACATTTCTTATGTATACCCATTTAAAATATAAAGTATATTTATTGTCTGTTTCGGCTTTCGTTAAATTGAGCTTGGAGATTTAGATAAAACGGACCGCATAAGAAAAATTCTGCATCTGGTACCAATACAGGAGGTAATAAATAAATAACTGTCATTTCTTAGTACTTATAAACTTATGTAGCAGATTCCGAAAAAACCCTGAAATTTTGATTTTTATTTACATCACATTGCAGTTTGTTACAGTACATGATAATAACCAGCCGTTTTGTTTTTATAAATTATTTTAAGTTTTAAATAGTGGAGTTTAAGTTCAATTGTTTATTTTAGAGTATAATTTATTAAAATCGTCAGGTATGTTATAAGTATTTTTTAATTGTAAAAAGCTTAACTAAAGCTTAAAACTATTTTAGAATGAGTACGTATAAATATAAATCTGGTGCTCAAAAATGCAAGGAACGTGAAGAAGGAGATGAGAGAAAAAATAAGCTTCCAAAAATTACTCAATTTTTTAGTTCGCCTCAGTTTACGCAATCAAAAAGTGAGTTAACTTATAGTTCAATGTTTAATTTACCCAATTACCTTCATCTCAATTTCAGTTAAAACTATTAGTCCGGTATTAAATCCATCAATTAACCCGGAACCTACGCCCTCATGTTCATACTTTGTTAATCCTTTCAAGAATTTGAAAGACGTAGACGTAGATTCCGATGTAGAAACAGTCGCAAGTAGTATAGATACCGTCATTGGTGATATTAGGTGTGATGATATTATAAAAAACGATAAAGGATATTATACGGATTTATTGACTACTGAACAAAAAAGGTACTTAGTTGAAAATCAACCATGTCGACCCTTAGGACCCTTTCCTCGAGACGATCAAGATAGAAAATTTTCAAGTTTTTATTACAATAAAATTAACAAGTCGGGTTTAAAAACGGAGCGTTTATGGCTTTGCTATTCACCAATTTTAAACAAGTGCTACTGTCAACCTTGCTGGTTATTTGCCCAATCCAAGGATACAATTGCCAATGGTTTTAATGACTGGGCACATCTTAATCAAGCAATTAATAGACATGAGCAAAAATTAAGTCATAACGAGTCATGTGTTATTTTTGATCGCTGGAGGTTAAATAAAACCATCGACCACGAACTTGAATCCAGGATTCGGCAAGAGGTATCCATATGGAGACAAATTTTAGAACGAATTGTCGAAGTTACTTTAACTTTGGCTTCTTGTAACATGTCGTTTAGGGGACACGACGAAAGTTTTAATTCTGCAAATCCGGGTATATTTTTATCTGTGATAAATTTACTTTCGAAATATGATTTAGTGTTAAAAAATTTATTACACAATAAGACAAAAAATACAACAACATATTTAAGTCCACTTATTCAAAATGAAGTTATTGGCTTATTAGGTACTGCAATAAAAAATAAAATAATCGAAGAAATAAAAACTGCACAGTTTTATTCTGTAATTATAGATACCACTCAAGATATCGCCAAAATCGATCAATTAAGTGCTGTTGTTCGATATGTCACTCTTGAATATGTTGAAAATAAACCAACAAATATCATAATTAAAGAATCCTTTTTGGGGTTTGTCCCAGTTGAAAATCAAACTGGTTCAGCTTTAAAAAATAATATTTTAGCAATATTAATTGATAATGGATTGCCTTTAGAAAAACTTCGTGGGCAAGGATATGATGGCGCCGCTAACATGAGCGGTATATATAAAGGCGTTCAAGCTGAAATATTAAAAGTTGCCCCTAATGCACCATATGTACATTGCGCGGCCCATAATTTAAATTTAATTCTAAACGACTCGGTTAAGAATGTTGAGGAAATAAGAAACTTTTATGGTTTAGTTGAAAGTGTCTATGTATTTTTTGGGCACAGTATAAAAAGATGGGCACTTTTGGAAACAACTTTTAGTTTAGCTAAAAGTAAAATTACTTTAAAAAAATTAACACCTACGCGATGGTCATTAAGACATGACGCGCTAGAAGCTCTTCGGTTTAGGTATGTAGATGTTTTAAAAGCTTTATCGAAAATCAGTTTAACGTCCAATAATAAATTTGAAATCGATGAAGCTAAATCGCTAAAAACCAAACTGGAATGTTTTGAGACAGTATTTTTAATTGTTTTTGAAACAAAGATTTTAAAAAATATTGATGTCGTTTCTAAACTATTGCAAAGTAAACAGCAAAATATTGAACAGGCGTCAAAAATGTTCAATACAACTTTTGAAAATATTAAAAAAATGCGGGACAATTTTCTTTCAATAAGAAATGAAGCTAATAATTTAGCTGGAGAATGGGGAACAACTCTAGAATTCACGAAGAAAAGAATATCCAGACCAAAAACATTTTTTGATGAAAATAATGATCATTTTAAAATACAGTCAAAAGAGGACTGGTTCAAAATAAATGTATTTTATAAAACATTGGATATTATTGTAGTACAGTTAAAACATAGAAGTTTTGGTCTAAACGAACTTTATAGAACTTTTAATGTTTTATCTCCAAATATTTTATGTAGTGCTTCTGATGAAGAATTGTATCAAATGGGTCAAGATCTATACATAAAATATTCAGAAGATATTTCTGATACAATTTCATCTCAATTGTTATCATTTAGACAATGTTTTAAAAATGAGTTATCTAAAATTAATTCCATAATGGAATTAACCGAATTTATCGCTATAAAAAATTTTTCTTCCTGTAGTAGTTTCAGTGAAATTTTAACGGTATGTTACATTTTTCTCACCATACCGGTTTCTGTTGCTTCAGCAGAAAGATCTTTTTCAAAATTAAAATTAATAAAAAACTTTCTAAGGAATACCATGGGCGAAAAAAGATTGTCTGCCTTATCAATTATTTCAATTGAAAATGAAATTGCCAGATCAATAGATATATCTAGCATAGTGTCAACCTTTGCACATGTTAAAGCCAGGAAAAATAATTTTGAGTAAAGCAGTTACCTGCTTTATGCTTTATTGCTTTTATTATAATTGTTTTCTGTTTCTTTTTTGTAGATATTAATTATTATTAATTTATTTGTATTTGTACATAATTTTGTTTTGAATAAAATTCTTGATTTTCTGTTAACTGTTTTTTAACTGGTAGCTAATCCCTAGGGTGATTTAAATAAAACTAATTAACAATATTTATTATATTTTTTTTGTAAAAATTAATTTAAAACAATCATTCCGCTTATAAGATTATTTAAAAAAATTTTCACGTTAATTTAATATCTATTTAGGGGCCCGATTTGAGTCGGAAACACAGGCCCGTAGCTTCCTTGTTACGCCACTGACATAAGTGTACATTTGCTTAGATTTGTGAAATTTCCTTTCAATCTAGTTTAGTTCTTCGTTTTGACAACATTATTTTACTATCGCCATCGGTAAAATAAGAATTTAGTTTGTTATTGTTAAATTGAACTTAAAACTGGCATTGAGAAAGATAAAACGGACCCCGTAAAAGTAAAATTTCGCATCTGGTAGCAATACAATAGGTAATAAAGAAATAAACTCTCATCCTTAGCCCTTAGCAGATTCCAAAAAAATCCTTTAACAGTTAGGGCATATTTTGATTTTTATTTACATCACATTGCAGTTTGTTACAGTATTTATGATAAGAACCAGTTGTTTTGTTTTTATAAATTATTTTAAGTTTTAAATAGTGAAGTATAAGTTCAATTGTTTATTTTGCAGTATAATTTATTAAAACGGTTAGGTATGTTTTAAATAAAATTCTTGATTTTCTGTTAACTGTTTTTTAACTGGTAGCTAATCTCTAGAGTGATTTAAATAAAACTAATGAATAATATTTATTACATTTTTTTTTTCATAAAAATTAATTTAAAACAATCATTCTGCTTATAAAAGCCTGTTTAAAAATTTTAATAAAATTCCTTAATATTTGTAGATTTTGCAGATTTGTGTTTACACGTTTATCACCAAACACACCTTAAAACTCACTATATTTTACGTATAATTTTAAGAAAATAAGTGCTGATCTATTCCTCCTCAAAATTTCCAAAAGTTCCTCAAAATTTGAGGAACTTATTTGTTGGTTCGTTAATTAACGAACATTTCGGTCCAACACCACCAAAATGAGCATAAAATAATGAGCATACTAGATTGTGGCGGTTGCGTCACGTCAACCCTCTACAGCAGTGGTTTATAATCTTCTTAGTGGTCAGCACCCCCTTAAATCTGAAAATAACCTCTCGCACCCCTTTGAAAAATGTGTTTTATTGCATAAACACATGAATACATTTACAGGATAAGTATTATTTTTTATTAATTTTTGAAATTTCTCTCACACCCCAGGTTAAGACCACTGCTCTACAGATTCGCCACGAAAAATATTACTTTTGCACCTTATTCTAATAATATACTATTATATAAATGTAATAATTATTTTTTAAGATTAACAAATGTATTATCTATTACATACGTACTATATTTTTAACAAATTAATTCGTTTACTTTTGACCTTTAGATAATAAAGTTTCATTATGTGATACTAAATTTAATTTATGTTACAAGAGTTATTTTCTCCTTATTCATATTATCTATATTGTTATTCATCAAATAAAATCAAACTTATGGTGTAAAATTAAAATTTGATTTGTTATTTTATGAAGTAATGTATTGAGCGATTTAGTTTTTGACCTCCTTAGCCTGCAAACAAACCAAGATATAGTAGCTTACGTTTACTTGCGATTCGGAACGTTTTGATAAATTCGATAATTAATTGTAACATTTTTTCATAAATTTAAAAAAAATGGTCATTACGAGACTCGTTGTAGGTGCATCTAATGTAGTTGGAAAATATGTTATGATAAATCAATTGCGAAGCACATGTCGAACGTCAAAAGTAAGGTTAATTAGTACTAGTCCGTTTAATTTAGCAGGTAATAGCGAAAACTATGATTACTTACTCATTATACATATACTATCGTTTTCAGAACGCTTTTATACAGATAAACATGAATGGGTAGAAGTAGACGGAAAAACTGGAATTATAGGAATATCTCAATATGCACAAGTAAGTTGAAACTTAAAAAATTGTAATTTTTTCTTATTAATCTAAGTTTTAAAACAGGAAGCTTTAGGCGATGTTGTGTACGCACAATTACCAGATGTCGACACTAACCTCAATCAAACAGGTATATTATTTAAAATATTTTACTGAAAGAATGTCGAATTTTATTATTTTAGATGAATGCGGTGCATTGGAAAGTGTAAAAGCTGCCAGTGAGTTGTACTGTCCAGTTTCTGGACGTGTAATAGAAAAAAATGTAGACGTTGAAAATGCGCCATCACTTATTAATACATCGTGTTATGATAAAGGTATCCAATTTGTGTTCTTTTGCTTTGTAATATAATTTGGTTATTCGTTTTATTTTAGGTTGGCTATTCAAATTGGAACTTTCAAATCCTAAAGAAATTCAAGCTTTGATGAATGAAACACAGTATAACGAATTTCTTAAATCATCAGACCAACAGCATTAATGATAGACAAAATTTAATATAAGCGTTTGTAATTCATATTTGTTACAAAATATCTTTATTTGAAAATTAAATTTTTTATTTCATAATGAACATTATAAATCTCTACAAATAAATTCAAATAAAGACTTTGTTGGGCTGAGAAGCTTGTGCGCTTTTACTTCCTCGTCGAATCATGTATTAGTATTTATTTTCAAGAGTTGGAGATCAGGGAGCTTAGATAAATAAAATTGTTTACTACTTCCAAGCCTCATTTTTGCATGAATATCGAAGGGGTTATTGTAATTAATCAATAGATTATACTGACCGTTTATCGTGATTAATCTACTTAAAATACAATTACTAAGATGTTTTTCATGTATTCCACGGGTAGAGCACTGTCCACATAACATATTCCGGGTAGATATAATAATAATAATAATAATAGTCTTTATTTCATATGAGACAACAAACTACAAATAATAAATATCAATGTTGTTCATGAGGTACATGATTTACGTTAGTTGTGTCGCCCCACATGAAAAAGGCGAAGTTCAGAATGGCTCTCAATGAGAACCGTCTGCTCTTCCACTCAACCAATACATTCAACCAATATCATCATATACATTTATTTGCAAATACGTTTTCTCTTCAAATTATCTTGGTACAATCTCTTCCTTAGATATCAATTGTATCAGGTACCCATTTCTTCAAGTATGCTCTACAATTTAGCCAAGTTTAAGCCCAAAGAATCAAATTACTTTTAAAAGAAGTCGGTTTTTTATTCCACGCATCGTTCTCAGAAAATATGAAAAATCTAACCAATTTTTTTATGACAAAATTGTATTATGGTTTGAAAACAAATCATCTAATAAAGCAGGCAAAAAATAATTACAAAACATTGGTATCTAAAGAGCTGGTTAAGCCTGTTTTTTCCCTAGAATGAATTTCAAAAACAAGTGAGCTTTTATAAAAAAAACAGCTTTTTAGGTTCATCACCCACATCAAAAGTAATTATTTTAACCTACTACAGTAATAATATAATAACAATTATTTATTTAAAATAGAAAATAACTTAAAAAAGTTGTTAGAATTTTTTAAGTATTTATGTGGTATTTAGTAGTATGTGATGTTAAAATAATAAAACCTAACAAAATGTTAAAATAATAAATTTTAACTGTTAAGTAAATAATAATAATAATAATAGTAATTATTTACTTAACAGTTAAAATTTATTATTTTAACATTTTGTTAGGTTTTATTATTTTAATTATTTATTTAACAAAAAATATATATCTTCTTCAAACTCTCCCTCTTTCAGTCTAATGCTGATTGCAATTTTTATAATGCATCCTATGGGGTATTACATAATAATTATTCTATCTTAAAAACATTATACTTAAATCTTGGTACTCAAACTAGTGCCAATTAAGTTAACGCGTAAAATTTTAACAAATTCTAGCTTTTAGTCTGGGAAACAAGAAATTTTACAAATAACACTGATTTTTGTGAATCATACTAAATTTTTCTTTTGAAAAAATAAGATTTTAAGCAATCGCCGGATACATCCATATTATTTAGAATTAATGCAACAATTAGTCTTACTACAGCAACATTGTTACCTGATGTTATTGCAAATATCAAAGACGCTAATTATAGAGCAGGACGAAAAAGTAGAAGAAGAGGCAATAAAACCTATAGTACATCGTCAAACATCTCTCTAGCCGAAAAGGAAGCTTAAGTTAGTAATACGAAGAAACAATGTGTAAAAATAGTTGAGTAATATCCATTATATAACGATTTTTTGAACTTCTTTGATAAATCAGTCTTTTGATCACGATATTATTTGATGTCTAAAAGAAATTCTTCTCCTCGAAATTTAACAAAATATCTTTATATCCTGTAATAAATATTATATTATTAGGTGCTTATCATTTTGCAGAGTTTTATTAGTATGCTTTATTAACTGTGCAGTCTCGATTGTCGCTAAAATTAAATTTTGCACCCTCTTGATTTGGCATACTACACGAATGTATGTAAAGCTTTATTTGCATATTAACTTATCGTAATTATAGTATACAATAAAAATGTTGGAATATTTTTTTGTTTTAGATTGTGAAGATCCTTTAATCTGCGGTGCAGATTAATCAAAGGTCCTGCATTCAAATGATTTTGATTCAATTATTATTATTAATTTCTTACATTAGTGATAACTTTTATAATTTAATATCGGCAGAAGCTTTGATGATAAAAGGATAAAATTTTTACTAAGTAAATAGCGTTTTTATCTTCACAGTCATTGCGCTAATTTTATTGCAAGGTTTATCTTAACTAGGGAAGCCATATGGTTCTCACCTCCAATGTCACAAATTCCAAATTAGTCAAAATTATAATTGTATCTATTTTTTTATACATATTTAAATCCAGTAAATAATTTAACTAAAATAACGTAAAAGCCAACCTGTGAAAGCACAATGGAAACCTCTTCATAATTTATTAATAGCCGTAAAGATTTTATTTATAGCAATATATTGCTTATTTATATTTTATATGTTATATTGTTATATTGTATATATAGCGCAATATATAAATAAATAAAGCTTAACCTTTCTTGAACATCTGACAAAAAAAATAATAAAAAATTCTATACCTATTGACTGAAAAATACCATTTTTAACCAGAGATTGGTAAATTGAGCCTAAGTCCTAATTTATTAATCTTTAATTATTTTTAACCAAAGGATAATTTTTAAAAAATAACAAATTGTTCTCACAATTGTTGCCAAGGCAATTATTCTTTAGTTAGTGATAAGAAAAGATTGATAAATTGTGCCTAAATCTGAGCAATTTGCTTGTCAAGTTTCATCTTTCTGTATGTAAATTTAATATAATATCTCCATGGAAACAATGTTAATGGTAATGTCACTGTCAAACAATCCCAAAATATCACAAAAAAATCACGCTAAATGCATGAAATCATTATTTTTACTCTCGTCCTAAATTTATTTTTGATATGTTGATGTAAATAATAGAGTATTATTGTATGAGAAGTAAAAGTAAGGCTTCTCGTCAAGTCACGTCTGCTCCGAATAAAACGCGGTATTTTTTCTTCAAATGTAAAAAATAATTATAGATTCCTAACAGTTTTACAACGAACCGCACTAAAGTCCTTTTGTCAATGCATTATTAGGTAAAGCTGGTTTCAACGCCATCTGTTGATGAGAGTTGCGTAGAATAAATTTAAAATAAAAATCTAATTGTGAGAAATTTTTTTAATTTGAAATTTTTACATTTTATTCTTTTAACCAACTTCTCTTAATTGTCTTCGTTAATTTTGTTTACATAAATAAATACAAAATTAAATTTATTGTATCATGCTTTGTCACTCGTTAGGTGCCGCTAGTGCGCTGCTTTACCATTTTCGATCGAAGCTGTACGTATGATACTATGATACGCACCCGTACATACCCGTAACGTCATACTATATTCAAACAAACCGTGTATCCAATCATATTGATTGAAATCAAATAGATACAATTGATTTTTCAATACAATAAACGCCAGACGTTACTCTAATGACGCGCATTGTAATAAAACAAAAGGAAAACAAATGCTTTTACAAAAAATTAAATCTTGAAGTTTAATAATGAATCAAGGCAAGGTTTTTTAATGTTATGAAAAAAATTTTTTTATTGAAGATAATAATAATAAATATGTCAATAATACTTATAAGAAATTTCACACTAACACGTAAAGATGATGTTATTTATTACTTATTTACATTTTTTTAAATTTACAAATAGGTCATCTTAAATCTTTTTAACGGTATTTTGAAATACGAAATAATTGTATTGTGACATTCTACATATTATATAGGATAATTATTATTTCTAAATAAGTTATCTACAATTTTATTCAATAAATTTGCCACATTATTATCTTTTTATTTTAGACATTACAATGCACGTTTTCGAGTTCTTTAAATCGATTACAAGAAAATAACTTAAATTCGTTTTTTGAGGGTTATTAAGATTAGATGTTAATAAAAGGAACAATTCACAATACGACAAAGCATTGTATGATAATAACAATTTAGTATTATTAAACAATACGAACATATAATATAAGTGCTATTATCTTTTTAATTATTGTAATTCGCGGCCTTTAATTAATTATAAAATAAAGAACAATTTTATTTTGATATTCATCTACAACATCATTGAGATTGTTTTACTACTTTAGGTCCAAAAGGTTCCAAATTCAAAATTGGTAAAAATGTATCGATTGATTATGTCAAGGTTGTGTGATATTAGTTACTGATTGCAAATTTTTATTTAAAATTACATGTTGTGATATGGTCTACTTATTTTTATCGTGTAGTTCATTTTGACGATTACTGATTATTTTATGTATCATCAGTTTAATTTTTAAAAGGAAAAGTATAGAATATATACGCCGCACCGTAAGATGGATTAGACATTTTTTATTAATACCTTTTATCGGATGTTTCAAATTTAAGTATAATTTATCTTTATATTATGTTGTATTTGAGTATATTATAAGATACGTAATATTTTTGCAAGTTTTTCTGTTTTAAGAATTTGTTTATTTATTATATTTTATAATAATAATAATTAAAACGTCATCATCAGATGATAATATAATAATTTATTGTTCCTAGGTAAATTTTAATATATTTTTAGAAAGATTTAAAGTTTTGGTAATAAAAATTATGTTATTTTTATTATATTAGATAATTTACCTATCTCGTATTTACAATTCAAAGAAATTATTATACTATTTGTGGGTTATCAAAAATTACAAAAAAAAAATACTAAATAAAGGAAATAAGCGCATTCCTAGCGTTATTGTTCTTTATTATCAAATTCATAACATTCTACGTCAAGACAAAACGTGACTTTCAATATTACATTTACCTAGTTAATAATATCATCAGGCTTGTAAACTATTATAAATCACCAATTTGTATTTAAAATTATTCTCGTGAAATAATACTAAACGATTACAATATTATTGTCGCAACAAGGTATAAGGTACACATCAAAGGCACGACGGTCAAATGTGATATCTAGTTTCATAATATTTAGCGACTTTTGATTAGGTGGTATGAGGTTGCAGTGACTAATTTTCCACTTTTCTTCAAAAAGTATATAAATCTGAAAGTGCAAAAAGTAATTGTAAGCTGAAAGTACGAACAAGTGCGCAAACGTTTGAGGTTGTCGGGAGAATTGAACGCTCTCTGCTCGTCAGTTTAGTCGTCAAAAGCGCACATTCAAATATACAGCGCGTTTAGTGCGGCAATTCAAAATGCCTTCTGAAAAGTTATATTATCCTAATTCGAATTTATTCAAAAATGCATACGTTTCCTCTATTACGCAATATCGCGAAATGTATCGGCAATCGATTGACAATCCCAAAGAATTTTGGGGCGAAATAGTTAGACAATTTCATTGGGAAACTCCTATTGATATCGACAAATTTTTTACCTATAATTTTGATATAGGAAAAGGACCAATTTTTATTAAATGGTTCGACGGAGCCAGGACAAATATTTCCTACAATTTACTAGACCGGAATATTCGAAATGGACATGGTGACAAAATTGCTTTTTATTGGTAAGTGAATTTAAAATTGTGTGTGGATGTTATCGGGTCAATATATAACTTGGAGAACTTTTGGCTGTATTGATCCGTGGCTGTCGCTGTTCTAATAGTTTCATGTAAAAACTGTGATTTTTAAGATATAATGCAGAATGTAGTAAATATCTTTTATGATTTGTTCATTTCTTTTATATTCTTAATACCTTCTAAAAGGTTTTTCTTAATATTGGAGAGTTTGTGTACATTAATATACTTCTTTACTATTGGTTCTCGTGCACATGGTATGACGAGAGCCTATTACGAGTGCGCAAATAAACACCTGGCTTCAGATTAACAACATCAACGTAATATCAATATATCAATTAAAAATTCGCATTGTTGATGTTTAAAGCTATTTAAGTAATAATAATTGTATTTTTATTATTTTGAGATAAAAATTCTAAATGAATTATAAAAAGACCAACTTAATTTATGTAATAAATTTACTGCATTACAACTTATTGATTTAGATATTGTTGGTATGCTTACTAAATTACCTTAAAATTATTACTGGACCAATTACATCAATTTTGTAATTTGTGTACATTATTTGCACGAAATATACGTTTTTTAATCGACGCAACTAAATTTACATTAGTTTATAAACTTTTTGCTTATAAAATAAGCGAATTTTTTTTGTAAATTTTTCACAAGTTTCTATTAAAATCAAAAAAACTTAATTAATACTGGAGTGTTTAATCGTATCAATTCATATAATAATCAGATAAATGTTCCATTAGTCCATACTTTAATGTACTATTTAATTGTGGAATATTTAGTGAAAAAACTTAAAACAATATAGTTAAATCTCTCATCGACGTTTCGACATCTCTCGCGACTTCTTCAAGACTAAAAGCTTTATTAGTGCATTTTATTAATATATCTTACCTTAATATCTACAATACTAGCATTATCAGAAAAAACATAACGAGAGCAGAAGCACACGACAATCTTATCGTCAACTTATTATACGAATAGCAGTAAAAAAAATATTGTTACAACTCGAATTAACTGCGTTACATTCAAAACTGTAGAGGAAATTTTTATAAAGAAAGTGATAGATTGACTAGGCCAGCGTTAATTATGGAAGAATTAGTTGAAAGCAGTTTGAAAAAGATAGAGTACTGTGTATCCTTTTTAAAATATATTTAGATGATTCTATAATGGCAGTGCCACAAGGTAACCAAGAAACAACATTAAGTATATTCAGCAATAATTATCCTGACGAAATTTCATTTAAACAATAGAAAAGAAGACAGATAGACCTCTAAAAGACCAAGTAGAAAAGAAAAAAATTTTTGAACGTGATATATTATAAGATTCCGTATGAAGAGTGCGAAAAATGTTACATTGAACAAAGACCGCAATAACGAGAGAGATAACAAAAAAATAGTTAATAAGCGGGAAACCACCATGAGCGAGAAGAGTGATGGAGAAGATCATGTAGAAACAGATCATGAATTTGATATCTTGGATTTTAAAGAAAATAAACTGCAAAAAAAAGAAGATGTATCATATAAAAAGAAAACCAAATGCGTAACTTACAGAGAAGATGCCCTAAAGTTAAAGGGTTAGATCACCCTGATCTACTGTAAATTTTGTGAATTAATTCTGAAAAATATATAAATGCGATTTTTTTTATTTTTGGATATATATTAGTATAGTCCTTAATAAGTACATATTATTTAAAATTTTATTTAAAAAAAGCTATTTTTGTAGCAGCTACATGATTTTGCCGATTTCATTGTACCGATTCTGAAAAAAAGTTTTTTCATTAATTACAAGATATAGGCTATCGTGGACGTAGGCTTTTGTTGAAATTTTACCCTAAAACCCTAAAAATTCTGCAAATTTTAATGAAAAAAAATTCTAAAATTATTTTTTCAGTAACCAAAAGGAAAAACAACAAAAACCTACGTCACACGATAGCCTATATCTTGTAATTAATGAAAAAAAATTTTTTTTTCAGAATCGGTACAATGAAATCGGCAAAATCATGTACACCATCAAACCGCACCTAAAAAACGTGATGTGACGCCGCGCCGCTGCTACAAAAATAGCATTTTTTAAATAAAATTTTAAATATGTACTTATTAAGGACCATACTAATACATATTCAAAAATGAAAAAAATCGCATTTATATTTTCTTCAGAATTAATTCACAAAATTTACACTTGATCAGGGTGATCTAACCCCTTAAGGGGTCAAATTTATCGGAAGATTGTGTTGATTTAGATTAACCTTGTATATATATTTTATACTTGTATTCGTTTGTTTTATTTGGATTTTTATGGTCATCGGATTGCAATTACAATTTTAATCGGAAATTTATATTAGTTCGACAATTTTAGATTATTTTTAATATTTTCTATATTTTTTTTGTTTCTCTTTTTTTAATAATGCAAGTAGATTTATTTTAGATCTTAAAGTGAGATAAATTTGTAACGACTTTGTAAAATATACCTATTAATAAAGAGTTTTTAGTCCTGAAGAACCCCTGAGAGACGAGGAAACGTCGTCGACAAGAGATTAATCGTATTGTTTTATGTTTTCTGCGCAAATATGCCACATATAATATAATATATTATGTAGATATTATCTAGGAAAACAGTGATCATATATTTAACATTTATTTATTACTAAGATAAAATTCTATATTGTCAGCAACAAAGAAATATTAACTGTGTGATCAGTGTTTTTATAGATAATATTTTTCTAATAACAGTAGTTATATCACAATTTTATCATAATATGTAATATACTATGTACATTATAGTATACAGGCTATCATTTTTAAGATTCTTAATTAAAGAAATAATTATTGTATTCAAATATTAACATTTTAAATAAGTTATCGTAAATTTTTAAATAGTTTTTGCAAAATTAGAAAGCTAGGTAATAGAAAAAAGTTTGGTATACACAATTTTTTTAATATAAATCAATGAATAAGTGGATAATAATTGAATTGATAAATATTGATAACCATCGCCAAAATAAATAAAAAAGTTAGGTATTCAATTACATACGTTTTCATATTTACTTAATGCATGCACCGCATGTATTTAATGTCAATTAATATACAATATTATGATTATAATATGTCATACATGCTATCGATTTTATGAAATATATTTGCATTTTTCTCAGATATAATACAACAGCTAATTCAGGGATTAACTAATCTGATAGATAAAAAAATTATGCTTTTGATAGGATTTATTGCAAATTCAACAGTGTAGTTATCGGGTCTTTACTAATTTTATTAAATAATTTTAATAACAAAATTATGATAATCAATTGATTCGTGGTTTATGTACTGCAACTTATCAACAAGCATATCAATATAAAACATTTTAGAATCATCAAAAATTTTATTACACATTTTTAGAACTAAAATGCACTAAATTTACAAAACTAAAATAAAATACTATAGTACACCATATAAGTATAATTTAGCAAACTTTTTACCATATGTGCCATTATCAGACAATAAATTATAAAATTTTAAAACCAATTATAACCATAAGTATAATAATGATTGTGATATGGATGTGACCACATTCTCGATACTAGATATAATCAAATTAGAATACTAAATAAAATATCCGGCACTATTCTCGTAGGTATAATGGTGATAAAATCGTCATCTAGCAACATAATTGTTTAGTGTATTTTTTGATGATTTGAAATCCTTTTTCTGCTTTTACAAATCATTCATTGGTATTTATGGAGAAATTAATAAAAAGTCATTAGCTTTTTATATTAACATAACAATAATAATAACTTTACTATTTTTTTAAATTATAAAATTGACAGGAATTTCACAAGTAAAATTTGAAAAAAATTCTTATTAAAAGCAAAAAATGACCTAATTCTCTTTAAAGTTTTCATGTCTCTCCAATAATGTTTATTATTAAGGCTGTATCATAATATTGGTACATCTATTACATCGACATGTTTTTGTAATTAATTTGAATTTTAATTTGCCGATTTTGTAGTTGTTTGTACCATTTCATTATATCACTTTATGGGTTTTATTTATTTTTTAGACAGTTTAGCTATAATATTTTGATTAAAAATTTCTCTAAATTTTCTTAACTTTAACTTTCTCAGTCATTGTTTAATCAATTGAGTATATTTGTCACTTTCTTGTTTATCAAGCCGAAGAAAGTTTTTTGATTTTGAAATTTTGCCTAACGCATTACGTATTACACATATTATATGTAGTGAAAGTTACAAATATTGAATTCTTCTTTAGTATAAAATGAAGAAATTATCAGATATTATATATACTATATTATTATACATTATATAAAACTATGGATATTGGACAATAACATTAAAATTTAAATTGTAAAATAAAAATTTACGTTTTACGGAAAATTGAAAATAAACAATTAGTTATGTAAATTTATTTTGAAAAGTAATTAACTAAATTTAAAAATAAAGATAATGCTGATTAGCATGTTATTTTAAAGTATTTAAATTAATTTAATGAACTTGATGTCATGTTACATAATTTTTTTTAATAAAAAAAAATTTTTTTTTCATACAAAAAAAATTATTAACTTGGAAAAATAATAAAAAAAGTCTAGTTCCACGTCATTCCTGACTAAATCTGGTTTTTACTGTCAATAAGTTTAAATTCCATTTTTTTTCCGAGTATGTGAGTAATACCAAAAACCACCTACACTTATTTTCACATTTTGTTGTAAATTAGTCTGCCAATGATTAAAAATACCGACGATCGTTATCGGTTTTGATTCAATTTACAGGGTAAATTTATTAAACAAAAATTTTGATTTGGCTAAGGAAATCCTTAGCCTTTTATAGTAATCTCGTTTCCAAGCTACTACTGTTATAATAGTGCGTTAATTTTTTTAACTAATTTAATAATTATTAAATTATTTACCACCTAATTCAGGAAAGCATTTAGGACATCTATAATGTTACCTAGAGCCAACAGGTTGATACTTTATTAACACGCAGGGTTGTTTTATAGGTACGTCCTCTGATGTACTAAACTTAATACGGTAGCAGATTCAAACCTTTAAAGGATAAATATAATTATATTTAAAAATTTGTGACATTTGTCAATTATGTAATTAATTAATCATATTAAAATCACATTTTCTACTTATTTACTACCATGCAAGTTAACTTTAAAATAATTCCCAAATAATATGAATAATTACTGTTTTAACCTTAAATTTTTAATCAAAAGATAATACTTATATTTCATTGTTTGTTTTATTGACCAAAACATAATTTTTGTTAGCACGCACATCTAAAAATTGTTTTATACATTTTTAAAGATGCATAAAAATAATGTTTTCTCTTTGATGGAACATAATGCTGCTTTACAGAAATAAAATCAACAACAATTTAAATGTTATTTTGAATAAATCATAAATTTATTACAAACCTCAAATTAAGTAGAAGTATATGACTAATATCTTAGTTTTCAATAATTTGTGATATATTAGTTTTCGATTAAATATCATAGCTTACAGAAATATAAATGAAGTTGAAGTTGAAGGACAAACAAATTAAGTTTGCATACACCGCTTGAAATTTAAGTAACCCATTATGATAAAAGATTAAATTTTCTCTTTGTCTTTGTAAAATTTATTCTAAAGCTTTTGTAAAGCTTGTAGCATGATCATTACAGAAGTAAATTTCTGGCTAAATAAATTTTTGAAACTATTTCTAAAAAAGGTTTAATTTTTAGCGAGCCACAGTCCAACCAGCCTTTCAACAGGCGACACCGCTGTCGATAGTGATCTTTTTGTGTAGTATATTTCAGTTACTCTAAAATGATAGTTTTGTCATTTGTTTTTTACATATTATGTCAAGTAGTATGTCTATAATTTATTATAATGTCTTCAACTTCAATCGAAAATCTCATAAAAGTAATTAAAATCCATTTTGAAAACTGATCTGAAAAAGCTTATATCGCAATATTTTGAATATTTTCGGTCGTTGTAATTGTCCTTCTGAAACCGGTAATTACCGGTAATGATCATTTTTGTTCTGGTTGTTCATCTAACAATATTGCTGCTGTTAGTGAAAGTGTTGAGAAAGATCTAAATTTATCAATTCCAAGACGTTCTCGGTAATAGGATCTATCCACGACAGGCCTGTAGTCAGGATTTCATTTCGGAGGAGGCACTTGTAAAAAATAAAATTTTTGGGGGTTCCCCTTCCGGAAATTTTTATTATTACAAAGTTTTTCAATATTTTATTTTTCTAAATTTATTAAATTTCTTTTTTAAAGTAACTCATTTATTTATTGGTTACTGTCAGTCAAACCACCCGACGATTTGAACTTTTTCCTATTGACTATAGGAAAGAATACAATTTTCTAAGCATATTATCAATTCATATTATCATATTATCAAATCTTTTTGAGGAATAGGAATTAGTTGTCGAAAAACTGGCATTTGAAAATTTGAAAAGCAGACTTTTATAACGCCAAACCTATTGCGCTAGGGGTAAATGTTACTAATAAGCTTCCCCGCTCCGAGCGATAAGGTTTTCTGTTGACGGTACATGTGCTGTGATACTCTTACTGTTCGCTGTCCGTTGCAGTCGACACCCGGACGAGTTCTTGGTTTTCGAGTTCCACCGTTGGCGAGTTCCTTCATTCTACAGAGATATTTTTAAATTCATTATGTGTTTGCCAAAATACAGGTTCGGAGAGCGCCGAAGGCGTCCGGAAGATCTGTTTTGACAAACTCAACCACGGCCTATCGTGAATCCATGTTAAAACGAAAATTTCCTTATTTAAAATTTTTGATTTTTAAATTTGATTTCTCGAAAACTGATGTCTATAAGCCTACAAAATTGTTGTTCTAGTATGCTTAGAAAAGTATCTTCTTTCCAATATTCAATAGGAAAAAGTTAAAATTGTGGGGTAGGTTAACTGACAGATCCCAATTATTTATTATTATAACGAAATCAAAATTTTTATTCATATGAATGCTCATTAGCGCAAGACCGTTTAGCATTTCTTCACCAGTAGAATTTCTTAAATAAGTTTTATTTGATTTAAACTGAAAAAATTTCTCTCGGCAATTGCTGCAGTCACTGGTAATATTGAAAATATTTTTAATATTGTTCTGACATTGGAAAAAATTTCTTTTCTTTGTCAATGTATCTAACGAATTCTTTGACAAATCGTTCACATTTAACTATTGTTCTTTCCAGAAATCGAATTTTTCTTCAATTTTCTTCAATTTAAAAATTCAAATTTAAAACATTTAATTTTTAAACATTTTGGTGGAGGGCACGTACCCCTAGGTGCCCTCCCTGGATACGGACCTGATCTACGACTATCACGTAGCAAATTTTGACTAAAGATTTGAATCTAAAATCTTCATAAGATGCAGTTAGTGCAAGATTGAAGGTAGTTGACCATAATATTCATTGACAATTCGCTAATTTTATCGAAAATTTGATTGAAAATGAGACAGGAAAACCTGTTGCTGTCAATAGATTGTGTTATCGAAATATGTTAACAAATTTTTTTTGCTTATTATTGATGATATGGATATGAGAAATATGTAGTTTCAGCAGGACGACGCTTGCTGCAGGACGATGCCACACAGCCACCGATAATTAATTTATTATGAACGAAATTTCTTCATCAAATAATTTCATGTAATTCTGCAATCTATAGGCTACCTAGATCGTGCATCTAACACCTTTAGACTATTTTTTGTGGGGTTATGTGAAAGATTAATCTTCGGTTTCATACAACTTTTAACAAACCGTTAAATTTAACTAACCAATGGAAATGATCTTTTAGTACTAACAAGCCAATAGAAAGCATCTGTTAATTTAACGGTTCGCAAACCAACATCCAACGCGTAATTGGTAAGATAGAGCCGCAGTTATGCACAAATGTGATAGAAAATTTTAATAAAAAGATCGTCATCTGTATGCGTGGTCTTGACGGACCAGTCCGATATTATTTTTTATTCGTAAATGGTAGACTTTGTGCATAATATAAAGAAATACAGAACTTTAAATTCGAAATGTACGCTACTTAATATTTAAAAACAAAGTTATTGTCAAAAAGTCCTTTATTAAGAAATTTTTCACTATAAAAATTGATTCAGTTTATTGCATTTTAAGTTGCACCAATATTTGACAATTAATATAGAATAATTATTAAAACATCAAGGATTAAAAAAAAAATTGTTGATTGATTTCACTTGAAATGACCCTTTTTGCCAATATTTCAATATAAGTACATAATAGATATTGAGGTGCACTAATAACCTATGCCCCGAATAAGTATTACCATATACCTACATGAAATCGTTAAACTAGGTATGATTGTAGATTATAGATATAGTAAATGTCGCAAGTCACATTCATTTATTTTACAATAATATTTGAATTATTGAGATTAATTCAAAATTTATGTATATTGAACAACAATGATACAATAAAATACCTGGCTTAACAGTTTTACTGGCGATCAGTGAAAGCGACAAATTATTAATTTTATTTTTATTTTAAGGGAAGGAAATCATCCCGATGATTATAGTCGTCTTACATACAAGAGACTTTTGGAAGAAGTATGCAAATTTGCGAACGTTCTTAAAAGTAAGGGTATTAAAAAAGGTGATCGTGTTGCCATTTATATGCCAATGATTCTCGAAGCTGTCGTAGCTTTATTGGCATGTGCCCGAATAGGTGCAGTTCATTCACTGGTGGTCAGTATAAAATTTTATTTTTTAAATAAAATTTTGTTAACCGCGTTATTATAGTTTGCCGGATTTTCTGCAGATTCGTTTGCAGAAAGAATAATGGATTGTAATGCTAGACTCATCATAACCGCCGATGGTGTATGGAGAGGAGAAAAGTATTTAGCATTGAAAAGTATATGTGATCAATCCATGGACAAATGTTCAAAAAATGGTCATAACATTGAACATTGCGTGGTCGTGTCCCATTTAGAAAGAGTTACATCCCCAATCGGAACAATGCAAAATCACAATAATATGGTAAATAATAATAATAATAATAAATAATAATAATAATAATAATATGATAAATGTTAAAAATATAATGTATTATGTAGGCTCCAGGCTGGGCTTTTACAGTGTTATTTTATTTATTTATTTTATTAGCCGCTTAAAAGCGGCTTATAAAAATTTTTAATATAATTTTGTATTTTCAAAAATACATCTTTTTTCTCCAACGTCTAAACAGAATATTTTGGTATACATTAAATAATAATGATTGAAAAATTGTAAGTTAATTCGTTAAATCTTATGTAAGATAAGTAATTTCTAGCAAGACACTGCAAAAGCCCACAATCCATAATTTCTTATTGATTATTCACAATTAAAATTTATTTTTCCGGCAGTTGGTAAGTATTTTCTAGTATATAGTAGGACAGGCATATGTACTGTCGTGACGTCATAAAAGAGAAAATTCTATATGACGTAACAATATTATATTCTTCGTTAATCATGAGCTGAGAAAAAAAATACAACCAAATTTATAACCTCCTCCTTTTTTGAAGTTGGTTAAAAATACAGATCACGAGCTGGCGGGAAAATAAATTTGCATCGAGAATAAATGCAACTAAAAAATTAATTACTAAGTATCCATAGTGCCAACCAGTATCTTTCAAGAATTTTTAATATTGATTTCTAAAAATTATTTTTTATATATTTTTCTCGTCTAAAGATTAAACAATTTCTTACTTCATAAATAAAAAAAAATTAAAAATTTATGAAAGTGCCCAGGCATGTTGGCATCATGCTACTAGCCGCGCTTGATATGTTTTAAGAATTATTACATATTAATTTGTTTTAGGTGTCAATGAAAGATGGACGCGATGTTTGGTGGCAAGACGTAATGAAAAATGCTTCGTCTAGTTGTTACCCCGAATGGATGCAAGCTGAAGATCCATTGTTTATGTTGTATACCAGCGGTTCTACGGGAAAACCTAAAGGAGTTTTACACACTACAGGAGGTTATATGATTTATGCTGCAACTACATTTAAATACGTTTTCGATTACAAAATAAACGATGTTTATTGGTGTACGGCAGACATTGGATGGATTACTGGACATAGTTATGTGGTTTATGGGCCTCTAGCTAATGCGGCAACTTCAGTTTTGGTTATTATTTTTATTATTATTATTATTATTAAAAATACAAGTAAAAATGCCTACAAAAATTGAAGGACAACTGCAATTAACGCAAACGAATTTGTTCTAAACTAGCCAAGGCTAAAATAAATTACACCTGGTAACAAGTAAAATCATATTAGGTACCTACATAATAATAATATAGTAAATATTTTTAGTAGAAAGGAACTTCATTATTAAAATTAAAAAAACAACTAAAAAAATATTATAATTACCTTAAATTAATTTAAATACCTAAAAAAGTTTACGTACTTGAAAAATGTTCATTTTAATTTATCATTAATTCATTAATTAATTATTAATGCATTAGCATGATGAATGCATAAAGAATGTGTAACACATTTAAACAATGGTAGGTTTTATATAACTAGCTACCTAGCTAATGTAAATAATTCAATTTATTTTTTTATGTATATTAATTAATATGGGTATTTTTACAGTTCGAAGGTACCCCATTCTATCCCAATAACGATCGATTTTGGGCTGTAGTTGATAAATATAGTGTAAATCAGTTCTATACGGCACCAACTGCTATTCGTGCTTTAATGAAATACGATGACGAATTTGTTCTCAAGTAATATGGTTTCTCCATCATTTATAAATTTTTTAATAACAATATTCTTATAGACATAATTTATCATCGCTACGAGTTTTGGGATCTGTAGGAGAACCAATTAATCCTGAAGCATGGTTATGGTATTACAAACTTGTAGGCAAAGAAAAATGTTCAATCGTTGATACTTTTTGGCAAACTGAAACTGGCGGTCATGTACTTACCCCACTTCCTGGAGCTACACCAATGAAGCCAGGATCTGCAGTAAGAAAATCTTAAAACAATGGAGTCGTATCAGCTTTATTGTACTAACATTTTTAGGCATTTCCATTTTTTGGAGTAGAACCGGTACTTTTATCGGAAGAAGGAAAAGAAATCGAAGGCGAAGGTGAAGGCTATTTAGTTTTTAAAAGGCCATGGCCGGGCATAATGAGGACTTTATATAATAATCACGAACGTTACGAAACAACATATTTTTCCAAATTTCCAGGTTATTATTGTACGGGAGATGGTAATAAATATAAAATAATTTAAATTTGTAACAAAATTATTAACTTTGTTTTAGGAGCAAAACGCGATGCCGATGGTTACTTGTGGGTAACTGGAAGAGTCGACGATATGCTAAACGTATCTGGTCATTTAATGTCTACAGCTGAAGTAGAATCTGTGCTTACCGAACATCCGGCAATTTCTGAAGCAGCTGTAGTTGCTAAACCTCATACTGTTAAAGGAGAATGTTTATATTGCTTTGTTACTACTACGAATCAAGTCAAGTTTGATGACAAACTCTTACAAGAATTGAAAAAATTAGTTCGCGAAAGGATAGGTCCATTTGCACAACCAGATGTAATTCAAAATGCGCCTGGTCTTCCTAAAACAAGATCTGGGAAGATAATGCGAAGAATATTAAGAAAAATAGCAATCAACGATCGAAATGTTGGAGATGTGAGTACACTTGCCGATAGCTCCGTCGTCGAACAATTATTTGCAACAAGACCAAAAAATGCTTAAGTTTGATGGTTTAGAAGATGATGCTTTTTGATGTTGTGTAATTTATGTAGATATCATACCCCAGTATCTTATTATTTATTTTATTTAGAAGACGAAACACTTCACTGTTAAGTATTACTTGTATAGATAATAATGTCTAAATTTGCTACAAATTAATAATAATTATCGATGAAAAGTTATTAGAATAACTAACGATGTAATTAGAAACGTAGGATAAGGCTGTACAGGGGTTCCCAAAAATTTATACCAAGTTTCTTATTTTTTTAATTACTTTACTTAAAATCACAAACTAAATTTATTATATCCCCCCCCCCCTACCTAATATAACGCAGAAAATTGGTAATCTCGATCTTGGAACCACTCTGTATAATTAACACTGGAATATCGCCCAGGTTAACCGTGAGGTGAGAGGGTAAACTTCCTGAGTATTGTTACTTAATAAGAATACGTTCTTATAATAGTAGTATCTTTCCTGCTATTGGGTGAAAACTTGTTGAAAATATATGTTATTATTAATAAATAACGTTTGTAGGTATTTTTGGAACAAAATGGAATTGTTACTAATTTAGTTCGTATGTTTTAAAGTTTTAAATTATAGTTTTTTATGAAGAGTAAGTAACAATTATTATATGTAACAATAATATTTATAGATGTAATATTTCTACTGATGAATACATAAATATGTATATCTTCAGTGATTAGCATGCAATTTATGTATTAATCGATAGTAATATTGTTAAATTTTAAAATTTTAATGTGTTTATAAATGTAAAGCTAATACTCGACAATTTTAAAGTATATTTTTAGCAAAAATGAGATAAAAAGCACAAAATTTATGTGAAGTAAAAATCCAGTGCATTATTGTGAACGCAACTATTATTCTGCCTTGCATAATACATATCATTCCATTGTATATCTAGTAAGAAATAAATGTTGAAAGTAAATATAATTACATATTAATTTTATATCACAAAGGAGCTAACCTAAACTAAAATTTTTTAACTTTGAAGAAGATGGTACTGTGTAAAGCTAAACTTCTCAAATTATAAATGGTTAACTTGGTTAATACTCTCCTACCTACTCGTAAAATTCGAATTGTTAGTTTACTTATAAGATCAATTTGACAATAATTCAAGAATGTTGATGTGTCTTTCAATCATTCTAGACAATTCAGACAAGTCGAGATTTGAGGTCTAGTAAATTTAATATCGGTAATTTATTACAAGCGGAGTACAGAATTGTACATAGCACTCAGTGAAAATAATTCAATTAGCAAATCAAACAAAAAGTTTGTTCGCAGTACTCATCCTATATTTCTTAACCGATCTTGACGTTTAAGCTCTATCTCTTCAGCTATACACGTAAATATTACACATAAGTAATAATCTAAAAAATTGTGTTCAGAAGAAACCTACGACTGAGACAAGATTATCAACGTATTGACGGATTTTCTATCTATCTGAGGCGACTTAATCCAATTAATTCACTTAAGAATATTTTGCTGTAATCAAAATAGTACCCGAATTGGAACACACTTTTGACATTACAGAATAAATACAATACTTAGGATAATGATAATAATAAAGGTTTCCATTCCTGACGGAACATAACCACTCCCTTCCGGGGGTCTTTACAATCCATTTCTCGAGGTAGATCACTCCTCCGTTGCTGCTGTTTCTGCTACAACTTTTTGTGCGTTTTCGCTTGATGGCATATCGCTCTCCATTTTCTCTATCTGTGTATTTACTTTTCCAGTTTTCGACCTCCATATCGTTCAGGTCCCTCATGACTGCGTCCCACCATGTCGTTTTTGGCCTTTTCCAGTTTTTTCTCTATCTTGTCATTTTTTCTTACTTTTATTTTATTGTCTTCAGTTCTTTTTGAACCCATAATCGAACGCACTATCCTTCTCTCAAACACCCTCAACCGTTTTTCTTCCCTTCGTGTTATACATAATACTCCGGCTGCATTATGTTATTGTTGTTATTGAATAAAAGGCTCTGTTTCCTACCTGTATCTTTTTTTTATTTCTTCTTCTCTACTACCCTTATTGTTGACTCTCACTCTTAGGTATTTAAAGGTATCCACTTCTTTAAATTCATAATGTTCTATTCTCAGGTTTGATGTTTTCTTGAATAATACATCCCTAAATATCTTTATGTCTATATTAACGGATTAAAGAGTGCAAGCAAACACTTATAGGTAAATGATCAGTTACCGTAGTGCAATAAGTATAAATTCTATTACTCCATCGATTCAACGCAAAAATTCTAGAGCTAGTAGGTATAATAAACTTTGTCCGACTCTCAAGAATATCTAATAGTATAGACTTTAGAATTTTTAGTAAAAACCTTTAAATTATATCAAAGCATGAACAGTTTTTAATTTCGATTTTATAAAATTTAACGGAAATATAGTTATTTGCTAGCTAAAAACAAAGCTAGTTCTATTCACACGAAGCTAGATTTACTAGCTTACTAGAACTAACTTATTATCCTAGCTTGAAAAACTAGCCTCGGGTGGACAGGGCATAAAGGATGAAATTGATTATGTAGATATCATTCATATCGAAATACTATTCGATTATATATATAATCGTGATATATATATAATATATAAGCGCGATATAACCAGAACAAGACGTCAAACACTGCTTACGTCACAATAATCCAATAATTTTGAAGAAAATATATTATAAGAAAATATAATATTAGATATGATCATTTAATGGAAAGCGACTGCAACGTAAAAAACTTCTATGGATTAAGGATATCTACGAATGAGCCCATATTCACAGCAATCAAGGCTCACATCAATTAAAGTGCGTATCATTTAAATTGCGTATTATTAGTGTTGCACATCAATCAAAGTCCACTGTATTCTCTAACTAGGAAGTCATGGCAGCCGTTAATCCGCCCGACCGTCTATGGTATTTGATAATATTGAAAGCGAAAGAAATCGTAGTTCAATTATCAAATATTTTATGAAAGTAATTGAAATACTTAAAAATTAACCAAAAAGGAATTCAATTAGCAAACGGTAATTCAATAACTCATAGAATTTCAATTGTTCGAAGTATTTCAATTACTGGCAGTAATTGATGCCATTTGACAGACGTTTGATGCCCATATACACTAGCTCACAAAATTATTAACACACCATAAATTTATAATAAAATGCACAGTTTTCTCAAAATTAGTTATCTATAATTAATTTTTTCTTTATATAGTAATTTATATAGTAATTAGTACGACTTGGAATTGTAACAGCATTATTAAAATTAAAAAATATTTTATACTTAGACGGAGGTTACACGATCAATCTGGCGTCAATCTTACCAAGATCTAAGATTGAACTGATGCTAGATTGATCGTGTAATGCGTTGATTGACGCCAGAATTACAGACTGATGGAATATTTTAATAATTTTCATCAATCTACGTAGGTTTATGTTGACTTTTTATCAAACAGATCTCGTTACCTTTATCTTGCAAGCAGTGAATGCATTCATCGTGGATTAATAAAATATTATAAAATATTTTAATAATTTTTCTCAATCTGCGTAGGATCATGTAGGATTGATAAGAAACTGCTAACCGCGTTTGATAATAAATGTGTTATCTTTTCTTTCAAGCTGTTAATGCAATCAATTTGAATAGTAATGCAGCTAAACGAAGATGCCTTATCTTGTGCTATGCCAGAGCTTGCTGAAAATTGTTCCGACCCGCAAAAAGGAGTTCATTCTAGGTCTAGAAACTTTGCCTATTTTGTGGAATAAAACTAACGCCCAATATACAAACAAATATAAACGAAATGAATCATTGGAAAAGCTTCTACAAATTTTAAAAAAATTAAGCCCACGGTAATATTGACAATGTGAAAAAAAAATAGTTTGGCAAGTAACTATCGAATAAAACTGAAAAAAATTGTTACATCTGGAAGATCATGGGCTGGGGTAGATGAAATTTATGTCCCCAAGACTTGGACTTACGAATATCTACGATTTTTAGATAAATTTGAAC
The DNA here is from genome assembly GCA_911387805.1 of Cantharis rustica. Classification (NCBI taxonomy): domain Eukaryota; kingdom Metazoa; phylum Arthropoda; class Insecta; order Coleoptera; family Cantharidae; genus Cantharis; species Cantharis rustica. The sequence continues at coordinate 95,363,112 of OU426877.1, forward strand.
AACCCCAGAGAAGATAACCTACTAAATAAATTGGCCGATTAAGTAGCTGCACAGATTTTAAACATTAAAATTCTGCAATCTATTTTAATTTACACTTTAATTTTTGTTGTTATTTTTTTTTAATTGGCAACAACGCCTTTAATTGGAAATGGGAATGGACCATCCAATTTTGTGGAAATTCATAGACGGTTTAAGAAAAGTTCAACAAAGTCGTAATATGTTTTATAAACATCTACTAGAAGGTCACGAGCCACCAAAAAAATTAAAGAAATATCGTGATGCTGATAAAGGTATCAAAACCATTCTGTCCGATTATGCGAATCGAGATATATAATCGACTATTTTCGAAGATTGTCTTATAATTTTGAGATCAATTCATAAGAAAGGAATCGTTATGTTATATATACAGCTACAAAAAACTCTTTTTTTTTCGTAAAAAAATGCCTCTTTAAAGCTTTTTTTTAAATTTCCACTTTCACAGGGCCATAGCTCCGAAAATATTAATATTTCAATAAAAATATTTTGGTGATTTTTTAAAGAACATGAAATAATCTACAAACTAGATTTAAATCTTTTATGTTCTAAAATCAACAGTTTTCGAGTTATGAATTAAAGTAAGTCAAAAAATGTTGAAAAATTCAAATTTGTTTTTTTTTTTTTGGTTTTATTCATAACCCTGTATCTTTTAAACGAAATATTTTACAAAAAATTTAACGAACTACAACTTTTGTCTAGTAAAAATTTGTGAAAAACCAATACATTTCACAGAAATTCAGAAAATAATAAACAAGGCAGCTACAAAACAAAAAATTAAATTCAGACAATTTTTATTTTTTTGAAAAATTATTTTATTAATTTAGGTTAATTGATTGATTAATAATAATTAATTAACCGTAATTAATAAAAATAAGTTACTTATATAACGATTTCGTCTTATTAAAAGTAACAATTTTAGAACTTGAATAACCATAAAATCGTATTTTTACCATCAATCTCCCATCAGTCTGGATTAACGGTGTAACATCATTTAATTCATCCATCAATCCATCCATCTTTCATCAATCTGGCATCAATCTCAGATTGACGCTAGATTGATCGTGTAACCTCCGTCTTACATAAAAATCACTAACATAGATGAAAAATATGATATTTCAGTTGCACAATATTATTGGCACAGATGTAAAGAAATCTGATAGCAAGCGTCTGTAAATTGGTACCAATGACGTGATAAATATTTTCATGATTGCAGTTTTGATAGCGCGAGATATAATATGTAGAATAAATAGTGTAGCCACAACAGCGGAATATTTAACGCATTATCAATTTGATGTGCCAAAAGAGACCGCTACCCAAGCTATCGCTTAATGTACAATGTCATTACTAATGTCGTCAACAGATTAGCACGTTAATTTGTAACCATATCTGCATTTTAGCGCATTAATGTACGTTAAGCATAAAGTTAAACGCAAGTGTAGCCCTTGTCTAAGCGTTGAAATTTCAGCCGACGCTGATTCTGCAAGTTGCACATATTTTTGCATTTTATTTAAGTTTTTAATATACAAATTTATCTTGTAATTTGGTTCAACGTACAAATAATTTTTTTGCATAATTTGCGAAACGCGTTCTTCAAATTATTTAATTTAATATAAAAAAAATGCATTTTACACAAATATTTATTTTTAATTTTTCGTGAAATTTGTGTGTATTTTTATATTGTTTAATATAAAGCAAAATTTATAGGAATACTGCCATAAGTTTCTACGTTTATTTTACAATTTAAGATATTGCTGCATAAAAATGTTGATGATGTTTACTATAAAATTAATAAAACAGGCATATCTTTATAACGAGAACTTACTGTATAGTAGTAAAAGTATGCCGATAGCGCGAGATATAGAATGAATGTAGCCACAACAACGCGATATCTAACGTATTAATCTCTTTGATGTGCCAAAAGAGACCGCTACCCGAGTTATCGCTAAAGTCTAGTGTCATTAATAATGTTGTTAACAGATTATCACGTTAATTCGTAGCCATATCTGCATTTTAAGACATTAATGCACGTTAAGCATAACGTAAGACGCAGGTGTAGCCCTAGCATTAAGCTAAATACATTTCAATGCGTATCATAGTAATGTTATACTTTTTTATCGGTTAAGTAGGTACTATTTATTACTTAAAATAGGTTGAAAGCAAAAAGAAACTAATATTACTGAAAGAAAACTTATTTTAAAATTAGTGTTTTAGAGTAAATCGTACCGCAAAATCGGAAAAATAGTCGGTAGATCATTTTCATCGGTAAGAAATGTAGGCAATAAATTTAAAAACAAAGGAACGTTACAAAATAAGCTTGGACTTAGTAGAAAAAAAATACTTACTCCTAAAAATGAACAGTTTATTGTAAGAGAAATAAAAAAAAAATCCAAAAAAATTTTTTTCTACTTTACAATAAATGTTTCGAAATTAATACATAAACCCATTTCTAACAAAACTATCCGTAGAACACTACGAAATACCCATTAGAATGGTCGTGTAGCTCGTAAAGTACCATTCATTTCAGAAGTCAATTGAAAAAAGCGATTAAAATTTGCTAAGAAATACATAAACGATGACCCCGAATTTTGGAATAATGTGTTGTTTTGTGATAAAAAGAAGTACAATATATTTGGTTCCGATGGAAAACAAATTGTGTGGAGGAAAGCAAATACAGAACTGAGTAAAATACTTTGTGCAACAGTAAGGCACGGCGGAGGTAATTGTATGGTTTGGGAGTGCATGGCTACAAGTGGGGTGGGTAATTTAGTTTTTATTAATGAAACCATGAACAAGGAGCATTACTTCAACTTTTTAAGGTAAAATTTGAAAGACAGTGTCAATAAATTAAATTATAATGTACCAAAGCAGTTGCATTCACCACCACGATCGCCGGACCTAAACCCTATACATCATCTTTGGTCGGAATTGAAATGTAGAATTAGAAAAACCGGAATAACTAGCAAGAAAGCCTTAGAACAAACGTTATTTGAATAATGGCTTAAAATTGGCGAAACTGTAACGAGGAAATTGGTTCAAAGTATGCCAAAACGGCTACAAGCCGTTATTGATGGTAAAGGATATGCAACTAGTTATTAAAAATAATAAAATAAAGTAAACAATTAATACACTTTTATTCACAATCAGTTAGTAATCAACACATCCCTGACTTTTAAAAAGTTGGGAAGCAGTTTATTATTTACTTTTACTTGACAACCAATCAGAAAGCTATTTTGTTTTACTTCCCAACCTTAGGGCGGGAAGTGGTCACTTCCCGACCTGCAATGTCGCATTGTCGGTAGGCAAAAAATGGAACTAACAAAAAATGTGCGTTAATAAAATGAAATTTGATGATCTTTAATTAATTAAAACTGATTGTGAATAAAATTGTATACATACCTCGGTGTCAAGCTTCATTCCAGCCTCGCGCTTATAGTTGACTTCGGCGCTTTGCGCCTCAGTCAACTAACTTAGCGCTCGGCTGTAATGAAGCATTTTCCACCTCGGCACGTAATATACTATTATGCTTGTGCCAATAATTTTGTGTAACTGAATTATGACATTTTTCATCTATGTTACTGTTTTTTATGTAAGTATAAAATATTTTTTGATTTTAATAATGCCCTTACTACAATTTCAAGTCCTACCGGAATATATTATATAAAAAAATTAATTATAGATAACTAATTTTGAGAAAACTATGCAATTTATTATAAATTTATGGTGTGTCAATAATTTTGTGAGCCAGTGTACGTGCATTACTGCTAGACTACTAATAAATAGTAAAAGCGGTTTTCTTTGAATTAAAAAAGCAGTTAGTTTGAATAATTTTTTTAAAGCTAACAAATTTTGTTAAAGTGCGGTATGTATGATTTAAAATAAACGAAACCAACCACAACAACAAACCGCAAGAGTAAATAAAGTAGCATTCTAACAGCAAGAGTGGATAAATTACTTTATTTTTACTGAAATTACTAATGAAATTGCAGAATATGTTTGAATCATTGTAAAATAAAAGCTATCAAATAATATTTTAATTTGTAATTGAGTTTTCCGATATCTTTTTTCTTTTATAGAACAATTCATTAAAATTAAATTTTTGTTAACTGCAATAAAAAAAACAATACTTGTTTTCTAAAATTCCGAATACGTATTTGGATTTATTCCGAATTCGACGATTTATTCCAAGTATAAAACTCATAGCATTCTACAATGCTTTTATACGTATAGTATTACTATTCCTGAAAAGTAGTTCTTGCGCACCCCCTTTAGGTCGTTTGACATCTTTGTTTACATCCTTTGACATTGATTAGTTTGCACACAACATTAGTTTGCTATGCCGGTTCTGTATAATTTAAATTTAAAAAAATTCAAATTTGAATTTTTAGTTGATTATTCTGATCTCCAAATTATTGTGTTCATCATAATAATCGATGATATTTTTAAACACTTGACGATGTCGACGTAACAAAACATCTTCAACAATTTCATCGTCTTGCTCTGAATCGAAAACATTCAAATTTAGTAAACACACTGTATTAAGCACTTTGTATTCTAATTTTATAATCGTAAATAATTCGTTAGTGCTTTTCGTGAAATTTTATAAATAAAATTAGGGCCAGTTCTACAATGGTAGTATAGGGATAGGATAAGCTATACTGCGAATATTTTACACAGTTTACGTTCTACAATGGTCGTATCACCACATTCTAGTTATAAATTGAGGGATAAGCTATCCATCTAAAATTGGGCAGATATACCTAGAAGAAGTTTATTCTTGTTTTCTATTGGTCTAATGTAAACAATAATTTATTTTCAGCTAGGTATTTGAGTTTATAATTTTATTTATAAAATATAAAATGAGGTGCACAAGAACTACTTTTCAGGAATAGTAATACTATTCCTACTATATAAAAGCATTGTAGAACACGATGACTTTTATATTTGGAATAAATCGTCAAATAAGTTATACGAAGAATACGTATTCGGAACTTTATACTTCTATTGTAGAACTGGCCCTAAGTCATAAGTAGCAATGATAGAATACCGGGGCATCGGATCATACTTCCTTCTAAAAAGAGTTAGTGTCTTGCACCTGAAGGCATCGGGTAGAGGAATTCGCACACACGCACACAATACCGTACACCGTGGGAGCCGCCGACTTTAGATGTGATTAGAGGGAAATCAAAACTGTCGACGGGTTAGAAAGGACGATAATGTTCCTTGAAACCTCATCTAGAAAGTCGCTGAGAATACGAGTCGTAGCGAGCAGGGATGGGCTTATACATAGTTTGGCTCACCCGTGGCAGAAGTATTGCCTTGACGTCAAAGTTTTTCTCCATTGCACATAGTCGGTGCCTTTTGGAAGTCTCTGAAAATTCAAAAAATTGTCAAACAATATTTTTCTTAATTGTATCACAAAACAGTCGATACCGCTCCTAAACCGTCCTTCATTTCAATTAACAAAAAGTAAATTCAGTTACCGAAAACTTTAAAAAAATTATTGTTACCAAAGAAATATTTAAAACTCAATTACTAAATACTTTAAGTTACTTTCAAGAGTATTTCAATTACTTTTGAGCATTTTAATTACGAAGTTTGTTTTAATTTTAATTTTTTTATCAAAAATTTTTTTTTAAAAAACAGCTTCGGTTTATTTAGAGCCAGTTCTTCTTTTTCATGTGCAATGTCCGGTTCCCTGGACGTTGGCGACCTCTCTCCTATGTCTGTGTTGTGCGTTTGAAGTATTATCACACACATAGGAAACCTACTGCTTAACGCGAGCTCCGAACCGCGGAAAGTGTATACACTTCATCTCCAGAGAGGATGTACCAGGCAGATTACACCTCGGTGGTTTGCCATTGCCTTCCGAGGGGAGACGGTCAGAATAAAGTTTTACTGAGCCCAGCGTCGAACCAGACATTCAGCATTAGCAGCAACGCACTTAGCCGCTCTAGCTGACGACCGTCTCTCTTGGAATAAATCTTAAAAAAAAATAAAAACTTGGAATAAATCGTCGAATAAGTTATACGAAGAATACGTATTCGAAACTTTATACTTCCATTGTAGAACTGGCCCTTAAAGTAGTATTGTGCTTGGCTTTGTAGCACATCTGTGTAGAGCTGTTATTAGTTTTGGATTAGGAACTGTTTAAACGGCAGTCAAAGATTTTTACATTTTTTTAATAGTGTTTCAGACAATATTTTGTTTAGCTTTTCGAGTTGTTAGTGATTTGTGACACAAATTCAGAATATTTTTGAAAATAAGTGGCATTTGTCTTGGACCTGTGTGCTAAGTAATAAAACAAATTATTTATTCTTGTGTTTTATTTGGACCCCTAGCACCCAAACCTTTTTTGTAGAGTTCGCTACACTTATCATCTGCAGTGGCGTAGCTAAGAATTTGATTCGGGGGGAGCCTGCGAGCGCAGCGAGCCGTTTTTTAATAGCTCAGCAGGCAAAAAATTTTTAAATTTTTAAGGTTGTGCGCTCAATAGAAAGTTAAAAAATTACAATAAAAAATAATTTCTCCGAAAAAAGGGTTTCGTCAGACATTTTTTACGTTAACGACAATAATAACAGTTTCCAACTACATAAATAAACTAAAAATTAAGTTATAGAAATTATTATTATTATAATCTAATTATAACCGCTCATGTTCCTAAAATAATATATATATTGTTGTGTCCGCACTAAGTGATGAAAATGGGTTGCGAACTTAGCAATAAGATGACGGTATTTGCAACTAGAGGAACCACAAAGCAAAACTCTATTTTAACATTTTATTACTAGTGTGTGTTTTATTTTTATATATTCTTAATTTTGATTTCAGTGTTTGTTTAATATTTTATGTTTGTCTAGTTAGTAAGTTTTTTTGTTTCGAATTTGATTTTTATTTTATGTTTGTATTATGACTCACGTAAATGTCGACAACAGCAATATTTTTAAATAATAAAAATCTAGATGTAAAAAAAAAGCTGGAACAAGTTCGGGTTTTATCAAAAACGCATCTTTGTTATTTGCTTCCAAGTCTCAAAAGGAAGACTACCATGGTGAAATGAACGGTGAAATGTTTAAAAAGTGGATTGTTGAAAAGTTAATCTCCAATTTAGAAGAACCGTCATTGATAATTATGGATAATACCCCATGCCATTCCATGTTAATAGAAAAAATGCCATCGACATCCTGGTCTAAGGCAAACATTGCAACCTGGTTAACTGAAAACAATATTGAATACGATCCACAATCTTTTAAACCAGAATTGCTTGCCTTGTCCAAATTGCACAAAAGAGAGAAACGATACGAAGTCGATGAATTAATAAGAGAGCATAGCCATGAAGTGTTACGACTACCACCTTACCATTGTGACTTTAATGCAATCGAGTTAGTGTGGGCCCATTGCAAAGGTTATTATAATAAGCATATAGGTCGAGACGGTAACGGGAATGACAAAGTAATAGCAATGTGGGAAGAAGCATTGGAGCAATGTTCGCAGGAAGTCTGAAGGAATTGTATTTGTCACACCGAAAAAGTTATTTCCGAGTGGTATAAAGAGAAAAACTATTGAATATTACAGTGCCTGATTTAATTATTGAATTGAATGATAGCGATTCTGACAGTGATGTTTAATGCAGCAGAAAGTGATTATTCTTTCTTTTATGGGTTATGCCAAGTCCCTCGAACGTCGGCGAAACCTTTTTTCTTATAGGTACATATATTATGTATGTGGTGTGTGTCTGATGTTATCACATACATTAGGGACCTACTGCTTAATGTGGACTCCGAACGACGAAAGTGAAATACACTTCATTTTAAAATTAAAATTAAAATTAAAATCAAGTCCACGACTTAAGCCCTTATCCCACGGTCAAAATTTCCATCATTATTTCTATCAAAATTATTATGATAGTTCGGAGGTCACTATGGAAACAATGTTGTATATTGACAGCTATTATTATATCCGCTTTTATATTATGATTTAAATTTATTATATCGAACAATTATTTGACTTGCAATTCTCGTCTTACTTCATACACATATCAAAAATTGCGTCAGCTTCTTTTTTCGTGATTACAACTGTACATACTATCTATCACTTTTTTGTAGGAAATATATCTTTTATGTGCAATTGTACTATAATGTCCATTTTCAAATATACAAAACAATACTGAAAGTGGCGGTTTTCAGTATGGACACGTGATATTTTACTTTTTAGTACAGGAATGTGACCACTTCAAATGTTTTTAATTAGCAATAACTCAAGAACGAAGCTAGATATCTAAAATCTGAGCAAAAAACTCCCTCCCCTCTCATCTCGTACTTACCCCCGATGAATTATCGGTAGGAAGGCATATGCAAAAATTCAGATCGATCGCGCGCAAGAATTCTTCTGTCAAACTATTTTGCAAAATGGGTTATCTTAAAACTTAATTCTTTTAATTCCAAAAGATTTAGTTCCAAATTGCAGCTCTCTAGGATATAAGAAAGTTGGTTAAAAATTAATTCTATTTTGTGAATGAAAATAAAAGTCTAGACAAATATATCCACAGACACTCACCGTTGCTGCTGATTTAATTAAAAATTGTTAAAAAATTAAATAGTTCTATCTGTTACGTGATAAAAGAAAGAAAAGATAATATTTTGTATTTTTTTGAATAACTGCATGGAAGCCGAGCGAGGTGAAAACTAGAGAAAGATCTATAGCAAGATGATTGGATATGTGCTTGAAGATTTTATAGAAACATGTTCAGACTGGCTACTTGTAATAAATTTATAAATATTGTAACATTTTTGATCACCAGCAATTTGACAAAAATTGTCAAAACTTTCCTCTTCAAAGTCATACGTTTTTGACACTTTTTAAAGTATCCAAAAAAGTGTGTTATATCAAAGAGTATACAAACTCTTTGGTTATATTCAAACTCGTGAAAAAAATAAAGGTTGCAATTTAAAAAAATTGGTATTTTTTCGCAAAGAAGTACTAATCAAATTAAATATTAATATACCTTACTTGCTAAATTGCCGATGACTAGTTCCATAAACAAAAACGACCAAATAATGTCAATGACGAAAAAGAAAATGATTCCACTGCGTGACGCTACTGAATTAATAGCAAATCATACTCGACTTGTACGCCATTGGCTCTACTTATATAATAATACTCCTAATTATATTATTTGTACATTAATAATATATTATTGAATTTATCTGTTGAGAACAATGATATTTAATAACATAATATAAACACATTATTCTAATTCTTTTCTGTTCAAATTATATTTTTCTAAAAAGTTAATATTCTTGCGTGTTTATCGTTTTCAAGGTTTTACCTCCCGGCACCCCTCCGATACTTCATGAAAAGGTGCGGTTTCATTTTATGTAAGGGTCTCGTAGGTCTCTTATGTTCACGCAATAGTGTGTGTAGTTCATTGTAAATTGCTTACTGCCGGTAGATTTTACAGTAGTAAAAAGATGGCGACGGAAATCGAAACTTATTTTAATGCGGCTTTGGAACTAACAAAAACTGCGGGAGAGGTAAGCAATATTTTTTGTTAAGATTGCGCATATTACCTAATTTTTTTTTTTGAGTAGCTAATTAGGGGAAGATTTTTTGAAGTCAAAGTTGCAGAACAGAAATCATGCGATATTGATTTAGTTACTGAAACTGATAAACAAGTAGAAGAATTGCTCATTAAAGGTTTAAAGGAAAAATTTCCCGACCATAAGTTTATTGGCGAAGAATCTTCGCCCGACGGTAATGGACTAAAGTTGACTGATGATCCAACATGGATAATTGATCCAGTTGATGGAACATTAAACTTTTTTCATGCTTTTCCACACTGTTGCATTTCGGTTGGACTATTTATCAATGGCACTCCACAAATTGGTATCATCTATAATCCAATTTTGGAACAATTATTTACGGCCAAGAAGGGGCAAGGTGCATTTTATAATGGAAGACAAATTAAAACTTCTGGAAACACTGATCTTTCGCAAGCCATTATTATGTTGGAAAATGGAACAAGTCGTGATCCTGAGAGATACAAAGCTTTAACCACCAATCAGCATACACTGATACCACTCATTCATGGGTAAGAAATTTGACCATTATTTAGAAAAAGTTTTAATTTGTTTTTCAAGATATTCAAACTGTACTTAAATAATTTTTCAATTTAAATTAACAGAATTTCAAAATAGAGTTTCTAGTTATGGTAAATCCTCAAAAACTAAGAAAGAAAGAAAATCAATTTACTATTTTTTAATACAAAATTAAATTAAAAATTATGCTAAGCAAACAATAAAATTTTGACAATTTAATAATTTATATAGGTATTTTAAATACCTTATTAATAATGTTAACAAATTTATAAATAGACTGAAAGGTCATTTTTTTGTTCTCTCTAAACTTCAGCACTGCAATTTAATTTTTCACACCTTAAGTTCCGATTACTTCAATACTGCTAAATCGAAATAAATCCTTAGATAAATTACATGAAACCTTGAAAATTTATATTTTATTTTAATCCAATAAGACTTTCGGGGTTTCATAATGCATTCATTCGGAATAATAAAATATCATTTCTTACAAAAGATTTTTATTTGAAAATTATTACAGGATTAGATCATTAGGATCGGCCGCTTTAAATATGGCAATGATAGCATTAGGTGGAGCTGATGCTTACTTTGAATTTGGAGTTCATATTTGGGATATAGCAGCTGGTGAAATCATAGTACTGGAAGCTGGTGGTGTAGTTGTTGATCCAACAGGTGGTCCAGTTGATCGAATGTCACGCAGAGTTCTTTGTGCCAGTTCTCAAGCCATGGCTGATAAGATTTCTCAAAAATTAGTGCAATATTATCCGTTGCCAAGAGATTAAATTAAAGTTGAATCTCAAGTAATGTATTTTACGATTTTTATACGCAAATTTTGTAATTGTTTACTTTTATTGTAGTAATTTTATTCAACGTAATTGTATTTTTAAAATGTTTATGAGTGAAGGAAGAATAGTTCAAAATATATATATATAAGTAAATAATGAAATAAATTGTTTTACATTTTTTTAGCATAGATTCTTACCCAATTGTTAGACTGATTATATTATAATAGTGTTGCCCTTACTTACTTACAGACTGAATGTAACAAAACTCAATATTTTGAGGAATAAGTTGTATTATTTTATAATAAAAGTATATATATGCAATATTTGGTTTTTAATTTCTTCACCTAAAAATCCAATAATTTCATTATAAATTTTAACTGGGGAATACTTTCATGTGAAAATGTATCTTCATTCACTTATTCAATAAGTGGCAAGTAAAGTATTTTTTCCATAACTTACTTTCTCCTAAAATCAAAAATAAGAGTCAGATTTTTGACAAGCTTATATATTAACTAATTAATTTGTTACTTCTCCAATCCGATTTGAAGGATAAATTGGTATCATAACCACCATATCTTTGTTGTACTGCAGTAGACATCTAAATATAAAAATAACAAAAACCAGTTAGTATCTCACTAATTGATAATTAGAAAAATATTGATAGCGAAAGTTATTTAGCCTCGAAGTTAATATATCTAAACACATAACTTAAGCAAAAAAGGGCCAATTATTAAGATTTTATAACAAAAGTAAAAAACAAATTTAGATATTTATTTCAGAAATTAAATAATTGAAAATTTAGTTCCTAAAACAATACTTCTAGTGGCAGTACCTGGCTTTGCAGAATAAAAAAAAACAGTTACTCCTATTTAAATAAAGCTCCAAATTTGTATTCTTATGTTTTTGACGTGAATACGTCTGTAAAACTGGTAGAATGTTCAAAAATTTAATAAAAAACATGTAACAAAAAGTATGTACATTTGTACAAAAAGTACACCCTAACTAATTGGATTAAGATTTATAACATTTTAATATGATTATTTATCGAAAAAGTGTATATCTATATCCATACTTTTATATAATTTGAAAGTGACTTTTCCAACCAAATCTTCAAAAATGAAATCAACAACCAAAAAAATTGCAATGAACGTGGACAATAATGTTGGTTTAATAAAAAGAAATTATTTAAAAAAAAAACTATCAGGTGTTTTCTCATTTTTAGATTAGGAAATACTGAATAAACTGTGATCGTGATTGTAAACTCATGCAGATGTGATCGTAAATTCTCTAAGCAACAGAATAAATATACATAAACTACTTAAATGATTATTTTCGATAGGCATCATCCATAAACTCATATTCACATATTTTATGCTTAAAGATACCAACCGAGTAACCAATATATTCATACTTGTACACTTTACTCTTAAAGATACAAACTACTAAAATCCTTAAATGTTTTACACTTACATGTAGTATGAACTTAAATCACAACATCATTATATCTAGTTGGTATTTTACATGTACTTTATGAATTTTCTTCACAAGTAAAAAAACAAAAATTAAGTTATTTTAACAAGGTAAGCATAAAAATGCAGTCGGACAATTTTTTTCCACGTACCTATTTCGGGTAGTCCATGTTGCGAAATTTAAAAGAAATATTTTGAAAATAAGCGCCCCCTTAATTGATCTAAAATATTTGGATAATTCGTCTAATAATACTTTTGCAATAGTACTCCAACAACTCCAATTGCATTGAACTCCAACAAAAAATAAATTTAAATTTTACTTCTTATAAATTAAACCAAAACTTGTATGATTATTGATTACATGCAAGTGACAATTTTTTAGAATAATTATTATAATTCAAGAGAAATGACTTACGAGGTTATACAAGAGTGTAAATATTTTATATTGGCATCTTTTGTCTGGTTGTATTATAACATAAAATATAAAACACACAAGTCTAGAGAGATCAGTTCATATATTTAAGAATAAATAATATGAATACGAATCTTTAGATGACGTTAGCTAAAACATACAAATACGAATTCGTAGCTTTATCCGCAGAATTTTAATAAGTGACACCAACATTTAAAATTCAAGCAATGCATAATGTGAGCTCACATTTTCAAAATTAAATTAAGTCTAATTAACTAAACGAATACTAAAGTGTATGTAAGACATAATTTACACAAAAAAGGGTGAGCATACTATACATAAACAAAATCTAAAAAACATTCAAATATATTACAATAATTTGCATGCAAAAAATAATCCAAGTAAACAAGAATGCTATGAAATTAGCAAAACATTTATAAACATAATATTACTTGTAAAATAAAATGTAACATACTAACATAGAGGCTAAATATACCTTCTTCCGGAGTATGCAAACTTGAAATCAATGGTTTAGAAAATTCCCACATTAGTAATACCTTGTTTAATGAGACTCACTGAGATACCCATTGGCAAATCACACCAAACTGCTTTCTGCAACAAAAAGTTATGGTACAATAAAATGTAAAATATTTAAATAAAATTAAATAAAAAGAAGTGCATGTAAAATACAATATTTATTTTTGTATTTGACACACTAGTAAACACTCAGTGTTTTTATTAGAGAATTTATTATTTAGTTGTCAAACATTCAAACGTTTCTAGTAAATACCAATTACATGCTTTAATAACCTTATAAATAACAAAATGTGGTATAATTAATTTTGTAGTTATAAAATTTTATATATCAAATCATAAATGACCCTCTTCATTGTCTTGATCATTTTACCTCTAAACCACCAAAACTCATATTCTATCCTGAATAAATGGATGTGTCAAGGAATTGTTCAAACTGATGCGTTTTGCAGGATCAATGCATAAAGCTTTTTCCAGAAAATCTTTTAATTGGGTAACTTTACGCAATTGATCGGCTGGTAAAGCTTGACCTGCTACTAATTCGGATTGCAAATCTCTGATTGGTTTCACCACTGACATAACAACCACTTTTTCCTAAAAAAATATACAATTAGTAAAATAAAGTTGCCAAAATAAAGTCGGTTAACTAAATACTTACTCTCTCCGTGACTTTATCGATTTCATGATATAAAAAATTGCAATTGGAATCAAAATGCTGATCTTTAAATGCTCCTTTACGAATAACTTTATTAGGAAATTTGCCCTTTACGTCCATAAAAAACTTCAACATCTGATTATTTGATTTTCCAGAAAATAATATTCTTCCGGTGTAGAGCTCATAAATTGTGCATGCTGCAGACCACATATCGATTGCAAAATCGTAAGAAATACCTAATATAATTTCTGGTGCACGATAAAAACGTGACACCAAATAAGGCGTAATTTCATTATCGGATATATAAGATGCAGAACCAAAATCACAAAGTTTTAAAACCAATTTACTTTCATTTACCAAAATGTTATCCGGTTTAATATCTAAAAATTAATAACATTAAAATGATTACAAAACGTTATTTTAACTGCAATTACTTAAAATATAGTTAATGCAAAATAGTAGAATTTTTACACTTTATAAATTTAAGTAATCACCATTTTGGATTTTAACTTTTTGATTATAATATTAAACTTGGCAGATGACACACATGCTTCTATATTCTACCTAAAAAACTAGCATAAAATTTAATTTCCAAGAGTGTTTTAAACTTTGACAATATTTCTCAATAACAAAAACCAAAATATTCATTCAAACAATTATTTTTCAATGATTCAAAAATCCATTTTAACAAGTAAATTGATTTTCTAAATTCACAAAAAGTACACAAGCTTATTTCAATGTTGTACAATATGTAGAAAGATGCTGCATTAAAAAAATGTACCTTTGCTATAAATTTAATGTTGAGTAATAAATTTTTTAATTTTTTGAACATTTTTGAGTTCATGCCAAAATAAAAATAAAAATTTTACAAGTTTTAATATTTTGAATCCATATAATTATGCTGATTACACTGACAAGTAATTTATTATAATGCCAGAAAATACGTCAATGTTAAATACAGACAGCAAATATGCCGTCAGTAATACTGTAAAATGTCTCAGTTATATGAAGTTGACATTTTAAAGAATTTTCAAAATAAACTGAATAAGATTAAAAAGCTGTCAGAGTATTGTCTGTAGGTATATGATGCTTTATTAGGGATAAATCTTACTGAAGGGTTTGTCGAGACCATCAAGTAAGTTTCACGATTGACACGACACTGAATTGGTTGCTTTTGGCCCGCAGAGTGAATGTTGTAACACAAACGGAAAGTAATCTGTTACCGTTGAAGTCGCAGAAATTGTATAAAAAAGAAAAATAAGGATTTAGCAGAGGCGTCAAACTACTTTTCTTCCCCAGTGTACAAATGTATTGTAAAGAGATACTTTAAAAAGTGACATGTTTTATTTTTATTTTTTTGTCACTTGACATTCAATAAATTATATTGCCTTTTAATATCATTTACAACTCATTACTTTTATTACCTAATACTCGGTAAAATTAGAAGTATTGTGTTAGAAAAACATGTAACCTGAATAAATACGTACAGAAAATTTTATTTTCAAGCCATGTTTATTCAGGTTATACTTCTTTTACTTTGGAAAGGTCTTGTCTTGCCGGTAAAGCTGCATACGTGGTTTGCACCGAAACAATTTTTAACGTAATTCGTAAGCTACCAAAACTCGTTCTGCTATAAGATTACTCATAACGTAAAGTAGTTTTAGTCTTTCCCGTAAATAGCTACTAAAATCAGCAAAACGTACCATACACTTTTCAAAACTAAATGCACAAAATTTCACAAATAAAATACATTGTGATGACAAAAATACAAGGGATGAATGAAGGCTAGGAATAGGTATACAAAAAAGTGAAAATATTTATAAACATCATGGAATTATTTGATTACCTTATCTTTTTATTTCTTTGTCTTTATATCCTTGACAAACAAAAATTAAACAAAATTTGGGGACTAACACTTGATCTGGGTCCACAAGTTTTTACAGATATATCTGTTATAACCAAAAATGTAGAATTTAATAGATAGTACCATTAAAATGTAAATTACGAAAAAAAAATATCGATTAATTTAAAAATAATCAATATTAAAGTTTCGATTTTTCATGCAAGAAACACCTACTAGTTTGAAGTAGGTGGGAGTGCTAAATTTATTTAAAAACAGAAATTCCTGCCCTGCTAGACCCTGTATTTTTGAAATATTTGTAGTGATATAGAGGTGTTTTTTAAAAGCAAACTTGTTTTCAAGTTTTTAAAGTTTACGTACTTTTTCCATAACATATACACTATTTGAGATAATATGATAAAAGCCAAACTTGTGCAAAAGTTTACACAAAAATTGTGTAAGAAAGAATATGTTATGTTTTTATAGCTACTTCATTCAAGTGATTTACAAATAATAGCTGATTTCTTTACCTCTCATCATACGATGTAAATAACTTCAATAAATTTAAAAAACTCAAATCTTTTCATTTGAAACCAAAGTTACTAAATCAGATGACTTTTACGCTATTCAATATTAAATAAATTAACCAACTAACCAAACAAACGTTTTTATTTCAACTTACAACAGTAAATTAAAAATCTGTTTGGTTACTTGGTTGATTTATCTAATAAATTTGTATTTTAGAGATACCTCTCTCGCGGTAAAAAATTAAACATAAGAATAAATTATATTTGCCACCATATCCAAAAGATAGAAAGAGAACTCAACATTGCAGAATAGATGAAAAAATATTAAAGTAAGTGAATAAATAATTTGAATGTGTGAGATACAGAGCAAATGAAAAACAAAAGAATGACTGAAATAAATTAATGTGAAATTTTCTATATCTTTGCTTATAGTTTAAATAAACAAAAAATTTCACAAAAATATACCTACAAGGTACTCCTAATTATAATAAAGCAAAAAAATTTCAATTTACCTGCATGAAGAATTCCGGTCTTCTTTAGCAACTTCAATCCGAACAGTAACTGTTGTGTATAACTACGCACAGCTTTAACATGAAGCCCTACATCCTTTCCATATTTTTTTAAAACTTCTCTTAAATTCATGGATAATGGCTCGAATACTAAACAAAGATGCTGTTTATGAAAGAAATGCCTAAATAACCTCAAGCAGTGCAACCTATCTTCAGGATCTGCATCGTTTAATTTTCTTAAGATTTCTAATTCTTTCAGTCCTGTTTTATGCCTACAAGAAAATCATATGTTATATTGTTTTTTGAATGTTTAATTTACTTACATTATTTCATTATTTCGTATTATTTTAACAGCAACCTCTTGATTACCCCGAGCTTGGTCTCGAGCAACTATTACGTTGCTAAAAACTCCTTGTCCCGTATAACCAAACACTACATACCGTGTATCCAGTGTTTCACCAATTCGAACCCTGTAATAACCTTCTGCATCATCCCAATTATCGGTTAGTGCAGGATTTTCTAATTCTGTTCCTTTTTGAACAATAGTGTTGGGAGACTAAATAAAATATCAATTAGTTTAAGTTAAATAAATAATAATAAGAAATAAATAGTTGAGATAGAGGTCGTTATAATCTACAAAGTAGATGAATTTCAAAATACAAATTTGTAGCAGGACATCGGTAGTCAGGACCGTATTAGGAATCAATAACGAATGAAATACGGTCCTGACTACCGATGTCCTGCTACAAATTTGTATTTTGAAATTCATCTACTTTGTAGATTATAACGACCTCTATCTCAACTATTTATTTCTTATTCTTAGTTTTTACGGTCGACAATTAGGATTTTTGAAATTTCATTTCATTTACCGTTATTTTTTAAATAAATAATAAATTGTATAAAATCAAATGTTTTCAAAATCATAACCATAAAATAAATATCAAGTTCAAACTTACATTGTATTCTTTTTTAAAAGAATGATCATCTGCAAACATATCCCAATTTGCGTTATTTTGCTTTACTTCCTTAATTATTTCCTTTAAACCATTATTTTCGGAAGCTTTAACTTTCATGTTTGGTAAAAGAGGAGGAGTTAATGATTCATCTTCAACAGGATCAATGGCTTGCTCATTTACATTATTCGGTGGAGTTTGTTCTGGTATTGATACAATTTCAGGTTCTACTGTCAAATTATTATTTTGATGTGCAGGTATTTCAACTGATGTAATAGCGGACGTATTCGTATTTGAATCCTCACTAACAGCTCCCAAGCGCTGAAACAGAATTACACGTTAGTAGTTTGTTTTATTAATACACTCTTGGAATTGGGCAGTAGCCGACCTACTGTTCCTGATATTAAAATACCTTATTATGACATCAAATAGACTTAAATTTAACGTAACGTAAAACGTAAATTTAAAAAAAATAGCCAATTTTAAAGCGTTTTGATTTTAAATGACTAGCTGTTACCTTCAGCATTGGAGCAGGAAACTTACTTACATGTTTATATTTTTATTCAAAAATTAGGTGCCAAAACCTAAATACGTGTTTGTGTAATCGTTAAAAGAAAACTTGTGTATTCACTCCAATTGAGAAAGAAATTTTTATAAACAAAATCTAGGAATTGTAAGGGAATTAAAACAAAATTGTAAAATAATTGTCAAGAAAGTGAAGATGAAAACAAAAAGAGAAATTGGTATACAAGATTTTGATCTGCGGTTTATCATCGACCCTAATGTATGTACTGCAGCTAGAATATAGATGAAAAAATCGTCTGAAGTAAAATATAGCTGAGGAGGCTATTCAACAATAGTTAATCAGAAGAGGTAAATCACATAACAAAATGGGAACCATATCTCAGAAACATCCGGATTCTAAACAAATTTTGAGGTATTTTCTCAACATACACACCATATCGTCAGTTAAGAGTGTTAAACTGCTAACTCCTAAAAATAAAATTTTAAAAGAAGCAAGAAAAACCGTATAGATTGACCAAAATTTGTTGTATAGCAAAATTGAAATTCCCATTTCTGAAATGATACAAATCATTTCTTTTGATCACATTTATTTGTATTTTACCCAACAATGCAACAAAACCGTTTAGTATTTAATAGTATTATAAAACATATTTTTGCAAAAATGGAGTTAGCAGTTTAACACTCTTAACCGACGATATCTCACTTGAAACTTCCAAACATTTCCTTATATCTCTTACCTCGTGGAAACCACATCTCCCTTGCGACTTATTGCTCGGTTAATCTGTCTATTCAAAAGATACAAAATGCTAATCAAATTGAAACACAAAATTTAAAAAGTACTACTAATGAAATATTTTTAAAATAACTAAATAATAATAGATAGGTATTAATGTAATTTGAGTTATTTATAGAAGCTCACTTTTCAATTTACTTTTTTAAAAGAAAATATACCTTAGATGCAAATTGCAATATCGAAAACTTGAAAAATTCATAGTTGGCATGTGAGCATACATGAATTAAATAGTTAGCCAGCTAATAGCAATTTAAAAGTTCTAATTCATAACTTAGAAAGCATATCATAGTAAAAACAAACATAATAAATACACGAAAAGCAGCTTGCCCAATCCAGAACATAATAAATAAAAAAAATTACATACCTTTAACAATTCTTCACGTTGTTTTCTTCTTTTTTCTATAATTTCCTGATCATCTTCTTCGTCATCTTTCATATCAATGTCAATTTCACTGTCACTACTACTTACTTCTTTATGCAAACCCTCACTCAAGGAATCTTTATATTTGTCTTGATTTTCATGCTTCTTATCTCTAGTACCGGTACTTCTATGCCAATCCTTTCTATCTCTAAACCTATCACGATCTTTATTAGAATAATACCTATCTCTGGAATGATCTCGCGACCTTCTTCTCTCTAATTCCCGAGAACGTGCCCTCTTATGGTTATCGTGCCCTCTTTCCCTCTCTAAAGACCTTCTTCTAATTCTGTCTCGTGATCGTTCCCTTTGGTTTCTATCTTTATATTTATTTACAATTTTGTCACGTGCCCTAGAATTATAATCATCTCTGAGTAAATCCCTTTCTTTACTTCTGCGAGCACTAATTTTTTGTTCTCTATGTTTTCTTGCAAGATCTAGCTCTCTAGATTTATATTCACGACTTCTCAAATTGTGATCCTCTTTATGATTTCTGTCTGTGCTGTGTGTTCGTCGTCTCTTAACAATATCATCACTTATTATAACTTTACGTTCTCTACTACGTGTGCGTTTTAATTTATTTACCGCTGGATCTGCATCATTACTTGAATCGTCTAATAAAATTACTTCGTCACTAACTTTACTTTCCACCTGTTTGGTTAAAACAGGACTAATTTCTGTAACAATATCACTACTAGCTTTGGCAATTTCGGCTTGTAATAATTCTTTTTGTCTCATTAATTCGTCCAGATCCATGTCGGCCTCAATAGCAGCCATATCAATTGCATCACTATCCACATCCGGTTCGTTTTCACTCTCCGATGAAATAACTTCCAGGGTTTGAGTAGTTAATCCATACGTATTTACCTCATCAGTCGTAATTTCAACTTCAATTTTATCTTTGGGTACCACCACGCTTGAGCCTGAATAAGATTTACCATTAGAAACGTTACTACCACTACCTTTAGATATTTCAATTTTTTTTGACGAAATTTCTGGTGTATACCGATCATATTTAACAACTTTGGTTGGAACATTTTCGCCTGAATCTTCGTTATGCTTCCGCTTGTGCTTTTTATGTTTCTTGTGCTTCTTCTGTTTGTCTAATGGATATTTTTTGTGTTTATGTCCATGTTTGTGATTTTTCTTATGTTTCTTTTTCAATAAAGCACCATCTTCCTTCGGGCTATCGTTTATAATTTCAACGGCATCTGAATCTTCAGACGATCTATAACAAAATAATATAAGGTTACGAAACTGTCAACTATGACAACAAAATGCTGAAACTTACACTGGTTCCATAGTTTAATATGTGAAATCCAATAGGCACTAATTAAAAAAAATTTACTAAAAAATTAGTCTTCCGTTTATAAAAGTAATATTTCTAAATTATAATGGCACTAAAACGTTATTTTATTAGTAAAAATTATTAGTACCAGCGAAGCCATTCGATTTCTATATATAACACTAGGAACTACCAAACTTACCAACCGTAAAATGTCTGAAAACTATACATAGTGTATCACAAATTCTAGTCGGCTAAATACAATATGTAATTACCGTTATATCCAACACATAAAAATATTATATTTGTCCGACAAATTTCGGATTTTTAGGACTTGGATGCTTAAGTTTTTCCTTATCCAAAAGCGAATTTTATTTATGACGTCAACGTCAAATATAGAAATAATTCAAATTTGTTTCTAAGCGAATAGATAAAATATGTTCTCAATCTATAATCTATTACCGTAAAGTGGGGCGACTTTGATATTCCGGGGCGGCTTTGATAACTGCCCCCACTGCAAACTGCAACCGCGCTAGCGGCGCACTGGTACATTTTAAAATTACAGCTTTGATTGAAAATGATAAAGCAGCGCACTAGCGGCACCTAACAAGTAGAGTTGAGTAAGGTGCCAAATCATGATACAATAGATTTAATTTTGTATTTATTTATGTAAACAAAGTGAATAAAAACAATAAAAAGAAGTTGGTTAAAAGAATAAAATGTAAAAATATCAAATAAAAAAATGTCTTGCAATTAGATTTTTATTTCAAATTTATTCTGAACAACTCCCATCAACAGATGGCGTTAAAACTAGCTTTACCTAATATTTCTTTAAAAGTGCCACGACCTGTACGTATTAACTTATTTAAAGTATTTGATTATGTTCACGCCTACAGATCTTAAAATCATTGTGAAAATAGTTTTTTTATAAAGTAACGTGCAATAAATTCATCAAAAACTCCGGTCATCAACCTAAGAAGATTTTTATATAAACATATAACCTCAAATAAACATTACAAAAAAAAACTATCATGTGGTTAAAAATCTTGTTAAACTGTCGTGGGGTCACTTTGATCATAACTAAGGGGCGACTTTAATTCTTATATTTAATAGTATTTTTGTTATTTTGAGCAAATTTTGGCAATTTTTGACTTCAGATGGTCCGAGTCTATAAGAGGAAACCCGGAACTAGGAATTATAAGCATTACTCACAAAGCCAACTGGATGAAGCCATTCAGAGAATTTTATTTAAGTTTTTAATAAGTACTGCAAAATTATATTTAGGTATAAACGTACAAACACTTATTTTTTTTTCGTTTTTTATACAAGAATATGTATTTTTTATGAAAATAAACACCAAATACAATAAAAAGTCTACGATCAAAGTCGCCCCCAAAACAATATCTGTTATAACTCAAAAACTACAACACCGATTTTAACGTGAAGCGAAAGTAATCACTCTAGACAGGTTCTCTGCATTTTAAACGTATTTCCAGGAGGGGGGGGGGATTCAAAGTGGCCCCACTCAAGATGTAAAGTTGATCAGCAAGTTTTTATTTTTTTACTGCGCGTATTACAAAAAATTAATTTCTCTTTAGCATAAAATCGTCTCAATTATTAAGTTATAAACAATCAAATCTAATTTATGCGAATTATAAATTAAATTAATCAAAGTCACCCCATTTTACGGTATATAAAAATGAAATAATTGGTTCGACCGATTTAGCTGATTTTTATTTTGTTTTATTCGCAACTGTCAGAACAAGGTTTGTATGAAATAAAATTGATAGGAATCCTAAGCCAAGAGACTTTTTTTAGTTACAGTTGGTGACGCGCATAAATGGATTAACGAGATTCAAATAAACAAAAAATGGCGACAGGTGGTGCGACAATAGAAAACTTACGAAAAGAAAATTGTAACATAAATAAATAGGAAAGTTCGTTTGTTTGATCTCTATAGGTACACTTTTAAGTCCTTCGACCAATTTGAACCAAACTTGGAACACTTGCTCACTAGGATTAGGGTTAGGTTCCTGTGTAATTGTGCAAATGTTTGTAGTAAACAAGCTATAAAACAAGCTACTCAAAGGGAATGTAAACATGATGTTGAACAAGACAAGTTCAACATTTTTAAATATAAACAAATAAAAAATACCCATATTTTAACACATAAGATTTTAGTTACCCTACCCCTTCCTTTCAATTCGGCCATTTTAGTTCTGATGTTTAGTACATTTTTTGGGTACATTGCGCGCTAAACAAATAAACTAAACCCGAGTAACGCCGGGTACATCTAGGGCCGCCACTAGGCACTATAGTCGATTCGGGTTAAGATTAGTCTTAGATGTCGCTTTCTACCCAAGCCGGGTTTACATAGAAAAATTTATAAGTTTAATTGCAGTTCGTGATTTCAGTATGCTTGGTTGCATACCGACAAGAGTTTATTTTCATGCATACCTACAAAAGGGTTTAATACGTTAAATATTAACTTGATATAATAATTTCAATGAACAAAACATTATTTAGGAATTATTTAATTACATCTTCATTATTACATACAACTTTCCATCATAAAAGTAAGCAAGATTGCTTATAACCTTTTTACATATTACATAAGAAAATTAGAAAAGTTCATCAGAAGAAAAACCTGTGTTTACTTGAAATTCTAATTGCATTTCTTCTATACGACGTTATCATCCATAGTCTGATTCTTTGACTGTACTATTTCCCTTAAAAACAATAAATTAAAGTTCATATAATCAACATTATTAAAAAACTTTCCGTTTCCCACCGATTAAGTTGAATGATCCCCATTCCAATAACTAGGTATATTTGAATACTGTGTTTGTTATGTTTATATCAATACTTAATAATAAATTGTTGAAAGATTTATAATTTTATTGATGTAAACACAGTCTAAAACGTGCAAACGATAATGAAGATGATGATGATCAAATTTGTATTACCAAATTTATTATTAAGATAAAAGTTCTACATTTAATTCTGTCCGTTCTGCTGGAATTCCTTGTGCATCAAGCCATTCCATCATTTGCGACTTGGTCCAACTTTTAAGTGGTCTTTTATCTTTTCTTCTCGAATGATATGAAGCATTGTCCATTACTATAACAGAATTAGCTTCTAAAAGGGGCAAAATTCTCACCATCCATTCTTCAAATACAGTTGAATTCATCTCTTCATGATAGTCGTTAGTTTTTTTCGATTCAAAACATAATAATCCATTTTCTACAAATCCTGCCTCGTTTCCTATATGAAGAATAATCAATCGCTTACCTTTACCTGAGGGGTTTTGTAATCCTGTCTAAAATATATTTATAATTTAGTAATTGATAATTATATAAATTAGTGTATACTATTACCGAGAGACCTTTGTTGAAAGCTTCAGCTGCACTTGTTACAGATTTGTCTTTCCATACTTTAGCCGTAGTGTGACCAGCATTTACCCAAGTTTCATCAAGATAATATATTGGACGCCCTTGTATTCTAAAATTTCTAACACTGTTTAAATACTCACGTCGCCATATGATCAGTTCCGCTTTCTCTACTAATAAATGGTTTCGTGATCTCTTTTCCCAAACAAAATTTAATGATGCCAGTGTCTTGTATAACGTGGTTCGTTGGATGGTAGGAAGCACTTCATTATTTTGCACTTTCTAATAAATAAAATTAATATTTGCTTAAGAAATTATAAAGTACTACACTAAAGAAATACTTACATCAAGAATTTTATCAACGGTAAGTACATCATTCGCAAGAAAAAATTGATAAACTATTCTACGTAATGTTGACTTCTGAAAATCGTTTAATTTGTCATAAGTGCTCTTGCGTTCTCTTTTTTTTGTTGGTGATGACAATGTGCCCCTTTTCTCCATCTCAATAACAGTGTTCCACATTGACTGAACTGAAATTCCTAGATCGTTAGCAGCTGAAGTTACACTATGTGTTTTGACGTGTCCTGCATTACGATACTTTATATAAATGTTATACATCATTATCTTCTGTCCACTATGTATAATTTTACCGTGATGATTTTTAATGACATCCCGAAAACTTCAATTATCGTTGGCTTCATTTGAACAACTCGATTCGGTTTGATTTGATTCTTGACTTTCGACGGTGAAAAATGCTTCTTCAAAATTATAAAATTCCTGATTACTAGTTCCTGGTTGATCCATAATTTAATTAAAAAAAAAATAAATTTCTAAAACAAATTAAGGTTAGAATACACAAATGTGGTTTTTAACAAAACCAAAGTGTTATTAGAATAACAATTTATTTTTTACGTATTCTTGGTTCAAACAGCAATATATCCGCTAGCAATATTAAAGATTCGTTACAAAATTTTACGAAAAAATATTTATAAACGTCAAATCTCAAACAATTGTGGTAGTGTAAACTTGCAAATTCATTTTTGAATATCAACCAATCACATTTCAAGGTTAATATTTTTAGTTCCGAATTCAAGACTAATCTTAAAACGAATGGACTATAGGAAAACTAGGAGACTGCCTAGGGCGCAAACGATAAAGAGGCGCACGCCAGATCGAGGTGAAAAAATTAATTGCAGCGTGCAATGTAAAATGAAATATTAATACTAATAGTAAAACAATGAAAACGATAAATTTATGCTTCGAACATGTAGGTATTTATAAATTTGTTCCTCGCGAAAAAATAACTTCCTTCCTTAAATAATAATTTCAATGTTTTAATATACATGCAAAGAAAAGTATGTGTCTCACTGCTTGCAAAAGTAATTTGCAATATTTCATGGCGTGCCTCGCGTTTGATAGACGCGCGAGTACCGGGAGATACATTGTAGTGGTATTCTCGAGGGCAAACGAGAACCATTCACTAACCAAAAAGTTACCTCGGCTTGCGTTATTAGTCGTAGAGCAAGATACCTTCCCAGTAGTTGGTTCAAGTGGTGGCCCTCAATTACTGCTAAAAGAAAAATTTCTTCAAAAATTATTTACTATTAATCCAAAAATTATTACTTGCAAAATAAAAATTCAACTTTGCAAATTTAAAATTAATTTATTATTATTCACAATTAATGTAAGTGCTTTATTTCAATCGACCACACTATGCACTTTTAAATTTTTAATTTCTATCATCCAAATACTTTCTATATTTTCAATTTAAAAAAATCAACTATATCTAAAAATAACATTTAATCAGTTCAAAAACTCACGTACAATTCTCATTCAATAATAAATCTCATCCTAGCGGTCAAATCTGACCCAAAATAATTTCAAAATTATAAAATTCAAATAACTCGCGAATCAATCGCAATCAAAGTTATTCTCATCCAAAAAAATTTTCAAAGTCGCAATATCAATTTACAAAACTCGGAGTCAAAACTACGCACGACCAGCTCATACCGCCATTTTTGGCAAAAAGCTTTGAGTTTCCCGTGATTGACCCCCATCTAGCAAATCTTCCAAAGTTACAAATATAAAATATAAAAATATAAAAACTTTACTAAAATGCACATGGTGGGTCCAAATCACTTTGAAACACGACAACAGATATTAGTTTCATAGAAAAGAAATGTAGAACATATTTATATAGAACAGGAAGAAACCTCAACGCTAAATTTGAAAGATCTTGTAACAACTTTTGCCGCAAAAAAGCTAGAAAAGTTAAAATTTGATTATTTATTTTGTTTTATTTTTATTCGAAAGGTATTTTTTTAATAAAAATATGTAAATCTAAGTATTTTTTTTAAATATTGGGGATTCTCACCTCCCAGCTCAGTACTACTATGTAAATTGAGAGCAGAAGCGTCAAATATTCTAGCGTTGGTCCTGGGTACATCAGCTAGTGTTTTATAAAAAGGTAGTTTTATCAAAATAATTCACTTTGTTAAAAATAATTGTCATTTACAATGTGGCAATCAACTTCACAGTACCTTTCGTTGTCGAAATCTGTGAATCTTCCCAATTAAAAATACTGCAGTGCATCGGCAGCAATCACTGGTCGTGCAAATTTAAACTCTTTCTAATTTACTGCAGAATTGATTTATGAAGGCACCTCGCCCTATTTTCAAAACGTAAATACAGATGATCACAAGATTACACCTTGTAGACTATCCAAAATGTGGCTTTACCACGCAAAAATATCACTAAATTCTTATCTTACAAGTAAAGGGATAATAAGTAAGGTACATAGTGGAAAGCATACTCAATGACAGGTCTCCCATGCAATAGATCAGCCTCATCTGCGTTGAAGCAAGTCTATCGGATCACGGTGCTTAAATCTTCTCACCTGTAGCCGAGCGAGTAGATCACTTACTAAGGCATTGGAATGGTTTTCGAGTCGCACCTAATATTTTTTGCCCACGAAAGTGATTTATTCAATAGATTAGGCTGAGTTGGAATTCATAAGCCAGTACATTTTGCAATGAATAAACCCCAGCTAGAGTGCTTTGACCAAATATATTTAGTTCAGGTTAGTCACCAATCTAGGTGAAAGCCCAGATATTTTATTGTTTCTTGTACTAAGAAAATATTATATTACAGCACCACTCTTGGATAGGTTCCTCTCCTGAGAGTAAACGTGGTATGCACCGACTTTATGGTGTTGGCCCTGATACGCCATTTCTTCAGCCAATTTTCTATTTTCTTTAGGTGAACTTGCAGATTTTGAGATGCAATAATCATGATCATTATTGCCATTATTGCATTATTTCCGTATTGTCCGTAAACGTGGCTGACTCAATGTTTTCATTTTCGGTAAGTCTGCAGTAAACAGGAGATACATGGTAGGTTCAAGAACGCTATCCTGAGGTACTCCGGATAGGTTTGGTTCCAAAACTGAATGAGGTTTTCACCAACTTCGCCTATAAAATACCTACTCGATAGATACGATACCAAGAGGTGACTGTACGGATAAGGTAGATGTTTTTTAAAATGAACAAACTAAACAAAATATTAAAATAATGATATATCTTAAAATATCTTAAAATAATGATATTTTAATATTTTGTTGATATTTTAATATTTTGTTTAGTTTAGTAACTAGTTTGTTTATCTTAATACTACACACATACTACTAACTACCACACTATCCACTTCAAAAATTCATTTTTTAGGTTCATTTTCTATTAGATGTTTTATGATTTGGTATATCAGGTCGCCATGTCACACTCTATCAAACGTCTGCGAGACCCAGTACTGCGTAGAAGCCTAACTACTATATGTTTGCCATCCATGGCTCCTACATTAGGAAAATTCCACAGCTTGTTAAATTTTCCTGCAATGCTGAGCCACTCTTCACTTTTTTCTGGGAACTGTTAAATGAAATAAGTACAATAATTAAATTTAACATTACTCGGTTAAATTGTGACGTACCTTTAAATAATTGACAGCAAGAACTTCGTAAATTGTTCTGCACACTTTCGGAATAAATTTGGAAATTGCTGACTCCGACTTTCAGAAGAAGTACATGAGACTACGATATGTCTCCCCGGTAGCCAAAAATCTCAGTGTTATAATTAAACGATCTCTTGCAGATATAAATTCCCTTATTAAATTGTTCTGCTTTCTTAACAATTTTTTCTTCCACTAAACTTAACAGTAAATTAAAACATTTTTCGTTCATTCGTAAACAGGATTTAAATTGCTCCGGATTTTCATGAAATTCTTCATTCACTAGATTTAAATTTCCCTTTTCCTTCTCCAGAAGCCAATGCTGAACCAACCAACGCCGCGGTTTACGTAATTCAAAAGTTTCTTGCTGTATAAAGAATGCGGCCACCATAATGGCAAATGCTGCCGATTTTAATTTTTGTAAGCTCAAATATTCTTTAATTTTGGACAAACAATACGTTTCGGGTAGTTATGATGGCAGAAATAATGACGGAGTTTATTTAGAATAGTGAGACCGGTTCCGTATTTAACAAAATAAGCAAAATAAGCAAAACAAAATAAGGCAAAATTCACATTTGCTGATTTCATAAGTGATCATTGTCTTCATATTTAGCCAAAAATATTTTAATTTTAGGTGGTTATATGTTTCTACTATTCAGGTATGGGTTTCATCGTGGTATTTGGCTATAATATCTTTTTGTTCGTTTTCGTTAGTTAAATCAGTGTGGCAATGGTCCGTAAATACAAATTTTATTGTGTTGTTCATGTAATTTTTGCATAGGTTTGTTAAAATGTTTTTAAGGTTTGGTTTTTTGCAGTAAATTTTGTAGCTGATGTTTGGTCTAACGATTTTTTTAATCGCTTGGGATAGATCTTCTTCACTATTATCGTTCCTGATATGAATAATGTAATGGTTCCTTTTAAAGGGCTTCTTTAGTTAAATTTCATAATTGTCTCCGGAGAGTATGATTAATCTATTGTTAAAGTTATTGATGGAAAGTTCCGATATTGGAATTATTTTTCCGTCATCGTCCTTGTTTACTGAGTGTATTGTGTTTTCTAAATCTTGACAAATTCTTTGGATTTTGGGGCATTATCGTTTGAAGTATCTTGTAGTAGTATGTCGTCTAGCTCTCTTTCATTAGGAGGCTCTTCTAGTAATAAAATAATTGATAATTCGTCTAGTTCTTTGTTATGTAATTCGATACGTATGATAGAGCATCAGCAACAACGTTTCTTTTACCTTTTCGATAAGTGATTTTGAAGTCAAATTCTTCTAACTTTAGTTTCCATCTAATCAACCTAGCATTTGGTTCTTTACTTTTATGGAGCCAAACTAAAAGATTGTGGTCAATTGCTATAGTAAATCTTCGTCCGTACAAATAAAGTCTAAAATGTTTTATGTTATCGATTATGGAAAGTGGTTCTTTTTTAATAGTACTGTAGTTTTTCTCTGCTGCATTTAGTGTTCTGGAATAGTAATGCGTCGGTGGTCTGCTTAAAATTTTCCTCGAAATCTGGGTATCTTAGGATAGGTGCGTTTGTCAGCAATTTTTTTACATAGGTTGAAACATTCTTTATATTTTGTATTTTGTACGTCTATTTTGGAATTCTTTCTTAGACATTTTGTTATTGGGGCGACGATTTTTACAAAGTTTGCAATGAATCGACGATAATAGCCTACTAGATCTAGGAAAGATCGAATTTTTTGATTGTTTTTGGTATTGGTTATTGTTGTATTGCAGCGATTTTTGTTGAATTTGGTTTGATTCTTTCAGGTGTTATGACGTGTCCTAGAAATGCTACCTCTTAATAAGAATTCGGATTTATCTAATTGAACCTTGAGGTTCACTTCTTTTAGACATTTAAATATCAGTTGAATGTGATTGAAATGTTCTTGAAAAGATTTGAAAAATATGACTACGTCATCCATGTAAACAAAGCAAAATTTGTAAAGGAAACTATTTAATACGTGGTCCATCGTTTCTAGAATGCTGCAGAAGCATTCTTTAATCCAAAAGGAATTCTAAGGTATTCGTAGTAGCCGTTATTTACTGTAAACGAAGTTTTTTCTATAGATTCAGGATCCATTTCTATCTGATGGAATCCTTGGGCGAGATCTAGTGTGGTGAAGTACATGCATTTGCCAAGGTTATCTAATATTTCTTCCATTAGGGGCAGTGGATATTTGTCTTCTACTGTCTTGTCAATTAATTTGCGGTAATCTATCTAAATTTTTTCTAAATTCAAAATTTTTTTAAAAAAAATTAATTCTAAATTTTTTTCTGCTAGCGTCCAGTTTTTTTGGTACTATCCATACAGCTGCGCGAAATTGATGGTCTTATGATTTTATTATCTAGTAGTTTTTGTATTTGCTGTTGTATTTCAGTTTGCATGGTTTTGGAAGTCTGAAGGACTTAACAAAAACTGGGGTTTCGTCTGAGACACAGATTTTATGTTTACGTGATTAGTAAAGCTGAGATCGACATTTTCGTAATAGAAAATGTCTTTAAAGTTGACACACAAATCAGTAATCTTTTGTTTTTCTTCCTTATTAAGTGACCCGTTCTAATTAATCTATGGGCTTTCTGGGGACGTTCATTGGTTTCGTCTCTCACGGATTGCGTAATATTAAAATATTCCGTTGGTAAGACGTTGATTCTCTCGGTAAAATTTATTTCTATTGATTCTATTGGTTTCGGAATTTTGCAAATGTCGGTTTTTTGCTGTAGCTACACATTCAGGTATTTCTAAAGTTTCATTTACTTTTGTGTAAGGTATAAAGACTTCGCCTTCGTCAATCGTTACAGAAACATTGATATATTTTTTGATGATAGTTTTTATATTAATTTTGTTTTTGTTATATTCTAGAAAGAAGGGTATTTTGGTGCCATGTAAAGTAATAATTTTGTCTTTATAGTTTATATTTGCTTCGAGATTGTTAAGATGTTTAGATCCAATAAGAACATCAAATTTCTTATGCAAATTTATGATTCTGATTTTGAAAGGAGGGTCTATTCCAAGTTCTGTCAACAATAAAAAATATAGTTTTTGATTTGCATTAACTGTTTGATTAAGACTTGAAACTGAAAATAGTTCAATAAAAAGATGATTTCTGAAAATTGAAGCAACGTTTGAGTTGACGATTGAATCCGTTACGCCTGAGTCTATTAAAATTTTAAGATTTAATGATGATAGATAAAAGAACGGAAGTTTTGATTTAGAACAAATTAAATTAAAATCTATATTTATGGTGGAGTTTCCGATGCTGTTATTGAAAAATTTTCTTCTTCTTGTATTTCTTCATTTTATTGGTAGTTTTCATGCATCATATTGTCTTCAAAAAACTCATTTTTATAAGAATACCATCGTAGTATTCTTCGTTTTCTATTTCGGTATTAAATAGTTCTTCTGAAGTATTGCAGCTTATTGTAGGTTGGAATTGATTTAATCTTGGTTTGTTCGAGAATGCTGAAGTTTGAACCGACATTGGTGTAGGTTTGTATGGAATTCGTTGTGTCATATTTCCAGGTTTTGTTCCGAATACCTGTTTATTAGTAGGAAATCTGGATTGTTGAATGGGTTTGTTAATGGGTCCTGAAAACGGTTTTAGTTGAAATTGAAACGGTTTTGGTTGGAATTGAAATGGTTTTGGTTGAAATTGAAAAGGTTTAGTTTGAGATTGAAATTGAATTGGGTTTTGAGTAAATCAAAAAGATTGTGGTGTCTGATTAAAATTGTTGGTGGAGTGAATTTTTCGCGCCGGGTTCATGTTGTTCATTATTTGAGAGAAGGGTTTTTATGATTTATTGTCTTGCAGTCGTCGTACGTAATCGGTATAGTTATTTTCTTTTATTTTATTGTCATTGATTCTACATTTATTTAACGCGTCTTCTAAACTAATTAATTCGAAATTCATCAGATATGTTCGGTATGGTTCTAGTAAACCTAAACAAAATACTTGTAATGAGTGACTTTGATGCAATATTTTTTTAAATGAAAATACGTTTACGTCGGTTTCATACAATTTCACATATTGTAATAAATCGTTTTGAGCGAGCAAGATTTTATCATAACATTCATTGTAATTTTCGTTTTTATATTGAATGGTGTTACATGTCATAAAACAGAGATGAGTAATTCTTCATTACGTTGATCACCGTATTTTCTTAACAATACGTTACGTATACCGGGCCATTCAGTTTCATTGTCATTGACAAGATTTTATCATAACATTCATTGTAATTTTCGTTTTTATATTGAATGGTGTTACATGTCATAAAACAGAGATGAGTAATTCTTCATTACGTTGATCACCGTATTTTCTTAACAATACGTTACGTATACCGGGCCATTCAGTTTCATTGTGAAAATATAGATAATCTCTAGCTTCATTTTTGATTTTTGAACGTATAGATACATTAAATAAATATGTTTGAGTGACTGTTAGTTTAGATGCTAAAAATGTTGTCAAGTTATTCACACTAGTTATAAAAGTTGATAAGTTATTACCTGGGTAAAAATCATGCAATGATTTAGTCAACGCGCACAATTCATTAATTTGAAACGGGATCATCATGGGAACTTGAAAAGCATTTGCATTTGCCATAATGTTATTTGCTTTGTAAGGTGCAAATTAAATAGTTTTAGAGTTTAAATTAAATTTTTCTGATTGTGCGGGTTCTAATGTTGCCTCTGCTTCGATTTTAATGTCGGTTTTGATCATTAAACATAATAGTAAAAACAATAAAGAAAAAGAATTCAAAAACTTCCAGAA
Source organism: Cantharis rustica (assembly GCA_911387805.1). Classification (NCBI taxonomy): domain Eukaryota; kingdom Metazoa; phylum Arthropoda; class Insecta; order Coleoptera; family Cantharidae; genus Cantharis; species Cantharis rustica. The sequence goes on from OU426877.1 coordinate 95,396,109, forward strand.
TTAAAAGAAAGATTGACATGTCCAGTCTCAGGTTCCGTGTCTCGTTCTAGATGATGCATTTTCTTCAAGTGGTGGTTCCTTGTGTCTAGAACACAGTTTAGTGGATAGTTTCCAAAGTGTTGAGACACACCGTGGACAACTTCTCTCTTGGGCTTTCCAAATAAGACGAACTGGAACGTTGAATTTCCAGTTTTTCTCTTGATTTTTCCAAATAAGAAATGTCGCACTCGTGAAGCTATCCTGTGGCAGCGCCAGTTAAATTCGTAACAGATAAGTTCGCGTTTTTTAAAAAAGACTTTATTTAAGTAACTATTTATCGAAAGCAAGTATGGGTAGACCTACTAAACGCAAAAAGAATTTTGAAAATCCGATCATAGTTGATATAAATGTATTTACTATTTACCTTATACTTAACGTACTACTTAGAAGATTAATAAAAGTAGGGTACTTAAAAAAAGATTGTGATCCACCAGGCAAGAACAGGTAATATAAAACAGGTACAGGTACTCAGTACTTAATGCGTTATTAAGCCGATTTTGAGAAAAGTTGAGGAAAAGTTTGACGGTTTTTCCGGTTTATCTTCGAAGTTCAAGGTCCAATACGAATGAAATTATAATGGGACCAACTTGGAACTATACTTGATTCAACGCTGAAAGAATTTTGAAAATCGGTTCATAAATGACGGAGTTCTGAGGTAACAAACATAAAAAAGTCGGTTAAAAATAGCACATTTTATATTCATGCAACTAAATCGTTTTATTAACAAGGGCTCACTACATCCAGTATATCGGCAATCGAAATACCAATTATTTTGGTGATTCTAAAAGCAAAAAAAAAATGATACTATGTTTCGGAGTTTTGTTAAATACTCTTTAGTTTTTGAGTTATAAATATTTGAAGATAAAGTAGCAGTTTAACTATCTTCCTATTACTGATTCTTTTTCTTATACAGTCGGGTCGCGTAATAGTGAATACTGTATATAGTGAACTACCGGAAATAGTGAACACAAAAATTTTAACATTGAGTGTATATGGGACTCCTATATAACGAACAGCGGTAACCCCGATACAGCGAACTGCGTACTAAATCGTGCAGTTTGAATGATATCGTTTATATTCCCCCCAAGACAGAATTTACATTAGGTATCATATTTATACTTCATTTTACCCGTAAAGTTAGCATAGAACGCAATTTTTATATGTTAAAAAATTTTATGTTTTATATTTTTATATAATATATTAAGTGTACATTTTGATAATGATGAAGAAAATATTTCATTAAGTGTTTTGAGAACGCGCTTCTTACTTAAAGATGAAGCCTGTAATGCAAGAAAAAGTGTTGGAACAAGGATATCGAATGTTATACAGTGAACGAAATTCAGATTGATTCTGATCCAGAAAAGGAAGACAAGGACGAGATGGTTGCTTATGCCTAGTTTGCATTAGCGTAGTAAATGGGTTAGTTGCTCGTACCTGTAACTTGCAAGACAGCTACTAATGCAATGTAAACCGATAGGACAGGATCTGTTTGTCTGAATTTGTCTTGTGCACAGCAAAGTTGACTATCTACGCTAGTACTGGTGCACGTAACGGGTACAAGTAATTTAACCAATATAAACTAGCCATTATAATTTCAATAAATCAAAGCTTTCGTTTTCAAAATGTGATTTTATTGTAAATTTTGTAAATACCGAAATAGTGAACAACCCCGAAAAAGTGAAAGGTCTTTGCCATATTTAATTCACTATTTCGCGACTCGACTGTAGTTATAAAAGGTATTTAAGGTGATATAAAGTTAGAGGTTTCTACCATAGTGAAGAAGTAGGCAATTTTTTTATGCAACTTGCTATAGTTTTGAAAATTATGTAATTTACTATCTGAATTAATTAAATTTCATCATTTTATTCCAATTTTTTAATTTAATTAAAATTAAAGCACATTATTAGTTACACACTTTCAAAAGTAGGTGTCGTAATTATACTTAACATTATAATATATTTCCTATTTTTATACTCACTCGATTTTAAAATTTTTTTTAATTAGATCTTCTGCAGGAGCTTCTGATCCCTACATTTCTTATAAACTACGAAATATTAATTGCAGTGGCGCAGCCAAGGGGGGGGCTAGGGGGCTGTAGCCCCCCCCAGACACTTTTTCTTTTTTTAATAACTATAGCCGCATTTTTACCAGTGCAAAAAAAATAACAAAAAAATGAGTTCAACTGTTCGATGTGATTGTAGTTAGGTACTGTTTTTAGTGTAGCACTTGTTGCTTGTTGGTAGCTAATCAGCCAAGTCAGTTAATTTAGGTCTGGCATCTTCGGGCCCCCAAGGGCAGATTTACCAAATTGTTGCCTATGGGCACTACTTTGAGATGCCGCCCCTGTTATACTTAAGGGTTAACAGGAGTAGTTCGGCGCAAAAGAGGGGGGGGTGCAGGTAGGGGCGTAGTCAACAGATTTTCAGTGTTTACTGAAATTTCAAATACAAAATAACTTTAGTATGGATAATTAACAATCAGTTTTAATTCTAAATCTTAATGACTGCTATTTATTGAAAATAAGGATAGGTATTGCAATGGTATTTTAGCAAAAAGCTATGTTCCCAAGCATTTCTAAGTGATCCAAGCTTGCTCTTGAAGGCGGGAGTAGAGACGGTCGTATCTCAGGTTGGGTTCTTTCGTTGATTTGAATTGCTCTTGTCCAAATTAAATGAATTTGTTTACCAAATATAATTAAATAAAAAAAAATTTCTTCTCGTCAAAAAAACTCAATAAACCGTATTTCAACAAAATATTTCCAATAAAAAAAATGCTTCTCCATAAATAATTATTAATCCAAAAGCCAATGCAAAGCAAATGCTAACTAAAATTTCAATAATCTTCGAAGGGAACGAAGTTTCGTTGTTAGCGTTATCCAAATCGCCTGCTTATCAATAGCACCATTCGTTCCTACGAATGCAATAATTTTTAATTTTCCAATTTTTAATAATTCAAACTCAATTTTTATTTTCACTGTTCTCTTTCCAATTCCATCAAACCAATCAAATCAACTATTGTTCAGTAGCCACTCATAAAAAAATTTCCAAAATTCAAAAATCAAAATATTTTATATCATACGCATAAAATCACTTTATTTAAATATTTAAATTATTGCTTACAAATTCAAAAATCACAAATCTCAAAAATAAATCACAGAGCCAAAATCATCGACCAGCTTGGTCAGCCATCTTGGCAAAAAAACCCTTCTCGTCCTCTCTTGTTTCCCCACCTTGCACTCTTTCAAAACTACCAAATCAAAATCATAATTTACAAAATTTTACCAAAAGAGTACAAGGTGGGTCCAAATATTTGGTAACACGACAGTATATTACAATAAAAAGATTGGCAACAAAAATCAAGGATAAATCTTTCGCACTGAGTTATTTCGGAAATGCCGTACTTTAATTCTCACTTTAATTTAAGTTAGGTAACAGTGGTAACACAATAATTATACTCGAAAATAAGATGACCACGCCCCTTTTTCCGAAAATTTTTTGCCTGCGGCGCATGCCTTCGGCACAGCTCGCTTTGGTCGCATCTTTTAGCCCCCCCCATAACAAAATCCTGGCTGCGCCACTGATTAATTGAATATATTAAAAACATACATATCAGCTGATATGTACATATGTCCGCAAAAATACATGACATTACAGTTCGACAATAACAAATGCATATTATAAGTTCAAGAAGATATAAAAATATCTAAAAAAGTATTTTTTTCTGCGAGGAATCGAACCTGGAACCTTTCAATTCATTTGCGAATGCGTGCAATCTCATCAGCTAGAAAACCTTTGGATAATTTATTGTTGCATAAACTATCTGAAGTATTGCAATTAAAAACTTTTAAACGCCATTTTCTGAAAATAGATTGTTTATAGCATTTTAAAAAACACAGGTGTTTTAGTGATTTTAGTACCTACTATTTCAACAAACTAACGCCCAATCCTAAAGTTACACTCGAAGAGATCTTTTTGTGAGTCTTGAACTGAAAACTTAAATTTCAATATTAACAATCATCATTGATTCATTGCCTGAATCATTCACTGAAAATATAAAGCACAGTCATCATAATTAAAATTTCCCCGAAAAGAAATGACTTTACAACAAATTGAAATGATTTTAAATCTAGATTTTAAACGTTACATCACTTCGGTTTGAATAATAAAAATCTTTCAGAACATAAAAATGTTAAATTCACACGTTTTCCAATGTTTTGAGAATACCGTTGCCCATCCTGATATAAAAATAAATCTATACACAGGGCGATGGAAAATTACAGCTTTAAAAAAAAAGTAGTAATAAATTTTGTTTTTAAGACTTAACTGTGTTCCAACTTTAGTTGTGACAACTATTTAAATTGTATATACCAAATTCTAGTGCCATTAGCACATGTAATAGATTTAAGCACACAGCATAAACAGTTTGATGTCCGTTCATCTGAAGTCATGGATTCATGGACTTTGGGCACAATAGCAACATTCGTATCTCCTAGGGGCCGGCTCTAAATAGAAAATTAAATAAAATTTCTTTTTACGTTACTACTTTAAATTTCAACTAATATTAAAATTAAGAGTACAGCTGGCATGAAAATAGGATATTTTATTTTATGCTCAATAAACATGATAGTTATAAACATCGTAGGCGCTATAAAATCATTTATTAAGAATAATAGAATTTATTTCATAAAAAATATCTTAATTCATTAAATACAAAAATATATAAATGAGTGGGAGCTTTATATTCTAGGAGGGAGTTTAAACGACGCCGACGGTCGTCGGTCCACTTCAATTACTAACCGTCTTAGTGAATGTAGTGTATTATACTAATTTTTTTTTAATATACTTATAAAACAGGTAATTATTAATTTGATTATAAACTTATGCATTTATCATTGATTTAGGTTAGTTTTATTATTTGTGTTATATCGAAATAATTCCAAATCATTATATGCAATGACAATTATTTACGGTGTAGGTATAATGTGATGCTAGAATGTAACAAATAAAATATATTAAATAGACTATTTATAAAAGTAACCATAATTATTGTTCTATTAGTTAGGGATGACCTACCTACATTGCAGGATTTATTACACCCAAAAGTAGGTTTCGTGTATCCGGGCTATGGTGACCATGCTGTTGACTAATAATAGACGGGTTACTCTAAGCAACTCCTGATCTATCTTTATCCCAAGATTTGGGAAGTCGAAAAACTTTAATGTTGTAATAGTTCATAATTAAAATATTTCCTTTTATAAATTTTCCATAAAGACTTTGAAACCTTAAAGACAAGAAATAACTTGACGATATATTTAGACAAAATTATGTACAAATTTAGAAATTATTAGGTGAATTGTTTACGGCGAAATCCTCATGCGTTTTAGTTATTCATCAGCTAGGAATTTTATTTTGATTTACATTTTAATTTAATGTGCAATGTGTTAATCATTTATCCATATTAGGTATGGATAATACGTTTTTGAGGTTAAATAAAATCGGAGCACTTTTAGTATATTTATAACTTGAAAAAATTAAATAGAGGTTTTTCTAATTCTAATAGCACTCGGCAAATTTATTATTAGTTATTTATCTTTCTAATAAGATTTTTTTGTAAATTTATTATAAATTCAAGTTCGAATACTTATATATAAGAAAAGTACGGACATTCGAAAGTTAAATTAAATTACATCTTTTGGCAGATTTTTATTATAACAAAACTTATTTTTCAGAATGTCGAAACGTACGATTTTAAGTAGACCCCGCACAAAGGTTTATGATGCAAATTATAGTATCGGAGAAAGCATGTACCGGCCTGCTTTGGATCGTTTGAACAGAAAATATTCTGGAAGACCTCTGACTCCTCCACCACGTCAACCACCCGCAATGTCCGATGATCTTCTTGGGCGTCACGAACGTGCATTTTGCGATGACGATCTTAATTCTTGCAGACGTCGTGCTGAAAAACACATAACCGGAGAAACGATGTTTGATTCAAGGAGTGCTCGCTTAGATGCTCGAGATCTACTGGATAACTTTGACGAAGAGGTTCGATTATTCTAGAATTATTACATTATTACACTATTTGGAAATTAATTTAGATTATGCTTCTAGAATAGAAATATGTATTTAGTTCAATAGTCATACAATCTGCATTTTTAAACTACATAAGAAAATTGATTAACAAAAATGTCCGTAAATTTTACCATTACCATTAAAACACAATATAATGGATTATCGACTGACGATAAAGTAAATTATTAATTTAAATTAATGTTATTATAGACGGTATCAAGAATAAAGAGCATCAGAGCAAGCAAGAAAGTATCTGTGATTGACGACGTAGGAATGGAAAGCGCAGTTAATAATATTAATACTCAACGATTTTTAGATAGAACCGATAAGATATTGGACACTGTCGGTATAGTAAAAGACAGTGCACGTAAAGCATTACAAGATAGTGGATTAAATGAAGAAGTTTCTTATAAACGTCGTTCTTTAAGACTAAGTAGTAATGATGACGGTGGAAATGCAGAAGTGATGAAATGGTCTGCCGTGAAAGATGATCAATTGGAAAAAGTTGAAAGTGGTGCTGTTTTAAGAGCAAAACAGTCGCGCGCTCGTCTAAACGATTTAGATGACGAAATGGAAGCAATCGCAGAAAGGCAAGCTAATAGAGAAAGAAAAGCTGCACGACTTCGGGCACTTATTGCCGAAGTAGCTGAAGATAATGGTATTCCGGCCCCGATATCATCAACAACGACATCGTCATCGTCGTCACGTAAAATGGTTCGCATTAGAGATCAAGAAGAAATGTCGTATTAGATAACATTACATAATAAATTATGTATGTCATTGGGGTGTGAACGTATACTCATTCGCCAAGTTTAAAGCCAAATTCCATCATTAATAATTACATTGCTTGATGCTTGTGTACTGAATTTGTAACATTTCTTATGTGTCGCTTTCAAATATGTATATAACAATGTACACCACATAAATGATAATAAATGAACTAAAAATTTACAACCTTATTAATTTGATAATAATAATAAATTATTGCTTTAGTATTTTAATTTTCTAACTAAATTAAAAAGTCAGTGTTAATTAACTTTTTAGTTATCGTATTAACTAACACTTGTTAGAGTAACTCACATTTCATATAGAAAATTTAAATATTTACATTATCCAGATAATGATACTTTGAGAAACTTAACACCAATTCATTATAATCTTCTTCTTCGGTACCTACCATACAACCAAAAGAATTATTACCTTTTGTATAAAATAGTTATAATTTAATTAATAAAATAGGTAAAGTAGTAGGTATTAATTAGTGAGGTATTTGATAACCAGATCTTTAAAAATAGTAATTTTGTACAGTAAAACCAAAAATAAATGTTTAATTATAGGTAAGTCTAACTACGTTAAAATTACGTTAAATCAATTTGGACTGTATCCAATTTGCATTATTATTTTTGTATTGCATATTGAAAATGATAAATTACTTCTTTAATAGCTCATATTATTATAATGTGATACAATTTCTTAAAAGTATAAATTTGTGTATGCACCTTATGTAGTTAGTACACGAAATTAATTGTACGAAGCAAAGTTTATACCATATTATATCAATTAAATAATTTAAAAGAACTACATATAATATTACGTCAAAGAACTTAATGGTTAAAAGTTAGAAACTACTTGACATATTAATAAGTTGATGAACGGGGGTAGTGACAATGTAGGCATGTACTACGTAAATCTAAAGACAAATTACGTCTACACCTGTAAGTCGTAATAAATATTACACCGAAATTAATTAACTACGAGTATATTCTCTTAAAAGTTTCCAAACGAAATAATAGATATCTACATAATTGATTGTTCTACTTGAAGGTATTGCTTTACTATTAAAATATATCTGGGTCATACCAATATTTCAAAAAATTCTAAAAATTTTTATATCAATTTTCAGAAATAAAATACATCTTGAATATAATTACCTCGAACGTTTCACCATATCATAGCATCATCAGGCCATGAACGTATTCATTGGTTATATCTGGGACTGTATTTTGTTATGTAGATATCATTTTATTTATATTTTTATATCAAAATAGCATATCATACTATTATGTTATGTTAAGTTAAAATAACATAAGATATTATATAATATTATGTTATGTTATTACTTATTTCACCATTTAAATATAGAAAAAAAATTTAGAAGTAAAATTTTACGTTTATATTTTAGAAAAAAATAATTTAATATTTAAATTTTTTTAGTGAGGTTAAGCTTCGATGCCAGAATTTAATTAAAATTGGTAAATTTTTACCAAGATTTCTTTTTCCGTGATGCACATTATATTATGTATTATTATGGGAGAAATGTTTTGGAAATATTCTAAAGCCCAGCGTAAAATATGTTCTTAGTCCAAAGTTATATACAAAAACACCACAGTAAGATCAAAATTCTGTTCGGGTCATCTACATTTTATGACTTTCCAAATCTATACATCATAACACTACAAGGTGGGCAATTTTTAATTTAAGATATCGAAAATGTGTAATACATTATGTACGTCTTTTTTAGGAAAAATTAAATAGTGAAATCCAAAATAATAAATCCAAAAAAAAGTTAATTTCATGGAAAAACAGTTTTGAGCATTAAAAGATTTAACCCTTCCTTTTATGATTTATAAAATATCAAAATTAAAAATTATTTCACAATAATTTTAAGAACTTATGGTTAAAATATACTCCTAAAATACGGAGTATGGCTAGGTTGCAAATTTGCAACCATATGAAATAAAGGGTTAAATAAGTTTAATTCAATTTCCTACACAATTTGATTTAAAATAGCACATAAGACTAATAAAAATATTTAAAATCTGTTAAAGGCCGTTTCATTATATTTAAAAAAGTGCTTGAAAAACTTGTAAATAGCTTTCCTCTGATTTTACAAACTAATGCACATTGTATTCAAAAGTTCAAAAATTGACACCTTGTTTATACCTAACTCGGAAACAAAAGACAATAGTAAACTTGGCTTCGTATAGGGGTACAATGAATTGGTTTCATAGCTTACTATATAGACGCTATCGTGTTTACAGACACAAATTTTTACGTATACATACTACATTATTATATTGTACATACTATCATACATACTCACTTTAAGACTTCCATCTTAAAATAAAAAATTTACCAAAACTAATATAGACAAATTAGAATGTATTTTTTAAATTAGAATTTAACAAAATTAAAAAATATTATTTGTCCGAATTTTATCTATAAGTACATACATATTAACGGAAAAATTGTTAAAAACTCCGATTTATAAGTTTGAATAGCTTTTAGGGGGTGAAAATCTAAACAACCGAGTAAAATTCCAAAACTTCAAACTTTTTGAAAATTAAAAGGAAATATTAACAAATTAATATATAATATAGGATAGTCATTAAGTTGCTTTTTTTATGAAAAATGCTAATTTCAGTAAAATTTTTGTTTATATAAATAGGATACAATTATGAAAAAATTGTTTAATTGCTATAAAATTAATTATTCGATAATGAGTTGAACAAAAAAATTTAAACGAGAATAATTATCCTGTTACCATAGGTAACGACAAATTGGCTCTTTACTCTAGCAGCTAGCCAAAAGAACAAATCTTTTTATAAAGCCAGCTACCTCGGGGTTAAAATTATAGGTATATTTACAACAAGTCAAGCGGAAAACAATAGAAATTAGCGCGAATGTTTTAAAGAAATTAATTGATTACTGTTCGCCATAAGGTAAAAGTCCTGAGCAATCTTTTAGAAAATTTTAGTAGATAAAAAACCGTTGTTAACAAACCTATACAAAAAAGCTACTAAATTTTACAAAAAAAATGTTGATTAGAATGTAGAGGAATTACGGTCATTGTTAGATGAAACAAAGGTAAATCATATGAAATCAGATGGTTGCGTTTGGTAATGATATGACAAGAATGTTGGGTAGGCAGATAGACTTTTAGAAAACTTTGAAATTCGGTGCAGACTCTATGATGATTTTAGGTTGTTTTCAGAAAGATGCACTAGAAATATTAAGAAAAATAAATGGAATTATGAAAGCAACAGACTATATTGATATTTTAAGTGATTCATATCTATCTAGCCTTGTTAAGTTTGGTTGTAAACCAGGTAACACCTTATTCATGTAGGATAATTTATTTATTTATTATTTATTACTACTACATACGGATAAACTATTTTACAACAAAAAAAAAGAATGTAAAAAATTGTAAAAAAAAAATCTCTTAAAAAATCCTCTTCGTTCTTGGGAACCTATTTGGCTTCCAAGCAATAAAATAACTAAGCAAATACCTGCAAACAATCCTATGGTTTAATAAGCCATAAACAAAGCACAGGTCGGAAGTTAATCTTCTGTGGGCCAATGACTTTGTTTTACAAAACATAAGGCACTCATCAACGGAGAAGTCCACAGATTGAAGACCACGCTTCTAATGCAGATACCTAAAGAACCCATTTTTACTATGTTTCAATAAATAATAAATAATTCATAAACAAAATTTTATTATTTTATTGTTGAGTTTAAAAAAAAATTTAGTAAACAATAACAGTTATAGATTTTTATAAACAGGTTTGCTGGTCACAAATCTAAGTAACTGTATGACTAGTTGCACAAATAGTTATTGTCTTAACTAATGAAAATGCGCAAAGACAAAAAAAAGCTCACCAACTACAATATCGATAATGATTAATAAATTAGTAATGCTTTGATTGAAGTGAAAAAAGCTTTAAGGTGCAGAAAGTTTGGGTAATGAAGTCAAAATGTTGAAACGCTGCTTTTTATGAAATACCACTTGTTTATCAAAATTTTTTGTTTTAACTTCCAACTGAACAACTGGGCCTTAGACCCAGTTTTTCAGTTGCCTTTTTGTAATAATTGTGTGTGGTTGTGTATCAAATTTTTTCATTGATTTAGAGAAATATTAATATTTTTGTTGCAAATAGTAGTAGTAAATGCGAATAACAAAATAGTAATAACATTTTTTAGGTTATCAAGTTTTGTATTTTCAAACTATTCCACAAATATTTAAATAATTTTTAGATTACTACAATAATTCTAAAACATAGTAATATATTTACATCAAATATGATTTCCTCACTTTTAAATATTCTGTAAAATGAAAATTACTGATTGGGAATTTCTAAATGTTTTTTTTATATCACTATGTTTAAATGAGAGAATAAAGTTTTTTTACATTCCAAGCAAGGGAAGATAATAGAAAATTTTCATATTTTCAAAAACAAAGAAATTCGATTAAATGCAATAAATAGTTAGAAGTTTGAACAATATTTTATTTACTTAAATTACTTAATCCATAATTGAATTAATCTTTCATCAGAAAGAATAATTAGAAAGTGACTATCGAAAGAGTTTCTGCACCTCCCCGAAACCATTAAGAAAAATAGCGCATGAAATCCAGCACTGAAACAAGCAATTCAGTCAGCCAACGGTTACGTGATTTTGCATCACCATGCCCATCACAGCTCCCATCTAACATTTCATCAGAAAACAATCTTCATGTGAGGGCTTAACTACAAACTGAATTTTTTTAAACTATGAATAAAATAAATATTTTAGTATTTAAATTTTATTTTTGATAACAGCTAATATAAGCTGACCAACGTTAGCACTTAGGTTAATTTGTGTGAATCGCTTCAACGTAATGAAAAGTTCTGTAATTTTATTTTTTTTAACCTTTTTGGCATGGAGTTTTAGTCAAGGTAAGATTTTAATTGAAAATTATTTTTATGACTTCATGTTAAAAATATTTTTCTCAAGTAAAGTCTCCGAGACTTTTGCACATTTCGGTGCTGTTACTAACGATGATTGTTTCTCTACTAAAAATTTCTTTACAGTTTATCTCTAAAATAATTAGGGGAGCACATAATTAAACATTAAACAAAATTTAGCATTAAAATTGATATAATGTGTGAATAAAGTGTATACTCTAAATAGGCCCGGACTGGGACCTAAAACCGGCCCGGGCATTTTAGAGACTGTCGGCCCCCTACTTCCCACAAAAACGTTACATGTTACATATTATTTACATATTTACATATTTACATTATTTACATATTATATACGTTACATATTTATTTTTTATAAAACGTGTAATGTCCAAAACTCATAAAAAAAACATAGTTATTTTGTTTGACTTTTGTTTTTTAGTTTTTTAGTTCTAATAGTGAAAGACATTTTTCATTAGTATTATTTTCTGACTTTGCCATTTTACAATACATCAAAATGAAAAACAAATGCACTCACAAAAATTATAATCTGAATTGCATGCAAAATGAAAAGAATTACATACTAACATGAAAAAAAAATTATAATGTTATCACCACTTTGTATTTTGTCGACAATTGGGCGACTTTATTATCATTCATTCATTATTGTAACGGGCTGTGGTACTAAACCCACTGCACTGAAGCTTAAACTTATTGTGCACCCCTTCACAGAGTGTTGATACTCGCAGGAAGGCCGAGCTGAGATATTCCGTGGGTTCGCCATTCGAACACGGAACTCCCGCTCGTTACTCAACCAGCGATCGTATCAAACCACTACCGTGGACTTTTCATAGCCCATAGATCGATATTGGGCTTATTTAGATCACAGCAGTGTGGCGTGGACATGATCGAGTAGCGAACCGCGGTTTACCGCGTCCTAGCATGATGATTTAAGCATTGCGCCACACTGCTGGTCTAGTATGCTAGAAAATATAATATAATATGCTGGTCATTATGTAGATATGCATTTTTTTCTTTTATTGATTTTATTGTCATAAGAGGAGGGAGACTAAAGGATGCGAGCGAAGCGAGCTGTGTGAAAAGTGCGCGCCGCAGGCAAAAATCTTTCGGAAAAAGAGGCGTGGTCATCTTATTTTCGATAATATTATTGTGGTACTACTGTTACCTACCTTAAATTGAAGTGAGAATTACAAAAAAAGTGTCTTGGGGGGGGGGGCTATAGCCCCCTCCTTGGCTGCGCCACTGCGCACAAGTGACAAGAAGTGCCTGGTAGACATCAATATATTACGTTATCAGTGTAATAATGTTCACGTTACCTAGTAGCTATAGAAAACATCAGGAAAGATCTTCATAAATTCGAATGTTTACTTTATCGAGCTATATATTGAGATGTAAAATACCCACGTATTTAATTTAAATTTTTTTTTTTTCAATAATATCTTCTAATTAATAATAATGCGTTAAATTTTAATTTTCGTTACAATAAAATATTCAAAATGGGAATGCAAAATTTATATACGATACCGGTATCTCAGTCCGGCTTATCACTCACAATTTGTTGTTCCCATAACAATTTTTAATATAAAAATTTAAAAATTTTTACCATTTACTTATATTTTTAATTATTATCTTCTTCCTTCTTCTTGCTTTATCTTCCCTATCTCATTACAACTATCATCGAAAGCTTCCGTTCCAATTACATTTCCAAATCATTCAACTTTCCTTCAAAAATTGTATTCCAAAATTTATAAACTTATCAAAAATTACTCGGACATAAAAATTACACGTCCATCAACGTCAACCATTTTTTGGCAAAAGACCTAAATCACTTATATTTTAAAAAACTACAAATCTTTTCAAAAATTATTCAGACTAATAAATTAATACGGCCATCACGTCGACCATTTTTTTGCAAAAGGCCTAAAAATCACTTATATTTTAAAAACTACAAATCTTTTCAAAAATTTCTCGGACTCACAAATCATACGTCCATCACGTCGGCCATTTTTTGACAAAAGGCCTTGAATTTTTGGTGATTCGTCCCCACCTTGCTAATTTTACAATCTTACAACTTAAAATCAATTTAAACACAACTTAAATAAGAAAATGAATTTTTACCAAAATGTATAAGGTGGGTCCGAATCACTTTTGAAACATGACAATATATAGCGAGTGTTTTACAGACGTATCCGTTTCTCGCATCCCACTCTCAAAGCCTGCCTGTCGGTCCAATTATCCTCTTAAAGTCCTCTATCCTTCATTGCCTTTATCGAGCTTCTACTATTAAAAACTTGTATTTGAACGGTTTTTATTATTTATAAATGTATTGTGCTAAAATTTTAAGTTTTATTAACCATTTTGATACTTTGTTATGTTACCTATATAAAATAATATAATTTTTTTCGCGATATAATCAGCCACAGGTTAGACGGCCTTTTGACTGCACCGGCCCATCGGGCACTTGCCCGATCTGCCCTATGGGCAGCCCGGGCCTGACTCTAAATTGAAAGCTATCCACAATGATCCACAAATATAAGGATATGTATTACAAAATTACAGATGAATCACGACAAACACCAAAAGTATCAGGATTTTATTTTAATCTGCATTTACCAATATTTTGATCAATTAACTTTTGTGATTAAAATACTCCTGAATAGAAATGAACTTAAAAATGAATTTCAAGTAGATTTTTGTGGTAATTAGTAGTATGCATTGTTAAATATAAAATTAAACAACCTAAACTAAATTTCATAACGTAATTTGTTTTCGTTTATTCAAAAAATATTGTTAGTTAATTGAAATATTAATAACCCTACCCTTTTAAATGTAATAAACCATTGTCTTTTTTATTGTTTTTTAAATAATATTTTTATAGGTATGTATTCTTTACTTTACGTTTAAAATTTATTATTTTAAAATTTCTGTTTAGTTTGTTTAATTTTATAAAATACCCCGGATTTGTTTTTCTAATGTGCAAAGTTTGACATAACAGAAATTCAAAACAATGACACCAGGGCATTCAACCGCGTGTTATCAACAATGTAAATTATAGAAAATAATGGAATAATACATTATAATAAGTAAAACGTAGATAAAAAATTAGAATAATATGGTTAAGGTTATTAACATGTAATAATATTTTTTATAAAATTAATTTCACATGTTTCATGAAATTGAAATAAAATTTAATTCATAACTTACATAATATTTGTTCGAAAGCTATTTCAATGAATGATATAGTTTGCTACATACTGTTAACATTATGTTTCGAATTTCGAATTCTCATCAGATAAACCTGAAAAAATTATTAGATTGATGGAGAAGTTATGCGATTAAATTCAATATTTTTCTATCAATCTAATAATTTTTCCAGGTTTGCCCGATGAGAATCCGAAATTTGAAACATAATGTTAACAGTGTGTAGCAAACTATATCATTCATTTAAATAGTTCTTGAACAAATATTATGTAAGTTATGAATTAAATTTTATTTCAATTTCATGTAACATGTAAAAATTAATTTTATAAAAAAAATTAGAATAAAAATTATTCACAACTCATAACGTTTCGTCCGGGAACCACCAATATCAAAATATCAAAATTGTTAATATAGTAGAGTAGTATTACTACTCGATTATTACTACTATTATTAGTCGAGTAATAAATTTGAATTTATTACTAAACATCTGTATTTGGAATTTATTGTATTTCTCCGATTTCTTCTTTCGTATTTATTTTTTTAACTTTTTTTGCTACATACTGCTTTGTTTTTATATGTGTATATCAAATTCCAAGCTGGACCGATCCCTTTGTGTGGGAACTTAGCGTTAAATAAATTAAGAATTAATTTCTATACACATAAGAAACGATCGAAAAATTGATACAAACCAGCAATACAGCGTAAAACTTACATCGACTGACTAGGAAGTAGAAGATTTGAAAATTTTAAATTTTGGAAATAGACAGGGACCCCATTAACTTCTCTAGAAAACTATACAATTTTGCAAGCTCGTAGCCAGAATTTCATTTCAGAGGGAGCACTTGTAAAAAGTAAAATTTTCAGGGAATCCTCCAAATTTTTTCAATATTTTATTTTTCTAAATATTAAAATTTTTTTTGTAAAATTGACTCATTATTTATTTATTATTTAATTTATTTTTATTTAAAACAAACATTTTTACAAAAAAAGTTAAGTGCCTTTGCTTCTTAATCGCAAAATTATTTATTATAATAACGGAATCAAAATTTATATTCCTATAAATATTCATGAGCGCTAGACCGTTTAGCTTTTCTTTACCAGTAGAATTTCTTAAATAAGTTTTAATTCGTTTTAGACTAGAAAAACTTCTCTCGGCAGTTGCTGTAGTCACTGGTAATATTGCAAATATTTGTAATAGGGTTGTGACATTAAAAAAAAATGCTTCAGAACATGTTGCCACTGTATCTGATAAATTCTTTGACAAATCGTTCATATTTAACCATTTTTGTTTCCAGAAAACCAATTATTCACGAATTGCTAGGTACCTCTTTTTTAAAATATACCCATTTTATTTTCAAAATTCAAATTTTTTACTTTTTATTTGTGTGCCCCTCCCTGGCTACGGGCCTGCAATTTCGTATAAAATAGTGATGAACAGCAATATCTTCATAGCTTAGACGTGGAAGACATCCAAAATGATGTACCATTTATACCATACCAAATATACATAGTTAAAATGTTCTCAATAGAATGCCTTGAACATTTTGTATACCTAGTGTAAGACTGACATGACGTCTGATAAAGACGAAATAAAAAAATATAAGTTGGCTACATTTTATGCACTAATTTAATTTCTATTTTTAATTTTAGATCTCCCTGGAGGGTTGTTATCCGAAGTATGGCATTTAATTACTAATGGAACAGTAGAACATTTTCTTGGTTGCAAAACTCTAGAAAATTTTTCTGAATCCGATATTGAATACCAATTATATAACAGAGATAATAGATATCCAATAATATTGACTAGTAAAAACAAATGTGAACTCGACCCTTTTAAAGATACAAAAATTATATTTAACGGTTGGTTAGGTTCCGCTAAAGATCAACCGATACTGAAAATGGTAGATGCTTATCTAGATCGTTATGATTGTAATGTAATAGCTGTAGAATATATAAATTTAACATCTACAGAGTATACTCAAGCATATTGTAATGTTATAAGAGCATCCCAAATGATTGTAAATTTTCTGTGCGAATTATACGAAGAAAACTGTTTAGATTTTAGTCGAGTTCATATAGTCGGGCATTCTTTGGGCGCACATCTTTCAGGATTAATAGGACAAGGAGTTCAAAAACAATGTAATCAAAAAGTAGATAGAATAACAGGTTTAGATCCTGCCGGACCAATTTATCAGAATCAGGCTGATTCGAAGAGATTGGATAAATCTGATGCTACATTTGTCGATATAATTCATACAAATATGGGGATGTTTGGATATTACGGATCGAACGGTCACGTGGACTTTTTTCCAAATTGTGGATCTGCTCAGCCCAGTTGCATCAGTATCGATGAATTTCCATCTGTGCTAAAAATAATATATGAGTTTAGTAAGTTTTAATCATTCATCAAGTTCATTATCATTTCAAATTTGTTAATATTCTCAATATACATAATATGATTATTAATATATTTTTCAGTCCTTTGCAGTCATTCTAGAAGTGTTGAACTTTTTACGGAAAGTATTAGTACGAGTGGTCCCAAATTTAATTCCAAAAGTTGTTCCTTGTGCCCTAACAGTAAGGGTATCGGCAAATGTGTAATAGGCGATGTTTTACTTTTCAAGCCACAAATGGCTGTAATGGGAGAAGATTGTCCACGTAATCTAAAAGCAAATAAATTTGTTTTAAAAACAAATGGTAAACCTCCATATGCACGGGGATAACTGTATCTTTTCTATTCTACTTGTAATAAAAAGTAATATTTTAAATACATAATTATGATATAAACTTTTTTTTTATTTGAAGTTTACTAGCTCAACAAATACATTTGTTATATATTGCGATGACCCCAGTCTATCCAAATTTGAAAAATAATTATTAAATCCAATTTAATTCAATGTAAAATAAAATAAAATCTCAATTTTATTCGAAAGGAACAAAGTTTGATTTGCCTTATTCAAAGCGTCGAGTTATCAGTCACTGGCCACACGTTCGCACTTACAAATGCAATTTCAACTTTTAAATACATAATTTAAAATTTTATAATCCTAACTGCTCTTGTTAAATTAACCAAATCATCAAATCTTTCCAAATTACTAATTCAACTACCGCTCGGTAGCAACTCATCAAAAAATATCCAATTCCAATTATCAAAATAATCCAAAAATTACGCAATAATGGATTCGCATCAAAATTATTTATTCAAATTAAAATCAAAATTCAGTACTCACAAATATAATTCACAAATTTAAACTTATATCAAAAATCAAATAGTCGCCTCGAGCTCAACATGCTCGGGCGGGCGCTATCGGCAAAAAGCCAATATCCTCATCGATTCGCCCCCACCTGTCTAATTCTACAATCTTACAACTCAAAACTATTAAAATAAAATCTTCATCAAAATGTACAGGGTAGGTGCGAATCCCTTTGAAACACCACAATATATTGTCGTCTTTCAAAGTGATTTGGACCCACCCTGTACAATTTAGTAAAATTTTGATATTAATTATTAAATTGTAAGATTGCAGAATTTGTTAGGTGGGAACAAATCACGGATAATTCAAGGCCTTTTGCCAAAAATGGTCGACATGATGGACGCATTAATTTATTAGTCTGAATAATTTTTGATTATTAACAACTGTAGGTTGTTTCTTATCACACAATCACATATTTTAGATCATAGATTGTTCAAATGACAATACGTTATCATTCGGTTTCCATATAAACTTGTAAACATTGTATTATATTAAATTATTCTGACGAAGACGTGTCCAACGCCGAAAGCTCAATAAAAACTTTATTATTAAAACGTTTAATTAACTTGTTTACTCAAAGATTATTTATTTAAAAATATAAGTGATTTTTTTTGATAAATAGTGTTTTATTAAGATTAATGGATGGAATATAGTTGATTATGAAAAAGTTTGAATGTATTTTGGAAATAAAAATTAAACGGAAGCAAATTACATAATTAAAAATGGAAATAGATAAAGTTCAAGAATTATGATAAAAAATGAAGTAAATGTTAAAAATTTTAAATTTTTATATTAAAAATTATTGAAGGTACTACAAACTTTGATGATAAGAGGACAGCTTCGATACGGATATCGTATAAATTTAATTTTACCATTTTAAATTGTATTGAAGTTGAAGTTAGAATTTAAAGAAATATTTTTGAATATAAAAATAATAATTTGGATATTTTACATTGCAATATATACATAGCAGTGATAAAAGATTAAATCGTGACACTTAGCCCGGGGGGAGGTCGTATTACCTCTAGAAAATTAATTATTTGAATTTTAAAAGGTTCACTACAGATTTGTTTTATTAATAGCTGTATTCTTTTTACCTATTTTAAGTGAGATTGTATACTGAGATACTCAGATACTCTGTTGGAAGGTTGTTTTTTTAACGTTTTGAGTACTGTGCCATGCCAAACTGATTTTTACGTGACAAGCGCCTTTTCAATCTCTGATGGATACTCCTAATTCCGAGGAAGTAAAATTCTGTACTAGAACACAAATTGGAGTTATCGAGAAATGTTTTTGTGGTGTTTTCGATGAAATGTTTGATAGTTGGGCAGTTTCATAGTGACGCATGGAATTTCTTACAAACCACAGAGTGTCGACTGCATTCTTAGAAGCTTGTTTTAAAAAACTTGTATTTTTTTAAGATGAGAGTCTCTCGCGTTACCCCAAATTGGACAAGCGCACATTATCATTGATCGTATATTAATGTTTTGTAAATTAGAATTGCACACTCATGTCTAAGGGTGGTTTTCCTGTTTATTGTTGATTGTTGATTGTTTCTTACCTTAAAGGGAAAACCTTTGTGGTTTCGTTTAATGGCTTTTTGTCCGGATTCTATGATGCGGTTTCTGATGTGCCTCAGGGTAGCAATTTGGGGCCGTTATTTTTCTTGCTGTTTGTGAATGATATAGGAGATTTCTTGGTTAACTCATTATATTTGTTGTTTGCAGCAACATTTTTCAAACTACAAGAAAAATTACTCTCCCCGCGTCGTAGTTACCACGTTTTTACTTGAAAATTCCGAACATCAAACCCTGTTGTATTATTTAATAAAGATATTATAATTAATAGTTTTAACTTACGTATTTTAAATTAGTCAATAACTAAAATATATTTGAAACAATTTTAAATTCAATTACTGAATAACTAAAAAAACACTTGTTAACACAAAAACCAACCGTTCTCATCCGGTGTTCATTGCAGCCCGGACTCGGCGTTTTGTCACGCCGTTTGTGTTGCAAACGTAGTTCTGAACTTATTTTTGTTATAAATTGTTTGCCATGAATTGAGGGTGAGTAGTTCTGTGAAGAGATAGAAAATATCATTCTCACTTATATGTTATATTTCTGTACACTCAAGATTGATCTCGGATATGCTGTGCTGCAAAATTTCATTTACAAATTTACTATTGAATAAGATCAGCAGTGTGGCGTAATGCTTAAAATCAACATGCTAGGACGCGGTAGACCGCGGTTCGCTTCTCGATCATGACCACGCTACTCTACATTGCTGTGATCTAAATAAGCCCAATATCGATCTATGGGCTATGGAACATCCACGGTAGTGGTTTGATATGATCGCTGGTGATGTTGAACGAGCGGAAGTTCCGTGTTCGAATGGCGAACTCACCGAATATGCTAGGACATGCTAGGACGCGGTAGACCGCGGTTCGCTTCTCGATCATGACCACGCTACGCTACAGCACTGCTGTGATCTAAATAGGCCCAATATCGATCTATGAGCTATGGAACATCCACGGTAGTGCTTTGATATGATCGCTGGTGATGTTGAACGAGCGGGAGTTCCGTGTTCGAATGGCGAACTCACCGAATATCTCAGCTCGACCTTCTTGCGAGTGATGGGGTGCACAATAAACTTAAGCTTCAGTGCAGTAGAGTCAATACCATATCCCGCTACAGTAATAAAATACTATTGAATAAAATATTGTAAAATAAATTAAAAAGTTTTAAATAAACAAGTTAATTAAACATTAATAACATTTAATATTTTATTATCGAGATTTCAGCTATTCATTCAATAATAAATATTTAATGTTATTAATGTTTAATTAACTTCTTCATTTAAAACTTTTTAATTTACTGTATTTCACAAGTTAATAATTTATATATTAATGAACAAATATTGTACTTCTTTTATAACGTTTTTCCTTATAAAAATACATCATCTCGTAATTAGATGATGAGAATCAAATGAAAGAAAAAAAATTGAAGAAAAACAAAAATATTGTACGAAGAAATACATATTGCATTTTTATTATAATTTGTAGATTATCAAACCTATAATTTTAATTTAGCAATCCACTGCTATAATTTTTCGTTGTGCAAAACATTAAATAATAATCGTATTTATTTAAAATTTTGGTTGCAATCGCAAAATAGAAAAATGGAATTAAATTTCATACCTGCACTCCGGTGTCCGACTATTGACAAATTTTGTAGTTCTTTCGGCAAATTGAAGTACAGAATACATACTACAAAGAAAATGTAATATTTAAAAAACGCTAAAATGACAATAATTTACATTTAACAAGAAAATGTACTTAACAGTTAAAAATTTTATTTTTTTAACATTTTGTTAGGTTTAATTACTATACATCGCATACTAGTAAATACCATAAAAATACTTAAAAAATTCTAAAACTTTTTTAAATTATTTTCTATTTATTATAAACGTATCAATTCTTCAATCCAGCAGTATTTAATTATAATTTTATTTTACACCTATCTTGAGTAATCTTTCCAATTTCTAAATTAACACCGGATATTTGCAAATCAAATTCTTTCTTCTACTTATAACTTTTACCAATATTATTGATTATATTTTCAATAGAAAATGCAAATTAAACACCTTTTCTCTCAATTCATCTTCATCAATGTTCATCAATTCATCTTCTTTTAAAATTAAAGCCCTACAAAATTTTTGAGTTTGCTTAAAAAAACTATGGCAATATATAAAAATATATTAGAAACAAAATTTTTGTATAGATTAAATAATACTACTGCTGTTTGGGGCAGATGCCTTAGATGGTGAATATTTGTCCGCCTGAGAGAACAGAGCAAATTTCCCTTTTCTTATTTAATTCGATAAGACTCTGAATCTCTCTGGCTGGGCTATTTATTGTTCAAAGAACCACTTTTTTACACAATAAACCACTTGAATTTTTTTTTATATATTTAATTGTAATTATTAACTAAGTGTAGAACTGTTGCTTAACCAACTCATGTCCTTTCCGCGAGAACAACTACTATTATATTAACTTAGTTTTTGTTAAATTTCAAAGCTTGATCGCGCCGACTGTACTATTGTGATCTAAGTTTTATTTATGGGTTATGCCATCTAGCAAAGTTAGCACCCTACTAGAATATTATTCAAATGCTCATAGAACCATGAGTGCCAAG
This sequence comes from Cantharis rustica, assembly GCA_911387805.1. Lineage (NCBI taxonomy): Eukaryota > Metazoa > Arthropoda > Insecta > Coleoptera > Cantharidae > Cantharis > Cantharis rustica. Next base: position 95,418,617 of record OU426877.1, read on the forward strand.
TATAACATTTTGGTACATTAAAGGTAATAACAGAACGAAGTTCTAAATTAAGAGAAAGTAGAAGAATATAAAGTAATGGTATTTTTAAATTCTCAGATTATTTTTGTTTTTATGGGACATCTAATAAAGTAAACACTAAAGGTTTCTAAACAATCCATTTTATTTATTTGAAAAAGTAAGTGCTTACAGTCATATCTTTTAGCATCGAGATTTATGGTTGAAATTTGTACTACATTCATATTTGAAGCTAAATTGAAAGGTGGCCCAAAGAAAATTATTATATTATAACAATAGTTATATTGAATAAATAATCAAGTTAAATTGATAAAAATGCAAAAGACCATGAGAGCTGCGTTACAAGCGCAGCAAAAAACCGGCTTTGATGAAAGTTGGAATAACATCAAAAGCTCTTCTGGAGTTATTGATAAAAAAGATATACAAAAGTACATAAAGTACAGATTTTGTAACTAAATGCAGCTGTTTGGCATAAACCGTACCTAATTGATATTACTTAATTTTTAGCGGAATTTTACGAAAAAAACTCGGTTTAGTTATTTCAAAACTTGGCTGTAACAATGCGATTGTAGATTGTTCAATAATTGTGTCCTTTTGATATTTAGATGCACAATACTGCTCTATAGACATAGAGCAACAATTATATTAAAAACGCAATAAATAGATTTATAACCTTTTGATGTTTTATCGCAGAGTTCAATTCTTATAACGATTAAAAAAACAGCAAGTCAACGATAAAAATTCAAAAATAAAGTAAAGTGTGATTGTTAAAATTAGACAAAATCAAAATAATTAAATCAAATAAAAATTAATTTGTTTCAATAACAATCTCCAAGTATGAACTCGCCATTCCTCAATCAACATGATAAAATATTATTACAAGAAATATAGGTAAATATTACATCGGAAAAAGTTAACACATTATACTTGTAGCTTTTATTCCAAAAATATCAGTCCCGGACCCCCTATAATAAATAATGTCACCGTACAGCATTAATTTAGCAATACATCATAAAAACAGTAAACTAATTTTGCAGCAAGATAAAAGTTGTACGACAGAAAATATTAAATATAAGCTTGGTAATATTAATTTGTATACTAGAAAATATTTATGACAAATTAGTTATAAATTAAGAAACGCTGGCATTAGATCAGCATGTACGTACTGCATACTATTAATGATGTTACATGATATGCCAATATATTATACCGTACGATGCTTAAGTAGTTGGGCTCTGTAATGCATTTGGTCTTAATGTCAGAGTACTTATTTATGTGTGAGCCAGCGACACAAATAACGCACTTGCCAAACTTAGAGACTGCCAATGTGACAAACAATTAATAGCTTAATCGACATTAAAATCGTATTATCAACAAAAATAAAATTAACACATGTTGAAAATTCGTTAATTTTAAAAGAATTTATGTAGCGGAAAATGTCTCATTTTATCTAAACTGCAAAAATAGTAGTTGGCATTGTTTTGTTTTTATAAAGAGCGCAAACGATAAAAATATCGAAGTAGGTACTATTTAAATAGACCATAAGTAATTGTTGAAATTTTATTCATACCCTTTTAGGTGGATGAACCAAATTAGTAGGTAACAATTTAAAATCGATTAAAAAACATACAGGAACTTTGTTGTAATTGGCAAAGTTCAGGTCAGCACGGTGGGGACGAGGGTCAGTTTAAAACTATCCTAATGTTAGATCATCGAGTTTCGTAAAGATCTTTAAATTGTGTAGTGAAACAGACAGCTAGTGAGTTAGATGCGATCAAGTGGTGTTAGTTAGTAACAGTATACGTGTTGCAGTACTTTTATAATGGCCGACGACGATGGTGGAGATTGGTTTGCAGATGCCGTGGACGAAGTAGTTCCAGAACCTACGCCAACAGCTGGTCCGGAAGCTAAACCTGACGCGGCAAAGGCCGCCGATGGAGAAAAACCTCCAGAAGATGGTGCCGCTGCAGCAGAAGAAGCTCCAGAAGCACAAGAATACATCGATCCCAATAAATTATTAATTTTTAAGCATTGGATTAGGTAATATAAATAAGCAATTTATCATTTTTAAATTCACTTGCACAATATTTTCAGACCAAAATTTCTGCAATACAATTATTTATACAAATACAGACACAATTACTACGACGACGTTATCGATTATTTGGACAAAAGACAAAGAGGATTATCTCCTGACGTTCCGAGAGCACAAACATGGGCCGAAAGAGTTCTCCGCTCGTCCAACAGTAAAGGCGCTAGAGAAGAATATTTTAGAAGAGCTGCAAATGACACTAAATTAATTTCTAATTCTCACTTTAGTGGTGCTTTTTATCACTATCATAGCAGACAGTATGTCAACAGACATTATTCTTCTGTACTTTACTAATCATAAAAATATACTTGACGAAATTAGTTTCATTCATAACATTTTCACAATTTCAACTTTTGAACAGATATTAAAACCTCCACCCTAATTGTAAGTATCCATCTCTACAATAAAGAAAATTTATTTTATTTAATTGTTTTACTGCTATCACGGTTTAGCGAATTAATAATAGCACAGGCATCGAGGAATTTAGAGTGACTAAATACTACTAATGAAAATATCTTGCCAATTGTTTGCCTACATGATTTATTGCAAACAAAAGTAAAACGTCTTGAAGGTTACACTTTTGGCAATAAAATTTAACAATTATATTAATTAAATTTAATTATTTATTTTTAATATTTTTTTGACGGTGCCGACATTTCCTTTTATTTAAATCTATTGCAATTTACTGATAAATTGCCCAAAGTACATTATTATAACGAATACCAAATTTCCAGAATTTTCTTTTTAAACAGTTTTGAATACAATATTTTTATATCAGTTGGACTCTCGATTTAAAGGTCAAGAGTTCAAACCCCGTCTACTACCAAATTGTCTGTGCCAAGGTTCGGAATTCACGTTAAGCAGTAGGTCTGATTTGTAAACAGTTATAATTATAACAAAACATAAATAAAAAATATTCACAGCAATATTAATAACGCGTTGGGTTAGCTTGTGCGAAGTCAAACTGATAATACCCACATAACTTGAAGCAAACCTTTAAAAAATTTTAAATATTGAACTTCAAAACAAAAATAATTGTATTTTTAATCAAAATTAATAAATTAAATTAATATGCATCGAGTTCAAAAATAATTTTTCTATTATATTTTAATTTAGCGTTAAAAATCTACACTTACGTGTTCAGCGTATTAATTTTGATTAAGTGTATGAACTCAATAATGTTAAACAACCCTATTAAATTTTAACACGCGATTGGCAACAAACTTGTTTATGTGTGACCTCAATTCGCAAATCCCGACATTGATTAAAAAATGTGTAGTGCTGTTTATTGTGTTGATGGGTATCATCTTCAGATCGAACTTACAACGATGGGTTATAATATGTTTAAATACCTACTCATAGCTTTGGAAACATGCCAAAGAAATAGTAAACAAAATTTAAAATATATTTACTTAATTAATTATTTTATTTTCATTCATTCCTATTCTTAAATGCATAAAGTGTAAAATTAAACAGTGGAAAATTATAGGTACAATAAACCACCTGTTATGAAATCACTAATTAATATACAAAAAATAGAAAATCTAAATAAGATTTTTTTTCTATAAAAAGACTAATCGCCAAATTGATTGATTTCATGAAAAATCTATTAAATTCGAGGTTGTTTTCACTTTTAAATTTCAAGTACATTGCCAAAAACTAATTAAATTATTTCATCATAAAGCGGAAAAAACGAAGTGTTCAATATACCTACCTCCTACCAACGTTACGTAATTTGGTTAATTATTTTTGGGTTTCCTATTCCTCCTTTGCTTGTTTTTTTATAGATATGATAAAGACATTGTAATAAACAGCTCTGAGTAACATCGATTTTGCAAATGTATTAGGGGAGAACGTAGAGAAATCTATGCTAGCTTTAATTGATGTAAAATTTATACAAAGTGAGGTAAGTATCCTGAAAATATCCCTCCTATTCAAAGTAGAGTATGGATACCAATAATGTTGTCTTCTGCAATAGAAATTTGGTGTTGTATCGTACCCAGAAATTTTGGCAAACCGGGTCATTAACAGAAACGTTATATAAAACGACAACAATATATTTTAACTACATATAAATGATAAAAAAAACTGTTGACTATATTTCAGTTCTCAAAGAAACCAAAAAAGTTTCCATACGTTGACAAATTTCATGAGAAAACTTGAAATATAAAGAAGTTTTATTAACTAGTGTAAAAGAGTTTTTTGCGCAAGTGCCCTTTGTTGAACAAATTAAGTTTCTGTGTGGCATTATAAACCTTGTATATTTAATATTATATTGTAGTATTATCAATTTTTTATTATTTACTAATGAATAAGCAGGATTTTATGATTTAAAATATATTATAGAAGTTTTTATGGAAAGCCTACATAGTTTAACAGAATTTAGAACGACTAATTTGATATATTGGAAGGAATAAGTAATTTTTTAATACTATATTTAATACCATTTATGTGTCGTGATAGAACAGATCTTTTATTAAAGCTTCTAAAATTCGTTGAACTGAAACCACGTTGATATTACTTAGTGCAACCGTTCTTAATTATTATGTAATAGAAAAAAAACTTTAAAAATGCATTTTTAAAGTGAATTATTTTAACGTTTTAGTTTGTTTTATTCTATTTCCTTTATTAAAATAATTGATCAATTCTCATCTTACCTCTACGACTTACCTGAAAATATCATATATATTCCAATTTTTCAGATGCTTTATATGCTGAAAATTAACACTTATGAGCTTATGACCTGCAGTTTACTGTGGAATCCAAACCACGGTGTTTTTATATCCCAAGTCCAGCTCCTTCACCACTATAGCTCGTAGTTTGCTATAGAATGCGACGTTAATTTGACGTAAGCTATTCGACCATTTTACTAACAGATACAGAATTTTGTATTTTTTTACTCTGACTGAAACTGTACGAAAATCAGTAAAATAATTATCCAAATCATTAGTTCGTGAAAATTACTATCGAATTAAAATTTAAAAATCAACAATTGCCTGTAAAGGCAACAAGATTTGAGCGTATGACTATGGACGAGTTTCACCATTTTTTTTTATTTTTTTATTTGAAAGTAAAGGTCAAACTAAACATTTACAATTTTTTCCAAAATTATTTGTGTACGTCAAGGTAAGAAAACAATTTTTAAAAGACCGGCCGCTGACGTTACGGGCCGGCTATTTAAAAAATTAGAGCAGCTTTAAAAGCCCCATAAAAACAGCTCAGTTGCCAAGTCAAAACTGTTGAAAGTTGGTAAGGTAGATACCAATCTCTTGTTACACGTGATATCTGGTAGTTGTTCGTCTTGTTTTGATATTCAAACAGCTGATCTTTAGTTTCAACAACAGCGCATAATTATAGTTAATTTTCATTGGTCAATCATGGCGCTCAGTTTAAATACTTTTCGAAATTTCAAAAATTTTCTTAAAAACTCAGGCTGAGTTTTAAGCCCAACCAATTAATTTTACAGATAAATAGCATTTTGATCCAAGTTTTATGTTCATATATTATTTTAAAAATTTGCGACTAGGAAACTCGTCATTATGAAATACGCGAATAATTTAAATTTTATTGTGTTTGATAAACGTTGACTTAAAAATTTTAATTGAATATATGGATAGGAAAAGAAAAGAGCATACATAAGTTTATATACATTAGTAATTTTATTTTTTTGACATACATGTAGACAAGAATTGATATTTAAAACATAGGATCATTTCAAAACATTTTCGGAAGATCAAGACAATGTGCATTCACTTTGTGATAATAATTAAATATTACTATGATCCATTATTTATTTATTTATTTCTCTTTTTATTAAACTGATATTATATTACAATCAACACTAGCTCTATTGCAAACATTATTGTTAGGCCATTGTTTGATAAGTCGAAATGATCAACTGCCATGCACCATGTATTGAATATGTATGTTAAAATTTGACCGAGTGCATGTTATGTAAATTTGTTACCAACTTTTAAAAAATCCAAAAGATTTAAGTAAAATGTTAACTAATCAAAGGTAAACAATAAATAGGCGCAATGAAAAACCGACTGATAAACTCTAAGATAACAAGACTAGCTTTATTAAATATAACTACCGTTATTTTATTTAGCCGGCAATCAATGCGAAAATAATTAAGCGTTTATTAAGATAAAGTTTGGAACATCACAAAAAATTAGACCATTAACATTCATTCTCGAATCACATAAATTTTTTAAAACAGTAACATTGAAATTGATAAAAGTATTTAGAGATTAGGACATATTTGAACATTTTTAAAGACATTTTTATTAAATATGTACTTAAAGTATAATATTGAAATTTTAATATATAGGTACTTATTGGATTAAATAGTACTTAAAACTTATTTTATATAACTTGGAAATTAAATTAGATTATAACTAATCTATGCGAGGATGAGCTTAACAATCCGCGGTTAAACAAAAAAAAGTAATGATAAATTAAAGTGATGCATAGGTAATTAAAATTAACCGGGTTGTCGGCGCGGCAATACCGCGATCACATAAAATTAGTTAACTTAGAATTCGTCGCTTTATGTCTTTGGCTACTGTGTTTGAGGATCACACTGTAGAAGTCGCACAATGGATGGATCACTCTTAGCTCCTTCGATGAATTCTTCTAAGCTAAGCTTGCCATCTTTATTTCTATCCATTTGTCGAAAAATTTTATCAGTGCGTTTTTCGGGCGTACTTTCGTCTTCGGGCATTTTCATTACAGAACCTACCATTTTATAAATCGCCTAAAAATAATCATATATTTGTCAAAAAAAAAAACAATTTCTAAGGTAAAGCATTTCTAAATTGCATTAAAATATAATATTACGATTTTAAAATTGCAACATTTCTATTTATTTTTAAATCAATGTAGGTAATAGATTTTTTATTTTCGTGCCATTTATCATCCGGCATTTTCTTTTCAAATTGTCAAGTCAATTTTCTGCATTGTTGAACAAATAGAATTACTTAAATTGCTAAGATATATCAAAATTATATTTTGTATATTATGTTGGTGGAGTACAATAAAAAATAAAATTTTCATGTTGGTATTAAAATTTCCAGCAAATCGTACATATTCTTTTAAAAATACCAACCAAATATAATGTTAATTGTAAAGATCCGATATACCAGATTTTGATCTTATCGTTCGTTCGTTACAGTTTTTTCTTAATTTTCTGATTTTCTTGTTAGTTTTTCAAGATGACACCGACTGTTATTATTAACGAATTTACAGCACAAAAATAATCTTTATAATTCATACTTCTTAAATAGCATTTAAAAGTCAGTAACGAGATGTTAACTATGTCGCAATCCACTGGCGCATTAGCAGCATTAATTATCCCATTTAGAGAGGATTGTTGGCCATAATTGGTTCGATGGAATGGAACAAATAAACGACTGGCAATCCTTAACGGGTGAGAAGGGATTTTTAAAGAGAAAAGGTTAAGGATATCCGGACATCTAATAAAGTGGTTTAAAACCTTGAACGTAAACACTTTGTCCAAATAGTTCCTCCAACTGAATTGAGTATTAAGCAATACTCAGTTAAAGCACCTAAGATTAGAAAACTGCATTGTAGACCGTTGAACAAATCCGAGCAATCAACTTGACTTTGAATTAATGTTATCAATGTGCTAGATAATACAATAGTTTGGAATTGACAGAAACACCAAGATCTTTCATGAAAGACACATTTTCAATTATGGTATTGTCAATGTGATAATTAAAGTTAGAAGATGAATTTCTGTAGCAAGGAAACAACATTAGTTTGCACTTGCCATTAAGTTGTAGACCATTTCTCTTACACCATGACTGAAAATTATTAAGATCATCCAAGATCATTTGATTACCATTAAGGTACCGTACCTATTGTACCCAAAATTTAAGGTACGTATTTTTATAAATTTTAAAGTTAATAAATAACAAAGTTTAAGTATTTGAATTTAAATATTCTAAAAGTGCCAACAATCGCTTTATGAAAGTATACACGTGAAAGTTTTAAAGGATTTAAAAGCTTTCTATAATGTACAAAAGGCTACAGTATATTATTCAGTTTTGTCTAGGATTTACAACTTATTTTCCATTAAAAGGGGTTTTCAATTCAGTCAGTGTACACGATTATGTTAAAAAGAAGCCCAACATTCGGTGATACGTGGTTCATTCAATGTACAAATCAGATGCAAATAGAGAATTTTAAACCTTTTAACAGATAACAAAAATAGTAAAATAGAGAAAATTGTATAGTACACAATGATTTCCGACTAGACAAATAAAAGTATGTAAAATAAGCTATAAATTGAGAATTTTTACTTTTTACAAATGAATGATAAATAGCTACACGTTGTAGCTTTCGTTAAAAAATCAATAACAAATACCGAGAAGTATCGGTAAATTCCAAGCACAGAAAACACGTCGTGCGTCGTCTGCAATCTTAATATTCCGAATCTCACTCACGGGTCCTGGGTTAAACATACATTGCAGGTAATGAATTTTTCATTTCCTTTTAACATTGGATATCTGTTTTCATCCATCTCAATTAATAAATTACAGTTTTCCTTTTTCGAGTTATCGATCTAAACCCCTCATTCAGTATCTCACATTCACCAAATTTTAACATTCACTAAAAAAGCTTGTATACGTCTAAATGAAAAGTGCACAACCTTGGATGAACATAATTTCTCGAAGTGGAAATAAAATTGCACGATTTCAAGATCGTGTATTAGTTACGTCGTCACAGTACTCAAGTTCTCCAAGAGCCTGGAAAAACCATTTGTACTTTTTAAAAGTTAATATAGTAAAAAAAAACTGAAGATAGTCACTTCAGAATTTTGCAATGCTTTTCGCCAAAAAAATGTTGGCAACACAGCTGTTACGTAACTTTTGTTTGCAGAATAAAATTAAGTATACAAAATAAAATATTTTTTGTCATAAACTAAAAAATAAATATAAGCCTAAGCTAATAATTTAAGTAAAAAAAACAACATTGTATCAATATATTACTAAAGGTTAATAATAAAAAAAGTTAATCAAGGACTAAAATAACTGCTCGAATAAGGGCGACGGCGACGTTTATAAATTAAACATTTACACTGTTGAATAACATCCAAGTATGTGTGATATCTAATGTGTTGACGGAATCAATGTCGGTGGGAAGATGTAGTGCATTATTAATAGCTAAAATAATTACCAGTATTTTAAATAAAAATTAAAAATTACCGAAACAGTTACTGTTTGATTAAAATTTACAAGTTTAACTAGGTAAAAAATTAATATGAATTCTAATGGATTTTAAATTAGATAATTTTTAATTATATAAAATAAGACATTTTCATTTTTCCCTTCTCTATCATTTTTACCATCGCGCCCTTACTTTTCGATTTAATAAATGATGTTTTTGATGTTTTTAAATCATTTAAAACATCGATATTAATAAAAATAGTTGTTCACAATCTTAGAGAAAAAAAACAGAAACACTCGCTAGTGCTCGTACTCAAATTTCTGTGTTGGTTTAATAATGCAGCTCTTTTTACACTAGTGTTGAAAACCCAGCTAATGTTTTTTTTATTAAAATGCCTCTTACATTGTAATTTAGGTAGTACGTTTAAAAAGTTAATACTAGCTACCAGATTAAAATTATCTTATAAAAAAAATTGGATCGACTTAGATTACTTAAATGATAAAATATAGTGTTTCCAATATGTTCGTTGATAATCAATATGTAATCAAAGGTACTGAATAATTAATATTATAAAAGATCAAAGTGTACTAACTTTTAAGAAATTAATATAATAATAATTAATGAAAGTACTTACATAATATAAGCATCCTTATACTTTGCAAAATTATTAGTTAGTGTCTTATTTATTAAATAAGCCACAAAACAAAAAACAGTATGAGTTTATTTTTTTAGTAATAAAATAAAATGTGTTTATTGTGTTATAAAAAATTACTGACTTCCAGGGTTATTATACCTTGGTATGTAGCAGAAACAAAAAGGATTGCCCTGCTATAAACTATAAATAATAAATCCTTGTAAGCAATTTGTATTATTTATTTTAACATAACTTTTTTAAATTATGTTTTAACTATTTTAATTTTAAATTTAAGTTTTAAATTTTAACTCGAACGAAAATTTTTTCAATCCAAAATATTTGACAATTTGAAATAACAATTGGGCCATTTAAAAAAAAAGTATCACTATAGCCTGCAGATTCTAAATTTCTCTGTTGATGTTTTAATAAATACCTACGAATAATTAAAATAATCATTTGGTATGCAGAAACCATTACAAAGGCGACGCCCCATTTGTTGTTGCCAATTGTTAAATTTCATTAAAATTTTATTTTTTAATAACACATTTAATATGTGCTGCGAAAGCGAGAGTTTCTTTGTTCTTTATTATTTTGTACTTTAACCATAAATTTAGTCATAGACGCCGCAAATACGACCAATATTTTTTCTTGATGGAAGAAAGATGCTAAAAAAATGTTTCCTACGTACTTCGCGAAAAAAATTCATTAGAATTTTTATTCGATCATTAAATTTGTTTAAATTTAAATTTGTTATCGTTCATATTTTTAATGTATTCAACCAATTTTGAAGGAGCTAATTTTGATTTTAAGGGGGTGTAAACAGTTGCGCCTATGAGTTTGGGTTCGAACGTGCTAAAACTCCATTCCATGTGAGGAATCCATAAGTCTCAATTTTTACATTATTGTCTAGAAAGTGTGAAATTGAAATGAGAGTGAATAAACGAATAAAAATTGCTGTCACTCCTGGCTCAATATAACAGTATTTCTTAGTACGGTTATGAAGATCTCCAAATTCGAAATTTGAGGTTGATCACTTCTCATCCCTACAATCTTCTGTGTATTTTCGCTTCACCAACTTTCTTCTTCCATATGCTCCCGCCGAATAATTGCGATTTCCAGTTTTATTCACTTCATCTGACCATCTTACTCTCGGTCATCTTGTTCTTGTTTTATTAGGCAGCTTGCATTCAAGTACTATTATTATTGTTTTCTTCTCGTCATTTCTCAACATTATGTCCCATCCAGTTTTTCCTCCGGGCCTTTATGCATTTCACTACATATTCGTTCTGCATTATTTCTTTCAATTCCATATTTGTTCTTATCCTTAATTGGTTTTCATTTAGCTTTACAGGTCCTAGAATTTTTATAATTACTTTTTGTTCAAAGAATCTTTAGTTTCTCTTCTTCACGTTTCGTCAAACATAAGGTCTCAGTCCCGTACATAGTATAGGTCTTATCGTATTTTTATTACGTAGATCTTTATTTTGATTTAACGCTTATGTTTCTGTTATTTAAGAGTTGCTTGTTAGCATAATACACTCTATTAAGCCATAACTCCTAAATGAAATAAAAGTGTTCTTCTAAATTTTATTGTGAAAAATTTAATTATCATCTCCAAGAGCTCTGGTGCATCCGTCTTTGACACGAAAAGTTCAACATTTGCTTATAATGAAACAATATACCATTATTTTTCATTTAAAAATTTACTATTACTTGAATAATTTGAAGAAAAGATAGCAAGGTACAAAGAGACCATTAAAATGAAACGATGGAATGATTTTCTAATAAAAATAAATAATTGTTTCAGCAATTGCTGTTATAAAATTTATTTGTGTTTTCTTTGAAAAAAATCAGCAATTATACATTTAATTGAGAGTTTGTGCTATATTTATTATTTAAAATATGAATTACCAATTATTTATTATTTAGATAAATTATATAGAATATAATAAACCACTCAGTGATTGTTAGCAAAAACAATTTTTGATTTAGAAAATAAAATGATCGGTGTTTTTTAACAGTCCCTGCGTTACCGCATATCATATTACATACGTAATAATGTGGATGGATATATGTAAATTTCGTCAGCGATCAGTAACTTTTCACCTGTTTTTGTGGGATGCTTGGGAATTACGCCAGATGTTGCTGTGGGTAACTCAAATTAAGCTAATATAATCTACCAAGTGTAAAAATTGTTATTTATTACTAAATAATTTCAAATTAATGTTTCGTAATCGTTTTTAATATAAAATTTCATAATAGATTTTTAATAAACGATGCACGCATATTATTGTGTAGTTAATATATCTTAACGATTGTTCCCTTATGGTTCTAAATAATGGTATATTAGTATAATACACTATTAATATTAGGCTAGCGCCAAAATTGTATCTCGAGGTTTGAATAACCGAATGATATAATGTATTTGCCTATAATATTAATTCTCAGCATGCCCATTCTAACTCAAAAGGTAATAAGGTCAATTTAGTAACCTCAGTGCGATGAAATCTAAAGAGCGTCACAAGACGCCCGAAAAACATATTGCAATTTGTAATTTCAATTTCAACAATTACAAATTTATTCTATCTTGAATTTATCATAAGATCAAATTAGAGATGAGGGCGATGGGTAATGCCAAAGTACTACTTTAGTAATGCCCGTCACTGACATTAAATTTAATAATTTTCTTGTTAGGCTTATCAGTCAATGCAGCAAATTTACCATAACAAATTTTTGCACACTAAAAAGTGCGTAAATTTTTTGTTTTTTTTATATTGATAGCTAACATTGAGTTTCACTATATCGTGGGCTTACAAGAAAAAAGCACTATAGTACGTTTTTTAAAGCAAAATATTGGAATGACGACCTCTAAATGTTAACCAATAAAATTGCTTTGAAGTTAGACGGTTTTACAATAGCGAAATTTTCACGAGTTAATAGAAATGTTGCCTAAACTGAACCGGGCAAAGTCATAAATAAGATAGATGTGGACAGAGTTAAATGTAATTTCGAATAGACGTAGTTACTTGGTTATAACATTTAGCTTTTTTGTGGTGAATATTTAATATTACTACAAGATCAAGTTAGTGCTATTTAAATTATCTGAAGTTTCCCGGTGTAAATTATACTTTGCAAACGACGCGCCACCTATATTATTCATATCTTGGATCGAATATAAGTCAAAATAAATTTTACTTTTTTTTTTGAGTGCAATTAATTATAGATCCAAATTTTAATGATCTTCCTACTGGAAAAACATGTACTATCATATTTGATGTATTTTGTGTGATATAGCAAATTTATTAATATTTTAAAAGGAATGCAAGCTTTAAAATATTCAGATTACTTAAAACTGTAATTTTTGACTTGTGCCTTTTTCTTGTAAGCCCACGATATAACAAACCATGTCTCTATTGATTATTAAATATTTGTTCTTAATGAAACATTGCAATGTACCGTTTTCGGACTAAATTTGAAAGAAGTAATACCGAAGTAGTATTTTAGAGCCGGAGCAGCTAAAGTACTTTACTGTTGATTGCTTTCACAAAAAATAATACCTGAAGCTTTTCTGATATTACTGACGATAAATCTTCGTAAGTGAAAACTCAGTTGTTGTCAATTGGAAAAGAAAATTATATTTTTCATGGAAGATATTTACCAACATTTGAAAAACTTAGTGTTTGTAACTTCTGATTTGTTTGTAACATCTATCCAGTTCAACATAGAACGGAGAACGGACGACGTTGTTTACGTATTCTATTATAAGCATTGCGTTTTATTCATAATATAATGCAACAACTTTAACTGACTACAATTGCTTTAAAACATCAGCATGTACTATAACTTTAACCGGCAATTGAGAGTCTTAATATCGTCAACAGCTTTTCGCTTAATAAGAACGCCAAGTATTTTTCTTTGATCTTCCACATGATTATTATGCAAATTGGCTTTCGTTTGAACGCAAACTCCAGGAGTCTTCTCACTTTGGTATGTATTTGCTATTGCATTAGATTGTTAGTTAACTAGTACATCCGCACCTTGTTGGTAAATTATTACTTCCACATCCATCATATTTTTCTTCATTACTTCAACACAATAAAATATTTTGTTATTATAAGCAAAGGTTGAAAATATATTAACCTTTTTCCTGGCGAATTAATTAGCAGTAATTTATAACTAGGATTATAAAAACCCTGGCGCAATTTCTTGTTACTGTTGTTGATATTATAATAAAAATTAAATGGAATCCATAAAATTAAAATAAATCCAAGTAAGAAAATTTAAAAAGATTCAATAAAGTAAGAAAAATAGTACAATAAAAATGCAATGAATATAAATTACGTACCGTTACAATTTCCAACATTTCTTGTCGTGAAATATATCCATTTCCATCAAGATCGTACATTGAAAACGCCCACTTAAGTTTTTGTTCTAATTTTCCTCTCGAAGTAACCGATAAAGCACATAAAAATTCTCGAAAGTCTATGGTGCCATCGCCATTTGCGTCAAACGTTCGAAACACATGTTCGGCAAATTTACTAGCATCTCCATAAGGAAAAAAATTACCATAAATTTTTTTAAATTCGTCTACGGATAAATGACCGCTAGGACAATCCTTCAGGAACCCCTTATACCATTCCTGAATTTCGGCATCTAAATAAACCACAATATATTTAATATAGTAGGCACAATTAATTAACTATAATTTAGTCTCACCTGAAAACTCTGTATTTTGTTTGAGGTCTTCCAATACTTCGGGTTTTAATTTACTATTCTGCTTTCCCATGGCTTAAATACGGTGACTTTGGTTTGTTTTTATTGTCCCTCCCTATGGCGAAATTTGGTCAAGTAACTTTATTTATTAAGTTAACGCACTCATTCACGCAAGATGCACACAAAAAACAAAAATATTGGCAATACAAATATTATTTAATTATCAGAACTTAGAAAAAAAATAAAACAATTATTTTGCCACCAATATAATGTGTTGAGTATTTTCTAAATAGACGCAATTTTTCTTGTTACCATACCTATTTATAATTTAAAGAATCCACAAGTTTCCTCAAGTTCGCGTTTTTATAATTTAGATATTATCTGAAGAATGGAATCTTGTGCTTTCTGTTCCATCATTTCTATCAATTATATTAGACACATAGATAGCCACTGATATATTTTACATTATGTGCAAGTAGAAAAATACTAATTATTGAAAAATTAGCCAATTATTATGTTATGAAGTGACAATGCTCATGTTAAAAATTTAAATACGAATTTATTACAAAACAAATGAGTAATTAATTATTATCATCACTAAAAATGTACATAGTAGCAAAACTAACACTACTATTATAATATTATGTATTTTAACTAGAAATTATATAAAAAATAACATTAATGTACTTAAAAAACTATTTCAATATTATTATTTTGTATAAAGTATATTGATATATAAATGTGCGCTATATAAATAGAGATATGTATAGAAGGGTAAAAGCTCAAGATTGTTGAAAAGCTTCATGGCGTTTTGGTTAAGACACAGCAAAAATTCACAAACTGTGTCGGAAATTTTAAATTCGGTAGATCATCTATATAAAGGACAAGTTACATTATTACAATGATTAAAAACACATAATATATTATAAAATGCATTAATAATAATAATAACAACGATGAATGATTAAATAAATATTTTTATGTATAAGATTAAGAAAAATAAGCAGATTGTGCACGCGGGCTTCAGCTTTGCTTAAGTATGAATCTGAAATTCTAAATTCACTACACAATTCATTATCTTATTGTACGAGCTTAATGGTAGGTATACACTTATGATGTATAGTAATAACGTGTTTCAACGTATAAACTGAGTATTAGAAAATCGTAAGTGATCTGAAATATAATTTAATGATTGAAGATTCGCATCACTTAAATTGGTCTAAAATATCAAAAAATCGCGTAGGTAGTTAATATGAACTTACGGTAGAATATAAACATAGGCATTAATTAAAAATTTAAGTGCATGCTTACGCATCGATTTGAAAAAGGTAAAACATGTACATATACATATACAAAATTTATCTAAATTTCTCAAAGGTACTGCAACACCAGAAATTCGCATAATGGCTCTCGCGTTACCAAACCTAATTAATTCTTGTCAAATTAGGGAGCCAACATTTTGGACAATTCTTCATCTTGTAAACATCCTTTAAGAAACTCTTCTTGTGTGAGTTGACCGTCGTTGTTCTCGTCCATTTTCGCAAATATATTTTTCGCTCTTTCTTCAGCGGTATCTGCTGGTCTATTCGAAGAACAAGCTCCCAACATGTCGTATATAGCCTAAGAAAAAATTCAAATACATCGCTTAATGTTGTAAAGTAATATATTTATTTTGTATTATTATAATAATAGTACGCAAACGTTACACTTATTTAACAATAATCCGAATGAAATTTTATAATACAGTGCGAGGCTGTAATGAAGCTTTGAGGAGAAGAATGAATAATCATGCTAGCTAATAATTAAAGTCCTTATGCCAGATCCTGCGATTAGTGCAGTCATAAGCTTCTAAGAAAACCTTAATAAAAATATTTGTTTAAGCCGTTTTTATTTGAAATTTAATTTTTATGAATTTTACTTTTTTAAAAATGAAACCACAAAATTTAAAACCTAACAGATCAAACAGAAATTTGTTTGAATATCGCATCCGGGATCTAACTCGAACACCGCAGGATTTTTACAAAATACAATTAAAAAGTTTGTCGAAGTTACCAAATTTTCCATAGTAAACAGCGATAAGGTTTCCGGTAATTTTTATCTTACAGATTTGGCGCCCAACTTATTGTTTACTTCTCCTATCCACCGGAAATTTTAAAAACACTGGACTCGAAGATTCCATTAGGAAAGTACGGCAAGTACGCATGAACGTCATTGCGGTATACTTATTCGGTTATCCGAATATCGACATAAACCTACTAAAAGTATAGCTGCAATAAACTTATCTCTTGTCGTCGTCACCTACACTTCTATTTATTTTATTTTAAATTTGAATTGAATTTTTTTATGAAAGCAACAAAATAACGACTACGGTATGTTATAATGTTGAAGATAACATTTGATCTGACAGCTACGTTTGATGAAATTCATTCAATACATATCGACAGTTCGGTTCTCGAAATTTTGTATATCGACAATCTGTTGCAGGATTCTAGCGGTAGATACATTTAATTTATTCTTCATCGTAGTTTTTACGTACAATAATAATTAGACATTCGCAATTGTTGTAAATTAGTCAATCTATCTAAGTTACATTCGTGTAAGTGTATTTATTATTCATTTCGATAATGTTATTTCCAAATTTAATATAGTAATCTAATAAATGAGAATGTCTAAGCATAACTAACATAATTTTGATGTAATTCACGTTAAAGGTTTCATTATTACATTATCAAAATGGGTTACATAACATGTTAGTATTCGAGCATTATATTAAATTATGCCCAGCGTCTCTTTGTTAAAATCAAATTTTACTATAGATAATAGCAAAGGCATACCTATAGTATTCGTTTATGTATGTTCTAGAAAGAGAAGGTAATATATGTCATAAACACTTGTATAATCTAGTGTAAATTTGTTGAACAAGGTTGACACAAACCAACACTTGGTTGTAACCAATATAATTGTGTTCAAAATGTACATACTGCAACATTGTCAAATATACAGACACATACAAGTAAATAAAATATTAAACAATAAGAAAACGTCGTTTTAATGTTAGTAGTTAAACCTGGTATCCATAGTAGGTAATTCAACAATTAATTTTATCGATTTGTAATGAAATATTATAACGCTTACGCCTGGTTTTTCAATCGTTGGTTAACTATTAGTTCATAGTTAACTATTAGTTAGGTTAAAAATTGCGTTTTTCAATTGCAGGTTAACGTAAAGTGTTGGTTACGTCGTGATTATGTTTACCAACACTTGGGGTGTGGGTTAACTATATGTTGGCGAATTACTAACACTTTATAACCGTAAATTGTGATAGTTTTCATGGTTTTCATTCAGAAAAATTTAATAAGTTAATTAATTTTTTGAAATTATTAATTTTGTTATCTATGAATTATTACCATTGCGATATTAATACGTATAGGATTGATGAAGAAATAAGGAGGCCAAAATATATAAAATTGTCTTAAAATGAAGAAGTGCTTAAAATTCGGCAAGATTTTTAGAGTATCGTCAAATTTCCCAAATGCGTAGGTGCATTGAATTGCACATATGTGAAAATACAGTCACTTGGATGCGATTATACTGAAATTTTTCATAATAGAATACTAACAAAACAAATTTCTTTTATTAATATTGTAAAATGCATTCTCAACTCAGGTCTAAATCGCATCTTTCTCTTTCCAAGTAAAAACACAAGTTTTTTCGGATTCTAAAAGATGTTTATGTTGCTCTACAATAGTAACTAAAAGTTCTTCTTCCTCTTGAGTAAAATTCAAGACACATTATTTACTATTTGTTTCCATATCAGAAGAATAATTTATTTTGTAGGTATTTGTTTATATCAAATATTTCATTATAACTATTAATAAAAATCTAAAATTATCATTGCTTATCGTTTCGTAACAGATTCTAATAAAAATGAGAAACAATAATTATTATGAACACCAATAAAAACAATCATACAACGACGTCTGTCAACCTACTGACAACTATACACTCAAATATTTAGGGTTATAATCACGTTTAATAGTTCAGATGTACAGTAAACTAGAAGTTACCTTACCAACACCTGAATATAAATTGAAAAACGCAAATAAATTCTAACTATAGGTTAACTTGAAAGTGAGGGTAACCAAACCAAAAAGTTAACCAACGATTGAAAAACCGGGCGTTAGAAAGCAATAAAAAGCTTTAAGATGTTAGATAATTGGTTTCATCGACCAAGAAACTTTACAATCTATTGTTTTATTTAGTATAATACAAATTGAACTAAAATATAAATAACGATTACATTGATTATTTTTGCGTTTGCAATCAGAAATTGAAAACTCCTTTCAATTTAAGGATAACGTAACGGTGTGATTATAGGTATACGCATGCTTTGCGAATGTAATACTGACAACACATTTCCAATTACTTTAACACTATTCTTGAATGTAGTAATATTCTATATAATATATAATTAATTCAAATAGAGATAATTTACAAAGTGATATTTTAATAACGAACTTCACAAAATGTCCTATTCTCTAAAATGCGTTATAGTTAATTGAAACGTATTTCAGCGGTGACCGGATAGAACAGAACATGAAAGAACAGAACACGATAAAAGAGAACACGAAAAAACAGAACAATGAAATAAAGAGAACTGCAAAAAATGAGATCATAAAATTTTTTTAAATTTATAAATTTCAAAAAAAAATAACGAAATAAGGACAATGAATTGAATTAAATTTGTTTAGCAATTATTAAATTAAATTTGTTTTGTGGAACCATTTCGAAGGAGCTGCAGAGAACAGCCCAAAAACAATAAATTGCTGTGAAGGTTTCCACAACGCTTTGGACTCCATCTTCCACTGCAACCATTCTAGTATATGGAATTTCTTCGATGGATTAAGGCGAGACATTGCTTAATAACGTTTAATGCTAGCCAATGCACGAACTGGTCGTCCAGAAGTGAGAAAGAAGAAGTACGAGAACCTCGGCAATCAAGTGGCAGCCTTTGTTGCCGAGTATAAAAATTATTATAATTAGGTGAGATTCTTGCAGCGAATGGCAAACTTGCAGTGATGCAACTGCATTTACATACTTTTATTTTCATTATTTTGTTTATTTTATTTATTGTCGTTATATAATTAATTAAGATATAAAAAATATTATATTAAATTAAATTTTTTTAATCGAACAAGCTAATTTTTATTGTCGTGATTTTTTCGGAAATTAATAAATTTAATGTTCTCATTTTTCGTAGTTCTTTTTTGTCAATGTTCTTTAATTTCATTGTTCTGTTCTTTCATGACACCATTTCAGTCTCAAACAGCAAAATGTTAAAAAATTATTGTTAATATTTTAAACAAGTAATAATAGAGACAGGAGTATTTAAAATAAATACAAGAAAGTTTTGTTCAATGATTTTGTCCATTGATTAATTTGCAAAAAACGGAACTATCGCCGGTAATAATGTTAATGTCTTTCCATAGAATTCAAAATTTTTCTTTAAAAAATGTACAATGATATTTATAAATACCACGTTGAAAATGTTTTTAAAATATAAATACAAAAAATATGAACACAAGATGCCTTTGAGGAGATACATACCTTATAATGTACAAAATAAATTATTTTAGTTCAGTTATACTACATCATCACATCTAATTAACATTAATCATACAAAACAGATCTACTAACAAATGTGTAAATATCAACTCAAAAAAGCGAATATTCTGAAATTTAGCTAGGGATTCTTCATTTCAGTGAAAAAATTTATATATCAGTAAAAATCATGGTGAGGGTTAACTGACAGTTTTAAAAATTCGTTTTTATACAATAAAATTAATTATTAAACTTTCTTTAGGAAATATTCAAAATTATTAGTATAGAAAGACCGATTCCAGTCAAGTACATTTTTTTGTACTTGATTTTCGGTTATAAAGGCTCTCTGGTTTTTAGATTTAGAAAAGTTTCTGGTTTAGAAAAGAATTTAAAAATCAAATATTTCTAATAACTGCATAATTATAGAAAAGCCTTATCATAAATAATTAAATAGAAGCATTTATAAATTTATTCCACATATTTTCTTACATATTTATCATTATAAAACATTTTTTTAAAGCGTCTCAAAAAAGAGTTGCACGCACATCATGTTATTGCATGTTGTCTACTTCAATTGCTTTGTCCAAAGAGTTGTTGATTTATCAATTACCTACTCAAAATTAAAACGCTAACATTTTTAATTAATGAAATTATACATCATTTAAAACATGCTTTTGCTTTTAATTTTTCCTTTTTATCATTTACTTTTTTGTTTAAGTGTGCGGTAATTTTTCAAGATTTTAAAGTGTTGAAAATATTTATCTCCATAATTTAGTCTTACTTGGTAAAAACTTTCGTCACTTGTAGACGTTAGCTAAATAAATCAAAAAAGTACATATGCAATATTCATAAGTTATATCCCGAAAACTATAAATAATTTAATTTTAATTTAACAACGAAATAAATAAATAAATATTAAAGTATTAAGAATAGATATTGAAAACTGAATAAGAGCAATGATGAAAATAAAACAAAGAATTTTAATTAAAAGATCGATCATAGGATTATAATAAAAATATTAACTATATTTATGATAATATTTGAAAATTAAGTGTATTGAACTTCCGTGGTTTTGAACCCACATTAAGAAGTGAAAAAGAAAAGAAATGTGAGTAGGAGACCTCGACGAAGTAGTTATTAAGGTAAATAAAATAATAGAATTGAAGGGCACTGTCAGATAACTATCATCACGAATTTCAAAATTTTAACTACACTATTCGCATTTTACACTACCGATAGGTGGCGCTGTATTAAAACAATATGTCCGACTTATGCGGTATTGGAAATCGTGTTTTTTAAATCAATTTGGTTTACATTACTGAATTTTATAATTTATAAGATATTTAATAGTAAATATATAACGAAAAACTTAAAAAAAGATTGAAATTCACTTAATTCATAATTTATTCAATGTAGGTAACTAACTGTTAAATTTTCTTTTAGAAAAAATGGCTACTGAAAATGCATCATTATTACTTTCATTAGCAAAAATATTTTATTATTTAGATGCTCTGCCGTCTTCTAGATGTATCAATGAGGGAGAAACAGTTTTAAATGTCAAACACCTTATTACTTGTAGAATTAAACACCAAGATGCCGATGCTATCGATATATTTGCTTTGTGCTTGCAGACCAATGCTTTAATGGAAAAACCTTATTAAATTCAATGTGCTTTTTTAATAATGGAGGTAATTGAAATCAAAAGTGTATTATGCACTTGCAAAGCTGGAAATTCTGGTCGCCGTAAGCACATCTCTGCAGTATTACTACCATCATACCTACTATTTTTGCGTGGAAACTTATGAAAGCTTAAAATTTTTGCTTGGCCCGCCCAGTTTTGACATTCGTAAACACTACAATTCATATTATTAATTTTATTTTTCAGGATTTTATCCATATTACTTAAAAACACTCAAAGCGAAAACGGCGTCGATTACTGCCTATGCTAGTTGCGGCGAAGGACACTACGTGGCGCTTCACATTTTGTAAAATGCGAATAGGAAAAAGAACAATTTTTTAAGCAGTTTAAAACAAAAAAAATCCTTGGATCATCCATAAGTTTTCGAAAAATCCGAATTTAAAGATGTAAAATTTACATGTATTTTAGATACACCTTTTAACACGGCTGTATGATTAGCCGTTGTTGTGTAAGACAAAACAATTTAAAAATATCCCTGAAGAATAACAGAATTCGACAAGGGTGGAACTCGAAGCCATAGAACTCGTCCGGGTGTCGACCGCGACTGACAACAACATTAAGAGTATATCAAAGCACACGTACCGTCAACAAAATGAGACCGTACCTCAACGTGAGACCGACCGTCACGCATCGGGGTGTATCATATTACATCTCCCTGCTTTTTGTAATTTTTAAATGCCGTTATTTCGACAACTATTGCATAATCCAAAAAAAATTTTATGTCAACTATAGTGCAGTTGAAATTTTAAAATTCGGGGTGATAGTTATCTGACAGTAACCGAATTTAAAAATAAATACATTATTTTATTATTTATTATTATTGTGATCAATTAATAATAGTAGAAATAAGCAAACAAACAGTAGTGTTTAAAATGAACAACTGTTATAAAATGAAAGTGAAAATAAAATGGATCAAAAATAAAAGAACCAAATTAAAAAAAAAGTAGGAAAAAGGTAGAGAAATATGAAGTTTAATAAAATGAGCAAGTATAACACACATGAGTGAAGACGTGTGCTGAGGAAAGCAAGACAAACCTTCGCATAATAAGAACTTTTATTGTCGACGGAATAAAATTCTAGCAAAATGTATAATATATTTAAATGAAAATTACGCCCTATCAGTATGAGAGAAGTTTTAAACAATATTGAAATTGAAATTAATTATTTGTTTTAAATTACTTGTATTATTAAAAAAAAAAAAATCAATCGAGGGTAATGCTGGGTGAACACACATATCAGTTGTCAGGAATAATGAATATTGTTTAATTTAGTTTTTGTTTATTAATTGATTTATAATATAAAAACGTTCATAATTTTGCGTATTAAAATATAAACTCAAAAAAAGGGATTAATTTAATAATAGCAATGTATATACGCGTGTTGCCCGACTAACGCCTCGATGGACAATCTTCACGCCTTTTATTTTTATCCCATATATTATTATACATGACTTTTTAAACCCTATTGCAAAATAAAATATTAAATATTACTCCTACATTGTAATGTAAAATATTGCTCGCAGCCCTTGGCAAAAGTACTTCATTTTTAACATTCAATTTTAACAATTTTGTTCCACGTGAAATAAGTAAATTCTAATATAAAAATAAGACAAATTTAGCTACTAACTTTATTTATATCTTTTTTGTTTGAAAGTTTACCCAAAGTTAATAATTATATTCAATGTAGTCCCTAGATTAACACTAGATAGTGATTTTAATATTTATTTAAATAATCTACCTCTAATAGTATGCATGATTTGGGATAGTAATTTCAACATTACTTTGTACCTAAATTATTACCAACTTCTCATACCAGGGCAACTTTACATTTAGAAAAAGTTTCTAAATTAATTTAAAATATGTAATTTTGTTTTAGATTTATGTGTTTTATGAAAAAATAGTATGTACCATTTGGAATAAATTCTCTTTAAATTAAATAGCGAGTAGTGGGAAAATTAGTGGACTTTCACTCACTCTCATGTCAGTCGTTGGTTGAAAGTCGGCTATTGTTTTCGGTATGAGAGTCTACTAATGTGTTGTTTCAGAACAAGTAGATTGCTTTATAACAATATGGTATCATGCATGAATGATGTAAGAAATTAAGATCAACATTATAGCCGCAATTTAATTAGTTACGGAAACTTGTAGGAGTAAGTACAATATTGTTCAGCTTGGAAAATAATTACTTGCTACAAATTTCTTTTAAGTTTGAAACAATTTGAGATAAATTCAGTCAGTGAAGAACATAATTT
Organism: Cantharis rustica; assembly: GCA_911387805.1. Taxonomy (NCBI): domain Eukaryota; kingdom Metazoa; phylum Arthropoda; class Insecta; order Coleoptera; family Cantharidae; genus Cantharis; species Cantharis rustica. Next base: position 95,442,816 of record OU426877.1, read on the forward strand.
GTTATAATCATAAAATAACTTTACACAGCTAAGTTAATGTTAAAAAAACTTGCAAATTTGCACTTTCCTGAAATGTATAGAATGTCTACTTATTTGATATAGCATTACATCAAAATAATGCAATTAATAGAATCTTATTAGAGAATATTTTAGTACTGCTAAAATTTTCGTCTATATAAATTCACATTTCCGTTAGTTAAATAAAAACGATAATTTATTTTCTCTCTTAGATAAAAAACAAGAAGAAATAAACCTGTTAACATATAATGTATAAAAGCTAAATATCTTTTTAGAAGAAATACAGAATACTTTTACCAGTAATTATAAGTTGCATCAGTAGCTAATAGTTTGTAGTTCATTTACCAACACAAATAAACCGACTTGTAAGCCGGCGATTAACCACCGGATACCATTTTACTGTTTATACTAATTCCACAATTACGATCTGATTATTCCCTTAATAGTCTTATAATCCTACTCGTCTTATTATCTTGTGTACATTTTCTGAGCAATACATCATGAAATTCAAATATACTTTATTTACTATCCTGAAATAAATTTTTGAACATATCAAAATTTTTTAAAAACCCAAAAAATACAAAAAACATTTTTTAGAACTAAAATGTTTTAAGTTAACACAATATAAATACACCGTATGTATTGCAGTGCCCCCAGCTATTAAAATTTGTTAAATTTTTATTTAATCCATAAATATTCTCGCTGAAGGGCATCCATCTTTTTAGCATGAGACTCTTGCATGTGGTATTGTGACCGCCCGGCTGTTCACACCTGGCTGCCCCGATCAAACAAATTTATCATGAAATAACTTTACAAATTATCAAATGTTCACGAATCTTTAAAAATTTCGCACTTTTATCTTCCTCATTAATAAAAACTCAATTTAAATCAAATAAAAATTACTTTTTTATTATAAAATCATTAACTAATTAAACTCATTTGCAGCGTACACAAATTCGCAACAGGCTGCGTTGGCCATTTTGGCATGAAGCGTCCTTTCTTATTTACATCATTCCCAACCTAATTATTTACAAATGAAATTTTATGTACAATGTTTACAAATAAATAATAAATAATAGTATTGACAAATAACTCTATTGCCGGTCAAAAGAAAAATGCTCCTTTTAAGGGAAACTGAATCAAATTTATTTTTTGAAAGATGGAGTTTTGGTAGGTGACAGTTTCACCTATAGCAGATTTAAAAATTAGGTGTGTTGGGTGGACTAGTAAAATCGGATGCACATTTATTGTGTAGTTAAAAATTTAATTTTCATCTACCTTTCGATACGCCACTGTTAAATCGAATTTTAGTTCCCAAGTTGTCTCCAAAATGGCTCGCAGCAAATCCAACAAAATTTCACGTGTATTGTGATTATCCACACTTAACAATTCTTGAAATTTAGGTAAGTAATATCACTTTTTAAACCTATTGGCTTTTCAATACTCAAGATGGCGGTCGAATCTTATCGCAACGTGAAAAATCTGGATTTCATGAATAATCGTAATTTAATTTCAGGAACAAATCTTCGCTACAAAAGACGTCTATCTTCGAAAATTGACGAAAAATCTCTGCTTCACACCAAATTCACTTTTCATAAAAAATGAATGAAAAATTTTCATTCGCGAAACTGATCGTCGTTGACCAAACTATCTATAAGTCGACCGCCCTAGACGACTTGTACGCCTCGAATTTTTGTTCTTCCGTCCACCACGCCAATTTTCCAAAATTCCCTGCTTCAAACTTGACAACACCAAATCTTAAATGTAATTCAAATTTTTGTACACTCCCGAATATTTTTTATCACTTTGTTTTTAGATTGCTGCATTGGTTCAAATAATTGTGTTGACAGTTTCTGTGTATTAAGTGTTTATATAAGATGATTCTGCTTACTTCACCCTTCAAAAACGGTTGCTTCTTTCAAAGCGAAGCGACTACTGACTATCAACCCGAAAATAAAGCCTTGCCAACAAATCCACGACAATACATATATATATATCGTGAGCATACAGGTAAAAGTGACTAAGTCAAAAATTTTCGAAATGAGTTATAATGACTAAGTACCGTAAAAATGTAAAACATAGGTCTGAAAAAAATGTCTATGTTCTAATAACGTATTGTACATGTTTCATTATTCGAAAACAATAATTAAAAATATTATATAGCTGATTTTTCGCAAAATGCGAGACATTCAATTTGATCTATCTCGAAATTCTATTTTTTGACTTGGTCACTTTTACCTATATGCCCACGATATATCAGTTCATCGCCTGACGATGCCGATGTATGGTGAAAACGTTTGCGATAATATCCACACGGTGAAGTTTATATTGTGTTAACTTAAAACATTTTAGTTCTAAAAAGCTTTTGTGCATTTTTTGTTCTTTTTTTAAATTTGATATAAATAATATCGAGTTAGAGTCCGTTCAAAACGTCAAGTCACATACAATACGCGAGGCTGGCAAAATACATAAAAATAAATGTCAAATAAAAACATCAGCTTTGCGCAAAAATTCAAAAAATTTGACTTGAACATGATTTTCATTATAATTAAATTAAATTGTTGTTTATACTAATCTCCGTATAATAAAAATTTCAAATAGCGTTAAAAAACGGCTGATTGTTATTTAAATTATCAAATAATGGTAATATCATTTAATAATCAAAAGCACGAAAATAGCGAATCTGTCAAATCAAAACGTTATTATATTTTGTTAAAGCAAATTTTATCATTTTGCGTAATAATTGTATATTGTATGGGACATGACTCGCTGAATGATCTCTACACTACCTAAACCACTTATCTATTGATTAATTTTTGAACTAATTTAGGTTTTTGAATAATTATGGAATACTATTTCAAACGGTGTTCCGACAGCGGCGACCTTCTAACTAACGATTTAAGCGGTGGTTCGGCCTTCGACCTCATATCGTGGTGATCTTCACCGTTATATGCGTTTAGGTTGGTAATAAATAAATCAACCAATAAGAAGTGCGAACGGAAGTAGCGTTTTATATGCGATAAATACAAATGAGCAATAATAAAATTTTTTATTTCAGATTATCTCACATGCGGTTAATGTTAGTACAAATTTTAAATCAAGTCAGTCAAACATGACTCACGCAGCTTGTTGATGGAAAATACGCTTCGTAGTTCATATTGTTCAACACGCATAATACTGTATATAATTCGAGAATACTTGGAACCAAAAGTATAAATTCAGCTTATCGTAAATTTATTAAATATAATTTATTCATTTAAGTCGTTTTTTTTTCACGTCAAAATAAATAATACTAGATAGTATTTAAAAAAAAAATAATAAATAAAATAGTTTACAAAATGTACACATATAAAAAATTATATTAATAAGCTTTTCAATAATTTATGAGAACAAAAAACAGCAATTTTCAATTTTTCCTACGTAGGTACACGTATTAGATATTGAATTCTCTTTATTGAGAATATTCTAATATACAATCCTTAATATCATTCAAAAATCATTAAACAATAAGTATAACGCAGGCGTACTATGAAATATTAATTTCTTGTATAAATTTATTCCAGTTTTCCTTTACGTTTATATTTTTTATATACGAAGAAAAATAAATAATAATTATATTTTTAAAAGTTTTAATTACGTGGTCATAAATACGTAATTTTGATAACTTACCTGTACAATTTTAGTCATTTCTTGTATGTCGATGACACCATTGCCATCGACGTCATACATTCTAAAGGCCCATTTTAATTTTTCCTCTGGAGTCCCGCTTGACGTTACATCGATCGCTAGTAGAAACTCCTGTGAAACGGTAGTTTACATTAATTATTCATGCTTACTTAGAAGTGTAAAAGAGTTTCACTAACTACTGATATTAAAAATTAGTCAAGTAAGAAGCTAGTGCTCTAGTTAGTAATTGCAATATTGTAGGCGTCATTCTAATTTATATATTTATGTATATTTTTATTTAAACGACAATTACGCATTTATTACAAAAAGGATAATTTCTTATTTAAAATTTGTATAAAGTGTATCTCAAAATTATATATTTAAATTAAATTTATATTTAAGAATACTGTTCCTTTATAATTTAAATTAAACTGAATTTATGGAAAAATAAATATTACTTTAGCTTAATATTACTTCGTTTTGCATAGTTTAATAATTAGACAATGAAACGTATTTTAGAAGACACTGTAATTTCATATTTATATTCTAACAAATTTTCTCAAAGTGTAATAATAGCAAATATTGTTAGTATTAATTTAATTTTAATTGATCATATCTGTATTGGTATAGGATTATTCTATATTTATAGTGTAGTATTAACAACATAGATTGTTCAAATATGGACATATCCGCATAAGAAAAAGTGGATATGGGTAAATAAAAAATTTTCTAGTCGTGATTTATGTTTTAAAAGTTTTTCATTATATTGTAGAATTTAGTGACTTACTATTATTAATGACAATGCTATTTGCTAGTATACTATAGTATACGTAGATACTAAAAGTAATCTCATAAGTTTTGATTTAAAGAACGGGATTTTAAGGATTTGACAGAACCATCAATTAGATGCCTTTTCTTGTATGTAATATGGAAGGCAAATACAAAAATGTTCGAAATAATATGCAAAATAAGTTGATTAAAGTATATAAAATTAGTTATAATAACCAGTAAATTATGATGGTTTAATATTTTAAGGAGTTTTCCTAGTGTAATTTTTTTGCTTTAACGAATAGTTCCAGATTTTAAAATTAATGTGATCAAGTTTCATGTTGATCTTCGAAATATTTTTCGATATAGAACCAAGACCAAATGCAGTTAAAATTTTACTCAAATTTTCAATTGGGAAGTCTCATACTTTTAAATCTCTAATATATTATGTAGGTCAATTGATCCTTCATTTTAAGAAACTCAAGAACAGTACTGGATAGACGAAATTAATTGTACGATATGAAAATGTAATGATTTTACTGAAAGAAAATCATCTTGTTTTTGAAAAATAGATTAAAATGCTTATTTTAATTTACAGATTTTAATATAAAATTTTAAGGACCTATTAATTTATAAGAATAATATCAAGTAAAATCTTTTTGTAGGTATGTTATGGCCCATATTCTTTTTAAAATGTCTACAATAACATAGTTAAATTTGTCATTAAAGAAATAAAATGGATGGCAATAGAAAATCTACTGCCTCCGACAAACGCGTAAAAATTGCTGTAAAACTGCATGTCAAACAATAAAAGAAATAATAAAATTATGTACATGATTCATGCTATTCTGATAGCTTATTTAAAAATTAATTTAAATTTCGTAATATACAATCGTTACTTAGTCGCATTTAATTATTTTTGTTTTGTTCATTAGCTTCTTTATAATAGGAAATATAAATAATTATAAAAGTAGTAGGTATATTACATTAATTTAATAGTTTTATAATATAAGTTACCCAACAAGTATTACTAGAATCAATCTAGGAAAGTAAATTCCTATTTAATCGTTTCTTTAACGTACCTGCATTCTTCAGAATAAATAATAAAACATTTCATTCGCTATTGCAGCATAATAAAAATAACCAATTTCAGTAGTAGTATTCACTATTTATTTTTTTCTAATATAATCTTTTATTTGTTTTGTAGCCGAGTTTCCAATACATAATGAATATTGTGCAGTCTAAAAAATTCAAACTTAGATATACTTAGTTTTTGATTTATAATATTAATATAAACCAATTTTACATTCTGAAAGTAAATCCCGCTAGAACAAATTAATCACAAGTTCGTACCTAGTCGTTATTTACAACTTAACGTGGATTCGAACCATGGCACAAATAATTTGGTATTAGTGGAAATCGAAAACCTATGTACAATCTAAAGTAAAACTTCCAATTAACCACATCAAAACTACCTGTACTGTTATCGATTTATTTTTATTACCATAATATTATGAAATACAAAATTTATCTCAACTTTGTTAGAATTAATTAAATTTTTTGTACAATATTAAATAATAACTTTGTGTACAGAGTTAAAATGATTAAAATTTAAAACAAAACGGCTTAGCACGTTTAATTTAAATTAAAAAAAGTTACAATATCTGAATAAATCTAAAAGTCTAATTTTAAGAATTAGGATCTATTTAAATCGTTGAAACTGACAACCAAATCTCCGTATAAATTAAATAATTTTTTATTCAACAAACCTTACATAATCGTCGCTTTATACTATGAACCGGAATTCCATTTTCATGAAAAGAAACAAAATTAAACAAAATGAGTTACAATAAAAATACAAGACTCTTCGTTTAATTTTGGAAATAAAATGATTCTCAAGTCACTAAAGACTTTGTAGTATATACACATCAGTTGCCGATAGTGGCTTTTTAATTTGAAGAAGCTAATCAAGTACCTATAGTGTAGATAGTATAAGAGTAACCTGGCTCCAACTTAAAAAACAAACGAAGAAGGTGCACAATTTACAAAGAAGGGTGATGCGCAATTACGTCATTACAGAGCTCTGTTAGATACACACTTATTTTACATCGGTTTCAATCGATGAATAGTTACCATGGGTTAATCTGTGCATTATGTAGAGAAATCTCTTCGCAGTAATCTCGATGTCATCGATCGTTATACATAGGTTGAGAGTGCTGCTTCTACAAAAGATCGACAATCCGCTGTTTACTTTTTTAAAAATTTTAATAGCTCAATAGACCAGCATTTCAAAGGAGGATAAGCCTTCCTTGCCTCCTCCGACAAAATTATATTCAGTAATTAGAGTGTAGGTAATACACCGATGAACATGATTTTGAATCCGGGAGAAACATAGATCACATTTTCGACGTAAACCTAAACCAAACGTACACCACTAGAATTTAATATTAAAATTAAGCCTACCTATTTTTGTATCACTATTATAAGTTTTATGTTTACTTATTTTAATAAAATTAAGTTGCTTTTAATTAATTTTGTTCAATTAAAATTTAAAAACAGAAGTCTTTATCTTTTAGCAAAGATAAAAGTTTGCCATCTCTTTTGTATAATCAACCGCAAATTGTGTAGAAACTTAAAATTTGCAAGTTGTGCAACTTTTATAATTTAATTATATTAAAATTATTAATGTACCCATCCCGAAATATGAATAACAGCTATTTTTACAACTAGTTGCGAAGTAATCGAATTTTTTTTTATAAAAAGCATGAAATTTATCGGAACGTGGAAATTTGTAGGTCAAGCTAGACAATACACCAAGTCAGAGTGGATTCGATTAATATATCTGGCCAATAGCAAAATAACAAGAATTTTTCAACATCTGAGAAACAGGTAACTATGTAGCAAGAGAATTAGTGAGGACAAATCTGATACTTCGTAGATCAAATGGGTAAAATCCCAATTGCTTTCTAGGATCCATAAAGCAAACATAATGTGTTTAAGCACATAGTTATATTATTATAGCGAATATACCGAGTTCGTCAATTGAAATGATACCCAATTTAATCGTTTCTTTATTATCTGCCACATTCGAAAATTAATTTTACAGTAAACAGTTTAGTTTGTCTGTTATGACCATGGCTGAAAAACGTTGTGCGATAATAACTCTTCGATTATATGGAAAATCGAATATTCAAATACGCCGATTGCTATCAAAAATTAATTTAAATAAATTATTTGTGCAATGTACAATAAAACATTTTTTCCACTACTAGTCATTATAGGCTATCATTATAACTTAGCCAAGTGGCACCTGAAGTGACGTTTTTCAGACTATTGGTGCATAATTTTTTCATTGTACACTACTATAGTTAATAATGAATATATTGATATTTTTCTATAGTTTGGCGAACGTTTATAAGACAAATGTTGATAAAAAACGATTACTATTAAAAAAACACGATGAAGGAAATCGTAAGTCCACTGCAATCAGTAGAGAGAACGTTGAGAAGGAGCGACATCGGTTGATTAGAAAATAATCCCGCCGTGTAAACAAATTGGCACGGAGTCTCGGTATTACCAATTCCAGTGTTCGCCGTATACTTAAAAATAAAGCATAAGGTTTTCCCTGTAAAGAAAAGTAAACGACACGACGAAAAAAGTTACACTTGAAAGTGCGAAAGTGCTAATTCATATGTTCTAAAATGGTCGATTACCTAATTTGGCGGTCTCTGATGAGAAAATTTTCTGTGTTCAGAGTTTTCTGTGTTTCTGTGAAAACTATTCCGATGAGTTACAAGTTTCTCGGCGACAAGAAGCGGCTCAAGTGATTGCCGAGATATTAGAAAAGCATTTATCAAGACCCATTTGATCCTATAGATGCAGAAAATATTAGGAAAAAGCTTCTGGTGATTTCAGTAAGACTCTGATCCGTCACACAAAACTCGCACTGTACAAAATTACAGATCATTTCAGTTGAGCAATGGCCACCATACTCGAAGATTTAAATCCGCTAGAGTTCGGAATTTGAAAGTTTTTATATACAAAATTTACATTAATTTCTTTAAAGAAATTATTTTCGAGAGTATGACAGCTTTTAAGTCCGGAGTTCTTTCTTTACTTGTGCTCGTAGTGAAAGCCCAAAACGATTATATCATATTTCAATGAACATAAAAAAAATTTATAAAATATATTAAATTACAAAAAAGATGTAGCATTTTAAAAAGGTAATCTAATCACTTCAGTTGACACACCCTGTGCAGTTTTTCTGACTGATTTTTTGAAGTTCAATTTGTCGAAACTAATATTTCCCACGCACAAAATTATCAGGGCTGGTTAGTAGAAATCTATACATTTGACATTATTTACTTTTGGTAAGTGAGTAAGAGCTTAAGATCAAACGAGCGGTTTAGCTATTAAATTTAGGTAAATTGCTTTTTACATTTTTAAGATGAATTATTGTATTAGTTGTGGACTTCATATCCTATAACATAACATAATTGATATATATTTGTAAAAAAATAAATTTGGAAGTAATTGGTATTGCAATAATTGATTCAAAGTAATTAATGAAATCATTCGGTGGTAAAAATTGTTAAGTTAATTTTGGGTTTAAAGCATCCCTCGTAGTCAGGGGCCCTCTTTCCCGAAATTAAATGTTCTGAAATGAAGGCATAGAAAAGAGATTCTTTAATTTCTAACGTTCAAGGGTCCTGTCTCAGAAATAAAATATAGAAAAACATGATTATTATTAAATAGAACTGCTTAGATATCATAGGTATGGGTTCGATTTAATTTATGAAGTCATTCGGTGGTACAAACTGAAAAGTGAAATTTTGTATTTAAAACATGCCGTAGTATTCAATAAGGGGCCTCCGGATGGAGTAATTTATTATAGTAAAAAATCAATAATAATTTTTAATTTAATTTGTAGGTAAAATTCTTGACAAAATCGAAGTTTCAGAATTTTATTCATTTATTGTAATTTCATTCATTCAACAACGTCTGTTAATATCAGTGTAATATCAGTTAAAAAAAACTCATAAATAAAATTTACTCAGAGTTTCCGCTCTGCAATATTCAGCCAGTAATCACGCCAATTCACTACAGTATCATTTTTTTACACTTTTATTGCTAATGGTGATAATTTACGATATTGAATATATCTTAAAAACAGTATAAAATATTGAAAAAGCATTAAACGACGAAAAAGTTAACATTGAAAAAGTAAATAAATTGAGCAGACGAATCTAAAGAAATGAAACTGAACATTTATATTAAAAAATAAAAATTTCAAGAAACAGAGCTTCAAAATAAATTCATATCTTGAGATCACTTGACTAAAAGACTTGACTTCCTAAATAGATAAATAAAAAAATAAAAATTCAACTACTACATTAAAAATAATTTTTTTTTCTAGTAATTAAAGAACAATAAAATGTTAGCAAATATATAATAACATAAATTCTTTTACTTGTAGAAGTTGGTGCATTTTTGAGTGTTAATGAAATAAAATTATCGGTATTTTTTACATACATACATAATATATTAAAACAGATTGTAAATACCTACTTTCTATTTATAGATGTATATTTCATAATATGTAGCAAATTATAAATCAAGTTTTGAAAAAGTAGTAACAACCTAAGCTGAGCATAAAAAACCAATTTAGAGTATATCTCTGAAGATATATTACACAACAATACTCATACCTTGGGTAGGTGTGTGTACCTACCAACAAAATTTGTAAAACGCAATTTAAAATTTAAATTTTGATGTTTTTGTTAAAATATGTCTTTAAAAATTATTTATCTTAAAAACATTAATATAATAAATAACAGAACCTTTAAAATATCGTCAAGCTCGGCGTTAAAAATATTCCAACTAAGTTTTGTTTATTTTAATCGAAAATATAAAAACTTTTTTTAAAAATATACTTACTTTCTATTTTGCAATTTTAACCTTAATAATAAAATAAATAGCACGACTGAAACCCAGATTAAACTCATTCATTACTATTAAATTAGTTGTCGTTCTCTTTCATGAAGATTTTCGGATACAGAAATCCTTATTGCATGATTGGTTATCATATGACAGTTTCAGCAATTTATTAAATGGAAGTAATGTCCTAGAAACTTATTTAGGCCAAGTTATTTAGGATAACTTAATTTATCCTAAACCAAGTAATCAAAACTATAGTTTTGAGCCAGTCAGTGCAAATAAAGCAATAAAACCGATCAAGTTCCAACTTGACAAACTAATTCTCCATTATAATAGAATCGTCGCATTCGCTGATATCGCTAACAACCAAATTATTCAGAAAAAATTCTATAAGCGCATTTTCAGCCATATCACACCTCCTATGATATGGGATATTTTTGCATTTAAACTCAAGTTTCTCAAGTTAATTAGAGTAGACTGCAAAGCCCATAATGACAAACAAAGGAACTCTATAATTATATTAATTACGGTTTTTAAATATAGCCTTAAAACTTCCCTACCATCATATTTTAGGTATAGTTACACATAAAATACAAAACATTCGTTGCCGTTGTTTAAAATGCTCGCTCTCTTTCACCAACTAAATTGATTTTTAAAGCTTAGTCGATTTTAACAAAATAACCGACCTCGATCCAGGCAAACTGAAAAGAAAACAATGTATTGTATAATATATAAAGAATTATTATACCAGAAAGAACATAATTATTATGTTAATACAATTTATTTATGCTTTTTGGTACTTCACCATACACTAATTTTTATTTTTACTAGCATTTACTAGTAGCATTAATATTCTGCAGAAATCAATAGTCCGCAAACTTTAGCAAAGCTAATATTGATAACTGTATAACGTTGAAAGATATGCGTGCATCAAAGTCATTCTAAAGAATTGATAAACATTGGCTAAGGAGTAGATAAACAACATCAGAGTAATCAATCAAAAAATGTTACTTTAACGAAAACAAAGCGTTTGTCCTATCTAACACTCATTTAATAAATAATACAATTATTATTATAAATGAAGACAGATGTATACTTCAAATGATTCCCAAATAATATAAATGGAAAAATATTTCATCAAATATTTATTTCGGTAGTTACTTACTTGTACCTATCTCCAAAAGTATTATTTATATTATTTAAAATTATGATATTTAGCTACAATTTACATTAGTATACTATAATATGTATGTATTTAGTTTTTGTAATGCTTTTAGAAAATAACAAAAATAATTCCAAGAAAGAGTTTTCATAATAGAAAATTGAAAACCTCATTGAGTACTACTGTTCCAATAATTAGGTACTCTAATAGTAGTACTCTAAAGGTACATATGTAAATGGATATTTTTGAAAAATTATATACTGTGTAGTAACTAAAATGAAGTTTTATTCAATTAGTAAAAATACGAATTATTTAAAAAAAACTGCTTTCATCACGAAAGCCTTTTTCTATTAGGGAGGAAAGCTAATCGATATTTTATTATTTTACATCCTTTACCTCAAGTATAAACTTTCAACTAAGAAATTATTGAAAACTTTCATAAACCTAGTTTTAAATTTGTATACGGGCCAAAAAAGAGAAAACTGAACTTGTGGATAATTCCCAACACAGTATAGACTTTTTTCAATTCATAAAACTTTCGCGTTGCCGTTTCATCGAATTACAAAATGCAACAGAATTATTGAACTCAAAATTTCTTGCACTATTTTATAAATGTTTACACCATTAAAGAATAACAATAAAAATAATATAGGTATAATACGAATATTGCAAATTAATTAACTTGTGAAAATTAATATAAAATATTGGTATACAAATTAAAAATACACGAGAGAGGAATATAGTGCTAACAGTAATTATTATTAATTACTATTTAGCTTAAAATTAATTTTAAAATTATATGAAAGTAAACATTAATTTGTGTGCGACTTGAACTGTCTGAGACTTTAATTATTGTAATGTCAATATAATATTAATCGTGCTATAACTTCAACGAAACCTGTTGTATACTTGTTTGTATTCATTTATGTACGTATTACTTCAATGATAAAAAGTTGCGACTTGCATTCTAAGTGACTTAAAAAAATATCTTAAACGCTGAATTTTAAATTCATGCAAATTTAAACAAAAATACAATAAATTATTAGAATACCGCAAAAAGGTAACATAGAAACTGAAATACACAAAGGGTGGTCACTACGACTGCCGGTCATGGTGGGTAAGTGGGAAAATGATGGCATCCCAACAGTTTTGATTATTAATAATTAACAAACTAAGAAGAATTTTATCTTGAAATTTTATGATTGAATACTAACTTGTTGATTAGACCTACTATTTCCTAAATCTACTCAAGTCTCCATTAAAACTTATAGTTTTTACACGAAATTGAAACTTTCGGTAAAGAAATTTGTAGATATTTATAGTATAGTATTTATTATTAAATAAATAGCGAATAATTGAATATAAAATAAGTTTAAATACATTCGAAAATTATTTATATTGTAATTTTTGTGAACTTTTAAGGTAAAATATTAATAATATTATTAATTAAAAACCAACAAAAAGACGTTTCAAATTAAACTAATTAAATGTCAACAACCACAATATTATTAAACAGAAGTTCACTTCTTAATAATTTCGTATCTACTTTTTGCCTTGACAAAGACTATAAAATTAATTTTGTTTATTAATTTTATTGTAGAATTTTATGTCCGAACATTTAAGGTATATTTGAATTGGTTTTTGGCTAAATGTTAAGTATTTATCATCGTCAATGCTTAATATAACTAATAAAATGTTTATTAGTTATTAGTTATTATTTTTGAGTTTTTGTTCTAAGAACGCAAAGAAATCAAATTTAAATTAAAATGTTCTTTTTAAATTGAGCTTTTAATTTCAATTTTTATGTCCTCTTTTTGTAATGTCGAATTGTATTTTTGCTTAAATTTGCATGCATTTAAACTGCAACATTCAGACGAGTTATTTGTTTGGAAAACTGTTATGATTTGCAAATAGAGGAAAGGGTGGATTATTCGGTATGTTTGTGTAATTAAGGTTATATAAAATTTGCAGCAATGTGATATTATGTTGTATTCATGAAGCTGTGTGCCAACTTTAATATTTATTTCGCATACTTCCGCAGATATTAAGCAATTCAATTAATTAATAAACCTAATAGTTGAACTGGGTAATTTTGAGTATCTTAGCAATTTGTCAAATTTACTACTGGTGAGGCATATTCGCCCGAGAGGAGAAATTCTTCCGGTACCAATTATAAATAATGTGAAATATTACCAAAATAATACTCAATATTACTGAATAAAAATTAGTTTGTTTTTATACCTAAAGATAATGAAAAATATAACATTAAAATAAATTTTATTCTTTTTTACAATAATTATTCTTCAAAATATCAATATATAGGTATATTGTATATTGAGATAATTTTAGCTTGAATGGAAAAAGAATTTTTTTAATTGACGAAATGAAAAAAAATATTGACGAAATTTTGTAAAACATGCTAGCTATAAATGATGGCTAAATCTATCTCACTGTTAAATGATCCACGCTTTCCCCTACGTACTAATGATGCTAAACTCAACGCTGTTCAACTTTCTTTAACAAGCTTTTTAGTTATCATTAAAAAAGTATATATAAAAAGTGACCTTATTGTTGATATGGTGGTATCTGTTTGCTAGACTGGAGCTTTATTAACTTGAAAAATAACTTTATAGTTTGGTAAAGTTAATTTATAAAGAAAAAGCGCTCTTAGAAGTTTTGTGTGTATTTGGTGTAAATATTCGTATTGCTTAATTTGCTAAATATTCAGCGAATATTATTTTTTAACTTTAATTTTTGCTGATGATATAATTATTATAGATTATGTGTATACCATTTAACACTGATAATGATAGTAAAATAAAAAATTTAATTCAAACAAAATTTAAATCAATATCGACAGTCACCAGACATTTCGTGCGACACACGTCTTGTGATAAATCATGCTGTGTGGCAGACGTGCAAGCAGAGTTCTATCCAGAAAGCAATTTGGCAACTTTTTAAATAGTTAATTAAGTATATATTAAACGTTAAATATAAAATATAGAATAATTGTGTAGAACTTTTTTATTCAAAAGATATTTTATAAACCACACATATAGTGATATTGTAAAAATTACGCTATTATTTAGCGTAATGTCGTTGGTTTATTTCATGTAGATAACATTAAAAACATACATAATAATATGTAAAATTTAAAATTTTAATAAGAATAAAAATTAAATTAAGCAACGTAAAACAATTTTTAATATTAAAATAAGATAAATTAAGTTTCTCTCGTTAAAACCTTAATAAAATCGAAACCAAATATAAAAATTATTTATTTTCTACTCTTGAATTTGAATTTATAATTTAATTTGGCTGAGTGTCAGATTTTCTTTTAATGTATATAGTAGCGTCTTTTAAACTTCTCGATGTGTTGTAAATAAATCACTTTTACGCTGGTAAATTACTTTAAACATTAGTCAAGTACTTTACACCAGTACACCACTTTCAGCACAAATGCTCATAAAGTAGCTTATTACGAAATAAAATAACAGATATTGAAATTATATTTTACCGAACGGTAGTAGATTAACAATGACGTGACGATGGTAAATTTTTATTGATCATTTTGATTAATTTTTAATATTAGTCGGTTAAAATAAAATGAAGAAAATTCTACTTTTACAGTGTATATACTTAATATATATTATCAGAATTGTCTATCCCATTATTATGTACGTACATATTCCCAATAAGTTATTCTAATCTTTCATTTTCATCTCCGTTAATTTTAATAATACCCTGTATTATCTACATAACGTGTATAGTCGTTTTTCTTCAAAAATCAATATAAAAGAGACTAATAAAAGGAAAAATTGGATTGGTAGTAAGCAACTAAATTTTGTATGCATGCAAAGGATAATATGGAATAATAATAATAGGAAAATAGTTATGGTTTAGCACGCTATTTAGCTCTCCCCACATTAAGTTTCAGTACTTATTATCGGTACTTATCTCTAATCTACAAATAACAGTCTATAAAAACGGTAAGTAAATCTAGCAATATTTCAATTAACCGTACACTAAACATTTTTAATGTGCTTGAAAAAATCTTCATCGCTGCTTATATTAATATAAAAAAACTATAAATCTGCAATCCGAGTTTTAAGATACAACGAGCAGTTTGAATATTCTTTTACAAATACTGTTAGTAACGGCATTAATAATACTCGACACAGTGATAACAATTAATTTATTGTAACCTCCAGTTTATTGTAGAATATGAAGCACGACATAAGCAAATTGAATAAAATCAATTCGAGGTATGTACTACCATAATCTTGATATAATCATATTAGCTGATGATGTTTTTAGTAATATTCTCCCAAACTAGATTTGATGTGAGAAGTAAATTAGATCTTTATTTACATTTCATTGTCGTAAATATATCAAACACTTAATAAACTAGTCTCTATCTTTATCTTGCATCAACGATATATCTCCATCATTTATCCTAGAGAAGATCTACCCGTTCTCACATTATGTAAAAATACATTGATCCTCGAAATTTACGACGACCAATATACTGTCTACTGAAAGTCTACGCAAATGTCTGGCAATTTTAATTTATTTTTTAATTCTTCCCTTAATCTGATAACTGATATTGGGATATCGAAAACCTTTACAATATTCCCTTTAAACTTTAAAAGTAATTATAGAGAAAAATAAATTAAAATCGAATGTACAAACAGTTCACGACTTATTTTCATTGAAATGTGCGGAATTAATGTTAAAATAGCAATTACATATTTGCATGCATTTTCAGTATTGTTTATTCTAGTATAGGTTTAAATAAAAATTTAAATGATAGTTTCCCTTTAGTCTAAACATACCATTCATAAATTACTCACTCGTAGATATTTTATTTAAATGTGAAATTTAAAGCCGTAATTATTAAAATAACTACTTAGCCTTTGAACTTCTATCCATTGTCTAATGTTACAGTAATATTATTTATTACTCGATAAGTTGATATTATAAGCCAACTCAAATTTTTTTACCTTTAAAGAATATAAACTGAAATTACCTTCAAATTTAACATTTTATGTTCCATAAATGTTTACATAATGAAATTATAAATTCTGTTTATCTCTTTATAAATTTGTTTGGCAAATTACCACATACATTATAAACACGTAAAATGAAAATGAAAGTAGGCTTAATTTCATTTTCTATATGAAAGAATATAATTTTTGTGAAATGAACAACATGTCAAACAATTAAAGTGTTTTTACAACATTTTTTCAATTACGATAATTATATAAGTAATTAAACTATGTAAATAAGCAATGCAAAGACATCATAATTATAGTTAAATCGGCACTATAATATTTATTTTTTCTGATCTATGAAAAGATTCATCCAAACATAAAACGAATGGGCGATGGGGGTAATCTTGTCGTAGAGAAATTTCCCGGTGGACCGGTAGTTTACAAGCATTTTCAAGCAAAAGTAACACTTTTCTTGTGTAGGAAACATGTCTGAATTTTAAAAAAAATTACTTACGGCGCACAGTGGCTCATTTGAATGACAAAAATAGAATTTAGCTATTTGCATTTTAAAATTTTAGGGGAATTTAAGTGGTTACAATTTAAATTTTTAAACTAAATATATTTTTAATTACTTCCTCAAAAACCACCCACTTACCGCTTTTTGAACGTATTTTTAACAAATACTTAGAGCTGATTTAGAAATTTATAGACCTTTCGTTTTCTAAAGCTTGAAAAAGAAACACTGTACGGCGCTTCTGAATTTTTATTTTCACATCAGTAAAATACATATTCTGAATAAATAATAACCTTTGACATATTATTTAGCTAAAATTTTACATTTACAAATTACTGCCAACTTTGTAGATAATTCATAAATATCGCGAATGAAAGTTGTTAAATTTCATGCAGAAAAGCAATTTTCGCTTAGAAAACAAATTTCAAACATCTAAATTATTGTAACAATACTTTTGAGAGTGATTTAGAGTATATTACACAAGAGACTTAAGTGCATTTTTAATCCCGAGTGTAAAGTTGATTTATAAAGCAATCACACGAAGTACATCGGATAAAAGGTATTTCCTTACAACTAAAAATAAAAATTATTATTGCAAGGAAATACCTTTTATGCAATATACAAATTTGACATTGTACTGGGAGACCCTCAATTTAAATAACACGAAGGATTAAGACACTTGAGTCCGGTGTTACATCCTTTACTTTATGCACCCACATACAGAGTTTTTTTGTAATAGACTATGCATTTTATTATTTAAATATAATCTCGAAAATTAAGAAAACATGTTTTTATTAAAATATAGGTGCCCATTAAGAATTGATAAATAATAAAATTTGGTTTCCCCCCTAAATGTTAAATTTACATTGAAAACAAAATTTATCCATATCGGAAGGATTTACTCATGAAGGACAAGTACATAAGTAAGGAAAGAATATAAAAGCTTTTGGATTATTTTACTTTTGAAAAACTTTCATATTTTTGAAATAGTATCGATAAAAAACCAGTGCAAAAACGAAATTCTGCATAAGCCTTTTTCTATTTAAAAGATTTTCAACAAAAACTTGGATAAAATTGAAATATTTTCTGCAAAATTTATTAAATTGCTTATCATCATCTTCATTCTTTATAACGTCAACTGCTGAACATGGTATTTTTTGTTCAATAAAAATGCATTTGATTAATACCAGTACACTAATCTTTCAGTTTGTAGATTCGAGTTATCCTACAATTTTCAACAAATGAACTAAACAATAGCAGAAAACCAATTATTTCATATTTTTCAAAACTAAAATAATTGCTTTCACGAAAAGTAAATCTTTTAGTTTTTATATTGAATGACATAAAGTTAAGTATTTTTTATGTTGCTTTGAAAGAAAATCTTATTTTCTTATAAATGTATATCAAAATATTTTAAAAACTTTTGGTTCAATTTTCAACTCTTGAAAATGACACGAGCTTTAAAGAATTTCTATTTATTGTAAAAAAATTATTTTTATTTAACTTTTTATGGAAAAATTAGAAATTACATTTTTTTTACAAATTAAAATATATATTATGTAATTATAACAAATCTTGTACTTTACTTTTTCTAAAAAAAAAAGTAAAATTAAAACATCAATATAATAATTCCATTGTATTCTAGAGAGATCTAGCATGATCAGTGTTTATTTTGTGTTCCTGAGAAATGACTAATTTTTACACAAATTTTTAAAACGATACAAATTGATTTTACTTATGGTAAAATAAATAAGCAAAATCTTACAGATACAGCATGTCCGAATTATGAAGTTTTTCCAAATAACAGACATCTCAACAATCAAAATTTATCAACGTTTGTGAAACGGTGGAAAATTGAATTAAAATTTACTCTACTCATGTAAACTCTCATTCCTGAGTATTTCTAGGTGTAGGAAACGATTTTAAAAAAAATTGAAAAAAATCCCGATATCGTCTGTCGAACGATTACACTGCAAGAAGGTAGAAATAGATAGTAAGCTATCGTACCGTGTAGGAAATTTTGAATAATCAGCTATTGAAATTCTAATACGTGTTCAGGTCTACATGATTTCCATTTGTCAATATTTTGGTAATCGATAAAAGCATCACCCACAGTGTGTGATGTTTCCGCCAATAGAATATTGTGTAATAATCGAAAATTAAAAATTAAGAAGTAAAATAAAATACAAATGCAAATAATTGAAACAATAACAGTAGATAATAAAAATTAAACCAAAGTTAAACAACTTATCTATTGATTATTTTAAGAAAGCTGACACCAGAGAATTATAATAAACATAGAAGCTCGACGTAATTCAAGAAATTATGGAAAATTATACAAATAATCAAAAATAAAAAAAAAAGACAGAATTTATATTAATGTTTTTGTAGTGTTTACACAGGATAAAATAATAAGTAATAATTGTAAATAGGTTGTTTTCATTTCATTAGAAAAAAAAATTAATAATTTTGTTTTCAATATTATAAAAATACATAAAAAAAGGGGGATGAGGTAGATAAAGAGCATTAAAATAATATTATAAAATCAACACAGTTTTAAAATAGCTTAATACTGAAAATATTGTTTAGAATTACAATGTTTTAAAATATTTGAAAAGCTGTTTCGCACAAAAAACCAAATCCTTGAACTAAATAATTGTAGGTACTATGAATTATAATGCTTACTAAATGAACTGAACATAATTTACAATTTATACACTTATTGCAATGCAAAATATTTGAAAAAAGCATTTTGAAAGTGTAAATTTATCTTTTCTACACCGTATCTACTTACGCATACTTCATTAATTCAAAATTTCATCGTGAACTGGAGATCAATAGATTTGTACATATTTTATACTAAAGTTATACTTATAACTACATAAAGTTATACTAATGTTACCACAAAATTAGTAACCTACTTCTAATATAAATAATTATCATAAAAGAACGCAATTGCAGGAGGAATCCAACATATTTAATACTAAAACTAAAAAAATTACCCTTACCAGATTTGTAACTTAAAAAGAGAAACAAAGAATATTATGGGTACTTTTAGCAGAAATGATCATCCAAGACAATCGCAATAAAAAAAAATATACGTAATTATTATATAAAAATTTTCAAGTTTAAAAACAAACTTTTAAATTTGCTCCAACAGACAGTGCACCAGACAGTACAGCTTTATGTAGTATTTCATATTTTTTATTACCTTGAAGAACCTCAAGCCTCTCGGGCTGTATGTCTACTTCTAATCCCAGAGACCGGGACTAGAATGAACCATAAAACTTAGATATATAGGTTTCTTATATTCTTAACAAGCTATTTAGTATGCAATTTATTTAATTTTTCAACTTAATGAAAAAGTTGCTATGAAACAAAACTTATGTATGCTTGTTTTACATTGAATCAAAAATAATTTGTTTTTAAATATACATCAGACCCGTACAAAGTTACCCTATAAAACAAAAAATCAACAAGCTAAGCAAATAATCAGTAGTTGAAAAATTTTGAATAAATTTGAATGTTATTGTGTTTGTTTAGCTTATTACTCACTTTTGATTTTATATTCATTTTCACCAATTATAGCGAAACATTTAGTTATAAAAAGAAATAAGAAGTTATGTATTATTATTAATTAAAGTTATTAATAACAGTCTTATGAAAGAGTGAAAAATAAATTTAAGTTATACCTACAATTTGGTTTTCCTGTTTCAAGGAAACTTTGATACTGTCATGCCGTCAGCAATTTGTAATAAATCATGCAATTTCGTGTCATAGAAAAATATTTAACAGCAAAGTTACTAGCATCTATCATAATTCAAAAACTTCAAGTAAAACCTATATTCTTATACTTATATTACACCAACAGACGTTTTAATAAAAGTTACGATTAAGTAAATATACATATTTATGACGTCAAACAATATTGATTTGTCCTTAAATATACTCCTTTTCGATATAAACCATTCAATTCGTGTACTCAAAATAAAACAGTAGGTATCGAAAAGAAATACCTACATCAAATTCCATTTGACAAAAAATCCATTTTAACATAATCTTACCTTAAAATCAATATATCCATTTTTATCCATATCAAATGTTCGAAATACGTGATCACAAAATTCTTCAGCATTACCGGAAGGGAAGAACATCTTATACATGTCTACAAATTTAGCTGGTGTTAGTCGACCATTCGGACAGTCTTGCTGTAACAAATATATCAACTTAATTATGCACAACAAAATTATAATACGAGTTTACCAACTTAAAGAGTAAATTTTAAGTGAACGTAAATAGAGATACTGTTTCCAATTCAATTTAAAATACTTTAAGTATGCAAGATTTTAAGATGTCGGCCGCAATTTATATTTAATACGATTAAATGTTAGTAGAAAATAACTAACAAGTCGGTCCCGGGGTATCGGAAAGTAATCATTTTCACAATACTTTGAACCTTCAGTCTCATTTATTAAATGCGGGCGGTTGTGTAGAAGCAACTACCTAATCAAATTGTATATTTTTTACAGTTACTCGATTAACAAATTTTAAATAAAAAAAGAAATCAATTCAATTTCACTTTTTAAATCTCAAAATTTAATGCCAACATAGAAATGAAAATATGATTGCCACTCAAATTGATAGTCGACGTTATACGTTAGAGACGCCAAGAAAGCGAGCCTGCACTATCTTTTTTATATCAAGTACACATTTTAACTTTTAAAAGTATCAATACGTTTAAGTATGTAGCAAGGACGAAACAGCTTTAGCAAAACTTGCTGACGCCATTTAGAAAACATCCATCCTATTTAAAACCCACTTACGGTTTAGTAACAATATAAGCTTCAAAAAAGAAATTTCAGGATTTTTCATGGTAATTGCCATTTTGACAAAAACTTAATGTCAAATGTTAAAATATCATGTTAAATATTTTTGCGTTGTTCATTACATTTTATATTTTTATAAATTATTATTTATGTAGTAGCGAAAGTAATAATAAAAATCAGTAAAAATTATAGTCCGGTAACAAGTAGTACTTATGTAAAACAAGTAAAAAAAAGGTCAAATAGGTTAAACGAAAAACGCTCATTATTAATTGTCAAATTAATTTCTGCCAAACCGAAAACGCTATTATTTTACTTGTACCTTATGCACGTGATACAAAAATTTGAAGAATCGATTTTTTAAGTTACATATTACACCCTAACATACGGAAATAACATGGCGAATATTTAATGGACGAAAGTAATTCATGTTTTATGTCATTAATTTCCAGAATATTACAAAAATTTCAAAATATATTTAATTAAGTATTTGCAATTTCACACAAAGTTGAAATATCTATAATAGGAAAAAAAAGGTTCGTTTACTCATTGGAATAATGCTTAAAATGAAGATTAGATTATGGGAATACTGTAATTTTAGTCTTTATTTTACACGATATCGAAATGAGCAAATCAATTACATTTTTCGTATTTTTGAAAAATGTTTGTAACGATCTAGTAATATACGAATTATTCAATATAATAGCACTGAATATATTGTTCTTAAGATTCCTGTTTCCCATTGTTATATGTAGATAAGAATGAAAGTAATATCAATCGAAAATAAACATTTTACACAAAGCAAAAGATAATGAGGATATTTTGAGAGGATTTGTTCTACATCAGTTAATAGTTCATAAAATAATTACTGTTTACTAGTATTAAGTACTCACATCATCCATACTCACGAAGAGTAATATTAAGTTTACAAAAGACTACATTTCTTCGAAAAATTTTCTATAAAACCAATTGCAAACTAAGTACACTGTACTATTTTCAACACGTCTAACATTTTCAGATAGCAAAATGATATTACAACAATAAAGAAGCTTCAACTCCTAAAATTAATGATACTATTTTGAAACAAAACTTGAAAAATAAATATAAGAGAAGTTACTTTCAATTATGGTACCTTTTGTCACTAGTATATTATTCACTCCTTTACAGTTTCAAATCTTTCAGCTTTTCTCTTTGTATTTTCACAATTAAATATTTCAAGTTGGTTGTCCCCTTTCCAACAAAATTCTGTTTTTAATTAAATTTATTTTGCTAAATCAAAAGAATTAAAATTCTATCTACAGATAAATACAACATTCCCTACTATATAACGTGACCCGTCCTTAAAATATAACCACTATATGATGGTACCGCTTTCTAAAAAAAAAAAAAAAACTAAACCATTTTAGTGTATTCTAGTACAATATCTTTAATCTTAAAGATTTAGAAACCAGACTAAATAGTATTTTCTCAAAAATCTTTTATTAATCTTTGCAATAAAAATTTCTCAAAAATCTTCGAAAGAAGTAGCAAACGACTAATGAGGTGATTAAATATCGTTTCATCTGGTAACTTTCCTATCTTATCCGTGCCTTCGTTCTTTAAAGAAACGCAACTTCCAAACAGAGTACTATTAAACAAGAATATTAACCATATCAAATATTTGGAATAAACCAAAAAATGCACAAAAATTTTTTAGAACTAAAATACTTTACCATACTTTTCTGTATTTCCGTTGATAAATATTTAAATTTTCTCGTTTCTCTTTCTAGTTCATCACTTGATGATGCCATAGTATGGTGAAAACGTTTGCGATAATAATATATACGGTGTATTTATATAGTGTTAACTTAAACATTTTAGTTCTAAAAAGTGTTTGTGCATTTTGGTTTATTCTGAAAATTTGATATGATTAATATCGAGTTACACTACCTAAACCACTTATCTATTGACTATTATAAGAATATTAACATTTATACACCTCCTGAGCGGCTTTAGGAATAATAAAGTCATTATCCTGGTGCTTTTTTAGAACTTGTGTTCTGAATAATTAAAATTAATTCTATAATTTTAGAAGGCTCGATTACTATTGCAAAATATAAAAAATATTAGATATTGCTAAATAAACTCTAACAGAAAAATATAACCACACCCTCACACTAAAGTAACCCTCACTCTTTAAAAAAAAAATTAAAAGCATT
Organism: Cantharis rustica; assembly: GCA_911387805.1. Lineage (NCBI taxonomy): Eukaryota > Metazoa > Arthropoda > Insecta > Coleoptera > Cantharidae > Cantharis > Cantharis rustica. The sequence goes on from OU426877.1 coordinate 95,466,896, forward strand.
TCCCAATCCAATTGTAGCCATCAACCGACTTGATTCATAAATGTAGAAGTCTCTCAGAAATTCGGGTACAACTTTTAATTTAATTATGTTGAATCAACGATTAAGATATCTGGTTTTAAATATTAATTATATCTCAACTTTTTTTCATTCGTTGCTTAATTATCATTTTCATGAAACCCATCAAATCTTTCTAAAACTTGACTACTAGTTATGAGTGGTTGTTTTGAAATAATTTGGTTGTTTAAATTAAACCATTAAATATGCTGTATGTTCAGATTAAAACGTGATTGATACATATATTATTCTCGTGGGATTTCTTGAGACAGTTGAAAATGGGTGCGTAGTCGTTCAAGCTATATAAAGGATGATGGTATCTTATAATATGTTCCTTATCGTATGATATCGTGTGCTGTCTTCTTTCCCCTTCAGCGCATTAAACGCCAAGGAAAAACCGAGAAGCTGAAACCAACGGCCGTAAAATTTTTATGCACAATACGATTAATCTTATGATTAGAGTAAAAACCTGTTAGTTTGATTTATTCTTAAAAAAATGTTTAATTACCCAAGAATTTCAAAAAATATTTAAACTTCTGTTAATATTCCAAAATAGTCGAAAAAGTTTTAATATTATAATATTATGTAACTAAATTTTTTTATTTTATAAAAAACTAGAAAACTTTTCAATATAAAATAAAATTAACTTTACCCTTATATTAAACTTTGTTCACCAAAGAAAGTTAAGGCTAAATTACTTTTAAGTTTTGAACTATTTTTATTTAACAGTGCAATGCTTCCTCGATCCCTTAACTCCAAATTTGCAGTATCGGTAGTTCAATTACTTGAACTAAGTAGTAATATATTTTACCCCCATTAAAGAGATTATTAGATAACAAGGTTAATCATCTTATTAAATTCTTAAAAAACTACCCTTAAGCTTACTTAACTTTTCAGTCGACGATGCCCCGTGAATTGTCAAAACGTGCAAATGTCACCGTCCATGAAAATTTTCAACTTTGTAACAATGTACTATTTTATAATAAACTGAACAATAACTTTAATTATTTCTTTCAAATAAAAAAATATTTTGGATACCCCCCGGGAGAAGCTTCTCACTCCCGGTAGGAACCATTATTTTAAGTTAATAATTTATTCTGAAATAAATATGAATTACATTATAGTCTTAAATTATTAAATTTTTTATTTTAAAAATTTTATGATTAATTATGCAGTAGTTCGGTTACACAATAATTCCAGTAACTAAGATGAAATACTATACTAAAAATACTATATGAGTTTTAACATAAAACTCTAGAAAACCTTTTAGAAATATAAAATAATGGTATCTGCATTATAAAGCAAAAGGAAATGACAAGCTAATCGTAAATGACAAGGTAATGAAATTGAGTGTAAGTCTGAAAAGCAGAATTTCTACTTTCTACTTGTACTTCAATAAATATAAATCAGATTTCTGAAACGTTTGATCTACAATAGTAAATTAAAGCATATACCTTTAACTGAATTTTCTTATTTAATTTTTATATAAATGCATTACATAATAGTAATCGGCGCTATTGCATAAAACAGAAATATCTTTTTACCTAACCATTTTATATTACAAAAGAAATTCGTATATAATACAAAAAAAATTCCGTATTGTGTAGGATATTTGGTTATTCGTCATTCATCTAATTTTTAAAAGTAACAATCGGCAACTGAAGTCTTTTATATATTGTCAACCTAATTCTATACAAAATGCATCGTTCTATATTATTCTGTAAAATATAAATATAAAAATGCAAAGATATATATTTGTAACATAATATATTATATTATATCATAACCTTATAACTATAAGGTCTATACCACCCTAAGCACGAAATATCTGAACATTTACTTACATCATTTCAGTTTCCTTTTCAAATTTAGAAAAGAAATACAATAACTTACAAGATATCTTTCTTGCAGCTTTAATTTCGAAAAGAAATAATTGATATAATAATTAATTTAAGTTTAACAAGATTATAATTTATTAAATACTAAATCTTGTAAGTGGTAAACTTCTCCACAGAAAGCACAGATATAATTTTACGATTACAACGTATCTATGGAAATGAAAATGATGTAATGTTTACCATCAAAACATCCTTTTGAAGATCGCCGGTAGCAGATTTCTCTTTATCTCAACATTTTGTGCCCCACAGTGCCATTAATACTTTATAAACCGCAAATGTAAATTCAATTTCTATGTTATAGTAACCTATAAATACTGGCAGTTTAAAAAATACTAACGCAATTAAACTTAAAAATATTGCACGGTAAATTTTATTTTACATTAGTGCTTGGCATTATATAACTCATACCGGATAGTGTAATTTTGCATAAACATAGAATTCTCTTTCATTGGTGGAGGGTGGGTTACATATTTCAGAAGTCCTTTATAAGAACATGATATCACAGTAGGTATTTGCACAAATTATATGTTCTCTTGCGTAAAAAAAAATTATAATTTAAGGTTATTGCCAGTGTCACCTTACATATTCTTAATGTAACAATTAGGCAAATAGAATACTTTTCAAGTGTAGTTTCACATTATATAATGATATAAATGCTGCAAACGTTACTTAAACTGCGTCAGTAAACCATTATTTATAAAGATAGCGGTAGAATATAAATCGCTAATTATTCTATATTACTTAAATTAATTATAATTTTAATTAAGCAAGGAGGTAAATAAGTTTATATTACATTAATCGCCACTTATACATTACATGATTTTTTTATAACATAAACCAGTCAATGTCGGTTATTGCAAACAGTATTACAATCGATGTCTTTTAGAATCAATTTCCAAGAACCCATTCCAATTTACGATTGTTTAAGATATCGTTTATTAAATACCTACCTAAGTTATTTATTAGAATAACTAAATAATTATTCCGATATTCGAACTGCTATTTCTAAAACAAGAATTAATATTTAAAAAAAATGTAGTTACAATAACCGATCTCCTGTAATCCTTACCAGACAAATTAAGTTTTTTACGAATTTTTAATAATATAGCGTGTTTCTTTTCGAAATAATAAAACGTGACAGCGTTCACGTTATTATTATCAGAATAATTAAGGGTTTTGTCTAGTGCTATACGGAGTAACTCAAGTAACTAATTTACTTCCAGAATTGTATAAAAATTAAATTAATCTTAAAATATCTGTTTATGAAAACACGAACAAGAGAAAATTACTTTTAGTCATCGGAACATTAAAATCGGTAATGTTAAACAACTTTATTACTGAACTTTACAATATATGTATATATGCAAATAATAATATACTACAATTAAGTTTTGCAAACTTCATGCGCATGTAGACGAATCAGAGTTGATCATCTTTGGTAGGTTTCGATGAAAAGTGCGCTCTCAGACATTATCAAGAAAAAAGTATAAAAATACTATAATGTCCAACTACGAGTAAATTAAAATACTATTATAGACAGTAAAAATGTATACTCTGTACGTCTATGGAATTAATAAGGGTACAAGGAATTCTAGACACGCGTCAATCGTAGGACATTATAATACTGAAAATATCGTACATCATTATAGCATGCCATTAAGAGAAATAGGAAGTTCTCTTAAGTGAATCGCTATTAGAGCAAAAGCTTTCAACGTTGTATTGGCGCTCTTCCTAAACATGTAGGATTAATCATACCAAATTGACTATAACATTTGACTGATCTCGTTTAGTATACCTATACATAATATATCTACTATTATAAATAGACAACATAAACCCGATTCTTCAAGACAACTAGGTTATTTACCCTGAGTTTGTTACATAAATCTTACCGTGTACTTTATATTAAATCTACATAATTAAGGAATTTATTGTTTAATCAGCGTCTTCAAAATAATCACTAAATCCAAGCCTTCACTTGCCGCTAAAACGTGGCAAGATAAAGTTTAAACAGAAATTTAACGAAATGAATGGTAAAATTTACCAAATATTATTTGAGTCCAACTTAAATATGAATATTTTTTATTAGTTAAAGTAATCCTACCATAAAGGTTTGTAACAAAAGTAGATATCACTGAAACATAACTAATTCTTTCGGTGAAAAATAATGACAACCTTAAAACTACACAATATTGCAAAATATTGACAATACAAAATAAGCCAATACGATAGCACACCGCTATAGAATAATTCTTCTCAAGTTATATCTTTACTGTTGCCATAAGAGCGTCATCATCATCAATTTTTTCCCCCGAATATTCTGTTTCGCCTTTGGAAATAAATAAAATCCTTGCATACTAGATCAGGAGCTATGGTGAATACTACATCTTTTCAAATCCAACTTTATAAATTGCGTTCACAGAAATCAAGCTTTTGTATACAGAAGAGTTGTCTTAATGAACCAGAATTCCGCGTGACAACTTTGCTTATTTTTTAAATTTTGCTTTCATGCAATTTGCATTTGCACGAACGCAAAATAATTATTGTCCGATATTAAATTCAGATAATACAAAATTTATGTACGAACATAAACTATTAAATAAATTAGTATTTCTATCATTAAATTAAATATAAGAAAGATCTCGAACACAATTTTGTTTCGGTGTCAACTAACGGAATACAAATCTTAGGAAGTTCAATACTTTGAAATTGAATGTTTTTCAAACAATGAATCTCGATTTGTCAATTTCGGCAAATCGCCTGTCAATAAATAACAAAAGAACAGGAGAAGTCTCCCGATCCATGTACAAAAAATATTGTAAACCCCTCGTACATTAAAAATATCTACATTGAACAATTTTATTTATACAATTTACAATGCAACATTGTCGAATGAAGCTGGTAATCATCGTGAAGGTAAATGGTTTTTCCTAAAGAAAATTACAATAATGTAAAACCGTAGTTATGTATCTACGTAACGGTTTTATGTGTTTTGTCAACCCATTCTGTATCCTGTCGATAGCTCTTTAGTGTCAGTTGGATCCTCTCGAATTTTATATTCTCAAATTCGTGCAAAAGTTGTTATTTATCTCAAAAAGTACAAATCATTAAATTTTTTAATGATTTTTAAAATTTGTTTTTAAAATTTTTTTCAATTTTAAATAATTTTGTTTTACATCAACCAATTATAACGATTATCATTAGTTCTGAAATACAGAAATAGTATATTACATATTATCAAGGTGAAGATGAAGCCTTGACACCAGCCATGTATATTAATTTAATTACAATTAGTTACAACAATTAGTGAATAACTATTAAAAATACGTGCAAATTTTGTCCACAACTACGTTCTGATCGATCAAATTTTTAGCGACCTGAAAAATTTTGATTTCGACGTTTTCTACCAACTTAAAAAAATACGACAACCGATGGAGTTCTACACCAATCAAGATGAACACCAATCGCTAGGAGGTTATTACTACCAATATTATTATGATTAATAATAGAGTCATTATTAACTTTTGTAGTTTTATTTTTATTGCATATTTTAAATCAAATTCTCGGGTCGGGAAGAAAGCACTTCTCAACCGATGAGAAAGTTCAAGTAAAATTTAGTAATGGATAGATAACTGACTGATTGTGAATAAACATAGGAATTTTCAAATTTTTATTTTGGTTTAAGAATTTATATGCATTAATACTTCCGCAATCGCAATCGAGATCTTCCAGTTTTTTTAAATATATTTAAATTAAATATAGTACCTAATAGGTCGGAACAAAAATCTTTCTTTAATTATTTACAGATTCAAGACAAGATTCCATTTTATAATTTTATAATACCTAAAGCATCATATTTCGGTTATATTTGAAGATTATAAGACCAAAAATCTGCAACCATGATTATTGATGCGCACACCCTTTTATATTATGATGATAGGTTCACTAGTTACCATTTCTAATAAATTAAAACCACTTCTTTGAAATAATTACGATCTATTTCTTGAAATATACTCCTCTATTGAAACGACCGTTTTTCTAGAATCTATCGACCAATGTTGGAAGATTTCTGACCCCATGTGGCCAGCATTAAGTTAACTTCATATTAAAAGCATTTCATGTAAAGTACGAATGACATAAGATTACAGTTTACTTCAACTAATGAAAATGGACGTATTATATGTTTTAGAAGAGTCTTTCCAATGCTTTTCAGATCGCCAACGCCGTTGATTTTAAGTTATTTCTACCCAAGTCAAGCAAATACTATAAAAAACGAATGAACATAAAATCTAGTCTGTTGCATTAGAATGTAAAAACCTACATTAAAGCCTTAGAATAAAAAATAGCATACGACATTTGGACGAAAAAGTGTTAATCCTTGAAATGTACTGTATTATTTTTAATTTTTTTCAAAATCACTGCATAAGTATATTTTTCGTACAAAAAAAACCAAATTAGCTTCTGGTGAAATATTCACAATTATTTACATAATTCAACCATTAATCTACAATTAGGGATAAAAACCATTAGAAAATTTTTATATAACAGAATAACTTATAATTATGTATAAAACTAGTAGGTACAAGTGGGAGTATCACTGTAAGTTGAAAGATTAAACAATAACTACAATCGGTACAACAGATTTCCAGAACTTGATAGTTTCAGTAATATAATAAACATAATACAAATAATAATTATAATAATATGTTGCAATAATTATTTGTATGGTTGAATCCACGATTTTTTTATTTGGTAGTTGCACCAAAAATTATAACTTAAAATTTAATAAAGATAAGTTACGTTTATTTATTTAATTTATAACTCGAAATCCTTTGATTCTAGACGATACGGGGTTATAACCTAATTTGTAGATGAAATTCTAATCCATTAAGTCTAAAAAACAATAATATCGGAGCTATGGCGGTTTGAAAGCAGAAATTCAAGAAATTGCTTTAAAGGGAGGTTTACTCGAAAGTTTGCTTCTGTTTATATAACTTTTTTTAATTTCGTATGAATTTAATGTTTTGTTTAGTAGAATAGTAATAAATTTAATTTTACTATTTTGTATTTGTGTGTTTTCTTATGAATAAAGGCGCATTAATTTTAGCAGCCCAGGGGCGTCGTATATCTTAGAACGGCTCTGCCGTTGAGTGCCTGATGTGGCTCCGTTATCTAACAATAAGCAGGCAGAAAAAAAAGGAATTAATTTATCATTGTTTTTTTTTGTTATTGACATTGTGTTATAATTACGTTTGTACGTTGACAGTTTTTTTGACTGTTTGTAAATATATCATATTACTCCCCGAATTGGTTTATGGCTATATTTTTTTCTCCATTCTCTCTCTCCCAGGACATTCTATTTTGTGCTTAGCAATTTCCAAGCTCCATCAAGCTCTGGGTGTTCGTTACCAAATCGCTTGGCGCCACCGGTGTACCAACTTAAATACTACCAGAAAGCGTTATAGAAATAAGAAAAAGCTTTGAGTTAGCTTGTGAGCAAATTATTTTTTTGTACCTCCTGAAACGGTTGATTTTAAGACCCCGTCGACCCCCGTCGACTAATCTTCTAAAATACTATTTAGAAGATTAGATGTCACCCCCATTAATTGGTACAAGTTCACTTGAAAATATATTTTTTATAAATACGTCATTAAATATTTATACTTATATACTAGAAGACGGTCACGGCCTGATGCTTATGTGCGTCGACTGCTAAGCCCAGCTAAGCCGATACGTTCGATTCGATCCCGGGCGGAGTAAAACCTTTATTCTGACCGTCTTCCCTCGGCAAGCAATAGCAAATCACCGAAGTATTTGCTAAAAGAACCCGTCTAAAATTAAACAAAGAAGGCGTCACCAAGCCCTTAAAAACAAGGCAAAAGAGTTATACTTTAATTTTTTTATATTTTCAATTGTCTGTTTTCTCCTGTATGGTATAAAAAATAAATCATTTAAAAAGCCTTCTTCGGTTCGCCAAATAGTTAGTTAACTCATAGTTAACATTAAACAATTATCGTCCGCTACACTGGCGATGTTTGTAAAATGCGTCATTTCATTAGTTAATACCAAAAAATTGTGCACTTAACTGATCAAACACACCAATTATTTAGAAACTTTTAAAATGATCAAAGGATAATTTCTACAGAAATAATTGCTTTAATAATTATTATTTTTATGGCAATAATTTTTCGGTGAGTTTTAACTCTAGATTGATAAATTGGGTTATCAGCTAGGGCCACGCTTGCAAAAATGCTCAGCCCATTGCAAGCGAGGCACTGGTCTAAGGGTAATTTTTTGAATGGTCGATTAAGTTCCTATTCGGCTAAGCAATGGTTAACGAAACAATTCAAACAATGAATAGCGGACATAGATTTATTGCGTAATCGTTGATTTGCCTTGAACATGACTTTAAAAATACCAATTATGAAAAATCGTCTTCTGTACTATTTTAAAAACTAAATATTTCTTTCGAACAAGTTAACTATTTATTGCTGTTTGACTAATATTCATTTATTTAATATAGCTAATAATAAATCATATTTTTAATTAACCGCTTTGATTTGTGTCAAAAATTGTAAAAAAAAGTTTGCATATAAAAAAAGTTAAACTGGCAAAGTCAGTCAGAAAAAGAAAAATGTAAACTGTAAAAAGGTTAAAAAAAGACTTATTCTTAAAAATAGTAATAGCATAGCTTAAATATTTAAACTATGGTAGTAAGTAGTACGCCTATCATATTGAAGTATTTTCAATATATGTAAGATATGAATATTAAGCTTCTTAGGTATACAAATTTGAATCTAAGAGCTATTGGCAAACCTCTCAATACCAGTTTATAAACTTGGAAATCGCTACATAATGAAAGTAATAAAAAGAATAAAAACAAAGCAGTATGTCAGTATGAAACGAAAAATTTATACCTATATTATATTAATTTCATACAAATTAGGTATTTGGTATTGCAGTCACATATTATATTGATAGGTAGTTGGCTCACCTATGCACGTTCTAAATGCACGTTCAACTTTCTATAAAAATATGGTGTACATGTTAATTTAATAATAAATTGCCTCGAAAGTAATTCAAGACACACATTACATTGTACCTGATGTAACAAACTTAATAATTTCAAGCTTCATACCCACAACTTTGTTTTAAAATAGCAATAGGTAAAGAGTTTATTTATTTTCTCAATGAAGTATAATATTGTTGTCTAATAGGTTAAACCAATTATAAATTGTGCAGGAGATTCTACAAACTAATTATCCTACATTTCCAATACAGCTGATTAGCAAGAAAAAAACCTTGGTAAAATTAAATAAAAGAACCTAAGTTATGTACTATCATCTAGACTCGGTTAACAAAAGAGTATAATAATCGATGGATATAATTATGATTTAACCATATCAATATTTTAGAAAATCAAAAAAACACACTTAGAACTAAATTGTTTTTAAATTATCACAAATAAAATATACTGTAAGTATAATTAATTATCGCAAACGTTTTTACTATACTATGGCATCATCAATTTAAAACTTAAAATCAGTTTAGTTTTAAAGTGTGTGCATGTTATGGGTTTTATAAAATATTCATATTTTTTTGACGTTGACGTTCCGTCAATTAGCCAGACTTATGTAAATATAAAAAAATTCTTAAACCCATGAATTGATAATCATATCACAATCGATTGATGTATTAGTTTATTGATATCATTAAAAGAGTAACCCAAAATACTATGTGATGAGGAAAAAGAAAAGTAGTATACGAAATCGACAGTGTTACCTGAACATATTAAATTATAGTGACCTATGGTCAGGTTGACAAATAGTGATTGTCAAAAATAATTTAAGTGTTCTTGAGAAATAGGAAATAATAAATGAATAGATTAAAATGAAACGTACAAAGCTTTATATTTAGAAATAAATACAAATGGGCTAAATGAAGAAGAATGATGAACAAAACATTATATTAAAATGCTGAATAGAATTGAATTGAAAAATTTCTATCAATGCGAAAAATTTTCTCTGTTTAAACAAGGTTATTTAAAGCTAACCTCCCTGCATTGTTTAATGCTAGGAGCTGTCGTCATCGTGTGCCGCTTAAAATTTTTTCTAAGAAAAGTAAGAAGTTATTACTATAGTAGTTATTCTCATTGACAATTGAATAAAAGCAAACTTTCATTACAAGTCAGGTTGGCCGAGCGGTCTAAGGCGCCAGATTTAAGCTCTGGTTCACAATTGTGAGCGTGGGTTCGAACCCCACACCTGACATTTTTTTTATTTTTTTATGTTCGAATTGTAAAATTAAAGCATTGATTTGAATGTAGGAGATTAAAATTTGCTAATTTTCCTTCTTCGAAGAACAATCGAATAAATAAATAAATAGAGAAACAAAAGAGTAATAACTGATAAACACTGGCAATTATTCAGTTGGTTAATTATTTATTTGGTTTACTACAAGAAATGCTAAAATCAAATTTAAAAAACTCGGATATCAACAAAGTGCTGCTAACTGTAATACTTAAGTTGGTAAGTGGCTGCTCATACACGGAAACAATAGGCAACTTCCAACCGACATGAGAGTGAGTGAGAGGACGTTTGTGGAGTCTCACTTAAGCTTACTAAGAGTAAAATTGTTTGATATTAGAAACTGTAAAAAAAAAGTTTTTTTTTAATGCAAGATAACAAACTAAGCAATTTAGAAAATTGAATTGGAGATTAAAGCTAAAAGATAATAGAATTTTTTTGGATTATTCTTAGTAGGAGCAGGAAAACATGAACAATCAGAAAGAACAAAGGAAAATCGTTGATTTTCGTCACAAAAACACTGAAATACTACAAATTAAGCTAGTCTGAAAATATTACATTTTTTATCCTTCCTTAAGTCAAGGATGAACAAAATTATTCAAGTTAGAAATGCAAAATAAACGATCTTCCAAGATATAGAAGATTTTCGTAATTGTCTGAATGTATTTTATTCATTAAACTCTAAATAACTTTAACGAATATAAAGTAAAATAAATGTGATAAAAGCTTTAAATAATAGCTATACACTAATATACTAAAGCGGCGCTAATCGACTTAGTTAATGTTCTCAAAGCTTTTGAAGATAGATATAGAACTAAAGTAACCTTTGCAGGATCAAGGCTAAAAAATAAAAATCGTTAATAACATCCTAAATTTCAACTCTCTCTTTTACACAGTAAACAAAATGAAAAAATATGAAACACTTTGTAGTAGCTAAATGAAACAAAAGATTTCATTTTCTTACAAATGTACTAGCAAAATATTAAATTAGAATACCATTGTTCTATTAGCAATATTGTTATACTGCGATAACGCTAGTTGAAAAGGTAAATCTAAGAGAATGTCAACTCAGTTATTTTATCGAACGCAATCGTAAAGCTAGAATTTTGTGAAAACATGAGTTACGAAGTAGCGTAAGATAAATTAATAAAAAATAAATAAATAAATCTTTCAAGTAAATTATACTTTGATTTCAAACATTACTTGTGGTAAGAATTCCTGAAACCACTTCAAAATTCAGTTTATACCACCAACATAAAGCAAAATAATTTATTACTTTAATATTGCGTACAACTGCTAGAATTCTCTGTTTAGGAACTCGTTTTAGCTGAAAATTTCTATAAATTAAAACCTCAATTTAATTTCTTAACATACATACATACAGCTTCGGATATAACTTAAAGTAATCACAGTGAAATTTCTAGAATCAACCATACTCTAAGCCTCAATTAACTTCTGAAGTTGAAAGTTTTAGATTTGCAATTCCTTTAGTAATCTTGACTTTAGAATCCCGAAACAAAATTTCTTTTGTTTGGTCTCAAATTTAATAACTAATTTAATTCGATACAATGAATTCTTCGCATGACATCCCCCACAAATAATATCAAAAAACAGACAAGAGTATTATTTATAATTAGGCGCCTTTCTCGTCCAGAAATGTAATATTTTGACTTGAAATTATCTTGAAAAAAATTCAGTTAGTATTGTAGCATGCAAAACCGCAAATAAAAATATATATTACGTGCCATGTATCAGTTTGATGTAACTATTAAATTTTGCAATAATGCTTAATAAAGCATACAAGGCATAAAGGAATAAAAGGCTAAAAGAACTTGTAGTATACAAAATATAGACCTCTATTTCACGAACATCAAAGAAAACTAATAATAAATTTTAAAATACGAAGCGATAAAAAGTGTTACAAATAAATTTCACCCAGATTTTTTTTTCTTGTAGTATTTGAAATTTACAGTCTCACGTTTAAATTTGAATGCACGTATCAAATTCTATATAAATAACTTCGGAAAAATTTATATTAGTAAATATTTACCTGGCAAACTTTTCTATTCAATGAAAAGAAAAGTTCAATAATCAATACTCGTAAATTTCAAAAGCTTCGACATACAATAATATACCTACACCTAATACAAAATGACTATGTAATCTTAGTGCGATCAGGGTTCTACAATAATGTACTTTTTTTAACTTGAACTTTAAACAATAAATGAAATTTAATTTGAGTAAACAATATTTTATTTATTTTTTTGTTTATTACGTAAAATATTAAATTTATTACGCAATTAATAAATTATTATAGAATTATTTTTAATGTTATCTCTTGATCAAACGTAGGCACCGTGACGCGACGTTGATTGTTAAAATACAAATCATAATTGGTATGAATCATAATACTATTATTTAATAATAACAGATACAATATTATTAAACTGCCATATATGCAATAAAAATATTCATTAAATCAATGCATTTATATATGAAAAATGCACAATTTTAATGAAAAAGTTCATTGTAATTATGAATTTATTCATTATACCTAGTAATATGTAGGTTTTATAAAGAAGTTAATTGGTCAAAAACATGTTTTCGATACATTTGATACTGGCGGACTTCAAAAAGTACTTTTGCTTAGATTGAAGCTTGGCATTTTTACTTAAAAAAATTCTTTGATTAGATTTAATTAACATTACTTTTGCTGTTGCGCTGGGCGATATTAAAAGTTAATCAAAAACATAACGGGGAAACCCGTCGCCGGCAGTAAAGTAAAACAATTTATTGATTTAACAAAAAAGTGAACCTTTAAGTTTGATAATGAATTGAAAAACATCAAGTCCGATTTCTTGAATATTTCATACACATAGTGACATGATATTACGTACACATACTTATTTTTTATGTACATTATGATGAAGTAGAAACACTAATGTACTTACACATTGCATGTAAGTTTATCATTAATGGTATGACTTTTTTATATAAGATAATTTTCAACTGATATTTTTGTTCGATTTTTGAGTAAGAAAGATTTTTTGTTTGAAAGAGAAATATTTTGATTTACTATAGAAACAAATCTTTTTTAATAACTTGTAGAACCTTCGTCATTGTCAGAAAATTAAATAATAAATTAATTTTTACGTTTGATGAAAAAACGTCATAATTTTTTTTTTGCATAATATTAATTTTTCAATGGTATATTGTTTTATTATCAGCGAATAGATTGTATGATTGACGGACGAGTCGAACAATTCCAGACGAGACAAAAAATACCTTAGCTCCTAATAAAATATTTTTTTTAATTTAACAGAATTATTATTAAATTTAATTAACATTACAAAAACTTAGACAATTGATTGACATAAAGTGAACTTTTTATATTATTTTCGGAAACTATATTATGTAGGTGCTATTATCACATTTTATTTAATACAGGTAACTGTATAATTATATTTGTTGTATTTTTGTATTATTACATAAATGAAAAAGTGTGACAGAAAAAATTAAATCAGTCACTTTTCTAAAAAAAAAAAAATCAAATAAAAACAAAAATGTTACTTGAATATTGTTATAACTTGTATTTGAAATTTTCTCATTAAATTGCAAGTAATTGTGACGAAACTAGATGTAAAATACATTTAAAAGTAACAATTGTCCTGAGTTTTTCTAATTAAAATTTTCACGTTGCTTAAGAAGTCATTAGTACAGTGTAAAACAAGGGTATAAAATTTGCAATTTTTATATTAACTTGACAATATAAAAGAATAAAAAATTAAAGTTGAAAAAAATAATAAATATCAATTATTACCTTGAAACCTTTGTACCATTCCTTAATGGTGCTTTCATCATAACGTGTGTGCGATTTTAAAAAATCCATGTCTTCCTTGGACAGCTTGTCCTTGCTACCGAAGCACCCCATACCGTCCAACACAGCTTTCTACCTGGAAAGACATTTATTAATATAAACAATTCCATTCTTTTACAGATTGCTTTATAATTTTGAGAGGATAATATTATGTGTGTTTTAATATCACATTTGATGTCCAAAAATGAAATATTTTAATACATTCTCATATATTTTGTAGAATACGCAGTAGGCCACCATTAATAGTTATAATATTATAGTAATAAATAACATAGTTTTATTCAACTTGATTCTAAATAAACATCTCAGAATTTTTAACGAAAATTTAAAATTCGTTAAAAAGTTAAAGCGAGAATTTGTCAAATACACAATAACATTCGGTGAAGCAAACAATTTGCAAATGTGTACAACATTTTTTTTAAACAAAGTTTATATCTCCCATGCAGTTATCTTTCCGGGGTCCTTAGCTAGAAAGCCTTCACGTCCACGGGGTATATGGGAGCCTTATTACAATCAGCAGTCCTAAATAATTATCCTTAATTATTCAAGAAGGTATCTAGGTTCTAATAATCATACTGCATTAGCGTATAACACATTTTAAAGGTAATTTAAAAACTAGTAGTTTTTTTTAAATTACAAATAATTAGACTGTTATAAAATTTTCCTGGCGTTGGTTCACTGGTCAACTTATAAATACAACCCTGCATAAAATTATAGATTTTGAAAATGTTTGCCCTTGACAAATAAGGGTCATGCATGATTTCAATCTTCAAGTAAAAATTAGAAATTATGTCGCAATGAAATTTAGTGTATGAACAAAATATAAATTAAAACTGCAAGGTTTTCCACAACGGCAAGCATAATATTCTGATTCAAGGATTATTTTAAATTTGAATATCTGAACCCTACTTGAAATGTTTTATGAAATAATAACAAGTCAACTTTTAAGTTATTATATTATTATTTACGTCTTGATAATGTTAAATTTAATCTTTCTTGAGATGTTTGTATTTTCCAAAACAAAAATTAAGAATATATAACAATAAAAATATATAATAGTAATAGGTGTACAGAAATATTTTCCTTTTCTTTATAAATTAATCACCTAACGCAAGGAAGTATAAGTGATAATCATGGGATTCTTTCATCGAGATAAATGCCCTAGCTTTGTGCAGCAGGATTATCTATAAATAAAATGAGATATTGCATTTTGGAGATCATAAGTCATAATAAAATATTTTCGGGCAAATTGACTGAAGTTGTATTAATTAAATTAAAATACGAAAGTGTTACTTATTTTATATTTTCGAATTTTTTATTATAATACATAATATTAATAATAGTATTTTTATTAAACTCCGTTTAAATAAAATAAACAAACTAAACAAAATATTACAATAATGAATTTTAACTGTTAAGTAAAGAATACATACTTACATAAAAAAATAATATTTAAAAAACAATAACAACGACAATAATTTACATTTAGCAGGTTTGGACTTGATAAATTATTGTCGTTCTTATTGTTTTTTAAATATTATTTCTCTATATTCTTTACTTAACAGTTAAAATTCATCATTTTAATACTTTGTTTAGTTTGTTTATTTTAACATTACATACTATACTATCACACTATCCACTTAAAAAATTCATTTTTTAGGTTATTTTTCCATTTAAATAGTTTTATTTAAAATTAATAAGCAATAGGTCCACTGAAAAATTCTGTATAATTAAAACGTGACGAGTGATGCAACTTTAGTTCTCTCAGCTTTTCCACTTGACCGGATGTTTGGTTCTTTGAACTTATCTGATTTCTATAGAACTTGGCACTATATAAAGGATAAAATGTAGATTTGCAGATATATAAAAATAATAAAATCGGTCGTAGGTTTTTCTTTTGTGGTTATTTAAATTTAATAGCACTAAACAAAATTTATTTTTTTATTACGTGCAAGATAATTTTTGTTTCAGCTAAATCTTAGCACAGCTAAGATTCGCATGTGGATTTCGTCATTTGTAGCTTTAGAGTGTACTGCCGACATGTTGCGCTGGGTATTAAATTCCATAATGGATCCGCTAATATTACATTTTATTTTTTAGTACAATGCCAGAAGAAAATTGTTCTGTCGAACGCTAATTTCTAGAAAAATCTACCAAGAATTGTAAATGCACCTCTTTAACAAATTTCAATTTCCCTTATTTAATGGTTGCAAAAACTTTTAATCTATCAAAGTATTATATCTTAAAAGGTTTTCACATATAAGATACAAAAAAATTTATACATGAAAGTTTCTTGGAGAGCTTAATAGGAGATATTGATCGAGTCAAGTTTCCAAAATTGAGATGATTGTAGTTTAAATAAGGTCTGAGTAAAAAAGAGTTTTCGGTTAAATGAAGTTTTCCATTAAAATAAAGTTTCGATTCAAGATAACTTCAATAAAGAAAAATTTCAGGTTTATGTATTAAACTACCATTGTTACCACTAATACCATTGTTACGTAATATAAATTCCCACATTTAGGAAAATTAATTCATAAAAATTTTGCTTTTTTAAACCATAAAAATTTTTAAAAAATCAAGAAACTCAACTGTATAATCATGTGCCTACTCAAACTTAGATCTAGTCACAAAGTTTTTCAACTCAAAATATTTATAACATTAAGAAAAAGTTAACATTTAAACATAAAAGTGGATATAAAGATATAAATAGTTTATGAGATATTAGGATAGCGAAAAAAGTATAGGGAAACTACTACATATTATATAGGTTTAATAAAAAAAAGTACGTAATCCCTTAGTTACGTTTGCTGGTTAAAATATATATCAATATAATCTGAAAAACAAGTTATATTTAAATAACGTCAATGGTAAATCACGTCAATAAAGTACTTTATTTAGCTATAATGCGTTTGAAATTGTAAAAATTAAGACAAAATTAATATTAAATTTAATTTATTTAATTATTAAGAGATTAATTTGTCATGCAATGTTAGCAATTGATCGTGGTAGATAACTGTCCACTGATCTTATGCGGACGAGAGCATACAAAAGTATTTTGTTCTTTTTATATTCATTTCTCATTAATTAACCAGACTTACTTAATAATAGAAAACTAATTATTTTTACTCCGGTGCCATCGGAAAACCGAGCTAAGAAACTCGAGCATGTAAACCGAAAGCTTTTCTCTGTAATTCGTGTGACGCTTACATCTAACCACTAATTGGTGTCCAATATATAAAATTGAGACTAGGTAAGTACCACCGTCAAACAAGAAAAACACTACTAATTTAAAATAGATTATTTGTAATTATTAAAAAGGATACAATACATCAATAGAATGAATAAAAATATATCGATGTTATAAGAGGTCTGCGACCTGCTTTATAACGACAATTCAATAACTTAAAATGTAATAAATAAAAAAATTCTAAAATAATTTTCTCTTTGCGTTCGAAGCTATACATCCATTGTTACAACGTGTGTAAATTATTTACAACATTTTATTATGAATAATCTAAATCAATATTGCACAGTTTCTATGTTATTGTAATGAGTAGTTCATGCAATTGGTCCCTGGTTACAACCCCCGACATGTAGTGTAGATGTAAATAATTTATTATGAGAATCTCGTTAATCATTTCACAACCGGCATTGATGTGATTGAATTTCTCTTCTACGAATAATTAACAATATTGAATTAGCTATTTTACGTCCGGAATCTAAGATAAACTTTTTGATGTTGTAGAAAACCGAGATGATCTAATACACACGCACCCACAAAGCAGAGATTTTATATAAAAATTTTAATTATCGAAAAATGGTTATAACTAGAAAATATTAGTTATGAACGTCGAATATTGTAAAAGATATTGTAAATTGGTACCGTTAATGTTTTATTATTTGCTCAATAACATGATAAAAATATTAGCAAAAAACTTAACACACAATGGGTGTTTAATTAGTTAAAAAAACAAATATTTAATTAAGAATGAATTCTCTAAATAGCGTTTTAATAAATAACGTCGTGTTTTAAGCAAAACATTGATTAAAATGTATAAAGTGAATTCAAAAAAATTGTGATAATGTTGAATAGATAGGTATTTACTGTCAACATAACTTCAATTTATGTAGGATACGATCGATTTCTGATGAAAATTGTATTAAATGCCGCATCCAGTATCTTTGAATATTAGTTCAATAAATTGTCAAGTAGATATTTGCTTGTAAAACATTTATACGTATTTCTTAAATAATGCGTTTACTAAACAAGAATATATTTTTAAATATAGTATAATACCACTGGAAATAATTTTATTTTTATAAATCAACTTATTAATTTTTAAATTTGAATTTATATTAAAATGGAAAAATAACCTAAAAAATTAATTTTTAAGTCGATAGTTTGGTAGTTAGTAGTAGGTAATGTTAAAATAAACAAACTAAACAAAATTTAACTGTTAAATAACGAATACATACTTACATAGAAAAATAATATTTAAAAAACAATAAAAACAACAAAAAGTATCATTTAACAGGTTTGAATAAATAAGAAATGAATTATGAAAAAATTATCTACGTTATAAAATTGATAAAAAATTTAAAATAAAAACTTTGTAATACGATATAAAGGCCCTTATTTCACAATTATTATTAATCATCAGTCGTATTTAACATAAGAAAAACGAAAAATTAAAATAAAAAGAAGCAAGAAAAAATATACCGAACAAAATTGAAAAAAAAATTTATTAAATGATTAACCAATTTAACCAAGTTAGCCATTTGGTTAAAGATTTATATATTATGTAGATGTATTTTATATTATAAAACCTGTAGACAAATTAAAAATATTCTTAATTATTAACAGAAAGCAATACCAAGACTATGTTAATTGAATATTAATGTACTGTCAATAAGTGTTGTTTTGTAATCACCTTAAGCAAACAACCTCCTACCATAATTTTTTTATGTTTTACGGTATGCATTTGTTTAATGTAACAATGGCATTTGATAGTATTAATTCATTGAATTAAAAATACCATGTACATGAAATCTTTTATAGATACGTGCAATTAAATCAAGTATTTTAATAAATCTTTCAATTTTAGCAACATATTATTATAATGAAGTAGAAGCTTAAAATTCGTTTAAAATTAAATTACATGCAATTAAATTATTATAGCGTAATATAGGGTATAGGTAAATCCTTCATCATAGTATACACTAATTTGATTTATTTAAAAACAAAGCTTTTTTTAACATTTGTATAATAGCAATTAATCCAATGAGATATTTAAATTCCAAAACAGTTACAACAAATTAAAATATGTACAGCAAAACACTGATGTAACAATTCTATTAAATGGATTTAGCCTTTGTATGACGGTTAATATATTATTTCATACAAGAAGGCAGTTTATACTCGTTTGTACATATTATAAATCACGAGTTATTTAAAAAAAACGGCAAGAACGACTTCTTTTGTTGTAATATCAAAAAATGATGTAGTATTTTTATATTACAAAAAAAAGAACGGAAACTGGACAATTACATAAATCATATTAAAAGTTATGTTCGCTCTCGAAAAAGTGTAAGAAATTAAATATATGTACCATTATCCTACGTTGAGAATTGTTAAATCTAGAACGTAGTAGTAAATCTACCTAAAAGAAACTTTCTCATCTTGAATATATTCTTTATTTGCAGCATCAATTAAGGATTAAGGTATTCTCTTAGCTCATAAATATAACAAGACCACCTAGTACCAGATAAAATGGGGGTTTATACGCATGTTGCGCCACGCCATAAGTAAATAGTAGGGCGGGTTTAATCACCAACAACAAAAGAGCGTCGAATCGTTAATTTTTTTAACCCCTTGCCTATAACAAGTTTTTAGTGAGGTTCGAGGCAATTTAATATGGGATGGCAACTCGGACACTGTAAATCATATAAGGTATAAAAACTTAATGAGCAAGATCCTGATGAATAATACAAACCGCCAAGCACAATATTTAAATGTTAATATTTATTAAATGTCATCGGTTAAGTGATACTAATAAGATAGCCAACAGTAAAATTACAGTTGTAGTGTTAAAGCGATTAAGATATTTTTATAAAAGTAAAAATTTACCGTCCAATGGGGATGTATAATGCCGATAGGGAGAGTAATTTGTGAAGTTGGTCGAGTGTAACAGATGAGGAACCGCGGCACTAAAATTTATTCATAATCATTTATATAAGTGTTTTAAGCATTAGTACAAAACGTTCTTGCTTAGCAAGCTTATAGTAACAATCACGTTGGTCCCAAAATTAAATCACAACAAATGTTTTATATGTCACATTCCAGCACAGGAAATCAAATACACCGAAAACACTCAAAACGGCATTATGGAAAAATTTAAAACACGGTAGTAGCAAAAAACAAGCGTTAAAACGCAGAGGGGCGGCTAGTACGCGAGGCTAGCACGATCCTGCGACTGGTCCTGCGGCGGCGACGGCTCTTAGATCAATATTGGCAACACTCGCGTGCGCCGGCAAGTTCTAGGTGTTCTCCCTGCTGCTCACCACCTGCTATCAATCACAGGTAGCAGGTAGACCTACAACTAATAGCCCAACGACTCAATGCAAGCTTTCCTAATGCATGTCAGTGCACTTCATAATGCTCACCTCCGAGCACAAATGGTGGTAGGTCGTATTTGCCCATTGACGGTTTTACGCTACAATAGCCACAAAAACAATTTAATACGACATGGGACTTTGGTTCGTTAAGCATATTAAAACACGTACCTTTTTATAAAACTATATCGATTCATTAATTACACTTAATTTCATTGCTTCATCGCTTGGGTACCTTCGGTAAATATACTACACTAGAAAAATAATATTAATTTTTAAATTTTTACAAGCTGTAATTAGCCTGATACTGTGACATTGCGGTGTCACTTACCTCTCACGGATAAAACGTTTAGGAAAATAAAAGTAATCCGATAGATTCAAAGAAACTATTAAAAAATAAATTAACAATAAGAAAAGCGGAACAAAAGTAAATCGTATTTTCAGAAGTAGCCGAGTTTATTCTAATATTTCTCTTAAGAATAATAATGCAGAATGCGATTTTAAATTTAGTGTACTCCGGGGAACATTTTAGCCATTTTCTGAAAAGAAGAGAAAATTCAATTTTCATGCTACAAAAATCTTTTAGAAAAGAATTATTGAAAGCGGTTCAATCGTTTTCTGTAATATATTAAATAACTAATCGTTCAATTAAAGTAGATACATACACTAGAAAAACAATAGTCTTCGTTAACTTCGACGCAACTACACGTACAGGAAAGCAGGTTTGATTTTGATATCGACAAGACACTTGACAATCAAGTAATCCGTCATCGCCCATATTAAAATGTAAGACAAACATGTTTAAATTTTTAATTTGAATGCATTACAGTAATAATTTATTTTTTGTTTCCTAATCATAAGCCCAAATTCGGTGTAACGGCTAATACAATTAGCATACAAATGTGAACAAACATTGCATTTTAAGCAAATGAAATTTTGCGTAACTTATGTAGATGTACCACGGCTAACGATACTAAATTTTAGTAATTACTTTATTATTCTTAAACGCAATCATAGTATAGTGTCAGCCCTTAAGGCGCCTACACACGCTCAAGTCTACTTCGACATGATTGCATGCAGGCTATTATTTGTTCTTGTGAGAACAAATACAGTCGGTAGATTGCATAGTCTATTATTTGATTTTACTTGTATCAATAGATCTTGATAATATCTTGTAATTATACAATGCTATCTAATAATTATTAGAGCCGTGAGCCAATAGTTTAGAAAATACAACTTATTCAATACCACAGAAATAAATCGAGATTACTTCAAAATAGAATAGAAGTTTCTATGACGAAAGCTACAAAAGCGTCTTTGCAATAAGAAAATACTTTCGTCATATAATATTATTTCAACTTTCATTATGTCAGATTCTGTCATCGCAAGCGCCAACTACAAGATATCTCGTCAGTATATAAGTGATGACTGATGAAAATCCAATAGACGCCCCTTAATCGTATTTTAGAACACCACTAAACATCAAAATTGCAATAGCTGTTTCTATAATTAGACAGATTATACCAGTGCCATTTTATGAATTTTTGGGGTCCTACTCCAACATTCAACTACTCCCCAATTCTACACAGTAATTTTTATTTTATGTAATATCTATAAGTTCTAAACATTTTAATATTTTTTGTTTGAAACAGATAGATAGTTATAATACTGTAAACCTCAATATAATATATAAAATCTAAAATAAACAAAAACGAGCTATAAAATAGCTTGATTTGGAAACTATAATAATGTACTTTAGATACTAACATTTTCGTATTTTTGGAATGCAAAATCCCGTATTATATCACCGTATTCAAGTTTTTCTAGTTCATTGCTTTCATACAAATTATAAAAGCCCCAATGCTGACAGTCTACTCTGTGATCAACTACTACTCAGATAATGTTTGACCCTCTTTATAGCAGAAAAGCTCCTTTCTCCGTTGGCATTACTGATGGATAGCCAATATAAAAATATTTTTAAACAAAAAAAAAATTAGGAAATTTTGACGAAATATTAGTTTCTTTTATTACTTTGAACATATATTATATTATCAGTTGGTTTAAATTTATCTATCAATTTAATTAAACAAAAAATGTTTTCATTATAAAATCAAATTCAATAACTAAATAATAAAACAATCCCAAGGACGATTTAAAATATCTATATTTACATAATTTATGTACTTTTGACTTGAGATTATGTTGACTATATAGATACTACATAGATACAGGTATATATTTATTTAAATATATTTCTTTTCTTTATAGTCTTGTTGGCATCCAACAGCGATTTCGAATGGGTTTTCAGTTTAATTCCTTTAAGAGTGATTATTGTTCATTTATTATTCATTTGCCGATTAGTGTATTATAAAAAACTTGATTGTTATCCATAATTCAATAGTTAGATTTTAAATTAAAAAGTTTAACTTGTTTAATTCAAAACTTTTTAATTTAAAATATTTCACTAGTTAATAATTTATACATAATATATACATATTACAGATAGATTCTATACATTCAGCTACCATGTAGTTAATATAAAATAAACAAACTAAAACATAATATTGAAATAATAAATTTTAACTGTTAAGTAAAGAATACAATAGAAAAATAATATTTAAAAAACAATAAAAACGACAATAATTCACGTTTAACAGGTCAGGACATAAAATATTTGAATAAACAAGAAAATGTTAAAATAAAAAAATTTTGTAATACGATATAAAAGCCCTTATTTCACAATTATAATTATTAAAATTGTTATTATAATTATGAATTTTTTTATTAATTTTTATAACGTAATTTTATTTAAAATTCATTTTCTTGTTTATTCAAATATAGTCAAATATAAGTTCTGACCTGTTAAATGTGAATTATTGTCGTTTTTTTTTGTTTTTTAAATATTATTTTTCTATGTATGTAAGTATGTATTCTGTACTTAACAGTTAAAATTCATTATTTTAATATATATCATGTTTTAGTTTGTTTATTTTAACATTACATACTACTAACTACCACACTATAGACTTAAAAATTCATTTTTTAGGTTAATTTTATATTAAATAGTTAACATAAATTGATTTATCTTTAAGTGTTTTAATCAAAAAATAATAAAATTGAAACTTTAAACAGTGGCAATTAAAAATTAAAAATTTTTTAAATTTGGAATATCTCTCAAGTTGTCTAGACTTGAATGTACAAATTAATCCATTAAAACAATTTTTGTTAGGAATAACTGATACTCCTATTATTTATTATGCTAGGGCTACACCTGCGTCTAACGTTACGCATAACGTGCATCAATGCGCTAAAATGCAGATATCTACAAGTTAACCTGCTAATCTGTTAACGACATTAGTAATGGCATTAGACATTAAGCGATAGGTCGGGTAGCGGTCTCTTTTGGCACATCAAAAGGATTAATGCGTTAGATTCGGGCTGTTGTGGCTAGACTAGTAACAGCTCCAGAATGTGCAAGTCTCGAAACTTTTTGGTGAGTGCTATATTTTTTACAGCAAAAGACCCGAAGCCGAAAGCTGTATCATTCTATATCTCGCGCTATCAGCATACATATACGACTATACAATGAAGTACGTTAAACATCAACATAAATGTAGCCATTCAAAAATAAAATCGTGTTTTGAAATGCTAAAAACATTATTTATTTATTTTGTGTTGTAAATGTAAATTATTTATTTGCAAGTAAGCTGTACATAGAGTTAAGTTTGGAAATTTTGTGTTGGTAACCGTGCTGAAGGAATGAATAGAGAGTGGCTTGAATACACTCACTTAGGTCGAGACGCCGTTGAGTCAGCTTGACGAGCGGAAGTTTAATTTTTGATTGTTTTAAATATTAATAAAATTTAAAAGTAAGTTGATTTGAAGTGAGGGTTGTTTTTGTTTTAATTAATGAAGTGCAAGTGTAAAAGGATGTTTGAAAGATTGAAGAATTTCAATGATATTTGGTTTAAGTGTAAAATGAATTCACAAACAAATTTGTTTGATCGACGCTGACAGATGTGGAGCATTCACGTGCAAGCCCAATACCACATGAGGTCAAATTTAACGTTACCTTTAATTACACCTTTGAAAATTAAAAATCAAAACGAAAATTCACATTTTAAAAATTGAACAAAAAAGAGTTTCATCTAAAATAATGTGTGCATCCCAACTAATTTAACAAGAGGGTGGAAATTTGGTAATTTTATAAGATTGGGGGCATGGTAATATATAATCTAGTGCGTAATTTTTTTTCCGTTAGGGGTTAACGCAGATGTAGCCCTAGCATTAGAGTAAAAATAATTTCGGCATCAAAACAATACAGTAGCGTCCAATTATAACAAACAAGGTTTGTTATAAAAACAAAAAGGTTTTTTTTGTAAACATTCGTAAGTAACAGCGCTGGGATGGGGGAAATTTTCGGAGAATATCACTATAGAACATATTTGAATATGATATTTCACGAAGTCGCAGGCTGAGGGAAATTCGATGAATATATTTCTCGAAGGATATTTCCGATACAAATTTCCCTTTATAATAGGGGTTTTTACATGATGAGCATCTCCAATCTTCCAAAAATACGACCATACGAGAGAATTCGCCAATGTAAGATTCGGATCACAAGCCTCTACCTATCTACACTGATTCACCTAGTACATGAGGCCAAATCTTGACCATGTCTGCTAGATCAAGAAAATAAACCACTCAAGAGAAATGTAATAAATAGCTAGTAATTTTTTCGTAACTTCGTATTACACCCTGATGCAAATAAAAATTAGCAAAAAATTTCTTCATCTTCGCGTACTTACTGTACAAATCAACTAATGATAAATTTTGAAATGTATTAATTTTTATTAAACATCTTTATTGCAAATACACGTCAAGATAAAGCATTAAATTTCATATTTATTATTTTTATAGAAGAGTCAACGATGCTATAAAATAGAGTAAATTTAAAATGTTTTCTTTAGCAATAGCCGAAAAATTACACACCAGCCATTACTTTAAACACTACAGAAAAGACGAAAGAAAATTCAAAAGCGCCGTGATGAAAACGTTGTTACGATATAAGAACACTCGAAAACTTTGTTATAATAAAGACGAATAGTTCAACACCGTCGGCCTACTTTTAAAAATACAAAATAAAATTATTGCTTCGTAAATTCAAATTTTGAAATAAAAATAATGAAAACTTGAAATATTATAAAAACATTTAGAATAAATAATAATTTTTTTGTTTAATAATAGCTAAATTTCCATTACAATGAAATATTAAGTACTTTATTAATAGTTGAAATTTATTATAATTTCATAACAAGTACAGTATATAGTAGTTAATACAAACTGAATCTGTGGTTTAATACGGAACTCGAAGATAAATATGAATCAAGTTTGATTCGTCGTAACACTAGTGCAGTGTAGCAATAATTGAATTGTTAGTTAATTTTAAGTTGGTACTGTCTGGTTATTATTAAAACAAATAAATATTTTTAATTTTAAGGAGCGATAAACAATATGTAAGAGAGAGAGACAGGTGTGCTTTCAATGTTTTACTGCAGTCATTAGCTAGGATTAGTAATTAAAAAATACCTGTGTACTACCAATGATATAAGATGATATAAAGTACAAATTACATTCTGGCTAGGTTTGTTTCTCCATACCCCAAAAGAAAATTTAATAATTCCTAAGTAAAATTCGGATAGAGTCAAATTTTAGTCAACTTGACTCAGTTGTTTTTAATTTTAATTTTTATTAATTGACTTGTAATATAATTTGGATAACCGTGTAAAGTTTTAAAGCGCCGAAGGTTTAAATTTGCAATTTTTTTTTAATTTCTAGATATAACAAATGTTAATTTTAAAGAATTGAGGTGAGACCCATATACTACATACATTACCCTTACGCTTCAAAACTGAAAATAAGACGGTCATTGGACTGATGTGTATTATGTATTAATATGCTATACATAAATTATACGTATAAAATAATATTTGAATATACCATATAATAACGGTTATGGTATGATACTTAAATGCTTCCGACTACCAAGCGGAGATCCTTGGTTCGAGTGCGAGTGGAGCAAGAACTATATTCTAACCGTCCTCCCTCGGCGGGTAATGGCAAACCACCGAGGTAATATGCCTTGAAAAACCCTTCAAAAAATGAAGTGGTTAGCCAAAACTCACAGTGAGTTGTAGTGCTACTGTATATAGTAAAATTTGAACCAGTAAATTATTTTAAATTAAAATTTTTTAAATTGTTGTTAATGTAATTAAAGTTTAATTAACTTGTTGAATTTATAACTTCTTAATTTAGTATAAAATAATATATTCCATCATAGAAGAACATGTTCTACCCAATAAATTTAAATCTTTAATGTGCATAACGCATAAAAAATCAAGAAATTTCAGGATAAATATTCTAGTATGTCTTTGTAACATAAATTTGTGTTATTTCTTCACATTTGAAATTTGAAAAGTCCCAATATGAATCCGTCAAGTCAGATATTTTTGATATCAAATTTATTAAGTTTTGAAAAATTTCAATAGATCAAACATTTCCGTATTTGAAATAAGTACTTCCTTGTTTAATGTTAACAAAAAGCGGTTAGTTGTGTTTACTTGATGTGTTTTTCCATCTTCACAATTTGTCAGTGATATAATATAATATTAAGTATACCTACTACATACATTATATAAATTATTTATTAGTTTAATATGTAAATAATCGCTGTTACTTTACAAAATCTAAACTTGATGTTTAAAATATTGATTTCTCAACTAATAATATATAATATTATGTAATCTACAATTTAAAAAAAAAAAATAAAATTTTTTTTAAATAATTCGCATATTAATATTACTTCAAACTTTTTGAATTAAAAATAAATGGGCTTACTAACTAATGGAAATGGATCCTATCTCAATTCAAACGGTTGGAAAAGATACTGTTACACAAAGACAGGCGCCTTTAAATTTATACGAAACTCGCCATCCTTCCACCCATTTATACTCTTAGCAAATTAGTACAATTAATTATGTTTTATATTATTCTCAATTTTATTTATCCTGTTTAACCGAGTAAGTCTTGATTTAAAGGTAATTAAGTAAGTAAATCACTGTTCATTTTGCAATGTATTGCAATAAAACACCACGAACACAAATTTCTAACTAAACCTGATCCTTTCATATCGTGCAAAAGTTATTACAGAATTGATTGAGATAATAAATCCGACAAAAGCTCGACAGATCATGTAGAGTAATTCTTTCCTCAAAATAAATTTTCCAATAATTGCTTAAATGGAAAAATAAAGAAAACTCGATAACCTTTAATTTTTAATTGGAAAATAAAAACAGATGGAAAATAAAATAATGTAAATTATATGTTAAGTTGCTGGAACCCTCGCGTTTCGATTTCGACATCTTATACTTGAACAAATCGAAAGTAATTTTTTGTTTTTCGTTTGGAAAACTAATGCTTAGTTAATTATGTTAGCACTACAATTTCAAATTAAATCTAGACAGGTTTGTTATATAAATCCATTAATAGTGGAAAATAAAATGGAGTTGACGATAGCCTCATTTTACTTCCGCGTGCGTGTGAAAAAGTGGTCTACCAATCGATAAATGCTACACCTACTGACCTGGGGAATGGCAAAATTTTCAGCGTTGTCTTAGCGACCTGTAACACTAACAGAAGTTTCTTTGAAATCTATTAGTGCACTTAAATGCACATGTTGTAATAGGTACCTATCGTTTTCACAATCATTATAATATTTTTATTGAAGTGGGTAATCAAATTTAACAAATTAGATCAATTATTACCACCATTAGGTACACAAGTGTTCAATTTATAACATAAGGTCTTGATGGATATATTCAAGCAGTTGCTTTTCTAATTTTTCAGAAATTAATAAATTTTTAAGCAGATATTGAATTAATTTAATTTGAAGGATAAATAAATAAATAAATACTAAAGTTCCAATTTTAACTTTATGGGAAATATCTTATTGCTCCAAGTAGATGTGATCCAACTGCAAATGCATGCATCCTGTTGACGGTATGTGCGTAATCGTAAAAACATAATTCATACTAATTTTATTGTAACGTACATACGGACTGCTGCAGTTTGACCAGGTGATTACGTTGTAAATATTGAATAAATGTTTCCAGAATGCAGTATGTGCGTTGGATTGGATTCAGCGTCTTTGCATGTTTATCTAAATATAGACTAAATTACGAAGTTCTATCAATGAACCATGGATGCGAAGACTCAGCCCTCCTACTGTAAGTGCCCGACCAGATTGCTTTAGGCGTTATTTATGGTTCATCCTAATTACATACAGTAGCGGCCTTGTTCGAACAGAAGCTCCCGTTATCAAGGCGGGAACCCTACAAAGATAGTCGATAAAAAAAGTTTGGGCGTAGACGCGGTACTCTACAAAGATCAAAAAATAAGGTTATCGCAACATTTGCAAACGTCTAAGACCACAATTAGCATCGCTTTAAAATTTTATTTCAAATGGAATTTCGTTAATTATCGTTAAATTTCACCTAAAAAGAAAGATGATCTGTGTGTTTCACTTAGGTATTATGTTAGTTACCGTTTCTTTTTACTAAAAAATATTCTCCATGAAGATATATCTATGAGTAATAAAAAAAACTCCAATTTATTTAATATATAATATATTAGGCCCTAACAAGAACCGGTGTTTTATCGAATGCGTGACGATCGTAAGTTATCAACCAAAAATTTTACGATCAAGTAATTTCATTTATAGCAATTTTCGAATGAGTTTCTTCGATTTTCAATTAAAAAAACTTTTGCTAAAACCTGTACCTATACAAATAATACAACAAAACAAGTTAAAATTTAACTTAAAAACTCATTTCAATCAAATCAAAAATATATTTCCTATAAGAGTATTAATTACCTATAGTAATATTTTCTATATAATATTTTTGCACGTATGTGGTTTTCTCTTAGAAATGGAGACATACCGCAATTAATAAATATTGTAGTTTTAGTTCAGCTACAATTACAAATAATTCCATTGTAGTAAATGTGTTTCTAATTAACTGTTAAACTGAATTAAAGTAACTTAAATAGGAATTAAAATTTTAAAACAAATAGCTTTTCGAATGCGTAATTTGTTACGCAATTAACACAAAATTTCTAAATAAAATTGTTCGTAATTGTTTTGATCCAGAATTAACACTATATTATATACTTCTCCTTCAATTATTCTTGAATTTATAACATGTTTTGTTAACATTATCGTGCCTTTGTAACCTATTTAAGTCTCTTTCTATTACGTTAAAATATAATGTCTTTTTCGTCTAAAATGCCAGTTTCCACTAGGTATCAATGGTCACATTAAGTTTTGAACACGAATAAAAAGAAAATTTCTCTATTTTAAGAAAGCTTTCACTATGAAACATGAACTTGGATCATAATACTAATTTTTATACTAGATCTATTATATATGACAACAATACAATTTTTTGAAAAAACCTTACATTTTGATATTATAAAGGTACACCGTTTTTCATATTAAATAATATAACAGTATAAACGAAAACCTACATTCATGGCAAATTTAGTCAGTTAATATTTAAAGAATCTCAGAAATGTTATAAAATTATAATTCCATTTAAATGTACCTATAAATATAAAAAGAATAATATTCAAAAGAATATTTTGTAGAACTGTTAATTTATAATTTAAATTTTAATTGCATGTTTCTTTCAAAGAAAAATTAAAGATTTATATATTTCATACATAAAAGAACCGTACTTAAACAAATTTTTCAAGTATTAATATCATCTTATTAGCTAATCTTAAAACTACAGTAGTGTACGTTATTATAGTTGGTACTAGTATGTAGTAGGTATAATGTAGGTAGATTAACTTTTAACTAAACAACATCGTAAAAAGACGTTGGAAGTCAGAACTCTTTTTAGAATCAATGACAAATAGGTAAAATAGCAAAACAAAATTATTGAATTGATAGGCTTCCAAAAAGCCTTAAGAAACGACGTGTTTATTTATAAACAGAGTGTGGAATTATAATATGCAAATACATATTTTTTTTGCTTGTTCCTAGAGTCGTAAAAAATTGTATCTATGCGTTTCTACAACTTTAGAGTTTACAAACAAAATTTGAGAGTGCATATTTCATATGTTTTTATTTTTAATGCATATTTCGTGTTTTTATTTTTAAGACATAAGTGCATATTTTTATAATTTTTAGAAAATAAAATTTAAAAAAGATAAACTTTGTAAAAATATCTTTAAAAAGAACAGCTTCCTGTTCATACATAATATAAATTTATTTAAAAGTGTATAATTGCGAATAAATATTTGAAAACTGATTATACTATTTAATTTGATTTGGAACCGATTGAATAAGTTAATAAAATTATTTCGTAAGTTTGGACATAATTTTTTTTTATTTAGTTAAAGTGGATGTTTTTAATAATAAATGACTGGTTATTAAATTTTTGAATGATGAAATAGCAATTAAAATTTGGAAAATCGTATTTAAATTGGATGTTTCAAAATTAAAATTTAATAAAAAAATTAAAAATGTGCATCGTATGGTCAATGAAGATAAAGAGTTGCCTTGATAACTTGAAGATGATAGTTCGATCCCTAAACTAAGTCAATTTAATAGAAAATTTACCTAAAAATGAATTTTTAAGTCTATAGTGTGGTAGTTAATAGTAATGTAATGTTAAAATAAAAACTAAAACATATTATTAAAATAATCAATTTTAACTATTTAGTAAAGAATACATACTTACATAGCAAAATAATATTTAAAAGACAATAAAAACGACAATAATTCACATTTAACAGGTCAGGACTTAAAATATTTGAATAAACAAGAAAATGAATTTCAAAAAAAAATTTACGTTATAAAAACTAATAAAACATTTTAAATCAGAACTTTGTAATACGATATAAAGGCCCCTATTTCACAATTATTATTGATCATCAGTCGTATTTAACATAAGAAAAACGTAAAAATAAAATAAAGCAAGAAAAAATTATACCAAACAAAATTGAAAAACTTTACTAAATAGTTAAGATTCATTATTTTAATATGTTTTAGTTTGTTCATTTAAAGTTAATTTAATTTACAATTTAGATTTTAGGAAGCAATATTTTTTTGAGATTTAGAATTAATTTTTGGTTTTACATACGCCTCGAACCTTCGACCCTAGAAATATTCCGACTGTTCCGCACACCAGGGTTACCCGAGCAAAACATTAGTGTGATACAATTTTATATGAAATTATCATTACATTATGTGCATATGTGTATGTACCAAAAAGTCAAATCAGTGTGCCCAATAATTGCACTTGCAAAAAAAACTTAGTATGATATTTGCGAAAATATGATCCTTGAGCATGACTTAGATTATTATAAATCTAAACTTCTGATAGATAATAATAAGCCTCTCGAAAGAATATCAAGAATATTTTGTATATACCTATATATTTATATATTTTGTAAAACTTATTCAAATGATTAATTTAGATATTTCCGCCAATACCTATAATAAATTTAATCAGATACGATAAAATATTCCAATCCATATTATTATTAATTGGATTATTACTTTGAATTAAAAAGTTTTTAAATTGAACAAGTTAAATAAACATTAATAATATTTAATATTCTTTTATTGGGTTTTCAGCAAAGGTTATCGTTTTCATCAGAATTTATTTATTTATTTATATAAGTTTATTTGACTTGTTCAATTTAAAAACTTTTTAATTTAAAATATTTCACAAGTTCATAATTTATATAATTATAATAGATTATTACTTTATTAATAATTTTTAACTAATAAGAAACTTTTGAACTGAACTTAAATTGGTTGTTTTACTAAGATTACAGTGAAAGTGAATTATATGTAATTATCAAATTAATTTATGATAAAAATAAAAATACTACCTACTCTATTATTTAACTTGTAACATACTGTCAGGTTGTACGTAACACAGTTTTCTCTTGAACTATATAAAAAACAAGTAAAATAATAAATATAATTTTCCGTTTTCTCTAGTTACAAATTGTTGACATAGAGGCTAACGGAATTATGAAACACTTTCATGAGTAGTTCTTGTACTTAGAATACGACACAGAATAAAAACTAAAATATAAAAAATATAAATAACCACAAATATTACTAAATTGAAGTTAAGTAAGGAAATTTCAAAGTACTGTTAGAGCGTATTAATAACCCAGACAAGTAATAAAATTGCATTAATTTCCTTGTAATTCGATTATTTAAATAGAAAACAACGACTTCAACCTACTATTTGACGAAGTATTCCGTAAGGCTACCAAATACACCCAAAAAAATGTTTAAATTAACAACAAGAAATGCTAATGTTTAAATAACGTAATACTAGAAATGATAGCCGAAAAATAATCCCAACAATATGTATGTAACTGTAGTTATGACAGTTGCAAAAAAATATATATTTTTTTTAAATATTTGTATGGTACCCTTTACATCTGATAACCCCACCTAAACATTTGAGGATGTTATTGATAATTGTTTATGTAAATAGTCTTTATCAATAAAAGCCCATTTTTATTGAAAACAATAAATTAACTCTTTCGTACTGTTCTTATTCTTTTGTCCAATTCATACCATAGATTTTCTGTAGGATTAAGGTTAAAGAACTAGAAAGGCAGATGAACATTTATACATATAACAAATACTATAGAACTAAACGTAATTTATGTTTACGATTGTTGTCCCCATAATGGTTTAATGTCCTTTCCAGATTCATTTTCGTAGCACTTGCCATTAAAATGTCCTGCAAAAGTTTCAAATACTTATCGTCTATTACGATCAAATTATCCACTACTTCGGTGGAAATACAGCCGCAAACAAGCACCTCCGTGCTCTGCCAGTTTCCGAAAATTTTGCAAATCTGTACTAGATCCACGTCAGACCATCGTTCAACAATCGGAACAAAATTGTTGTATTTGTTAACGAAAGCAAATACAACAATTTTAGGTCCGATAGTCTGGTGTTGATCCAATACTGAATCTCGTCTCTCATATCACCTTTTATCATTATTTTTCTTGCAACTTGTACAACTTTTCTTCTTAACTTATTGTTATTAGTAATAAAGTTCATTTATTATAAGTATATACAAGTCTTTCTCTTGAGGTTATAAATTTATATAAAACATATTTTAAAAAGTCTTAAAAAGTAAATTATTTTAAGTATAGCAACATATTCTGCAAGCAAAACAATGAATTGGCAAAAGGTCACCGTCGTTGTTCGCAGATATTTTTATAAACGCCCTTGAGAGTGATTTGCTTGATAATAAAGTCAAAAAATGGTTTCACTATTACATAATGAACTGATACAGATAAGTAGACAATAACATAATGCTATGGAATAGAACAAATCAACAACTACAAAATTTTCTCAATGTATAAATACTTTAGACAAAAACATTTTTACAATGGAAATAGAGCAGAAGAACAAGAATAAGACAGATCATTTAAGAAGTGGTTTAAGAAACATTTCTCTTAAACAATGTCATGAAAAATCAAGTTTTTCTCATCATTTTTGATAAAAAATTTTAGATCAACTTCATAATTATTTTTTGTGATAAAGAAAAAAATTGATCGCAATTAAAATATAAGTAATTAAAATTAAAAAAACTTTTAAAAGATTGCCTACAAGAACTACTAAATCAACAACTAGATTTAATAGGAGGACCTATTAAATTGAACAATATTTAATTTATTTATAAATTATTATACATTATATGTACGTATACTTTCCGGGTTATATTTTGATTATTTCATGTAGTATTAAATTGTGTAAATATTAGCATTTCTTAATTCTTTTAAAATTGTAACTTATGCTTCTGGCTCTGCTACCCAATGTCAGATTAATTTTCGCTAAACCGTTATTATTGATAGAATATTAATCATAAATAGAAGAAGAGACGAAGTCCCAATGTTTGGAATGTTTTTGGAGATTTTAGAGTTTTTTCATAGATATTTATTTTTAAACAAATTTTCAATTTTAATTTAATTTTACTTTGAACTATATGAGTAAATAAATGCTACGTTATATTTACGTCAACAATTTTCTCGCTGAAAATAGGTAAATGTGAGCAATATAATATTAATAATATGAGCAATTAATTTTGATTTAACACACAAATATTATTAAATTTTGCTCTGCATTATTGTTGGTAATTTTAACTGAACATAAACTTAACTGAAAATAATTATTCCGAGTCAGACCTCTATTTGGCATATTATAAATTTACAACAAACCACCTTTGTCAGTGTTTTAATTTAGTGGATACTAAAAGTTAATATTGTTCGGCTAAAATCAAATTATAAATCAGTTTTATAGTAGGTAGTTAATTGAAAATTACATTCATGCAATGCAATAATTTTACCAAATAAGTTAACTACTTTTAATGTTTTATTAATAATAATTTGTACTGTATAGAAGTTTTAGATAGGTACATAATGCAAGTTTAGTTAATTTTGAACCACTAGAGAAGTTTAAATTAGAAAGATTCAATTTAAGATGTAGGTAACGACTATAGTTAAAATTATTTATATAGATATAAGATAAAATTACCCTTTGAGAGTAAATTTAAGTAATTGAGAGTGCAGGTAAGTAAACTACATTTTCTGAGGTAGTTATGTTAGACTAAACATTGATAAATTGAAAGTTTTTAAATATTATAACTGTCAAGTATTAGCTTTACCGAAAATCAATGAAAAACAGTTCTTCAGAGTGAGAATGTGAGTCAGTTGATGACTGTTAATCAATTAAATTTGTTTTTTAAACATGATAGAAGTTAATGGTGATTTGAGAATACTTTTGTGAATATTTAGTGAGTAATAAAAAAACAATGTTAAACAATAAAATTATACTAAATGTACAAAATGAACTTGAAAATTGTTCAATATTAAAAAAAAAATGCAAAACAGCCCTATTTAATGGGACAAATAATTAAATATGATATGGAAATTCTCAACTATTAGTTTTACTTTATTATCGATCAATAAATGTACGAAATCAACAAAATTAAACAAGACCTAATACGATATTATTATAATTTTTATTTTATAGGTTTATAATAATATGTACGGTCCCCTCTTAATTTTACCGTCTTCCCGTTGTGGCTATCGTGATTTGAATTTTCTTAATAAATTTAAATCGCTAATTATTAGACTACCAGCTATTGTATTATAACAGTAGATAGCATTATTTCATTAGCGAATGTTGAAGTTCCACTGCATCCCAAATGCTATCCATAAAATCGGTGATAGATGTAGGTAATAATTACCTAGTGTGTTATAGACCCAAGTGAATGAGTTGCTAACAAAAGATATTGCGTGTATATTGAAAAATTAAATAAAGCATGCACAACACAATTTATTTTTAAAAAATTGTAAAATATGAAAAATTACTCGTTGCAAAGGTATAACAGCTAGAATTAGTTTAAAAAAATATTTCAAATTTATACTTCTAATATAATAAATTAGAAGTGAAAAAACTGAAAAAAAAATACAAATTACAGTAGACCCATTCCGTATGGGTTTTATTGTTATTTATTGTTATTATAGCTGGTAATTTTAGCAAATTAATACTATTTTAAAATAGGAGTACTGTGACGGGTATAAACACGGACCACAATCCAAAATTAATAGGTTAGATTTTGTGGTTTACCAAAGTAAACCACAAAATCTAACCTATTAATTTTTACATGAGAATCTAAACGTTTGGGTTTTCGCTCACTTTTTAGTACAGTGATCGACAGGACAGTTGGAATTATAACCGCAAAGATAGAAAAAGAAAAAACTTCCCTTTTTAAAAATAAATTTCGACTTTATTATATCAATTAATAATAAATAATTTAAAATTTCAGATAAAAAAATTAATTCAGTTGTCATTGTTGGAAAAAAAAAGAAAACCAAAAAAAGTCACACAAAGTAATAATGATCGTTTAAAATATTAAAAAAAATTTTCCGTATAACTAATAGCTAAATTAATAATATTTTTCTTCTTCTAAATATGCAATAACAAAACCGAAATTTTATTTTTTCCACCTTTTCAGTTATCATTCGAACGATTCTGCGAGTCATTAACTTATTATATTTAAATTAATTTACCTCAATTTAGAACAAATCTTTAAAAGCACAATTTACAAAATGGTATTCAGCGATTCATGTATGCCGTGTTAACATAACATAAAATATTTAACTACAAATTTACCAACAATGTAAGAAATGTCAAACTCAAAATTCTTAATTACATAAAATATATCTTAATCAATCACTGCAAACCACTTCGGTAAATTGGTTTAACTACATTTTAACTTAATTAAATTTTAACTATCACCTATATTGTAACGTTAGTTTTCCAAAATAGGTTTTACAAATAGGTAATTTACTTCAATAGGTGTTATATAATAACATATGTACGAACTACGTATCTTACATATACTACATACATATAATAAAGTATAATATATTATGTATGCATCCCTAGAGTAATATTTCATAGTGTGAAAAAATACAAATAGATTCTTTAAAATGATAACCAATTTGGGTTATAAATTCATGTTTTAATAAGCTACTAGCTTAGGTACATATTTACACAAAAAATTATTAGAAGTTCAAATAACAAATAACGCAGTTTAAAGTACAAGTACATACAATTAAATATAAACATTTTAGTATTATATTTCTCGACACTTAATTAAATAGATACCATAATTTCTAATAGCGGTCTTTTGGTCAATAGAATTTGAAATTCACTACCTATTTATAAATCTCGCATAATATACATGGGTACGATATGCTTGAGAGGAAAATGAAGACACAGTCATGGCTCAGCTTGTAGTTTGAAAATTTTGTCCAAGTTAACATTTCAATCGAAAGTCAAATTTTTATTCATTAATCTTTACATTTTTTATATACGTTTATTTAAAAAAGTATCTCTCCCCAACAAAAAATATTCTTCGAGCTTCATATGCATGATCACAATTATGTATTACATGAGGAATAAATTATCCTGGTAGAACGATGTACAGCTATAACGTACCTCGAAGAAGCTTGGGTTGATCGAGGTACACTTCATTGCACAAAAAAATGAAAAAGAAAAATGAGAAGTAGAGAAAGCCTATGATTGTTGCTCTTTAGATAAAGTTTCAAAAATTGAAATTCGGTGAACAATTGCATACGTTATGTTAAATTGCATAATTTTTAATCAAAAATGTAAACGAACATATTAATTTCAACGAAATATTACACAATGGTTTACGTCCATTGTTATCACAATTTCTAGATCTATTTTGAGATCGACAAAAACTCAGACTACAACAAAATTACAAGTTTCTGGTGAAATTGAAAGATAGTGAAATTATTAATAATGTAGAATACGTAGGTACAAGAATCTCATAAGACAACTCAATTAGGCCTAAAATGTATGTTTTCTAGATAATATCCTTATGAAAGTGCTGTCCTTTTCAAACCATAACATAAAAAATTCAAAATAATTTACACATAGATGAGTAATTAAAATTTAATTAAAAACTAATAAATCATAAATCTGCTTTTTTGGTTATTTGTTAACTAATGTATCAGTTGATGCATTAATTAACTAATATCAGTAATGTAACTGTTATAAAACAAATAACATGTCATAATAAATTGTAAATTACAATTACATATTATTATAATTTTTATTATTAAGTGATTAACTATTTAAATTTAAATCAACTTTTATTCATTTAAGTATAATTTAAGTTTGAAAATAAAAGGCAAAATCAATTAATAAATTAGCGAATATTTAATTAATTTTTGTATCATTCTGAAAGCATAAAACACGAGTTCTCGGTATGGCGCTAGACAACGCTCTTAAATAATAATCATTTTGGTAAATAAGGTAAATATAATTTATCGCTGCGTGCTTCCAGAGCTTGTGACGATTTGTTGTTGATAGTTCTGGTTAGTATAAATTTTGAGTCTAATCATAAACAAATTTTGTTAATAAAGCTGGGCGGACACCGCTACCGGATGAAATTAAAATTTAATATCTTCGAAATTCAACTTACGGTCCTACTTACAATTAATGGGCGCTTAAGAAACATGTTACTGTCCTCCTGGTGACCAAGTGCCAAAAAAAACATACTTATGGAAAATCTTTTTGGATACCAGTGTCCCCTTCGCTTAATAGTTACGCTTATTTGTTGACACAACATTTTTTACGCGTTCAGATCTGTTTGTGTATTCTAATATTTCCAATATTATTTCAAAAATAAAAATAGAAATCTAAATCTGCATAAAGATGTTTCTTATGACAAAACCATTTTTCGTTAGCAATATCTAGTACATACTATGTATGTATATAATGTAAAATGTGAGAAATGGTCATGGAAATAGTAATTTGTGTAGGTAGTGCATAAGTTGATTTTTGTCGCTCATGTGGAAACTCAAGATGGTCGCGCAACTGAAGACCTACAAAAATTGATGATGACAGTAGCTATTTAATTCAATAGATGAATTATAATAACTGGCATGAATTATGTTTAATATTGAGAAAAACATTTACACATTTGTATTACATTGCACAAACGTAGTAAAATTTCAGTTAAATGGAAAATATTCAGTAAAACTTGATCGATGTACATATTCGCACGATGAAATTCATTGTAGTTGAATTATGTAACCTGTTCGGCATGTTCTAAATGGTTCAATATATAGAAAATGAAAGTTTATACAGATAATACACAAAAAATTCGACGATCAACAGCGTACATTTTCAACAAAAAATAACCAAGTACTTTTACTTTATTAAATTAAATTTAAAATTTTTAAAAACTTCATGTTACATTGGCGATGTTCTTATCTATAGAATTCTAAATAATCTAAAATTCTAATCCAGTAATTACGAATTAGTATAATTTTTTATAAATTCAGGAAAATGTATCGTTCTATAGACTTGGAGCAGAATTACAGGTGGCGCCGCGGTGTCGAAAAATAAAATAACTTGTTGTATAGAATTGTAAGTGTTTGTATAGAGATATACAAGATTTATATTTATTTATGCTTTTAAAAACAACGAACAAGACATTTTTGTATTGGGGAGTTTAAATATATATATACAGGATGTCCAATATCAACGCCAAACATAAGGAATTAACATTGATTTCAATTGTTTTGTTGATTCCTGCTCGCCAATTCAACCTCCGAAAATTTTTTTCGTATCTATGGAACGAGAAAATTATTGAGGATCTTATGATACCAAAATTAATTTTTTTTTCATCGATATTATTTAATATAAAATTTTAATTTAAAAATTTAATGTTTTTAAAAACAAGTTACCATGTTTTCAAAAAATTTGATTAAAGTTGACATTAAATTTTTAAATTAACATTTTTTAATAAATATCGATGAAAAATATTAATTTTAGTATCACAGGATGCACAATAATTTTCTCGTTCCATAGATACCAAAAAAATTGGCGGAGATCGAATTAGTGAGCAGAAATCTACAAAACAATTAAAATTAATGTTAATTCCCTATGTTCGACGTTGATAGTAGACACAATGTATATGTAAAAAAATTAACTCATCAAATGAGTCAATAAACTTAGAAAATTGAGAAAAAAATAAAAAAAACTTAAAAAACTTTGAGTATGGTTTGACAGACAGCGATTGCCAAAAATAAAGACATTTTTGGTGTTAAGGTTTATCGCATTGGGCCTTTGTTCCTATATTCCAACCGTGGCTAGCAGCTTCTATTAGGGATAACAGCCTTGGGACGAGGCAAATTTCAGGAGCTTCGTAAGGGAAATTTTGGAATATTAATTTCCCGAAGCCGTAGGCTGAGAGAGATTTGATAAATAATATTTCCCGAACGGCAAAAGCTCCGTGAAAATTAGTTTGCGATTATGTTTTCAATGTTGTAAAATGCGACGTCGGGATTAATTATATTTTTCCGAATTGTAAATAAAAAAGCGGGTTGAAAATATCTACAATAACTACAAATACTTTCTAAAGTATTTCGGTAAATGCAAAATTTTTAAATACTATTCATTATTAATATACAACACTTATTTTTTGATTTGCTCACTACGAGCGCTAGTAGTACATTTTTTCTCGACTCCGCCTCTCTGCTCCAAGTCTATACTATACCGTCCAACTTTGCCTGTATATTTTAAAGTTTTTAATGCATGTAAATCCAATTTTGACTAATAACTGTTGCGCGATACAACAATTTACAAATTGTGAACTACAGTGAGCTGTTATCTATTTATAATGTAAACGTAGCGTAGCCTACCTAAGTTACTTTACCTACTTGAATACATTGAACACATCAGAGAAATACGTTACCAGTTTTTTTAAATAAAAATAAGTATAAAAATATTAAATACGAGAATATTGGTCTTGCAGATTTTCAAATGTAAAATTTGTTTTATGAAAAAATAATTACTTGACCAAAAACAGTAAATACATTAAAACTCAAATATAATATCCAATTAAAAACATTTGATTGACTTCGTTTTAAGAAATACTGAAAATTCGGAATAAAAATTTTATATCTGAACAAATTTCATCCCATGGCGACTAATTAGAAAAATGTGCGTATCGATATTTAGAACCTTCAAAAATTACATGCATCTTTATACTAATTCATCGTGTTGATTCCAAAAATAAAAAATAAAGGTGGATTGTAAGTTTTTATTAAAATTTTTCTTTGATTAATAGTGCGGATCACAGAGTGTGATCTGCAGCCAACCATATTCTTGTCCCACGTTAGAAATTCTACGCGAATCACCGAATATCATCCACAACAAAGAAAAGAAGACGGCTAATCGGCAGATTATAAGCGAGGCCGAAGACCGAACAAGTATCCCTCTAACTTACTAGGTCAACGCTGAGCAATAATATCCGGCTAGTAACTAATAGGATAAAGTAAGGTAAATTCGTGATATAAGTAATTTCGTGATAGATTTTATAAAATTTACGGCATACTCACCTATTATTACCAATATTTTAAGTACATTGCGATGAAATTCGTTGAATAAAAATAGATTAACTACGTTGTGATATCTTGTGTAACATACAAAAAATTCACAATCAGAAGTGTGCACATTATTATAAGACTTTCAACCGCCACGAAAAATCAACGAGTATGCTTTATATTAAACTAACATTTTAGAAAAGTTAAAAAGAAAACGCCATGCCTGCGATATGTATACAATAGCCACGTGTATGATTTAATATACACAGTTTCTATACTTGTTTCTTGTGTGCCATGTGTATATTTTACGCACACGCACCATAAACTTAAAATATTTGAAGAAAAATTAAATTATTTCAAAATTGCAAGACAAGTTTGTGATTGCTATGAAGGTGCGTGATGTACTTGCACGCTACAGTAAAACGGAGACCCATTTGCTAAAATCAATAAGAGTAGAAAACCAAGTGCCAAAATAGTAGAAATTATAATTGATTTAAAAAATCGAGTCCTTGACTCGAAATGTATTCTACATATTAATTTAACAACTATTACCAGAAAATTGAAATTTTCATTGACTTTAAAATTCCGACAATTGCGGGAAATTCGTCTATGAGGGTGCCCGCTTCATGTGAAAAGCTACATAAAAAGCAATGGTTAAAACATCCTGCGGACCCACGTCCTCCGTCCGCTCCGTGTGAAAGAGTCCTAACTGAAAATTTTCTTCTGTAATTTTGTTCCAGGAATAGATGGCGCTACCACTTTTCTTGCACAAATTTTAAAGGTATGTCTAAACGCTGGAACAATTTGTAACAGAAAAAACCAATAACAATAATTTATGCAATAGTTGGGTTTGTCGTGTATACGTGTCTTAAAAACGTCTAAACGCATATAAATAGCATCTAAATCTATACAACTTTATTTATAAATACATTTTTCGGATTAAATAGTGGCACAAAATTTACCATTTATGATCAATCATATAAAAATATATTCCAGTCGTGCATAAAATATTTAGAATTATCAACTTTTTTGCAAATAGTAAAGTAACACGTGATGCAGCAATTTTATTCTCAATATAATTATATTTTAAATTTAAATTAAAAATGGATAACTTGTTAAAATATGTCAGTGTTCAAGTGTTGAAAATACAGCACTTAAAAAATTTATTCACGTTCGAGATAAGAAATTTGGTTCAAGATACATTAAGCAAATACATTTTGATATAATATATTGAAATTTAAGATACATTTTCGATTATATATAGGTAACTATTACGTAGCTCGTGTACATTTATGTATTTGTTAAAATCCTGTTAAAATAAAATTTTTAATTTTTGTAGATGTACTAATAATAGTATTTAATTATTTATATTTTTAAATTGAGTGAAAATTATCTGATTTGTCAAAGTATTTAAT
Organism: Cantharis rustica; assembly: GCA_911387805.1. Classification (NCBI taxonomy): domain Eukaryota; kingdom Metazoa; phylum Arthropoda; class Insecta; order Coleoptera; family Cantharidae; genus Cantharis; species Cantharis rustica. The sequence continues at coordinate 95,510,100 of OU426877.1, forward strand.
GTTTTTACTACCACGACAAATTTTTGGTTTCGTGCGCCTTTACATTAACCTACTATTTTTAAACTACTACAAAAATCCATATAAAATATATTATTTTAAGGTCTGCACTAATAAAAAATGGCATTGGCAAAGTAATATGTAATTTGCATTTGCCATACTTGCGTTATTCTTTCATAATACGAAAAACACAATAATAATTAAGAACTTGGAATAAAGGTAATAAATACATTTTTGTTTTAATAAAAAAAGAATGTTACAAAAATAATTATAAGTATTTGCATTATCAAATTTAAATATCTAGCCAAGCAACTAAGTTTTTGTGCAAGGGGGATTGCATGTTTAATTGATCAATCCTTTAGTTCAACGCACACGCAAATTCTAGTCGCCTTACAGTAAGAAACTAGCAACGTTCAATCGATTACCGTTTCATAATGTAAATTTCCAAATCAAGTGAAAATTGGATCAGAAACCAAGCAAATTTCATGAAGAACTACGATTTTATTCAAATATTTTTTTAACTAAAATATAATGTTCTACTATTGTAAATTATATGTGAAAATTATTATTACATTAATTGCTATAATTAAGCGAACGATTGCGACATATCAGACTTCATTAAAAAGTAGTTTGAGCTTCCAATAAATTAAATTAATTTTCCCAATTTCACTAATAGTAAACAAAGGCATAAATTCACACAATAAAAAGTTTCATAGTTACATCATAATTATTTTGAGATATCGCCTAAGCAAAACCTAGTAGGTATTATAATAACAATTCAAAATTAAACCAGAATCTTGTGCCAAATAAAATTATAATAATTCATTGCCTCTTTTATTTAGAAATATATTATCGTAAATTTTAAAACAATTAACCAAGAACTGAATAACAATTTTTCAACATACATTTTATTATGTATCATATAGTACCTATATACCTCGAGTAGCTACTAATTAATTGTTTTGATATACGATATACTTTTTTGTTATATTCATAACTAATTATCAGATTTTTATCGTCCATATTGTTCAGATTTTGTGTAGTCTCCTGGGCAAATAATAAAAATAGTGGGTATAGTTAAAATAATTTTAAATTACCGAAAGTAAAGCATATAGTAATATATATTTCAGACTGATTAGTTACAACTAGAGTTGTTTACCGAATTTGGAATTCATGAAGGCATTTGGAATTTTAATACATCAAGGATTTTGCCAACAGCTTGTGAAAGAGACTGGGAGGCACGATTGGAAGGAATGGAAGGAAATTAACTTCAAACTTTTTATAGGTTGTCATGTGTAATTTCAAAATGTTTTAAATTTAAATTTATTAATGCAGGAATGCATTCTCATCGACGAAGATATACTTATAATTTATCAAAGCGGTTGGAGAAAACCAAAATATGTTGTAATTTCATAATACTGAAAAAAAGTATTATGAATTAAAAAATAACTAAAGTACAAAATATAATAATAAGTCTGTCGCATAAAACTTTTTATTTTCAATATATATTTCCGTCTATTGCCTATCAAATATATATTGTGGTGTTTTGAAACGTTAAATCCTTGTTTTACTTATTTTGTAAATTATTTTGAAGTTTGTTTTTAATTTTGTAACATACTTGTATATAAAAATTTTGTAAATAAGATTATGTTGGTAACGAACAAGGTGAGAGAGAATGCTTCGCGCCGAGGTGCGAATGCAGCCGGACGTGTAAATTTGTCCGTGTTGATATAATTTTAATTTTTGTAATTTTGAATACTATAATATGATTTTGATAACTTTTTTAAGAAATTAAAAGTTGTTTAATTTGATTGAAGCGAAGTGTTGAAGATTAAGATTTTGAAGTTTTGTGAAAATTTTGTTTGTGGAATTATTTCACAACGAATTTGTTAGGCGGAGCGGCCAGCTGTAAGCAGCCAGGCAGTTACGATACCATATAAGGTAACAAAAATTTTAATGCATAATGAAGTTATGCACAAAATCGTAGAAATCAGTAATGGCACAAAAAGTTTGTTGTCATTGAGGGATGTTTTGGCACACTCGTACATAGGTGGTACCAGTGGTCTCCACTGAAAAATCGCAGTGAGCCTACCTAGAGGATGGGACAACCCTGACAACATTCCCCTACTATAATATTTTTAAACTATTGTTATATTTGGTCCACAGCCTCTCCAATCCAAAGGAGTAGTACACAAATTGTTTATTCCCGTGGTTCGGAATTCACGTCAAACTGTAAGTTCTCTATTACTTGAAGATATTATAGACATTTTGTTCTTGGACTGTTTAATTACTACATGGACTTTCTTTTCAGATTCCGAAGATGCGATCTATGCAATGTACTGAAGGATTCATGTATACATCATTATTCATAAATATTATCAAAAATGTTAAACGAAAGATATCGTTGTTCCCGATATAAAAACTGTTCAAAAATAAATTACTGCTTATATTTTATACCTATCAGCAGCATATGTGGACACAACCATTAAGCTTTTTGAATATTAATATTCATAAAAAAATAATTACACTTCAGAGCACATAATGGACTACTAGAATAATTAAAAGTTGAAATATACATAATTTGCACTATTAATGTATATTCTAGTAAAGTAATTAAAAGTTAACGTCTGGTAGTGGCAAAAAGAATTTAAAACAATTTGCAGTTTTCAACTGCTTTAATTAACACCATTACTAATAATAATTTAATAGTTTTTTCGGTTTAGTTCTTTTTAATTAATAAAAGTTTTCAACTGCTTTGATTAACACAATTATTAATAATAAATTAATAATGGTGTTAATCCAAGTAATTGAAAACTGCACATTGCTTAGTAAAATATTAGAGCATAATACTGTTGAATTCTGCGAGAAATTCTTAATTAAACTATTTTATAATTTTTTTTATTTATTCAACTATATGATAAAACAAAATTTTCACAAAAATTATAATATAATGCAATTCGATCTTTGTAAAATAACGAAAAATAATTTAAAAGTTGCACCATATTTTAAAAGAAAACTTATGAAAAAATAAACGACAAAAACTATTATTAAAAGCTTTCAGAATAAATTGAAATTATGTATATTATGTGTTTACTTAGTATAATTTTTAATTTAGTAATAATGTTTTAAAACTGATATTTTAAAATAAAAAGCTGCTCTTTGAGATTTTTTTTCTTTATAACATTTTTAGAATATTATATTCTAGTTAAATTCAATAATCTTAGAATGAACAGGTTAATTAAACAATTTTTAATAATGTTTTTATTATTATTAGGTTGTATTAAAAATATTCTGATGAAAACGTTCACCAACGTTGAGAGCTTAATAATAAAAACATTATTAAAAATTTGTTTAATTAACTTGTTCATTCTAAGATTATTGAATTTCATTATATGTATATCACAAGTTATATATATCACAAAAATTTCGGTTTTCAGAGTTAAAAAATCAATTTTTTATATATTTTTTTTCCATACTACATAAATTGTCTTCAATATACCTGTTAGAAAATTATTCGAATTCAAAGTTACACAAGTTATGTGAATTTTAGAACTTGGCGCGAAACAAAAAGCAATAATGTCTTTGATCGCATGTATAAATTTCTGAATATATTGTCATAAAACGTTGGTCGTTGCATGTTTATTTCAAAATAAAAGTACTACATTAATAAGTTATTAGAAAAATACATTAGAATAAAATCCAGGTGTCATTTAGAACCGTTCTAGTACAATTTTCACTGTTAAGGAGGCCGCAGAACTGAAAGCGTCAACTCTCTGTCAACATCCACACTCTGATTGATTAATTTTTTGCCAACCTAAAAAGCCTCTCATCAGACGACTGTTTTGAGACAACATAAAAAATATAGCAACCAATCGATTTCTGCTGTATCCACTCAATATAGTCGAGGCAACCAGCATAGTTAAAAAAAAGTTATTACTGCCCTCCTCAGTTAAACGTTTCGTCATACAAAATAATACATTATTTACTTAGAAGTAAAAAAATTGAAATGTAATAAAATTACAGAATAAGATTGGACATTTTAAATTAGTATAATCTTTTTAAGTAACCACATCAAAAATTGGCAAAAAATTATAACCAGTAAATAGGATAAATTCAAAAAATGATTTTAAAATCTCCCGAGTTCAAATAAACGAAAAGTTCTAAATACTCTAAATTCTGCAAATGTGTCCGTTAATCCTGACCGAGACTCTTTTGATGCTGCTAGGTTCATGCCAACGATGCAACTTGAATTCCTTAATCGTTTTAATTAAAATTTACTAGACCATAAATGCGTGCACATACCTAATTACTCTTCTATTCTTAATTGTATTATCTAAAATTGATTATTATTTATAGAATAAATAATATTAGAGACCTACTAGAAAACAAGAGTGATTCTACTATAAACAAAATTTAAATTTTTAATTATTAGATATTATATTATTTAATTATATTTAGAATGGAATATTAGTGATAACTTTAATTAATTTTCCAAATTAAAATGAACTGATTTTTCAAAGTAAAAAAATTATAAAAAAACATTGTACCCATCTTATTGCATACTGTTACCATTACTGTGGTTATTAAAAAACCACCAGTAAGTGGATACAGTAGAACGCGATTAGCATCTCAGACAATATTTTTCATGATACTTATATAATAATTGTAATTTCTAACAGAAAGATTCAAAAGCTCTAACGAATTTTAATAAATCGCTTGTATCTTAATTATTTATTAAAAAAACAAAATAATTATAATTAAACTTAATAAAGTGATTATTGTAGTTGCCCAAATTTTTAAAAAATCATAAAATTTACATGTATACAGAAATATTAATTAGCATGAAACCAATTAATAGAGTAAATTATTGTTAAGAAGAGAGGACGTTTACGGTCTGATGCTTAAATGCTTCGACTACTATAAGCAGAGATCCTTGGATCGAGCCCGAGAGAAGCAAGAACTTACCTCGGCAAGCAATGGCAAACCACCGAGGTAATTTGCTTTCAAATCTCTTCACAAAACCCATCCTGAATTTGTAGCACTACTGTGTATGTTTTGTCAAAAAGAGATCAAAAAGAGATAAAAACTGTTACAAAATACAATATTTTACAAAATGTACACGATATTTAATGTTTTGTTGTATACTATCTCTTTTTATTAAAAACACACTTCAATTATTTAGGCATGTTACAAATAATTTTGTTTAATAATTATTTAGCTTTTATCGGAATTTATTGAGCTTTACGATTCAGGTGTCCCATCGATTTTCTATGGGATTCAAATGTAGTGATTGGAGAGCAGGATATAATACTTTTAGGTGTTTGTAAAATAGGTATTTTTGCACTATACGTGATTTGTGCTTGAAATCGTTATTTTTATAACATTTAAAAGTATCAACTATTTCCATTTTAGTACTTTAGAATAAGTTACATTTTAAAAGTTCTAAAAATGTATACTTATTTATAAATAAGTATATATAAATAACTTATTTATAAATATAAATAATTAAAATTATTTATTCGAAGCTTTTTCTTAACTTACTCTCAGAAAAAAAAATCCAACTAAAACAAAACTTTTTGTTCTCCTTCAGTTGAAAGAGAAACGGTTTCCCCGTGGCACCTCCATATTACCAAGAAGTTCATCATCATTCGTCAAATTCATTACCAACATAAAAAATAATATAAATCCCTTTTAGGATCATCTTGTAAATTGCAGGCTTTTATTAAGCGACTTAAAGAAAAATTTCATAATTGATATTTTACTAATCAAAATTTAAAGACTAAAAAGTTGAAAATAAAATAAATTAAAAAAAAAACTTTTTAAACCAAAATTTTTCTAGAAATTGCACTAAAAATTAAAAAATAATTTTTCAAATAAAAACAAACAAAGCTCCCTGAAAACATCAATATAAAAAGCGTGGGGTTATTATAGTCATTAGTCACAGCTATTATTCTTCAATTGCTACTAGTGTCCGTTGTAATTGAAATATTTACAACCCCAAACAATTATACTTCCGAAACTGTGTTTTGTGGTGCCTTCTAAATTTTTCCGTTTCAGCTTTGTATTTGGCGTCCATAGAAGTCAAAATTTGCAGAGCAAATACAACATTTTTGGCTCCGATTGACGCACATGGTATGGCAATATCAGAAAACAAATGATTCTCTTATATTTATGCCGATAGACACCAAAATTCATAATATAAAGCTCGCGTTGCACAAAATTAGTTGCGCGAGAATGTTCCGGTGTTTATTTCGGCTGGACAATGGCCCCCGTATTCGCCAAACTTAAATCCGCTGGACTTCGACATTTAGAGTATTTTACGAAATCGGAGATTGTAAGAATCTTTTAAAAATCACTTCTTCGAGAATGGCAGCTTTTAGGGTCGGAATTCTTTCTATAACATCTTGTTTAGCATTTCGCAAAAGACTGGGACTCGTAATGAAATCCAAATGCGCTTATATTCTGTTTGAATAAACACTATAGAGATTTTGAAATGTTACCTTTTATTTAAAAAAAAGTTAATAAAATTTTATAATAAAGAACAAACAATGAATACCATTTTACAAAGGTATCAATTCAATTGACGGACTCTATTTTAAAAATAATAATTATATTAAAATATCCAACTAGTGGAAGTTCTGTTCAAGAATTTCAGGTCTCTAGTAGACTGTTGGAAGATTATTAAAATGGACGAAAAGAATGCAGGATTCCACTTGTTGAACAAAAAATTAATAAGGACTAAAAATATGTTTTCAACCAATTAACTTATTGGTATAAATTTTCATAAATACAGTTAATTTTAGTAATTAGTTGAAATTTTCATTGTAATGCTACTTAGTATTTGATTCAGTCGTACATGATTAGTTCCAGATCAGTTAATTTTTCCCAACGAGTGCAAAGATCTTTGTTCGTGATCCTGTTAGATGTATTATACAATATCGTCAACAAAAATCAACTAATTTGAAAAATATGCAACTATGAAAATGACTTTTTGAATTTTTCGCTTTTATACATGGATATGTTAACTTATATTAATAGGCATAAGTGTGTGACACACTATTTTGTGAGAGGTTTAGTACATGGATCCTCAATCGCAAAACTCAAGAATTTTTACATTCACAAACTAGACGTGCACAGTAGTTTTAAACATATAGATGATTACAATAAAACAATGTAGAGGTTAGAGTTGCCGATTCGCCATTATTTGAGAGAGAACTCGTGCAACTAAAAAAAACACTACAACAGCTCCATTAGTAGTCAGAACTTCATTGCAATAATTTGTGGACTTAAAGTATAACCACAATTTTATTAATTACGCTGATAACTAACAAAGCAATTAATATTAACTGATAAAAATATAATAACAGTATTTTACAAATACTAGTAGGTATAAATTAAATTTGAAATGACTTATAAATTAAAACATACAATGTAGGTGCTTTAGGTAGTTACGTTACGTAGTACGTAATGAATAATGAATAAACTGCAACCTGACCTTTAATAAGCTTTTCACATATTAAGAATGCCTAACGTCACTTCAATCGGTATCACTACAGCCTAATATGGCTTTATTCGATTTGTGCAATACTTTGAATCAATTAACAAACCAGTAAATTTCATGTTTTTTAAGAATGTTTACGTTATAAGCTCATAAAACTTAATTAAAAAATGCCTCCTGTAAATTTGAATCAAAAGTTGCCATTTAAGTTTTTTAGTATTCTTGTTTTTTTCTATAATTAAAGTTAAGTTTTCGTTACACTTTTTTAAATTTTATTAAACTAGAATTAAATTCTAGTTTATTCCCCGTTGCCCCACAAGTTTTCTCTCATAAGTCTGGAACGGGTAAGACTCAGACGATGAGAATAGAAGCTCAATAGAACTTTAATTAAAATTAGATTTGACATTACTTGCCGCAAGAAATAGCAAGAGCGGCGATAAGGAGAGCCGGAGTAATAACAATCATGACTCCCTCCAAACCAGTGCTTCCCAATGTAGTCTATATCGACCCCCAGGGGTCGACGACGACCTGCAAAAGTTTTATGCCAGAGAAAAAAAATTGGGGTTCCATGAGATGTAAATGGGGGTCAACGATAGTGGATCTCATTTAGTAGTAGTAGTAGTAGTAGTTACCTAATTGCTAGTTAGGCACTATTGCAGAAACTATTATAGCACCTGATACGCCCCTGGGTTAAATTTAAATTAAACTCCTTTCTTCATGCCTAGTGGAAAAGGGTTTCGGCGCGGTTGCCAATCTCCTAATAACAAAAAGCAACAGACTAGCCGTCATTAATCGAGAAGATTTGAGATTAAACCTAACTAAATTGATGCCAAATATTGAGAATTTCTTAACAAAAAATCAGCTTCATCCCTCCCACTAAAAACATTTATTTTTTGCTTAGTTATTTTATGTAACAGATCATAAATTTTAATTTGGTTTGTTTTAATTTGAAAAAATCAGTGACGATGAAATTATGACGATTTAAACAAATGTCCTTAGAGAGCGTTCATACCCACTCCTACTGTATAAGCAAAAATAAGAAAATCGTGACTTCTCCATATCAAAATACGTAAGAATTTTTTCAAAACTTTTATTAAATATTAAAATTTAAATTTAAAAAACTAAATTATTTTTAAATTTTAAGTTTTCATTTAAAAAGACTACGATACTTAATAGTGCAGTTACGTCAATTCTCGGTGCATTCGTTTAATTTGTAATAAAAAATATGAAACTAAATTCGGTAGAACCATAGTATTATTAATTTAAATTACAAATATTATTTTGAAAATATTTTTATTATTTTTTAATTTTTTTATCTTACGTAAGATTTATAATGATATCCCACCTTGCGCCCTTTGCCAGCAAAAATAAGAGAAAGTAACCCCCTTCGCTAAGTCTGCTTACGTAATACTTGAAACCCCCCTTACTAAATACCTACTACATATTATATATTTCTCAATATTCTAGTTATTTTTTAGAAAGCCCCCGCTTCCCAAAAAAAAAATATATAAATATAAGTGTCCCTGAGTAGTGGGATTTCTTTTAATTGTTTAAAGTCGTTTATCTGATATTTTTATGTAGTATAATGAAGGTATCTGCTAGTCTGCTTCCACTGTTGATATTATGGAAGGTACTTGTTGATTTTCATATGTAAACTGAAATATGATAAAACTAATGATCTAATCGTTCTTTTTGCGGTACAAATTAGTTTGCGTATTGGTACCACGGAATTGTTAACTTTGATAGAATTGTAGATATCTAAATTTGTAAATTAAAGGCTTATAAATGTATTGTTTTGGGCACACTTGCACTTTTATTATTTCATGTTTTGTAATAAATTTAAATTACCATTACAATAAATTATTTATTGGGTAGATATAGGCTTCCCTTAGTTGAACACTAGGTCGGAGCCTCATCGGAACAACATTATAAAAACATACACATAAAATGTACAAATGTTATTTCAACGAAATTACTTCCATTGTGAATATCTTAACTGGTCAACTGTTTATTTATTCGCGCTTCCGTACCTTTTTGTGGTAAATTTAAAGATAAATAGTTAGTTTTTACTCTATTTTAGATATATTCGGTTTAATTCGAGAAATAAAATTTGTATTATATCCACATTTTTAGTTGTACATAACGTAAAGTATAGTTTTGCTGATGAATTACCGGCTAGGTAGAGTAAACAAATATAACATTTTTAAGGGATTGATAGTATAATCCACGACCTTGATAAGATAAGACAAGTTTGGAATTACAAATAAATTGAAAACTTTTAAGAATAAATTGTTATAAAAATTAGAACTAAATTACGAAATAACTCATAACAATAATTATTTGGCGAAAAATGTTTAATGTTGTATGAACCACCTTGTATATAAAATCAAAAGTGTATTGTATATTTGTAACCCCCTCTACTGAGAATGCATATAACTTTTCAAGGTATCAATCAAGTTATCTACAAAAAATATAAATATCTATATAATCTTCGATGTTGATTTGTTGTTGCAATAACACAGCATAACACAATAACATAATAAAACAGCAATTTTAATAAAAAAAAGTACTCACCAAATTTGTTACATGAAGATCCATATTTTAAGCTTGCAGGTTTTCTCTTCTTTGTATTACAATGTAGCACACAAGTTTAACATTTCAAATACAAACTCAAGTTCTTTAAATTTAAATGTCAAAGACAAAATAATTACAATAAATAAAATTCAAAACAAAAATACAGATTAACAACAAACATTAAGAAGAATAGATATAGTGGTAACAAGAAATACAAGGTTCGGCATTTAAATAAAACTAAGTTAACCTACAAGATAAAAATATTTCAAAATGTAAATATTGTAAATTTACAACACATTCATATGCAGACACTCAAGAAAAATAAAGCCAACAATCGGCGAAACGATTTTAGAAAAAATACCAAACTCACATTATATGTTGTGAAATAAATCAACAAATCTATTATACTTTTTGTATCCGAATAATCATTGAAATGTTAGAAACACAATTACATACGAATATCCGCAGTCGCCATTTTTCAAATTGTAGTAACGCATGCGTGAATCGTTGGTATAAAAGTGCAATTTTTAACCCCGTTTAAACTTGACTAGGGTTTTAATTTTGGATAAAATTATTCAACCATCAACTAAAATAAACACGGAAACAATACTGACTACTGCATAATTTAGTATATTGTAATAACATTTTACTGTCGTTATAAATAGAATCTTTTAACTCACACCTTTGCCGTTTACAACTTTTTTAAATTTCCTTACCGCAGCAAGAAAAGGAAACCGCTTAATGACAATTTTATTATTTAACTAAAATTTTGGAATATTTATATAATTTTAACAAACAAGTTAAATATGTATTACCTTGTAATCGATAACCAAAAAAACGTAATACTAATAATTGTGTTGAAGAAACATGCAAAAAATGTACGAACGATAAAATATCCACCACCAATTCAAATTAAACAAATGGAAACATGAAGTTAATTTTTATTATTTGAACGAATTTATTGAATTAGTTGAAAATACAATTTTTTGCCTAAACGTTTCAATTAAAATATCAAATTATGATATCAAAAAAAATTCTACACGTCAAATTCGGACAAGAAGATTGCCAAATTGATCAAAGAAGATTGAATGTTTTAAAAATTATTAGTCAGGGTTGACTGTTTTCTATACACATCTTATACTAAAAATAGGTATTATGTAAAATTCTGTGTAACTCTAAAATAAGAATGCCTATTGTTTTATCCCCTATGTCAGTTTCCGAGATTCCAAGATACATTGCCGGCATAAGCAAGAGTGCGGTATCGAAAAAAAGTCAAAATTCAGTTTTTCGTATAATATATTACTGGTTAAAGATAAGTAACATGTATTCTTTCAGTTCCATCAATAAAAACCGCGATATCGACACAAACATATAAATTAAAAATTCTATATCAAGAATATCAAATTAAACTGACTTAATTATGTGGAATTGTTTCTTATAAATAGCTAATTCTTACTTTTAAATGACTAACATTATAATTCCAATACAAGAAACCCAGACCCATAGCATTCTATACTTCGGTGCTCTTTAGAAAAAATGTCCTGATTTCAAAATGAAATACGAAGTGGTCAGTTTTTGTTTTTTTAAGACTTATTAAAACCCTGGTCCAGTTCGCCACTACTCAAAACTTTCAAAATGTAGACGCCTTACACTTACCTTTGAAAGCAGTTTATAACTCTTCATAAAACTCGTAAAACTTCATGTTTTCAAAAAATTCTTGTAAATTAATAACAAACTATTAACTTTTACAGTTACACCCTTAATGCAAAAAATTTAAAAACTATAATACAGGGGCATATTAAAATATAATTTAATAAAAAAAAATATAAAAACATTAACTGTAACACTCTTTGTGTGACAAACGTCTCATGTGCGACGTTTGTCTCTTGGTTTGTTTATTTACTGATGATTTTATATACAGATACAAATAATAGAAATAACATAAAATAAAATATTACAATAATTCGGTAGAATAAAAACAACTTCTAGTTAACATTTCTATTTGTAACTTCCTAAACCCAGCTGGAGGCAGTTTTCTTACTTTTTCTGGAAATGTATTAAAAATTTCGCCGTGTAAAACTCTGTGGCCTCCCTGGAGCGGAAAAGTTGATAGAACTTGGATACAATATTATGTTTAATTCTAGTATTGTACTGATGTGGAAAGATTTTCTATGAAGACTCATTATCAGGACTCGGAAGTTCTAGCAAATGCATATATTTTCTGGTAAGTCTTAGAATATTAAAAGTAGTTTTAAGTGCTATTTACGGGCATATGTTCATATAATAAATAAAATAAACAAAATGTTATTAAAATAAACAAAGTAAACAAAATGTTAAAATAATAAATTTTAACTGTCAAGTAAAGAATACATACTTACATAGAAAAATAATATTTAAAAACAAAAAATCTACATAAATTAACATTTAGCAAGTTTGGACTTAGAATATTTGAATAATTGAAAAATGAAAATTGATAAAAAATCTTTAAATATTGACTAAAATTTTAAATTACGTTATAATAAAATATGATAAAAATTTAAAATAAAAAATTTTGTAATACGAAATAAAGATCTTTATTTCACGATTATTTCCAATCATCATGTAACAAAAGAAAACCGTAAAAATAATGAAAAATAAAAAAATATATACCAAACAAATTGAAAAATTAATATTAAAAAACCAAGATACATATTAAAAAAATTTTATGAAAAAAAAAAAATTTTGTACTAAATGGCTACATACGAATAAGCGAACTAAAACAAACATGTATTTTAATATTAAGCTCAGGTTTCAAATAATAGGAATTTGATTATTTTTAAAATTAGTCAGGCGCATCGTAATGTAATTAGCAGATTCGTGGTGTTTAGTTTATTTCCAAAAAAAATTGGTTAACTATTATTTTATTTTGCATATTTTTAATTTTTTAGTGCTATTTATAGCGCTAATTTTTGTGTTTTTAAGTGCATATTAAAGCGCTAAAAGTTTACTTTTTTAGTGCTATAACTCCCGAGCCCTGCTCATTATGCTTTAGGTAGTGGCATGTGACATAAATAACTTTGGGAACCGCTGATGTAGAGACACGACAAAGTCAAGATATTCAATTCAAAAAAAAGTTTTCTTTGCATTCGTCTCTGAAACTCAAACCAGAGATGATTCTAATAACTTTTCTTTCTAATTTTAACAGTTTTTGTCTATGTGCTGAGTGACCCCAGAATAATACTTCCAGGTTAATTTAGTATCTAACTATGTAAGATAATACTAAAGAATTTAATCGGCTCATTTATAACTTATACGGAGAATGCTCTTAAGGCGGTATTCTAGTCTATAAGAGCCCGAATTTCGCTCGTTTCATGACGGCCGATAAAAAAGATATACATTTTTATACATTTTTTTACCATTAATTTATTTATATTTTAAGAATTCACAAAAAAAATTTCAAACAAAAATTATTAATTATTATTGCGGTGAAAAGGATTCGCACCTACCCTGTACACATTTGATGAAAGTTTTATTTTGTTTTAAATAATTGACTGTAGAAGTCAGACAGGTGGGGGCGAACCGACGAGGAGATTTGCTTTTTGCCGGCGGGTCGCCGCGAGAGAAAGACAGCGTCGACTTTTGGCTCGTTGATTTTTGACTCGAGTGAGTTATTTTCGAGATTTGTCTGATTATTGAGATTTTTTATATAAGTTTAAATTGTGAATTATATTCGTGAGTACTGAATTTTAATTTTAACTTGAATAAATGATTTTGATGCGAATGCATTATTGCGTGATTTTTGGATAATTTTTGATAAGTTGGAATTGGATATTTTTTGATAAGTTGCTACCAAGCGGTAGTTGATTTGAATTAGTAGTTTGGATAGATTTGATGGTTTTGATTGCTTTGGAAGTAAAGATTAAGATTATAAAATTTGAAATTATTTAAAATTAAAATTGGTTTGAAATTCGAAGAATTAACATTTGCATTTGTACGAGCGTGTGGCTAGCTGATAGATAAGCCGACGTTTTGGATAGGCATAAGGTTAAAAGTACGAGCCCATTTAAAATTTCACATTAAATAAAATTTGAATTTATTTACGAGTTATTAATTATTTTGTAGAAGATTTATTTTGAAGAAATTATTGAAAGTTTTTGGATTGGCCAGAATTTATATTTAAATTGGATATTAATTTTTGGAAAACAATTATATTTGTTAATTAGTAATTATATTTGGAAGTAATTATCTACAGCTAAATTGGTACCCAGACTGTTTTATGTTGAAAACAGAAGACGGTATCGTCAATTTTGAACCCACCCCGAGAAGTCTTAGCGAACCGACTTGGAGGCCGTAGAGATTGATGGTGTTTGTTTGCAGTTTGTCACGCACTGTAAAAAAATATCATTACAATATATATATTTCACAAAGTTACATCTTGTCACGATTCCCACATTTCTGACCCAGGTCAAGCCATCACCCCACCTCTTCAAAAAAGAAATAAAATTATACTATAATTTTAAACTAGTTATGGACTAAAGGACTATATCCAAAAGGACTATATTCGCAAATTTTGGACTGCAACGGTTTCGCGGTAAAAGATACATCTTTGGTGGTGGTGCTGAGTTGACGTCAACTCAGTTGCTTGAAAAATATTGAATAATATGCCAGTAAGATTAATTTTCTGTGAAAAATACCCATGATACACATTTTACAAAAAGTTTTAGTTGCGTTAAGAAGCCTAAAATAGCCAAGAATGTTAAAAAATGCAGAAAATATGATTTTTAGGGTTGGCGCACCTTAGCAAAAAATCTGAAAAAATTCAGAAAGGTAGATTTAAGTACATCCTAAAAAATGACAAAAAAAATGTTTGCCGGTCTTCAAAAAATAAGAAAAAGATCGATTTTTAACTTTCTGGAATATTTTTAAAAGGCATATAGAGTGTTCAGGGTATCAAAAAAAATTGTGTTGAAAGATGACTCTAATCACTATACCTATAAATTTTTTCAAAATTTTTTATTTGCTAGTTTGTCAGAAAAAAAATAATGACTGAAAAATCCTATTTTTTAACCCTCAGAAGGGGTGGAGAAAGCATCTGGAGCAAATGAATATGAAAACTTTATTTTTACACCCCAAGGCACCCTTTTATCAAGTAAATTAAAAAATTTAAAGATAAGGGCATTTTGACTATCTTATCCATGGGTACCCTTTCATGCAGTTTAACTGATACCCTGTTTACATTTGTTCAATCAACAATTTCGGCTCCATACATCAGGTCTTCTTTTACCTCAAATTTGAATATTTAAATAAGTAGAATTTAAAAACCACAAAAAAAATAAAGAGTATTTTTATAATGCTTTTCTTAGATTTGTTCCGTCTAAACTGGCCGAGTTGCCACGACACTAAAATGGCTATAACTTTTAAAATAATTCGAATTATCAAAGAATACTTTTAAAAAGATATTCTTGAATATCTAAACTATCGAAATATGAAAACAAAAATTTTCGATTTTTGCAACTTTCTAGACTAGAATACCGCCTTAAGTGAAAGGATTAATCTTTGTTATTTTCTATATTAAGGCATAGTCACTTCCCTTTACACATGCTTTACACCATTCGTATAATTCGTCACATTTATTTGATGCTATTGTATTAAGAGTGCCCAAACTATTAGTAGCTCTTCCAATACTTTGTAGTATCATTCACAAATAGGACAAAATTAGTATTAAGACAATTTGGCAGATTGTTAAGAGGCACCACTAGTAGCATGACTGCCTGAAAAAGATGATTTTCTGGAATTTATTTAAAGAAAATTATTGCATCTAATGTTTGGAAATTTCTAGAATATACATAAAAATGTATTTGTGTATAATTTACGTAGTATATATTGTCGTGTTTCGAAACGCTAAGAAATATTAATTTTATTATTTGTAAATCATTTTAAAGTTTGTTTATTATTATTGTAAATTGTTAATCTGTAAATTTGTAAATACACTGTACATAAGATTAAAAGTGAAAAATGAAGCTTGGCAACGTGAAGAGTGAGAGTAGCTTGAAGGCACCCACTAAGGTCTTAGAAGTCCTAGAGACGCGGGTGCGTTTGCGAGCGGAAGGATTGTTATTTCCGCTACGTCAAGTTTTAACTTTGATTTTTATAATTTAATGATGAAAAAGGAAATTAATTTTAAGTTATTAAGAGTTGTTTTAATTAATTTGGTGAAGTGTTTATAAAATTAAAAATTGAAGAAAATAAAAACTATTGAAAAATATTTAGTTATTTATTGAAATTGTTTCATTACAAACGAATTTGTTAACGAGCCCCGGACAACAGCTGCGAGACGCATATGCGACTGCAAGGCCACATGAGGTAGAATTTAATGTTACATTTTATGCAAACCTATTACACCTTTGAACATTAAAAATAAAAACGACACGAAAATTTACATTTTTTAAATTAAAATCAATTACAAGAGTCTCATGGCTATAAATTAATAATTGGCTATTCAGGAACAGAAGTGATCCAAGTGACATTTCAATAGTTTTGAGATATTAACCAAAACGCGTTTTCATGAATCCTGTCGTTACTTTAATAAAATTTTTCCTAAATCATTTTTTATCTTAACAGAATTCATAATACTTAAATTACCTTATATACAAAATTATGAAAATTTGTAATTCTATTAGGAAAACTTTTGATTTTCTTCATTTAGATCACTTCTGTTTTCGATAAAATTTAGAATTCAGAATGGAATGCATGATTGTTATTCATTATTTTACAACAATTCAACACCACTTTAAATGGTAAACTCAATAAAATTATAAAACAATGTTTAAAAAATATTTTTTTACTCCAAAAACAGTAGGTAACTAATATAAATTCATTAAAGAAAATCTTCATCTTTTTTTATGTTTGGTAAAACATTGTCGTTTTCCTGTTCAGTTTAAGTAATGTGTGGCAAGTTTAAGTAAAAGGGATGGTAGATTGGTGATACATAGAGCAATATTTACTTTAGATTGTACATTTTTACATAAGTAATTGGTTTTGCGTTATTATATGCTTGTGAAGTGAAGAGAACAATAATACAATATCACACGGATAAAATAGCGAAAACACTTCGATCTCTTTTCCAATGTTTAAATTACACATTCTAAAGTACATAATTGGTATTATCTCCATTTTTGTAAAAATGTTACTTGGATCACTTCTGTTCCTGAATAGCCAATTGATGTATCCAAGCAGAAGTGATTTTTGGATTGAGCAAATTTTAATAAATTTGTACAGCTCGGGTCATTGCAATATATACTATAGTAGTATTTAATTAATTTTTTGATTAACCAAATCCTTTATTAAACTACAACGTAAAATTACCTCGGTTTAGCTCTTCATGCGGTGAAGTAATCCGACCTCAGGAGCGGATTCCTGTGACAATCTCGTCTACATCGTCTATCAAATATTCAATCAAGAAAAAATCGTTTTCCAAAATAATTTTATCCAACTTGTTTAAAATTTACTATTAAAGGGGTACATAAATACCCGCTTTCTTAAAACCATTCGTTATGTTCGTTGGTGTTATTGCCAAAAGAAAGGCTTTTGTTACTACTTTTGGTAGCATTTAAGCATATAAGAGTAGCATATAGCATTTAATCTTAAAACATACTTGTATAATATAAATAAAAAATAATTCAACCTCAAATCAAGCTAAAATCATCAGGGTCACTTGAAGATGGCTTATTAAACTCCTTTTTGCTTTGGCTCAAATGACCCTTTTCCCAAAATGCTTATAATTTGCTGAATTACTGAAAAACCATTGCTAATTATTTAATTTTTATGTCAATAACGTTTGTAGACCGTATTTTGAATTAGAAATACATTTAATGGATTGTCGTACGTCGCGTCGATAGATATATGATTGAATCCAAATGCAACGAAGCGATGTTTTTTTACTTTTGGTGCCAAATTATCAACGCTGCTCTCCCTCACTCTAGTGTCTAGTCGTACGCTGGGTGGCTACCGAAGTACCGGCGACTGGGTTTGCTAAACCCCCCGCTTCATCAAACGTCCGCCGTTTGTATCTATCGTGCAGCGTTCTTGTTCTACTGTAAGTGGTGCAAGAGACCCCGCGGCTCAACAGACCCCGCTCTGCCCTACAGTAATTTTTGGTATCAAAATATTTCATTTTCAGCAGCTTATGCGTCGTTTCCCGAATCTTCAAATAAGAAAGTTCTCCCACTGGTACAGTTATTACCGCCTTCAGAATGCCTGAAATCAAAAAACAAAAAAATACGTTAAATTAGGTTTTGCCTGTACCATGACGCAGAACTGTAAAATAAAATTAAAATCTAACAAAATGACGGAATTCAGAAAACGTTTCAAATTACGCTTAAAAATGTGATAGTTTTTTGCATGGGAAATTGACATTTTTTATCCAATCAAAAAACTGGAAGGTCATGGTATAAATAAAATCTAAATACTCTAAAATAAGATTCAAGTTTATCGGATGATTTGTATTCACTTATTAAAAGAGTAAAGTCTGACCCTTCAAATTTACGACCAACCTCCATCTTTCCAACTCTGAGTAGAGTGTTTGAAAAAATGCTGAAGGGGCAAATAGTCTCGCACTGTGAAGAGATAAAACTATATGCCAGTTCGGATCCAGGAATGGCCTGTCAATTACTTTAATGGTAAGTGGTTTGTGCAGAGAGGTGTCCAAAGCTATCTAGATGCGCAATTTTATTACTTGACCAAAGCATTTGACTGTGATGCTGTGGCGCTTGTAAAATTTTACTTGGAAGACTGGATACAATATGTGACGATTAACGACAATCAGATCTTAAGATTTTAAATGTAATAATATTGGTATACATCAGGCTCGGGGGTTGGTTCTGATCATTGTTCTTTTTGTATTGTACATCAAGGGACACCACTAGTGCCACTGCACAAAAAAGGTGATTTGCGACAATTTCTTGAAAGAAAAGTATTGCATCGAATGTTTTGAAATTTTTGCATAAGTTATAAATAATATATTGCTATGCCACCTGCTATTAAAATTTGTAAAATTTTATCTTATCTAAAAATATTCTTGCTGGGTTAGCATTCATTATTAATTGTAGCAACGAGACTCTTCTAATTGAAATTATAAATGTATTTTTTTTGGTTTAATTTTTTTAAATATAATTTTTCGCAACGTTTTAACGTTCCAATTTTATTTTCAAACTTGGCGAAATTGGTTTGCATAAAATATTACCTTATGTTACTCGCACGTGCGTCCTGCAGCTGCTCCCGGCTCGCCAAACAAATTTGCTGTGAATGTATTTCAATTTTACCAAAACCCAATTAACTTCCAAAATTTTCAATCTCTATCACTTCGCCAATTAAATAAAATAACTTTTTAAACTTAAAATTAATTTCTCTTTTTATTTTAATCATCAAAAATTTAAATTTTAAATTATTACGCAGCAGGGAATGAATACTCATCTCGCCTTACTAGCGCAAGATCGTCTTAAATTAGGCTAACCTCGGTGAATCCATTCTTTCCCACTTATTTTTATTGCATAAGTCAGCAATTTGTGCGTTTTTTTCAAAAACGACATTTTTTAAATTTACTGCAGTTCTAACTCGAGGACCACCCTGGTAACCTTAAAGGTGTCTGAAAATTTAGAATCCCCATGCATAAATTCAATAAATCAGTAAGTGGTACGAGAATTGTGTTGATCATTGTTTTAGTATTTTGGAAATCAAATTATGTGCATCTTTACCATTGCTATCTTTTAATGTAGTAACTATTTTACATACTTCATTATAAATATATTCCCTATATATAGGGAATATATTATAATCTTTTCTTAAATAATACCATCAGTGTATAGTATAAGCTTAAATCGATATGCTACGGAGCGGGAGACCGCGGTTCAATGTTTGGTCGCGTCGACTGCACTGCTGTGACCAAAAATCCGAGTTTGATCTGGCTATTCATCTATCAGAATATTATGTAAGTGCTCAGTTCTAAAAATAAGTTAAAGAAAAAATAAGAATCACTTTGTCGGATATCTTTTTAGCATCAGCCACGACCAGTCTTTCAGCTCTATCTGTTCTTCAACATTATCTAAAACAGCTTTTTAACTCTCATTGTTGTTGCTGTTTTCAAGATGTTCTTTTCATCTTGAATATCCTTTGCTACTGGTTGTATGTATGATGACAGTTGTTTTTTGTTTATATTTGATTGTCCTTTGTTTAACTTTCGAATATAGTCGTAACTGTGAAAAAAATGTAAAAGGTATGTTGGCATAGAGGTTATTAATATTGTTATGTAGCAAATTCAGGGGCGGTTCTACCATAGGAACTGCAGAGCTGCAGAACCGCCAAATATCAGAATGAAGTGTACCAAATTAATTATTACTTATTAGTATAACCACCACATTTCAAATTATTTCAATAATTGAAGACTAATCAATTTTGGTTTCAAAGCGCGCTTCTTATGTTGCCTTGAGTTATAAGTACTTTTATCAGTCAGTCAAATAAGTACTGTAATAATTAATACAAGTCCGTTACGCTTTCGAAATCACTGTTTAACTTCGATGTGCTGGAAATGATTCTGAACATGAAATGACGCGAGCTATCGGGTGGAATCGTATCCATATCAGTATACATCGTGGTGTTAGGACAATCCTAACACCACGGTATACACTACAAATTGAGCTGCATCTTATGCAGAATTACATGCCGTATTTTTGTAATATAATTTAAAATTTAACTTATGAAAACAACTAGTAAGTTAATTTTTGTTCATTGATTGTTCAACAACATGGTTAAACAATAAAATGCAATAGTTTAATACTCGTAATATAGTGTAATTTGAAAATTTAGTACAAATTTTAATTTTACCAAGTTTCTTATAAATACTATTATCAAAATAGAAGTAAAATTATTTTTTGGCAGATCCTATATTAGAAACTCAAAATGAAATTACGTTTCATTATTAATATCAATAAAATTAAAATTATGTAGGTTTTTTCTACAATAATAATGTTTATTATTAAACTCGCAGATTCCAAGATATAGGAACAACCCACCAAACGTACAACCGTTCTGCTCATATTTCAGCTCTGGTTTTACGAACATATACGATTTTATTTTAAACACATCTTGCGTTATGAACTTTAATTGAAATTATGAATATCGAAGATAGTATCTTATACCTACTAGTACATAAAATAAATGCCTATGAATATTAAATGAAGAAAAAATAAAATGAAATATTACTAATATTTTTAACACAACTTCTCTCATAAGCTGTACTTAATAAAATTTTTTCGAAAATTACTTAGGATTGCAATTTATTGTAAAAATGTAAAATCATATAAAATAATACATTCTAGATAAGTGTTGTACGTTTAATATTTAAAAATGTGCAATAAGTAAATTTATTTTTTGAGATTGCCATTTTCTGATATCTTGCCATTTTTATAATGCAGAACACCCAAGAATATTTTTCACGAGCCGCCACTGAGCAAATTGATACCTACTTGTGAGAACTGCAAAAGACAAAATAGAGAAATAAGAGCTCCAGCTTAGAGCTCATCAGGGCAAAAAAACCAAGAAAGAAGAAATAATTTTCAATTAAATAAGTTAATTGATACCAGTGGCTTGCCCCCCCCCCAAATTATTAATTCGCAATTTTACAATGACTTCAAACCATGTATAGATTTCTATATAAATGATTTTTAAAACATTAATGATACTATATTTGAAGGCAAATGGCTGATTTTGCATCAGAAATGAAAACGAGAGCTTTCAAAATATACAATGGAAGCTCTTAATCATTTCAATATTGATGTTTCCGAATATATATTGTGATGGTATTTTGTTACAAAACCTTTTTCACCTTTAAATTACCTCGGCTGGCTCAGCTATTATCGGTAGCAATAAAACGCTCAGTAGTGAGTTCCTATGGGTCACCCCGTCTGTCTTTCGAGCAAATAAAAACTCGTATTTTGAATAACGAAAAATGTTGTTTATTCAAAGGAAAATTTTGTAGCGACAGTTTCGCTTTTAGGCTTTATGGTGTAATTTGTGTTCGACCACTGAATTTGAAATTTCATTTACTGTATTTAAAATCCTGCTAAATTTCAAACTCATTTGTCGTTAAGTGTTAATGTGTAGCAAATATTAAAATTTTATAATGTTGTACAAATTTTGGTAAATTTTTTATAATAAAATGTTTTTACAAAGGAACTCTTTACTTTTCCTATACCTTGTATGTATCTCGGGCGTGTCCGTGTAACCAAGTCGTTCTGTCCACTACCATGATACAATGAATTACAAGGTATGATATCTTACAAACCTACTTTCGTCCGTTTGGCGCATGACGTCATTTTGACGTATCTTGGTTCTAAAGAATCAAATGGAATAGTTCCCGCCGTAGTTGACCGTCAATACTCGGTCGTTCTCGCTATTTGTTTAACCCTAGAATGCTATCGTACGTAAAATTAAATATAATACGATATCCGAACGCTTACTACAACTTACGTAGGTAGCATGCTAGGGTTAATATCTAAACCAAAGTACGTCACAGTCCAGCCCAGTCCAGCCTGCGCAATATCATACCTTGTAAATTTATTGTATCATGGTCCACTACCATTTGGCTTCTGTACGTTGCAAGTGTATTACACGTGTTGTAGTTTACCAAGTATTTGTAAACCATCTGGCTTAGTTTTAATTTTCTAACTCGATTTGATTGAAACTTTTCAATCTCAACACCGCTGATGCTGTTTTCAATAATATCCAAATAATTCAACTTTACATTCAACGTAGGTAGGTAAATTTTTATTAGCGTTCAAAATTTTACGATTTCCAATATGGCGTGGCGTTCCAATTTAACCTTGGTAATCTTTCACTTAACGAATTTCTCAAATTTAAATATTTTCAGCAGTACTCTACTGAAATCGAAGACTCGTCACAAATATCCACCTCTACGGCTCCAAAAACTAATTTTTACTTAGTCAATAAGTAAAAACTACACAAATCGCAAACTAAAATCCACTAACGCAAATCTAAGCATCTGGCGTCCTTCAACGCCGCTCAGGTAGACCTCCTTGCGAATCGAATCATGTAACTTAATTGGCATGCCACCGCTATTTAGGGTATACTGCCTGTCCTCTTTTTTACTTTGTTTTGTTTTAGATTTCGGGACCGTACCCCATTTGCCTTATCGGCTATCTTTAAATTCCCACAATTTTTTGCCGCGAATCCTTTTTGGGCGTTCAAGGAAGGAGCCTTGGCCCTGCCATGGACACCGGACTTGGGATTTGCGACTTGTAGTGGAGCTGACGCGTCGCGGATCCGTTCTCTGTCGTAGTCACGCAGGGACCGGACGCGTCTCGCTCTCTCTTTTTTTTTTTTTCTTTTCTGCGCCTTGAAAACAATCTTCAGCCGTGACTACAGCAGTTTCCGAGTATTTTCGAGATGTTACGATAACGTGGGTTTAGGAGGGATTAGGCGAGGGGACGCGTTTCGAGATCGCTCGGCTTACGCGGCACATCCAGTTTAGCACTATGCCATCCGTCATTGGTCCGACCTTGGTGGAGCCTTTCGTTCTGAAATTTAAAAAAACGATGTTAATTATATTGTCAGTTTAGCTGTCTGACTGCAGGATCGATTTCGGCCTCTTGTACCTCAAGTGGTCCTCCAGCTGGTAATTACCGTAGACCTCCTTGCGTTCAACCTCAAGAAAATTCATACCCAGTAAGTTCTTCATTGCGTACAGGATGTTGCACAAATTAATTTCTTTTCCTGTTCGTAGATGGTTATCGAAACACAACACAAATATCACTATTCGAAGCTTTATAAAATTTACAATTAAAAAATGTGTCAAGGAGGTGTTTAAAGTAGTAAATTTAGCCTTTTTAATTTTCCTGTGAATAAATTGTAACCCATTTGCAGTACATAAAACAAATTATTGACCACGATCTGGACTGGCGGGTTGTCTGCACAAAAAATCACCACAATATATTATTTTAGGAACATTAGCGGTTACTACAGCCTCTGGTGAAAAAACATTTTCCATCTTAAAACGAATAAAGCCAAATTTGAGAAATAGTACGGGCAAGAATAGGTTAAGCGGTTTAGCTTTACTAGCAGATCACAGGAATGTGCCTATATTAATGTAGAAGAGGTTATAAATACTTTTGGAATAAAAAAAAAACGCAATGATTTTACAATAATTATAATTATATTAGAATAATAATAATTTCTATGACTTAATTTTTAGTGTTTATTGATTAGTTGGAAACTATTATTATTGTCGTTAGCGTTAAAATGTCGGTTACTGTCAGAATTTCTTCATCACGAATTTAAAAATTTCAACTGCACTATAGGAAAGAGGACAATTTTCTGTGATAATGCCACAAAAAATTTTCTGGATTATCCACTAGTTTTCGAAAAAACGGCATTTTAAAGTTATTAAAAGCAGGCAGTTGTAACCCGATACATCCTGTTGCAACGTGTCGAGTCACGGTCAACTCGCACGTTCCGTTCCTATTCTTCATTTTGTTGACGATACGAGTGCTTTGATATATTCTTAATGTTATTGTCAGTCGCTGTCGACACCCGGACGAGTTCTATGGCTTCGAGTTCCACCCTTGGCGAGTTCTTTCATTTTTCAGGGATATTTTTAAATTGTTTTGCGTAAGGTGAAAAAATAAAACAGGTCCGGAGGGCGCCGAAGGCGTCCGGAAGGTCTGTTTTATTTTTTTGCCTTACACAAAAATGGCTAATCATGCAGCCGTGTTAAAAGGTGTATCTAAAATACATGTAAATTTAAATTTTTCAAATTCGATTTTTTCGAGAACTAATTTTTTATAATCCAACAAAATTTTTGTTCTAGTATGCTCAGAAAAGTGTCCTCTTTCCTATAGTGTAGTTGAAATTTTGAAATTCGTGATGAGGTTTTTCTGACAGTTCCCAAAATGTCTAACAGAACCTTTTTTTTTAGAGAAATTATTTTTTATTGTAATTTTTTAACTTTGTATTGCACTCATGACCTTGAAAATTTGAAAAAAATTTGCCTGCGGCGCTATTACAAACGTCTCGCTGCGCTTGCAGGCCCTCCCCGAACCAAATTCCTAGCTACGCTACTGATTGATACTGATATAATTCAATATTATTGAACGTCAAAAATGTATCTGTTTGAAAGCTCAAATAATATTGAATTTTATTAACTTTCATTTAATTTTTATTTTATTAATTTTTAATAATTAGAGTAGGAAGAAGAGTAGAAAATTTTCTTTGCATTTCATTAGAAAATAATTACCCAAGTAACAAACGAGGCATGGGTTCATCAGTAATAATATAATATTACGTGCCCAGGTGAAAAATGCTCGTTACAGCTTTCAGATGTTTTAACATTTCCTAGGATTTCCTCGGATATTCACGAATTTCTGGAATTTTCTCAGATCTCATTAAATTTTCCTTTAAGACAGACTTCTGTCGCGAAAACCTCAACAAAGGGATAAAGCTCATCAACTTCTAAAATGAATCAATAATATCATTCCTTTAGATTTTCTTGGATATCCGGGATTTCCTAAGATTTCTCTTTACTTGAAGTTCATAGTGAACTTCTGTCACGAATAATTTCACGAGTAAAAAACCAAAATTCATCGACTTATAAAATAATGCAATAGCATTCATCTGAATTTCTTCGAATCTCGTTTCACAAACATTTAAAAAAACTTTTTCAAAACATTTTGAGATATCTGAAACGGGATAAAATGTTTTCTTCACTGTTCACTATAAATTTTATGTTTGGATATACAGATGGCAACACGGGTGCCCACGCTGAAACCTTAAAGCGTAAGATATACGATTTGATTTTGCCGGTTGAAAATAATTTGATTAATATTAAATTAATTTGTATTATTACCATTACAACTACAGTGAACCACTAATAATTCAAGATGAAACTCGTCAGGTAAATACCCAAATATTTTTTTTAAATCTCATAATGAGGAAAACTTTAACCTAGAAATTGTTTATTGCAGATTTTTAATGAAATTAAGTCACGAAACGGTGACAATGGAGTTAAAAAATGGAACAACTGTGCACGGTACTATAACGGGTGTGGATGTTGCTATGAATACTCACTTAAAAGCTGTAAAAGTTACGCCTAAAAACCGAACTCCTGTTAACTTGGATACGTTGACCGTTAGAGGAAATAATATTAGGTATTATATCTTACCCGACAGTTTACCGTTAGAAACTTTATTAATTGATGATACACCTAAAGCCAAAGCTAAGAAGAAGGATTCAGCTCGTGGTAATGCACGAGGTAGAGGTCGTGGTCGAGGTGGTCGTGGCGGCCCTCGTGGTAGAGGTAGAGGCAGAGCTCGTCGATAAAAATAATCAAGTCAAACTATTAATAATTATTGGATAAATGAGAAATTCACAATTAAAATGGATAAATGTGTGTGAATGAATGATGTAATTTAGTGATCAGCGTTAGGCAATGGCTAAGGATTTTTTATGTAATCGTAATTTTTTAAGTTAAAAATATTTGTAAATTATCAAATGTGTAAACCAATTTCAGTGTTTCAAAATTTTTGTTCCATTTTTTTAAATAGAATATACTTTTCTTTATAACTTAATTATTTCTTTGTAGCTTTTCCTTAGTAATGTAACCGTCAATTAACAGCATTACCAAGTTTCTAGTATTTTAACTCTTATTTGCAACAGTCAAATTTTGTTAAAAAATATTTAAAAATATATCTTAACTATTATCTTGATAATACTAGATCAACGATACTAGTGAGTTAATATCATTGAGGATGCAGGTCTTAATTGATTTATAAATAGATGTTTATACTACATACAATTACAAAAACTGACTGAAGTGCAGGTATGCACTAAGAATCATCAAATAAAAATTATAAATTTCATACTGACTTATACCCGATTTCTTCACCTTTAGATATTTTTAGAATGTGAATCTTAGATAAATAAAACAAGTAATCAATCAAATTTTTGATTTCTTACTATGAATTTAAATTGCTGTTGTCTGATTAGTTACTTGGTTAATTTATCTAATAATACCTAAGAGAAAATGCATTTTTTTTTTAAATTTGTCGATAAGAAAATTTATTTACTCGAATTTTTTTATTGAAATCTAATATCGATATTACAAAAAATAATAAATGTATATAGAGAAGTAAAATATGATTTTTATCTCTAAAAAAACTTTTCCATAAAAAAATCTGAGATTTTCCAGAGCAGTGTGATTCAGATGGTCCCGTCTTTATTCTTATGTGCATCGACTGCTAAGCCGAGACACTCGGTTCAATGCCAGGCAGAGTAAAAACTTTATTCTGACCATCTTCCCTCGGTAGGCTATGGCAAACCACAGAGGTATCTGCCTAAAGGTCTCGGTCTCTTTTAAAATAAAAAAAGAAAGACCAAAGACGAGGTTCTTTGTAAATTAATGTAAATAATTGACTGCCGATTATAAAATTAAGAGAGTAATTACAAAAGTTGTTTGTTTTGTCTCGCCCAGTAGTCCACTCTTCTTTATCTACATAAACCCTACTCTTTATTAGGAACATTTTAACAAAAATTACACATATAAGTCAGATAATCAAAATAAAAATTCAATGATTTTCACAGTCTGAACTAGTCTCGCACTCCTCGTGAACACCTTTTGTAAAACTAAGATCTGAAAGTTTTAAAAATGAACTTATCTGAAATTACAACCAATAACATACTACAAATTTTAATTGAAGATAGGCATTATTAAGATCTAGTATTTTACTATTTATTTTTTTACTGCTATTTTATTAAAGATCTCTGGATACCCATAATAAATGATATAAAAGATGGATATTATGTAACCCTCAATTATAAAGACAGGGCTTGCAAATAATATAAAACATATTATAAACAAGACTCAACTGTAGCAACTTTTTTATTTTAGATGCAAATGCACACTAATGTACAGGCCCGTGCCAGGATTTCATTTTAGAGGGGGCACTTGAAAAAAGTAAAATTTTCGAGGGTTTCCCTTCCGGGAAATTTTATTATTACAAAGTTTTTCAATATTTTATTTTTCTAAATTTATTAAAAGCTTTTTGTAAAACTCATTATTTATTTATTTTTTAATCAATTTTTATTTAAAACAAACATTACATAAAAAGTTAAACGCCATTCTTTCTTATTCGCAAAATTATTTATTATAATAACGGAATCAAAATTTATATTCCTATGAATATTCATAAGCGCTAGACCGTTTAGCTTTTCTTAACCAGTAGAATTTCTTAAATAAGTTTTTATTCGTTTTAAACTAGGAAAATTTCTCTTGGCAGTTCCTGTAGTCACTGGTAATATTTCAAATATTTTTAATAGGGTTCTGACATTGGAAAAAAATTCTTCAGAACATTTTGCCAATGTATCCAATGAATTCTTTGAAAAATCGTTCACATTTAACCATAAATTCAAATTTTTTACTTTCAAAGAATTTGGACACATGCCCCCCCCCCTAGTTACGGGCCTGTTAATGTAAAGTATTTTGGCCTTTAATTTAATTTTAAACCTTGTGTAAATTGTCACATAAAATCTTTTTCTAATATAAAACAGACGCTTATATTTCCTCCGATCATATAATTGTGTCTACTGCACGGTTTAAGACTGTACAAATCTCTTCAAAAAAATTATTTTTTAATACTCCTACACTGAAAAAAATGTATAGTAATTTTTACTACAATTATACCACAAAGTACCACAAGTTATTAAAATAACCAATCATAATAATATTCTATAGAATTTTGTAAGGTTTTGTAGAATGATGTCCTACATAATTGTACTAATTTTTAGTAAATAGGTTTTGTAGTAAATATTTTAACTTTTGTAACAATAAAGGCTACAAATATTTGGTAAAACTTGCTAGTTTCTTTAATAAATTTCAACAAACAGTATAAATACTGGTCTTGATATTTTAACATGATTTTGTATTAATTTTAACCTATTATCCACTGTACTTAAATAGCACTCACCAACTCGTTTGAGTAAAACGAAAAAACCTTTTTAAAAACATACTATGCAGTTGAAATTTTTTCAAAACTCCAAAATATCCTATTGTTCTACACCTACACACAATTTTTTTTCGTATTTACCAACCAATAACTGAATTAGTTCATAAAATATTTTTAAAAAGTTTTAAGACAAATCAATAAAATTTACATATAATAAGTCTTCATTATATCATATTTAATTTTACTTCTCAATATACTAAAATAATTTATAGATGCCCAAAATATGCAAAAAAGTTTGACCCAGCCATCCCAGAGAGGTTTGACTAACATCGTTTGTACAAATAGGACAAATTTATAATTTAAAATATGGCCAAAAACTGACATTATTTTAAATTTGGATATGTACAATAAGCATCCTACTTGCTTTAAAAGAAATTACAAGAAAATTCCAGTTTTATATTGTGGTTAGTCCAGTCCTATTTTAGTCACTGGCCATATGATTATTATATAGGGTGTTTTGTTAGCAGCATGAGAACTTCAAATTGAAATAAAACATTAAAAAATGGATGGAATGCTTTTTCTATTATTTTTTATGATAGTACATTTAATACCATTTATGATGTAAAAATGATTTCCGGCATATAACCATCACGAGTAATCGTTACGAAGCGCAACCGCTAGGTTAAAATTTTAACCACTTTGTCTAATATTTGTGATTTTATTTCATAAATTGCTTGCTGAATGTTGACCTGCAATGCTTTTAGAGGTTTTGGTTTGTTAGCATAAACCATGAATTTAACATACCCAAAAAATAATAATCTGGAGGCGTCAAATTACACGATCTTAGAGGCCAATTGACAGAACCATTATTTGAAATAATGTTTCACTAAATTGTCCTTTCTATAAATTGATGGTTTCGTTGGCTGTGTGGCATGATTCTGTTAGAACCATAAATTGTCGATGTTTAACTCTTGGATATTTGGGAACAAAAACGTGTTGAGCATGTGTCTATCTCTCACAGCATTCGCCGTAACGAAAGTTCTTACTCCATTTCGAAAGAAATATGAACCGATGATGCCGTTGACGTGTATTCCACACCAAACAATCAATTTTAAGGGATGCAATGGATGTCCCACTCTATATACTCCCTTCTGAGTCTAATCAGAAGGTCGATTATATCGACCATAAAATTGGCAAAGTGCTCTATAAGTTTTGTGAATAGAACTCTAACTTTGAAAATAAATTTCCACAATTTGGGAGCGTTCTTCAACAGTGAATTTTTTCATGACGCAATGGTAAACTTTTCTGAACACAAATGGCAAAAAACTGTCACCATGACAATCTCCGTTCAATTGTTATCGCTATTGAAAAATCTCATGCAACTAAAATAACACCCTAATCGTCGACTTAAGTCGCAAATGGCATAACTCCACTTTTTGGTAAAATAAGTTTTTTGGCCTATCTCATCGATTGTATATATCAGTATCGCTAAAATATTAAAATTAGCGACAGAATCTCCCATTAGCCCATAAAATTGTCCAATTCCCTTAAAAAGCAAATATTATTGAAGAATTTGGTATATCTCCTATATTTTAGAGAAAACTGTAGTGTTACAATAAACAATTCACAAAGTAATATTGATCCACCAAAATAAAATTTTATTATTTGTTATAGTGTAAATCTGAGCAGTTTTTCGCCTCCCCTGTAAAATTTGCATTTTAGGAGTTACACCATTTGCAACTTAAGCTGACGATATATAACTTAAATCCAGAGATATCCCTCAATTGTGTGAAAGAAACAAGCAGATCCTGCCTCAGTACATTGTGTAAATGAGCACTAAGCATAAGTCAAATTCAAAATGCTGTTCTGAGAACTGGTTACATTTTATCTTACGAACACTAGAACCAAGAAGCTTTTAAAAATAAAATCACGTTCTTAATATTTAATTACAAAAATTACTTTTTTACACTTACATAAAGGTACATAATATTATATGAATGTGAATTCTAAGTATCTTAAAGATAATTTTGATTCATATAGAAAACAAAACTATTCTCAAACTTCTGAAGTTCGAACTCTTTGACTCGAGAATGTTTAATATTCAATTTAGAATTTCAAAATTACTTGCATCCAATTTGTTCTTACAAAAAAAAGTAATTTAATCTAGTGAATCTATAAACTTGATTAAATATGAAAACAATGATAAGACCAAAAAACACTTGACAGCACTATAAATCGTTCCACGTCAAGAGGAATTTATTCCACAGAATAAATAAAAAACTGACCAGATTTTTCTAGAACCTTTAGTAGATTCTCTGAAACAAAACTTCTTGTCTATACTTAAAAATATAAATCTGTAAAAATAATTTTGACTTTTTGTTATTCTTGTCAGAAAAGACTACGTGGAATGACCCATAATGTAAGAATGCAATTAATTATGTTATAAAAATTAAAAATAAAATCTTCACAGCCTATGTACAAATAATTTTACAAACATACATTGTTTAATTTTCTGTAAAATAATGTACAATTTATATTTTTACACTTACGGTACAACATGCTTTATTGCCAATGCATTGCAAATCACAACTATAATTCACTTGCAGTACTAAACTACAAAAGAGAGAAGTAAAACTTAGCAACTTCTCATCATTGCATCAATTGAATAAAAACCTACTTTTACCTTTGAGCTAAGTCAAAAGCACATGAATTATACTTTCATTTGCAGCTTTAAACTACCAAATTTTTAACTATTACAGAAACGTTGTCCACCTACAGAATAAAATTTCGTGACAATGTATGTAATGTACAAATGATTTTATTAACAATTTTTCCAATTAAAGGGTTCATTATAAAATGAAAACTAACAAACATACAATATAAATAATTTATTGTTGATGCAAATTCTGTATTTTTTATTTTACACTACAAACTAAATTTAAAATTAATTCGGTCAAACAAAAATTAATTAAATAAAAAATTAACTTTAAAAAAAAATCCAGGTAATACCTATCTTTAAGTATTTCGAATGCAATGTCAAAAATTCTGTCCACATTATATGGTAAGTAGGTAGATTAGTCTTTCTTCGGTAGTCCTCACATGTAGATAAATTGAAATCTGTAAAATATTATTATTTAAGAATGCTTTATTCACCGACATATTTAACAAATTACCTGCACAGCGCTTGAGGTAAGGACGAAATGATGGGACCGTATCCTTGGGAGTTGTCATATAATTCAAACAATGGTGCTGCCACTAATTTATAATTCTTTGGAACGGCAAAGAACGCTGTAAAAACGTAGAACATGGAATTAGTACATTCAAATGGCATGAGAAATAAAGTTTGAACCAACATTTAGGAAAAATAATTTTACATTCAATTTTACAAACTTTACATAGGTTATCAATTTTGAATAATTTCTATCTAAAATTCATAATTTTGATAGTTATGTATTTTACACAAAACTAAAAGACGAAAAAAAAAGTTATGTTGAAAAAATGAACAGTATAGAATGATAAAAAATGAAATCAAACAAATTAAGATTCATTATTTTGAAAATGTGTCTTATGCTATATAGGCCACTAACAATGGCAAAACATTTAAAAAAATTTATAACACATAATATATTACCTCTTAAATGTACATAAAACAAAATTGTCATAATACAGGAGGGTAACATTTTTTTTCGTACATAATATTTGTGAAATGTATCGTAATGAGATTTAAAAAATTACTTTAGATATTGTAAAAAATCTGAGTTTATAATGTTGGTGTCTAATGTGTGAATATTGAGAATATAGATAATGTTCTCCATGCACGAATTTAATATTTAGAAAAAAAAATTTAATTATTAAGTTTACAAAGCACTATTTGAAAATATCTATGAATTTAGAAATTCTTCCATCGATAATAATCATTTTATTTATTATAATAATAACAATGAAATAATTATTTTATAAATATAGAAATGAGAGAATTCTTAATATAATATTTATGTTGAAAGACAAAAAATAATTTACAGCATTTCTACTATTCTAAAGAGCAATAAACAAAAAATTTCTTCACCAATCGTAAGTATACTTTAAATACTATTCTGGAAAGTTATGCTACAATCAATACATAATTACAATAGGAGAGTCGAAGCTATCGATACTCCTTCAAGTGTTCTAGAAATGTTTAACAATAATTATTGAGAAGTGCGACAATTTTTTGCATAAACTCTGCTTCTTGTAAACCTATCAACTATTGGATTTCTAGACCAAGCTTTGTAAAATTATAAATAAAAATTTCTTTTTCGTAATAATTATATGAATTACATAAGCGCTTCTTACACTTTAGTATACAATTCTTACTCAGAATATTTTGAAATCAAACAATGCTAAAAGAGCATTATTTAATGCCTATTTGTATGGGGCTTTCAATATAAAAAAAAATTCAGAATAACTGGTGATGATAGTATGGTATCATAAGATGTATATAAAATGTGTAATATGGTAATATACATACAAAATTAAAGAAATTTACTTAAGAACATGCATTAAATGAAAAAAATTGTTGATTTTATGAAAATTACATTTCTTAAAATTCCATAAAAAAAGAAAATTCACCAACGATATATTATGCACTTTCTTTCCTTATGGTTAAATGTAACATTAATAATTAATATACAGTCTTCTTTTTGCACAAAATATAAATAAATCTAACAAATTATTACAGTACCCTTCTCCTGCAATTGTACAAGGAATAACCTCTTGTGTTCCTTCGGTTTGGTGATATGGGGTGGAATGTATGGATATTGTGGGGGTTCAAAATTCGGTCTCCACCAATTGCCAATAATATCCTCGATAAGCCAATCTTGTTTAACTCCATCTTGTCTACCCAGAGTCTGCAAATAACTTATCGTAAAAGCCAAATGTTCCATTTTCCTCTTGATGCATAACTACTTATTACAACTCAACAAAGACAATAATGTATTACATCCTTATTTCAGTAAACAATTAATTAGCTTACATGCACAAATTAAAATAATTGTAAAAATGTACACATAAATTTTACGACTTTAATAAAAGAATGAATTATTTCTTATCAAAATACTTACTTAATTGGACAAAAAGATTTTAAATTCGATAAAATTCTTTATTTTGATTATATTATAATTAATTAGAGAAAATAAAACGTCAATTGGCATTGTTGCATAGGTTTATGTAAATTATAAAAATTTTCTAATATTATCTTACTAATTTCTTGGTTTTCATTCAGAAAAGAAATAAAATTTTAGTATCAAGTAGTTACAAATCTACCACATTTAAAAATAGAGAATATTATTTAATGATTAGAAAATTAAGAGAATGTTAATTGAACAATAATAGTAAAATATATTACCATAATTATATTTTTGAAATCAAGTGTGTAATATAATAAAAAATTAGAACAAAAAAAATGTGAATTCAGTGGATAAGACATTTTCATTTCGTTTATAATATTATCAGATTTTAGAATGATGTAAAGCTAAACCACCTAAATTGTTTTTTTTTATTTCATGCAATTTGTTAGTTCCTTTATCGTTTCATTGAAAAAATTATAAGTTAACTAAAAAAAATAGTTTAGCTTTCCAACTTTCATCAAAAACAAAATATTATAATAATTCTACATGTTTTCCATTATAAGATTAAAAATTATCATGCAACAATCGCGCATTCACAATCTTTAACTAAAATAAATCTTTCAATACTACACACATATCATTGTTTCCATCCATTTAAACATAACCATGAGGAAATTGTTAGTTAATTTTGTATTATAAATTTAATGAAATTAAAGTGAAATTTATATCCATAAAAATAATTACATATAAAATTAAAAATTTTCATATGTAATAAATTTCCAATTTTTTATAATTTTTGCTCTTGGAAGTAATAATTATATTCTTTATAACTCACTACCTTCAATTATATAATCGACGCAAAAAAGAAAACACAACTGTATTTTAAAAATTACCAAAAAAGTGTACAAATCACTGTTCCAAATTAAAATGAACAAAGTTACCAAACAGTGTAGTTGTGGTAGGTGCGATTTAATTCCGATATGTTTCGTGTAGTTTTTAGTGATTCTATTAATATAGGTGTGGTTATTATCAAATTTCACTAGATGAACAATTACATCAATTGATTTATACTGAAATCCCACCTTATACTCTAACAGGGAAATAAAATAGCATAATATAGTAAATTCAAATTAATAATGGAGAATAATAATTGTATTTGTGACTGTTTGTTCTTTCTTCTTTTTTAAGATTTCTGTTTCTTATTGCAATGAACAAGAATGAAAATGATGATCAATCCAAGGATTGTTTCTTCTACATCTGAAGATGCTCAACAATAACTTGATATTTGGATCTATATATGTAAAATAATATTAAATAATTTATCATGTACAGTAGAGTCAGTTATATGTACAATTTATTACATTTTTGTATAGGAACTGTATTATATAACAAGGGAAGGAAATTTTTAAACAAAAACTGTCTGATAAAAAGTCGTCGAAAAGTACAAATTAGTTAAATTTAAGCAGTGCACAAAAACATTTTTATTAGTTAAAAGTAATTTTTTAATTACATTCAAATGTAATTTGATGTTTTCCATTGTAATAATTGTAAATATAATTTAAGCATAACTAGTATGTGTACAATACAAACAAGCATTTTTAATATAAAAGATGATATCCTAGTTATATGTAAATATCGATTATACGGACAGGGCTTGCAAATAATACTACATATAAGCAAGACTCTACTGTATTAATGATAATGGCTTTGTTTCTTCAGCACTTCAAACCGCTTTGAAACTGTCGGATGCACACGCAAATGATATTTCAGCATGTGAATTTTAATCTGCACTTGCGTATAATTATTTTAAAACGATTTTTTGTAGTACCGAATAATTTCTAACAATAATAACAAGTAGCAGGTATGAAGAGGTGGATATGTTCAAATGTAAATTTTTTTTTGGTTGATGCAAATTGTGAAAAGCTAATTGAACATGTATTTCTTTATAATCGAGTATAAGGCGGGACACCAAGTAATTAATGTACTGATCGTATATTAATAAAATTGATTGTAATCATCTGGTTATGACTTGTTTGTTGTTTTTGCAGCATAGTCTGTTATATAATTGGCCAATTAGAGAACATTAACTTTAGAAAAAATAATTAAAACTTTCTTGAATTTAAAAACTGAGATTTAATAGCCTAAATTAATTTTATTGAAATTCTTCGACCTTTCCTTTACTTATTACATAGCTGGAGTATAGCTAAAAAGCATTTTAAACAGACGCAACAATACATTGTAACTAAAGTAAAATTAAACTCAATTTACATTATACGTTCTCTTAAGCTTTGGCTTAGTAAATAGCAGTACTAGAATATAGCAACCATAACTTAACGGTAACTGACATCACAGCGTTGGAAAGTCATAAAGTATAAACAGCGTCATAAAATTATTATTGAAAAAAGTTTCACAGATGAAACACCCGTAACACAGGTAATATTGTATTATTAACCAGTTCCATGCATTTCAGCACATCATCAACAGGTCTCTATTTTTGAGTTCACATGAGTTGATTTGCATACGAATCAAGTCGAGTGAGCTCAAGAATAGGGTCCCAAAATAATACATCGGTAACTTTATTGTTAATGAGATGTGCTGAAATGCACAAAACCGATTAACAATAAAACATTAAATTAAATTTGATCTGTGATAAGCATTTATTCTACTGATTTATAAAATAAACTTTTGCAACATTATCTACAGTTATATTACAGCCACTACATGATGTTATCACTTTCTAAGTAATGCCCGGTTTCATAAAACTAAATGACTATTAGTATTAGCGAGACAATAGAATCATCGCTTAATTTTAATTGCTTGTTAAAAGTTTTATGACACCAGGCATAAGGCTTTCACTTGAGGTATAAATAGTTTATCTAAGAGATATAAAAAATACAGTCAAACCTGAATAAACAAAAACTGAATAAGCGAGGAAACTAGATGAATGAATTTTCTTTTACGTATAAGAAAAACTGACTGTCTGAATTTCCTGATGTTGCAAAGTGTTTTATAGAATGACGTTTACCTTTCAAGAAATCGTTGGGGAAAGTAAATCAGTAGATCAGGGCGTGTGTAACCAGTAGACTGAAGATCTGCCAAGTCTTTTAGAAGAGTATGATCCAAATGACATTTACAACGCAACGAGATTGCTTTGTTTTTCAAGTACCATTGAGGCAAACAAAGCAAAAACGCCTCACTATTCTTCAATGTACAAACATGACTGGCACAGACAAACTCCAATTTTTCGTCATTAGGAAATCAAGAGACTTAGATGTTTTAAAAGTGTAAAAGCTTTACAGTTGAATACAACAGCAATAAGAAAGATTGGCTGAAGAAACTTAATAAGAATATAGAAAAGCAAAAAAGAAAAATTTTGGATATATAGTACGTTTTCAAACGTTTTTAGCGATGAGAAGTTATCAAACGCGTTCTTATGAGCCTGAAAAAAAATATTAGCCTTGAGATAAAGGTGCTCTTAGTTATGAAATGTACAAGATGAGCATGGTATACAGTAAATAATGTTACTATCCAGAATTGTTTTAAGAAATCTGGGTTTTGGATCAAGATTTATGCCAGAAAATAAATTGGGCCTAGCAATCTGAACCAAGCTTATGTCTTGCGAAATCAGTATGTCAACGCCAACTTTTGAAGACTGCACAGATTGACGATGATGTGGCTGTTGCTGGAGAACACACATTCGACATTGCAGAAAATTGTGTGAACACATTCATGAACACAAATGGCAGTAAAGATTACGACGATTAGCCAAATAGAATTTCAAAAATGGAACACATTTCCAAAAAAAACAGGAAGCACTAAATGCAGAGAGAGACTCCACCGATATTTTGAGTTTTTGGCGGATAAAACAATGTATGAACTCAAAAAACATGTACAAAATAACAAAACAGAAGATCAACCAAAACTTTTACATAAAGAATACACTTGCTATTTCGTTAAATTTCAAAGTATACTAATAATTATTAATCTAAACAAAAATTGGAAGGTGAGTGAATTTCTTTTAGAATATTCCATAAATTACTGTTCTACATTATATTAATGTATATCTCAAGTATCAAATATTATGCAACTTTGAAATACAAATTCCACCTTTAAGCATTAGTAATTTATTACTGTCTATGTTACGAGCGTAAGAACCAATAAAATTACGATTGCATTTTACATAAACAAAAAATAGTATTTAGTAGATTTAGAAACAATCTTTTCGTGTCCCATTAAACTTGTTAGATAAAATAGTTGATTATTCTGATTGGTTACTTTGCAATTTTATTTTACTTGCAAGTTTAACAGAAGTTGAAATAGATAGTATTTAATTTAAAGAATAATAAATAAATTATCATACATATTTTTTGTTATTGTAAAACTAGCAAAAGCTTTAAACAGTTAGTAAAAATGCCAGCAATGCTAAAAAGTTAATTACTGTTATAGTAAATAGTTTAGTAAATAAATATTTGTAGAAACCAATCAAAACACTATCTTTCTTACTTTTAACCAACGATAGCTAAACAAGCCTTCCAATTATTGCTTCCAAACTCAGTTATTTAGAGAGTGGTATAAAATTCATGTAAGAGGTAACCCAGGGTCAATCCACTGTTTATTCAATCAGAGCGGCCAAACACTGAGGTAACTCTAACCTTAGCTCCGTACAACTGACTTTTACAGAAACTACATTTTCCATAAACAGAAAGTATCTATAGTTAGTAATAACTATAAATAAACCCATTTTATTTTGATTTCCTAATTTTTATTAGCAAATCAATATTTCGTTAACTAATAATCATTGATGTTTATCATAAGATATTTAAAAAAGTTGTCGAGTGGTACACAGTTAAACCTTAAATTTGGATTAACTAATTAATATTTAACGTTCGGATTAAAATTCCTA
Organism: Cantharis rustica; assembly: GCA_911387805.1. Lineage (NCBI taxonomy): Eukaryota > Metazoa > Arthropoda > Insecta > Coleoptera > Cantharidae > Cantharis > Cantharis rustica. Next base: position 95,549,163 of record OU426877.1, read on the forward strand.
ACCATGAAAAACTATTTTATATTATGGTAGTTAATTTTTAAATTGAGCAATACAAAACAACATTTATTAGAAGTGAAAACATCAAAAAAAGAAATAAAAACAGAAATATGAAGAATAACATGAAATCAGTACATATAAATTAACAATTAAAATTTTGAAAAAGAAAACTTAAAAATAAAAGTTTAACTATTATTTCACAATTCCGACGCAAGGTGGGTTTACATTTTGAGTGTTTTGAATAAAATTAGTAGGAACAGGATATATGGATAGGAAAAAATGCAAACCCAACTTTAAACAAGTAAATAACAATATTTTAAATACAAATTGTAGTTTGAAAATATTTAAGTTAGAATAGTAGTACTTCACACAGTCCGTTACAGGAAAGTTATTAAATGTGGTGGAATTACACAAAGATAATATGAAATTATAGAAGAATTTAGTTATTTTTATACTAAAAACTTGCTGCAAAAATACAGCTCCAACAAATTTTTAGCTTTTATTGCACATTTATCATAAATAATTCTTGATACATAAACATCTTAAATCCTTTAAGTTATTAATTTTACGCATTTATTAAAAATAGAATATAAAACAACAGTCTTGTTACTTAATTTTGCAATAAAAAACAGCCATTAATCAATAATATTGGATTGGTTCCTTATAAAATTATTTCTATGCAACAATTAAACCTCTTAACCTCTACGTATCATGTTAATTTCAAAGACCAACCAACGAGTTTAACTTTTTTAAATTAAAAAATTGATGTTCTCCGATTAGTGATCACAGAAAAATTAATTTAATAAATAAGTCCTCAAGATGTTTGAATTATTTTATTTTAGTTAGGTTCAGTCAATTTTAAGAAAAGTAAATGCGAAAGAATCCCAATTACTGTACAATCGTAATTTAATTAATCGAATTGTTATCTGTAGCAATTATGAATTAACAAGTATAATTTTAAGACTGTAGTTTTATGATTCACAATAAAAATTAAAATACAATCTTTTGTGTATAAATACCGAACACTATTTAAGGCAATTTTAGTAAAATACAGGAAAGACAAAAAAGTATTGATCACCTGTATTTTATAATTTACCTGTAAGGTGTGTGATACTTGTGCTCGAAAATACAACACATAGTTAAAAAATGCAATAAAATGTAAAATTTACAAAAAAAATCAAAACACCAAAAATAAGAAATCTGTCGTAGATAGTACATTCTTCTTGTTGCATTATATAAAAACAATAAGAATCATAATTCTGTTGATCAATAAGGAACATAATAAGATAACATAATAAATAAAAATCACTTCGTTAGGTACAAGTAATAAAGTAAAGTACAATCTTCTTGGACATTGTAAACATTTAAAAAATCTTAATATAAATAAAACATACCTCAGTCAATAAACGTTTTAAACCTTCAACTTCGTCTTCTCCCGGATTCAATTCACCTCCAGGTAATTTGAAAAATGTAGTTCCTAATTGTAACAATAAAACATGAGGTAAACCATGTTCGTGTACAAGAAGGACACCTTCCACGCTCCTTCGCATTCCAATTCTTTCAAATTCATCTCGCATACGTTGAAATCGTGCTGGCACACTTGGATCTTTTTCGAAAAGAGGCTCCTTTGTGCCAAATGTGTAGTTAGTCAAGGGATACCTACATGCAAGTATTAGAAATTTCAGAATTCCAAGATGTAATGTTAGTCAAGGGTAACACAATATAAGTTGATCAAGAGTCACATGTTACCCTCTAAAAACAATAAGAACTCAAAACACTTACAAATTAATAATTCTGTTGATGGTGGCTGAAGGCACATGATACTTGCTGTCGAAGTTTGTAGTTGTGGTGGTCGGTGCCGAAGCATTATTTTGACTATTTCGTCGGGGCCAACCTGATCCCGTACCGGCTAAATTGTTCTGCTCCTGTTTAATTTGCGACGATGTCAACGCCATTTTGTACTCGACGTAACTTTATAACTTAATTTATATAAATTCTTATAACTATTACAATATTACTTTCCGGCAAATAATAAAAATTAAATACTTAAAATTCACGAAATTCGTAGTAACCAAAAGACGCTATGGAGCAATCGATCAATATTAAATATGGCTACCGGCAACACACGTTTACCAACCAAACAAACACAAACTTTCAATATTTTTATTATGTAAATTTTTTTTATAAATAAAATAAAAATTAGTATTAAATTATGATAAATCGTTATCGTTGTATACGTAAATATACGGATGTCGTTCTAATAAGACGATATCTTTTTCTAACTGCTTTAATTCAGATTCCAATTTTGACTTTCTATGCATTTTAGGAATGGTGTCGGTTAATATTGGTAAGCCTTGATATTCTTTTTGCAATTCTTCCCAATTTTCTTTTAATCCCTATATTAAGAAAATATTATCAAACATTAGAAAAAAATTAAATTTAAATTTGTTACCGCCAGAAGAGTGTCCTTTTCGTCGCGAGTAATATAACGGCATTTGGGTTGTTCAGTTCCACTTGTATCCTTTTTGAATTGCCAAGTTTTCTCGTTTTCTTTTATTAAACGTGCTAAATATTCTGGAGTTTTTCCAAAGGTTTCCGAAAACATGAATCGCGGTTCCAATCCTTCTGACAATTTTTTAGTAACTCCGTCCTGTCTAATCACGATTTTCTTTACAGGATCCTTAGGTTTCAAAGTTACGGCATACTTAATATTTTTTGAAACATAATTTTCTTCTTGCTTCTTTTTTCTAGCTTTAGCTTCTTTTAGTAGTTCACTTGTGACGGGAACCGGTACGAGTTTGGATTGGCTTTTGGAATGACAAACTCGAGTTTCCAATTTGTGATGTATTCCCTGGTGTTTTTTTAGAAAATCGGCTGGATTTGGTAAGGGATGCCGTGGAACACCCATTGTGCCGTGGCCCGTTCCAATTTTGTGCTTATCGTGAATGTCCGCTTTGACAAACTCTTTATGTTTTGACACATACCTTGGAGATTTTTTATGATAAGTTGTTTGCTTCTTTGTGCTATTGTAAATATTTTCGTCGTGTTCGGTTATTAGAACAAGAGACATATTTTTCAAACTGAAAATTAGTACCTGCAAAATAAAATATTATTTGATAAAATCAATATCGCGTTACTTGGTACATAGTGTTTCCGTTGCTATACTATTGCTAAGATAATAAAAAATTATGTTTACTATGCAGGGACGGCTCGTCAGAGGAAGCACGGGAGGCTTAGACCAAATACATTAAATAGGTTAATACGTGCAGCTTCGAACGAAAATGGTAAAGCAGCGCACTAGCGGCACCTAACGAGTGGAGTTGTGCAGTTGATTGATTGTTCCTTATAACCTAACTAAAGTATTTGTTGACAGCAATTGAATCCCCTAATATCAAAACCTACTAAATCCACTTTAACGATTTTTGTAAAAATTACGAAAAACTGTTAAACATTTGGTTTAACAAAGTTCTGGAAACAACTTTAAAATTAGTATTATTTTTTTTAATTGATAAGAATATCATATCACAAAAGTATAAAAATATTTCATTTTTTTTACAGGCACAATTTTGAATATAAAAATGGATTTAATTGAATTTTAAAGTGGATCTCGTGGATTTTGACTCGAAATAATATTGAAATAATACATCAATCAAAGAAATACATTGCAAATAGCACAAAAATTTATTAATTGTTATACAAAATTCAAGAATAAAGCAAACCGAACATGTAAATTAAAATCGAATTAATTTAAATAATATATAGATCTGGAATATCTTTTACCGTTTCACACAAATGATTAGATTCAATATTATGTTCTTCTACATCGCCATTATTTTATTCAACGTTTTCATATATTTTTCAAACGTATAATTTTATTGAATTTTCCATTTAAAGTGGTGCAGAATTGTTGTAAAATAATAAAGAACTATCATGCATTCCATTCGAAATTCTAAATTTTATCGAAAACAGAAGTGATCCAAATGAAGAAAATCAAAAGTTTTTCTAATAGAATTACAAATTTTCATAATTTTGTATATAAGGTAATTTAATTATTATGAATTCTGTTAAGATAAAAAATAATTTAGGAAAAATTTTATTAAAGTAACGGCAGGATTCATGAAAACGCGTTTTGGTTAATATCTCAAAACTTTTGATGTCACTTGGATCACTTCTGTTCCTGAATAGCCAATTATTTATTATTTGATTTCCAATTTGAACAACTCGCCTCAACAGATGGCGTTGAAACCAGCTTTACCTAATAATGCATTGAAAATGCAACGAGCTGTACGTATTAACTTATCTAATGTATTTGCTTAGACGTCCCTAAAATTTAGACTGTAGTGTTTGTATATGTTAGAATAGCAACATTTATCATAGAATAGATATGACGTCTTTCATCACCACCGCATAAAAATTAAATTTCAATTTATCATAATATATGCGAAATATACGTTGTGCTGTTAGTTTTTTGTTTAAATAAAAAAAAATTCAGGATTTTTTTGATTAAAAAAAATAGCTATTATTACAACTAGGGTAATATGAATAGTATATTTCCCGATGTTGGCTAGTTACATCTCGAGGGCAAAGCCCGAGAGATGTATAGACAACCAAGGAAAATGTATTCATATTTTCCGTGTTGTAATCAATAGTTTTCTTCTGATTGAAAAATATATTATTAAATATATCAATATTTCATCAATAATAAAATTTGAGATTTTGAATTTGCAATAACTCGAAAACGGCGCTAGATATCGAAAAACTGAGCAAAAAATTTACCCCCCTTTGCTCGTTGTCAACTCCCCCCCCCCCTAGCAATTTGTCGAAGGAAGCCTTATGCAAAATTCTAGATCAATAGCGCGCAGAATGCGCGCACAATAATTCAGAAAAAGTTAGGTTGGTTTTTAAAATATAAAAATAAGTAGGCACATTTTTTATTTTAAACTTCACTTAAATGTCACTTTTTAACAGGGATGGCTTTAGTATTTTGTTTTGTATGTTTGATTGTCCAATCACCGTGTACAAAGTATACTTTAAAATGACGTTTCATATTTCCCTAGAGACAATATGATATGATGTTTCATATTTTCCTTGGGAAATATTAGTGTGTTATGACATATTGTAACTAAGGCGATATTGCTCTATATTGTTTCAATCAGAAGAAATAGCTATTATTACAACTAGGGTAATATGAATAGTATATTTCCCGAGGTTGGCAAAGCCCGAGAGATGTATAGACAACCAAGGGAAATGTATTCATATTTCCCGTGTTGTAATCAATAGTTTTCTTCTGATTGAAAAATATATTATTAAATATATCAATATTTCATCAATAATAAAATTTGAGATTTTGAATTTGCAATAAATCGAAAACGGCGCTAGATATCGAAAAACTGAGCAAAAAATTTACCCCCCTTTGCTCGTTCTCAACCCCCCTTAGCAATTTGTCGAAGGAAGCCTTATGCAAAATTCTAGACCAATAGCGCGCAGAATGAGCGCACAATAATTCAGAAAAAGTTAGGTTGGTTTTTAAAATATAAAAATAAGTAGGCACATTTTTTATTTTAAACGTCACTTAAATGTCACTTTTTAACAGGGATGGCTTTAGTATTTTGTTTTGTATGTTTGATTGTCCAATCACCGTGCGCAAAGTATACTTTAAAATGGCGTTTCATATTTCCCTTGGGAAATATTAGTGTGTTATGACCATAGAGGTATATATTATTCTAATATATACCTCTATGGTTATGACATATTGTAACTAAGGCGATATTGCTCTATATTGTTTCGATCAGAAGAAAATGTTTTTATTGTATACTCGTGTCACAGATTTATGATTCAATTGATAAAATGTATATTAAAATATAATAAAATACAAAATACATTGAAAATATGAATTTTAAATTCAAAATATCAAATTTATCAAAATACAGTATTTAAATACTGCTTCTTTGAGTGTCATACACTATGCAGTAAGCCCGACAGAAGCAGCTACAATCGCAATCAATAGGGGCACACATCGGACCCCACCAGGAAATCGATCGAACCACAAGCCATCGCAAGAATCTTAGCACAGTTACTGATCCACGAAATAAATAGCAATGTGGTCTCAAGTTCTCAAGCGTCATTAGCAGCGTAAAGTCCTAATTTGTGATGCCGCCATCTTAAGATGTCAAACATGCCCAAACTCAAGCCAACCTGGCCCGAAGCCTCTTTTCCATGACCACACAAAAAATCAAATCAAGACAACGTCCCAACGCTTTTCCCTATTAGCAAACTCATAAAACCTCAAAAAGCCTAGTTCAAACTAACCAATAAAGGAGGTGAGAAGAAATACAATTTCGGTACTCCACATTGCCAGGAAATTTTGTTCTATACACTATGCAATGCGTAGACTTGGCAGAAGTCAAGGTGACATACTACACTTAACGAACCAAAATCAAATAATTTATGAATTTAAAAAAATTTTAAAATTCTCATTGGTTAAAAAATTGCATTTTTAATATAATGTGCAGCTTGTAAAATATACATTTGTATTTTGCAAAATACTTTGGAAATTTGCTATTTAAAATACGAGATCCAAAATATTCTTGTGTAATGTGTACTAGTAATTGTATACATTCACAATTATGTAAATATTTATAATTATACATAATATTTAAAATTAGTTGGATACTCGGCTTAGCACGGGGCAGTTTTGTTAAAATGCTAAATTTTCAAACTAAATTGGAGCGTGAAATTGCGATAACGGCTTTAGTTTAATTGGTGTACAATTGGATTGATGTGCCAGTCTTAACCAATCAGAACGTTTTTTCTCTAAGTTTCGCTAATTTTTCGAGAATAAATTTGCGTTTATAATGTTGATAAATAATATATTAAATGTATTGTTTATTGTAAGAGCGATGTACTTACCAAAGGGTGACTCCCCTTGACCTCTCACCCACAGCTCCCACCTGACAAACCATTCTCTCCATTCTTTGCACAGAATTGTGCAGACAATATATATTGTCGTGTTTCGAAAACCATAACAACATTGATTCATTTATTTTGTAAATTATTTTAAAGTATAAATTTGTTTTAGTATTTATTTGTATCATATTGTATAAAATAGTTAAAAATTTGCTATGGAAATAAGGTGGGGAGAACGAAAAATAAAGTAAAAAGAGTGGGGCTTGAATAGACAGACTTGGGCTCACGCCTTCGCGTCGAATATATAGACGACCCGCAATAATAATTCTTAATTTTGATTGTTAATAAAATAAATGAAAGTTAATTTTGTTTGTTTTAATTGTGGTGAAGTGGGTGTTTAGAACATAAAAAAGGAAGAAATTGGAAATTTGTAAGAATTTAGTGAAAATTTAATCGATGCATTAAAAATTACGTCGCAGCAAATTTATTTGTCCAGGCGTTGGCAGATGTGAAATCCATGTGCGCTTGCAAGGCCACAGATTACAAAGAAAAGTTGAGCATTTTAATTTTTAATTGACAAATTTTAACTTCAACTACAAGAGCTCATAGCTATATAAAATGGATGAATCCGAGCAAAAAAGCAAAAAAGAATTTTGAAAATGAGAAATTATAATAAATTTGTATAGCTCGGGTCATTGCAATATAGACTAGGAGCAGCATTACAAGTGGCGCCGCGGTGTCGAAAAGTAAAATAAATTGTTGTATTATTGTGAGGTTTGTGGGGTCCGTTACTTTGCCTCCCTCCACTTAAAATTTTTGGCCAAAAAGCTAGCTCCCGAATCTGTAGAGCTAGCACTATTACAGTTTTTTCACAAATTTACATTAAAACTGGGGGAGGAACTTGCGTTCCTAAGGTGTAGCCTGCATTGTGCCAGTGCTGATCGCGCTGTTCGTTTAAGGATGTTTTGCGCAATTTCACGTATAGCTTCCTGGCCTTCACAAATAGATCCTTACCCCTGGTTTTACGCTTCTATACTTCTAGCCCATCATTCCTAGGACGCCCCCCCCCCCGTGGTTACTTCGACCCAATCAAACCCTGCCCCAATTGACTTACTACGTACTTTCCGACGAATGATGTTAGAATAGGATCGCCCAGGAACTTCCTTTTTTTTTAAAGCAGGGTTTTGAAATTTTTATCCTGCACTTTACTCAAATACCACATATTACTCGTTTTCACATACCTAATTAAATAGAAGAGAGGGCTAACCTAGCCCTAATATCTATACCATTATGTAATATTCGGGAACTGTAAAGGTATCCTCGTGCCTCGTACACAATTAATAAATGTTATTTGATTGATTGCAACTTTTTCAACAAGGTTTTTCAACAAAGCAATCCTGACAAAAAAATCTGGCTACTGTTGCATATCCTATCCCACGATTTTAACTTTTTCCTATTGACTATTGAAAAGAAGACAATTTTCTGAGTATATTAACACAAAAATTATTTTGGATTATGCAATAGTTGTCGAAATAACGGCATTTTAAAATTACGAAAAGCAGGCAAATGTAATATGATATACCCGATGTGTGACGGTCGGTCTCACGTTGAGGTTCGGCCTCGTCGGTGACGGTCTCATTTTGTTGACGGTACGTGTGCTTTGATACACTCTTAATCTTGTTGTCATTTGCGCCCAACCGACATCAAGGGACCAAGCTCATCCAAGGCAAGGAACCAAAATTCACGGACACTCGCCCCGCCCCATGGACATCAAGGGACCAAGCTCATCTAATGCAAGGAACCAAAATCCACGGATACTCGCCCCGCCCCATCGACAGCAAGGGACCAAGTTCATCTAACACTGGGGACCCAAATCCACTGATTGCACACCCGCTCCGCTCGCAGAATCCTATCCAAGAGACAAGTTTAAAACACGGACCAAAAACACACACTTCTCACCGCCGCCTCTGACCCCAAACCACGCAACAAGAAAACACCGGAGGAAAAAAAAAAAAAAAAAAAAAATCCAGGTAATATCGAGGAAAATATCCCATGGGACCAAAATACCCAGCCAGATCAAGCCTAGCGCTCTAAGAAAAGAGGAAAGAAAAACCTCAACAAACTCCAACGCCCGCTGCCCACATGAGTTGAAGGAGATAAACGGTAACACGTGGCAACTCCATAAAACCAATAAGTTCATCGTTCATTTGCGATCGACACCCGCACGAGTTCTATGGCTTCGAGTTCCACCCTTGGCGAGTTCTGTCATTTTTCAGGGATATTTTTAATTTTTTTTGCCTTACACAAAATCGGCTAATCATGCAGCCGTGTTAAAAGGTGTATCTAAAATACATGTAAATTTAAATTTTTCAAATTCGATTTTTTCGAAAACTAATTTATAATCCAACAAAATTTTTGTTCTAGTATGCTTAGAAAAGTGTCCTTTCACGTATTTTCAATAGGAAAAAGTTAAAATCGTGGGATAGTATACGCAACAGTACCCAAAAATCTTTATATTTATATTTCTGTACTCACTCTATTTTTAACTCTAAATTTTGCCAGTATTTCTATTCAAATTTATTTTAAATTTCAATTTGTATATACCTTTTACTTTACTTTTATTTGTATGTTTACTTTTATCTTATTTTTCTTTCTATCTGCACTTCATTGTACAGAAGAATGAAGAAAACACGACAAGGCTGAAGACCACTCCTGGAATTAAGTAATCACTCTAAAATTACTCAATGCCATATTTATTTAATCATCAGATGAAGGGGTTTTTAAGCATCCTTCGGAGCTACGCACTCCAAATGCCATTTCATGCTTCTGCTTCTGAGTGAAAAAATCTAGCATAAGAAATGAATGCTGAACAAAGAATAAAGAACAAACAAGTTAATATAAATGAATTTGTAAACATAAATAACTTGATTAAATAAGTTTGAATAAATAACTTGATAAATTTGAAATGCCACAGCAACAATCCGTGATGCAATAATGATTAATATTAATTATTATTATGCTGGTTTTAGTTTCTAATTAGTTTAATAAAATTTATTTAAAGCATTAATGTTTATTTTAAAATATAATTTTTCAACCATGGGCCTGCAAAACCTGTAGAGCTCTATTATTATTATTATTATTATTAATAATATTGTAACGAAAATTAAAACGTTTATTTATTTTCCAAGGGCTAATACAAATATTTACAGATACGATTAATAACAATTACTAAACTAAGATTAACACTAACACTAATTACACTACAATTTATTTACACTATAATTTATATTTAACACTAGGTCTATATTTATTTAAACACTCGGTATAACGTTATCATTTCACTGTATTTATGTTCACTTGATTTATGTTAAGAGTCGCGCGTTCAAACTGGAATTGATTCGTGACAGGAAATGCAGCCTTCCAGAAAATTCTATAACCCTCCAGGAATTTCTAGTCACTTCTTTGCGTTTCTCGATTGATATCGAAGCATTATTTGAATGACTAATGATGTTATCATGCATGACTCATCACACATGACGTCATACATTAGTCATCAAATATAATTAGACGTTCTTTCGTAACAATATTTATTTTTTCAAATTTTAATACATTTAAAAAAAATATCTAATATGTAATTAAATTATAGTACACAACGTGTACAGCAAATTACGTAATGAGTAAAAGGGGTCGGGGGGAGTTACGCTTGCGTGACGATAGAAAGTAAGGGGATTTTAAAATTAAATGATTTTTTGAATTTTATTAATATTTAGAATTTCAAATTTTTTCAAAATTAAATATTTTGAAATTTTTATTTATTGTTTTATTTGAGTTTTTTTCTTAATAGTAAATAATAGAAGTAATAAATGATAAGAGATAAAAAATATACTTTTCCCAACATCGCTTGGTATATGTGCAGATATTCCTATTTCTATTGGGAAAAGTACATTGTATGTACATTTACCCGGACCCCGTTATTTCGGCGATTCCAGTTTGGCAACGTCATTTCGGCGACTCGATATTCGGCTATGCCAGTTTCGACGATTCCAATTCGGTACCGGCATTTCGGTAATTCCGATTCGGCAACAGTAAATTCGACTACGTTGATTCGGCGACGGGAGATATACTTTAGGTTTATTTAATTTATTCTTCTAAATTTAAAATTGAAATGATTTTAAAATCTAAACTAAAAAACCCTAGTATGGACGACTATGGCTTTTCGAGCTTGTACCTTTGATTGAAGAATCAATCAACGCTTGTACTTAAAAACACGTAGTTACAAATTGGTTATCTTCCTACCTCCCTTAAGTGTATCCCTTCTTTTGTTTTTTGCTCCTTTTCAATAATATTTATTGTATTAATCTTTCCCCCAATTTGTTTAATTGCCTAAAAAGTACCTATATATGTGATACCTGTGATGTATGTAAATAAATATTTAATTTAGAAATAAAAAATAATTTATTTTTATATTTTTAATTATATAAAAATTGCCGAATCGACGTAGTCAAATTTTCTGTCGCCAAATAAGAATCGCCGAAACTAGCATAGCTGAATTTTGGGTCTTCGAATTGACCGTCGCCGAAGATACGATGCCGAATCGTACGGTCACCGAAACGACGTGTATCGTAAACTCAATACCCTGTGTGAATACCCCTCCGCTCTTGCCAAGTGTAAACTTGGTAGATTTTGGTAGTAACAGCTTCTTCTTATTATTATTTTTCAGCCGGTCACTATCCACTCCTGGACATAAGCCTCTCCCAATCTTCTCCAAACCTCTCTCGCCCATGGCCCAATTTAAAAATAAAAAATTAAAAATCATTATTCACTCCTGGACATAAGCCTCTCCCAATCTTCTCCAAACCTCTCTCTCCCAAGACCCAATTTAAAAAAAATTTAAATTTTTTAAAAATTAAAAATCATTTAATCATATTTATGTGATTTTCTCGGGCCATGTACTATATGGGCTACGAGTACGAGTACTACCTACATATAAGACAGCAGAAAATTTTGCTAAAAAAAATGATTGAACTAAATTGTAATGAAATTAACCACAAATGATTTCTTCAAACACCAAAAACTTGACTTTATACAATTTTCAAACTTCAAGTTTCACTTGTTTTTGGGGAAGCAAAAAGCGATTGTTTTACCATTTACTTTACTGTCGGCAACAGCCAGGGGCGGATGGGACAACCGGGACACCGGGCAAATGCCCGGTGGGCCGGTGAAGTATGGGCCGGTTTATTGTTCAAAGAAACAAAAAATTACAATTGTTATTATTCAACTTAATCCTTAATCTCTTATTTTACGGGTAACCGACATCTACTTCAGACAAGCACGTGATTGCAATGTGTTCATTGCAACTGCAATTTCGATTGAATGTCTTGTCTAGTATCATAAACTTTATTGCTTACTTCCTATTGGGATTTAAAACGGCGGCCAGATTTTACCCGACTTAAATTTTTTAATTTTCACCTACATATTTTGAATTTTTAAAATAAATAAAGATGAACTTTAGCTTGTTATGTTTTGCCGACAGTTGTAATACTCTAGTATCATAAGCTTGAGTAATTTATTGCTTACTTCCTATGGTACTTTAAATGCTTATTGTCAACGTATTTAACCTGGGAATAACGCAAGAGTTTCCAAAAAAATCACGAATTTAAGGGTCAGGTGGTCGGTAAATGACTGATATAAAACCACCCCCTTGTAGAAAAACAACATTGAGTCTAAGTTCATGTTTGAGGTGAACCTATACGCGGAAATATCTATTGTGCTAGTTTTAAACTTTTTTTTTTTAATTTTTATCACAATCAGAAAAAATTTCATTTGAGTGGTTAAATCGGACATTTTCAGTTTAGGTTTTAGTTTTCTTTTTAATGCTGGTGTGTTGTGCGTTAAGTTAAACTATTGTTATTGTTGGTATTATAATAATGGAAAAATCAAAACGCAAAGGAGGAGCGGAAAAAGACAGGGACCGCAAGAGAAAACGTATGTTGGACGAGGCGTCTAAATGTCAGTCTTTAGAAACATTTTTTAAGCCAGATAAAATAATTTCTGCATCAACTCGACGAGAAGATACCCCTTTAGTAGAATTTACAACTACCGTGATTCAAGAAGAAAGAATCGATAACTCTCATCAGCAGGCTTCGACCTCATTTGCTGATACAGATTCAACTATTCAAGCTACTTGTATAGCATCAGAAACAAATGCTTTGTCTCATACTATAAGTAATGAAATATTCGATGAAAAGTGTTCAAATCAATGTGGTGTAAGTGTAAGTTTAGTTGATGTAGTTGAATCCGATGATACTGATCGAGAGCTAGGAATAAGTCTTTCACAGAATAATTTCTTTAGAAGACCATTAAATAATGAACTAAAACATTTTTTTGACTATCATCCTCAAGTTCCAACAAATCAAAATAATATTCCTTTTGTTATTTCCAAAGTTTTCAATAGATATACCTCAACTCAATCTGAAAGAAAGTGGCTTTCTTATAGCAGAAGAGAAAAAGCCTTATTCTGTTACGTTTGTCTAGCTTTTTCTGGATATTACGAAAAAAACGTTTTTGTGCAAGGGATGTCAGATTGGAGGCACGTGCATCAACGGATAAATGAACACGAAACATCAAACCAACATAGTCGGTGTGTTGAGTCATATTTCAGATTTATGGCTCATAAAACCATAGATAAGTGTTTTTATTCTGCTGAAGTATTAGAAAAAAAGCAGTCTAAGATCTCTCAAAACCGGCAAGTTGTTTCCCGAGTGATAGAAACCATCAAATTAATTGGAAAAAGGGGTCTCTCATACCGGTAAGTTCTTGTTATTATTAGTTACATATTGTAACATATTACATACAATAGTTATAGTTATGTACATACTAATAAAATACAATTTTAATGCAATATTTGCTTTAAAAATTTAGTGGAAAAAGAAATGAAGCTGCTTATACCCTCGATGACGAAAGTAAGGACCATGGAACGTTTCTAGAAATAATTTTGTTATTATCGAAATACGACATTGTTCTCAAAAATCACTTGGACAATGTGATTGAGCGTAGCAAACAATATAAACTTAAAGGGACAAAAAGGAGAGTAGGCGACTTTATTACATTTATTTCAAAAACCACCTTAAACCTGATAATCAAAATTATAACATCGAATATTAAGGAAATTATATGCGAACAGATAAAGCATTCAGGAATGTTTTCTTTGGAAATTGATACGACGCAAGATATTTCTGTGAAAGATCAATGTTCTGTAGTTATCAGGTGAGCCAGTACTAAATAAATTCTTACATAAGTATACTTTATGCTTCTAGAGACTCGAAATTAAATTTTTTTATAATTACAATAATTATTAATACTTTTTGACTATGTAGAGGATTCTGGGCATTGCTACAGAGTAAAAATAAATTTTAAAAAAATTATATTTTTTTTATAAAAATAATAATTATAAATTATCAAAATTATTTATCAATTTTCATAATATAGTAATTTTCATTTTTCTTGTTTAAATATTCAAATATTGTCCAACCCCGTTAAATGTAAATCAATGTTATTTTTTACTGTTTTTTTAAATATTTTTTTCTACGAACGTATGTAGATATTCTTTACTCTACAGTTAAAATCCATTATTTTATCATTTTGTTTAGTTTGTTTATTTTAAAAATGAATTAAATAGGTATGTTTTATTCCTTATTACAGATATGTCTATGAAGGAAAAATTTTTGAAAGGCTGCTTGCCGTTGTTTCTTGTCATGATACTACAGGCCAGGGATTTGAAAACATTGTTCAAAAAGTACTGACAGAAAACGGCCTAGATGCCAATTTATGTATAGCCGACTCTACCGACGGAGCAGCAAACATGCAGGGAAAATACAACGGCTTCACAACGAAAATGCAAGAGCAAAATAAAGACCATGTTCATATTTGGTGCTACAGTCATGTTTTGAATCTTGTGTTAAGTGACATTTTGAAAGGAAACCTTAAGGCATCAAACTTTTTTTCGTTATTAAACTCAACTGCAGTATTTTTTCGAGAATCCTTTAAGAGAATGGACATTTGGTATTCCATTTCCGACGACAAAAAGAATCGGAAATTAGGAGTCATAGGACAAACGAGATGGTGGTCTAAAGAACACGAGTTGGTGAAGATTTTTGGGGATTCTCCTTTGTACTTAGATGTGATAGAGTCTCTAATTTCCATATCTCAAAATATCAGTTTAAACTCAGATATTCGTGGTACCGCTGAAAATTTGAAATTACAGTTTACTAAATATGAAATAGTTTTCACATCTCAAGTCTTCTTGAAAATCTTTGCAATAACTGGTCCGCTGTCACGATATCTCCAAACTACAGATATGGATCTATTAAAAGCAAATATGATGATAACAACGTCTATCTCAGAATTAAAAAAATTTCAGCGAGATTTTGAAACTGTTGAAAAATCAACTAACAAGTTTTTATCCTGGGTTAATAATGAAATAGATAAACGAAGACTAGACATTGAAATTGAGGATGATTTTCCCATCGTTAGAAGGCGAAGAACTAAACGATTTTTTGACGAAATATCGTTGGACGATACTTTTTATGTACTAATGGATACTACGATCATGTCGATGCAAAAGCGATATGAAAAAAATTTAAACTTGTGCTCGGACATATCAATTTTTAACCCCATAAATTTCAATGAAATAAAAAAAGATGGTATACCTGTTCCTAGCCTGACGCACATTTCCGAAAAAGTGCTAAAATTTAATGACAGTGCGTTACCTTTCCAAATTAAAGAGGAGTTCATCAATTTTATAAATAATTGGGACCTTTATAAAATGAGTCTTCAAGAATCTTTTCAAATTTTTGCTCCAGAAGATTTGGAAGTTTTAACGTTGGAAAATGATGACAACTCGTTGCCATCCACAAACGTCGTCGACGAGTTAGTGGATTCAGAAAGTAATTGCTAGGAAAAAAAACAAGATGGCTGTCTTTGTAGGAATTGTGTTAGTTGTTGCTACATTGCAATAATAAAATACAATATGTATCAAAATGCATACCCTTGTCTATCTACAATTTACAAATTTATTTTAACTTTACCTGTCACGCAGGTATCTTGCGAGCGAAGTTTTTCAATTTTAAAATATATTAAAAATAGACTTAGAAATTCACTCAGTGATGATCATCTAGAATCATTTATGCTAATGAATATAGAAAAAGATATCTTAAATCAAGTAGATAACGAGGATATTGTTAATCTGCTCTCTAAATCGAGTACTTTGTTTCGAAAAACTTTAATGTATTAAATGTGTAAATAAAATAATTATGAAGTTCGTTGAGTTTTAAGGTGTTAATCCATATTAGTTTTAAGGCAATTTCAGGTTAAACTTCTCTAATATTTAGATAAACTTATCTAAAATGGGCCGGTTGGCTCTTAAGTGCCCGGGCCGGTCTGATGTATCCCATCCGCCCCTGGCAACAGCCGGCATTAAAATATTCTAGCGACGTAACTTAACTTCCTTAAATTTTAGTGCCGACAGTAAAAGTATTTTATAAATTACCGTATATAGTACCTACTTTCCCAACATAGTTTTGTTACAAAAAAAATGGACTGAGCTCTATTTCTTTATTGAAAGTAATTTAGTTAATTTAATTATTTCTTATCCAAATAAAACATGTTATGTTTAATATTGGATCACCTAATCAGTTTAATTAATAATATAGTTCTGTATTTTTGTGCATGTTTTCAATGTTATCTCAAAAAGCAATATATACATAAAAGACGATCGGCACACGGCATAATTTACATTTAGCTATTAAAATATCAATATTTCTCACGCGCCATATGGTACTCAAATAACATAAGGTGGTTATAATAATCGTAAACATTGTTATCAATATAAATTGAGCACTTGTCACCAGGATTACCGGGAGAAATATTCGATAGAGGATATAATTTGAAAAATCAGAAAATAAACAAAAATTATGATAAGCTTAACAAATTTTAGCTTAAGTAGGTATATAAAAACCACAGCTTTTCCGTGTAGCTTTCAGTTTCTACTTTCCGTTATGGAAAAGTGCTCTCAATTTAAATTTAAAAAAGAAGATAGGTCTCGATTAG
This sequence comes from Cantharis rustica, assembly GCA_911387805.1. Lineage (NCBI taxonomy): Eukaryota > Metazoa > Arthropoda > Insecta > Coleoptera > Cantharidae > Cantharis > Cantharis rustica. The sequence goes on from OU426877.1 coordinate 95,566,173, forward strand.
TAAAGATGCGTTTACGAAGAAGTAAAGCGAATGCCCGAGAGAGAAATAGAATGCACGGATTAAATGCAGCTTTAGATCGACTTCGTGGGTAATACATTTATAATTAATTAGTATAATTTCTTATTTATTTTATATGAATCATTTTTCAATTACAGTTATATGCCAATCCAGCAAACTACCACCGACATGCATTCTGCTCCTCAAAAATTATCTAAAATTGAAACTTTACGTTTAGCTAAAAATTATATTTTGGCCATGTCTCAAACATTATCGGAAGGAAAACCTATGGCTTTATCACGCTTCATACGAATTTTAAGTAAAGAATTAAGTCAGACCACTGCAAATTTATTAACTGGAACTTTGATGGGATTAGGAAGTGGCATATCAATGGATTATCAAAAAATTTATTATGGAAATCATACAAACGGTTCTATTCCTTATTATTCTTGTATGACTGACTTGCAAAATAATAATTACGAAAAACGTTCAGAAATGAATGGATACTATTATGGAAGTGATTATCCGTTGTATTATAGATCTTCGGTGGATTCAGTAATAACACATACAGATACTAGAAAGTTTATAGAAAATTCAACTGTAACCGATAGCGTTAAACTTCCAAATAGTTGTCTCTATGACAATTACCCAACAAAATCTTTTCATTCTATATAGAAATAAAAGAAAAACATTATTTTCATTATTTCAGGTCAATTACCAAAATATAATTAAGTTCTACGTCAGATGAATAGGTAATAAAAATAATATAAAATGATTTAAAATAATAACTAACTTATATAATATTGTATAGAAAAAGTAAACGTTATTTGAGTTTTAGATGCGGAAACTTTAAAAAATTGGCAAAGATATAAAAGATCTTATATCTTAAATTCGTTATTAAAACAATAAATTTAGTTGGATGGTAGCTGGCAGCTACAGTGTTTCAATTCAATTGAACAAAAACATTTATAAGAGTTGGCTTACTAATTTTAATAATGCGCCATTCCAAAAATGTTATGGCGATCATATGGAGCACGGATGTAATATTCATAACATTGTGATTTTTTAAAAAAAAGAACAGTCAATAGTATTATTGAATATTTTGAAAACAATGTGTTAAAAAATAGGGTGTTTTTTTTGAAGGTATAGAACTTTTAAATGAATTAAAATACATACAAATCGTTGTATAATCTTGGTTTTCTTAAACTACTTATACTATGTACCTACTGTCTATAATGGGCTACCAACCGCAAAATGACGATGAACGATAAACTTCTTGGCGATATGGAGGTACCACGGGGTAACCGTTTATCTCCTTCAACTGATGTGGGCAGCGGGCGTTGGAGTTTATTGAGGTATGGTTCTTCATTTGAAGAACCATAAGAACCAAAAATATAATTAAGAAATTAAAACACTACATAATTTTTTCAATACGAATAGTCTTGTAAATTATGATTTTTAATAAAATTTTTTTTCCTGTTACTGGCTGATTTTTTTTGGGGAGACGCAGTTTCAAAGACTCCCCTGACGGGCCGCCCCTGTACATTATCTTACGTAAAAAAAAGGTCGCAAAGAGTGTAGGCGAATGAGAATTAAAGGTTGTTCAAATTAGATAACGCGCTTTTATTGTTTTATGTTGTTCATTATTTATGTTTCTCACCTGTAAAAATGTTTTTTTATTATTCTGTAAATGTGGTGCGAGTGATGGGGTAATGTAAATTGTGCTCCAAGCAAAAAGGTTGACATAATCCAAAATGTAAATTGCGCTCGCAACGATTTAACAATGGTCACCTTCTTATACCTACTTATGTTCTTAACAGGAGATTAAGGTTATTTAAATTTAAGAATAATTAAATTAAATAGAAATATACTAATAGAAATGGAACATTTTTCGTAAATGTTACCAAATTATGCCTTTACTTTGGCATGTTTGTTTTATTAGACATAATACAGGGCCGGCGCCAGTCCTTTTGATTAGGGTTATTTAAATTTAAAAACGAATTTTTAGCCAGTTTTTTTGATTAGAGTTATTTAAATTTAAGAACGATTTAATTAAATAGAAATATACTAATAGTAACGGGTCCATTTTATGTAAATGTTACCAAATTAGGTTTTTAATTAGACATAATACAGGGCAGGGTTAAAACACTTTTATGTCACCCCCTGTCACCATATAATCTTTTTTTTAAATTAATTAATTTTTGGTTGGTATTTAAAATTTTTCATATATAAACGAACCTTTCCTTCTGTAACAGATAATAAAAATTTATTTAAAACATCGTAGCAGTACAAACCACGGAAATATTAATTCAAGTTATAGCGAGATCCTTCAAAATGTCTGAACTTACAGCGTCAACCAGTAAACGAGGTAAACCCATTCTAATTTATAAGCAAAATAAATTTTGTATGGAGCCTTGCTGGGAACAGGCGAACAAAAATGGCGGTGCTGTAATAAAAAGTGTAAAGCCTTTATAAAAGTTTTGGGGATACAGCCTGATTTGCAAATTACTTTCATTCTAGAAGAACACACGCATGTTCCTTGCCAACAGCGGGTTGAAAGAAGAAAGATACAACAGAGCATACGTGCAAACTCAAAAGGTTGTGAAAAAATGCTTTGAGATTTGGAATCAACGATTTAGGTGCCTCTTACATGTTTTTTTTTAACAAATTTGGAAAATACCAAAACTTCCATTGTGGCTTTGACTGTGGTACACAATCGCATACGGTAATTTGATCCTCTGGTAATGTTGCTTTCGGTAATTTGATCCCCGGTAGTTTAAACTGTACGTTAAAAGTAGATCCACGCGAAGACATGAATCTGTCAGTAAGTAGATTAGTGTTAGTTTATGTTATTTGTTTAGAGAAACTGTATTTAAAAGATAGACCGCGCGAAGACATGGATCTGTCAGTTAGATCTTGTTATTTGTTTAGCGAAACTGTACGTAAAAGGTATATCCACGCGAAGACATGGATCTGTCAGTAGGTTTGATTCCACAGGTTAATATTATATTCAATAAAACTCCATTTAAATTTATTTGTTATATTTTTGCTGCTCATACCTCGAGCGTACCAAGTGGACTGTCTAGACCATTGAAGCTATTCGCATTTTACACTACCGATAGGTGGCGCTGTACTAAAACAATATCTTTAAATGTAAAATTAACTGTTACATGTTACATGAAATTGAAATAAAATTTAATTCATAACTTACATAATATTCTTCAAAAACTATTTAAATGAATGATATAGCTTGCTACATACTGTTATAACTTTATGTTTCAAATTTCGAATTCTCATCAGGCAAATCTGGAAAAATTATTAAAATGATTGAGAAGTTATGAGATTAAATTCAAACTTGATTAGAAGTGAGGTTCAAATAGCTGTTCGTCCACAAAATCCCCTTTTTAATACTTTCGAAACACATTTGGCAAATTTCGGTTCAACTTCCTCAATTTCAAAATTTATTACTTATTTATTAAAATTTCTCCTAAAAATCGGAGAAAAAAAAAATAACGCATTAAGGACTGCGTATCTGTACCTGTTTGATATTACCTGTTCTTGCCCGGTGGGTCACAATCTTTTCTTAAGTACCCTACTTTTATTATCTTCTAAGTAGTACGTTAAATTAATATAAGGTAAATAGTAAATACATTTATATCAACTATGATCAGATTTTCAAAATTCTTTTTGCGTTTAGTAGGTCTACCCATACTCTCTTTCAATAAATAGTTACGGAACGCAACATGCACTAAAAAGCATGAAATAAAAAATTAAAAAAAAAAATAAAACCGACTTCAAAAAAAAAACTACTGTGAAAAAAATGCACTAAAAAGTAAAAAATAATTACGTTATTTAGTTACTTTAACTAGCTGGCATAGGCGGTCAATTATTGTAATCTTTGCAGTCGGTGCCAGCCAAGCTTTTAAAAAATTTAGTTTTAGTAATTTAGCCAGCTTGGCTGGCAACAACTGCAAAGTTTACAATAATTGACCGCTTATGCCAGCTAGTTGAAGTAACTAAATAACGTAATTATTTTTTACTTTTTAGTGCATTTTTTTCACAGTAGTTTTTTTTGAAGTCGGTTTTGTGAGTAACTGTACATAAATATGAATGAATGGTAAATATGTTTTCAATTTTGCTCTCCCATACAAAAAGATAACGAGTCAAATACCATTTTGTGTATTTATTTAATTCATAACATCTACAGGACAATTATCCAAAATGTTGCACACAGATGGTATTTCCGTTTTTTAAGATTCTAAACTTCACAACGAAACTAAAAAGTAGTATAATATACAGTGTGTTCACGATAAGAAGTAACAGTGAATAATTCTTATATCTTACTAGATACAAAAAAAAGTTTAAATAGTTTTTTATTCAGCTCGAAATTTACCATCTCAAACTGCGGAGGTAAATTTTTTTGTACTTCAAACTCAACCGGAAGTAAACATGAATTTTTCTTTTCAATTGCCAACATGTCTTTTTTTTAGCATTTTCGTAATCTGCATTTTTCTCTCGATACATACATTTAAATTATGATAGGGTTACATAAGAAAATTTTCGAGAAAAATGCAAGATGTAAACAAACAGTTTATTTAGTGTGCTATGAAAACAAAATAATATCACGGTACAGAAAACACAACCTATCTGATAAATTGTTTAAAATTGCTATCATTTTTTTCAAGATATGATACTAATCTACGCAGAAGTTCATCATTAGTTGCTTTTTTTATTTGATTTGGTAATAATTGACGGCACGTTGATTTAATTTTCTTCTTTAAATTTTCCAAATTTAAAGACGGATTTGCGTAAACCACCGTTTTTAAATAACCCCATAGAAAAAAGTCTAATGGTGATCTCGGAGGTCACTATACTGGCCCATTAGTTCATATCTATCTCCTTTCAAATGTCTAGCACAGATAATTTTTAACTATTTCTGAACTTTTGTTTCTTCATTAATAAAACGGCGTCGCAAGTTTACATTAGGAAATGATCCTTAAGTTCTAAGCAATTCCATAATATATTGAACATAATTAAGAAGAGGTTGGTATCTTTCGGGATACCGTTGAGCGTACATACAGTTTAGCAACTTGTCGTGAATTACAATTTCATTCACCAAAAATTAATAACATGTTAACTATTATCCATGGTAATAAATGAGGTGATCGATGTATCAAAATTAATTATAGGTAGGTAACAGTTTTGTTTTCTGTACCGTTATGTTACACTCTAAATAAATTAAATAATAAATTTATGGTTTGCTTAAGAGGGTTGTACATCTAACTTTTAACAAATATTCATGTAGCTTTTTTACTAATGCATGGAATTTAATGCCGTTTAAAGTAAATGATTCGAAAAAAAATCTAGTTTCATAGAAAGTCATTAACAACTTTAAAAAAAAAGATTTTCATTTTTATTTTTTTAATTTAACATTCTAATAACCTGCAAATGACTTTCCATGTATATACAAACTATTAAAATTAAAACTTTTTTTAAATATCTCTATATATTAAGAAATAAACCTTATATATTTGCGTAATAAGAAAACGCATTTAAATCTTTATACGGCAGTGCCCTCTCGCACCATGAACGCTATTTAATAAACATGCATAATTATTGTCTTATTCAATTAGTTTCCACTGATTTTGCAGACGGAAATAGTGACAATAGGTAAAATTTCATCGAGTGAATTGTACATATACAGCCGTCTTAAATCTTGTATTTTTCTCGAAAATTTTCTTATGTAACCCTATGATAATTTTATATGTATGTATCGAGAGAATACTGCAGATTACAAAAATGCTAAAAAAAAAGACATGTTGCCATTTGAAAAAAAAATTCATGTTTAATTCCAGTTGAGTTTGAAGTACAAAAAAGTTACCTTCACAGTTTCTGATGGTAAATTTCAAGCTGAATAAAAAACTATTTAAACTTTTTTTTGTATCTAGTAAGATATAAGAATGATTTACTGTTACCTCTTATCGAGAACACACTGTTTATCAACAAGAATATAATTTTCAATATTGCTGTAAAAGCAATTTCTATATGGCAAAAAGTTTTTAAAAAGTTTGATTTACATAAGAGTCTATACAAGATAGTTCATAAGAGCGTCAGAATATTTTTTCAATGAATGAATACTAAAAAATAACAGAACTCAATAAAAATATACAACATAAATGTTTCTAGAATATAAGAAAAATTGTTGTATTAATAAGCTTTTCTTGGCTTTAAACGTTTTCCCAATTTCAACCGGTATACATATTGTGGTGTTTCAAAGGGATTCGCACCCACCCTGTGCGATTTTGGCTCGAAGCGATTATTGAGATTTTTTGATATAAGTTTGAATTTGTGAGTTATATTCTAATATTTTTCATTTGATTTGAATAAAGTGATTTGATGCATTTGCATTACGACGTATGTTTTTTTGATATTTTTGAATTGGAATTAATTATTGGATATTTTTAGAGAATTCGCTACCGAGCGGTGGTAAGGCGATTAAATTTCGTTAATAAATTGGAAGAGGAGCAATTGAAGTTAAAAATTAAATTTGGTTACTTAAAATTGGAAAATTAAATTTACATTCGTAGGAACGAGTGTCGATAGTGATAAGCAGGCAATTTAGATGAGCCTAAAATTAAAAGTACGAGCCCAATAAAATTTTCCATTGGATATAATTTAAATTTGGATAATTTATTTTTGAAAAAGATTTATTTTGGAGTATTTGTTTTTTTTTGCATTAGAAAATTTTTTTTAGTTGATTTTTGAGAACGCTAGAACCCTCGCCCTAAAATCATCCAGTGTCCATAGAATCCAGGGCTAACCCGAGGCAAAACAAGTTTGTTGTTGGAAATTTTCTACGAAGATTCCATTGCAATATATTTTGCAGCTGATGGCTAGATTAGATTTATGTAACCTTGTTTTCATAAAAAATACTACTGTTATTTATTTTTATAGCACACAATTACTTTGCTGATAAACGAAGAAGAGAACTTTTTCAGATTACCCTTATATAAAATTCTGGAGTTGCCCCCCAATTAGCAGTAAATTGTGTACAAAAAATATCATAATATAATAAAAATAGTAATAAACTAAAAATAAACCAAAAAAAGTAAAATGAATTAAATAATAGTATTATTTATTTGTTTAAATGTTATTTATTATTTTTACTATAAAACTGCAAAATACTTTGTTTTTTTAATACAAAAACATAATTGTTTTTCTAAACAGAAGAACTTCTGGTATTTGCAATTATTGCCACTGAACCAAAAACGGATTTACTTGTTTCCCAAAATATATATAAGTTTCACTTATGAACATTTTCAGCAAGCAGCTATACAGAACTTAGTTTTTCATTGAATTTTAATTCGTTCTCGTTATTATAGTGCATAATATAATTTCCAACAAAAATCAAAATGCAAATTACAAGATACTTTATAATAAATTAAGGTCGACTGCTTAACTTCGATTCCAAGTGAGATTTACATTCTTGGCCTTCACATAAGTAGTTCATCCACTTTTGTTTGTAAATAAGTATTGTAGTTCATCTTTTAAATGATCTAATTTTTGTTCATGATTAGTTGTCGATATACATTACGTACCTCCAATAATTTTACTTATAAGCTGAAGAGGAATATCGCAATTTGGGCACAAAACTACATCATAAACTTCTTTCATCTTTTCATGAACTACACCACAACAAATAGAGCATTTATAATAAGGTAAATTAATGACTTGCATCAATGATATATTGCATCGAGAATCTAGATGAAGAGGATTACATATTAAACCTACAATATCTTTTTTACAGAACACACATTTTGGTGGTGCAGGATAAACCAGCTGTCTGGAAGATCTTATTACATTATATATTTCGTCAATTGTGTTTTCTCCCAGCTCAAGTTTAAGAAATATGCCTTCAATTATAACGTTTCTTAAAAACATATTCAAAATGTATAAACTTTCCAAGTGAAACTCAGGTAAACTTTTCTGTTCGGTAAAAATCTCCAATAGGTGCTTCATGTGTTGTGCAGCCAATTTAATTTTAATGATGTATTTTAATTCATCGTAAGTTAATATTTGGTTTTCTACCACTGTAGGTAATTTATCATGAATCATATCTGATGCTTTCACAAGTAACATACAAATCTTTAATTTAAAAATGGTGAGTTTGTCATAATTTAGTTTTGCTGGTAGATCAGATGTTGGCAGAATTTTGTTTATCATGCAATTCAGCCTGTAAAATAAGAAAATTTGTTAATTTTATAAAATGAAGATTAGTTTTGATATCATTTACCTCAAAATTGCGAAGCAGTCCCAATAATTTCTCAGACTGTCGTTGTTACTTTTCTTTAAAACTTCTAAAGGATCGTTTAGAACATCATGAAAAATTAACATCTTGGAACAACCAAACGAATTTTTAAGATTTTTGAAACTTTTTTCATTTACTAACACTGCATAAAAAGTATTGTTTCTGGATAATATGATTCCACGAGCTTCATAATCTGACCAATTCAAATTGCAAGTAACAGTCTTAGATTGTACTTCAAGTTTGTTGTTGCAACATGAAATTCTAATAATAATCATATCACCAGAAGATGACAAAACCAAAATGGCGTCTTCTTCAAATTTTTGAATTTCTAAAAGTCAAATTTAAGTTTATCAAAACAAATTTTAAAAAATATAATAACTTACGAGTGATTCTTAGATCTCGAAAATTGTAACCGTGTTTGTCTATGAGAGTTCCATTATTGTTAAACATAAATGTTAATAAAACATTTCCTTTGTGTATCAAAATAAAAAACATGTTTTCAACGACCAAGGAATAAAAATGGTGAACTTTTAGGTCGTCTTTTTTGTCCCACAAATATAATTCATGATTAAAATTCAACTTGTGAGAATCTTCAAACTTTATTGCTACAGTTTTTATCAAACCTTCTGAATTACTCATGAAAAGTATTCCTAAAATTATTTAATTTTATAAATTTATTAATTGCGCTTTCGTCGGAATTATAAGAAATAATTATAATTATTATTATATTATTAAGTTTATTTAACTTGTTCTTTTTTAACACTTATTTAATAAAATTATTTTCATCTAAGGATTTGAAAATATTTTGTTACCATGCTTACATGCTATTTAAGCTATTAAAATGTTCTTTTATATCTATTATAAACACATTGTCTACCGTTCTTCCATAATTATGCAAATGTTCGAAATTGTTTGCATTCCTCTAAATGCGTGAACTTTTATGATTAAAAGAAATTATATTCAAACAATTTTTATGAAAGTAAAAATATTAAAAAAATAAAGATTAATTATAACGTACCATGAAACACTGACTATCAAATTAAAATAATACCACGTGCTTTGTAATGAATTTTTGAAAGTTAAATAAATAAGAAAAATCTGAATGTCACTTCGAAGTCTTAGACTGCAATCTTGGTGACTTTTAAGTGGTAACTTGAAATGTAACGACAAAATTGTCATTGGTGCTACATCAAAAGCTGTTTATTTAAAAATTATAAAATTAATTCTAGTATGGTCTAAAACATCTGATCTACTATATTTTGAAGAAAATCTTTCGCAAAGATTCTCATTTCTAAATTCTTATTTATGATATTATTTACATTATAACAGCTAATGACAATTTGTTAACATAACTAAAAAATTTACCTTCATTTTGTGCTGTCTGCAAGTGTAGTGCTGTCACATTGGACATTTTAGTTTTATAACAAAACAAAAATGATATTCCATTTTCACTTATATCGTTAGCTTTTCTGATATTGAATTTCCAAAATGTTATGCAACCATTTGAATGGCCGACAATAAGTAAGCAATACTTTTCATTCTGTCTTGTAAATAAAGGGCTCCAAATAAAACCTATCAAAAAATTTAAATTGGAAAATTATTAGTTGAAAAACAATTAATTTTTAAAAACAGGAAAATTAATTTTCTTTCAAAATTCAAATACCAATTTTGTCCAATAAAATAATTACAGATTTTTAAAAACTCGATGGCGAGTTCTAAAAATGGCACCTTATAAAACTTTAATTTTTCAATCGATACTTTTGGAAAAGAGTGGCTTTATAGTTTAGAAATAGTTTCTCAAGAGAAACAAACAGTGAATATTTATGTTTACACTACTTGGAAGCTTAAATTAATCGGAATTGCAACAAGATACTTTCTAGTTTACTTGTATTGTTACAGAGAAATTATTTTAGAATAGAATTATGACTTACAAGAGAAGTAATACTCCCCTAGTAGATAAGTAAAAACTTAAATAAAATATGAAAGTGCTTGTGAGGCATTAACTCGATTTACAATAATTTAGATAAGCCACAAATTGAAGAAATCCAAAATATTGTAACCGATAGGCTTTTGGCAGTATTTTGAGATTGTTCGATTATTATTAAATAATACATTATGACTTATGAGTATATGAAAACAATTTCAAGTTTTAAAAATACTTACATAAAGGTAATATTTCACTAAAGTGTTTTTTAAACTGCTCGTATTTTTCGCTAAGTGAATTATATTCTTGAACAGGCTGGAAATAATCCACACATCGTTTTGAAATATTTGAGATCATATAATAAGAGCCATATTCGACTTCATTTAAAGCATAAACAAATACCGTTAAAATACCGGTATGAGACAAACAGGCGACTGCACATTGACAATTTTCAATTAAATCTTGTGAAGACCATTTAACACTTACAAATTGTTGTTTATTTGTATCACCTACACTTGGAATTAAATTGTTATAAAGGATAGTTTCGTATAATTTGTTTCTCGATAAAATGGTTAATATTCCATCATCCTTCAATTCCTGATCGGAAACTAAATTTAACTGCGGCACTGCAATAAAGTCCTTTTCAAAGGAAAACGATTGTATTGGATTGTCCATACGACCATCAAGATAGTATATGTAAACACCATCTTCCACTATGATGCTGTAACGATCATTTTCTGAATAAGAAACAACATGATCGCTCATCAACTTTTTCTGAAGTGATATTTTATCCAGTAGATTTAATTTTATATTATTCATTTTCTGTGATTTAGCTGCAACAAATTAATACAAGATCATTAAATTTTTCAAATATAAGACATAACCTACACATGAAAGCATTGTTGACAACACTGTCATTTTCAACGTTTCATTTTGAAAGTGTCTACCAAACCGCTGACACTGATAAATAGTTGGTAGTGGTTGCTTTAATTTAAGATCGCAGCGCCATAGTGGCTACTAGTGATATTAATGTAAAGGGTATGTTTTTCGAACGATGAACGATGAACTTCTTGGCAATATGGAGTTGCCACGGAGAAACCGTATATCCGAAAACAGGTTAAAACAGTGTGAAAAGTGAAATATTTAATGTTTATAACAGTTTATTTCAGATTTTATAAGTTATGTCTGGGTTAGGTTTTCGCTTTAGCGTTCTCCAATTTATGGAATACATGTGTGGAGATATCAATTCGAGGTGTATTTACGAAGGTGAAGCGGTTTTCACGCAGGACATGTAATTTTTTGCGGTCAAAGTACTGGACGACCTGATACAATAAATTTGTTTGCCATGTGTTTGCAAACTTCAACAATGACCTCAGATCCTCATGAGATAAAAGGTGTGCTAGTAGCTGACGAAACAAATAAAAACCAGGCTCGTGTTTCCAATTTTACCTGTAACATGTAAAGCTGGACAAGGAGGTCGATGTAAACACATTTCAGCAGTGATGTTGTAGTGTACATCAAGGTATGTTAAATTTTATTCCAAAATTTTTATCTTATTATGTATCTATTGTTTCAGAGACAACCCATATGAAATTAAAGCTATTTCACAAACTGATATCAAATGTGTGTTATGGTCACAACAAAAACACACTACGAAAAAAAATATAAGGCAGTTCCAGTATTAGATATAGCATGTTTGAATAAATGTAAAGCCACTTCCTATGATGTCAATGTAGGAAACTTGAGAAAGTTATATGGAGACGAATTACCTAAAGAAGCACGTAAAAAGCATAGGTAAGTATTTAGTAGTTATAAAATAATTAAAAGTAGTAAGTTAATATTACAGTGTTGGTCGTAATAATTTTGAACATGTAGAGGCACAATCACAGTATTACAGAGCAAGTCTGAAGAAACTCCAAGTCTGTCGTACTTTCTACTGTCACACACGTCACAATCTACATTAATGCAATTGTTGGCAACAGAAGAAGTGGCAATTATAGACTTCTGTATTAAATAAATGCAAGAATTATTTAATGCAGATGATGTTCAAAAATATATTTGCATTTTACAGTATAGCCAAATGTGGCTAGGAGCTCGAAAGTATCAAATGATAGGATCACGATGCTACGAGATATATACTTATAACAACAATAATTGGATTAAAAGACCATCAAAAAATTTTTTTCTCATTGCCTCTTAGAAACAAATATGTTTCACATGGACTTAAATACGAAGACGATGCAAGGAGTAAGTTCATTCGGACAACAAAAGCAGATGTAAGGGACTTTGGTTTAATTATTCCTGATGGAATAATATTCGAAAATAACAAACCTGTAGCATTACTCGAGATAAAATGCATATTTAAAGGTAAGTAACCGTAGATGATTGTACGACCTTTTTTAAATAAAATTTTACTTGTTTACTAGGAGCAACATGTAACATATAAGAAGCAATGAAATCTTCAAAATTTGTAGAGGAAGTAAATGAGGAGTTCCGTCTGAAAAAAAAGACTTAAATACTAGAGCCAAGTAAATTTAGGAATGAGTGTTTTAAATCTTAATTGTTGTTATTTAGCTATTTATACCTCTTTCGATGATTCATTGATAGTTATTAAAGTTGAACACGACTATGGGTTTTCTAAAGAAATTTTTTCTAAAGAAAAAACAATTTAAAAAAAAGTATTTTGAAAGGTGACCGGATAGAACAGAACACGAAAGAACAGAACACGAAAAAACAGAATATGGAAAAAGAGAACATAAAAAAACAGACCAATGAAAAAAAAAAAACATTGACAAAAGAGAACTACGAAAAATGAGAACATAAAATTTTTTTAAATTTATTAATTACAAAAAAAATCTCGAAATAAGGATAATGGATTGAATTAAATTTATTTAGCTATATTATTAAATTAAATTTGTTTTGTAGAACCATTTTGAAGCAGCTGCAGAGAACAGCTCAAAAACAACAAATTGTTGTGAAGGTTTCCACAACGCTTTGAACTCCCATCTACCACTGCAGCCATCCCAGTATATGAAATTTATTGGATGGATTAAGGCGAGACATTGCTTACTAACGTTTATTGCTAACCAATGTACGAACTGGTCATCTAGAAGTGAGAAAAAAGAAGTACGAGAACCTGGGCATCAAGTAGCAACCGTTTGTTGACGAGTATGAAAATTATTATGATAAGCTGAGGTTAAACTTGCAATGATGCACCTGCTTTTATCTATTTTTATTTTTATTATTTTGTTTATTTTATTTTATATATTGTCGAAATATGTAAATTATTAAGTTATAAAAAAAATATTATATTCAATTAAAATTTTTTTAATTGAACAAGTTAATTTTTATTGTTGTGAATTTTTCGGAAATTAATAAATTTAAAAAATTTTTATGTTCTAATTTTTCATGGCTTTTTTTGTCAATGTTCTTTTATTTCATTGTTGTATACCACATTGTACGGTAAAAGTTAAACATTACCATTTATTACAATTTTAAAATAAAAAATTTAAATCGATATAATTAAGAAAATTAAAATACAATTGAAGAGTCTCATTGCTAAAATTAATAATGGATGCCCTCTAGCAAAGTATATTTTTGGATTGAAAAAAATTTAGAAATTTGAATAGCTATGGATATATAGTCGAATTTTTTTTAACTTGCGTATGACTGATCTCCAAATGTAGTGAGATTTAACGTATAACATTTGGTTATCTTTGTCATATTTAGAAAAAAGTAACTATTAGAAAAGAGACAGAAAAATAGAATACGTCACCGTAACTTTGTAATGAAAATGAATTAAACGTACGTCGATTTTAATGATTTTAACTCGTCATCTCGTTTGATTTTTGACTTATAATCTCGTCAAAGATTATGACATCTGACATCTCGTTTGATATAAAGAACCCTAAGACATACGTTTTGTAAATTTTGATTCATACAATTTTATTTATTTATTTATTTAAGTCATACGCAAGTTAAAAAAAATCCGACTATAGCAATATATTTACGGATCACTTGCATCTCAAAATCTCTAAATTGTTTTGACCCCACGCAAAGAAGTTGGACACTTAATAACGCAAGAAGTTCTTCTGCGGCATCAATTTCATCTTGTGCGTAGGCCATTTCTTCAACTTCGTCATGCTCTAATGATACATTAGGTGGAAAGTGTGTTATAAGCTGTTTAACTTGGGTTCTCTTTTCAGCACGTTCATTGCGAGAATTTTCTCTTGCAGTTGTTAAAATTTGCTTTAAAATTTTTTGCTTTAATTACTTGAAAATTAATATTTTTGGGATATTTTTCATTTTTAGTTGTTAAAGTATTTATAGTTTCTTCATGGCGCACTGAAAGTAAATAAAGTGTGGGAACAGCTGTTTTCTTCAGATAATTTTTTGCAGTTGAGCCACCTGGAAAAAAACATTAAGTGTTATTCTGCAGTTTCAGCGTTTACTGTGTGTAAATTCATTAGAAGCATGCAACATAACTATAAAAATACATAGTACCTGTTTGATAAAAGTAGTCATCCTTCTTAAAGTAACGCGAACAAACCCTCATATATTTTGAAACTGCCTTACCAAGTTTCAAATTCTTTACCCAAGCTGCATGACGATCAACAAGTTCAGGAATGCTAAATAATTTAATTTATTATTCATGTACACTTTTCTTTTCCTTTCTGGTGAAAGGCATGAAAACTAATTTCAGAATTTCGTTTACTCAATGAATTGCACCCGAAAACCGAACAAAATAATCTACTCATTATTACAATTTCGTTAAAATTAAAACTCAATAAGCAATGACATACCTCTTCCTTTAGTTAAAAAATTTTCCGCAAGGTAGCGTACCGCTAATCTTGAAACGCCTATAGAACGTTATGAATATAATAATAAATGAAAAGAATACTCTAGAGTTGTCAGGATGGTCAAATCAAACAAGTAATTCGTTAAGCCAACGTTTCGAGGGATTTGTTCTCCCATCATCAGGGCTGAAATAAAAAGAAACAAATGATTACATTAGCAAATCTTTACAAACCATCAAGTTGCACTCATCAAAACGAAAAAAGTTGTAAAATGTTTGGTTACATGCAAGATAGAGGACAGAGGACAGCAAATCGACAGAGGCCAACAATCAATTGAGTACAAACAATCATTTTCAAAATGTAACAAAGGTAGGCTTTGATTAATTGAATAATCGCGGCCATCGCTTGTCAACTGAAGGTAAAGATCGCTGCCACCAGAGACTGTTTATAGCCAAGTTTCAAACTTTTTAATCGAAGATCGGAGACGTAGGATTATTACCAAGTCGATCGCCTTTTTAACAGCAAGAAAAGAATAAGAACATGTAAATCACAACTAATTTATTTAACACAATAGAGTAATGATAAAACGGTGCAAAAAAATATAATTAGGGACTCAACCTAAATAAAGTATAAAAAAAAACATATAATTTATTATTATTATTATTACCTTTTAGTCGTTTGATGAGCGCACACAGAAAAAAAATTAAAAAAAGAAACTATTTGAACCACTAAAAAAAATGAAAGTTAAAATTTAATTATGAATACAAAAAAAAATTACTTTATGTAAATTAGCACAACACTTTTTTAACGCCCTGGAACGAACTGACGGGTCGAACAACGAGCGGCTTGTCGGAGATGGACTGCTTGCCTTAAAGGATCCCGCTCTATTTATATAAAATTTCGGAACAAAGGTTAATGTGTATTCATCGACAAATTTTGTCGATTTTTTTTTATTAAAACTGGATTTTTAATTATAAAAATTGATATTAACGTTTTTAATTGTTGTTACGAATAGGGAATAATCATATTCTATTTTAATTGAAAAATTAGCAACTATTCGCAGTTAATTGACTTTTAAATCGCGAAAAATCGCAAATGACATTTTCATTGCATCGCCCAAAATCAAGTTAACATGTATTTTGATTGCAATCAAAAGTTTTAGCGAAATATTTGCGAAACGTTGAATTTAAATCAGTGCACATAAAAAGTTGACTTGAGAGTAAACTGAATAGCTTTTTTCAACGTCGACACTGGTGATTGGTGAAAATTTGAATTTTGCTACTACTAAAGGATCCATTTCCAAATTTACAATGGTTTCTCCTGACATTGTTTTGGATAAATATCGTCCAATATTTTTAAACCATCATTTTTGTCTAAAACCTTCATCAATTTTTTTAAATGGTAATCTAAACCTGTTCTGGGATGTTAGAAGTAGCGTTTTTAAATTTTTCTACCAAATCGAGCGATTCGGTTTTCTAAACATTTTATAATATCGCTTACAAATCTGCAGTAACACTTAATGAAAGCTAAATTTGATTTCAATTCTGGATTGTTTAACACATTTTGGCAATCGAATTTTTGACGACTCATAGATGGTGATGTGTGAGTTGTCGAGAGAAAAAAAAACCGTTGAGCAGCAGTACGTGCAAGGTGAAAAATATAATGTGGCATATAAACACGGTGTATTAAATAAATACAGTTATTGTTTAAATTGTTCTATTGCTATTTTAACGTTTTTTTTTATTTTAAAAAATCTTCAAAAATTCAAAAACCGCACAGGAAAGCATAAAAAGCTCAAAAAAGCATAAAAAAAAACAAAAAAAGCAAAAGTATATAAAACATGGTTCTAAAAGAATTCTTTTTTGATAAACCGCTTAGATTATTTAAACAATTTGAGTTGCTTTGAGTTTCCAGAAAAAGCATTATAGCTACAAATTTGGACTCTAGTTATGAGTAATGCTACAAAGAAAGTCGTCTGGAGTTTCGTTGGGGAAATCCGCAACAAGTCGTTTAAGCTTGTTCGCCAGTTTGTCGTACTTTTTCTTGGAAGGGTTAGTAGCTGCAATATACTGAGCAAGGCTGAATTCAACATTACCTTGCTTACGTTTGAGTCCATCGATGAATTTCCAAATTTATAGGTTATCGCAATGCATTGGTTCTACTTCGAATCGCGCCAATTTAAGTGTTTTTAAAGTAATCGAGTAATTTTTCTAAATTTCCCGTTTCTCTATTTTAATTTTTCAATTTTGTTTGGTATAATCTTTTCTTGTTTTATTTTATTTTTACGTTTTTCTTATGTTAAATACGACTGAAGATCAATAATAAGAAATAAGAGTCTTTATATCGTATTACAAAGTTTTTATTTTAAATTTTTATCAGTTTTTATAACGTAAATTTTTTAAAAAATTTATTTCCTTGTTCATTCAAATATTCTAACTCCTGATCTACTAAATGTGAATTATTGTTGTTTTTATTGTTTTTTTAAATATTATTTTTCTATGTAAGTATGTATTCTTTACTAAATAGTTAAAATAAAAATAGTTTCTTCTAAGCAATTTCAAAGTCAGTCATAACACTTACAGGTTGTAACTCGGGTTTCAAGTTTAGCATAGCTTCTAAAACTCGAATGTAAGTGTCCTTACTTTTATTCGGAAGAAGGACAAACATAGATGGAATGACCACCTTATACTTGATGGGATGTTTCGTGTACAGTTGGAAGAACAGTGATAGGGCCGACTTGAATGTACTGTAACAATTATTTGCATAACTGTTTTCTGCGACCCTTAACTATCGATTGCATCCTACGCCCATGGTGGGTATTCTTCGCTTCTTCACGCACTCTCTTCCGCGCAGTTTCGGCTTGTCACCAACTTCGCGCGTAAGCGAGAGACTTCATGTTGAATCAAGTAAGACGGAGGCATTTTTATAAGTGCAGTAGAAGTCAGTTAGATTATCATATTTGAGATAATTGCAATTGCGCAAGGGTCCAGTTTTGGGATTTAACCTGAGGCGTGAAGTAAAAGTGATTGCCAGCACATTTAATGTCGACATTAGATGTAAACTGTATGAACGCGTGTTCAACCTTTTAAACGACGAGAGGGTCGTGTTTGATTGTTTTGCCATCTTTGAGTCAAAATCCACGAGTTACTGTGTTGTGTAATAGTGAAAGGTGCTTTGATATTGGTGCACAAAGTGATTTTCTGTTCGGGCTTATCGATCTCATCATCTTCCGACCGAGCAGTCCAGCAAGCTACTGGTTTTTCAAGCAGCGGGGTGAAACGACGCGTCCACATATTTGTCTTCAGTTTGGAAACATAGAGGATTTTGGTGGTGTAACCACTGTCAAAAGAGATCTTGTAAACGTACACCTGAGCACTTGGGTAAGTCCTTTTTTTATACTGCCGATTCCTTTCTGTGTGTGGTTCATTGGGAACGTATTTGGTTCCGATTAGTAGTGCGACGTGTCCGTACGCCACATTTCACGCCGCTTCAAATTTGTAAATTGGAAATTGCTGCAATAACGTTTATAGTAGATTGTACCTACGTATTTTTTTATTATAAGAAATTAACTAATGGCATTTTTATTTGCGAAAGTGGAAGCAAATTCTTCTTTTTAGGATTCACGCTCTTTAATTCCGTATTAAACAAGAGCTGGTTTTTTTCTATCCTGGGCTTCATCACACAATTACTGGAAAAGATCGATTCTAGGTGTGGTGAGGAGTTTATTGCTTTAGCGAAGAATATTGTCATTCATTACAGTACCATCGGCAAACTGACGATTCCAATCACCTAATAACTGTAAATTTTTTGCGGTACTAAATATAATAGGATCCGATTCTCACTAGGTTCACTATCATAAAAGTGGAACAGCTCTCCTTTACCAGTTTCAACAATGTGGTGGAAGGAAAATGCGGGACAACCGCTAACGTTAATAGATATCAAAAATTGTTTTGACCAGATTCGATCTAGCTTCTCATTGAATAATAATTAATCTTACGTAAAATTATTGTGTTTAAAGGGGGGGGAGGGTTAAATTTTCTTATTAGGAGATGGGGGGAAGTCTAAAAGTAGGAAAAAATGTCTTACGTAATTAACGGCCCCTAAGCACATTGGATATTGGTATAAATGATTGCCGTAAATAAATCATAAATGATTATATCATAAATCATAAATAATCATAAATGATGGTAAATAATAAATAAATATCGTGTACTTGTAATATTATGATGTGAATAATAATTTATTGTACCTATCTAACCTTATTATAAAATTTATTGTACCTAACAAAATTAGTTACAAGTTCAGTCGAACGCATGTCTGTTTTGTTTTGCTCTACATAAGTTTGAATTTTTCTGAGTTTAATATCGTTTTGTAATTGAGTTGAGCTCTGGTTTGTAGATTGCTGGTTGTCTCCGGTGTTGAAGTGATAGTTATCGTGGTATTGTTGCGTGTCTTGTTGTGAAGCAATTTTTGCGTGAATTTTTTGAGGTTAAACCGGGTCATTTTTGTGAATATGAACGCCTGCGTGAACTGCAACGCTGCGATTAAGCCATCGTCGTCAACAATTACCTGCGACGGTTGCAATGGAATGCTGCACACCCAATGTTCTAAGCTCTCTGATGATGAGATTAGGATTACGCGAAGCGCCAAGCGTAGAGTCAAGCTGTTTTGTACCAAATGCGACTGCAATCTTGACCAGTTTGCGAAGATTATTAATTCCATCAATGATCTAAAAGTCGAGTTCACTGCAAATGTATCTCAGCAGATAGCTTCTCTTCGTGAGGAGCTCAACCTAAGGATCGATTCCATACAGCAGCAACTGGTTGACGGCGCAGTAACTCGGACGGGTGTGGATTTTGAGGAGGTGGTGAACGAAGTGAATGAGAGGCAAATACGTTCCAAGAACTTGATTATCTTTGGTGTCGGCGAGCAGGTGGGTGAGCTTAAAGATCGAGTAGGAGACGATGAACGTGTAATATGCGAGATATTGCATGTGATTTCTCCAGATGCTAGTCGTGCCGTTGTTAAGGTTACGAGAATTGGTCGAGTTGCAGATGAGGGTCGTCCTAGACCTATTAAGGTTGTACTCGCCGATCAGTTTGTTGCTAGGAAAATACTTAGACTGAAGAAGAATTTAATAAATAGCAACTTCCCAAGAATCGTGATTAGAGATGATAAAACCCCTCGCCAGTTAGAATTTTTAAGGTCCGTGCAGAGTAGCCTCAAAAGTCGCATTGATGCCGGTGAGAAGAACTTAACCATTCGTTACATTGGAGGTATTCCTCAGGTTACAAGTATCTTGCGACAAAAAAACTAGATAACGTTTTAAACCTGCCCATACTTTATACTAATATTGCTTCTTTATCATCAAAGTTCTCCGAATTTGTGCCCGTGGTGCAACGTGTTGATCCGGCTCTTGTCTTTTTGTGTGAGACCTGGCTTTCCGAGACTATGCCGGATTCGGTTATTAGTATTAGCGGCTTTTCATTGTTTCGTGCAGACAGAGTGAGCGGCAGGGGTGGGGGTGTCTGTGTTTATTTGAATGACAGCTATTTTATTTCAGCGAAAGTAAACTGTTGTACAATGAATATTCCTGGGTGCGAAGCGTTATGTCTTAATATAAAGACTAAGACTCAACTGATAACGTTTTGTTGCGTTTACAGACCCCCATCCTCTTCGGTGCATAATGATGCTGCTTTGTTTCGGGAAATTTCTTCCGTTATACGCAACCGTAAGAACGTTATAGTCCTCGGCGACTTTAATTTTCCTGGTGTTAGCTGGCCAGATCCTGTGTATCCGGCGGTTCGTTCGGGAAGCTTTGATTCGTGTGCGTTATTTTTAGACTTTGTTTTTTCTAGTGGATTGAGACAGATTGTTGATGGCTTTACAAGATATAGGGCTGGTGCGAACCCGTCGCTTTTGGATCTCATATTTGTTTCTGATCGGCGTCTGCTTACCGAGCCCGAGCACTTGCCCCCTATAGGGAAATCTGATCACGAAGTCTTACGGTGCTATTTGCAGATTGTGGGGACGCGTGTTGGGTTTAGGGTTGAACAATTTTGCAGAATAAATTTTGAAGAGGTCGACTTCAACCTCCAGATGATTGATTGGGAACCAATTTTTGATGGTATGGAAATTAACGAACAGTGGCTTTTATTTACTAATATTGTTAAAAGTACTATCAGTGCCTGTAGCGAAATGATCTCTGTTAGATATAATCCACAGAAGCCTTGGATTAGTGGGCACTTGTTGAGCCAATTAAAATATAAAGAGACGTTGTGGAGAAGATTTAGGCGTACGGGGGGTGAACGGGAATACGCCGTTCATAGGCAGTTTTCAAACAACTTGGCCAAGGTAATTATGCAAGCTAAGACTAAATATGAAAATGGGTTGATTGCTAGGGGTAATAAAAATAAATTGTTTAAGTATGTTAGAAATTCTATGTCTTCCAATGTGCATGCCCCTCGCGTCAGAGATTGTGATGGATTGCTTTCTGATAATGATCTGAGAACGGCCATGATTTTCTCACAATATTTTGAAACCAATTACGTAGCTGAGCCCGGAGGCGCCCTTCCTGAGCCTGGATTTCGCCCTAACGCTTTTTCACTTGATAACATTGTGATCTCTCGTGAATCTGTTTATGAGAAACTCGCAGTGTTACCAAGATCTTCCTCCTCGATAGCAGGTGGTCTCCCTTCGATAGTTTTGAAGCAGTGTGCTTTTACCCTTAGTCTTCCTCTGTCGATGATTATGCAGAGGTGTATGGACATGTCTGTTCTTCCTGATTGTTGGAAGTCGGCAACGGTAATAGCTATCCATAAGAAGGGTGACAAGCTTAGCCCTGAAAATTACAGACAGATCAGTTTGACTCCCGTAGAGGTTAAAGTTATGGAGAGAATTATTGTTGACTACATGGTGCCGTTCTTGCTTCTGCATAAAGTTATACCTGATCAGCAACACGGATTTCTTCCCGGTCGGTCTACTACCACAAATCTGCTAACGTGTTTAAATAGTTGGACCAAGTCCTTGGACGAGAAATTGCCAACCGACGTGATATATCTGGATTTTTCGAAGGCTTTTGATCGGGTTCCGATTACGCGTCTGGTCGAAAAGTTGAAATGTGCCGGTATACGTGGACGGTTGCTGTGGTGGATAGCCAGCTATCTTTCTGGCCGAAAATTTAGAGTTAAAGTGGGTACTGACTTTTCAGAATTTAGACCGGTGATAAGTGGAGTCCCCCAAGGTTCAGTGATTGGACCATTGCTGTTTTTGGTGTACACATGCGATCTGGGATGTTCTTTGTCTTGCGGTTTTTCCCAGTATGCCGATGACACAAAGATATACGCGAACCCGCTGACTCTGCATAGTGAGCTCCAGAGTGACCTAAACACTGTGATTAGTTGGTGCCGTGATTGGTTGATTCCTCTCAATGTAGACAAGTGCGCGGTGTTGCGCATCGGTAAAAACAATCCTCGCCTTAGCTATGTGATAAATAATGTTGTCGTCAAAAGTGTTAATAAGATTACCGATCTCGGTGTTGTTATGAATTCTGATTTGATGTGGTCTGACAATATTGCGGTCAGGTGCAATAAAGCTAAATATGTATTAGGTCTTTTTAAAAGAATTTTTAGCAACATAAATGTGCCCACTAGTTGCATTCTATATAAGACATATATACGTCCAGTCTTGGAATATGGCTTTGGTGTTTGGTGTCCTACTTGGGCCAGAGATTTTATTCTCATTGAGTCTGTGCAGCGCGCTGCTACTAGACTCCCTTATGGCAGGCAGCGACCGTCTTACCTGAACCGTCTTAATATTTTTGATCTTTCAAGTGAATGCGATCGACTTGTTCGTGGTGACTTAATCATTACTTATCGCTTGGCTCATAACTTGTTTTCGGTTGACCTTAGACACCTGCTGCGGTTCAGGGATGATGAGCGTTTGCGTGGAAATGGCCTCATGCTGACTCATGAGATTTATCGTTCGAGAGCCAGGGAATACTTCATAAGCAACCGAGTTTTTAATATTTGGAACTCACTACCGCCAGATGTTGTTAGCGCGCCGTCTGTAAATTCTTTTAAGGCCAGACTTGATGGGTTTTTGATGGCTTGATGGGCGTATTTATTTTTTCTTTTTACTCTTTGTGTTATATTGTAGAATGTTTTAATGTTTGTATTATTTTGTATTAGTGTTTGCTGTAAGTTGATTGAACTTGTCTTTTGTTGTATTTTGGTGCTTTTGAGCAATATAGGTACTCTTGTGCCTCTGCTCTAATCTGTAGTTGTTAATAATAATAATAATATCTACCTAAGTTTTATATTTATTATTATTAATTATTTTCTTTTTCTGATATTATTGTTTTTTAAACTATTAAACCATTGGCGGAAGGCGATAAGACATATTTCCACCACCAAAATTGTGTTAAAAACCAGTTTGTGCGAATTTATTTTTTAATCAGAAATTGTACTGCCCTCTACTGCAAAATTTAATTCTCTCACCAAACGGTTAAGCAATAATGCCGATAAGAAAAGCTGTTTTAAAATAATTTATTGTATAATCTAATGGCATATAGATATTATGATATGGCACATACATATTTTTTTTACTACAAGAAATTAATTAACAGTATCTATAGCTAGAAAAGAAGGAAGGCACGTAATTATGAATAACTACTTTTAGTAACAGTATAGGTATATGTACATATCTAATGTATCAAAATAAGTCTAAGATTTTAATTAATATCCCATAAGGATAATTAAATAAGCCCACAGCAGAGAAATTGGATTTTAAAAAACTTTTAGACTATTCAAATTTAATTCAAACCTTTTACGCAATTGTTTTGCGGCTAACCAATGATAATCGATTTAAGGTATTATTTAGAAATATATTATTTATTGACAAATACCCGAATACCTAACCAAGTGTTCCAGAGGTACAGAAGGTTGGAAACCTCTGCACCAATTACTCGTTCTGGACTTTTTCCAGGTTTACAGAAATCATCTATATTAAATTAAAATTGATAATGGTTAATGCTCTGCCTACAGAATGCTTTAGAATTATAATAAAAAAACTTTTTAAACAAAGCTTTTTCTAGAAATTGCACTAAAAAGTAAAAAATTACTTTTCAAATAAGAACATCCCTGAAAACATCAATATAAAAAGCGTGGTGCTGACTATAATAGCCCCACGCTTTTTATATTGATATTTTCGTGAAGCTTTGTTTGTTCTTATTTGAAAATGACTTTTTAGTCTATAAATTTTGATTAGTAAAATATCAATTATGAAATTTTTTCAAGTCGGTTAATAAAAGCATGCAATTTAAAAGATAATCCTAAAAAGGATATATATTATTTTTTATGTTGGTAATGACTTTGACGAAAAGGTTTTTTTTTTTTAGTTGAATTTTTTTTATGAGAGTAAGTTAAGAAAAAGCTTTTAATAATTAAAAAATAAGTCATGGTCGATGTGTGCAAGTTCGCACTATATACTATAGGGAACTATAATTGTCTATAATGCGAAACAATTTACTTATTTTTATTCCCATTTTAAGTACATCAACTTTTGGTTAAATATTAAACATATGTATTATTGATTACGGTTGTCAAACGGTTTGTCTTAAGGGGCGAAATCACATTATGAGGTTAAAAAATTAAACACTTGCACTCCGGACTAAAAGTCGTCGAATTGGCATCGTATTTAGCAGCGGGCTTATTCAATGAAGGAAATTCATCCCTTCTGAACAAGGCAGAAATTGTAGTAGGCAGGCAAAGCTTCAATTATGCCGAACAAATGGATAACCAACGCGTGAGCCGGCAGAATTGACGTAGTTCATTGGAATCCATTGGAATCGAAGGAAGGTCGGAAAGCTCGGAAAGCACTGCTGCAAGCGCAAAACGAAGTCTATGAGAAAGAAGAAGAATTGCTGTATGGTACCGAAATCGCAGATTAATAAGTAAGCATTTTATATTATTACTAACTTTCTTGAATTTCTAGTTTCCGAGAATTTATTTTTCAAACGCGTTTATCTCGAAATGACTTTTTTCACATTTGCGTACAATCTAACTCAAAAAGTATAGAACCGATCATTATGCAAATGGACAGTATAATTCTTTATAAAATTACGAATTATATGAACCAACTTGTGAAATGATATCGGGATTTTAAGGGTATTTTTCTTTGCATAATTAGAGAAAAAAAATCGTGAAAATCGAAGTAAATTGTTCCAACGCTTGCAAAAATATTAATTTTCATTACTTTCACCTACATTGAGGTTCATGTTCTTAGAAAACAAGTTATTAATATAAAATCAAAACCTTTTTTATTTTAGATGAAAATCGGAATGGCTACAATGTACGCAATTGGAAAACGAAACTTACAACCTTCAGCGGACATCGCAGTGTAACGTTGTTATTTTTGGATGAAATTATGTAAAAAAAATCATAACAACAGCTCGAAATATAAATAAAATTATGTCAAAATTTGATTAAATTCTAATTAATTCTTCCCACCTAAAAAAAATCCCAAAAAATCAGTTTTAAACAGCCTTCTAATGTGGCTCCCCCCCTTAAGCGTAGTGCTTTCAAATTTAAATCTATATTTTAATTTTTATTTGGAATTAATTAATTTTCTCGCTAGTTGATAAGTAAATGATAAGGTCTAGGAACATGTCTTACGTTACAATGTCGAAAAGAAGAAAATAAATTTGAATCGTGAAATTATTCGGTATAATTTAAAACTTAACGGTAGTAAGAAGTATAATAAATACATAGGTTTTATCGGTGTTTTAATTAATAATACAAATTTTAAAGAAAAAATTATCTTAATTTTAGTTTATTTATGAATATTTTCGAAAAAACTACTTTCACTCTTTTGTCGTGATTTTATAAATAATATTATATAAATCTTCTAATAAATGTACTACGTAAGAACGTAGATATATTATTATAATATGCATATGACATTTATACATTAAGCACTTAGTGATACAAGCTAATATCTTCAAAATTATCTACAGAGTTAATAATAATCAATTATAATGCACTTAGGAACGTCTTCTCCATACTCTGTGATTAATCCGCGATTAACTCTTAGTGAATATTATTCACAAAGTTGATTTACTTAATGCGAGATTTAACTGAAAAAACGATCCTCAGTTTTTGTTTGATAATGTTAACTTGTTTACATTTTACATCGAAAAAGCTTAAATTAAAATAATGAAGTTAATATAAATATAGTGAAACCAATGTTGAACACATTTTTGTAAAAAAAAAAATTATCACAAATTACATTACTTGGTAAAATATCACTTTCAAAATATTATGCAAATCCTAACTTTCAAAATTGTTATATACGTAGTAATAAAAATATCATGCTATGCAAAATATTACGTATTAAAAAAATATTTACATTCATCTAAAAAATTAAAGAACTTAAAAAATGCTAACTTATATTAATTACACTATCAGTGGTACAGTATAATAGTGTGTGCGAATGTAGGTAGGTTACGAGAGTAATTTCACGTCTGATTATCGTATAAAAATTGGATTTTAATGGTTAAATGTAAATAAAAATTATTAACAAAGTAAATACTTTTTAAATTTAATATCAGTTAAGTTTTTCCAAGTGTATCTTTTGCATATAACTCAGTGGTGTAGTGTGGTATGAGGGGGAGCATAATATGTTTTCTAATGCAAATGTTGTAAGAATTGAACAGAAAAGAGTGTTCAAAATAGTGTATAGCTATAGTGAAGCCACGTCACTTATTTTACTTTTACAGGTAAATGCTACCCAGCTAGCATTATATTTGCATATTATATTACAGCAACGATGTTCTTTTTGCATTTAACAATCAATACATAAACAGTGTAAACAAAGTAAATAGAAGCCGATTCTTGTATATACATAATATTATTTTAATTACAATTTGAACGGATACTAAGTAAAAGACTTTTCAACAAGGACTTTGTTTTTTTAATAGGGATAAATTTTAGTTTTGTCGCTTTGATGCTCAGCTGATGATCAGCTATTGAACTTATCCACAACCACCACATGGCAAATTTTATGTAAAAATTTGGTTCTAAACATTATAAGGTTCAGTTACTGAAAATGAAGTTGGAAATGCTGATACTGTCTATGAATTGCGTTATTTGAACATGTTAAATTTTTTTTTACCAATTATTGATGATATGGATGGGAGTGAAATGTAGTTTTGCAGGATGGCGTTACATGCCACACAGCCACCGAAACAATTAATTTATTGCAAACGAAATTTGCAGAAAAATAATTATGTAGTTTATTGATCGCCTAGATCGTGTGATCTAACGTTTATTCTTATGTAAAGATTAAGTCTATGAAGATAATCTATAATCCATTGAAGCTTTAAAAACCAACACCGGACGCGTAATTAATGATATAAAACCGGAAATTATGCAAAATTATAATAGAAAATTTTTGTCTGATATTATTTTTCTTTCATAAATGGCAGACTTTGTGCATTAAATCAATAAAGAAATACAAAACTTTCATCTAAAATGTGTTTTATTTAAAATTTAAAAACAAAGTCCTTGTTGAAAAGCTCTATAGTATGATCTAATTACTTCCATTAAATTTGGTACAGCGCCTAATGCATACATTGTGGTAAATATTGATTATTAATTTAAAAATTTTTTAGTGTAAGAAAATGTTAAGTTAACCAAAGTGTTATTGTGGTAATATTAATATTTACTACCTAGTCCGGTAATAATTGTTTTAATTTTTTATTAATACGCACAAATTTACGGTTAAGTTCGTTGATCTTTTTGTCTTGTGCTTCTATTAAATTTGTTAATCTTTGAATATCCGCTGTACAACTAGAAAAATCTTCATTATGTGAATTACTTAGTAATATACTTTTATGATCGTTATTTTTACTATGGGTTTGTTTGTCAAATGTAACATTACCGAATGTATTGTCATGTTGCAAGTCTGTTTGTCGTCTAAATCGTTGAGAATTAATTCTATTAATACTATTGAAACGAGCCGATAATCTACAATCACTGCAACATTCCGTCCATAATCTTAAATCTACCTTAGGTATTTTTGAACAGCTTACGTAATTATCTTGAACACTTGGTAACAGGAAAACGTTATTAGTGATTTTCGTAATATTATCGCCAGTCCTACACAATACGTAACTAAGTGTGTACTGCTTTATTTGAACAATTTGTTCTGGTTTAAAAACGGAAGGATTCTCGTACCAAAATCTATCACCATCTCGTAATCGTTTAAACTGTTCCACCAATAAGCATCTAAAGAGAGGGCCTACACGAGCGCCTTCTGCTTGATCCTCTAAAATACCGCCTACAAAAACGTCAATATTTCCAGGATGACCGTACAAATCTTGAAGTTTTTGTCGAATTGAAGGATTTGATATTTCGTTTTGTAAATCATCAAAGGTATCGACATGAGACATGTTACAAAATTTACGAAATTCCAAATAACCAGGAATGGCATGATCTCGCGATCTGTGAATATTTATAGCAGCCAAATCTAAAGCTACCGCATGTGCAGATTCAAACAAATGATCAGTTAAATCAGTATTTAAGTTCTGATCGGGCTTTTTTAGTTTGGCGGGTATTGAAAATAAACCTCGAAGCAATGGATCGATTCCTCCTTCATCTACTATACGCCAAGGAGCGAAAAATGCTTTATGTAAAGGCAAATGACCTTCAGGAATTGGTTTAAACG
This sequence comes from Cantharis rustica, assembly GCA_911387805.1. Classification (NCBI taxonomy): domain Eukaryota; kingdom Metazoa; phylum Arthropoda; class Insecta; order Coleoptera; family Cantharidae; genus Cantharis; species Cantharis rustica. Next base: position 95,594,923 of record OU426877.1, read on the forward strand.
AAGAGTCTAAGCGGTGCAAAATAGGATTTATAAGGGTATGTCCAAATCTTAAAGCTGCTGTTGCAAAAACATTTGCGATAGAAGGATTTATTGTAGGATCATATCCTTTATATTCTCCCAACATTCGAATTCCTTCATCGCCGACAATATGAGGTAGCCAATGATTGTACGTAATATGCTGTATTGCTGCTCCAACAATTTTTCTTGATTCTTGATATAGTACTTCGCCGTCCCAATGGGAATTAATACGACGAAGTTCATCAGCTATTCTGTTATGCTCTCTGAACCAAACCGTATGCATAGCTAGTAATCCAACTTGTTCGTTTGCACGAATATCGCCGGCAAGAAAGCAATTTACATTACTTTCCGAAACATTTCTTCGACAATCCATTCCTTGATTACTTGCATATGGTAGTAAAGGTTTTCGTTTTGAAAATGTAGGGCCTTCTCGTAAATGACCGTGATCGTTTGAAAGATCTCTCAATTCGGTAGCAAGTTCTTCCGAAAAGCCATACACTTGTGAAGCATCTATGTACGAAGTTAATTGATTAATTTGTTCTCTTGGCTGTATCGAATCGAAAAAAACTGATGTCATGCCGGATCCACATATTGATGACGAACGAAAGAAGTCTATACAACGTCTATTTTTTACTCGATGATCTCCGGGAGGTATATCTATTGGATAACAAGGAGCGGCATAGTCACATGATTTTTTACAATCAATTCCGTCCCAACTTTCAGAACTCACCGAAGGAATAGCATGATCAAGATCGTGATCTAAAAATTGACCCCACTGCATAACCATATGAGTTATCGAATCATCTGGAGTGATCGTGTCTGTTGAAAGAAGCGTATTGGAAACCAATCGTGAACTAGGTTTTGAAAAACCGTAATATTTAACATCCTTGTTCCATCCAATTGGTGTACTAAAACCGTCTTCGTAAATTGGCTTTATAATTCTTCTAAATGGAGTGAGGGAAGCTCCCCAGGAAGGATTTTGTAAATTGTTACACATTCCATCTATTGATCTATATTTAGAGTGATAGCACATATCTGTACAATTCCTTAACGATCGATGTGTCATACAACCAGAGAGTTTAGCTATGAGATCAAAGTGTTCACGAGATAAAATCTCTTTGTAGTTGAAATCTGTTGTATAATTTGCTAACATTCCTTTTTGGACGTGCTTTCTAATGTTGACTAAGGTACGTTCGTATACTTCAGCAGCTCTCGCTAATTCACGAGCAGGTGCATTGGGAAATCTGATTAACCTAAATATTTCTGCAGAACCTTTAGGTCCATCGGGATTGTTAAATAATCTATCGATTGTGTTATTAATTGCTTGATCGACCTCTTGTGTTGCTTCGGCAAATGCAATTTTAACCAATTTTTCACCTACGTTAAGTCCAGCCGGATGGCGTTCCTCTTTAATAGTAACATAGCCCGAACTAGTATCGCGTCCATGTTCATTAATAGCGGTGCATTCATATCTTCCTGCATCTTCAGCAGCAATTCCCACAATATACAAATTACCGTTAATAGAAATGCGAGTCCTTCCGGTTCTTTGTAAATTATTACCATCTTTTCGCCATTGAATCCCGGGCTGAGGAATACCTTCTCCTTTGCACGGAAGTTCTATTGTGCTACCTAATATAGCTTGAATATCATATGGTTTATACACTAACTTTGGTGCTTTATACAATACGGATGTAACTTTTAAGTTAGCGCTAGTTTCTCGATATCCAAGTTGATTCCTTGCCTGGCAAACGTATAACGCCGAATCTGCTTCTTTGGCATTTTTTATTTTAAGAATTGTTCCATCGTCACTTACTTCTACTCTATGAGAATTTTCAAGTTGATAACCGTTTTTATACCAAAACATTTGAGGAATGGGAGATCCAACTGCTATGCATTCAAATTTGGCATTCTGACCAATTTGAATGTTTAAATTCTCCGGATGAACCGTGAAAGCTGGAGGAACTAGAAGTAATAATCAATGAATTAGCATATTATTAAATTTTTGTTGTTCGGATATTTATTTGTTATCTATATTTACATGTTAATTTTTATGTATTTGTATAATTTTGTTAGATATTCACGTCGGTCGTTTAAAGATTATAAACTTTTTATTAAAGAATTTCTTTTTTTAATTAAATTGAGAATATTTATTTCTGTGTTGCTATAAAATATTATATCTTTTTGAAAATTGTAAAAGAAAGTGAATTATCGTTCCTATTCTTAAAACACACTGACTAAGAAAATTATATTTAGACATACTAAAAATTTTATGACGGAAAAGTTATTAAAATTTACCAGAAGATATAAATAAAATCTTAATATGTTGAAAGATTAAAAATAAGGCATTGTTGTCTTACCGTTAATAATAACTTCTGCTGTGCTGGAAATTCGGCCATGAGGATTAGACGCTTCGCATCTGTAGATTCCATAGTCATCTGCAACAACATCCGTAATAAACAAAGTACCTAAATTATTAACCAAGTGTCGAGGAGAAAGTGCTAAACTGATGCCATTGTGAGACCAGGTTATCGTGGGCGTGGGATTACCAGCAGCTTCGCATTGTAAACTTATTTCTTTCGTCCCTATATTAGTAGATATAGTCTTTGGTTTTGTAATAAATTTTGGCTTTCGAATATCTAAAACAACAATAATAAAAAACAATAATTATTCAAACACTTACAAAGTTATAAAAGATATTACCACCAAAGTTTTCGTTACGAGAACCACTAATGGAATTTGTACCAAACTGCGTTTCGCTAGGTTTAAGAACGACCATTCTGGCACCTCTAGATTTAACAGGACCATACGAGCCCTTAATCATACATTCGTAACTACCACTATCATGTTCTTGCGAATTTTTGATAATGAGTGAACCGTCGTTCATAATTTGGTATCTATCATTTTCGGGAAGTTCTACATCGTTTTTCATCCATACAACGGAACTATCTGAATCACCTTCTATCTTGCAAGTAAATACTGTGGTGTCTCCCCAAGAAACTTCAATATCTTTAGGTCCTTCTACAATTTCAGCTTGTTCTAAAAAAGAAAATGTTATTACACTATCAAATAGTGTACATCGCTCAAGACTGACTGCAATGAAAGTCGCTCTTTTTCATTAAATTTAAATTTTTTCCATACATTTCTTTAGGATATTTGCAGTTCGCAGCGATTTGAAATTTATTATCGTGTATCATATTAGTTAACCACATTAAATTACAGTCACAAACAAGGGCGTTAGAATCTAGACGTAATCGCGTTAAGTTTGGAAGACCATTAAATGCTCCATAGGGGATGTGCTTAATTAGATTTCCGTACAAAAATCTGAAAAAACGCTGCTGCAATAAAAACTATTTCAAATTCACAACACACTTACAGACGATTAAGGGAAGGCATATTTGAAAATGTTTTGGCATCAAATTCTTCGATATCATTGTTGTGCAAATAACTGAAATATAATATAAAGTATGAACTACATACGTACGTATCATTTATAGGTAATTTTTTTATTTTTACTGTTATTATTTTTTCGTATCGTATTCAAAGTAGCAATGGTAGCCTTGAAAATATATTATTTTTATCACTAATTAAAATATTTTATATAAATTTTAACAATAGGATTTATGGTCTGTCGATGACCTTAGTTATAAACAGCAAGTAAAAATTTATAAAAAAAGAGAAATTTTAAAAAGCCAATATTTTAAAACGAGCTTGTTAAATGCTGTTTAAAATTAATTTACTAATAATATACAAAAAAATTTAGACTAAACATTAATAAGCATATCACGTAGCTAAGCAAACCTCATTGATTATTTAATTTTTTTAATATCATAATTTTAAAAATTGAATTTTAATATACTATCCACACACAAAAAATCTATTATTAATTGAACACTTACAGATATTCCAGTTTTGGCAAGCCATAAAAAACTTCCGGTTGAATATTTTTGATTTTATTTTTGTATAAATATAAATGTCGGAGTTCTGAAAGTCCATTAAAAATTCCATTATTTAAGTTTGTTAGTAAGTTATTGTTCAGAAGTAGAGAACGTAAATTTCTGTTGTGTTGAAAAGTTCCTGGACGAATCTCTCTTATTCTGTTAAAGCGAAGATCCCTGAAAGAAAACAATAATTTAAAAATCTACACAATGAAAAGATTAATTGCGTACTTAATTTAATTAATAATTTGAAAATTAGTTGCGGACAATTGTCTGAACATGAGTAATTGCAGTATAATTATAACGCTCCATTACATTGCTACTTTGGATCATGCACATAAATAGAAATCTTCTCGGTTATAAAAAGGAAACAATAATTACATTAGGAAATAAAACATAGATAATTATTTATATGCATGGCTACCCAATGCATTCAATTACATTTTTAAGTAAGGACACTTTTAAAGATGGTTCAAGCATTTAAATTTATGAGTGCAATATGTACGTAGTTGAAAATAGATTTTAAAAAACTTTGAAATTGAACGATGGAGAAAGAAAGTGTAAACAAGATAAAATTGAAGTAGAAGTTATTGGCACGAATTTAATCGTGGCATCGATTATTGCCACTAAAATAAAATTTAAAATAAGGTTGTTGATGCACAAAAAATGATCAATTATAGATAGGTACTAAACTATAAGATTAGAATGGCCCGTTTCATTTTTTCTTTAATACTTTATCGTTAGATTTATCTTAAAGTAAACAAGGAGGTAAATCAAAATTTTAAATATCTCGAGATAAACCGTTGACCCAAATATTGAGTTGATATTATTTGTTAAACGGTGCATTTCGCTGGATTCGGTACAATATTTACAAAGTAGCACCATTGTTAAACAATGGTAGCACCTATTCAAAGTGTCGAGAAAAGTACCAAATGAAATTTATTTTGATTAAGTCAAAATTAGGCCAAAAAATGGGTTTTTGAAACTTTCAACGAAGAGAAAATAGCACAAACTAATAAATTTAAACCGCAGCAGACTCTTGGAAAGTATTCAAATATTTCTGGATTATCTTATATTTCTTGATAGCGTACACACCATACTTTTCAAACATCTCCATCGCCACCGGCATGGTCATGTAAACGTCAATAATGAAATTTAAACTACCTATACATTATCCTACGTGGCTGCCTGTAATTTGGATAAATTTCTTGATAGAAACGTGCTGCCTCTGTAAAATTACAATTTGCTTAGCTAGAAGTAAAACAAATGACTGTTGTCCCCGAATTAGTATAAAACTATGTACACAATACTATGTATGTACAAAAACATTTTTGTTTATTGTGATTTATATTTATTCTGAGAGAAAAATATTTGTAGCTATATTATTTTTGTTTGTATAATATAATAACTAGTCAAAATAGTATCTATTTAATATTAATTATACATAATATACATTAACAATATATTTATTTATCATATAAAATATCAAATTTAATTGGCTAACAATAATATTAGGGTTAGGTAATTTGAGAAATTGTTGTATAATTATTATTTTATAATATGCAGTATCTGTATTTTAAATACAATAACGGTTAAATAGCTCAATAGATCAAATAATTTTTGCTATTTGATCCTATATTATGTATTAGTCCCATTAGATATGTTAAATTATATGTATCTTTATTATATTTACTAATACTATTAATATTCACTTTGTATTCTATGTAATAGAAACGAGGCGCAAATGAGAAGCAGTTTGGAGGTAGACGGATTTGAGTTTGAAGAGGTGGAGACATTCTGCTACTTGGGTGTGATGATAAATAGAACAGGAAAGAGAAATGAAGATTTGGAAAAAAGAATCAAGGCGGGCAACAGGGTTTATTACGCAAACAAGAAGGTACTAGCGAATAGCCAACTAACAAGGTATACGAAACTAAAAACCTACATGGCATTAATCAGGCCGGTGGACACTTATGCCGCGGAAATACTGTGTATGTCCAAAGTGGAGGAGGAGCGACTAAGAATATTTGAATGTAAGGTATTGAGGTATTGAAGAACAAACAAAGAATTAAGCGAACTATATGGCGAACCAAGTTTCGTAAACGTGGTGAAGAGACAGAGGATTAAGTGGCTAGGTCATGTGGTGAGAATGAGCGACGGAAGAACCCCAAAGAGTGTGTGGAAATCGGAATTCGGTGGTGTAAGAAAAAGAGGTAGACCCAGATGGAGCAACGAGGTAAAAGGAGACTTGCTCGAGATAAACGCGGGAGATTGGGAGGAAAAGACACAGGACCGGAAGAAATGGAATGAAGTGATAAACCAAGCTTTGGGCCTACTAGGCCTGTCGTGCTATTTTATATAAGGTATTGAGAGCGATACTGGGTCTCGTGAGAGAAGCAAATGGTGAACTAAGACGGCGTATGAATTATGAAATACGTGAGGCTATGAATGGAGAGGATATAGCAAGGTTTGTGAAGTCCCAGAGAATTGGTTGGTTAGATCGTGTAATGAGGAAGAGCAATCCATCGGCTATAAAGGAAATAGCACTGTAGAAACCAAGTGAGACTCGAGCGAGGGGTAGACCGAGAGTAAGATGGTGGGACCAAATGATGCAAGATCTTGGAACCATGGGCGTAAATGGATGGAACGAGAAAATCGAAGATAGAAAAGGGTGGAGAAATATTGTAGAAGCAGCCAAGAGACATACGGGACTGTAAGAGGTAGAATAATCGAATAATTGAAAACTGTTTGAGACAATATGTTTATTGTAAAATGGGGATTGATCCACCCCAGTAAATGAATCTGTAAAATCTCAGCAAGAGATAGTAATATTAAATTCGAATGTAATGCTAAAAATAAAAAAATAAAAATAAATATTCAATTTTAATAACAGTCAATAAATTAAGACCGGAAGTGCGGAATAAAGCTGAAATTGACAGTCGGTGGACCAAGAATCGTGGTGCAATGCCTAGTCACGCCGGCTATACTACCGAGATCTAAAGTCAAAGTTTGATCGATGGCTAATTATCAAACAAAGTTAGCACCCTACTAGAATGTATTATTAAAATATTAATTATTTAATTAATTAATTATTAAATAACAGAGCAAAGTTCTAAATGAAAAGGAATAATAACAATAAATAATTAGTTGAGATATCGGACTTGTTCCCTGTCAATCATAGAAAAACAAATTTAATAAAAAGTCTAGAAATATCGTTCAGAAAACGTTAAGAAATTGAATAATGGATTATACGTAGACATTTAGACTAGACCAGTTTCAAAAGTTGCTAAATCCACTCTTTAAAAAAAATTAGATAAATATATCAAAATATTATTTTCATTGTCTTTAATCGAAATATACCATAACGTCTTTTAAAATTACCGTTGAAACATTAAAAATAATCTACCAAATAATTTCTATTATACGTAACATAAATGCAAGCACTGACAGTTTTTTGCGGGTATATCAGTACGACTTACGATGTAGAAAGTCATTTTTGAAACTGGACTCATAAAATGAATACACACAAAAAAATAAGAATTTAATTGAATTAGTTATAAATAGATTTGAGAAATTTTCACTTGAATTTTAGTACAAAATAGTGAGTGTGTCACTACCACTATTATAGATAAAATGTGGTACCTTCTATTAGATCATAAGAAGGTAATATCGATAAAAGTTATAATGATTTTTGCACGTCATTATTATTGATTTGATGGTCTTTGCATTTCAGTGTATTATTAAAATGAAATATAATATCTTCAAGTAACATGAATCATGAACATTCCTCTGCAATTGACACAAAGTTGGTTATCAGTGCCTGACCTGTTTTAACCTCGATAATTGCGGAGATTTTCCTTGTGGTCATAATTACAGCATTGAAATATTTTAGTACCTGCTGCAATATTGATATTATAAATAGCATTATAATGGTATTCAAAAAGCTTATTTCAATTCTGAGATATATTCAGTATTCTCGCAGTGCTAGCGCCAGCGTTGTTGAAAATATAATCTACAGTTATGTTAAATTTCATATTTTGACATTTTAGCATAGCATTAATATTATTATTTATATTTATATCGATACAGTTAGTTTAAGATTTTATGTTTTTATTTATGTAAAAGTCAATAAAACTAAAATAATAAAAATTAGTCACAAATTTTTAATTTAAATGTTAGAATATAATTTTTAAAATTGAAGGTATATTATCTTATCTACATAAAAAATCCTTGCAATCGTTGTAGCAAAATATCGATAGAATTCTTTTAATTAAATTATAAATAGACATGTTAATAGAACACATTTCCTGTTCAATCCAAATATATTTTCACTATAGAATATAATAGCTATAGTTAGATAGTGTTTACAGCTACGAGGTTACCCATGATTTCGATAATGATTTTGTATATTTCAATTAGAAAAATAAGTAAAATATTGCAATGTAGTTTTAACTATCTCCAAGTTTTAATTTGACAGAAGAAGTTTTCTACTTTAAGTATTTGAAACTTCTCGTAATTTTTGTTAACTGGTTTATATTGTGACATAATCATCGAACAGTAAAGGAGATAATGACATTGTTATTTAAATGTTTTGTATAAATTTGCTAAATTATGTAATACTAGCACAATTTTTAACAAAAAAAATCTATTAGAAAATATTTCAACCGTATCGATTCATAATGAATCGTTTATTATTCAGAATTTAAAAAAAGTGATATAAATTAATTAGCGTGAAATTTACAAATGCAATAGAAATATACGTATTATCAATCGTGATCGATCGAGATCGTAATAGACTATCCATTATGTTACTTTATTGAAATTATAAAAATAAATTTAATGTGCACTTTGAAAGATTCAAATTAAATTATAAATATTTTGTCTTAATTCGTGATTCACTCTGAGTAATTGACGGTAGTTCAAGTTTGTTCATAGTTTCGATTTTACTCCTGATTAAGATACTCGAATTTTATTTTTTCATCATAAAATACAAGAACATATAATTGTTTTTACAAGAGAACAAATAAGTGCTGATCCAAAAATAAAATAAGTCAAATTGGATAAAGCTTTTCATTTGTTCTTCTCATGGTAGATATAGTATTTCTAATTCTGTTGAAAAATTTTTGATGTGTATTTGAATTTGGAAATGCGCCAATGTCATGTCATTAAAAGCACGACAAATTATTGCAGTCGGTATATTATATTTTCAAAACAAAAATTACATAACATTAATATAATTATTACATATTATTACATAATAAAAAATACATATTTTTTGGATTTTGAAGTGCCGTGAAGTGAAGATTTTGAAGATGAAAGTAACAATTAAATTAATTCATAAAAAAAGTAAAAATTAAATATTACTTAAATAAAAAAATAAGTAGTTTAAATTAAAATATGTACATAAATAATTGTATATAATTATGATAATAATTTTGCTTAATAACCTTTCTTCGAGATAATAATATATTATTGGTTTCCTTATAGAGTGACATGGCTATATTACCTGTATAATATTTTATGCACAAGATGATTTCGATAATATTTAACTTTAAGGATGCCCAATGTAGTTAGCAGCCAGCTCTGTTTAAAGCTTTAGGTGTTTGTAGTTTCCCACAACACTTTCGTAGCTAATTCGTTCTAATTTTTTATTTTATGAAACATTTTAATGTTATACTTTGTGGAAATTGTTTTCAAAATAAAATTATTGTGATTCGCTAATGATGATTTAATTAAATTAATAGTATAAAGTATTTCTTAATGATGTCATTGCCACAATTTATTTTCATGTTGATAACCGATGACCTCAGATTGCAAACTTTAATTATTTCTATTAGTCCTGACAATTTAGTTACTTTATTTATTGAAGAGTCACTTTAAGTAATAATAATGAATTGATTAGAAAAATGACAGAATTTATTAATTACAATGTAAATAATTTTTTTTATATGATTTCTTGTTTATTTATATTGTTGGTCTTGATGAAATAAAAATTATTCACACTTGCTAGTAATATTTATAATACAAAATGTAGTATGTATGAAAGCAGTACCTACATTAAAATATTATTAATAGTAACCAGGATAACGCGTCGATATCCTAGAGATCCTATTATCCTATAGAGATAATACAAAAAAGAAATTAATATTTTTTCATAATTACATAAATTCTGAAAAATTTAATATAAGCTTTACCAATAAAGTGCTAAGTCAAGTTTTGCTCTTAGTTCTATACATAAATAATCTTGTACACATTGCCATTTCTTATCTGCCTTAAGAAGAATTAATCAAGTTATAATAAATTTAAAAGCAGAAATAATGTCATAATACTCAAGATTAGCAGAATGATTATAAACGTCACATTTAACACTTCTATTATAGGATTTCATGCAGACATATCATTTTGAAGTAACTTTTTTATATTATCTTTTAACTTAATAATCTGTAGTTATCTATATTTTATAATTTATATTAAAATTTAAATCAAATCTTTTAAAGTAATTTATTGAAGAAGATGGATTTAAATATTAAGAATTATATTTATTTAAACTTAAGGTAAAAATCGCAATTTATTTACCCCAACTTCTCCATTGAGAATTTTTAAATAATATGTGCTAATTTGTATTACTCTTTCATATGTTTTAATTTTTAAGTTAAGGGTGCCCTCAATTCCAATACAATTATTTTAGAAAGCAAATTAAATAATAATCGATTTAAACCTGGGGTTGTACTTCAAAAACAAACGGTTTTTAATATTTTCATCAGTTCAATAATTAATATTATTAACTAGAAATAAAATAAAATGTATGAATTCTTTTTAATTCATTTATTTAACAATAAACAAAATTTAAATAATATTTAATTTTTAGAAAAACACTACCTACATAAAATAAAAAGCAATTAAATAAAAGCTTCGACAGTCTAACTGAGTGAAAGTTTACCAACAATTTTGATCAAGTTGAAACAATGATTAATGAATTCACTCAAAATATCTATTAAAATAAAATAATTAATTAGTGAAACTATCGAGATCTTATTATAAATTGCAACTATAAGAAACCCAAAAGTGGTAATGCTGAATACCGGTTCAAGGTATAAAAAGTATTAAGTTAAATTAGGTTCATTTATACCAAGTGATGAAGAACTTGGCGAACTCTTCAAATTCGCAATGCCAAAAATTTGTCTTATTGTTCCATAGTGTATTTAATAAATGCTTATAATTCGTTCGTTCTATAGCTTATATAATTTTTTATTCAATCAAAAAATTTAAAATATGTTTGATTTTTCTCAATTAAATGGTGCATGGTTTACACGACAAATTAACATGCATATTATATATTAAATTTGATTCATGCTGACATGTCTTCATAGTAATATAATAAAAATTCATTCAATTGGTGTGTTGGTAATTCTTTTAATTACGTTTATTTGTCACTTAGATAAAATTAATAGACTAGGCACTTAAATTTTATTAAATAGTGGTCTAAATGCTAGATAGCTCTTTAATAATTTGATTTTATATTCTTGTATTGAGATAATTAATTTGTATTATGTATTATAAACATCAGGCTGTGACTCATTCACTTTAACATACATAAAAAGTAAAATAAGGAAGGCAAAGCTGGTTTTTTATTAGCTACTTTAAAATAGGCCTATCTTAAAATAAAGACAATTTATTATTTATTAAAACATATCATAATTTTAAATCGAATTTAATTATATTGGGTTATTTTTAGCATGGCAACTTACATTTTTTTATTTACCTATTGTAACACCTCGTCTAATCAGGACTGTTTAAAACAGGCCTTATATTTATATTTGCATAATATAATAAAGACATATCTTTTAATTAATATGAGAAGTCTTAACAACTTTAAAAAGCCAATTAACTGTATCTTTAGCATCAAATCTTTTTTTTTTTAATAAAATTAAATTTTGTATTATTAATCAAACTATCAGACTTATCAAAGCTCTACCATGGGAAGTATTCCTGTATATACACAATACTTGATTAAAGAATTAATTTATTGAATGATAAACATTGATACAATCTGTTGTGGTATATTCGCTAACCAGTATAGATGCTAACCATTCTATCAACCAATAATAACAAAATAAAAACGTAATACGGAGAATTATTAGTCTTCTATAATAACTATATTGGTGCATTATTACTCACTATAAATTATTATTTTTTATTTCAACAATTGAAAGATGTCATTTCCTTGTAATTTGGGGAAAGTTCATTACGAATCGAATTAAAAATAAAGAGTAAATCCGATAATTCTATAGGAGAGCTAAAAATTTTAATTGAACTATAATGGAAATTTAAAAGTACTTTCCGTAGGGATAATTTAATTTTTTTGTTTTAAATTAAATATAAATAAACATTAGAAGCGACTGTACTATTAAAACTTTATTTGTTAATTAACATACAATATGCTCAAGTAGTCCATCCAAATATAGAAATAGTCAATTTTTTGACACAATTTAGCAGCATTAGTAGATATAATATGTAGGTAAGTATGTAGATTACATTTAGATCATTATATCGACTTTTACTATAGCTGCATTATAATTATGATGTATCATTATAATATTTATACAGAATACAATCTTTTTCGTACATTTTTTAAAATAAAAATAAAGAGATTTAGCAACCATATGTTAATTTCTAACAAAAACTTTTAACGCTGTTTGTAAACTAACTGGTTTCTTATATAGAAAAAAAAATACACTATAACCATGTAAGTAATGGTATAGTAAATATGCAGTTATTTTTTTTTAATAAAATAAGGTTTATTTCAACTAATTAGCATGTCAAGTAAACGTCGTAAAAATTTTAGGAAAGAAAGCTGACTAGATATTTACTCCTAGTTCAATCTTAGAGCATGAATTTAAAATGGATAATTGACGCCAAGTCTATTGCCATACTTCTTGAGTAGTAAAATATTCTAATTGCAAATATTTTATTAAATTCTTGTTTTCTGACATCCCGGAAAAATTTTACTTTCGTAACCATTTATTTTACTATAATATTATATTAATATTTGTGATAATCTTGAAGACAATAATAATTATTACATTATGTAATAATTATCAAATTTTTAAAGTCAAAGTTTAAAAATATCATAAATTTTATTATTCATATTATCTAGTATTTGATGCAATTACAAATATTTATATATATAATATAGAAAAATAATATATAAAATATTTTGAATAAAAATAGCTAATCAGTATAATATTCGATATTATTATATAATATATTAGATTATTATAGTGATGCAAAATTATATTCAATCAATATATTGTTATTCATTTCATATTTGATTTTTCAAAAAACCTCAAAAAGTTAAAAAACGTATACATAGACAATAAATTATTAATCACTTATTAATCGAGTTCATCAACCAGATACTCGAATTTTTTTCCGTAATCGAATACAAGTTAAATTAATAATACAACATCGTTGTTACATTGTTTATAGCAAAAATGCCTAAAAATAACAAATTGTATATTGTTCTATTAATAGCAAATGAACCTTTAGTAGCAAATTTATAACTTTGACAGACGAGCATACAAAACGTAAATTTTCTCCAAACCAAACATGGTGCTTTCTTAACACGTAAAAATTAATTATTAAATTTAAATGAAATTACTTTTACCGACAAACTGCAATAAAGTAAGATAAAAAAGTGAAACTAAGTATTTTTAAAAATCTTTCTTCTGGTGTTTTTATTTTTTTAACACTGTTAATCGCTCAATTAAAATAGTGATTAACCATATTCCTTGATTAATTATAAATTAATTTGGTTACGACATACATATCTAAATGGTAAAAGCTAAATAAAATCTTGGAGAAAACTCTAGAAGTAGAAGTGCTTAATTTTGTCAACATCGTGTTTGTATAGGATTCCACACTGGATTCTCACATCGTTTCTTTCTAATATTGTAGAAAGTAAATTATCTGATGAATCGTTTACATTGAAATCGCAATTGGTTAATTGAAAAAAAAAGGTTTTCTTGAAGAAAGGAAGATTGCAGATTTTTGTGGGCTACTGCGTTTTTTTTATGTGTAACTTAGATTTGATAAATTTGTTCTGACGAAATCGCTCGAAATCATAACAATTTTTTCTCGTGTACTATTGGGACAATAAAAAAATTTATTTAAATCAAATCGACATTATTATTGCAGCATTGTACAAAACAACCGTGACGAAAACTATTTTTACCTTTTAATGAAAGTATACAGCGGCAGGCGTTTATAATAAGTATAGAAAATATCATCAATTGAAAAAAATTAAAAAAAAAAGGTTAAATGAATATGATTAATAAGAATAATAAATATTTATTCAACTCCTACAACACTTGGACTAAATACGAAGTAAATACGGTGACCGGACATTTCGCTTTTGGACAATTCGCTCTAGAATATTTCGCTACCATCCCTAAATTGTTACGAAAATTATAGGTTTAAAAGTACGCTTATAAATATTAGTACAAATTTAAATATTTTTGTTTTCCCAAGTGTTCTTCCAACTCTGTTTTACGATAATATACTCGTATATCTTACATATTTTCAATGAAAAAATTACAAAAGTTCAGTAAATTACATTAATCATCTTTCCATGACAATATTATTGAAAAGTACCGATTTTGACTGTTTCAAATTCTTTATTGAATGACATCAAGTCAAGTTTTTTTAATATTTAGCAAAAAAAATTATAAAATAATAAACCTACATAATTTTTTAATGAAACTTGACTAAGCTAATAATAATTTACTAATTAAGAATAGAAATTTGTTGATAATGTCGATTTTTTTTTGAAACATACTATTTATTATTTTTTATAAATAAATAAATTGTTATAAATCTAGTTATAAATAATTAAAGATAAATTTTGATAAATCAATAAAAAATTTTAGTTTTTCAGCTTTCAATTTGAATTAAAATTTTTGGAATATGTATCCAATGCTTTGTATAAAAATATATTTTATGATGATTGAAATATTCTACATATTAAAAAACTAACTAGATATTGCTAATATAAATAATTTCAATTTCTTATACCATACCGAGATGAATACCATAATGTGTTTTAAGTTATTGTATGGTTAGTATAGTAATGTAATATTCTATTAACCGAATTACCTTGGGATTTATTTAAAACTATTATTATTTAAAACTTAATTATTTGAATCCCAGAAACTTTTAATGGCCGGATTCATGAATATGTTTATATTATTACACATAGTAGTTGATGTTTATTATAGAAGTTGTATGTTTTAAATACAACTTTTGTTAGTATAATAATTTTTTTAAATAGTGGTCTTACTTCATGATATTTTTAGGTATCTTCACACTTCAGACAAAGTGCAGCAGAGTTGTAAATGTTATCTGGTATTATATTTATAGATAGGTCGTGATATTATAACTTGACATTACTCAATCAACCTTAGCTACTTATTGGTTATACCGAACAAATAGAGCATTGCTTTTATAGAAAAAATTGAAATGTTAACTAAATAGTAATAATCATTATTATTATTTCTAAATAAAACAAATATCGCCATTCTAAATCGGAATAATTAAAATATATTTATGTTGGTGTTTGTAGTTAGAATATATTATGTAGGTAGGAAGTAGTAATATAAATTAATAATGTTATCATTATGAAATTCTTAATAAATGTGATTAATTAAATATAATATTCTAATTATAATGTTTATTTCAACTGTTATTCCACTGATTCTCGCAAAAATGAGGCATCCCATTTAATTCTGACGCAAACCATTATAAACAATAATTGCAAGAGACTCAATGTTAATGTTTGAAAATTACAATTATTAAAATAATAAATTAATTTTTCCTAAAAAATATTTATAAATGCGCAAATGACGGTAAAACGTTTATCGAGAAATAACCTGTAAATGTCAAAGCAATGCTATATTAGGATTATAGTCATGGTACAATTTGATTTTTATTTTATTTATTTATTGGTAAACTAAAATAAATTTTTTTAAATTAATTTAATTAATAATTTTATCTGTTATTCGGTTTAAAATATTAGGTAGATTGAAAGTAACCTAGGAGAGTTTTCTGAAATTCACTCTACTGTAATTCTGAAACTAATTAAGATTTCAAAACATGTTTTGATTTAAAAGCAAGCAGTAAATTTACAATTTTTAGAAATATCTTCAATATATAAAATTTGTATAAAAGGTATATAAGCATTCTCTTGAGGATCGGGGATTGGAAAATAAAAGTTACAATTTTCAAATATAAATACCAATATGTGGGCCATTACAGGCAAAAGCCCACAACCCAAAAATAAAAATTTTTTTTTTTTTTTTAAATTCATATTTGATATTAATGTCTAAGGCAGAAACCGCATGAATATATATTTTGATTCTCATGTAATATACAACATTTAAAATTAGTGCCACTAACAATATTGCCGATGACATTGCGCATTGTGAAGTGCCGCTGCTACAAACGCATCGTGGGAATTCAGCCTAAAGGTACTATAATTTAATTAAAGCGATGTTTAAAAGATATTTAAAGTGAGTGCAAACAAAATAAGTCAAATGTCGAATTAAATATCTACTCGTTAGTTTAAAATATCTAATTTTAATCTAATGTCCTTAAAGTTTTGCCACATTATTTTTGGCCAACTTTAAAATTTACGATATTATAGTATTTTTACATATTATTGATAAAGAAAATTAATTATTAGATTTATACCTATTTCTTTAATGAAACGTTTGAACACCAATTTTAATTTCATTCTATTATAATATTGTAATTATTAGTTAATTAACAAAAATGTGGTATTCCCAAAGCTTTGTAACGGAGTTTATAATACTTCTAGTTAATGTTTTTGATTTGATTAAAAATCAAAATATATAAAAAATAAACTAAACTTCTTATAGAATTTTTTAAATCTGGAATTTTGAACATGAGATGACGTGGACGAATAACAGATAACTATTAATCGAAAGTACATTACATTTTGATTTTTATCTTCTAAAAATTCAAAATGGATCACTTTACAATTACAATTTCTGCATTGGTATGTTGTTATGTATTTATAACTTCATTTCAGACAATAAAGTCTTTTATAATCTGATTTTAACTTTCACTTCAGTTATTCCTTGATGCTTAAAATATGTAATCTTAACTTGATCTTAAAAGTACATCATGCAGCAAGCATTTTGCTTTCAACAATATCTTCAACATATCTATTACTGTAAAAATATCAATGAGTTCCGAATTTAACATAATCAATCAATTTAGATTCATCAATTATTACATAGATGATTTTACGAATTTGTAAATAAGCAAATATTCATCTACAAATGGTCATGAAATTAGAAGCTAAAAATAAACAATTTAGAATTTAATGTATGTGATATACAGACACACACATATGTGTAATGGTATATTATTAAGCCGTAGACTAGCAAAAATTAATAGGTAGGATACATCGGTAACTTGTATTTTGCAAATATAAAATAGAACGAATGCTGTTGTAACCAATTTAAGTCAATATTAAAATTTTTCTGTTGTGCAAAAGTTAGCGTAAAATTCATCTGTACATTTTGAAGTTGTTTTTTTATACTACTTACCTAATTATAAACATTTGGGCATCAAAAATTGCGTTTTTAATCCAATTTTATTTTTAATTTAAGAATATTTCTCAAATTAGATAACGTTTAAATATAAATTTTATACTATTTATTCAGTTAGAACCCATTTCTGAATTACTCCCACGGTAATTAATAATTTTAGCTTTCATGAAATAAGAAATAAAATTTAATTTGTTCGTAAACAATAATTTATATGCAACATCTCTCGTCTCCCAATAAGTCATATACCACTATTCCAATTTTTTGTTGTTTCCATGTATGCAAGGTTTTTGCACTGAGGTTGCAGTACATTATCATAATAAACACATTAAATAGGAAGTGCAAACTGATCATTAAATTTATTTATTTTGGCTTCTTATTAGTAATCCAGAATGTGTAAACACAAAGTGGTAATTATGAACCACAGACTGCAAACATTTTGTTGCCGTTTTTTATGTTTTGACTTCGACGACTTGGTTAAACCAGACTTTTGCAAATAAAATAAAAAAAATAAAATAAAGTGGGTATATTGCATATACCTGGCACTGAAATACTTGTGAATATTTCAATTTAAAACGTGATAATAGGTACTACATCTTATATAAGACCACTTGAAGAGTAAAATACAAATTATTATTAAGTATTATGTACGTATTATTACCGCGTATTAAGTGATAGTGTGAGAACCTTGCCTTGCCTTTTATAATGACACCTGTTGCATTTGATTAAAATAGTTTTAGCCACGATTTCAAATTTCAAAAATTATTTTTAAAAAAAACATAAACGAAATTGCTTCTACATGTATAATATAAGCGATACGAAAATAACAGCCTCACATTATGGTCAATCCACATGATTTTGCTATTCAAATACAACCGATACCGTATATGCCATAAATATAATTATATTGTGATAATTATAATAAAATAATGACACAAATAGTGTTTTGTTCAGGCATTCGGACAAAAGCCTCTCCTTATCTATAATTTATTATTAATAGTATTGAGAACTAAAATATAATAATATATTGAAGTTGTTTAAAATTTAAGAAAACATATTTTTGTATAACAGTAAATACCAAGAATATTAATAAATAATAAATACTTACAATAAGGTGGTTTGTGTCGAAACTCGAGGCACTTCATTTAACTCTGATTGCATACACCGTACGGTACGTCGAAAACACATGCATTTTTGTGGGCAAGGAAAATTGGAAAAGTTTCTTCTTTGTCCGCTAACAAATATGATAAATAACAACAGAAGAAAAGGAAGGTATGACATCTTGCAGTTAAATTCCACCGATAGTTGTCGAGGAGTTATTAAAAAAAAGTAAGAGTGGTTTTAAAAATTCGTTTACCGTACAAACATTGAATCGTCTATATAACACACGCGACGATTGAAAATAAACTGATCCAGCTAGGCGTTGTGTGCGTTTGGATCATTCTACTTACTAATCGTGATACACACGGGAGTTTCTCACAAAGCACAAGTTTAGCATCTCGATGAATTCACTAAAGCGCGGAGTTTGTAAGCCAACAGAATCTGAACTGGTTTTTAGCATACTTCATTAGATGATATTACAACAATATTGTGGTTTACCTAGATCGTTTAACAATAAATTGTGATCTTTAATTTATTGTTAACAAATACCACAACAAACTTATTGCTAATTTACTACATATGATAAAACTAATTGGAATATGATTGCGTTTCCATTTATCTTTTAAAAATGTATAATTTGCTAGTGTATAAATTATTGTTAAAAAAATCAACATTATAAATTTAAAAATAAAAAAATAAAAAAAATTACATAAAAGTGACTACTTTTTGCTTAATAAATTAAGAAAAGCTTTTTTTTTATTAGATTAAACTACGGTTGAAAATAATGCCGGAAGGCAACTAAATTCTATAGTATATTAACATCAATAATTCAAATACTGGGTAATATTATACTAACACACTGACATATTGTAAAAACTATTTTAAAAATAGTTTTGATACTATGTATTCAAATAGTAAGTTATAAAAAAATTATAAGTTGGTGACCAGATTTGACGTAATGTTGTAATGTGTTTTGAAGGTTAGAATCTCGAACTTGTCAGCTGAACTAGTAGAGCTGTTCTTTCTAGTAGCATATTGTTGTGAAAGCCTTTCGCACATTAAATAATATAATTTTTATTATAATCGTAAATCTTTTAATTTTTATTTAAAATGATGTAATTATTGCACACTCGCACTTCAAATACGTTGTGGTCTTTTCTTTTTTTTAAATTTTGTTTAATTAAACTTATAAATTTTAATCTTTCATTAAATCCATAAATTAAATAATTTCATCTTTGAAACCGTTGAATCCACGTTCAAAATTTAAATTGACTATTGATTTTTAGTAGTTTCTAGCTTTTTAATAAAAACATTAAAAATCACTCAAACCTTCAAACAAATTAAGTACATCAAATATAACTATTTATAAGTTTTTCTTCACCGAATCAAATTTGCACAAATTAAATTTCAATGTTACAAAATTTACATAACTTAGTACATCCAATTATTAAAATCCTCTGGAAACTGTTAGCTAAGAGAAAGTAAGTACTATGTGGAAGATATTTTCATTTTCCGCAATTTAAAGCATTCAAGATTCATAATAATATTAGGCAGAAACATAATTTTTTAATTTAGATATCCACGCTTTATTTTCTTTTTTTTTAATCTCTTGGTACATTTAATTTTTTATCTAAAGAATTCTTTCATTCAAAGCCTTTTATTTTGCACAATAGTGCATTTTTTATAACATATTCTAATATGTTCTTTTTTATTTTTGCTCCGATTTAATACAATAATTGTTCAAATTGTTGATGGGCAACGAAACAGGCTACGTCTGAAACCTTAAAATTTTAGAAGAAAAATTTTACAATTTAAATTTTTGTTTTATTATAATTTTTTCTTGCTTCTATTTTGTTATATTTCTATATAGATATAGAATATTCTATGTAGATATAGAATATTATTAATCAAATTCCAGTATTAGTTCAATTTTATTTCATTTATTAATTGATTTAGTAATGGTCAATGAAATGTACTTAGGGTTTCAGGTACAAATTGTTTCAGTTATTATATTTTTTCATAGCTAAAGACGCGAAATTAAAAATAATGGCAAAAATGGATAAATTAACAATTGCTAAAAAATCAGTTATTGTTTAGTTTAAGCAGTGGAAAATGGTCCACCCGTGCAATTGCTGCTAAAGTAGGGTGTCGCCAATCCAACAGAAATTATATAGTATAATATCGCCAATCCAAAAATTTTTTTTAATATCACGAAACTGAGAGTGTAGAACGTAAAAAGGACGTAACGAAAAACGACACAACGTGAAGATATAAAAATAAACAAATTTGGTTGAGGGATCCTTTCCCAGGAGAAACTAGCTAGTGTCGAAACAATAAAGAGCAGATTACGAGAAATAAATTTATATCACGAGCACCAGTAAAGAAGTCTCTCTTAACAAAGAAAATGAAATCAAACCGATCAAAATAGGTAAAACGTATGAGAATAGAAGTGTTTATGACCGGAAAAATATAATTTTCTCCAATGAAAGTGTGTTTTCTTTATTTGGATCTGAAGGTAAGCTGTATGTTCGATGCAGAACTAGGGAACGACTCAAAGCAGAGTTTGTCACGCCAACAGTGAAGCACCCGGCTGGACAAATAGTCTGGGGATGCTTTTCATATTATGGAGTTGGAGAATTGTTGTTCATAAAAAAAAAACAATAAACGCAGAACTTTATAATAAGCACTCTCACAGAACATCTTCTGCCATTATGTATACTATAGAAATTCACAATTCTCAAGCTTTTAACTCAATATTCCAGGGCAATTCCAGGATAAAAATTGTGAGTATCAAATTTATTTAATAGAAAAATAACCTAAAAAATGAATTTTTTAAGTCGATAGTATGGTAGTTAGTAGTTGTTAAAATAAACAAATTAAACAAAATATTAAAATAATGATAATAAAATATTAAAATATTTTTAACTGTTAAGTAAAGAATACATACTTATATAGAAAAATAATATTTAAATAACAATAAAAACAACAATAATTAACATATAACAGGTTTGGACATATTTGAATAAACAAGAAAATAAATTTAGAAAAGATTACGTTATAAAAATAATAAAAATTTAAAATATAAACTTTGTAATACGTTATAAAGGCCCTTATTTCACAATTATGAGGTTGTATTATAATAGTAATTATAAGTATACATCACCTATGCATAAGTAGGTGTAATTATAAATATTCTTTACTTAAAATATTATTAAAATTCATTATTTTAATGTTTTGTTTAGTTTGTTTATTTTATATTTTAACGTTTATTTAACTTGTTCAATTTTAAACTTATTTGATATTATTTCATATTTATTTGTACCTTTACATATTACAATTTTAATATGATAGGCAGTGGCGGCTCGTGAAAAATATTTTTGGGTGTTCTGCATTATAAAAATAGTAAGATATCAGTAAAATGGCAATCTCAAAAAATAAACTTATTGCACATTTTTAAATATTAAACATACAACACTAATCTAGAATGTAGTACTTTATATCATTTTACATTTTTACAATAAATTGCAATCCTAATTTTCGAAAAAATTTTATTAAGTACAGCTTATGAGAGAAGTTGTGTTAAAAATATTAGTAATATTTCATTTTATTTTTTCTTCATTTAATTCATAAGCATTTATTTTATGTACTAGTAGGTATAAGATACTTTCTTCGATATTCATAATTTCAATTAAAGTTCATAACGCAAGATGTGTTTAAAATAAAATCGTATATGTTCGTAAAACCAGAACTGCAATATGAGCAGAACGGTTGTACGTACCATGGTGGGTTCTTCCTATATCTTGTAATCTGCGAGTTTAATAATAAACATTATTGTAGAAAAAACCTACATAATTTTAATTTTACTGATATTAATAATTAAACGTAATTTGATTTCGAGTTTCTAATATAGGATCTGCCAAGAAATAATTTTACTTCTATTTTGATAATAGTATTTATAAGAGACTTGGTAAAATTAAAATTTGTACTAAATTTTCAAATTACACTATATTACGAGTATTAAACTATTGCATTTTATTGTTTAAGAATGTTGTTGAACAATCAATGAACAAAAATCAATTTACTAGTTGTTTTCATAAGTCAAATTTTAAATTATATCACAAAATACGACATGTAAAACTGCAAAAAGATGCAGCACAATTTGTAATGTATACCGTGGTGTTGTGGTGATGTTAGGATAGTCCTAACACCACGATGTATACTGACATGGATACGATTCCACCCGATAGCTCGCATCATTTCATGTTCAGAATCATTTCCAGCACATCGAAGTTAAACAGTGATTTCGAAAGCGTAACGGACTTGTATTAATTATTACAGTACTTATTTGACTGACTCAAGGCAACATAAGAAGCGCTCTTTGAAACCAAAATTGATTATTCAATTATTGAAATAATTTGAAATATGGTGATTATACTAATAAGTAATAATTAATTTGGTACACTTCGTTCTTATTTTTGGCAGTTCTGCAGCTCTGCAGTTCCTATGGTAGAACCGCCCCTGATGATAGGTAAAAAGTTTCCTTCAAAATGAAGGTGTTTAATACCTTAGAATGGTTCGGTAATAGCCCGGATTTAAATCCGATTGAAAATCTTTGGGACATTATGAAACTTAGAATAACGGACAGTTCTATGACAGGAAGTCGTCAATAACAAAATTTTACAAAATTTAGTTGCATCAATGCCTGCCAGATTAACAGCGGTCATAAAAAATTAAAGAGATCCTACCAAATATTAAATTTATGTTTTACAAGCGGCCACAAATAATACAATAGATATAGTAGTAGGTAAATACCTGTAAAGTAAAGACTTTAAATAAATTTTTGATTTTATATTTCTATGATTTAATTGCACTTTTTAATATATATTTATAATATTATAAATAGTATCGAATAATTTATCAGGTTTATAGTAAAACCTAAATGAGATTTAGTGAAACTTTTTAGCATTACTTGTTTCTGATGATGATGATCACTTGTTTCTGATGATGATGATCATCAGGAACAAGTAGATGATGATTATATATATGATCATTTGCTGTAGTATATAAAATGCTCATATCAAAATTTTAGAAAAACCAATAAATGCAAATAATATACGCTTTTTAGAACTAACATGTTTTTAAGTTATCACAATATTGAAATACACAGCAAACGTTTTCACTATACCAGAGGGAGCTTTTTCTCTTTCTAGTTTATCGCCTGATGATGCCATAGTATGGTGAAATTGTTTGTGATAATAATTTATACTTACATTATGTTCGGTTTCATACTACTTTTAAAAAATCGTCGGGTTAACTGGTCTTTTTGATTTAAAAGTTTTTGAACAGGAAATATTCAAATTAGTTTTAAAGTATTTCTGATAGATTGTCTTTGCCAATACTATTGTATTATTATGCCATCCGTTTCATATTTGATATTATATTACATTGGCTTTGTAATATTGCAGAAACTTACTGTAATACCATAATTCTTTTGTTATAATCTACCTATAACTACGTCTATTCCATATTACATTTAATTTTGTTCACATCTATCTTATTTATGACTTTACCCGGTTCAGTTTAGGCAACACACATAATACAATACTTAAAGCGCGAAAATTTTGCTATTGTAAAACCGTCTAACTTCAAAGCAATTTTATTGGTTAATATTTAGAGGTCGTCGTTTTAGTACAAATTTCAATATTTTTCTTTAAAAAAACGTACTATAGAATTAAATGAAGTTGCTCTGTACGTTATCGATAACGATATATCATTATTTATAAATTTTCAAAACTTTTAAAATGTACGCGAGGTCGTTACTACAACATGCTATACTTTAATAAATATTTAAATTCAAATAATTTGTATTGAGTAAATGTATAAATATAATAAAAACAATATAATTGCTTATATTTGTGTTTATTTTAATTTACTTACGAAATTCCTCTTATATGTGGTTTATTTTAGTTTAGGTTTAGTTAACCTGGCAGGTTAGGTTAACCTTAAGTATCTAAATATATAAATTTTATATCGATTTAAAAGAAGTGATACAGTTAATATTATTCTTCCTTACACACAGGGTGCCCCTACCACACAAGTATATTTCTTAGGTGTCATAAAACTTATAAAAAATTTAAACAATTTCAATTTTTTAAGATTAATTTCACTCTTCAAAGTTCAACAACACCGAAACTATATATTTTTTTAGTGTAAATGGTCAAGTACTTTTTTAAAAAGCGTGTAATTATCATCAAACTAAATTTTAAACTTTTATTGGCCAAAATCAATGTTTTTTTAATTATGAATTAAATTAACTAACAAAACGTTAAAAAATAAAATACGTTTTTAAAAAATTTAACATTTTCTTGCAAATAGAAAATTTATAATTTTTGTTTAATAAATTGTTTCGAAATCTACTAATCTTTTAAAGGAAAAACTAAAAATAATGAAAAAGGTGAGCATAAAAAGCAATAAATTCACAAAATTATCAAAATTTAATGATTTACATTAAAATTAAGATTAAAAATTTGACACCTTAAAATTATTTTATTTGTATATTATTTTCCGTTTTTCAATGAAATAATATGATTGAAAAACATGTTCAAAATCACAACATCACATTAACAGAAAACTTCTGACAATCTTATGAAACTGCTATGCAATTTTAAAGAAAACATTTCAATTGCGTACTTCAATGGTGTTTATAAATTAAAATGTAAAAATTGTAAACACTCGTACATTGGACGACTGGAAGACGCTTAGAAATAAAATTACAAGAACATCAGAAAATCTACTTCAATTTATAAGTTTTCCAACATTATTTAAGAAACACCAAATTTATTTAAATACCTTTTCTAAATATACAAACAACTAAATTTTCAATCCATTTATTTAATTCTTAATTATCAGAAGAAGACTTTTCACACATTGACTAATCGTTCATATTTTATAAATTTAGTATTAATCTAAATAATCTATTTTATATTTAAGCTTTGAAAATAACTTGTAAGTATTTTGTAATAATTTTAATATGTACTTATCTAATAATAAATTATTATTTTTCTGTAGTGGCACCTGAAGATATGTGTAACATCACATGGAACATGTGCTAGAATATAACTACATATAGTAAATAATATTTTATTACAAAAAATCGCAAAGAAGTGTCAAGATAAAAAATTATAAAGTGCAAAAATAAAGAACTTGACATAGTACACCTGTAAGAACTAAAAATAAATGCAGAAATTGTTATATCGAAGATATTCAATTGTAACCTAAACAGACGCAAATTTATAATATAGGAAGTAATGAGGTTTATTACCCCCTCCCCTCCACACAAGCATGTAGAGATTGGCTAGATGATGATAAATTAGTGCCGCAATAATTAGAGTATAATTTTTATACCACGTGTGTGATTCTAAAAATTTGTCAAATAAGTAGTTGAATAGTGCATCGAAGACCAAAGAAACTTTGTAAGTAAGAAAAGTAAGTTTATAATTTATACTAGAGACAACAACAGTTATTTATTTAACCAACAATGAAATGTAATATTTTCGTCAACGAGTGTAAATTTAAATTTACTCAAACAATGAAAAATGTTAATTTCCGAGTTCTTGTAAATATACGAGTGTAGTCTTTATACAACATCTTTGTTGAACTGAAAACAGGGCCAAGCCGCCCATATGTGCGAAGTGTGCGGCGCACACAGGCGCCAAGGCAATAGGGGCGCCGGATGCAATACCAGCATTTATAACCAATTATATCATTGAAATAATATCAAGAAATCAAGTATGTAAAAATTTAATTCACGTTTTATTTTTCGCAGTAATTACCAATCGAAAGCGAACCGTTTTTACCTATTTAGGAAAATGCTATATAAAACTGCAGAACATATTATTTCAATCAAAATTTGAAAAATAAAAAAAAAACTTATGTCGAAGCACAACGACAAACAAAGAGGCGCTTCATAGGTTTTGAAAAATAATAGTTTGAAGCATAAATCGATAAACCTTCTCCAGCGTTAGATTTTGTTTTCTAGTTTTTCTTAGATATGATCTTAATTGGCATTTTTAAATAATTTATATTTTTATAACTAATGCTTTTGCTGAAAACGTGTCATTTTTGAACTTGGAAAGTTTTGTCTTTTATAGAGCTTTTCAACAAGTACTTTTATTTTTAAATTTTAAATAGAACACGTATTTTAGATGAAGGTTCTGTATTTTTTTATTAATGTATTAATTATCTATAAAGTCTACCGTTTATAAATTAAAATTTAAGAAATATCCACCAAAACCACGTATCCAGTCAATCTTTTTGTAATTTTTTTTTACATTTTAGTATAACTGCGTCTCTATACCAACAATTACGTATCGAATGTTGGTTTTCAAAGCTTTAGTAAATTGTGGATTACAAGATGGAAACTTTCTAAGATTTAGTCGTAGATTGGTCCAATAGCTGAAAACGTCGTGCAATTGATAAATTTAGAACTTCTTCAAGACTTTTATTTACAGCATTATTTGAACGACACAGACAAATAAGTATTGTTGGGAATAATAGCCCTGGCGTATGAGGAAAATTTCAGGAGCTTTGTGAGGAAAATATTGCAATATTAATTTGATGATCAATATTTCACGAACGTCAAAAGCTCCGGTAAATTTGCTTTTTTGTGGGGCCATTTATGCAAGTATGTCCCGAATGCGCAGCATGAGGTTTGCCTGTTGGTACATACATGTACCAAACTACTAGATGCAATTTATATCACCAAATTTTTAGTAGTGCTTAGAAAGATTATTATAACGACTGAAAATATCAAAAATTTTGCGATATGTAGTTTTCACAGATCCACAATTTTCGTAGTGGATTTTAATTGCCTTTATGAGATTTTCAATAGAAATTTGAGTTTGATTTGGTTTCTTGTTAAGTGAAATATTTTAAATTCTGATTGAATCCTTGCTCGTAAATTGTTTGTTTTGAATGTTCATTCATTATTTAATAATTTTGCTTGAGACTCTCGTAGTTGATTAATTTAAAATTTTTATTATAAATATTCGTTGGTTTGTATAAAATTTTGTTACTTTATGGCATCGAAATCGCGTGTGGTCTTGAAACTGTTGTCCGCGTCTTATTAACAAATTTGTTGCGATGTATTTTAACAAATAACCAAAATTATCTCAAATCTTCAAACATTTTCAATTTTTTTCACTTGCAAAATTAACATAAAATAAAACAACCATGAATTTAAATTTAATCACTTTTAATTTTAACACAATCAAAAATTAAACTTATCATTTGCGGGAATAATGTTCATCCGCTCGTCAAGTTGACGCCAGGCCGTCTCTCGGACCTCCAAGACCTCAGTCACTTCCTTCTTTCTTGCTTTTGGTACGGATACCAACTCAAAATTTTTGAACTTAAAATCTAATGTACAGTGTATTTACAAATTTACAGTTAATTTACAATAATTAAAACAAAACTTCAAAATTAATTTACAAAATGATCAAAATATGATTCTTATGGTTTCAAAACACGACAATATATAGCAGCTTATAGCATCCAAAATTTTCGCTTTTTTTCTGATTTTTCTGGAATTTTGCTGTTGACATAATAAGTTTATCGATTGTTCTTATCGAAGCTTTGATTGACTATATAATTTCAATTAGGTCTAATTTTCCTAGCTTGTTTAGATTTTGATATTTTTTTAAATAGTTTATAATTCAATCATAAAATTTTTGTAAATCAAAAATCTAGTAATTTTCATGTACTATTTAAATTTATATTTTTTTTATCATAGCTTCATATACTAAAATTCATTACTACCGAGCTTAGCTGAGAAAAGCTAAGGCACAGACATACAATGCAATTGGTACAGGCTGCCAATTATTGTAATCTTTGCAGCCGGTGCCAGCTCATCATTTTAGAAGTTTTTGAAAGTTTCCTAAAACATTCAAAATATATTTAAATTTACATTAATACGATAATGTAGTTATTTCCGCTGTATTTACTAATCATTGTATCATCTTTATTTCACGCATTTATATAGTTCAGCCTATATATGTAGTTTTGATCTTTTGACCAGATCAGTTGACCAAACCCGTTTATTTGTTGTTTTGAGTTTTCACTTAGATATACATATTTAAACTTCCAAAAATTTCTTAAAAACTTGACCGGCACCGACTCTAAAGATTACAATAATTGGCCGCCTGTGAAATCTAGTTGAAGTAACTAAATAACGTAATTATTTTTTCTCTTTAGTGCATTTTTTTCACAGTAGGTTTTTTTGAAATCGGTTTTATTTAAAAAAAAAATTTTTATTTCATGCTTTTTAGTTCATGTTGCGTTCCGTAAGCATTCTGCAAGCAAATATGGGTAGACCTACTAAATGTGTTGCCCATATGAGACATTATGGCAGAAATTAGACAAGCGAAAAAAGGAAGGAACGCCTATTTCAAAGTAGGAAATCTAGATCCAGGGCTATTTCAAAAGAGAATAGTAAACTGCGTGAAAAAAGGTTTTTGAAAATGCGGGCTTACAATAAAAAAGTATTGAATAGTGAAAACATCCCGTTATTAAGCCGATTTTGAAGAAATTTGAAGAGGAGTTGAGGAGAAGTTTGAAGGTTTTTTGGTTTATCTTCGAAGTTCAAGGTCCAATGCGAATAAAATTATAATGGGATCAACTTGGAACTATACTTGATTCAACGCAAAAGAAATTTTGAAAATCGGTTAATAAATGACGGAGTTCTGAGGTAACAATCATTAAAAATAAAAAAAACATACAACCGAATTGATAACCTCCTTCTTTTTTGAAGTCGGTTAAAAAATCAATTAGCTTTTAAAACTTTTGTACATTTTTACCTGTCTTTCCTAACGTACCTCTGATTATATCAATATGCATAATATAATATTTTTTACTTATAAATAACTCAATAAAAGAAAAAGATAATAGTGCTTTCATCAGAAAGAAATAAACTCGATAATAATTTATGTTATAATTTAGCTTAATAACTAAAACTACGTTTAAGATAACATTACGTTATCTGCCATTATTATTAATAATTACAGATTTATAATTTAGTAATCCAAAAATCAGTGTTTACATACTTAAGAAATCTATAGAATGTAATAAAAATCTGAAATTTCACAGCGAAGTGTCTGTTGTAAATTATAAATTGTAAAGGTTATTCGTTTTATGTCATATCGCCACATCTACATAGTACTTACCTTCCCTTATTATTAAAATTTTATTAGAGCAAGTTTTACAATAGTAGTATATACCAAGTATAACGTTATACTACGAATAAATGCGTAATTTAGGTTTAAAGATACAAAGTATAACTATTCTTGTACTTATACTACATACTATTGTAAAACTGCCCCTTAGTAGGGTTGATTGTAATTTATTTTTGTGCATTTCTTTAAAATGTCTCATCAGTGCACTTATGTTATATTTTTCTGTTGTAAGAAGATTCTACATTGTTCAATATTGTATATAATTATTACTGTTCTCATATAATTTCTGCTTTTAAATATATTAACTAAGCGTAAATCACTTAAGAAAGTGACTTGGTAATTAGTAAATTCATTTAATAATTTTATTATAGTGGTTACACTTTTACAGTATAAAACTGTTATTGAGCATTTACTTCAAACTATACTTTTTGTACAAATTCAAAAAAATAGTAACTGTTATTGTTGTAAACTTTATTATAATAATAATAATTAAAATGATAAAGACACCATAATTGATAAAAATGACAATATTATATTTAATTTTATATTAAATTGTAACATGTAAAAATATACTTAAGCTATATTTTACCAAATATGATATTTAACTGGTTGCCACCCACGAAATATTTTGCTCTCTATGGAATCGAAATGTTACAATATGCATCAGGTATAATAATTGTTTTGCATTTAACTACTTCTACGTATTTCTAATCCGGAACGTGATAAAACTATTAATTTTTCTTTATCTTTCAAATATGCACTAAGACTAATAAGTTAGAATAATTTATTTGAGATTGTTCTAAGATAAATATTTTAGAAGCAATCTTTATACAGGGTGTCCCCGTATTTGCAGGGGCCCATTACAATGACAAATTTGAAAACACTTACCCCTACATATTCAGCTTTTTTTTTAGCTGTTGTGAACTTCTGCCGAATTGATCTATTATGACGTCGACCGAAGGTGTTAAATTTGATTCTGTGGATATCATAATTAGCGATTCTAATAATTCGTTGCTTATCGATGATCGTAATCGGTTTTTGATTATTTTTAATTTAGAAAATTTTTTTTCACAATTCACTTGAGTAAAAATAATAAAAAAAAACAAAGAAAACAGACCGCAAACACTAGTAATTAGTATATTACACAAACAAATAGTGATTCAGTAAAAACAAACGATAAAGTAGTCTGTAGTTAACACGATGTGTTAATCCCTACTAATACCCTAATAATAATTAATAATAATTAATAACTAATAATTAAAATAAAACTTCAAACTGCAAAGAAAACAAAAACCTAGAGGCCCAGAGTAGATTCTGCTCATCCCGAGAACACAATAATAATAACTAATCCTCTCTTTCTATGCAAATTATAATAATTCTTATATCCAGACTCTGTTCTACCTAACTCGACAAATATCAATTTTTTAATTTGTTGCCCAGTTTACACCAAGGGGCCCGGGGTGCTGTGGCACCCAGCACCCCTGGCCAGTCCGCGCCTGATGTTAAAGGATACTTTTCTAAGACAAATTTTGAAATAAAATTTTTGTTTTAATTATTTTAAAATAATTGAACTACCAGATTTCATGTGTTCTGAAAGTGGTAACATTTTAAATAGTCGTTATGTTATGCATTGTAATTCTACTACCTTTTAATATTTTAATTCAATGGCGTAGTCAGCAGTGTTCCGTGTGTTCCGGGAACACGGGCCCAGGCTTCGCAGGGGCCCAGACGAAGTTTGAAAGATTACCCACAAAGATTGTATCTGAGAATCTGAGAAAAGTTATAAGTTTCTTACAGCTTCTTCTTTTAAACCTTATGTTTTTGAGCACCATATTTTAAGTTATGTTAAGATAATATTAATAACTAAAACTGAACAACCAAAATTTGATATTTTCCAAAAAAAATCTTTTTGAACATATCGCTAAAAACTCACGCTAAATTGGTTAATATTCAAATAAAACGGCAATTGTTTCGAAGAGATAAACTATTCTTTATCAAGTTGCTAAAATTACACACAAATAATTCCATGGTTTTCGATAATAGTTGATACCACCCAGGATATTTCAAACATTAACCGCCGGTTACTGTCAGTTAATCCATTCCACGATTTGAACTTTTTCCTATTGACTATTGGAAAGAATGTACTTTTCTAAGCATATTGTAACAAAAATTTTGTAGGATTAAGCATTAGTTGTTGGAAAAACGGCATTTTAAAATTTGAAATTATAGGGACACAGCAATACGACCGTTCGAGACCGGTGTACTCAATCGTTAAACGCCGCGCTCTGTATTCTGTTGACGGCACATGTCTTCATACATCTGTTATTTTCGAGTTCTGTCAGTCTCGGGGGATATTTTTAATTAATCAAGCTCTCGTCAAAATGGCGCTAAGCAGTGCTTGTAATATATTTTTAACGATTCCTGTTTTTGTAGCCTCTGCTGAAAGGTCATTTTCTAAACTAAAGTTAATACAAAAATATTAAAGAAATACTATCTCCCAAGAGCGATTATCAGCTTTGGCAATAGTTTCTATTGAAAATGACGTTGCTCAAATTTTAGATATAGAAAATATCGTGACAACTTTTGCGAAATCTAAAGCAAGGAAGAAAAGCTTTTCCTAGTCCTACCTATGATGATCTTATGTATAGTTTTCGTTTTATTAAAATATTTAGATTTTTTTATAATTGGTTTTTTCTGTTCTAGGTTATTTTTTATCTACTTATTTAATTAGATGTTTTTCTTTTTCTTTTGTTATATTATAAACATATTATGATTGGATTTTATTTAATTTTCAATGTCTTGCTTTTCGTTAATTTGGTATTTCATTTTTTTATGTATGTGTATATAACTTTCATCTTAGTTTTTTATTAATAATCCTAGGTAAATTTAAAATTTGGTAGTTTTTATTTTAATAAATAATTCGAGTAGGGTAGGGGACCCATGGAGATTTTGGAACACGGCCTCGGAGCTGGATTAATAAGGCACTGTTTTAACCTTTGATTCTTTAATAATTTTTTACGCTTCGTGTGATTTTGATTTATGCATATTGTAGTTATCTTCACTTCTTTGCAATCTAAATCTCTTATAACATTGATTTTTATAGCATTACCATAATTAATACAATTATGTAGCTGTTTCCTTGGATTAGTAGGTAAGCATTTGTTAGCGACTTTAATTTATGTATAAATTAATATTACTTTTAGCGTTAATATTATTTAGTCTATAATACAGTGTGTTCACGATAATAGGTAACAGTGAATAATTCTTATATCTTAATAGATACAAAAAAAAGTTTAAATAGTTTTATATTCGACTCTAAATTTACAATCGGTTGTTGTTTTGTGCTATGAAAAACAAAACAACATCACGGCATAGAAAACAAAACTGTCACCTACCTGTAATTAATTTTGATACATCGATCACCTCATTTATTACCATGGATAATAGTGAAAAAGTTGATATGTTATTATAATTTGTGCTGAATGTAATCGTAATTCACGACAAGCTGCTGCACTGTATGCTCAACGGTATCCCGAAAGGTACCAATACCATCCAATACCTCCTCATAATTATGTTCAACCTAATGTAAACTTGCAACGCCGTATTCCGTATTATATTAAATGCTGTATTTAATATTATATTAAATGCCGTATTAAATGCTGAAGAAACAGAAATTCAGAAATAGTTAAAAATTATCTGTGCGAGACATTTGAAAGGAGATAATATTGTTATAATATTATTATAATAGATGGCCAGTGCGGTGGCCTCCGAGAACACCAGATATCACGCCGTTAGACTTTTTTCTATGGGGTCATTTAAAAACGATGGTTTACGCAAATCTGCCTTTAAATTTTGAAGATTTAAATAACAAAATTAAATTAACGTGCGATCAATTATTACCAAATCAAATACAAAAAGCAACTAAGTAATGATGAAATTCTGCGTAGATTAGTATCATAGGTATGTTCGTGCTAGTTACACTTTTTACATTTTAGTGTAAAGTGTAAACTTTTCTGTTCGTTCCAGAGTTCGTGCTAGCAGAGCGCTCTGTTCGTGCTAGAAAGTGTAACTACACTTTTTTACACTTTTCTAGACTTTTTACACATGCTCTAGAGCAAGTGTAAAAGTTTAATCAAGTGTAAAAAGTGTTAAAGTTTTAACTATTTATTTATACTTTTGATTGGCTGTTTTAATAATTTTTAAAACACATTTTTAAAATTTTAATACAAATCTAAAAATAAAAAAAAATCAGATGTGGCCACGCCCATAACTTTATCATACTTTTAAATAATAATAAATTTATTAAATTGGTATTAAATTGATAACATTAATTTTCAATTTTTAACTTTAAATTAATACTTAAATTAAAAAAATAAATTTTATTTTAATTTGTAAAAACTATATAAACAAAAATAGAATATTTACACGATTATTGATTAATACTTTTTTATTATTATTTTGGAGGAGAATATGATTAAAAAATAAAATTTTAAAAATAAGAAAAAAATTTTTTTTTTAATTTACAAAATATTGTTTTATTTTGCTTTTCCGTGTACCGATTTTAACCAAAATCTAATCAGCTCTAAGTCTTAATATTTATGTACTAAATCAAATAGAAAATTTTGTTAAAAAATTTCTATTACTTTTTGAGGTAGAGCGCACACAAAATTTAACCACATACATCCTACATAGATCCATACATACATACATACATTTTCCGCTTCTGGGACCCCAAAATGTCTAAATTCATCAAAATCTCAATTTTTTTTTTCTGCACGATTACAATACTTTCTCAGACTTCGTATGATAAAGTAAAAATGGTACTTTCTCTTTAATTTTTTATTTACTATTAATTACTATCGATTTACGATTTACTATTATTATTTTAATCACTTAAATTTAAAAATTATTAAATTATGAAAATAATATTAATATTTTAAGTAACCAATACACAGTAACCAATGTGAGTAACATACGAAAAAGAATAACCAAAGAACCTCTTCCGATGTTCTACGTTGAACTGGAACAGAATGACAATAATAAAGACATTTACACACTTAAAAGAATTGGAAGCAGCTGCGTAGAATTTGAGCCGCCCCACCAGAAAAGAGAGATACTGCAATGCACTAAATGCCAGCGCTACGGGCACACAAAAAAATTTTGCTACCGCAGTCCACGTTGTGTAAAGTGTGCAAAAGACCATCTCACCTCTGACTGCAATAGAAAAGAAAGATCAGAATTAGTAAAATGTGTGCACTATGATGGTAATCATCCGGCCAACTACAGGGGTTGCAAAATATACAAAGAACTCCAAAACAAAAACTACCCACCTCTTAAGAGTAAACCTACTAGCTCTACTGTCCCGAGAAACCAGCCAGAAAGACAATTAGTTTACCAAAATGTATCATACGCCCAAACTGTAGGAAACCAACTACAGCAACCGCAAATTAGACCCCCATATACACAGCAACCAGAACTTTCAAAACTTCCAGAGCAACAAAACCAAATAACCGTAAGTCAAACAAACGATATGCATGAGTTGAAGCAAATGATGAAAGGTCTCATGGAACAGATGGGAACCATGTTAAATCTACTCACAGCGCTAGTCACTAAGATGACGTAATGTCCAAGTTTATAAAAATTGCTGTTTGGAATGCCAACGGCCTAGCCCAACACGTCCAACACATAAAAATATTTCTTCTTAAACAGGATATTGATATAATGTTGATTTCAGAGACACATTTCACAAAGAAAAGTTACATAAAAATACAAAAATACTCGATTTACGATACCCAACACGCTGATGGCACTGCACATGGTGGAACTGCCATTATTATCAGAAACACAATAAAACACCACATTATTGAAGACTACAAACAAAACCACTTGCAAGCTACCTGCATCTCTATTGAAGAGTGGAATGGCCCCATAATCATTGCATCAGTATACTGTCCACCAAAGCATACTATTAAAAAGGTAATGTTTGAACACTTCTATGACACTCTTGGGCCTAGGTTCATTGCTGAGGGAGATTATAATGCCAAGCACACGTACTGGGGATCTAGATTGACAAACCCTAAGGGTCGTGAGTTAATGAAAACTATGGAAACAAAAAATCTCGACTACATATCAACTGGTGAGCCTACCTATTGGCCAACGGACCCGGCCAGGTTACCAGATCTCATCGACTTCTGCATAACAAAAGGTTATTTTTTCAGAATTCTATTTTCTTGTTTATTCTAAGTTCAACCCTGTTAAATGTGAATTATTGTCATTTTAGCGTTTTTTAAATATTATGTTTTCTTTGTAGTATGTATTCTGTACTTAAATTTTGCTGTGAAGTTGATCGATTTTTCAAGTAGCAAAAGTGATCGTTTAATATTTTTTATAAACATTACCTTTATAAATATCAGTACGAAAAGTAATTCAAGTCCAGCGCAAATGTTACACCTAGCTTGAAAAAAAATTTGATAGCATTATATGCATTTTTGTACAAATGGTTACAAATACAAATTGAAAGAATAATTTTCCTTGTTCTGAAGAATTTACTCGTAATGGCAAATAGAAATCTGTCACATTAGATAAAAAAAAACTTGAAGTTTATAAAATATAGTTTGTCTATTTATTCAACCACAGCGGTAGTGGCAATACTCATATGTTGGTTTAAAACTTTGCTAAGTATGTGCACGTATAATTATCAGAACGTCAATGTAATATGATCTGTCTACATTGCAAAGATAATAGTAATTGCATTCCGAATTCCGATGTATGTAACTATTCGTTTCTTCAGTAAGATAGATATAGTATTAATTTAGATTAATTTAGATTTCAAGTTTGTTATAGTTCGTTCTGTTTTTCAAAATTCCTTTTTTTTCGATTTACTTAGAATTTCTGGTTTCAAATCATGACTGAGTAAGCAGATATGAAAAAAAAATTACATTCCATAAGAGTCGAAACAATGCTGCGTTGTATATTGAATTTTATTGTGTCTTTAATTTTGTGAGCCAGTATAACATACCGGGTGTCCGGTTTTAAAGATGGATAAAATTATTGCGCATCAAATGATTCTAAAAATAAGAGCAAAAATGAAATTTTTACTTTAAATTACCAATTTAAAATTTATCGATTTTGCAGTAATAATGATTTTAATTAAGTAGGCGAAAAACAAAACACCTAAAATAAGTATAGTTACTCACAAAAGTATTCGGACACTCCGATGTTAGCAATGTAAATTGTACTTTTTGAAAACTCTTTTTAGCATATAAAAATTGCTTTTACAAAAATATGTTTCAGACATTTTTTGTAGATAATTTCTGTCTCTTGATTTTTGTTTCCATACTTTTTTTATTCGTCGCCTCGTTTTCTACTGAGAGTGACTTAAAGCAATCTAAGTAAAAATTCGATGGGAATCCTCTGCAAACATCATAAGAATTCAATAGTGCAAGTTTTACCGAGTTTGCTTTAAGTTACTCTCGGTCGAAAACGAGGCGACAAATAAAAAAATTAATATGAACATGAAATGAAGACAATGAAATTTGCGATAAAAAATGTCCAACAAGTATTGGTGTAAAAATGATTTTTGTGTTATTAAAGCAGTGTTCAAAAGGAACAATTTACATGGCTAACATAGTAGCGTCCGAATACTTTTGTGAGTAACTGTATCGTCGCCCCCATGTCAAAATTACCAATGTGCAAATTTGAAATTTTGAGATAAAGAGACTTGAATTGTTTAAGTCTTTATGAAAAATCAGAATTTAAAGTCATGAAAACAATTTTTTGTCTACTTATAGTATGGAGTTTATATTATAATAGTATGCTGTTTCACCAATGAATAGTTTGATAAAATTTTGAATTGATGATGTGTATCATTCAAAATTTACAAATTTGCACATTGGTAACTTGGCATGGGGGCGACGGTATGTACTGTGTGAAAAACTACCCGAACTACCGTAACGTTTTATTGGTTTTGTTGGAATTCTTCAATGATTGTGCTTCAAATATAGAAGGAAGATCTCTGCATTTTAAATTATTTTCTCTTCTATTTAAAATTATTGTCGAGAGTGAGGGCAGGTAAATAAATACCTAATTAATTTATTTAGATATCATAATATCTAACCAAATTCCTTCATTGAAATATATTTCTTCAATAAATCATTATGGTCTTCAGGGCATACAATAAAATAACATTTCTTCTTTTTGTCTATAGCAAGCTGCAATTTAGCAATGTTATTTAATGCAATTTTACCGGTCTCATCTATTTTCAAACCAGCCACTTTTTTGTTTTCCACGGCTTCTCGCAATATATGTATGATACTACTTTGTAGAAGCATTTCACTTCCACTATTTCATCTTTACTCAATATTCCATTGGGAGAATCTCCCAAGAAACCGTCTCTTCTTCTAAATGTAAACCAGTTCGACTTATCTTGCGACCTACCTTTTATTCAAATTTCTTTATGGCTACTGGATCTTTATTTGTGCCATATCTAGTAGCATCTGTATTTATTGAATTTGTGCTTAATATGGATTTAACCAATGTATCGCACGATTTAGTTGGCCTTTGTTTTATTACTGCTTCAAATTTCGAAGCAGTTGATCGATTCTTTCTTACTTCAATAAATTCTAATCGAATTTTTGTTTCGTTTTTTCAATTTTTGAAAAATTTTTCTTCAATTTATTCTTTTTGCGAATCTTTTCGAGATTTCTTCAATTTCTGACGATGTAACTTGCAACCATGGAGCTTGCAACCGAAGTATTAACGCTTTTATTTCAATTTCTAAAGCTTCTTCTTCTATGAAGATCTCTGATATATTGCTACCATAATCGTGGTTTTCCGTGTTAGATTCAAATTTTTTACTTTAAGAACCACTGGTCTAACCACTCATGAAATATATTCCCTAGATTCCGTTGAATTTTAAAATAATTATTTTTACTGAAGTTTGTTATTTCCATAGTAATTCGGCAATATGTTCAAATGTACTACCCGTAGCAAGAGTCCCCCATACATACGGTGACCATTTTTATGAAATGGAAAACCAGTATGTACACAGAAAAACGGAGGACGTTTTTTGTTTTTTTTCTTAAAAGTAATATTAAAATAATGAATTTTAACTGTTAAGTACAGAATACATACTTAAAATAACAAAATAATATTTAAAAAAACAATAAAAACGACAATAATTAACATTTAACAGGTTTAGACTTAGAATATTTAAATAAACAAGAAATAAATTTTGAAAAAATTACGTTAAAAAAGTTAAGTATGTATTCTTTACTTAACAGTTAAAATTCACTATTTTAATATTACGTTTAGTTTGTTTATTATAATAAAATGTAATAAAAAATATAATCCGTTTTTTATAAAATCTTTTACGTCATCTTGTGATAACAAAAATGCATGTGTTAACTTTATCTACAAAATCAGCATGCAGATCATGAAAGTTAAAAAATTACAATAAAAAATAATTTCTCCGAAAAAAGCGTTTCGTCAGACATAAATAAACACTCAAAATTAAATTATAGAAATTATTATTATTATAATATAATTATAATTGTAAAATTATTGCGTAATTTTTTTTTTCCAAAAGTGTTTATAACCTCTTCCACATTAATATAAGCACATTTCTGTGAACTGCTAGTAAAGCTAAACCGCTTAGCGCCCTTACTATTTCTCAAATTTGACTTTATTCGTTTTAAGCTGGAAAATGTTCTTTCTACAGAGGCTGTAGTAACCGCTAATGTTCTTAAAATAATATATATATTCGGAAACATCAATATTGAACCGATTAAAAGCTTTCATTTTATATTTTGAAAGCTCTCCTTCATGGTTTTTTCATTTCTGATGCGAAATCAGTCATTTGCCTTCAAATATAGTATCATTAGTGTCTTAAAAATTATTTATATAGAAATCTATACATGGTTTGAAGTCATTGTAAAATTACGAATTAATAATTTCGGGTGGGGCCCGGGCCCCCAGTCCCCTCTCTTGGCTACGCTGCTGTACGTATATATATTGTACTACATGCAGTAGATTCCCGATAAGATAAAAATCAAAGAAAAAGATATCAATTCATATAAAAATAAAATGTTTACTTGCAATATTATTGTTTTGTATTTTCCTACAATTTAGGGTTTTGTAGTTATATAAAATTGTGAACTTTTTTGAGTATCTTTTTTGAGATTATTTGTAAATACTTTGGTCGAAAGTGGCCGCAGCCTAGATTTTTGCTTTTAATGAGTTGAAAAATTTTCGATTATTAGTGATTTTGTTTGGATAATCGATTTTCCTGGAATTGAAGTTATTTAGTTCAAATTGATAAAAATTGATTTGATGTTTTTTGGAACAACCACTCATTTGGAGATATTTAGAAAATTATTTTTATATTACATCACAATATGCATATTATATAATTATTATAAAATGTGCTGAAGTACATAAATTGTCAATTCTCAGAAACCCTAGTATAATTAAACAAGCCAACTTGCAATTTATTGCAAGTTATTGTTCTATAATACGATAGCCGCGTGGATAGCCGTAAAAAAATAGTTCAGCTTTTAAACACCTCATGTCACCACTTTCCGTTTAATTATTTTGAAATAAATCTAGATGCAATCGCCCACGCTCAAAACGGCAACCTTAATATAAATTATTTGTCGATAAAAATAAATTCAGTGAGTCCCGTTCGCATCACTCTCGTTATAGCCAAGCAGGGAGCTCTTTCCAGCCGATGAAAAGAGAATGATGCCTTTACCAGTTTAGTTCTGTGCCACCAAACTAGTGCACCATATCATAGCATAGGCTTTATCACGGCAATGTGCAGCCAGTTGACAATCCTTGAGAAAAACCTCAGGATCTTGCCTGCCTAGTAAATCAAAAGTATTGTTGTGATACTGTTCAATATAAATCGCATCATGGATTAGTGAATCAGTATACTCTGTCTCACTTTGTTTTCTACTGAAATTAATCTCTTATTGGTTTCAGATTTTCGGCTAACTGAAAATAATGAGCAGTTAATCGAGTTGCACATCAATCAATTACCATAAATAAAAACTCCTTTAATTTTTGTAATAAATAAAATTATAATTTTGAATATTGAATCAATGATCAATCGTTGAGGGCTTCCACAGAATCATCCAGCAGACGCCTCCGCTGGATCAATTGTCTGGATGAAAATAGACCAATTATAACACTCTTTCATACTAAATTATGTCATATTTTTTTAAAATTTTGGTAAAAGGTAATAGAAAATTTAAAAAATAAATAAGTTTTGTTTCTTGTCATTTTAACGATATAAAAAAAAAATTTAAGGATAAAACTATAATTTTATTAATTTGTAACTTTTGAGAAGATTTTTTTCTCTTAGAAAAAGTTTCTCTTTAGTTCTCGTAGAACTGCGTACATGATTTTTAAAAATATAAAAATAATTTTTTTATATAGAACTTCAAAATTTGGGCCGCCTTGCAAACAATTTCTGCCCCCCCCCCTAAAATTAAAAAGAAACATTTTAATACAAGTTATTTTTTATTTCATATTATGCGAAAACTTACAATAATATCACAAAAATGAACGAAAGAAAGTTTTATTTAAAAAAATTAAAAATTAAATGTGGAAACCCTTATTCTCTTCTGCCTTCATGTTAACAAAGATTTAGGTATAATTTCAATATAAAAGTTAATCTGGTATTACAATTTAAGCGGAGAATACATTAAAATCGAAGGATTTTATTGGTTTATTTGACGCAATAATTCTTATAATAAATTAAATTGTAACGCTACTTTGAATATTGCAAATTAATAAATTAATTAATTGTTTTTGCCAATAGGATAACTTATGTTTTTATGCAGGGCCGTGTGGTGATATGAGACGGTCGACTCAGGCGGCACAGAGAAAGAGCGGCATTTTTTACTTTTTGTCGTTTGGTAAAAACGCAATTTGGTTGTACCACTTTCAATTTGGACAAAACTGATTGAGGAATATTATAGTAAATATTTCAGTAAGAGAAAGAATAACAAAAAAATGGATTAAAAGGATTAAAAGGGATTAGTGCGGTTTAAATTTATTT
The DNA here is from genome assembly GCA_911387805.1 of Cantharis rustica. NCBI lineage: Eukaryota > Metazoa > Arthropoda > Insecta > Coleoptera > Cantharidae > Cantharis > Cantharis rustica. The sequence continues at coordinate 95,636,897 of OU426877.1, forward strand.
TTCTTTCCTTATTTTCAGGAAACAACCCCAATATAAACTTCTTAAAATATTAGAATAGTACTTATTTCCTGTTATGAGTGAATATTCCTCTAATTTACCTTCGTGAAGTTGGCTTCCCATCTGACACATTTTGATATAAAAAAATATCGAATTGTTAGGTCATCGTTAGGTCCTGAAAGGTCACCCGGTTTTATCGATAGGTCACTTTTAGTTTAACCAAAAAAATTATTCAAGTTTTGAAAAATTTTCTTGGTAAGTTAGCCTCTCCATTAAACGATTTCGTTAAAATAAAAGTGGAAACCGGTAGGAAATGCACTGCCAAGGATTGGTCACGTATATTTATCGTTAGGTCATTTTTCATTTGTTTACAATTAATTAATTTCAATTTTATATCCATATTGCGCATGCGCTAAACAAAAATGTAGTTGTGATGATATTTTTCTTATAAAAGTAAGAAAAATATAACATTTTGATTTAAAAAAATATGGAATCGTTAGGTCTTGAAAGATCATTTGGTTTTATCGTTAGGTCATCATTAATTTGTTTGTAATAAATTAATTATAATTTTATGTTTCTATTGCGCTTGCGCTAAACACTATAATACTTTGAAGCAGATACAAATAAAAATATAAAACACACTAATTTTTGCAGCCGTTATTGCAATTTTATGTGCAAATAATGAAAAATAAGAAATATTAATTGTTCATAATAATAAATATTAATTATATTGTACATAAAGAAAATGTTAATTATGTACATTAAATTTTGGGTAGGCCGGGCCTACCTTGCCTGTTCTTTAAAACCGTCACTGCCGAGAATCCTACAGAAATTGATCTTGCAGATGATATTAGTATTTCCACCAATGAAGAAAAACCTCTCGAGGAACATAATCAACAGAACTTAGATATCACATCTCAATCTCAGTCATACGAAGAAAAAATAATATTAGGAATTCCTACAGATCCTGCTTTGTGGAAAAATATCATGAACAATAAATTTCGAAAATTATTTGTTGAAAAAGGGTCAGTACAAGTTAAAAAATACCACTTTCATTAAATAAAGATAAACGTCGATGTAATTTAAATTATATCGAATTAATACACGAGTTTGCCAAAAAAAGTAAGAAGAGTAAAACTGTAAATTTGTTTTTAGATATAATAAAAGTATAATATAATCTAGTATTAAATTTAATAAAACTTGTTATTTTAGTTAATAAATATAACTGTTAAAAGGTGGCATTTTAAAGATTTGCCTCACTCTTAAAAATTTTACCACACAGCTCTGTTTTTATGTGTTTTGTGTAAGATTTGATGTTTGCGCTTCTTAATATTTATTTTCAGTAGCGTCTTGCCTTAAAGGGAACAGGGGCACGTTATTTTTTAATTAATTTTTATTTATTTTCTAATTAATTTTTAATTAAGCATTAATTATTTAAAAAATAAATTTTATATTACATTATTTTGTAGTTTATGCTAACAAACATAATAGGGTCACGCAAATCGCCACCCAAACGCTAGCTAACGATAGTAGGCGACAGTCAAGCTTTATATACTAAAAATACATTTTTCAAGTCTACCGACAGGTTGAAAACGGGTCACACTTTAAGAAACCCTTATCGGTTAACAATTGAGTTCATAACACTAGTAGTGTATGACATGTTTATATTTTGTGCTTAGTTTACAAGTTGTGTTATGTTTTTACGTTTAAAATATATCAAGTATTTAATATACATTTTGAGCAATACATAATATTATACATATTACTAATAAACTATTTTGTTTATATTGTTAGTTGTTAAAAAAGAAAAATAGCGGTGAAGTTATTTAATCATATAAATACAGAAATTGCTTATAATGTGTTAGGGATTATCGATATTCGATTATATTATATGTTATCGATTATCGTATTTATTTGGGTTTAATCGATTTTGCTGCCGAATTCGATTTCGTTCTTGGCGTACATAATATAAAAGAAGCAAAATTATTTAAAGGAACTTTAAAAACGAGAACAAATTTGTGAACGATTCTAGTCTTTTATTAAAAGGGTTGTACACCTAACTTTTAACGAATATTCATGTAGTTTTTTTACTAATGCATGGAATTTAATGCCGTTTAAAGTAAATGATTAAAAAAAAATCTAGTTTCATAGAAAGTCATTAACAACTTTTTAAAAAATGATTTTCATTTTTATTTTTTTAATTTAACATTCAAATAACCTGCAAATGACTTTCTATGTATATACAAACTATAAAAATTAATTTTTTTTTAAATATCTCTATATATTAAGAAATAATCCTTATATATTTGAATAAGAAAGCGAATTAAAATCTATATATGATAGTGCCCTCTCGCATCATGAACGCTATTTGATAAAGATGCATATTTATTGTATTATTCAATTAGTTACCACTGATTGCGCTGACCGAAATAGTGAAAATCGGTAAAATTTCTTCAAAAATCATACAGCCGTCTTAAACCATTAGGTTATACAACGCAAATTTTATCTATTTTTTTTAATAAAATTAAATTTTATTTAGTGTGACAGAATTACAAACCAAATTAAATATTGCAACCGATAAATTGATTTCTCAAAGCTATTAAATTAAATGCATATTAAATGCTCTGGCAGCGCTGTTTATTGAAAAAACTTTGTTCGAAGAATACCAGATTATGATGATAAAGTAATTGAACATTTTTCTAACAATAAAGATAGAAGGATACAGATTTTCATTATAAATAGATATTTAAAAAAATAACAGTAATTATTAATTGTTAACATTTTTTTGTGCAAAAACAATTTAAATACCTAAATTGTTTGTTTAAGTCGCGAGTAAAATTATTTTTCGCGAGTCGATAATAAAATTTTATCGTCGTGTATAGAATTTAATTTTTTTCTATAGCAGATGTTAAAGAAAATATTTTTAAGAAATCCGATTACAAATTAATTAAATTAACGACAGTTTTTTTTTTACAATAAATCAAACCCACTTTGGAATCTCCATCGGTTGCTATTAATTTGTGAAAAATTAAAGTACTTTTTCTACCCTTGCTGTTAAAATGCTATTTTATCTATTCTTACCTTAGATCATATTCTTACTGTTAAAATGTAAGTTTTTCAATTATTTTCAGTCGGACAAATCGGACTTTAACATCAGCTAAAGAAAAAAAAATTTTTTAATTAATAATTTTTAATAAAGATAAGTTTGCTTTAACTATCTTATATTGGTTTCAAGAGATGTGGTTAAGTGTTGTACATACCTTTCAAAGACATATTGCCTGTATATGATATAAAAGCATTCCTGATTCAGAATTCACGTCCAACTGTGGATCTCCTTTCTCTCAGTTTTTTTACAATATTTTTGTCAAGCAACAAATATGAGCAACCAGATAATTTACAACGGTGAAAAAATAAAAATAAGATCGAGTTATGATGATTCATATTTTATCGGTAAAAAATTTACATGTCATGTTGATACAACTACACCATATTAACAATTATTAAAATTTTAAACCATTAATAGTAGTTTATTAATGTTTAGAAATATGAAATTGTTCTTAAAGTAACGTTTGTACATAATCAAGTTCAGATTACTCAGGAAAAATTCTAATACAAAAAATTACAAATAGATACCTAACTAATAATATTTAACTAATTCTATTATTTAAATACAATATTTACAATTCAAGTTTAATAAAATAAAAATTGCTTTCGTAATGTTTATAAAACATTAAATCAAAAATATAATATTATCATTATTTATTTAATGACTAATCAAAATTTTAGCACTGACTAAGATAAATAGTGCGTTCTCTGATTTTACCATGATTACAATTTTGAAGTGCTTGGTAGGCATCATCAGTAGAATTAAATATAACTTTGGCTTCTCCAGAGGGTGTGCCATTTTCATTATATCTACGTAAAACATTATCTGACGATATTTCAAAACCATCAAAAAATTCCAGAATTTCATTCAAACCAGCTTTATAAGGAACATTTTCCATTAGAAGTGTACAACCTGGTGGTGCCATTTCAGACTGTGGCATAAAAGGAGGTAAAAAACGCCGCAAAGGAGGTCTGTGGCCCATTAAAGCACGTGGTGCTAATGAAGGACCATGACCGCCGCCACCAACACCACCTCCACGTGCAAAATTTCTTGGAAAATATGGTCGAACTTGATTTTGATTGGTGCTTGGATTCATAATATTTAAATTAGTACGAGATGTTGCCCCTATTATCGCCTCCATTTCAGATCTTGGTATCGATTTAACTGTAATGGTACCAGATCCCAAGGGCAAGTCGTTTTTTTCTAATGCCACTTCTGCGTCATCTCTAGATGAAAATTCGCAATATGCTTGTCCCGTAAAACCTAAATGAGAACTAATCAAGTGAATTTTGTTCGGAACTATTGCAACATCCGAAAAAAAGTCACTGATGTCACGATCTGTCGTTTTTAAAGGTAAGCCGCTTAAAGATATACATTCTGAAGTGACGTAAGTTTTTTCATCATCTTCAACTTCAATAACTTCAGGTTCATGTTCGTCTGTACTTATGTAAGCGAATTCTTCATCGGAACAAGGTCTAAGATTTAAAGGTTTGCCATCAAATATTTGCATACTTTTCTCTGATAACGCCTTTTTTGAATCATCGGGATTGTTAAATTTAATATAAGCTATGACATGTCGTTGTTTGTTTACTAATAAAATGGATAGAAGAGGATAGTCGGAGAATATTTTGAGCATATCTTGTTCCTTAGTAAATAAAGGAAGGTCTTCAACGGCCAAACACGAGTAATGAGTAGGCGTCTTGGAAAACGTGATAGGACTACTTTTGTTTTTGTAAGGCCTTTCGGGAGAATATTGGTTTGATTCATTGTTGTGAGGTATGGATGGATTATATCTGTCTACAGTTTTGTCAAATGTCTCATCATCTATTTCTCTAATTTCAACATTTTTATGTTTAAGTCGCATACCATCTTTTAACAATGCTTGATCTTTTCCATCTTTTGTAGCAAATCTTATGTAAACAATTCCTGTACGTCGACCGGTGTCATCATTAATAAATTTAATACCTGTGTTTTGAATAAAACTATGAAAGAAGCGACGTATTTCACCATAACCTCCAAAAAATGGTTGCAGTTGTACACAACAATTTTTTATAAAATCATTAGAGGATCGTTTCGCGGGCACTGAGCGATCAAGAACTTGTGGTCTCCCTAACATTCCTGGTTTGTGGGAACCTGAATCAAAATTATTTGGTCGTCCATCAATTTTACCTTGCTTATTGTTGTAAACTAATCGCGAATTATCAGGCATAGAAGGATTATTTATTAAACTTCGAGGATTTGGTCTGTTAATTCTGTTATCATTACCATTTCCTCCATGAACATTTCTATCAAATCGGGAGTTCATATTAGGCAGTGAATCGTTTTGGGTGACAAAATTGCTACCCGAAGACCATGAATCGTTACTTCTATTATTGTAGAAAAGATCGTTCTGTTTTGGAAAACCATTTCTGTTATTTAAGGGCAAAGAATTCGAAGCTAAGGGATTCATATTTCTGCGAGTATCTTCTAAGTTGGAAGGTATAAGTGTGTTCAAAAGGGCCTGAGCTTGTAATACAGGTGCTGGTTCGTTACGTACAGGGTCTTCCCATACACCTATTTTATTTTGTTCCCTTTGTAGATTGTTTAAACTCGAATTTGATGAAGAGCCAGTTTGATCTTCGGAATGCCTACGATCCTTACTACGATGATCACGTTCCTTCGAACGCTTTTCTCTGCTGTGACTTCTATCTCGTCGCCGACGATCACGACGATCTCTAGAACGAGAACGACTGCGATCACGACGACGCCTATCGCGACGATCACGATCTCGAGAGCGCTCCTTTCTTTCATGTGATCTTGATCGCGAGCGACGTCGAATTCTCTTATCATTTCCAAAATCGCCCTTTTTAAATTCCAAAGCACTAGCAGAAACTATTTGAGGTACTAACGATGGCAGTGGTTGAGTACTTGCCGCTGGAGTAGTTTGCATAAAAGCAGTTAAGGAAGGAGTTCGAGCAGCCTCAATAACTTTTTGCATTTCGGTTCGTGAACTAAGCATAAGCTTAATTTGTATTTCTTTAAGTTTCCCGCCATTAAGATTAAATGCTTGTCTGGCATCTTCGTCAGTACTGTAAAAAAATAAAAGCTTATTATTAATAATGAAGATTAATAGATGATTAGCAAAAAATAAACAATATTAGGATTCAAGTTTTCTTTTCAGATGACAAACGTGACTGAATTATGATTATCAAAAAATAAAAATTTGACTATACATTTTTTAATTCCTTCCAACTGAAATACTATGTAGTTTGCTTTAAATATTATGTATGTTGATCGATTATTGAGAAAATCAGATTTAAAATTTATTTGTTAAGATTTAAAAATGATTACTCTTTTTATTTTTTTGTTCCGACGTGAATGAAATCTCATTCAACTTTGATTTTTGCACGTTCCAGAAATTAGTGTTTCGCTAATTATAATGTATAAATACTTTAATATTATGTACAATTACTACGAAAGTCCTGAAAGCCGCGTTTTTGAATTCCTCCGATCAATCAGCGTTTTTAGGTGGCGAGGTAAGTACACACTCAACGAGCAATAAGTTCACACTTGTATAATAAAAATTATTGAAGAGCAGCCAAAAGTTCACTTACAAAATTACAAGGGTTGAAATTTGAAAGCATTTTCATTGCTACTTCGTCTTAACAAAACTTTATGCTCATTCACGGTTTGACAAAAGCTGCCCTTACAGATAGTCATGCTTTTTTTGCCAATGTAAAGGTAGGAACTAGGAAGAAAATGGTAACCAATCAAAATCTGAATGCTCTTAACAAGTGGCTTCTAAACTAAAATTCAATTATTTCCAAATTCAGTTATTAAGAGCCAGTTGTATTAAGCTCAAGTAAGAGTTAACCCATGGTTAGCATTCAATCAATCAGGGTGGCTCAAGACCGAGTCAACTCTGACTAAATTTTTATGCAACGAGTCCTTAGGTCAAAAAGAGCGCATACCTATGAGTGTTTGACGCTGCTATGTATAAACCAACCAAAAGCGAATTCAGGCAAAATTTATGAAAGAGGTAACGGGTGAAAACGTGTTGATTTTTTTTAAAAAGCTCTTTATGCCTTTCAAGTTGACAAATAAGACCTTTTACTCTTGTGGAGGGGGGGGGGAGAAGATATATTTTTCAAATGTTGATACCATAACTACTAGTTACCTCGTAACCCCCTCTTGTATCTGCACTCGAAGCAACTCTTTACCCTTAGGTACTCATAGCTTAAAGTAATCGTCGAATTAAAAGCGGATTATAGTTGAACGTTACGCTAAAGACGGTTACGGTTCGACGACTAAGTGCGTCGACTGCTAAGCCTATCTGATTCGAGCCCCGACAGAGTATGAACTTTATTCAGCAGCTAATGGTAAACCACGTAAGTAATCTGGCATAAAATGGTCACCAAACTCTTATTAAGATAAAATGATTGAAGAGAAATTGAAAGTAATCGTATTCTGCCGTTCGAAAGCTAATGGGGGTATATGCAAAATCATAGTATGACCATTTGCCTTTACAAAACAGGTGTAGAATGCAGATCCGCCGTTTAGCTTTAGGAATAAGATGAAATGCACATTTAACTATCCATTAACCGTATAAATTTAAATTTTATAATAAATTGTAAAGAAAGGTTTACACTTTCCACATTTAAACTTTTAGGTTAAATTACAGCGTGTCGTGTGTTTCTTGTGAGTGTGTTTTTTATTGATATTTGGCTAATTATGGTTGACGGAAAATTTATAGATCTGATACATTCGTATCCGTTCCTCTACGATGGTAGAGAAACCGATACTGTAATCAACCGATCGGGTGAAAATACGCGTGCGCGTTCTTCACGTTTCTATGTTGATGTGAATGACAAGTCATTTGCTATGTTTTGTACGTTATGTCTTGTATGTCCGCTACGTACGTTACTTGGATGTGAATGACGCTTTACTAAGATAGAAACTTTATCTTGTAAGTTATGACTAGAGTACGGATTTCTAGCAAATTTGCTATACATAAATATTGATAGCAGAAGTGTAATTGTTATAAATGTTCACGAATTTGTTAAAAATAAGACATTTTACGCTATTTTTTTGTGCTTATATGCTTATTTTGATACTTTAATGCTTAGATTTATTTTTAAGTTTTTTTTAAGTTTTTATGTGCTTATTTTAGCACATTTCGATAAATTTAAAAAAAATAGCAATATAATATTGTAGTACATAAATACTCACATTTATTTATATTTTGGTTTTTCTGAATTTAATATTTAGTAGACTATTTATACAGGGTGTCCCCGTGACCATGGAGAACCTTTGAGGTGATGATAAAGAACACTTTTATAAGACAAATTTTCAAATAAATTTTTTTTTAGACTTAATGGATTAGACCTTTTTTAAAGACCATTACTTATCTACGATTTAGTTTATATCCTCTTTTCGTCTAGAATAAACGGTTTTCGAGTTATAAATTACATTAACGGAAAAAATGTTAAAAAAATTCTGATTTTATTTTTTTTACTTTTCTTGCAAACTCCGTATCTCTTAAACGAAACGTCTTAGAAAAAAACTAATGGTCCAAACCGGATAGAGAATTTAACGGGCTTTTGACAATTTGACTTTGGTCAAATATTTCTTTTTGGGAAACCAACCGTTTTCACAAAAATTCTGAAAATATCAACTAGTTTGAAAACTTAATGATATTTGATAATTATACTTAAGAGGGTTATACACCTAACTTTTAACGAATATTCATTTAACTTTTTTACTAATGCATAGAATCTAATACGGTTTAAAGTAAATGATTCGAAAAAAAAATCTAGTTTCATGGAAAGCCATTAACAAATTTTTCTTTAAAAATTTTCATTTTTATTTTTTTAATTTAACATTCTAATAACCTGCAAATGACTTTCCATGAATATACAAACTATTAAAATTCAATTTTTTTTAAATATCTTTATATATTAAGAAATAAACCTTATATATTTGCATAATAAGAAAGCGCATTAAAATCTTTATATGATAGTGCCCTCTCGCACCATGAACGCTATTTGATAAAGATGCATATTTATTGTATTATTTAATTAGTTTCCACTGATTGCGCAGAGGGAAATAGTGACAATCGGTAAAATTTATTCTAGTGAATTGTACATATACAGCCGTCTTAATAGGAGGTATAACGAAAACATTGGTGTTCTTGAAAATGCTTCGCATAACTTTTTCTTTTATATAAAAAAATGTTGAAAATTTTAACACATTTATAGTTTGATAGTTGTTTAACGCCGAGTATCCGACGTTTATAATAATTAAAAAGTGTTGATTATCTTTAATTAATTCATAATGCCAAGAGTTAAGCCCACAGTTAACGAGGGGATAAAAAATCATCCAAAATTTAAATATGAAAACAACTGATTGATTTGCAAGCATGCTTATAGATGCAGACCTTATCCGCCTTCACAAGCAAAAATAGAAGGCCTATAAAATGTATGCTGAACAAAAATCAGAAGATAATTACAAAAATTACGCTTTCCTAAGAAGCAACTTTAAGGCTCTCCACTCCCTAGCTTACAGAATGCATTTGATTGATGTCTAGGATGGTCTGAAGTTTAATCAGAGGTTGCTTTGGTCTTACGTGGACGAGAGGCGGAAAACTGCGGGAATGCCACCGGTAATGAGCTATAAGAACGAGGTTTCATCCGACCCGGAAGTAATAATAGAGTTTTTTCGTTCCCTTTTTGCCTGTTTACACGAAACACGAGTCAACGGAACTGCCAGAGTGCAATTGCGTTAATAGTGGGTACACTGTGGGTCTAGCTGATATCGATGAGGATAGCGTTGTCGATGCTATACGGGAAGCAAAATCCGGATGTGGTCCTGATGGGCTTCATACCGACTTTATAAAAAGATTCAGTACGCAGTTGGCAGCACCTCTCACTTTACTATTTAACAATTCTTTGCAATCGGAAGTTTTTCCGTCAATATGGAAGCTTTCCAGTATTACTCCAATACCAAAAAAGGGAAGGCGCGACGATGTTTCAAATTATCGTGGAATCTCAATTTTATCAGTTTTCCCAAAGATCTTTGAGAGCATTGTGGCGAAGTATCTGAGATTTAAAATGTCTTCTCTTGTGTCGGATGCGCAGCATGGTTTTATGTCTAAGAGATCAACAGTAACAAATTTGCTTTGTTTCGTTAATTATACAGTTAATGCCATAGAATCCGGTAGTCAAGTGGATGTTGTCTACACTGATTTCAGCAAGGCGTTTGATTCGGTTCAACATGACATTTTGTTGACTAAACTAGTGAGTACCGGCTTTTCCACGCCGCTGGTAAATTGGCTCTCTTCCTATCTTACAAACAGAACTCAATTTGTAAAGATCGATGGGGTGCGTTCGAGATTGATAGATGTTCTGTCGGGAGTGCCTCAAGGTAGCCATATTGGTCCATTGCTTTTTCTTATTTTCGTGAATGACATCACATATGTAATCAAGTTTTGTCGTTTTCTCTTATTTGCGGATGACTTGAAATTATTTCTAAAGTTTAACGCTTGTTTTGAGACAAATTTAATCCAACTGGATATTGACGCAATTAATACTTAGTGTCAGCAGAATAAGCTGTTTCTAAATGAAAAAAAGTGTAGAGTCATGATATTTCATCGAAAGCGTATTCCATACTGTGCGGACTATAAGATCAATGGTTGCGGTATTGAGAGGGTGTTTGAGTTCATCGATCTTGGTGTTGCATTCGTGCCTTCATTGGAATTCAAGCGCCATATTGATCTCACAATTATGAAGGCTAACAGAATGTTGGGATTTATTATGCGAATATGTAGGGAGTTTGACGACCAAACAGCTCTGACTCGTCTCTTTACAGCCTACGTGAGATCGACTCTGGAGTATGCTTCACAGCTATGGAGTCCGTACTATGATATTCACAAAATGCGTATTGAACGGATCCAGGAGCGCTTTGTGAGATACATGATGAGACATAGTCCAGTATACGAGTATGAGTCGATATGTAACGCTGTCGGCTTGCAGCCACTCGCTACGAGGCGAGATAGGGCTCGCGTCTTGTTTGCCACTCGATTGCTTTATGGAGAAATATATTGTCCTCAGATTCTTAATTGTTTCCAGCTGGGTGTGCCCTCAAAGAACCTCAGAGAAAATAGACTTTTTTTATGAATTTTGGCATCAAACATCTTATGGTGCGAATGAGCCGGTCAATGCAATGATGAGTATGTTGAGCTTGGTGAAATGTTTCGATTTTCACTACTCCGCTATTGGGCTGGCGAATCTGACCAAGGGTTTGTTTTGAATTTGGTAAAATTACTCTGTTTTGTTAAGATTTATTGTAAAAAAATGTTTCACTTTGATCTTTAATTATTCATATATATTTCTTTTCAGTATATTCAATATGTATTAGTACACCATTAAGGTAAACCTGTAGTGTTTTAAGTAAATAAATAAATAAATAGATAAGTTGTCATCTATATATTTTGAAAATTTTCTTGATAAACAGTGAAAATATTAAATTTCTTCGTCTAATTAAAATTTTCCTATAGTTTTATAGTCATTTACGATTTTATTCAGAATTCTCATATTTTTAATAATATTGTTTATTTAGAAGTAAGTGTACTATATATTTTTTGAATATTTACGTACATATTAATTATATATTCGAATTTACACAATAATAAATAATTAATATTAATAATTGCAAGTTATAGAAACTCTGAAAATTAAACATTTTGTCAAGTTTCTTTTTGTTCACAAGTTCTTGACATTTTTATTCTATTGCGTTACTTTGTATTACTACTATTTGTTACTTTTTATTGTGTTACTTTACAAATAAATTTTATTTAAAAATGTTTTAAATGCTTATTAATTATTATATTAAAGTTTAATGCATATTTTTATGTATAATATATATTATGACAATTTTTTGTGTTATTTTCTCGATTTTTTATGCTTAAAAGTCCGTACTCTAGTTATGACAATGATCATAGATTCTTATACAAATTATTACGGGCTCAAACTTTGTAGTGTTCCATCGCCGAGAGGTACATCTCATTATTACCAGTAGATGCAAAAGTTCTGAGCTAGATTATGGCTATACCCTCCATTAACGAAACCCATAATAGCATTTCAAAGTATTTTGTAAACATAAAAATGGGTAACAAATTATTGAAAACCAAGCAGTATTAATTCTGTAAATTAACTTGCAGTTATTATTTTAATAAGCAGTTAAGGTTAAACAACGATTAACCAATACATGCATGCATTTCAATGGTTGAATCGCTTATACTTTATACATACATTTGATATAATATATTCATTTGGCTAATAGAAATTAATAAATTGCAGACAACTTACCCGGCACTAATTAACCAGTTAAAAGTTTTAGTTAACCACTAAAATTAATAAAATGTAGGAAAAATAAAAATTTAGCAACGTAATTGCATGAGGTATTGCAGGTAATAATTAGAAAATCAATTAAAAAAATGAATGTTTAAATGGGGTAACAGGGGTAAAACAAACAAATTATTAATTTATATCGAGTCAACATCCAACACATTAATTGAAAAAATTAATTCTTTAAATTAGGCATATAAAAATACCATTGTCAAGGATCTTTTTTAAATTTTTGAGATTGCATTTTTTTTAGGGTTTAGAATAGGGTTTTTTTTTCGGATAAGACGTGAACTGGTTCTATCAGCTAATTTTTATATTGATACTAATAATATTGAACGACCAGAGAATACAAATGCATATCTTAGAATAATTAAGTTTAAAAACCCTATTCATCTATCAGTTTTCGCTGGCGGCTTTCCATATGTGGTAGGTGTAGATTATTAGAAATATGATCGGATACAATCGAATGTTAGTTAAATTAAGATTATATAATGTTGATTTTAATTTTAAACTTTCTTCTTTCTTAAATGCATTATAATCTACTTTCAGGCTTTAGTTTTTTCCTTACATGTTTTTACGTAGTATGTACTTACTTATTTTCTTCAATACTTATTTAATGATTTTTACTTTAAGATTTGACGGAAGTCTACATTTTGCTCTATTAAAGTAAAATCTTGATACCTTCCATAATTGACGTAAAAATTCTTTTAATTTTTAGATGCTTTCTTTTATCAAGTTAGGTTACTTACATTTACTTGTACGATTACTTACAGGGTTCCCATGTACGAGAAAGAAAACTCAAAAACTACTTTTTGTACATAATATGCTTCAACGATATTTTGAACACTTGCATTTAAGAAATGCTTAACTTGCTCAAATGATACTAATGAAAAAAAATAACTACTGAAATTTATTTCGTTTAAACATACCTGAAAGCTATAAAAGCGTCTCCCAATTCTCCTCCAACGATGTGAACACCTCCTTCTGGGATTGAAAGGCCGGTGAAAAATTGACGAATGTCAAGAGCATTAGCTGACCAGGGAAGATTTTGCAGTCGTATTATGACACTCATTCTTAGCGATTTTTAATCTAGAAATGTAGATAAATTCGTTCTCAAAAATATTCATAAAACAATTCGATCAAATATGTAATAATTGCGATATCGACGATGAATTTTTATTTATGTTCTTATTGAAAATAGATAACTTTTTCTTAATATATTATTTAATTATGTGCTATGGTATATCTATTATAGACTGATATACTATAATAGTACTTATCTATATTTATATATTATCTACATAATATATTAATTGTAGGTTGGTATTTATATTTTATGTGTAATATGCAAGATTGTCCAAATTTTTCATTACCTGTTTTATGGAAACAACCACTCGATTATTACAAGGTTTACATGATAGGAAAGCAAGTATAATAATAGTACCTTGTGCAAACCTGACTATAAATCTATTTATTTTATACTTTTTTCTTTACACGACCGAAAATTGAAGTCCAATAAATAAGTTAGATGTCAATTTGACATCTAATTCAGCTGTGATTGGTTGTATATAAATAAATCTACCAATAAGAGGTAATAACTCCCTAGGCAACAATGAGCTACTTCTTCTCAATTTCTGTGATCGAAAAACCGACTTTTCCTCAAAACATTTATTTATTAGTTGTAAGCTACCGTATAAGTTATGACTTATGACATAAGTATTCTTCTGATATGTTAAATAAAAATTGGAAGTATAATTATTTAGTTTAATGCTATAATTAGTATGTACAGTCGAATTTTTTTTAATTCGCGTATGACTTATCGAAAAAATTGTATGAATCAAAACTTGCAAAACGTATGTCTTAGGGTTCTTTATATCAAACGAGATGTCATAATCTTTGACGAGATTATATGTCAAAAATCAAACGAGATGACAGTTAAAATCGACGTACGTTTAATTCATTTTCATTACAAAGTTACGGCGACGTATTCTTTTTTTCTATCTCTTTTCTAATAGTTACTTTTTTCTAAATATGAGAAAAATAACCAAATGTTATACGTTAAATCTCACTGCATTTGGAGATTAGTCATACGCGAGTTAAAAAAAATTCGACTATATCAACAATTCTTCGGTTTTATCAGAAAGCAAATCATACAAAATTGAATAAAAAATTATTTTACCTCTTAAGAATTCGAACGCATACAGTTTAAAAATCGTTTATATAGTTGCTGCTTATACAATGTGGTATATGGCCATTACAAAGACTTTTGAAAGGCGCTTGAAAATTGGAGTGCCGCCGAGCAATGCTATTTTCTTCCGCTATTGACACAATAAAGTATTTCTATCTTAATATTTGACCAAATACAGATCATGAAGAATCCTAATTTCCATCATTGCATAATATTATGCTAAATCGTGTCTTTTGATTCTTTCGACAAAACTACAATACTTCGTTATGATATATTTTACAACTATAATAAACTAGCTGGATACCCGGCTTGGCTCGAGACAGTTTTGTTACAATGGTAGATTTTCAAGCTAAATTAAAAAGTGTGAAATTGCGATCAGGACTTTAGTTTGCTTAGTACACAATTCAATTGACGTATCAGTCTTGACCCATGATTGATGAAAATGAAATGACAATTTTGAAATTCCGTAGGCTGTATATTACCGATTGCCTAATTTTTCTTTTTCAGTAACGTGCATGTAAAATTTCAAAATATTCAATGCATTAGTTTCTGTTTGACAGCCAATTAACTAATGCCAAGATTGTAATTTTGTTTTTAAAAATAAGTTTAAAAAATTAAATAAAGTGTAGCGGAGTGATGAAGATATTGCAGATAGTCTTCGGCGAAGAATCAATGTCGAAAAGAATAGTTTACGAGTTGTACAAATGTTTTATAGAAGGCCGTGAAGACATGGAAGATTATGCCAGGTCTGGACGCCCAAGCACATCTATCAATCATGAAAACCGTGCAAAAGTAAAAGAAACTCTTTTTTCAAATCAACTAATTACTGTTAAAGAGCTCACAGAAGTTTATATCTCGTTTGAGTCATGCGAAGTAATTTTAACCCATAATTTGGGTATGAAGAGTGGCAGCTAAACTTATTTCCACGTAACAGGTGACGAAACATGGGAGTATGACTACGACGTTAAAACAAAGGTCCACTTCACAATGAAAACTGTCCCAGAATTCAAACCAAAAAGAGTCCGACAAGTTCGATCGTATGTGAATCTCTTCATTGTTTTTTTTTATTACAAGAGCATAGTGTATCTGTAATTTTTGTCAAGCCGTCGTACGAGACCAGAATTATATGTTAACAACTCCTTGATTTTGCATCACGATAATACACCAGCTCATGCTTCACTGTTTATTCGTTCATTTTTGACCAAAAACATGACCACGGTGCTGCAACAGCCTCCTTATTCATCCTATTTAGCTCCTCGTGACTACTTTCTCTTTCCGAAAATCAAAAGGACATTGAAAGAACAACGTTTTGACACCATCGAGGTCATAAAGCAAAAAATCGAAGGAATAGCTCAACATTTCGGAAACCGACTGCGTGAGAAATGGAAAATAATGGAAAAGACGTTGTCATAAGTGCATTATATCCGCAGGAGACTACCTTAATATTTTTTTAAATAAACACTAATTGTCGTTCTTTTTGATCAAACCTCGTAGTGATTAACTCATATTTTCAAAATTCTTTTTAGAGTTATAGAAAATACTTCCTTGGTTTGGAACCAACGTTAAGCAGTAGGTTCCTTATGTATGTGGTGATAACACTTGGTAGGCACATTATATGTTTAGGAGAGAAAGTCGTTAACGCATTTCAACCAAATAAAAATGCAACAAAAGCAAATATTTTCATAAGTCAACAATAAAAACAACTGCATAATGTGGTAAATTTACGATCAATGCCTTATTCAGATAAATCTAAGGACGGATGCAAAACTAAATTTTGAAAAATATATCTAAATCCTTATCAAGATAATATATTTATTTACATCCCTATCAGAGCAAAAATAAAAGATCTTATTTGTCATCTAGAAAGACGTAAGAAACAAATAAAAGAAAAAGCTATGATTTCGCCCCATTCACCACCCCAAAAACGAACTTTCTTTGGATAAGTCAAGGAAAAAATATGTTTTCTTCTCGTACAAAGATAGAACGAAGCAAGTTCGCTCGAACTCGAAATTACCCTTTAGAGAGCTACATACTTTCTGAAGTTGTGAGTGTTCCATTATTTTCTATTACCAATATATGGTAAATTACAAAAACGCAGAAGACGTTAAAATTAAATTTAGCTTATGAACAACGAATAGTGAAGCACCGATCCTAATCCCTTCGTGAGGCATAACAGTTGCTATATTGTAAGTAGAATACAAAGCTCATCCACAAATTTAAAAATATTCTTATTAAATTACAAATATAAACGCGAAAATTAGTAAATCATTAAAAAATTCAGGTAAAAAGGTCAAATACGAAATGCGATTAAGTAAATATTGTAAATAAAACAAAACTAAATTTGTTATACCAAGGTTCGTTTTGATTTGGCTAAAAATACTCATGCTGAATTTGAAAAAATCAACGACAATGATTCGGAAGGATAAATATCAGAAACTTATTAAGTTCTTTTCCAAAATTACCTGTATTTTCGTTACGCTTCAATCCTTTATCTATGAAATATATGAATTATCGAGTACTAACCCTGTTAAAAATATAGAAAGCTCAAAATACTGGAACCCGTAAATAGAAATAAACCTTTGTCCAATGCTAAGAAATTTTTTAATTTCGAGCTCTTCCAGAAAAGTTAGCATACGAGCCTTACTCGTTAGGCCTAATGCACAAGTTAGGTCCCAAAATTATAGAGATCAATAATAAGGCAAAAAATTATCGCATTGTTGATAGCGGAATTTACCAACTTAATTACAGCCTGTGTGAAGCGATTTACATTGGGTAAAGCGGAAGGTCGATTCGTATGCGGAACTTTTGACGGATATAGCCAACACTAGAAATACTACGGGGCTTTCGTCGCATTGTTTAAACACAAGTTATGATTTGGACAACAAAAATATCGCATTCAGCATGTGAAGGTCGTATGCTAATTTTACTGAACGGGCTCGAAATTAAGAAGACGTTAATAAAAGGAAAACAACAGCTTATCACTGTTGGTCCAGATTACTCAACAGTGAACATAATTATGATATTTTCCTATACGCATTCCAACATTTTCAGCCTTTTGTATTTTTAACATGGTTGGCACTCGATAATATGTGATGATGTTAACTGTTGCATTCCTAAAAGGCAACTGCGGCCAGTTCCGCCTATTAAAATAAGTGCTATAATTATATTGTTAACAGAATGGTATCTAACAAATACAACAATTTTGGTGGCATATCTATAACAACCTGCGGGGACATTTAACGTCCCCACTCACTTTTTTCTCTCGGTGTATTCAAGTGTTCATTCTCTTGGCTTACTTTTGTATTATGATCATATATTTTATTTGTACATTTAAAGTTAAAAGTCCTCATACGTGATATCCTTCCATGAGAACGATTTAAAAGATTGGTCGTACCAAAGACAGTTTAGGAATAAAACTACGTGCATGATGTTATTTCTTTAAAAAGAATTATAGATTTAAAATTGTGCCCTTGTCGAGTGATTGGCTAAAACTGCATTGGTGACATTTGAATTGAATTGGCCAACTAAGTAGGTACTATTAATTTACTATTAATACTAGGTAATTTATTCTGATGTATTGATTGTGCATCCATTATGTAAAAAATACACAATTTTAAATTCTCTTCCGAGCACCTTATCTTTAAAGATAACAAGATAATCTGCTAATTGAATAATCACTAAACAAATACAAAATAGATAGTAAACTAGAAAATGCCAGATGTTCATGGAGAATAAAAAAAATCTACCAAAGAAGTTCTCCACAGAGCAATAAGTGCAATCACACTGAAAAACTCATAACAGTTTTGTACAACAAAAATGATCGATAACTATTCAACTGGTTATCAAATGCTAGTAAAAAAATGAAAAATACATCCTGGCTACAGTACTGATATCTAATATATCCATAGTTATTATACAACCATTACAAAAATGTTTGTGAAAAATAAACTTATCGAATTAATGATTTATGCATAATTCAATATGTGCGGTACACTCAATATAAATCTTAAATAAACTATAATAATACAGCAGCTAAGTCTTCGATTAAAATTATTATAAAAAATATAATCCGAGAGCAGTACAGAGCATCGCTATGATAGACATAGTAAGAAACGAGGATATAAGAAAGAACTTGCAACTACAGTCAACACAAGAATTAAAAAAAATTCATTGTTTATGTTCTTTTTCTAACACAAGAATACATAGAAAAGAAACAACTGAGATGGTTGGGACATTTGCAAAGAATGAATGAAGACCGCCCGACTAAGAAAATATGGAAAGCTAAAGAAGAACGTAGAAGAAAGGTAGACTACAGAAAACATGGGATAGCATCATCGAAAAAATAATCAACAATAGAGGAACTACAATGCAAAAGGCAGAACAAATGGTTAAAGACAGAAAATAGTGGTACATTATATGAAATACGTGGACAAGACAGTGAATTAAAAGACTACACATAGGTAAAAGGACCTATGATTATATATATAAATATAATCAATAAAAAGTATACTATGTCAACAAGTTGTGTAACTTTTTATATAAGAAAAGAAAAAAAAAGAAAAACTTTATCGATTCCATAAATTTACATTGAGTTGACGTACATTATCCTTTTTAATGCAAAATAATGTAAACAATATTAATTAACAAAGCACTTCGTAAGAATGTACATTTTATTTAAATTGGAAAATGAGTTATAAAATAGTATGAAGTTACGAGAGCGCAAACGGTTTAAATTAAATTTCTTAAATTGCATTATTTGTTATTTTATAGTAATTGCTTTCACTAAATTGTGCCACTGTCTAAAAAATTACATAAATAACAATATTTCTTTACTTAAAAAATTATCATTATTATACTATAGTCTAGAAATACACCCAATTACCGTAAAAATTAATAATAAAAAATCTTTTGTTATAGGTATTTAAAATTGAATAGATTGTTTATTTATGCCAAATTTATCGATCTCCAGTTAAAACTAACCAAATCAAAAAAATAATTGTTTCTATTCTTTCGTTAATTTTAACCGATGATTTATAAACTGGGCGTTATAGAAATTAAAAAAAAAGACATTTTAAAAACATTAGAATATTAATCATTAAAAAATATAGTGTCCTGTAAATAGTGGGAATCTTTCAAATTTGGATAGGTAAGTATTCAACGTCAGAAGTTGGAGATAAATATTTACTCCAATGTATTTACATTAAGATGTACGCTTTTGAAGTTAAGTGTCGAAAATCAATTTTTTTGCTCTATGCGAGACAACGTATTAAGTGAAACAAAGCTTTGTAAGCTTTGTAATTTTCCTCATAATTTTATAAAATAAGTTAATTATTTATATTATACGGGTATAATTCCTTTAATTTTTGATCTAATTGCTTCTTTTTCGCAGACAGTATTGCTTCAACGTTCGGTAATGTATTTCCAAAGTACTTTTTAAATTTTGAATAATCAGCTTGATTTTGCTTTACCCTATAAGGTAAGATAAAATATAATGATGGTTGGGAAAATGTAAAATATCAACAAAACATCAAAATTCAAACGTGTTTATTAGAAAACAGAGATCCGTCACGAAACCCATCCCAAGAATTTAACTTTTTCCTATCGACTATTGGAAAGAGGACAACTTTCTGAGCATATTAGAACAAAAATTTTTGCGGATTATGCATTAGTTGTCGAAAAAATCGAATTTAAAAATATAAAATTTACATGTATTTTAGATATATATTTTAACATTGATCTACGATAGGCCGTGGTTGAGTTAGTCAAAAAAAACAGACCCCCGGTCCTGTTTTTTTGTCTAACACAACAATTTTAAAAATATCCTTTTAGAATGACAATTCTTGGGATGAGTAAAGTGACAGTAACCGAAATAATAATAATAATAAATAACAACCTATTTGTTACTTCATTTAAATTTTATTTTCATTTTAAAGAACCACGAGTTCGGTCAAAATTTCACTTATTTCATGTCTGGGTATTTTCAAACGGATACCCGTTTTTGGATAAACGAAGAAATCACTAAGATATCTATAAATTCTTATAAACTTAATCTAAGTAGCAATTTCCTCTTTGCCAATTAACACTGCACTATTTTTAGAAGTTTTTCGCACCTTTTTGAAAATCATTTTACTTTATCTCGATCTGAGATCTGATTTGCAACATAAAACGCTCTTATAGTATTCTTAATATAATATTAAAAACAATGTGCTACTAAGGTAAATAACAGATAAATCACATTTAATTTACGTCCTGTAATAAAGCTCCTCTATTTTAACTTGTAAAATGTTAGAGAAAGTGTCCATACTAACATGTGAAAATTATATCAGACGTAAATGAAAAAAACAACTCATAAGAGAAACGAATAACTTCAACAATTAAAAACACTGATTGTACATTAGTGCAACCAGTTGCGTCGATAATTACACGTTTCACTTTGTCCCGCTATTTCACTTTACCCACCTCTCCCTACACTTCTCTGTAAAATTTCAGATTTATTTTTACTAGACGAATTTTTAAAATAAAAACTAATTTCAAAGATTAGTAAGATACTCTCTTGTCATTTAATAATATTCAGTAGATATTTAAATTTATAGGATTCTTAATAAATATTGTAATGTTTAAAAGTTTTGGTTACTAACCTTACTTAAAACAGAAACTATTGGGTTTTGTTTACATAGATCAGATTTCTTAACATATTGAATGTACGCTGAAATTATCGCAATTTGACGAAGATCAGCATTTTCGTTCAACTATTTACCTGTGGAAATATTTTTCAATAAAATAAAACCCTTAGGAACTACAGCTTTCTTTAAATTCAAACCATGAGACAGATAAGTTTTTTCCTTGATCTACTTAGATTCAAACTCTACCAACCCCTAACGACATGTATGTAAAACTATCAAATTTGAATAAAATTCAATAACATTTTAGCTCAAAAATAACTCAAAATCATCACTAAAAGTTGTAGCATTTATTAGGTGTTGGAAAAACGCGTTTAACTTCCATATTTTACTAAAACTAGAAAAGGTAACTTACCTCTTAATGGCGGTAGTTCGATTACTGGCTGTTAAGTTATCGATAAAGTGGTTTGGATTTCATATTAAGCTGCAAATCCCATTATGTGCATGAATGTATGGTCAGCAAATAACAAGTTTACTCATTAAGTAAACGGTTAAAATATTTCGAGTCTATTTAATTTTAGTCTGCAGAAAAGGGCGCCTCGAATGGAAAATTAAATTTATTTAAACTTTTACAATCTAGAATTCAAAGTGTTTAAAAACACCACTGGAAGCTATTTTAGCCACTTGAACAAAATGTTATAAAAATTTTTCTGTGTAAATTATCTATTTATCTGCTACATTCATCACAGAAATTTTAAGTTAATTTTACCAGTGTGAACGCGAATAAATTTTCACCAATCACATTTCGAAGTTATTAGTTTACACATCTTTAGTTCTGGATTCTTGAAACAAGCGATATTTTATTGTCAAGATATTTCGGAAGTGTTGAAAAAACTTAGTATAATTACATACATAATAATTATGGTAAAGATATTTCTAAATAAATATAAAATTTTAATGTTTATTCTAGATTTCTAATTTTTGTTAAAAAAAATAATTATTTTAACGTATTCTGGTTCTGCACTAATATTACTTCAATATTCAATACATATTACGAATTGAACTATAAAAATACCTTAGGTATGTAATGCTATGAAAATTATATGCAGCTAGCTGATTTTGCTCTGTAGCAGATGAAGGCGAAAAAATGTAATGCTTTACTCCTAAAAATTATTATTGGACAGTTCTGCCGAATTTAAAAAGCGAAATTGTGTACAGTACAGTAGTATCCATCAATACGAATACTATTGTTTTCAGAGCTTGGAGCGTCGCAATGAAGAATTAAAACTGCAGTAGAAATAACATAAAAATGTCGAGAGAAATTATCAATAAAGACTTCATTCAGTGCCTTTTAGTATATCATATTCATATAGAACCAGCTGAGAATTTTACAAAAAGACCATAGATTTATCGACTAGAAAATATTTGAACTCCTTTTTACCTCAGAAATTATCGTGGAAAACTTCCAAATACCACCAGCTTCGGAAACTGTCACTTCTCATAACAATTAGTAACGACAGCGGAGTAGTATCTCAGGTTAAAATAACCAAGCTAATAATTACTTCCAGACATGTCGAATCTTACGAGACAGAAAATTTGTATGATTCTCGAGGCAAAGTAAACGTGAATAGATCAGGAGATATCTGACCGCAAATCCTATTAATTAATATTACTGGCGAGGTTTAGAAACATTTAATTGCAAATAATATGTTCTCTTGTCGAGAAAATTGAACTTCGAAATAGATGCAACAGATATCGAGTATTCCCATTGTGTGGTGACCAATGAATAGAACGAAATGTTTTACGATAATTCCAATTTTGCGTTAAAAACACGTCCATGTAGCTACATTTTAGTATCGAATACCGTAATTTGGAATGGCAATTCAATTTTATCGTGAAACTATTATTATAACACTAAATTTGTTTGAATCAGACTCACAAGGGAATTATAATGTGACCTCCGCATTATTGTAATTTTTGCCACTTATTGTGCTGAAAGTTCAGCCCTTCAATAACAACTCCTCAAAGCCGTAGAGCCAGATGGCCAGAAATTTTCGAGAAAATCGATTTTGAAATATTGTCGAAGGAGTTTGAAGACAAGATGTGAAACAATTAGCAATATGTTTCGTAGCGAAGGTAAGAACGAGTTAGACTAGGAACCAGTGGGTTCACGGTTCTATTCCCACCTTCGCTAGTTTAAAAAAAATTTTTTTTTTCTGCAGTGAGTATTCTCACGTCATTTAATTAAAACACGTCATATCATCTGGTGGAGATAATTTATCTAATATTTGTTTATAATTTATCATTTGATTTAATTTATTTATTTTATGATTGGTAGAAATAGCAAACATGATGTGGCTAATAAAGCCATGCAACTGACCAGATTTTAATAAGAATTAAAAATTAATAAACCAACATATCTTAAAACCGCATATTTTTATCCTAAAACACATTTTCAACAGTTTAGTTTTTATCCAGCGTAGTTACTGAAAAGTTAACATGTCTGATATCTTTCTTTAGGCATCTTTCATGCGTAATTTGGCGATTTCACTGCACAGACTATCTTCGACGGTGTCTTCAGCCCTCGTCAGGCAAATTAACGGTTATAATATCAGACATAACTTTTCAGTAACTACAAGTATAAATTTAATCAATTTTACAATAATTAAATGACGTGTGAATACGCACTGTAAAAAAACTAGCGAAGGTGGGAATAAAACCGTGAACCCACTGGTTCCTAGTCTAACTCGTTCTTACCTGCGCTACGAAACTTATTGCTATTTGTTTTACATCTTGTCTTCAAACTCCTTCGACAATATTAGAGAAAGTTTTTTTCTAAAATTTTCCGTCGGAATGGGGCTGTTTTTAGAATTACAACGCGAAAACTACCAATACGCGTTTCCGAAGATTGCCAAAGAGCGTCCAACAACAGAAATATCCAATATGGCTAACACGAGGGTTATAATTGGAGGGCCAAACTTTCAGCACAATAAGTGGCAAAAATTACATAAATGCGGAGGTCATCTAATTCCCTTGTCAGGTTAATTCTTTCTAAATTATTTGTAAAAAAATTAATTTTTATAAGTCACAAAAATTAAAGCTTTTAGGCCTCTTTTCTTTCCCACTTATTTTTACTATTATAGACACAGATGACTCTTCGACAGCTCTTCTATTTATTATTAAAAGCAGTTGGGCTTCAATGACTTAGTCGTTATCGTATATTTTTGATCGATTTTTCTCTAATAACTCAAAAACTGTGAAAGAATATCAAAAATTTCGAACAGACCATAAATATGCAATGCAAAAATCCGAATATCCTAAACGCATTTTAAGATCTTGCCATTGTGTTCGTGTTATTAGAGAAAACTTATACTATATGTAGCAATTGAAAAAAAATTAAGTTTCAAGCTCAATACTCCTACTTGTTAGTTTAAATTAAACTATAAGTAGGTGATATGAGAAGTTGAGGTATGTATATTTTATAAGTTATGGAATAAATGCTGAATAAACATAATAAATGCTTATTTAAGCAAAAAATTGAAAATCCA
Organism: Cantharis rustica; assembly: GCA_911387805.1. Taxonomy (NCBI): domain Eukaryota; kingdom Metazoa; phylum Arthropoda; class Insecta; order Coleoptera; family Cantharidae; genus Cantharis; species Cantharis rustica. Next base: position 95,661,739 of record OU426877.1, read on the forward strand.
AGAGAACCACACAGCACCACACTGAAAAAAATAATTCATCAAAATGAAAAAAATTAATATTTCAGCACCGATAAACAAACTTCATTATCTTGTTGAACAAATTCATGAATATAACGAATTTTGTTCTCGGCGCAAAAGTAATGTTTTTTTAAATGATAGACCATTTTTTTCAGTGCATGCAAGGCAAAAATTTAAAACATTGCAAATAGCACCTTAGTTCTAAAAAAAGTAAGTAAAGTTCTAAAAAAAAATGTTACTGTTCGACGCAAAACATGGTATACTCAACGAGTGGGAAGGACTTTTGCTGATCGAGTACCAAAGTTTTATATCCGGTTTCATAAAACTTTTAACGCGATGTTAAATTTAAGTAAGCAATATATACCAATCAGCTCAACCATGAATCAGAAATTTTAAATATAACCTGCACTTTAAGACAACATGAAGTAATAATAATTCATAAATAAATAATAAATACTAGTAACATTTTTTGATACATAGTTGAACGGAATATGTTAGTTATAACGGCTATTTAAGTGTTATACAACCAAACCGAGATCAGTAAACTTCTCCCACGAGTTGTGTACAACGTTTTATGCAATTTTATAAAGCAATCCAAAATCGATGTAAAAAAACTTAATCAAGAAAAAAATTAAATTGTAATAGTTGATTTATAAACACAGAAAACTTGTTACCTTTTTTATTATTTGCAGAATTGCAATAGAAGAATAAATGAGCTGGAAATATTACCTACCTGGACCTATTACACTCCTCTACGAAAATATTTGTGTAATAGATTCGTTCTCGAGCTGTTGCAAAAGTATTTAATACGTAAAACAATAAACAAATACAAATTAAATTTTTAGAATAAAAAAGTGAATAAATTATACTACAAATTATGAAATCTGTTATAAAAGTCAATACTAATGCTTTCGTACCAACTTGAGAACGACCGCAAACATAAAACCAACTTCTGGGTCACAAAAGATATTACAATGTACCCCAGTCGTTAGGATGTAATGTTTCCTCTAAATAAAAGAAAAATGTATCCAATCGCCTTGGATACACGCCGTTTGGTTATACAGCTTGGTATGTATAAGTATTTGGTTAAAAATTAGTTATGTGTGGTAGCTATATGGCACATGAGCTACGTCACACTAATAAGTAGTAATATAAAAACTTATTTGACAACGTGAGCATGAGACCAACTTTTGATGGTCGAAAAATAGTTGGGTCTTTTCAGACAAAAGTAGAAAAAGAATTGTTTAACATACTTGAAAGAGTAAGGTGCTATTTCAAAGGTGAGATGGAAAAATTTAAATATTTGCAAATTTTAAACGTATTTTCTAAAAAGTCGAAAATTTCCATCAATTTGAATACAATCAAGTTTTTTTTGGCAATTCAAATAAACAATAACAATCTTTAAGGAATACCCAGTTAGCTATATTATCAAGTTAAAAATAATTGTATATCAAGTTCTGTATTGGACTGACAAGTGTTGTTAGTACAGCAGTAACCTATTTTCAAAATAAAAATTGATTATCTAAATATAATACCATTGTTTTTCCAGGTACATATTAAGAAAAATACAAAAAATACTTTTGTAGTGATGAATCTTGATGTTATTTTATATTTTTTTAAAATTATTCTCGAACTACCAACTCAAACAATGCAGAATATGATGCCTCGCCGTTAAATTTAGCTCATTGCTAAATTGTTTCTCATTTGTTTGTTCTTACATGTGAATGAAGAACAAAGGGTAATGCGCCCAAAACCTGACATACTTATAACGAAAAATTCATATAATATCTTATGTAGTTCATAAATTATGGTCCAGAACTGGACAGTTGCACCAATTTACTTTCTTTCTGAATTGTAGTTTAGATAGTTTTCGTAAGTACCTTAAAATGTTTTAAAAAAACTGAATAAACTATATAAACTCAATAAAATAAAGTATTAATAAGCTTCCGATAGTGCTCATTAGTTTTATTAAAATAGAAAAAACTGCTTTATATTTTAACGTTCTTTATTGAGGTGGCCGTTTGAGTTTTATCTTACTAAATTATTCTTAAAAATTCTTCTGTCCAATGATTTGATATACATCGATTAGCGGTACAGGTCTTGTAGGCCCAAGGACGTATTACAATTTACATAGATATTTAATACCCCAAACATGTTGTCAGCACCTTGTGAGGGAGGCTCGATAGTAAGTTAGGTATACTTATCAGCACCCGAAGTGCTAGCTCACGACCGCGATCTTATTAATTTTGTTGAATAAGAAATTGCCCAATTTTGTGATAGTAATTCATTTTTTCCATGACAATAGATGTATGCATACCCAATTTCAGTTGAATTGGATGAACCGTTCGCGAGATATCGTGAAACATTACAGACAAACTTCGCCCTGGAAATAATCTTAGAAGGCCTTCAGGTGCAGAAAACTTTTTTTTATCGCGTCAACAGAACTTCCCATTGATAGTGAATAGCTTGTGTGTCGATGTATACTCTACCAACCTGTATCGACTAAACATGGTAGGAACGCATAATAGCTTAATCATCGTAAAATTATAGAAGACCCAAGGTTTAGCAGTTGAAGGAGCAGTCTAAGATCTAACGAGAGCTTTAGTTCTGGCATCATTTCGTTAATTACGCATTCAATTACGTGGACAATTCGAGTTATCGCCAATAATAGACGAATTAATTAGAACCCAACTAAATTCCCATCTTACCAATGAATTAAAACCAGTTAAAAAGTACTAAGTTATGCCAGTTAATAGATTTGTATGCTTTACTTATTTATATATTTTGCAAGTGAACTAAAACCGTGTCCAAATTGAAAGCCAATCGCGGTTTGCTTCTTGAATAGCAGTATTACATTTTTATAAAAATAGAATTTAGTCGTAAGATTGAATGCGTCTGTATATAAAATGCTTTGTACTGTTTTTAACAGCCGGGAATGTAAAATTCTATATTTGAATTAAAATCTTCAATTATGAACACATACATTTTGGAGTAAAAATTGTAATATAACTGCAAGTTGAATTTTGAGAAAAAAAAAGTTTCTTTATCAATTTTAAAATTAATGACATCGAATTCAAGTTGAATTATAAAAATACGTTCCGCTCCCCGTCTTCACGTTAAGCTTACAGAATAGTTCTTATTTCACATCTATTTATGTAATTTTAGATGTGGAAGATGATTTACCGCTGTCTAAAAGAACCTGAAAAGATTTAGAATTTCTTGTTTGAACAGTTTTTAACATAGGATCTTTAAGTTACTAGTGTGTCTAGTTGTTGAAATATACATCCAGTTTCAAGGCCAAATAAAAAATGCCAAAAGCAAATTCGGCCAATAAGTATGACGCAGCAAGAAAATCAGGTTTTTTGCATATTTCAATCGTCAAGGATTGTTGAAGAAATTCGCTTATAAGTAGGTTCCGGCAGTAGAATATTGCGAGTTACTTCTGATTCGTAAAATATTTGAAATAGGAATTATGCAGAAAAAAACACAATTTGCCGCAGTCTAGATCTACCTTAATGCAAGTCACAAAATCAAGTATCCTATGGGTAATCGATCAAGCAAAATTAAACCTAGCGTGTAAAAAACTGATTACAAACTTAGTTCCTTAGTCAGATACTTGCATTTTGTTTTTATATTAAGAAATGCTCTGCGACAGATGTTAGCATAATCAAGTATCACTAAAATTATGCTTTGTAATAATACCGAAATATATTGAAAGGCTAATATTAAAACAAATAGGTACCAGTTAGTTGGTGAGATTACAATAAATGTGCCTCTCCATTTTCATCTTGATGAATTCATACAAGGCAATATTTGATCCCAACTTATTGCAATCTTTTATGTGAGGGAAGCTCATAACTAAGACAATAAATTAAAAATATATGGAAAAATCCGTGCTTTCTGTAATTTTTTTAAATGTAGTACTAATGACAACAGAGCAATCCAAATTGTTTAATGCTCTGATTACTACTTAAGAGCCATGACCTGTATCAGAATTAAAAATAATTCAAGACTTGTTAATTACTTCTGACGATGGGTTGCAATTTACTTTTGTGGCATATTCCGGACATTATGAGTACCTCTGTTGAGAAGAGTTAATCTTAACAGTATTAAAACTCAAACACATGCTTACCAATTCCATCCAGTCTTAACTTAAAATCAGATAATTCTGATCTAGTTTCTTCAATAATGTTTCACGCATTAGATTTTTTAATAATTCTTGAAGTATAAACTTACAGGAGTAGAAATATGTGAAGTTTTGCTGTAATCCAACTACAGATTGTATTTCACATAATTTATTGCATCCTAGGTGAAGTATAATAGTAAAAGCAAGTATTTTATTCTCCAAATCACCTTGTGTTTCTTATCTTCTATAATTAAACTACAAAAATAAAATCAGCCAAATTGTAGCAATCGATAACAAGGTAATTTTTTTTAAACTGTCAACTTCCATGTCAAACATTTTTGGGGTACACTACTACCTTGCGATTGTTACAAAGCTTTCGTATCAATTTTTCTTGGCAACTTAGAGAAAATGCCTTCAGCTCCTTTCCTAATTAAATTCCAATAACCTTAAGGGGATATTTTACGTACCAAGTTTAACTTAACTTTTGGTATAGCAGTAATATAATTTAATTAATATTAAATTTCTTTTAGTTTTAAAATTCCTGCTTCGGTATAACTTATTTCTTTCGGTGATAAAATTCAAATTCCTTTAAATAAAAATGCTTTTACTAAGGATTTCAACGAATTAATATATAAAAATATTGTAAATTAGGAGTAGTAGATTACTAATGCCGTATTATCGAGTGTTGACCTCAAACACAATGTTTCAGAGTTGATAAAACCAGTGGTGTAGGGAAGTAGATAGCTTATCGTATCTGATAGTCTAATAAAAATAGTTCAAATTTATTACATAGCCTCGAATTTATTTTTAAGTGATCAAGCCTTGTAACATCCTTGAGACAATTTTTTGTTGATTGATGTAACTTTAAGCGATGGTCCAGTGCAGATCGAATTGAACATTGATATTAAGCTTATCAATGTATCTCAAGATTTCACAAATAATCATAACCACCCAAGATTATAACAACTTCGTCTCAACAGAAGTACCCCCAACAGTAATTATTTTTATAATTGAGCCTAAGTAATGAATAATCTGCTGAAAACATTTGAAGTGACTGCAGACATTGGATATTGTCAATCGAAAAAGCCAAACAACTTGGATGCTATCTACCTTTAGTACCTTTGTAAAAAATAATATGCACCATATTAAATCAACTGTTAAACAGTAAATATCTTTACTATTGCAAAAGCCGTTACGTCAACATTTTGACTTTAATCATTGTTCAGTCATTATATTATTCAAGTATAAGTAAAAATAGTAACCACTGAAGCTGTGCCGTTAATTATATTGTTATAAGCTGCAGTAGGATCGGTGTCACATCAATAATCGTACTAAAAGCAAAATGTTTTAAATTATAGTCAATAATATTTCTCCTAAAAAGAATAAGCAGATAAAAAGAATGGCGGCTCCAAAGAACTGGTTCTGCATACATTCCTACAAATTAAAAAGATAAATGACTAAACTGCTTTAACTCTTAAATATCTTCAAAATCTAGTCGTGGTAAAGCTGCGTGAAAGATTAAAAATTCATTCGATGTAAGTGTTATCAATGATCTCTCGTTACTGGTTTTAGTAAGAATGACTTCTTTTAAAAAAGATTATTTTAAAATTTCTTTTACATGAACACATGATAATTTTTAGAATGTATCTTTTCGGCAGCAAAAATCACAATACTGGTAATATGTGTAACAATTTTTAACCATAGTTCATACAACAGACCCTTTGTTAGTTGTGCAGTACAGTACTAAAACAAACACTTGCTCATACTTTAAGAATCGAGTAAACCAAAATATGTCAGGATTTGAAATAGAACATTTTACAATACACAGCCAAGTATCGATTACACCTTTGTCAACTAATTTTTTTAATACCACCAATTTTGTAATTTATATTATATCAATCAGTATACAATCAACTTGCACTAACTAATAAAACAATTAATTACAATAAATATTTACCTATTTATTGCACACCCAATTTAAAATGGAGTCATTTCCAGATATCCCATTTTCTATTTATAGATTTTTCGGGACCTTGACATATTCCACCTCGATAAAGAAAACGAACCAAAATGTATTGAATTTGAAATATTAACATTCAATGATATAAATAAACAAAGAAAAACGTAATATAATAAATAAAAGTAACCGAACATAAAAAAATTCATCGACGCGGCGCGTTCTTGCGTAAGCTAACCAATTTATCGAATTTGTTACTTACCTCACAAATCACAAACGCAATAAAAATCTTCATTAACGATCGGCAATTAATATCATAAATATGATAAAGTAATATTCGTAACAATTAATAATGATTATGAATTCACAATAAAAATGTAACGCCCCAATCTTCAAGCTACGATGTCAATATTGTAAACAAAATGGAGTCGTAGTTTACGTTTACGCTAAGCTCGTACAATGCTACCAACCTTGCATTTAACCTTGTGGCAATTCAAATTTTTACAATGATTGACGTCAATTTGAGTTAAAATTGCAATTGTATTCTCTCAAATTAAGATTTAATATTAATTACCGTTGCATAAATTAATTAATAAAATAAATAAAAAATTTGATGCTAAAATTCATATTCACGCCCCGCAGCGGCTGGTAGTTCATGTGGTTTCGGTGAACCAATGACGTAAAGGCACATCTTACGTTATAAATCACACGTCCGTGCATTTGGTAGCGAACGATCGAGTTGTGTGTTGGTATTTTATATGGTGTTGGTTTAAAGTGGTTTTTCTGTAATCTCTCGTTATGTTTATCAACAACTTGAAATGCCAATATATTATTTGTAGTAGAAATACTAAAAATTTTGTGTTCCGTGTTTAAGAAATATAATATACCTTTTGTAACTGTCTTTTTGCATTGGAAGTTATGACCATGAAGTTGACACCTCAAGAAAAGAAGGAATTTAACAAAATTACAAAATGTTTGGTACTTCAAGCTGCACAACTAATAGTAGACTCACGTATGGAAGGACTCACATCCACACAATGTAATCCTACCAGCGATGGATCAGGGGTAAATACTTTTTGACCACCTTTTAATGATTACATCGATTCAATCAATTTATTGTTTTAGTTTAACCTGGCCATTAAAGAAATACCTGATGTTATATCCGAAGCTAATAAATTTCTGAACAGTAATCCTGGCGTCATCACCAAAGTACCACTGTGCATAGAAATATCTTTATATACTACAGACGAAAATGGGAAAACCTGGCAAATGCTTTTGGAATCGTGGTGCTTTGGATTGTCTCATGACCAATGTACAGAATACGTCGATCCTTTTACACAAGCTGACGGTTATCGTGTGTTAGCGTTGTTAAAATCTTTAGTGTCTGTGACGCGAGTTACTCCTGCATATAAACTATCACGAAGGCAAGGAGTAGATACGTGCATCATTAATTATCAATTTAATTGTGGTAAATTAGATTCTGCAAGTAAAGAGAAGTTACTCGGAAATGACTATAAAGTAGTGAGAGTGGGTCAACTTTGTACCCCTGTTGGAACTGTGCATCTTACATTGTCATATCGTATAGATATGACGAGGCCGTCTTTAAAAACTAAAGATAATTCTATCAATATTAAAAGTGACCATTATACAAATACTAAAGAAGATATTATGTAAGTATTTGTTTTCTTATACATAGATATTGCATTTCTTATTTTTATGCAAACAAATTGTTGCTTAATTAGTCCTGTCGTCATAAAAAGGTTTGCATGGAATGCAATTTTTTTAACTTAAACTCTTTAGAGTTTAAGCATTAGAAAATAGCCTCAAAGTTTTATACATCAGGGTTAGTTCATCTAGAAGAGTTTCTGGGGGACAAGTCGCAATGCAAATTTTTGTACACTAGATTTCTTTTTACTAGGTTTTCTCGTATTTCCTGAGATTTAATATTCTTGGATTATTTTCAGGTTTTCTTTTGAAAAAACAAAAATGTCTATTTTTAAAATTTTCTAATTTTCTGAGATTTCCAACAAACATTTCTTCGAATTTCCTCCCCGACAGCTTCGAAAATTCTAAATTCCTATACATAAAATTGCCAAAATTAATTAATTAGAAAAGCTAAACTATAAATGATATTCTAGCCAAGTAATGCACAACCTTTTTATCAATAGAGCTATTTTAATAATATTTTTAATCATGTACTACAGCGGTTCCCAAACTTTTTCTTTATTGTACCACCAATATACTTTTCTTGAATACATGTACCACCGTATAAAAACTTCAATAATTTATAAAATATTTCAATAGTAACCTAAATTTTTTTTAATATTATTTTTATTTTAAATTTGCATAATATTCGCGAATAAAATTAACGATGGGGGCGCTACTAAATTGTCAAAATGACCGTCATATGCGAGTAAATTGAGGTTATAGTTGTGTTTGCAGTGATCGAGCCAACCTTGTAAATCTTTTTGTATGTTTGAATTATCAAAGAAAAGGGTGAAATGACGAAACAAATTGCTCTAAAATCTTTATTTAAGTACAATGAACCACGTTTAGTACTCGCATCGAAGTGTTCTCAATTCTGCCACCAGACGTCGCATTCTTAATTTTATTCGCGAATACATAATATATGAAGAAAAAATATTAAGAAAATACAGTATGAATTTTCGTTGGTGGCTTCACCAAATGTCGACAATTGTCGTGGCTCTTTTAAGTATAGTTGTTGTTTTAAATGTAATTCTGGATTATGTAAACGTATTATTCGCACGTTTTTTAGTATACATAATAACAATTCACAAAATAGAATATCAAAAGAATGCAAACATGTATATTTAACAACATCCTATAGCAATCACTACCAATTATACGTAACCGATTAGTTAAAATTATTCCGCGTGGTGGCGTTTTCTTAATGTAAATCGCCAATAGTAGTTAATATGAAAAATGAAGTCGTTTGTTGTCCATTAAATATGTAATGTTAGGTTCAATTTTAGTTAATTTTAAACGTAAACTGGGATTAAGATTTAAACGCGTTCTGTATTTATTTTTAATACTCAACATAGCCGAAAATCCTACTTAACATAAAAATATGATGATATAAATGGAATCAAAAATTTTAAAGCTTTATCAGAAATTACTTCATATTCAGATCGTCGCTGGAACCAAAAATCACTTAAATTTTGCTGTTTAAATTCAAGTTTTAAATCATTACAAGAAATGTCTGCTAACTGATCTTTTTCTACCACTGAAAACGCATCCAAATTTTTATCAGAAAGAGAAAATGGATTACGAATCTAACTTTCGTTATTCAAATTTTCCGGAAAATTTGAGCGAAAACTGAGCAGCTCATTATAATGGTTTTCAATGTCTTCCATCAGCTCTTTTTGTAATATTACTTCATCTAAAGTTAGCAAAGATGAAACTTTTTGCTTCTTTATATCGTTAATAATAGTGCATTGAAATTTAAGCACTGCTGCATTAATTTTGTCAGTTACGGTAAAAGCATTAACATTTGTACCTTATAGACTTAAATTCAAATCATTTAATTGTCCAAAAATATCTGCTAAATATGCCAATCGTGATAACCATAGCTCATCAGTAAAACAGTCCACAAGGTGAAATTTATGCTCTGTTAAAAACAATTGCACTTCTGAACGTAATTCAAAAGAAACGAATCAACACTTTTCCTTACTATTGCGGTTGAATCTGAGCGTACCACTTACGTCAGCTTAATGTACCACAGTTTGGGAACCGCTGATGTACTAGATAACAAATTGGTTCATAAGTAGAGGTGTTTTCTTTGGTAATGATCTTTAAAATGTGCAAGGGAGAGGTAAAAGGTCGAAATATGTGAATATAGACTTTTTATAAAATGTAAAACCTATTATCATAAATTAATGGAGAGAAAAGCAGCATTATTTCATGGTGGTACTACTCAAACCAAAAACTTTCATTTTTAACGGGTCTTCGCGAGTTGAATGGATATTTGGGTTTTATCCTACTCTTCTTGTATGCCATTGATCTTAACTCAGTTGTAATTAGAAGTAACAGCCCCGAGCCGAGGGAAAAATTGGAAAATCAGAATTTCTTCTCTTTTCTGATCGCTTGAAATTTTTTCGGTTAATCTCTAATGATAATTGCTTTCCGTCTTAGAACACTATTAATTTATTATAAGCAATTATTCACAACATTTTTGGAATTAATTATGATTTACAATTTACCATAAGCTTTCTTATTTTATTCAAATTTATAAACAATCAGATATATATTTTTACTTAAAATTTATTTATTATTAAGAAAAATACTTTTTGTAAAATTTTCTTTTATTATTTTTATGTTGATTGGATAATTCAAGGTTGTCGATTTTATTGAATTTTGAACCGTTATTTACAATTTTGTGATAACACTCATACTACTTATTAACCATTGAAATATTAATTGTATTTTAGTAATTTGTATATAACTTCGATTTATTAAAAATTTCCAGATCAATAATAGTGATTTTTGTAAAATTTATTCAAGATGAAAGAAAAACATTAAATCATGGAATTTTTAATTTATGAAAAACCTTCAAGCTTAACGGGTACAAAATATATTTTACTGTTGTCTTTTTGCACCACTTGCATTTAAAAGTGTTAAGCGATCCTTAAATCGTTAAACTCTACTTATTTCCATTGCTCCACTGAATTACATGTTTTTTAACTTCTTACGAAACACTTAAATTTAAACCTAAGAAATTGACCGCTTAAACTGTCCCTAAACCTCAAATGACTGAAATTTGTGAGTAATTACTAAAAAATAAGTTTGTAGGTTGGTATATATTTTCTTGATTTTTTGTAAATATTTAAGCAATTTATTAGTAAAATATCACCACAGTTATTAAACAAATGCGGCGTTCTTAATTTTTGGAAAGCTTAAAAAAATATGAGTATTTTATATTGTTAACATGTAATATACATGTTAAAAATGTATATGAAAAAAGTACATAACTGGAAAATGTATACATTTCTCGGTAAATGTGTTCCACAGGAGTTCGTACGAGTACTTAGAGCAGTGGTTCCCAAACTTTTTTGTCCCGTAGACCCCTTGCCATGTTTTTCGGTTTTGGGCAGACCCCCTACTTACATGGTATTGAAAATTAAAACATACCAAATTAAAATTTATTATCTGTTAGCAAAAAATTAATGTTTTTAGTGGGAGGGATGAACCTGATACTTTGTTAACAAATTTTCAATATTTAGCATCAATTTAGTTAGATTTATGCCCGTTTTCACCAACAAATTCCTAACGTTAAGAGTTTCTTAACTTGAGATAAGAAACTCTTATGTCAAATTTGGTTTTCACCAAGCGCTAAGAATTCCTTAGTGGTATTAAGAAATCCCTAACCTTAGGGATCCGATTTACCGACCCCTAAAGTGTTAGGTATTCCTTAGCGGTTGTATTATACTATTTATAGGTTATAAATTAGTGTTTGTGCATGTTGATTTTGAATAGCCGTGCATTATTCTACACTCTTCTCTAGCCATGGATGCTATTCGACTTTTTGATAGATTAGAAAGATATGATGATTCATCAGATGATGAAGTTGTACACTTCATCACTTCACTTCAGAAAATTATAACCGTGCACACATTCATACCAGAAATACAGTTGAAAGACAATATGGTGTGTGGAAACGAAGATTTCCTGTATTAGCTATAGGTATACGTTTGAAATTGCAAACAGCTATATCGGTTGTGATAGCTTGTGCTGTATTGCACAATATTTGCATTGAGGCGAAAGAAGCACTTCCACCAAATGAAGTTGAGGGAATAAATCACTTGATCGAGAATGGTCAAGTGACTGCAGAAATTCAAAATAATGCAAGATATGGTGGAACGCGAGACATTATTGTAAATAATTATTTTAATCAACCATAACTTCTGTGTGTTTTTATAGTTTATTAATTACATATTTGTCAAGTTTATTTTTATTTTATATTAAGAAATAATAAATGTAATATTAACAATTTATGGTTTATTTATTTAACATGGTCGTTACTTGTTATATTTTTGAAGAGTGCAGTTGCCATCACTTGAGGATTCACATTGTTATCTTATGTATGTACACCACATATTAACGGTTTATAAAATCCTTTACAGTACCTGCTTCATAATTAACAAAATTAACTACATAATAATCATACACAACCGTAATGCCGCCATTAAATATAACCTACAAATTCAAATATGACATTTATGACCCTCATTAGTTCATTTGTCCTCCTTAAAGAATACCTAGCAAGAGAACTGCTGGTTAAGAAACTCTTATGTTGGTGAAATGCAAATTTCACTTTATGGAATACCTAGCGTTAAGAATTCTTTACTAAGGAATTCTTAAATAAATGTTGGTGAAAACGGGCATTAATCTCAATCCTAAAGAGATAGGATAGGAGATTGGCAACCACGCTGAAACCCCTTTCCACTAGGCATGAGGAAAGGAGGTTAATTTAAATTTAACCCAGGGGCGTATCAGGTACTATAATAGTTTCTGCAATAGTGCCTAACTTCCAATTAGGTAACTACTACTACTAAGGCTCAGTTGTAAGTTAAACCAGAAAATTTAGATTAACTAATGAAATACGTTGAAAAGCTGTTTTTTTTGTTTAACCTGCAATTGAACAACTGGACCTAAATGAGATCCACTATTGTTGACCCTCATTTACATCTCATGGACATGGACCCCAAATTTTTGTTGTTGACATAGACCCCTTGCTGGTCGTCGTCGACCCCTGGGGGTCGATATAGACCACTTTGGGAACCACTGGCTTAGAGTAATTAAAAAAACATTGTTATTACATTTATTGGTAAATGTATACATGTAAACATGTACTTTGGTAAAAGTGAGTCGCCGAATGCAAGTTATTGTAAACATAACTACTAAATAAAGTATGTCAACTAACGTACCTATCAATATACATTAGAATTATGTACAAAACTGTTTCATTCATTCACTCGGTAACCTTTTACCAATCGAGAGAAAAACAACACTCTGATGTAGAACAACTTTTGCTTTATTTTCAGAAATGAAACAAAGGTGACTTCTCACTGTATCCACACGTTGAGAGGTCAGTGCAACCTATATAAGAAATAAATGTTTAGATTACATTGCGTGAAAAACTATGCCTCTATCTTTCTGTAATGATTGTAACCAATCGAGTTGCACATCAATCGAGTTCCACTGTATTCACTTCTTAGGAGGTCAAAGCCGTAATTACCTTCTAGTATTATAATATTTTTAAATAACTTGATAAATTTGAAATGCTATAGTAGCTATAGGTGCTGAAATAAAGATTAATTTAATTAGTATGCCATTTTTAGTTTTTAATTAGTTTATATGAAAATTGATCAATTTTCATATAAATATTATCACATGTTAATAACTTTTACCATTTTAATTAGTTTAATAAATAATCATATTTATAATAAATAATAATCATATCAATTTTTTTGAAAAACCAAAAATGCACAAACACTTTTTAGAACTAAAATGTTTTAAGTTAACACAATATAAATACACACTAAGCATATTATCGCAAACGTTTTCACCATACTATGGCATCATCAGACGATGAACTAGAAAGAGGCTGTTAAGAGTGCGTTGAATAATTTAAAAGATCCAGTTATTACAATTACTGGTAAATGTATACATGTAAAAATGCATCTTGGTAAGAGTGAGTCAACGAATGCAGGTTAATGTGAACATAATCTCTAAATAAATCAACTATCGATTTATAAATCTACGAGACGATCATTAGCCTAGTACGTTAGCCGAATGCCCGTACCTATAGTCAATGCTTGGCTGGAGCAAAACTTGAACACGGGTTAAGTACAAAATTATTACAAGCATTGACTATAGGTACGGGGTAAGGTACTTGGTTGGAATCTGGGGAGAGTCTAAACTTTCTTATGATCAACTCTATGATTCGGTGGGCACGCAAAGCTGGTGGTCCTTCTGAGTTAATGATTGCCACTATCGACTATTAAAGTCAGGGTTACAATGCCTGTAACCCCAATCCGGCATAAGCAACCGTGGAGTCTAAATGTTGAAACTTTCTTGGCAGAGAAAAACGCTGATGGTCCAGTAGTGGACTGAAGGGCCGATGATGATGACGCTTTCCCAAGCCTCACTCATAAACAAAATTATCGGTGACTAGGGGCATATAATTACATAATTTCCATACGTGTTAGATATAGAATGAATTGTTCGATCGTAATTGGTAGACGATATAATGGAACCAATTCCATTCTACATCAAATGCAGACTATATACAAGCTAACAGAATGGCAGCTTTTTTCTTTGATTTTACGCTTTTTTATAATCTGCTTTGCCATTGTGAATACTACGTTTAGAATACTTAATTCCTGTTTTTATCTACTTTTTACAGTAGTACTATTTGCGGTGCCAAGTAAGGATTACTAGTAGAAATTTGTAGAAAAAAAAGATTGGAAACAAAAGTGCGAACTCGGAATAATATATAATTAGTTCAAAGTTTAAAGTGGGCGATTATCTACCAAGTTATCCTCTTTTGCACACAGTTACTGGGGCACTGAATGGTATTCCATACAATTGTCGAAATATTTTTTAGGTTGAGGTAGTTATCTAAACTATTAATTTAATCTAATCTTGGCTTCAGTCCTGGTGAACAACTTGACCAGCTGTAGTTTAGTAATCATAAGTAACAGCCCCAAGCGGAGGGAAAATTTGAAAATACAACTTTCACGACGAAAAAACATTTTTCTAGGGAAAGTTATTTTCTAAAATTTTTCGTCGGATTGGGGCTGTTTTTAGGATAACAACGCGAGAACCTCCAATTACGCGTTTCCGAAGATTGCCGAAGGGCGTCGAACAACAGAAAAATCCAATATGACTGACATGAGGGTTATCTCTTTAAAATCGTTGTTGACTGTTAAGTGTGGTTAAGTAGGGATTAGTCTTTGCTACTAGTCTATAGTGATGATAATTCCAATTTTGTACAAAAATGTTAAATAATATAATGGGTTGGTTAAGTCATGGTGAAACGTCTTAACTATATTAGTAGTTTATTGCTGTAAAACGTGCTTTAGTTTTGATAATTTTTGGTTTTGTTCTATAATAAATAATTTTAATAAAAATTGACATTTTAGGCTTTAATCGATGATTTTGTAATGATTTTTTTGTATATCAAAAAGTTTTTATAATCGAATTTTACATAAAAAGAGAATTTTGAAATTTGTTTTAACTCTTTTTTCATAGCAATACTTTTTCAAATTTCTACGTTAGTGTTTTAATAAGATCCATTATAAAATTTTTTTGAAATGCAGAAATCACTACAAAGTCGTCTCTCAATGCCAAATTGTTAAATTTAACTGAAATTAATTAAATGCCGAACAAAACAAAAATAATATTAGGAATTCCCATTGAAGTAACTTGTAATTTTTGAAGGTTTATTCTAAAGATGACGATGATAGATTTTGAGGAAAATGTTTTATTATTTACTTATCATTAAAACATAAAATTATACATTTCAGAGAAAATATTTCTATTCTTACACTAGATAACATGTCCTCTTAATAAGCCATCATTTCACCTTGACTTAACAGGTCCGTTATAGTGATCTTTTTAAAAAGTAGCGAAACACTACGAGTGGGTAGGTTACATTATTTCATTCTTTTAAGGTCGGACCACAATTTATTATAAGTGGATTATTGCAATTTTTCCGGCACAATCAGGAATGGAAAAGCGATTTTTTCGCTCTCTAGTCTTTTTTCGGTGAATGCTTGACGCTCTATTGCTGTTCAATGTAATATACATATTATTGTGGATTTCGAATATCAGATCATTTGTAGTGCTTGAATTTTGAGGAACGTTTGTTTTATTGAACTTGCCGATATAAATAGAACTGTATTTTCCAATCAAATTTTACCTTCGACTACTTAGTAAATAACAATAAAGAAATTACATAATTAACTAGAAAAGTTTTTATGTTTCAAAGTTTGTTCAGATTTATATTATTTTATTAACATTGTGAACTTTGTGTCTTGTAAATAATAAGAGATATACATTGTTCAAATATTTTGTTGTTCAACTAATTTATAACTTTTGACACATTACCTAGAAAGTAGTTATATAATAAAGTTTTCATTAATTGTTGGTGTGACCTTGTTTATATCAACATAAATCTAAATTGATAAAAATTATTTTTAAATGATAAAGGGTTACAACCTTAAACACTAGTTGTTGTTTAACAAAATTAATTAACCTTTGTGTTAAATTTAGAATTAGATAAGTTGAAATTTGTTACTATCGGCGCAGCGTTTTGTTATTCTATCATATTCTTACAAATATCAACGATTTTATGTTTTCCAGTTTTAATAGATAATTATTGATGCGTAAATTGATTTGTCGTTAAATTTTGCAATCGACAGCATCACTAAATTTTTTCTAATGCTGATATTAATTTTATTATTAATTAATAAACTCAAAATGAAAGTTGATGCTATTTCTTTATATATTTCACTTTTTGAAATAGTGAACTTCGAGCCTTGCATTACTTTGTTTTGTAAATCTTAACAAAGCAGGAATTTTAAAGCATACTTTATAATATAGTTTTAATTTTTTTTTATAGAGGCGATAGGAAATTACTTGAAGTAGCAAAACGCGGAGCTTTTATCAATCATCGACCTCATATAGATGAAAAACCAAAAACTAAAATACCAGCTTGTTTTGTAACATCGTTGTCTGATACCGAAGATGAATTAGGCAGTAATGAAGAACCTGCAAAAGAAGATGAACAAAATGGAAATTCTTCACCAGAATCTCAGTCATCCAATATAACAATGACCTCTACTGATGGCTTCATTATGGTAGACTTGGTAATTTTATTGCATTAACCTGCTTTATTTTGCTTATATTTTGGTTTGCATTGCAGAACAGTTGTACTTGAAATTGCAATTAAAATAATGCATGTAAAAGAATAACAGGCTAAAATTGTCAATATTTATAATGCACTTTCCTAGGTCTGGTATGGTATATGGGAACATTTTTAACATACCCTAGATATTTTAGGCAATGTTAATTGTTTTCGTTAAAAAAATTACAGAAATAATATAATTGCAACATTTTTAACTTATCTTTAATGAAATGACGTTACTTTGAATTTATAATGCTATCATTTTTATTGAAATCATCAAAAAACAGTGTTATTGAACAACATCAGTATTTCCTTACATTTTTAATTTTTTTAACGTATGATTAATTTTATTAAGTGAAAGTTTGAACCTTGTTAATAATATGTAACAAATTTCACTTCCAAATTAATAGCTTAAAGAATGCTATTGTTCAATGTTGAAAGTTTTTTCTATTTAAATCATTAAATTGACAATTAGGTGCATTTAATCCTGATAAGTCATGGTTTAAAAATGTGAAGCTTTGCTAATTATTATTATTATTGCAGTATTTTAAAGCAAATTTATGTATTTTGGTGAATTACTTATAGGTTGGAATAAAATCACTTTCTGAAGGCTTCTGCTATAAATCACTATAGTTATTACATTTTATCTTATCTTCCTATCCAGATAATTTTTAAAATTATTTTATTTAGCACTTCACGATCACAATAAAAAATTCATTAAAAGGTAATTAATAATTGTTGGCAGCATTGACATAAATATTTGATACTGAAATTGAATATTACCCATATGGCCTCTGTTGATATTTGATTATGTGGTAGTGAATAGAATAAATAAATTTACAAATCGAATCATATTTTTTCTAAAATTATTTATCTTTTTAACATAATATTTTTAACGTAACCTTGGCCTTCGAAAAACTAAATTTATTTATAATCAAACGAGATTTTGCAGCAAATATTTGCATTGTAAACATTAATGCTAATTTAGATGCTTGAACAGAAATTGTTATATCATAGCAGTAGTACCTATTTGCTGTATTTAAATAGGGGTTTATTTTTTGTATAACTAAATATTTATGATCTTAATTTATGTAATTAGCAAAAATTAAAACCTTTTATTCATTATTTATTTCTTCATTTGATCTTTATAAATAAAATGTTAATGTTTTGGTAAATATTATTTAGGTCTTGATTTTAAAGATGCTCTAACCGGTTTTAATATTTGTTAATAATTACTATAATATTGATAAATAAATAACAATTCGGGAGATGGTAAAATAAAATTACTAAGAGAGCAGTCTGGTTAAGATGAAATATTAAATTAAAAGAACTTTTACATTTTTGTTGTAACTTTTTTGATAAGTAATAATAAAAAAGTAATTAATACAAAATGCATAGGTTTTACTCATCCAAATTTCAAATTTTGTCAATTATTTCAAATAAAATTGTAATTATGTTTCTATGTTCTGTTTTCTTAAAAAAATGTTATTCGTTCTTACGTAATTTTCATTCTTTAAAGTTGCCACATTGCTAATTACATATTATGTCTTAACCAAAAAATGCTCTTAAAAACTTATTATATAAAATATTAATATAATGTAATAATAATTTTTGGCATGCTAAGGCTATTAAAATATTAATCAACATTTATTATTTTGTAGAATTATTTTTTCTTGTTGTTGACTAATAACTAATAAGTTTCTGTTTTTCAGCACAAACCTTTGTTTAATGGGAACAAAGATTTAAACAGTTTTGTAACAGAATTCCAAGCACCCGAAAGTTTAGATGCTTTTAAAACTATTCCGCCTTTTGAAGAACAAGCGCCTAATTTTGTTAACTTAGTACAAGTTTTTGAAAAAGAAGTTACTAAATATAATGATATGGTTGATACTCTTGGTCAGTCTGCAAATAATAATTAAATAAAAATTGCTTTTACATATTGTGAAAATAAAAATTTTATGTAGATTGTACAAATAATAGAATATGTACTTGTGATAAAGAATTACTTACTTGTTTGTCTTAAAATTATTGGCACAATGTCAATATTATTTTTAATCTAACAATTTAGCTCAAGGAATATAATATTATGTGTTAAAAATTACATATTTTTAAATTAAAAATTTTACATTGATCCTTGCCAAAGACTGATATGAGATAAGAAAATGACTGTTCATATAAATCCTGTAAATAAAGTTACATGTTTAATTTATATACTACATATTTTGTTAAAAATAATGTCAACACAATTATTTATAGTTTCCTATAAATATACTATTGGCACTTCCTTTTAAATTAATTTATTATAATGCTAAGTTGTTGAACTATTTTTTAAACCTGTGCTATTTATTAAAAATTGCTATCGTGGCGTTTAAAATTCTCTTAACTTTTATACTGAAACAAAAAATAAATAGTTCATTTAATCGACTGAATTTGCATATTCTTTAGTACTTTTAATTTTTTTACTGGCACTTAAAAAATTTTAAAACTAATTTTTTCAATTGATTGTTAATTTTTATTCTTAATTCAATTTTTGTACACAAATATTTCATTCACTAAAATTGTAGATTTTTTACATTATTTTATTTTTTTAATTTAATAAATATAAACATTTTTAAGTATTACTACGCTTTATTTTTTTTATTATTAATTTACATACTCAAAATGTTTACAATGATTGTGCACATACAATTAATATTTACAAGGTTTTATTTCATATGGTGTCTTTTCATCCCTGTAAAATAGTTTTATTGGTAGGCAGCTGACAATTTCTTGGTAAAATTGTATTCATATAAATTAAAATTGGTTTCAAATATTTTATATAAATTTCAATCTATCCTTGCACTGTTAAAGTCTACAAAGCTCTACACAAAACTGGCAATGTTAAGACTGCATTATGTGGTTGCAAGAAATTCACTTTTTTAGCGAATTATTTGTTTTCTTTAAATTTTACTTCAAATATATTATTAAATAATTCTAAAAACTTTATAGTATAATATCTACTTATTTTTATTTTATTTAAATTGAAATAATTGCTAATCAGGTTTTTGGAGGAGCTTAAATGTTAGCTACTTCAACTACCAACTTGGCTTGAATGCTCTATATACAATTTAGTAGAACCTACCTAAGTTGTATATTGACAAGTTTGAATTTTTTTAATACTTGGCAACTAAATTTTTAGAATTCTTATTTATTTCTTGATAACTTGGATTGAGTGAGGGGATTTCTTTATAGGTTATGGAAACTCATTGATACTCACAACCAAGATACTTACTTTAGTTTTTGGTCAATTTGAATGAAGTACACAAATAGTATTTTACTAATATTTTGTCTGAATAATATTCACATTAAAAAATGGTAAATTGTTTCACTATTGCAAGTTTACTTTGTAGTAAATTATTATACATATTATATTGTTTACTATAATTTAATTAAACCAGTATGACGCAACTGCCACGATTCAATCTTTTCATTGGTGTCCTTTTATGCTTTTAGTTTATCACATCAAAGGTACATCAATGAGAATATCAAATCGTGGTGGTTGTATTATGTTAGTTGGTTTCTACATAAACCAACCTTTATGTTAGCTATAAAAGTTGAGTTTTAAATAGTCTTTGTTAAGAGCTTGGAAATTTAAGAATCTGTATAATATGTATCAAATATTTGTAATTGTAAGTGTTTTAAAACAGCGCTTCTCAAATATTAGTTAGTTTTATACAAAATCGTGGTGATCGTCGTTAAATTTCCTTTTCTTATATTGAATAAAATTTAAGTTTTACCATGACGAAATAAAAATACATTATTTAATAGTTATTATATCTAATTTTAATTCTGATTTTATCTCGCCATGATTTATACAATTGATTAAAATTTAAAATAGGACTGCTTATCTATAAACATATTTTTAGTGCTTTTTCTGATAGTATATGCTTCAATATCTTCCAATTCCCAATATTTACGCTGTACAGAAATGATTTGAGAATCGCCGGTTTAGAAATTATTTACAAAATATCTTATTTTTACTAAAATAATGAATTTGAATAATGTCTTTTTATATTAATTATTGTTTTTGCGTGGTTACTTGCTTTTGTAAATAACATAGCAAATAATATTTGATTATGCTGGTCATAAAAAATATAATTATTATTTAACAAGATTAGTGGTGTTTTACTTATTTCTTTTAATTCAATTTATTAATATATTACAATAGTTTATGATTGTCATGATAGGATAGTTAAAATTTTTGCAAGCTGGAAATCTGGAAATTAAATTTTAAATGTTAAACGGTGCATATTTTAGTAGCCAATGAATATTGTTATAACACTGGAAAAATCAACATAGAATTTAAAGTGCTCTTGCTTGTCTTGTTTGCCGTTTAAATACAAAAAATGGCAAATCTCAAAATGCTGGAATGCTGCTCAATAAAAATAATTATTTTTACGTTAAAAAGAAATACTTCTAGTGTTTTTGATTAGGAGCAACTTTTTGTAGCTTGCTTGCCAATTTGAAAGTTATAATTTATTGCGTGTTTTGCTTGATTTTTAAAATCAAAAAGAATAGTGAGGTTTAAAATTCATTAGGGCCACCCAACGATTAAATTGAATAATTACTTTACAATACAATACATATACTATAGCTACTAGAATAAATACTCTAATGTATATGCTAACTTTGCAAGTAAGTCAAAGACCAGGCAAGAATAACTGAAACTCCAACACTAATTAGAGCACATGTCATTAGAGATGATCTAACTGTCATGCAAGGAAATTTCCAAGCATTGATGTTATGCACAGGAACGTTCAAAATTACTTAAATTTGTGAAAAAAGCATTTATTCGATACAATACTAGTTTGTGATAGTTATCAGCACTGTTGAGCAATTTTTTTCTTTGCAGGATTATTATTAATCGGATTATGCGACATGTACGTGATGAAAGAGCAACTGATATTCTTGCTGCAGTAATTGTTGATCCGAATATTTCAACCAGAAGACTTGAAAAAGATTCTGGAGTTAGCCAATCCTCTGTATGCAGAGTCTTTAAGGATTATAATTTTCATCCATACCACATACATATGCATCAAGAATTAAATGAGAGTTATTTTCAAAGTATAGTAATTTTTTGTAATTGGTTAATTAACAAAAGCCTCCATTTTCCTCGGACGGTTTTAGTGACTGACAAGGCTACTTTTAAAAGCACTGGTGAAGTCAATATTCACAATGCGCATTACTGGTCGCAAACAAATCCCCATTGGCTGCGAACTATTGATAACCAGCATCTTTGGAGCGTTAACACGTCCACACCACGTGCTTGAAGGAAAAATTATAGGTCCTTATTTTTTTGAAGAAAATCTTAATGGGATACGATATGCCGAGTTTTTAAATAATGATTTGATCGATTTATTGGAAAATGTTTCCCTGGAAATGCGAGCAATAATGTGGTTTCAGCAAGACGGCTGCCCAGCTCATTTTTCATTGGTTGCTAAGAATGCAATAAACCAACTATTTCCCAATAGATGGATTGGCAGGGGAAGCACAGTGGCGTGGCTTCCAAGGTCGCCAGATTGTACTCTCCTGGATTTTTTTCTTTGGGGTCGGATCAAAGATATTGTTTATACAGAAAAACCGACAATGAGAGATAATATGAAGCTCAGAATTTTCAATGCCTGTCGATCATTAAACACTGAAGAAGTACTTAGAGCCACTGATAGTATAACCAGAAGAGCTCAACAGTGTTTAGAAGTAAATGGAAGACATTTTGAACACTTGTGACATTGCTCTAACGGGGTAGCTGGATTTCAAGTGTTGACTTTTAAAGTTAAGTTCGTTATAAGAAATTGAAATTTAATAACTTAAGTCGAATATAACTTAAAAGGGGTGGCAGTAATAAAAAAATTTTTCTTACAAAACTTGCTTATTTTTTAAAGAGCTTTCCAACGATACTACTTTTGACATATAGTGCCATTTAAAATTCTGGATTTCTGGACTTTCTGGAGCAAACTACTCTGGATGCCGAATTTTCACGGAAATAATAATATCACCATTAGATTCGTCATTAGGGCTCTTGTAATAAATTTTTTTAGCCCAACTCTCTACGACTTACCGTTTTTGAAAAAAAGTACTGATACGGGTGGTCTGGGTCACCCTGTATTTCTAACTAAAATTGTTTTAACTTAAAAACCAACTTACAAAAATTATAGCAGCGACCAAAACTTTTGCAATGTAATGGCATAATGGCAATGGCCATTGCATTGTAAAATATTTAACAAACATATTTAATAAACTTTCACTAATTCCAATAAAATAATTTCCAAAAACAAATCAAACGATTGTCTAAAATAAATCAATTTTAATTAATTTAAAAAAAAATCTCCAACTTACAATATTCTAAAAAGTATAAAAATATTCAAAAATCAGCGGACCAAAAATCAATCAACCGCTCTGCCCAGGGCCGTATTGAAGGAGGGGGGGTTGGTTAGGGGATACAACTCCCTCCCCGAAATTATTTATCAATTAATAAAATACTGAAAGTTCGACTGCAATACCAAAAAAATCAGAAAAAACAAAAACTATATTTAGAACTATAACAAAAACATTAAAATTTAATGTGTAACTAAAAATTAAATCTAAAGAGATATTTCTAATAAATTAAATCCCAAATTAAAAAATCGGAAATTCGTATTAATATCCGGCGATTGGCGACACTGGATAGAATACACCTACTACTAAATTGCAAAAATATAAAAACTGATGATAAAGAATATAAAAAAGCCCTATATATTTACAGTACTGTGTAAAAGTCTGCGGCCACTTGATTAATAATTGTTAGTTATTACTCCTATTAATTAATTTTCGATTTTTTGAAAAATAATTACATTGAAATAAATGAAATGGGTATTTTATCTTAATTCTTACTATTATGGTAAAAAATTTAAATTACTATAAATTGTTTGAACCAAATTTTAAAGAGAACATAAATTTTATGACCATCATGGGCAGCATAGCTTAAAATAGCACTTTTGCAATAAATTAAAGTGGTCATTGTAACCCATAAATTGTTTTATATTTTGGTGTAAATTTTATTTATAAATGTATATTTGCTTAAGATTTGTGAAATTTTCTTTCGGTTTAATTTAGTTCTTCGTTTTGACAACATTATTTTACCGTTTTTATTTCGCCATCGGTAAAATAAGAATTTAGTTTGTAATTTTTCTTTAAATTTTAAAATTAAAAAATTTTATTTAAAGACGGTTTTTTGCAAAAGCGTTTAAATTAAAATATAAATAAGTTTAAACTTATTAAAAATATCGTAGTAAACAAAACTTTTAAAATGGCACAAACAAAATTTAATCTGCGATAACGCCCCCCAGAAGTCAACCTGTAATCAAAATTTGTCGCTTCTTTGACAGATTATTTTCAGCAATTAAATCAAGTTCACAAAAATTGAAATTTTCTCTGAATATCCAACTCAAATAAAAAATAATCCCTTTAATTAAAGAAAAACAATCTTCTCATCAAATTTCAACTTTTTTGCGATCACTTTCGACCAAAATACTTTCAAACAAAATTTTCCAATAACAATACTGAAAAATAAAATCTTAATTGCAAAAATACTTGCACAAAATTATACTCAAAAAATCAGCAGAGCAAAATCTAGGCCTCCGTCGTTTCCATCATCTTGGCAAAAAAACCTCTCTCTACTCACTTTTCTGCAAACTACATTTCAAAAATTAACATAACAAAATAAAATTAAAACAAATTTCCTTTGTATTTTAATAAATTAGCTATTTATTATTGATTTTTTTTAAAACCCTCACCGAAAATGTAGTCTAAATACGGCTCTGACTGTGCCGGCCATTTTTTGGTAAAAACTTCTACTCTTCCATCTCTATTGCCAACCTCATTTTAACAAATATTCAAAATATAAACATAAACCATTAAAAAAAAATTTCACACTTCAAAATACTAAATTGTTCCCATTGGAATAATTGGTTTTTATTTAATTAATTAAATTGGTTCCCACTCGTCTGGAAAACCTGGAAAACCTGGAAAAGTCAGGGAATTCAAGATTTTTTAATTTTGTCAGGGAAAAGTCAGGGAAGTTTTTATTTTTAGCTCCAAGTCAGGGAAATTAAATGTTCAGTCAGGGAAAAAATTAAATTTTTAAATTTTAAATTAAAATTTTTAAATTTGAAATTAAAATTTTTTTTTAAGTTGGTAAAACCATTTTTTTAAAGGTTGGTATTATGCACAATATTATATTGTGACCATAGTATAATAACTATATAGTTATTATCTATATATATTGTTTGTGTGGATTGTGACCACTTCAGTTGTAACTAAATTCAATTATTATTATTAGTAGAAAAAAGTGTTGTGCAGCATCATTGTAATTATATTTAAATTTGTTTATTCATCGTGCTAGAAGGTAATTTTTACTTGCTTCATACTAAACATCGTTTATTTAAAAAGGTAAGTAAAGGTGGTAAGTAATTAGTTTGTTATTGTTATTTGTTATAGTTTGTTATTTTTTGATTATCATAATAATTTTTAATCTTTTGTTGTATTATTATAATACAGTAGGGCCTCGTTAATCCGGAGAGGCAAAAACAAGATCCTTTCCGGATTATCGAGGCGTCCGGATTATAGTATGCCATATTAAATGTTAATAAAACACATGTTTAACCTTAGTTTCTTTAATCAATTTTTAAATTATAATATCTATAGAAATAATGAAAAATATGTTTCCAGATTCCGTCATAGCCAGCCGTATGACTTTTGGCGCAACGAAGGCAGCTTATTTAGTCGTTTTTGGTTTGGCTCCTTATTTTCAAGGTGTTTTTGGAAAAATACCTAAGGGGATGTAATTATTACACTATCTGTTTTGACGAATCTCTCAACAAAATTTCGCAGCGCAGCCAGATGGATATTGCTGTAAGGTATTGGGATAAAGAAATAAATGAAGTTCGATGCAGTTATTTTACGTCAACTTTTATTGAAGGTAGAGCTACTGCTGAAAATTTAAAAATCCATTTCAAAGACGCGATTGCTTCTGTTTTAAAAGAAGAAAATATTTTACAAATTTCAATGGATGGACCCAATGTTAATTGGAAATTCTTGGATTTATTTATGGAAGGTGGCAACTGTAATTTGTTGGATTTAGGATCATGTGGTTTGCATGTGATACATGGTACTCTACAAACTGGTCATAAAGCTTCCAAATGGAATGTAGATGCAACACTACGAGGGCTATACTGGGTATTTAAAGATAGCCCTGCTCGTAGAGCTGATTTTATTAAAATAACAAGTAAATTGAATGAAAAAAATTAATTTAAATATATAATAATAACATGTTACTTTTTTTACTTTAGGTTCTACAAAATTTCCTTTGAAATTTTGCCAAACAAGATGGGTAGAAGGAAAAATAGCTGCAGAAAGAGCACTGGACATTTTTACCAATGTTTGTCAATGCATAGAACACAAAAACACAAAATTACCATCCACTACATCAGTTAAAAACATACAACGAGCTTGTGCTGATAAACTGATGATGTGCAAAATCTCATTTTTCGCGAGAATGGCCTCACTTCTAGAAGTTTTTTTAATTAAATACCAAAGTGGGAAGTCTCTTACACCCTTTCTGTATGGTGATATTAAGAAGCTTTTATTGTCACTATTGGGTATAATTTTGAAGAAGAATATTATTCCGGACGATCCGAGGTTGTATTCGAAAATTGATTTAGATAACCAAAATAATTTTTTAGATTTTGCACAAACAGCAATTGGGTTTGCAACGCGAAAATTCATAAAAGTATGTAAAGCATCTGAAAAAGATAAACTTCTTTTCTTAAAAGATGTCCGTGCTTTTGTATTAGCAACAATTAAGAAGATATTGGAGAAAAGTCCTCTAAAACGAAAAGCCGTAAAGGCGATTTCGTGCTTGGACCCTTCATTAATATCTTCCAATATTTCCGAAGCAATATTAGAAATGCAAGTAACCCTGGAGATTTTATTTGAATCTAATAAAATAAGATCGAATGTAGCGGAAAGTTGCTTCATGGAATTTAAACAATTTTGTGAAAGCGAAATAGAATTTATAAAACTGTTTAATGATTCGAATAGGCTAGATTCCTTTTATTGGGATATTATAGAGCCAAAATTTGAATCCTATAAGAATTTATGGACCGTCTGCAAAATAATTTTTGTTTTATCACATGGAAATGCGTTTGTAGAGAGTGGGTTTTCAATCAACAAAGACATGTTGATTGAAAACATGCACGAGAGAACCTTAATAGCACAGAGAGTAGTGTATAACACCATAAATCTTGCTGGAGGTCCTCTTTGTGTACCAATTTCAAAAGATTTGATAACCTCGTGTCAGCTCTCGAGTGGAAGGTATAGAAGTGCTCTAGAAAACGCCAAGTTAGTTTCTTGCGAAGATGAATCGAGGGTGAAAAGTCAAGGAAGTAAGAAACGAGTGTGTGAAGAAATAAAGGCGTTAGAAGCAAAACGGCAGAAATTGGAAGATGAATCTAAAATTAAAAATCTCGAACTAAGTTCGAAAATTGAAAGTTTGAGAAAAAAAATGTAATTTTTTTGTAAAATAAATTTGTTTTTATAATGTATTTTCTCGGGTCTAATGTTACCATTTTATCTTGCGATTTATCAAAAAGTCAGGGAAAATTTTAATTTTTGGTCAGGGAAAACCTGGAAAAGTCAGGGAATTTGTTCTAGAAAATTCAGTGGGAACCCTGTTGTAAGAAAATACACAACAATATATCCGATTTTTTCCATTATTAGATTATTATTATTATTTTTCCTTATTATTATTATTCCGACGAAGGCGATAATCTCGCTGAAAGCTCAAGCAATAAATAATTTATAATTTAACGTTCATTTAACTTGTTTCTTTTTAAACTTATTTAATATTAGATTTATTACAATTTATTCTTTTAATTATTGTTAAATTTTAATTAAAAGTTACCACTTAGATTTTTTGAATGGTTCAGTAAGTATTTTTATAACTGTTTTGAAAACTATCAAGTGATGATTTAAATTGTACGCCGGCCGTAATGTGAAATATTCTAGGACAAGTAACAGACAACCTACTTCCCGGTAAATTAAAATTTTTATATGAAAACGTAAGTAGCATTAAAAAATTGGCATAGTATTCGAAACGTTACTATAATATCTGAAAATGTACATCTGACACATTCCAACATTATGCAAATAAAAAAAAACTTCCACTTTATGAATACATTATTAATGTTGAAATCAACTCTTTTTCTAAAAGAAGATTATTGATATATTCAAATTTTATAACAAAACATCAAAATGTATTGTCGTATTTTGAGATCGTTAAAAGGAACTGTTTGTAACTTGATTATTAACAAATAATATTACAGTCTATTATCGGGCCAAGAAATTATAGGTTTTTATTCAAGTAGACATTACAAAATTGCTCGTAGTGGCATCAGATGGAATATATTGCCACTAATGTAGATTTATTTTGTTAGCTATTAAATGTTTAAAAACTTTTTTTTTATTATTTCTTTTTTAGTTCTTGTAATCGGTATTACTGGTGCAACTTTGTAATTTGTTGCTTTTCAATATAAGCATAAAAGATGATATGATTGTTATTAACATTCGTAATAAGGTAAGTGCATATAATATGGCCATGCTAAGCTTTGGGAATATTTTTAAGCATGAAAAAAAACATGTTTTAACAGAAATGTTTACTACATTCAAAAAAAATATCAACCCAATTACACTCATATTGTACCTGTAATTACCGTTTTTATGAAAAAGCAGCAAATGGCCATATTGCCGACAGGAGGTAGGTAATATAGCCAACTGTTCTAAGGTGGACAAATACTGTAAATATTAAATCAAAACTAGATTTTCTTTGCAAAAACGATATATTATGCGTAATATAAACACGAGAGAAGAAAATACTTAGTTACATTTGACAATCAGAACACATGAATAGTTCTTCGTGCTTTAGGCTTTTCTGTTTCATATTTTTACATTTCTTTTCAGAAAACCACTTAGCCAATATCTTCTTGCCAACTCTTTTGCATTTGAAAAACGATTAGCAACGTTATTTTTTTTACAATAATTGTAAACAGTTTTTCTTACACATCTTTTTGTAATTTTTGGTAATGTAGTCAACCATTGTCTATATTCCAACATTACGCAGTTGAAAACATTTCCTAGGTTTTCGTTCGAACCTATACAAAAAATGCTATTAAACTATAATATATTGTAGTGCTTCGAAAACCATAAACGACACAATTTTATTATTTTTTATATTATTTATTTATAATTGTACATAAAAATGTTAGTTAAATGTTAGATGTAAATAAAGGTGGGAGAAGTAAGACTAGAAAAAGTGGAGCTAAAAGGCAGAACTAAAACTTGGGCCGAGGCCTTGACGTCGAGTAGAGCGGACGAACATCATTCCACAATAAAAATTTAAATCTGTTAATTGTTTGAAAATAAATAAATAAGTTGAGTTGATTTCTTTGTTTAATTTAATTAATAAAGTGAAGTGGAAACAAAATGATAAAGGTGAAAGAATTAGTGAAATTTTAGTCGATGTGCAAAACTGCATCGCAACAAATTTGGTAGACCAGCTGCAATAGCACATGTGGAGCGCGTACATAGAAAGTTACAAGTAAAAGATAGAATACAAAGAAAAGTTGAACATTTAATTTAAGTTAACAATTTTTAAACATTGAGGAGTCTCATGACTACAAATAATGGATGCCCAGCTAAGAGTAATTTTGAGATTAAGCAGATTTTAAAAGATTTGCATAGCTAGGGTCATCTCAATATATGTCTCCCACATCCTACCTTATTTGACTATTACATTATTTAATTAATTGGCACAACAAATAAGTGACAACAATGAATTAACCACAATAAAATTGGATCGAGAACTTGAAAAACAAACAACACGTTCTCACACGAAGCCATTCAACAAATTGTCGGTGCTTAAGGTATAAATCGTAATTATTTAATATATTTGTTCAACTGATGATATTAGTAGCAATTTGTAGTAGCTTTAATTTGTAGAAAAAGAGCAGGTGGCTTTATTACCAACTTGGCCATATTATATGTACCTACCTTAGTAAAAATAGATCCTCTATAAGACTTGTAGAGATCTACATGGAAACTATACGCGGAAACGCTCTTGATGGAAACTATATTGAAATATTTAAGAAAAACTCTAGACAAGTAAAAATTATTTAATTATATAGTACTATCTACGTAATGGAAAGGTTGCAAGACAAAATATTGGTCACTAACTTTTTAGGTAGGTCGGTAAGTAGGTTTTATATAACAATTACGTAAAAATGATACCTTATATTTTATGGACTAATAATTGGTGGAAAAAATCATTAATATGTTTTCTTGTTTTCTTTCCATGTCAATATTATATTTCATTTACAATTTATTTGTATTGTTTATAAGAATTATTTCTTACCGACAAAGAATTGTTCAAATTTATCACTTTCATTCATTTTTTAAAATTTGGTACATTAAGAGAAAATAAGCCTTTTATGAAATTTGTGCTATTGGACTGACAAATTTTCTCTAATAATTACATACATTGCTTAGTAGTTACTCCGAGGGAAAAACAAGATTTTTATAATCGAAAATGTAAATTTTAAATAAAGTTTGTTTTATTATTATAAGTAAGTATACAGTACAATATTATTATATTATGAAATTATTAGATTAAAAAATGCAAAATATTTTTTTCAATCAATAATTAACAAGTCAAAGCGTTATTACTTTACGTAACACTATATTAGCTGTATTCTTTTTACCTATTTTAAGTGAGATTGTACCGAGATACTCAGTTACTTAGTTGAAAAGTTGTTTTTTCTACCGTTTTGACATAAGTACTGTGCCGTGCCGAACTGAGTTTTACGTGACAAAATTATCCCCTTCCATACCCAAACTGATCTTGCTGCTTTGAACTGTTACAACTGAGACAAAATGAGAAATGGCTCGGATTGGTTGATTTGAATTAAACTTGTCACTTATTGCAATCATTTTAATATCTACTGCACCTTAAATTTTTAATTTGTCTTTTTGAAGTTTATGTTGACATTATACAATAATATAAAAAACAATTTGGTTAGCATTACCAAACTTCAAAATAATTAAATTCAAAAATCACTTAATTTTCGTTGTTTCTTTTACCTTATGTTTTTCTCACTTTGACTCAGTTCATCTCAACTCACTTCATCTCAGTTGTGCAACTGAGATAGAAATAAAATAGGTAAAAGGAATACAGCTATTGTTTTAAAGAAAAAAGATGGTAAGCTACATTAAAGTACTTTACGTCTTGTCTATCAATCTTATGTATATTATTTTCTGAAAACATCAAAATATTTGACTGTATGCCATTCAGTTGTTAAGCGTCATTTTTATGACGATGTAAGTATTTGACATCGATTTTTGATTTGAAGTAAATTTTTATTTATTTTATTAATTAATTTACGTCAAATACATTCATGAAAACAAGATTTAAAAAAGAAATGTTATTTTTTATATTAATTGACGTCTAATTTACGTACCGTCGTCTATTGGATGAGAATGGCAATTTAAACTTAAAGTTTTATTTTCTTTTGAAAGCATATGGATTACGTAAGTGTGGCAACGCCCGATAAAGCAAAAGGGATATATTACTCGACTAATCGTCTCGTGACATATTAGAAACAATTTTTAATCGTTTTAAAAGTTATAAAAAAACTTGAAAAGAGATTATCTAATAATAAATAACTAATATCATTAAATTTGTAAAGAATCAAGATATTATAAACCTATAAATCAATCAAATTAAAAAAAGAACAAGAAGACTGATAATAAAACTGCCTTTAATTTTTCAAAAGAAAAATATGACAACTTTTTAACAAACCAAAACTATAAATGTTATGCACGTTTTATTTTCAGTAAGAAAATATTATAAATGTAATTCCAATGTTTGTTTCTGTGTAAATGTAGGCATGGTAAATACAAAGTTAAAAATTTAAGCTGTCAACTTGAAATATAAGAACAATAAAAAAGTTGTCATCTTGGTTTTTTTATAAAATAGTTGTATTATTTGTTTCAGAAAACACAACCAAGAAACTAAAAATTTCATTTGAGATTTATAGCATATAGGGTGAACGGAATTGTTAGATAACTGAAAAATTTCCCACGAGGCTTTTCGAGATTTTCTAATTTAATATAAAATACCTACCTACTTCTACTTGTATAAGTATTAAAAATATCTGAAGCATCATTATGAACTTTTATTAAAAAAGTGTGGAATTTCTTAGTCTGTGTACTGTTCTGAACTCTAAAAGTTGATAATTTTAGTTGTATTTAAATTGAATTATATTCACACTTACCGGAGTTCTTTTTTATTATAATAGCAACAGAACATTTTTTGTATGCCTTTATATCGATACCTAAATACGTATAAATTCAAATAACTTTTATTTTCTCTAACCGACTGGCAAATAAACTTTACTGTACGATTTATGCACCAGCAAATGATGGTTACCGAACTAGTTTTGTAAGTATTTAAGTTTCGTCAACTAGCTAGTGTGTTTTTATTATTGTTAATGTGTATTATTTTAATCTTTTCTTCTTCTTAATCTAGGACTATGTCTTGTTTTTTAACCATGTGATATACCAAATTTACACTTGGCATTCACGGTTCTTTGAGCATTTGTATATATTCTGGTAGGGTACTAGCCTTGCCAGATGCATAGCTCCTAGATCAAATTTGAGCTTTAGATCACAGCAGTGCAGTTGGCACGTCCAAGCATTGAACTGCGGTCTCCCACTCCGTAGCATGTCGATTTACGCCTTATACCTCACTTCTGGTTATTTTAATAAATTTGTAAACCACAGAAGTTGCTTTCGACTGGTTCTTTAAGTGGCTTACATATCTAGTAAGAATGCTTTACCAGCTTGGATATTTAATATACTAGGAATTGATTTCATCGGGGACATTTTGCACCAACTACTTTCTATATTATGTTATCACCCTGTAACTAAGATTTTCTGAAAAACAATTTATTTATTAAAATCTGTACTAAAAATGTGATTATGAAAAATGAAATTATGTGATCTTTCTCATATCCTTAGCTTCGTTGATACGAATACAAGAATTCATTCAAATGTATAATATAATCGTTTCAAAGGGGAATTAATTATAAAATTTACTACTATACTGTTGTTAAAAGTTATCGATATCTATCAATACTGATATTTTTCTTCCAAACCGTTCATTTATAACCACTTCTCTTGTGGTGTCTTCTCAATTCATTTGTAAGGTGGATTATTTCTGTTTCTTCCTTCGTGTCATTTCTAAAGCTTATTGTACAATTTTGCTCTTTCTACCACTCTTCTACATTCTTTATTCCATTTTTTTCAGTAATCTATGCGAATGTTTTCTAAATCTTGCTTTACTTTATCTATCCATTTAAAGTTTGTCTTATTCTGGTTCTGTTATTTCTCGGTTTCCATTCCGTTATGTTTCTTATAGGAATATTCGAATTTTTTCTGATTAGCTGACCCAATCAACCCTCTGTAATTTAATATACTTTATAATATCTTTATTTTCAATTTCATTCATCAATTCGCTACTCTTTCTTGCTTTAGTAACTCCATCATCGATCTTTTTCGAACCCAGTATTGTTCCCAGAATTCTCTTTTCAAATACCTATTACTTATTTATAATTTTCTGGTTACTTTTTATTTTTTAGTAGTTTTTTGTTTGCATAGTACGCTTGATATCCAGATTGTATTTTTTTATTTATTCGTTTCTTTCTCTAATTCTTACTGTTTAAGTATAATCTCATATAATTAAACTTCTGCACTTCTTCAAATCTATATACTCTTAATATTATATTGTGACCCATGTCATTTGAATTAATTTTACATTTTTTAATATACTTTGTTATGTTTTCATTTATTTTCATGTCAACTTTTGTTGCTCTATTCTTGAGCTTCTTACATATTCCTTCATTTTCATCTACGACTTTATGATATTGTTTGCTTTGCTCTTTTCTTTCAATTCTTCCATCATTTATGTTCTAGCCATTCATTCTTTCTTTGTTTGCATCTTTTAACAGCATCTTTTATTACTTTTACACTGATTTATTCTTTCCCCGTTTTCCTCTAATTTTTTTCTTCTGTTCAATTTTTCTTTCAAATTTTTTTTGGATTAATTTTTTATTCATTCTTTCTCAACATACTCTATATTTTATTCCATGCAATTTTTAATTGCAATTTCTATGCTTGCTTACGTTTTTTTAATATCTTCATGCTATTCCAGGTGTTTTACTTCTCCGTTCATCTTTTCTGCATATCTTTCTTAAATCACTTTGTCATTAAATTCTGCATCTTATCTACAACAATGAACAAGTTGAAACGTATGGTTTACTTGATAAGCATCATACTAGATTTTTAATTCAAAATTATAATCAAGCAGAGACAAGAAGTGTGGTATAAGACTTAAATCGACATGCTACGGAGCGGGAGACCACGGTTCAATATTGGTCGCTCTGACTGCACCGTTATGATTTAAAGCCCGAGTTTGATCTATGAGTTATGCATCTGGCAAAGTTAGCATCCTACCATAATATTATGCTATTATGAGTGCCAATTTTACACCAATTTTTGATTTGTTTAAAATTTTTAATATTTCTTGTCAGTCTTATTGTAATTTCTTAATTAATTATCTTGTAATTCCTAGAGGTTTATCCTTCGAAGAAAAGTGTAGAAAAAATAAAATTAACTCCTCATTTGCACCTTATTTGAACATAACAGCTTTTAACCGCCGCTAATTAACAAAATAAACAATAAACAATATTATTTCAACAAAAATTCTTACATTCTTCATGCCGGTTTGACACAATAGACAAGAATTACGGATTAAGTTTATGAGAAAAAACATTATTTAATTTTTACAAAATTTGACTAGCTTTTATAACTCATAATACATAAGTTATAAGAAATATAGAAAAAAGGTGGGTTTTATATTGGAAATCACAGAGTCAACGATTATTATTCCTTAATTAATTTTTCAAATTAAATACATATACATTAATTTTGAGAAAACATTTTATGCTTATCGGTTTAGCATACAGTCTCGCAAAGCATTCGAAGTTATTGCAAACTTTTTTAAAATTTATGACAAAAAGTATAACAATTATTGTGACATTTAAGTAGTTGTTGTGAAAAGTTAATTTTTACAACAAAATTTTTGTTTAAAAGTCAAATCAAAATAAGATGTGCTCCTCTATATTTCAGCACATACATTTATAATGTTGACACATATTGTTTTGATCTACTTTATAAAAAAATAAAGATTTAATTCGATTTAGAACTTTTTCAAGGTATTTTCCGACAGGGAAAACTTTTATTTGTAAGAATGAAACTATCCATAGCTTTAGTATTACAGATTATCTCCTTTTAATTAATGTGATAGAAAAATTTTTTGCTTCGATTTAATGAAATTTTTGCGAAGGAAATTAATGCTTTCCATACGCAATATGCAAAGTAAAAAAATTTAAATTGTATAAATATAATCAGTTGATAAAATTTGGAATAAGATTCTCTTTGAAAATTTAAAAATTTGTAAATAGTTCTGGAAAAGGACGAATATTTAATCCTCTAGAACGCATGGCAGAATACTGTTCGCTTGCGCGATATAGGGTGACTATTCCTCGATGTTTTAGATAATACGCTGTTTGAAAGTGGAGTCGCAGGAATAGGGGTATATACGTGATTTTATCATGCTTTCTCAATTCGCTGTGACAATCATAAATTATAATTAATATTTAATTTTCATATCAATAAATTCTAATATCAAATTGTCGTTGGTGCTATTTAGGTGGAATTTTTACGGCGAGGTTTTTGAATAAATTCGCGTGTGTAGATTGTGCTAGTGATCGGAAATGGTTTTTTTTCCTGGATAATTTTGGATTGCTTGGTAAGATTAAATCTTAATGAATTGTTAATTTAAAAAATAACTTAATTAGTCGTAAATTATAATTCCATTAAACTTAATAGGTGATTTATTATTATCTTGAAAGATATTTAGTGTAAGTTAATTAAATCAAAATAATATGTAGGCACTTCAAGGGTTTCATCATTTTAGCTTTGAGCTTTCAAGAGGGCTTAACTTAAAAAATTAATTTGTAACCTTATTTTGAAGCTTTAACTTGTAATATACATATATAATATTCCAACGGAAAATTATAACTCATTTTCAGATAATCAATTATACAATTTTAAATCTTACTGTCAAAGTTACAAAGCGAAAATTTAATGTTATATTAAAATATATTTTTAAATTACTAATAAACTAAAGTCAAAATGTTTAAATTTATTACCTATACGTAGTATATTAAAACCAACAGATATATCCTTATAGGTTTTAGGTATCATTACTACATCTACCTACTATGAAAAATATATTTTAATTTACCGAATATACCTATATCTCACACTTGTAATGTGCATTATTCCTTTAGTAAGGAATTTTCAAAGGACACAGGGGGAATTGCGGCACGCACTGATCTAAGATTAGCATGAAAGTGTAGTTATGATAAGACTGCGTCGTTCTAAAGCTCTTCCTATTTGGCTGAGTATAATGGAGAAAAGGGGACGAAATCCTCACAACAAATTCTCTATTTTGAGGAGTATGTATGTGCATATTGCATTTGTTAAATAGCCTAAGTCTTTCATAAAAAAATATATAAAAAAAACTCTCAAGCGAAATTGTGAATGTGATTGAATTTTATTGCTTTAATATGTAACTAAAAGTCAAAAGATATAAAATGTCTAGCTGACTTTATCTATGTACTTATGATATAGTAAATCAAAAAATTAGTTTTTTAAATAGTATACGAGTATAATATGTACGTATCTTAGAGAATTTTAAATTATATTATTTGCCACCTACTTACTAATAATTAATAAGTATTATTTAAATAATTCTTATTTCGAATATTGGCAATAACAATAATATTTTAGAGATATTCAATTAATAATTTTGCTGGTGCTTTTAGGTTGTAAGCACCCTTTAGGATAAATTTAAAACTAATTGATTCTATTTGAAAAAAAATTTCAACGCACATAAAAATTAGCAAGCAAAGAAAGTTCCACATAACGTATGCAGCACACGCTGCCATCGACTTACAATCCGAAAGCTTTTTTTATTTAATCTGAACTTAATTAGTAACTAAATAATTTAAAACCTTTTTCAAAAAGTTCAACTTAGATACATTTTTACTTTGAATTGGATTTCTACATTACTAAGCATACTGCACTGAATCTTATAAATTTACATGAATTATTAATTTCTAGTTATTTACTTTACTAAAAGTTTTGTTATTATAAATTAAAAATAAAATACTATAATATTATCAGTTTTCTTACAGTTTTTCATTTTTTTGCACTTTAAACACAATTTACTGTACCTTGAAAGTTTTAAGTTTACATTTTCACCATCCAGATGTGAAAATTAGCTGAATCGGTCATAGGTTTAGGTTAGTAATAAAAATTTTATTACGTTCTTGGATTATCGTTCCTTCCTGCTGAACATTATTTTCTTTTTAGTGGGGTTTTTATTAATAATTTTATTAAAGTTTATTTCTTAAATTTTGATTTTAATTTTACTATTTTTTATTTTCTGCATTTTTTAACAACTAGTCGAAATATTGAATCTAGTTTCTGTTTAGAAAAAACCTTATCTAGTGAACAATAAATTAATCTAAGGTTTAACGTAGACAGAGGTTTCTTTTAGTTTATCAAAATAATTTTTATAATATGTTTTAATGCTTACATGTTAGATTAATAAGATCAAAAAATCAGTTTGTTTGATGAGAATCCAAAATTCAAAACACAATGTTTCTGCACTTCAACTTAATAGTTTTGATCCCAATAAATTGAAATTAAAATTGAAACTTATTATAAATATTATTACAATCATGTTAAGAATTTTTTTATAAACCAAAACTAGTCAATTTATTTTATTATTACCGTTGATTTTAAAACAAAGTAAATAGAATTTTATGTTGTCTATCGATATAATGTAATATTTACATTACAACTTTTAATAGTAATTTATGCAATGAGTGAAAAAAGAACACATTACTAAACGAACAGACGGATTTAAGTACAAGTCATCAGGCAAGTGTAACAAATCTAAAAGAGTACAAATAATATAAGCGCATATGTGTTCCTCCAACAAAGTTTTAACATGGTCGAGTGCTTTGTGGTTTGTACCGGTTTGGGTATGCGTTTGTTTCATCTAAAAAGTTACACTAGAACCATCAGTTGAAACTTTTTGTAGGCCCGCACTTAGATACGGATGCAGATTACATCTCTTCCGTTTGAAAGAACCCTAGAATGCCCACAGAAACCATGGTGACAAGTGCAGATGTTAAATATTAAGTGCAGATAACTACCATAGTCACAAAATGTTAAGAGAGACTATTAACATGTCTCTGTACTAGAATGGTAGTAGATAACTTAAAAAATATAGTTTTGAAAAAAAGCGGTTCAAAGATTAAGATTAAACAGTAAATAGTAAGGATTAAACAGTAAAACATTTTTTGTTTATTTACTTTTAGTGTAATTTTGAGTAATTTGATTGATTTACTGCATAGAATATGCATCAGAGATACAGAATCAAACATAAAAAATAATTGGAAATTTTCAGTTATTCTATCAGTCTAGTACAGCGATATGTTTTCAATATTTCATTTTTCTATCAATAAAAGCTTTTTATTCGACCAATGTAGAAGTGTGAAAGCAATTGATTGCTATTCTATAACAATGTAACCAAATGCAAAAATGACAAATATTTGTATCATCGAATCTTATATTATTCTTATATTGCTGTAATACATCTGGTATTGCAGTATATCTGTACTCTAGAACCAGATCTTTCATGTTTTCAAAATTTTTCAGCAGAGTTAAATAAAGGTTTTCATTTACCTTGTATTATATGAGATAGTGGACGTTTATAACATGATTGTATCTTTTATTATTTATCTGAAGACTTTATAAATTGAACTA
Organism: Cantharis rustica; assembly: GCA_911387805.1. Taxonomy (NCBI): domain Eukaryota; kingdom Metazoa; phylum Arthropoda; class Insecta; order Coleoptera; family Cantharidae; genus Cantharis; species Cantharis rustica. Next base: position 95,700,862 of record OU426877.1, read on the forward strand.
TTGAATAAAGCGCGAAAAAATTATATAGTATAATTACATAATTATTATATTAAAAAAATTAATATTGCATCTAATAAGGTAGAGAAATTGAATTAGAACCTAAAAAATGAATTTTTTTAAGTGGATAGTGTGGTAGTTAGTAGTATGTAACGTTAAAATCAACAAATTTTTATTGTTTTTTTTTATTTATTTTTTTTATTTAATAAATACATTTTTTATGTTTATTTTAGATATTGAATTATTGCCATAATTGAAAAATATCGTATGTTGTGATTTTTGGAAGTCCACTGTATATTAATTTAAAATTTTCCTTGTTTTATTTCTTCTTCGAATTGAATTATATCTGATAAATTACAGATTTTTTAGAAGGATTTTAAAGTGCATTACACGTAATCTTTCCCTTGAGGATCTTCTTAAATTTATCTCACTCGTTCAGAGCTTGGCTACACGTTGTCGTATCTGATTAAATACAAGCAAGAATTACAATAGATAAATTTAAATCTATGTAATTAATGGTCCAATTTTTTTAAGTGTATTAATTTAAACGTCTAAACGTATTCATTTTATTATTATAACTAACATAAATTTTATTTTTATGCAAAGTATTTTTAAATATCTAACGCTAAAGATAATTTAAACAATAATTTATATGATATCCTAATATGCACAAATATTGAATAAATGTCGTAATGTCACTCTAATCGATGTGTTTTCAGTGTGTTATGGTTGATATAATAATATAATATACCTACTTACTATGAATAAAATGAAAATAAACAACTACATGTATATCTACTCGTAATCATTACATCATGATGAATAAATAATCAAATCTTGCACGTGTACATTTCAACGAATATGCGTTATTTCAACGTTAAATCGGATTTAAACACGTAAAAAACACGTTGATAAACCGTGCTTACTGAGATATTGCAAACTACTTTATTAAATTAGTCTACTTTACTTGTTATATAGAAATAAAAAAAAAATTATTATTTTATAGCACTCAAGCTGAGTTTGGAATCAATCAATTGTTTAATTACTATCTTTCAAAAAAAGACCGACAGAACGAAGTTGTTAGTCCGTCGGAAATTTTTTATCGGAGGTTAATATGTACACAATAGATTGACTTCATATCCAACATTTGATTGATTGACATGAACTACTTTCTATAAGCCGTTATTCTCTAAACCCTAAAAATCGGGATTTCACTTAAGTTGGTTTTTAATAAAAAGCCGGCTTTTTCGAAAAAGCTTTCTTTTATTCTTGAAATTCATTCTCAGAATGAAATACTCTGAAACTTATAATGTTTTTTAAGACAATTACAAAATAATTTTGATTTTTGTTAAAAGTTGCTTTTTAAGATTTAGATAATATTGTCATTAAATGTCGATTGGTTATGTTATTAAAAATGTATTAATCAACGATAAAACATTAATAAATACCGTCAATGTTATTTATTACATTTCAAATTTTTGGTTAAAATTTTGTTACTAATACTTTGCATAAAATAACATTGTTAACGGAAATGATTTGTTACCCACTCGTCGTGTCGTCGGTAAACTTTACTGCAAATAGCATTTTTTGCTATAAACATAGATATTTATATAGTATGCCAGTTTTTTCGATTTAAATCGTAAATAACATTGTAGAAGATTAATGAAACTGCTCAAAGATTAAACTTTATTATTGACTAATTTCGTGTTATAAGCTCATCTTCAGAGTAATGCATAAAAATTTACATTTAATAAGATGTTTAATTTGTAAATTTTGTTTTATTTTATAATAGTTTTATTTTGTTATTATAATAATTTATTTATTTTTTTTATTTTTTCCGCATGATATTTTGAAATCAATACTATGTTATCCACCTTACTCTTGCTACAATTATTGTTTACTATTACTACAATTGCTTAAAAGACATTATTTGAACAATAATAATTATGTATTTTTAACTTTTTTGTTTTTGGATGAGTCAGCGGTCGGCGGGCTAAATTTGTTGACAATTTTAGTGTGAAAACTTTCAGTTTACCAATTATTACAGATTAGTTCATTTTATTTTGTGAATGCTATTACGTACACAAAATACTGATCGACTATACTTATATATTATAATTAAAATAATCATAATAATTATTATTATGTTGCTCACTCGATTATTATTATTATTGACAATTTACTAAATTAAGTCAATTAAAATAATCAAAATCTTGTAATTTAAAAGTTTTTTAAAATGTTTGTATTTATTTGTTATTCCAAAATAGTGGTATGCTTATTATTATGTTTCAGTACACAAAAAATTGGAAAGTGTTAAAATATATTTAGCTAAACATAATTAAGTAAAACATAACCAAGTACTTTGTTAAACTTTCATTGTAACAATGATTTACTGACTGCCTTACAAAATACAATTAATTCTGTAATATGTTACCTGTCTTGGGCAGTACTATCTGTAAAAAATTGGAAAATACTTCACATGCAATAAATCACTTTTCATTTTAGCTGTAAGCACTAAATACAATGAATCACATCAATTTCCAAAAATTTATTTTATATAATAAATCGGTTATAGCATTTTAACTAATATAATCATATTACGGTATTACGACGATCAAACGGAATAAATTGGAATGTTTAAGGATGTTAATATTATATTATAATTAAATGAGAAATAGTATTTAGATATTATACCAAGGATTAAAAATTAATATTATTGTAGTATTAGAATAATTGTAAACTTTTCGTAAATTTAAGAGTGAAAATGTCTAAAACCACATTTTCATATATTAAAATGGAGCTTTGGATTCGTTATAGAAAGTACACTCAACCGTAAACGTCAATGATGTAAAATAATTTTCCAGATAGAATTTATGTGACTTTTAATTAAATTTTGAGTTAAATTACAATTTTCAGCATTTATTGAATTAGTTCAAGCCAGTATTTAGGTGGGTACTTTAATTATGTAATAAATGTTTGAAGTTTTTTATTTTCCTTCTACCGTGTACTACTTACATATACCTATTAAATATTTACGAATATTTCTGAGACTTGATTTTTGGCTTAAATGTATTACGGTTAGCTGCTTTAACTGTTTTCGTGGACCGACAGAAAATCATCTTGTCAAATACATTTAAGGTAAAATTTAAAAAATCTCAAGTACAGAGCATGATTGGCAGGTTATCGGTTACATATTAAAAAGTAATTATTTTACTGAAAAAATTGATCGCTGATAGCTAGTATCTTGTATTTTTTTACTTTAATTTTGAATACATGTTATTCAAAATAAATAAAATCACGTTTATATTATTTTCGGAATTAATTCCGAAAGTATACACTATTTTAAGACGGGTCACTGTAGTCTAACCTTTTAAGTACTATATGATAATAGTGTGTGGAATAACAATCATTTGAGAATTTCACAAGAAAAAGAAAATTACTGTAGAAAAGAGTTAGATTTACAAGTGGTGTATAGAATTAATTTTATATTGAGATAATAGAAAAACCATGCAATTTCGAGAGATGCTTATACTACTAGAAAAAATAAAAAGATTATAAATATTATAATAATATAATAATAAATTAACAGAGCAGAACAGAACAGAATATATAACCAAAATGTTTTTTGAAACGTCGAAGAGGAAGTAATACAAATAAAGCGTATTTTAAATTTGAGTTAATTACTGTTGATGTCGTTTCTTGTTTGAAATAAATTGCGAAAAAGCTGATTATAGTAACACGCCGATTACGAGTAAAGTATAGTGGGATTCTTTTAAAATTGTTGGATAAATCCTGTTGAATATAATTAATGAGAGCCACGAGACGGTTTTTATTGGATAAATACGGTTGCATCGATTTCAAAAGTTTAGAATACGAAAAAATGCTTGCAGTTTAGATCCAAAAGTATTGTTCCACCCATTATTTGAGGTTGCTTTTTTATTATTTATCTTCTAATGAAACACATTACTAAAAACCAACTTTGCTCATTCACATCAATTTAACAAACCCGATAGATCAATTTTTAATTTTATCTCTAGTATGTCAACATTAATTATTTATTTCAAGTTAATAATATTTATTCTTACTTTAATATTAACTTTATTAATAAAATATAACGTATTGAAATCAACCGCTAAATTCAAATAAAACTATTACAATAATATCAAATAATTATTTTCAGTAAAATATAAATTTTTCAATTTTGTCAGCCTGACAAAGAAGTTGACTTTTTACAAAAAATATTAGAAATCTTAATTAAAAATCAGTTAAATTGGCGCATTGGAAAGCTTAACCTTTTGATGAACGTTCATTTTGGATTTTGAAAATGATATAGTTGCTAATCCGCGTTAATTTGACTATAATGAATTGGAAACATTGGGTCGGTGTTGTTTTAGCCGTGTTGATAGATATGTATGTGTTGTTGAAGCTTGTGAAATATAGTACCGAAGGTATTGAATTAAAATAATTTGAAAATATTTAAAAAATCGGCATCAAACAGTAAGATTTAATAATGTGGATACATAAATTTGGTTTTCCGTAATGATTTGTTTCGAGACCTTTGCTGTTTATTCTATTACAGTGATAAAGATGCGTCACTGAAATTTTAATTTTGTCAGATCAGATTGTTTGCTGATACCACATGTATTATTATGTGAAAATGATATATATTATGTGGATGCTGCCACTATATCCGCCACCAGGCGTTCCATTTACGACTATTTACCTCAAGATTGAAATGATATTGTAAGTGAAAACACAAAACAGGTATGTAAATCTAGAAATTTATAGCAAAACGTTATATAAAAATTTCGTATCTCTTGAGTGTTCTTTTGTGTGGGTCATTTAAAATTACAAACTACTGTTTTAAGATAGTATTCGCTTAAATTGTAGAGCAGACAATAAAATTTTATATTTGTAATAAAGCAAAACAAAATATCTAATTGTTAGTTGTAATATTTTATACCATATATTATGTACTCAAGTTCTGCATAGGCTGATGCATCTTTGCATGCATTTATTTACAAAAGAATACTGATATACTAATATCTTAATCTGCTTTGAGGTAAAGAAGTACCTAATTTTCAAGAACTTAAGTTAATTTAGAAAGTATCTGTCTAGTCTTATTGCTTATTTATTCACTTCTTGTTTAAGTTTCATGTTGTTTCCTAAATAGTTTGCGTTTATACTATAGCCACCCATTGTTATATCGATTTATTTCTATCAAAGGCGTACTTTGAGTTTAAGCTTATTGATTATATGTCTGTTGTCGGTATTTAGAAGTAGCATTGTTACGTCCGTTTTAATTTCAATTACTAATTGGTATAAATTATTTTATTATCAATCAAAGTGTACAGTATAATGTAACAATTGATATATTCACAAATTTTATAATTTTTAGTATACCTAACTTGACTTTTGACTATAACGGATGATTCTAGCAAAATATAAAAAAATTATACCAACAATAATTATTAATACGAATAATATGCAAGTAATTGAAATATAAATTTTTAACTTAAATTTTTTTAAATTGTATTTAATTCTATTCTACTTTAAAGAAAACTCCATGAAAAGTGGTAATCCTAATCCATCTTAAAAACTTTTGAAATAATATAATAAAGTTTGCTATGTTCAAATGACTTTACATAAAATTGATTTACGAAGGCATTTTTATAAATAAAAAAATTAACCCATTTCAAGCATTCACTCACTCTACAAGAAAGAATTTTATATGTTCATTTCAGTAATGTAATATAATGTAGTTAACACAATAAAAAGTTCAAATCAATTTATTTTATGAATTTATCTTGAATATTTTTTACAAACCTTACAATAAAAATTTATACCAGCTAACGATTCATAATAAATAAAGTAAAAATAAAATTTTGTTAAGTAATTAAATAAAACGTTATCAATGTATCGCCTTCAAAATATTAAATATATTTTATTCTCTTTGCAAGATCTGACTTTTTTTGAAGAAAGATTTCATAATTATATTTATTGCTATGTAATAAAGAAACTGTAAAAAAAAATTCTATCAAGTTATACAATTAATGTTTAATAAAACTCTTAAGACAGATTATAATTGTAACTTACAATTAAATGTAATAAGTATTTACAATAAATGTACATAATATTTCAAAAAGTAATCTATGTTTTAAAAGAACGTTTATAATCAAGTTAAATTAATCTTTTTAAAAATTTTTTTTTTTCTAAATTAAGTAGGTTCTTTATTTGAAATTGTCCAGATTCCTTTCCCCTGCTATAAATTGTCAAACTCAACTTTGCATTAAATAAGATCGTCTTGGTTCTAATTTCTATCGATTTTTTCTTATTACGGAGCTATGCTAACCGAGCACTCAAAAAAAGCTTATGGATGAAAGCTTCGCAAATTTAATTATCCTTTTGTTAATCGTCTATCTAAAAATAAACTTGTTACTTATTTTAATCTCCATAAAGTTGGGACTTGTTATTTTTCTACTTTAAAAGTTTAGTTTTCTATAAAATTAAAAACTTACCAATAATAACGAACAGTTTTGTAGATACATTTTTTGTACTTTGTTTTACCTGAAAACAAGTACGGATGGCAAAGCGATATAGTAGCTTTTCAAATTTAGCAATAATTTCTTACATTATTAGAAAAAATTTCACGTATTAGATTGAAGACAAGCTAAGATAAAACAATCCTAATGTTGTTCTAGTCGAAATATTTTTCCAATTACTTTTTAATATAATATACCTATAATAATGTTAATTAATCTTTTGTGAACGACTTTTATATTTTTTTGAATTAAATGTGAAGTATATAAAATTATAAAACTGTAGTACATGATTATAAAATTACAAATCTTTATGGTTATAGCATTGCTCTTAACTTGTCAGGCTTTAGAAAGGCATTTAAAGTGATCGCGTATGAAATTCTTCCGCTTCGAGGAAGAACCGAAGGTGGAGGTTAATTTCTTATTTAAATGCGTACATTATCGAAAAGTCTGCGCGAAAAGTCTATAATGTAGTTTGATCCTACAGTGTACCATAATTCTATTAAAAAATCTAAAATATAAAGATTTATTTGTAAGCTATAGGAAAGACATTGGGAGATCATACCATTATTTACATTTTCTTAGTAAAATAATTTAATAATTTCATTTTTATACTACGTTTAAACAAAATTTAAATATGTGGTAAATATTATCACCACAAAGAAAAAATCAAAATTGCACTCTTAACAAAATTATCCTGTTATGATTGCAACTGTCAGCATAAAAATTAAACTTAAAAATACGATTAATTGATTATTATGATAATATACTAATCGCTCCTGCTAAACGTTGTGCATAGCTAAAAGTGTATTCAATTTTAAAATTTGAAAAATAACTTGGAACACAATAAAAATAATCTCATCAATAATTATTCAAGCCAATAGCAAACAATTCTAGAACACAAGTTCTAAAGTAAATTGTTAGTGGAGTCGAGTGAATTTTAATACAAACCAAGTTGAAGCAAGTATTAATTAAGATTTTGTCAATAAATAATTCAATTCAACATTGTGAAATACTATTGTATTTTATAAAATTTAAAACTGACATTTCCTCGATATAAAATAATATAACTAGAAGGTGCTTATATTTTTTTTCATTTTCAGAAATTTCTTTGGGAACACAAATGCTTTGTTGACATGAAAATCGGCGCTATATTATCAAAAGACTATCAAAATGTGAATAACATCAAACAACACATTTTTAAAAAACTTTAAGTATAAGAGTAAATCTTATTTGGTCATTTTTAGAGCTATATTGTATATTTTAATATTAAAATTAATTCAATTGATGAGTAATTTAAGTAAGAATTGAATAGTGTAAACAGTAAAATATTCTAGAAAATATTAGAAATTTAATTTAAGTTTAATTTCAAATCAAATAAATGCCATATTAACATTAAATGAATGTCACAAAACTGTTACTTACATTATAAAATATAATACATTGTATTGTGGTTGTACTACCTTTTTATTAGCAAAAATAAATTTTTTTTTTCATTTTGTTTTAAATTTTTCACACCGAAATCTAAACGTACACGACTAACACATGTAATACATCTCCGTTCAATCTTTAACGACATGCAAATTTTATTTCCATATTTATTCTTTAAATCTTACAATGTTAAATTTTTGTTTTTATTAATTTTTATTATTCTATTAAATTATGCTTTTCCCACAACAAATTTTTAATTTAATTATACTCAGATTTTTAGTAAGCACTTTTTTATGGAGATTCTGTTCAAAACATTTTAACATTTTCAAACCCTTTACGTTCAAAATTTATGATTAAGATTAATTCAACAATCGAGTGGCATAGAGGAAAACGTATCTACAAATGATTAGTTGTGTGTTCGAATTCCTTATCAGCCAGTTGGGTGAGCTTAATTATCATGCCGTTAAAAGAGTTTAAATAAATAAATGGTAGATGTTTCGGAAAGTAGAACCGAATGTAAAACTGTGAACTAAACTTTTTACAAAAAAATTTCCGATGCAAATTTCCGGAAAATTTCTTTTTCAAACTGAATTTTCATGATAATTTGATTCTGATTACTTAAGTTAGAATAAAGTATCTAATGTTATTCCTTAAAGGTTAATAGTATACCACATGTTAATAAATTCTAATTTAATAACACTTTATTAACAAATTTTAATTTTTATGTTTTAAATTTTGTTGTAATTTATAATTTGCTGTTATAATAAATAATTGAAGTGTTAATAATTTCAAAAAAGAATTAGTCTTGTTTTGATCTGATATTGTTATATTATATTGTTTTATGATACCTACCTATTATCTCTGTTATTTTTTGTTAGAGAAAATAAGAAAAAACTCTTGATTAAATAATTAATTGGAAGTTAATTATCGATTGTAATTTATATTTTAATTTTTTTCACAGATCAGGAACTTTATAATCTCGCACTGTTCTTATTTCACTTGCTGATGTTCATACATATATAATTTTGCAATTTTACAATATTTTCTAGTATATTTTTTGTTCACTTTTTTTTACATCTTATAGTTGATTTCAATTAAAATTTCGTAAATTTAAAATTTACAAATTTCGCAGATTTCAAAAATCGTTGAAATTTTAACATTTACTCCATACAAAGCAGAATTCGACCAATTCTGTTTACAAAATAAAAAAATATGCTAACAAAAATAGCTTGCGAAGATAGAGCAACGTGAAAATTTGTTGGTGTGGTTGATTCTTATTGTAGGAAAATTTTTTTACCAGAGCATTTATTCTGTCAAGCTGTTGACTTTCAATTGATAAAAAGTTGTTTACAAAATATTTTCTGTGCATTTTAAATAATATAATAATAGTAAAATAATCAAACCTAACAAAAAATGTTAAAATAATAAATTTTAACTGAATAAGTAAAGAATAATAGTAATTTTCCCGATTGCCATAAAAATTGAATTTTGAATATTTACAGTCATTTAGTGTCTACAGTTTAACTCAAAATTTTGTAACAAAGATTTTAAAAATATTACATGAAAAATGAGTGGGGACCTCATTAAACCAAAGGTAAAAAACTTTGGTGGGAAAATAATCAGTGTTCATTTAAACTTGTGAATTTTCCATTCGAATTTAAGTTTTGGTCGGTTTGTCACTGATCAATACTTCAGAAATGTACCTGCTGTGTGACTGTGTCAATACGTAGGTGAATATTTTATTCAGCCTAGCAAGTCGATTTATTTGTCAACATTGTTTATTTTGCAGGCAAATCATTCTCCTGTTTTCCGGGAGTTGTAGCATAGCACGACGGCTCTACTCTACAGCATTCGACTTGAAAATCTCGTTTATTGCATAGCAAGGCAATATTTATCTCATAATTCTTGCTACCAATTTCCGAATATTCACACCGGTGAAAATTCATGTAATATATTGAATGCTGGAGTCTTACTTAGCAGACCGTCATTTAATTAGTTAATTAAGTCTCATTAAATGCAAACCAGTAAGAGTGGGGGTAGTTAGCTACCCCACTAGCTTAAAATTTCAAGATTGCGCTTACGTTGGGAAGTTCACATTAGTTCCGCTGCATAGTTTGGCTGTAATACTTTTACAACCTAGGCAGTAAAAGATTTGTTTAACGTCAAATTTATTGTTTAAGTAAGAATCAAACATGTATACCGAATGAACAATATTCTTATTAGTTTACTACCGTTAATAGTTTTACTGCCGAGTTAAATGAATAACTATTATTTAAGTATTATTAAAAAATTCACGAAAAAAAAATTAAATATGTCTATTTTTTTTGTAAGTACATAATATGCTTTGCAAATGGAAGTTACTACAGAATGTTCATTACTTTGAATTATTATCAAGATTATCGATCGAAACGATATTTAATTTTAAAATAATTGTATATGGGATAAGTGTATAATGTATGGATTATATTAATTACTTTTCACAATAATAAATTGATTACAAGTGGACGTTATTTGAGTATCGAAAACCGCGAGGGATGTTAACACAAAACCATCTTGTTTTTAAGTGTTAAAGAGAGTGCATACCTCTGTTGAAACTGACTATCTATTGAATATTCATAGGAAATTTGCCACTCGGTTAATTAATAGCGTGAAAACGGTGATTTAATAGATGGTGTGAGATGAGTGAAACTTTAAAATATAGTAGGTATATTACTCAACGATTTCAGTTTTCTTCGCTTAATCCACAGTTTAATAATAATTTTGTTTAATACTCTATTATGACATTTTTGATTTTAATCAATGTCTACCTCATATTTCTTGTTTATAATTTATTGATAATTTGGCAATTAATTTCGTTTATTACCAACAGATTTAATCAAATTGAAAGTAAACTTAAACTTTTTTGTAACTAATAATTGTCACATAAATTATAAGTGCAATTTGTTCAAGGCAGAACCTTAATCATTACAAATTGCACAGTGCTGATTAGTTATAAAACTTTTATGAAAGTCGAGTACCTACTTTGAAAATTTTGTAGTAAAGATTTATCATTTTTATAATTTTTTCGGGTTTACTGTAACGGTTCACAAATTTATTGGACTAATATTACACTCTTGAAGAATGTAATAAATTTTTCTAACTAAAACTTCGAGATAATCACAGTTCACCTTTTTTATGTAATCAGTTGGAACATTCATCGTGCTTTATTCGATTTATTAAAATTCGCGACAATCGCGAATACCGAATGTTGTGATGTATTGTTCGCTCTATCAATTTTAGTCATTACAAATATGCACTTATAGCATCATGCAAATAATAATCAATTTAGTAATTTTCAATAAATTGATCATACATGCATAATACTTATGTATATAATAGCGAATTGTGTTAATCTCCCTTTTTGTAATATTCGATGAAAAAAATGTTAACATTTCATTGATTGAAAACTTATATTGAAACTATTTTAATTACAGAACTTTTTAAACTTTTTTAATTTTAAATTCATTTTTATACGTTCTAGATATTACAAAAATTTAATTATATTTTGAAAATAGTGCTTCAAATTGAAACCCATTCCAAAAAAACTATGATCGGGTAGTTGGATATTATGTATTACCGCGTACATGTAGGTACGTACTTAATAAAAATAACAAAAGCTATATATTACTATTTGGAAAAGTTTATAGAATAACCGAGTAATAGGTAAATATTATATGATTATTAAATAAAGGTTGAATTGAAATCGAAGTTATTTGTTAAATAATGAATGCGGCAATTGACAGTAGTAATAAAATATTTACTGTTGACCCATAAGACGCTAGCGATAGCAGTCATGCGTGCTAGAGGGTATCTATTGATTATAGAACCGCAAGCAAAGCACTTAACTCAAGGGTGGCAGATATCGAAATGTTGACGCACTTATTATTAATCACCGGATAATGCAATTAACAAAACGACATGCTAGTGTAATCTGTGGCTTTACAGGTATTTAAGCATTAAGACCCATTTCAACAAGCTTGCTGAAAATGCTTTATGCAGCTTTTCATTGTAAAAATAAATTTACCGCTGATTGTTTTTCAATAAATAATTTAAATTAATTATTTTTTTAATATCTTTCCCTAACTCAATACAAAATTATGCCAAAATTATATATAGTAACCAAACATTTTTTTTGCAAAAGGAAATAAGTAATTTGCATACTATATTATGTAAGTACATATTATTTAATAACGTTTATGCTGGGTTTCACAAAAGTATTTTGAAATTTAAGCTACGATTAAAATTACAAAAGTTACAACAATTAAAACGTATATATTTGTTATATTGTTTGATAATAAATTATAATCGTGAATAGAATTTTAAATCTTCTTTGTAAAACCCAACTAGAGAGTTTTAAAACAAATTAAAGTAAAAATAAGTATATAAAAAATCAAATGATTATTTTAGCTAGATGGCGTTTTGCACATTATTACATACTTACTCTTCGAAATATAATTTTAATGGTGATTTTAATGGGATGTGCTGTAGTGTTTATAGTACTGCAAAGACCCTGGTAAAGCATATTATCAAAAAACACGATAAGAAATTTTAATGCCTTACTAAATAGCAGTTCAAACTTTAAGCTTGATTTTCTAGTAAAAGACCTTTTGAATTATTTGGTTCCGATCATCTTAATATAGCAATCGTGGTTACCAGCGAGCAAGAGATTCTGTGCCGTGTTAGTGCTAATGAGGGGTAATAGGCGCTATTCTTTATAAAAATTGTTAAATAATTTTTGTGATTACCTGAATTAATAATAATTACACTAATAAGTTTTAAACTTATTTATTTTTTAGTTTTGTTAACAAAAAGTTCTAAAAACGGCAAATTCTATGTAAAAAAAGGTTTCTTCAATTTTAACTCCGCTTTTAGGTTAAGATTAAGATTGTCGTACTCAGATCTTGCAAATCAAATTGTTCGTTTATTGTTACTAAATTAAGCTAACCAACCGGCGGTAGCGGTTAGATAACATTTAAAATTTAGATAAAATATTGTTACACAACTCGTGGAATAAGGTTATTAAACCCATGAACTTCTCGCACTCGCCCAAGGAATCGTGCTTAAATCTGTTGACTAGTTTTGTTTATTTTCCTATTTGTTGCATAAACAGCTATTGTTTTAATGCTAAGAAACCGTTTTGAACCAAAACACATCACAAATAATCGAAAACAATTTTATATAATATAACTTAGTTTTATTTGATTATGTGGATGTTTAGTAATATCTTAATTTACCCTCATAAACTTCTGCCATAAAAATTCATAATATGAAACTACATAATATGAATTGTTTTGACATTTTTTTTGTGACGTTAACTTTTAAAATGATTTGCTAAAGCTTGACGGTACATTCAGAACTTTACTTCAGGTGCACATAATAATATTAAAGTACAATAAAAGTTTAAAATTAAGCTTCAATCATTGTCATATTTTATTCAAAATTAACACTCGAGTGGCTAGAAATCAGCACTAAATATTTCATTAATGTACGGTTTTTAGATGTGTTCAACTTTATTAAATTCTTATATAAATATCTAATTTTGCATTAATTATTTTCTATAAATTATGTGTTAATTTGATGTTACCCAAAGTATATCAGTAAAAAAAAATAAGAAATTATTGGCAATATTCATCCAAATATAAAATTGATGAATAACTAAATCTCAATGTTAGTAATATTATTAAAATTTGTATAATATTTACAATTTTGTTGATTCGGATAAATTTAATGTTTATTTTGGTAGTAAGGTTTCTTTGATTAGTTTTTTCGGTTACCACATCTGGTAAAAGAATACTCGATTTGTTATAAAAATTTGATAATTGATTAATTAATACAATAATTTACAAGAATTTTGTATAGTTTTGGATTTTTTATAACTGAATAAAAAAGTTTGCATTAAAACAGCCTACATCACAAAATTACTAATTATATTCACAATGAGATAATATTAGTAGCATTATTTACCCTTATTGTTAGTTATTAATGTAGTTATACTGTTCGTGGTTTAGGAGTTCTACAATATGACGAGTTAATATAAAAAATTTTTTTTAATCATTTTTACATTTTGCTTTTTTAATTCTGTGGGTTCGTGGTTTTGACATAAAATCCTGTAGTCTACATAATTGATAAAATGGGAGGTAACTTTCATGGTTTAACGTCTTTTATATGTCTAATTATTGTGTTTTATCAGTGGCGGTCCGTGAGTAAGTAATTTGGGGAGACTGGAAATCTAAAGTATTAAAAAGTAATAATAACAGTATTTACTTATTAACTATGTAGATACATAATGTATGCAAATAATGTACATAATAATTCTTAAGTTTAAAACTGAAGTTACACTCTCCATTAAATCATTTTGTATCGTCTTAGATATTCCTTTAAATATTATTGATAACAAAAAGTGTTTTTTAAACAACAGCTCTTCTTGTGCATGTAGTTCTAGTAATAATTCAAGATAGGTAATTCCCTTTATTTAAAAATTTGTTATTTTCTCCATGTTCACGAAAAGCAATTTCGTGTTTATTCAAAAAACAAACAACATGGATTAAACGTGCTAGTAAACGTCTATTTATACTGACTTTTTCATTATGTTTTAATACGTCGACTTTTTGATATTACATATTCAATTCGAATTTACCCAAAATATGAAATTTTTCTTGATTTCTCAAAAAAAAAAAAATATTATTGTTGAATGTTTTTATATAAAATGTTTTTCTGCTTTTCTTATAAATTTTTTTATTGCTTTCAACATTCTTTTCCCCCGCCAAAAATTACGCAAGCAAAACAAAACTTTTTATTTCGCTTATCGCAATCAGTAAGCCACAAAAATTAGTATACCAACTGGACTGAAATTTTCTAGTAAATTTACCTTCTTTATATTCCAATGAAGGGCAGAAAGAAAGAGTGTTGCTCTATTAGTTAATTTTCAGTTAAAAAAATAATTTTAGTTAAAACATTATTTTTTAATTTATCGTTTATTTCTATTGATAAAAAAAATTTAAAAAGTATAATACTGCAATAAATGCACAAAAACGTAGAACTTGTAATAGCAAATACATAAATTACATTGCATAAACTTTGAAGAGACTAAACTCAACGTTGTAATATCTGCTGTATGCAATTTCCTCACTCCCTTACGCCAGTATACGTTATGTATGCATTCAGTTAGCATTTAGCATAGGTGAATTTTAAGTATGAGTCTTTCGTAAGAACGTTTCTTGCAACTGGCAGCCGTCGTTATCTTATCGTATCAGCAATTCAGCAACGCTATTAAATTTTAACTGCAGGTGTAGATTTTAAAAGCTTTTCTTTAGATAATAATTATGTAAAAATATAATTAAGAAATTAAAACACCACATAATTTTTTCAATACAAATAGTGTCTGTGAAAATTTTATTAAACATTATGATTTTTAATAAATCTTTTTTTTTCTTATTAGTGGCTGAGTTTTTCTGGGGAGGCGTAGTCTCAAAGACTCCCTTGGCGGGCCGCTACTGTGTTTTATCAGCAAAATTTAAAATCTCTTTTAGATTTCTTCACATTACGTATATAAATAAAAGTAAAAAGAAATCACTTCTATGCTTAATTTTGTGAGTGTTTTGTAATTAGTATTTCTTCATTTTTCAAATTCTATAAGTATAATTACAAAAGTTGAGCTCAAATAATTAATAATTCAGTCACTTTAGCAGTTTTTCAATTAATTCATATTAATTTTAAATTTTCTTTTGCTTACGAAAACGGTATACTTTCAAAATAAATGAGTTTCAATTAACGACTATTAGTACTTAGAATATATTATAATTAATGACTTTCTTAAAATATAGATATTATGCTTGTAGTTGGTTTTGTACCGAAGAAACAAAATTAATATTTACCGTTTTATGTAGTAAATATTACAACAAACTCAACTTTCAATTCCGTTAAAGTTTAAAAAGAAATTAATAAGTAAAAATAATTATTATGAAAATACAAAATATTTAAAATAATATAATATAAATTATTTGAAAATAGAGTTAAATAATTACAAAATAATACCTTTTAAAATTTATGTAAATTAGGTTTTCCATAATTACAGTCGACTATTCGACTCGGAATTGTGAAGGGTAAATTAATTCTTACAGTTGAAGATATTTCTCTTATCTTTTCGTATTCTAGAATTTCCGCATCGGTTTTTGTAAGTATGTAGGGTCTCAGTTCATTTGAGTTAATAGAAGAATTTAACAGTTTAAAACAAAATTGAAAAACATAGCTGAATATTAAATTTGCTAGCGTAAATTCAGTTGCTGAAAGTTAATGAATTGACTTCATCTTTTATATAAGTATTGATTAAAATAATTAATAAATTTTTAAAATTCTTTAATAAGTGAATGAATCCGTTGTAAAATTTGATAAAATTAGTACTAAGTTAATTAATTATTGTAGGCCAACTTTTAAATTTCAAGGAAACGTTTTGAATTTATTTTATGTAATGTTGGGTATGTTTTAGAGTTGACCGTGGGACAGTATGTAAATTCTACCGATGCCAGTAAGCATAGATTAGTAAGGATACAATAGGTAAATTGAAAATGTAAAGCTCTTTATTTAAGGCTTTTTGCTAAAAATAAAAATACAAAATTAACATAAATTTAGCAAAACACGCGTAATTAGCATTAGTTAACAGAATTATTTATCATTGATGTGATATATTGGTGATACATTTTACAAAATTATTTTAAAAGTACAAAAGCGAAACTAATTTTCTAAACGTTTTTGTTGCCAATATTTACAGCGTTATTTACATTTGGACACTTCGCTGGTGGAGAGTACTTCTCGCTACCGAACTAGCCGATCCATGAACTTTATTTCTGCTTGCCGGCAAGTAGAAAGCGCGCTTGTGTTTTAACTTACACGTCGCCTGTAAAACACTTAAAACTTAAACCAATTTCTTTTTAGTTTTACTCTGCCCTAGTTCAGTATTAGAATATATGAAAAAGACTTTGACGATATAATGGAATTTCAAGCGATACTAGAAGCTTTCAATCAAAGCAGAGTGAAGTTCTAGATAATGAACAGTAATGTGCAAATTTTAAATGTGATTTCAATTATTTTCGGTTATGTAGTTAAATAAAAATTTTATTTTTAATATTATATTATTGATAAAATATATAATTATAAAGTTGGACTCGATTAATATCGGTACTTGACAGGTCAAATGCAAATTTTAACAGTGTGAAAAACAGAATCAAATGCGGAAGAAAATATTTCCCTTGTATTGAATTAGATAGTATTTTGTAAACCAAAATCATTGTAATATATTTAGAGAAATAAATCAAATTATGTCACTAAATAATAACAAAATCAAACTAACCATACACATTTGTCCAACAAAACTTAGCATTATTAAATTAAGCAATTTTACACTGTACAATAAATTGACAATTGCAGGCATAGTGTGAATTACAGAGCAATTCACCTGGTTTAAAACTACTAGTATGTAATTACTGTGACAGCAATGAAACTGCATAATATTTACATTAGTAACATAAAATAAAAGTAAAAATATTTTTAAATAATATGACGTATTGTAGTTGAATGTATCCTCTATACTCGAAAATTGGTACAGTTGCTGTAAGTAATCCGTTCGTTGGGCTTACAGTGATTAAAGTATGGAGTACTTATGCTGGATGGGAGCGTATAAATTACAATATTATACTTTTTTATTATTTTTATTTGCCATATAAGTTTTTAAATACTTTTGCGTAAATCATCTTTAATTGTGATAATGTCTCAATTTCAAATTAAAATAAATGGATTTTATAAAAATTAATCTCATCTTTTGTAGATTTTCCCAAGAATAATTTTCGGTGAAGCAATAGTATAACGTGTTTGTACAAATAATGTCAAGTTTGAAAAGTACATTATAAATTATGCATATTCTATGTATAATAATTGCAGGCAGAATATGAAAGTAACATCATGAGAGAAGATTAAGGGTATGCTTTATGCTGACGCCCTTTGAGTAATACTGCGATTTACTAACGGGAAACTAGCAATGGTAACTGGAAAACCGAGATTAGGGCAAGATTATACATGTGCGAACACGAAAACATTTGATTAGTGATCATATTATCACATTAGACAATATGATATTTTGTGTAATATTATATTATATTATATTCAGTTTGAAATCAGGTGAAAAATTAAAGACAAAAACATATCTGAGAAAGACGATCAGTTTCTTATCAAATAAATTTTGAATTTTTGAATTGGTAATTAATACCATGTTATATTGTTTTTCTATTGAGACAAGTAAAAATCGTAATATTGATATTTCGTTTAGTAATCGAGGTCCTGGAAATTTTTCCTGTTAAATAATGGTCACAAATAAATTTTTAATTTTATTTACAAAATCATAAATAGTTATTATACTATTTATTATACAATAACACAAACAATAAGTAATGTAGAATACAATATTATGTAAGCTGTAGATAAAATTACTATAAAAACAATTGTATTACAAAACTTAAAAAAAAGTATAATAAATTTACCACAGTATACGCCACAGTAGTTTCGTGTCAACGTTTTTATCGGGTAAAATGTAGGCTTAAACGTGACACCTGAAATCAATTTCCCATAGATATGAGGTTAAGATTTTAGTTTAGAATTGTATTAGTTTACTTATTATTAAGAGTAAGAGCTTTATTTTTTTTATTAGTTTTCATTTTCTATATGTAAAAGTCATAATATATTTGAATTATATATAACTGACAATGCTGTTAAATCTAAATAATAATCTACAATCGAAAACTACCAAAATAAATAATATTTTTCATACTATCCGACAACGGAGGAATTTGAAAAGATTTTAATAAGAACAAAAAATGGCGGACCTAAATGTTATAATATAACATAATAGCAATTCTTTCGGCGGATATTCGTCTAGACGTCTCGACAATCTTATCTGATTTTTAATAGTTAATACATTGTAACTTATTAACTATATTTAAATGCCGCATTATTGAATTTTCTCATTCTTTATTTAGACTTGAATTCGCGATGTAATTATACCTTTTAACTTTGTAGCAATATTTTGAAAATCAAATTTTTAAACAATTTCTCTTGAACTTTTATACCGAATATGAATCAGATACTTATATTAAAGTTATTTCAATTTTTGGATATGAAATATCGAATATCGAATATTATTAAAATATTTATAATGCTAATAGCAATTACAATAATTTCTAAAGTAATTAGATAAATTTAAATTTTACATAATTAGTGGTAAAATTTTATTCGTGTTTTGACAATTATAATGTATTAGGTACATTTGTATATTTTTGTAACTAAAGCAACACTAACTTGTAATACTATTAAATTTCTTACAACTTTTATCACATAAACTTTATTAAAGTTACTAAAATTTAAAGTGTTTATTTTATTAAACATAGTGGAATGTAGAAGTTTTAGTTAGTTCGATAATAAATTGTTAGTTAATTTTATATATTTTTTAAAATTCTTTGCGGAGAAAGATAGCATTTTAAAGCACTTTTAATTTAAAGCTTCACCATGAGTATGGTACTATTTAAATTGAGGGTGAAGAGCTGAGTTCTAACCCTGTATTAATTTTTGCAAAGTGTTCTGTAGTAGAGGACGTTTCTTCCAAATTGTTTAAAATAAATAGAACATCGAACACTATTTTTAAATCAGCTGTTGAAATTTTTTTCCTGCAACTCAATAAAACTTTTACTCATTTTGCTTAATTAAATATACATACTATTATAGACCCTAAAATCTATCATTTTAAGTTTTATTAAATTTTAAATTCAGCAGTTGAATGACATACTATGAGATTAAGTAAGTGCCTTTTAAACGCAATTATATTAGTGAAAAACAACTGATAAATTTTTTACTTCCATCCGTTGGTTAACATAGATTATATCAGAGTGCGATGTTTCCTTTACACAGTGACGATATCGTAAATTTTATCATTAGAGTACCTATAATAACTTAGGTGCCGATTCAGAATGAACATAATCTTAAGAAATACATAAGACAAAAAATATATTATGAAGAATTACTTCAGCATTATTTAATTCTCGAATAAGCTTTTATTTGTATATCTTATGCTTATGTTCATTGTGAATCCAAACTTAATAGCTATTCTCATCCAATTAACGCTACGTAAAGTAGATGTCAATTAATTTAAAGAAGTGGAATTTCTTTTTTCCTCGATTTCATCGATGTATTTGACATATAATAATTAATAAAATAAATAATGAGGTTTTAAGGAGAAATGTAATTTTAAAATTAATTTACGAAGCGTTAATTGGAAGAGAACGAGAATTGTACTTGAGTATTTTGTACATATTATATTAAGTATACTTACAATTTACAAGACTTTATTTATATTAAAACTTAATATTGCCAGGTTACTTCATAATTATGTATTTCCTACCGTAATTTTATAATATAGTGTTGAAACAAATAAATGTGTTTTAATGAAATTATAATGTCTTTAGGTGGTTTTCGTTTTATATTTGCCGTTCATCTCGATATAATGGTTAGTTTACATTGGTTACATTACAATCCGTTACATGTACCAGTTCTAGCCTAGCTAGTCAACTTGCCTGGGCACAAGGCCAAGACCTTTCTACCTGTACCTGTCTTATCGGTTTACATTGCATTAGTAGCTGTCTTGCAAGTTACTGGTATAAGTAACTAACCCATTTACTATGCCAATGTAAACTAGGCATAAGTCGCGTGAAAGTGCGTCAGCCCGATGCGCCTTTTAGAAAACTGGATGTGCAGTTTACTCAACATAATCAAGAATCAACACAAATTCTAGTTGTCAACACCTTTTTGAAACTGAACATAAAAGTTCTTAAGATAATACTATAAAACTGACCCATGGTTGCCAGAAAAGCAAACAGACAAACTTTTGGAAAAATTTTGAAATTAAAAAACATCTTTGTGATCCAAAACATTCTGTAAAATGACTAACTGTCTCCGTTATCTTTCAAAACATGATGTAAAAAACGTAGGTAATATAATTATAAAATATTAATACAGTAATAAAATGTTTTTCAAAAAATATATAATGTACAAACAAATTTGTATATGTAATTATTGAAAAATAAGTAATAATATGTATATAGCTCAGTTATTCTGTAACAAATTAATTTGTTTTTCAAATAATCCTTCGGGCGTTCTTATCGTTAGTTTGTCAGTTATTATTATTACCAACTTACCGTTATAAATATTTAATAATAGCTGAATTTATTGAAACAGTAACAGTAATAATATTATTTCAAAACAAAGTATAGCTTATTATTTTTTTATATTCCTAAAATCTCTCATAACTTAAAAACGGAAATGAATTTTGTAATCCTGTAAAAATTAGAAATAAAGCAAAAGGATTGGACCTATACTTACGGAAGTGCTTCATAAATAATAAATTGAATCGACGTTGCTCTAAGTATTGAATACGCACTTGCCTCGTATGTCTGAGCAAGTTGTCGAACATTTTTATACATCGTTAATAAAAAAATATTTTCCAATTATTGTATTATAATTGGAATTTATGTGGTACTTATATAATAAATACTCTTTGAAGTTTAAAATATCGCAAACTGTTCAATCGAATCTATTAAATTTTTAGTGGGCACTTGGACAATTTTACCTTATACTTAGTCAAGTTTTATGATGTTTTAAGAAAATATTGTTTTTCTTTTATATCCAAACTTCCACAATCATTTTTGGTTATTTTTAAAAATAATGGTTAAGAATGAAGATTTACCTTTGTATTTAAATTTTTAAGGTTATTGACGTTTTCCTAAAATGTTTTTCCCGGTTAATAGTTTTCGTCGTATACACTACTGCGATCTTAAGTCCAAGGTTAATTTGCGGACTAATGAGTAAGATTAAGTGAAAGTAATTAAAAAGTGCAAGTATTATTGAATTATAAAAATTATAATTTAATATTATCTAAATTTTAGTATGCTGAAATTTTTTAACTTGAATAATTTTATTTGAATAACTTTTTAAAAAGTTAAAGAGAATTAAATGCTTATGGTTGATTTTTAATTTTTATGTTAATATTGGGTTTTTAGGATTGATGAAGTGGTTTATAACTGAATTCAGTACCCCATCATCATACATTTAGAGAACCTGAAAGATATTTTTCACTTTAAAATAAAATCCAATTCGATGCTATCTGAGCTATGTAGTATATTTTTGAAATTTCTTAGCGAATTGCACAATAAACTAGAGTTTGCTTCTAGAATTCTAGAAATATACATATAACATAGAAAAGATATGATATAATGACTGTATAATATTATAGCATGTACATAGTTATTTATTACAATCAACACTAAAAAAAAGTAGTAGTAATTTTATAGACATTTACGTAAATCATTTATTTTGGAGAGGGATTTCTCGGATAGTATTGCTGAAATGTCATATATGGTTTTGTTTCCCCCTAACAAAATAATTTACCGCAATGTGAAATGCAGATAAGTTCAGACATGACAGTTTGCAAAATAATTAACAGATGCGATGGGTAGCTATGTACATATTAGGTATTTGCAGTTGCACCTGCAACAATCTGAATGCATTTTAATTGGTGATGTCAGTTGCACTTGTATTAAATTCTAAACTTATCAACATACTATGATAATTTTAAACATAATAATGATGTACTATGCAAGTATATTTAATATTATTTATACTTACTAAACAGAATAATAATAATAATAGGTAGGTACGTCGAAAAGAAATTTCGAAATAGGTAGGCAAGTACAAATATAAAAAAAATTAAAAGTAAATACAGAAAGTAATTTTTTTTCCATTATCTACATAATATATAATAACTCTGTATGTCGATTAATCTATGATAAATGTACGACAATCATAATTAATATTAAATTAAATAATTTAAAAAAATCGGTAATAACTTACTAATTTTTTCCAAGAAATTGTGGAAACATACAAATTATTCGGTACAAGAATTGCTCAATTTGCTTAGTTTTTTAATTAACTTAACTTCAGGTTCAGCTTTATCAAGATTTGAAATGTTAAAACAGTTCGGTCTGCTAGGTACATCAAGCGTTTGGAAGAAATTGAATCGACCATAATTGAAACACTACAAATGTGAAGTGAGATGCTAAGATTAAACTGTAATTAATACTGTAAAATATTATACTGCTTTTATACATTCCAAATCCTAATAATGAATCATTTGAATTTGTATTATTTATTTTGTTGTTACTATTGTTACCTTCGGGTTATTCAGCAGAATTGGCTAAAAGCTGCATCACATCTGCATATTATGTAATGCTAGCTTACTGGATTAGTACTATAAGTAACCTTCATCGGTTGATTTGTGATTGTGTACAATCAAGTTTCCATGTGAACATCGTAATATGCCACAGCTGTAATTTCTCACTGCCATTGTTAGTATAATATATTAGCGTTTATAAAATTTAAAAAATGTGCTGAGCTTTAGCACTACTTGCAGTGACAAACAACAACATAAAAAATTATTTGGACGTTTGCAGAAAAATATAACGAAATATAAACTTATCATAGTAAAGTAAGATTATAGTTCGTGATGCATTATTACTATTATAATGACAAAACATTTTATAAGAAGTAAATTAAGATTATTATTAAAGTAGTTTAGCAATAGTGTTACGAAGTTTACACATCAACATAAATTTTGCTGTAGGTATAATAATAAAACGAACTTGTACCTACTTGCGTTATTTGGTTTTGTCAGTTTGCACCTACCTCACGCAACATAACGTGCCGGCATATCGTGACACTCAAATCCAGTTTTTTGCTGAAATATCTTCATTAATCTGCAAGAAGTTGCATTTTGCAAAATAAAAGTGAAACTAAATTTTGATATACTGATATAATTCTCATTAATCTAATAATAATTCTCATAATCAAAACATAATATGTTATATCTACATATCTATCTGCAGTTAGTGGTTTTCTTAGTAATAGTAGGTAATTGATCGATTATTACACTTTAACAAACAAGTCGTTATTTTGTAACTTTTCAACCGATTAGGAAGTAATATTTTTACGTCTTAACCGTTCGAAAAGTGATTTCGTGACTTCACAGCCGCTTGGCAAGTGGTTTGCTACTTCCCAACGAATCAAGAATTAATAATTAAAAAATGCGTGAGGTTGGCGACAGCCTAATTTAATTTAGAACAAAAAATTCTTTTTCCATAAAAATTCAATTTAAATATCTTAGATTACAAAACACGCTTTAAAATCTTATTCAATTGTTACAAAATTTAAAAAATCTCTCGTAAATTCTCGGAAAATTCCAATGACTTTTATATTAAATTTTCTAGTTTTTATTTTTTATCTTCCACGATCCCAAAATTGAACAAGATTTCTGGTTTTGGCTTCTTACAAAAATTTGTACACCTTAAATGCATTGTCAAATTTATTTAAAATGGCAAAAAAATATTTATGAATTCTATAATGAATACCATGAATTTTCTTCTAGAAGGACAAAAAATTCATTAGGTGCGAAAATATTATTTCTCAAGAGGTCAGCTCCTCGAAAAAATGCAAATAAAAGTTATCAATTTGATAACCGTAATTGTCAAATTCATAGCAACACAATATATTATTTGTATTACTTCCCGATTCAGAGAAAATGTTTTACCAAAAACCTAATAATAAAGTAAAAATAAATCAAAATAAAATAACTACAAAAAGAAAACCAAAAATAAATCAAAATAAAATAACTACGAAAAGAAAACCAAAAATAGAACAGAAGAATCCTAATTATAATAAAGAAGAAGATAAAATGATTGCGAATAAAATAGTATACCTACTACATATCTCGATGAAAAGCGTCGTTACAGCATCTCGAGCATTGGAGAATCTACCTTGGTAATCTTTTTTTGTAATCAGGTATTTTTAACATCTGGGTATGTAATATTCTATTATATATATATATTGCGGTATTTACTTATTGTACATAGTATATTGAGATGGCCTATGCAAAACTTTTAAATTTTTGCTTTATCCCAAGATTATACTAAATAGCTGGGCATCTATTTTTTTGTGAACAAGAGACTCTTCTTCGTTTTTAAAATTGTCAATAGTAATTAAAAATGCTCACTTTTGTTACTTTGCTGTGGCATTGAAGCGCACGTGTAATTTTGCAGCTGGCTTAAGTACACCTGGTTACACAAATTTTGCTGCGTCGTAATTTTTGCACATTGACTTAAATTTTCCTAATTTCCAATCTTATTTGCACTTCACTTTAATATTAAATAAAACAAAACGTCAACTCAACCTATTTTATTAACTCTCAAAAAAAACAATTTTTGTTATTGCGGAAAATGGTATTCGTTCGCTCTACTCCACGTCAAGGCCGTAGCCTAACTATCCTACAACCTACAAGTCCCTCTTCTTCTAATTCTCCTTCTCCCTACCTTTTTATTTTTACATAGCAAAACTTAACAAACTTTATAAAATGTGTACAATGTTATAAATAAATAAATACTACAAATTTAAACTTTAAAATAATTTTACAAAATAAATCAATTAATGTTTTTATAGCATTTCGAAACACGACAATATATTAGATATATAGGAGTACCTTGACGTTATAAATGCAATATTATGAAATGACGATATGGAAATTCAGAGGTAAATAAAATTAAAAAATCCTTGAAATAAATTCAGTTACGTGTTATAACTTTTAATCGACCGAGATAATACACAGCTTAATTTTAATTTATTATTCATGCGTATACTGCATTATTGCAGCTGAGCAAATAAGTTGCAATTACAGTAATAGTAACTTTACACTAATTGAGACTTTAAGTAAACAAATCGAAATTCGTAAACCGGTTTGAAATTATGTCAATTAAAAGCACTAGTAATTGAGATTGATTTTCTCATCTACCGTAAATTACGCAAAGCCCCACCAACGTGTTTACAAATTACAATAGGGGCGTTACATTTACATGATTTGATTTATGCCTCAGAAACTGATTGAGAATTGTTGTTGCACATACTTCAGCATATTCCTTTTTCAGCAAATCGTCTATTTAGATGTAACGATAACTTGGTCGTACCATGCTCAAAATCACTATTATATTTTCACAACGTGTATATTATTAAAAAAGTTTCTTATCAAAATTAAATTACTTTTTTACGACTGAGTTTAATGATGGAACTTAATATTATTACATTTGCGAATATTATTTGAATTTCTAAATATTCAAGTAGAAACGCATTTTCATATTTTAGAGAACGTATTTATTTAGTTTAAGTTTTCGTTTCCTATTTAATTTAACTAGAAATTGGATTCGTAAATTGATCAATGAAGTATTCGGTCATATGCCAAACACATCTGCTCATATTGATCGTTGCCTAACGTTGATAAACCACTATAACTGCAGTAAACTTTTAGATTACACAGCACATAAATTCTTCAGAATAGTATTTGCTGAACATATTTTTATTACTAAAATATTTTATTTTAATGTTTAAAATTCAATAATACGGTAAGATATTATTATACAATGAAAAATCGGAAAAGTAGAAACAATTTATTTCTTTGAAAATGGTGTACTCATTTGGACCAAGCTCTTTTTCTTGATAATGAACTAAACCAAAAGTTATAAATCTTGCACAGGGTGGGGCAACTTTGCTCGTTCTTATTAGCAACTTCATAACTATAAGAGGTATGGAAAAATTGACAGCGCAACCTCGATATCTTTTTTTCAGAGAAACTCAATTACGAAAACAGGAATTTAGGCAAAAGTTTGATTTTTCGACTTTTCGATAAATGTTATTGATAATGTTATGTTATAAATCTCGGTTATTTTTAAATTTACCGAAAAAATATTTCAAATTTCTTCGAGCACTTTTTAAAGGCAATAAAATGTGTCAAAAGAAATTTTAAATACCTGGTTTAGTTTTTGAGTTATAATCTTACAATATAAAGTTTTGTTTTTTTTTAATAGAAATCATAGTTGAATATGACATTATTTTAGTTTTATCTCAGTTTTTTAAAAAACATATTTAAAAATAAAGAAGATCGAAAAATTAAATATAATAATAATAATGTTATTTTCATGTTTAAGATTTTTTTAAGATAAGATAATCCCAAAAACGAAATCTAGTAGTGTTAAATCAAGGTTAAATCAGAGGAACTTTGTGGGTTATACATCCGTGATTGTGGGCCACTTTGCCGAACCGTTGGTTCTAACTGTTTTCAATATTTCTATTTAATAATTTTTTAACAACTCTGGCATTATGAGGTGGTGCATCATTTTGTTGAAAGAATAAGTATTTTCTTTTAACAACTGTAAATTATTCAAATATTCTTCAATAATGATGGTTGGAGTTTCTCTCAAAAAAGCGATGTGCTATCTATTAAGAACATTAAAAATTGGTCCACCCTGTACATTATTATTATTAACACAGATCTATATTATTACAAATGGTTTATTAAATGATATATCTCTAGCCATATTGGAAACACTAAATTTTCAGATTTCATGATAGAACACATAAATTCTTTATCAAATTACTCCGAATTATTTGCAATAATATCGATAGGTAATCGAAATTGTCGAACATACAGCTGTATTTTCATATTGTGTAAAACGTAAATCAAAGTATTGATTTTGTTACATGAAGAGGTAAGTAGTTGTTAATAAATTAGTATTTCAATTATCTAGAATATTAATACCTTTCACACCTAAGTATTTAATTGTGAATTATTTAATATATTCTACTAAATTCAAAGGAATGTCACTTCCCAATAATTTCTAATCTTCCACTGAAAATTGAAACGAATGCATTCATTTTTAAACACAACTGTATAAATAATACACTCGTGATTGTATAATATCTGTAAAACTCCATAACTATTTTTCTGTATTTTTTCTTTTATATAGCTACTTTGGTAGCTCTCACAGCTAGCAATTTACCTAGTCTATCTATTTAACTACTTTTTTTATCAATTTACACCATCCACGTAATTTTTCCTTTTAAGCACCTCTCTTGTTATTGTAACATGTCGGAACTATATTTACAATCTCGTTCTTTAATATTAACCCTTTAATATTTAACGTCCATTAAATACACGTTTGAAAAGACTCGTTAATTTTTTTATCGTTATTTTGTTACTTAAACTTTGAAATAATGTTGTAGTTAAATTTGTTTATCTTTTTAGTGAATGTTCAAAATATAATACAATGAAGTTTAATTTGATATATTGTTTTTAATAATGGTTGTAAATGTTTTTACAAACATGATTAAATGTTTCTACAAACATGTTATTACATTTGTATAATTTATTGTTTTTACAAAAATTTATACTATTGAAGGAAAATTTATTAATGTTATTTTTTATAAACGGCTTTTCAGGTACAACTTTGTTTTTAAACTTTAAAAAAACACACATTTTGGATATTCTGTATTTATTTATTGATATTGAAATGATTTATCTCGTAGAGAATTTTCTATCCACTTGTTTTTACCTCGGGTTAGTCCTGGATTGCGAACACTTTAGATAATTTTAGGGCGAGGGTTCAGGCGTTTAAAAAAAAATATTTTCCAATAAAAAAAATAAATGCTTCTCCAAAAATAATTACTATTCCAAATCCGTAATAGATGCAATATAAAAATTTAATTTAAAGTGAACGAAGTCTCGATATTTAGCTTTATCCAAATTGACGGCTTATCAGTTGAACCATTTGTTCGCACAAATATAATTTTTAACTTTCCAATTTTATAATCCAAATCGAAATTTATAATTTTAACTTATTCTTTCTCTAACTTAATCAACCAATCAATCTACTTCCAGTCAGTAAAATATAAAAAAAATCTCAAATCTAATTCCGATATGAAAAAAAATACGCAGTAATGCATTTGCATAAAAATCACTTTATTAAATAAATCCAAATCTTACTTACAAATTCAAAAATATCACAAAATCCCAAAATATTGCACAGAGCCAAAATCAACGACCGGCTCGAGCAGCCATCCTTGGCAAAAAGCCCCTTATCTCCTGTCATTCGCCCTCACCTCTTCAATTTTACAATCCTACCAAATCATAATTATTCTTAAAATTTTCTTTAAAATGCACAGGGTGGGTGCGAATCCCTTTGAAACACGACAATATATTAAGTAGGTGCAAAGTCTGTGGAATATTAAATAATTGTCCACCAAGACCACGGATACAGACGTCTATCTTTTTGTCAAAATTGCAAACGACGTGCCACCTATAGTATTCATATCCTGGATCGACTATAGTGAATAAATTTTGAACTGATCGGTCTACTCAATAATACGTACTGCTAAATAATAGTATGCATTATTAATCGTTATTTGATATATAATTTTGAATTCGGTAGCAGGAAAAGTTTAATACATCATTATGCTGCATAAGTAATTTTTTAGGCTTGGAGGATTAAACTACCCCCTTGCCCACAAAAATGCAATTACACAGCTAGTAATGTAAATAACTATTACACCTACCTAATTTTATGTAAAACAATTTTTGAAGCCTGGTGCCTTTCAAATGAGTTGCTCGGCAAACCTGAATCTGTACAAAACAACTGAATAAATCTTGTCACAGTGGCGTGTTGTGACTTATAATATAAGAAGTCAAAGGGACGAAAAACAAATGCTTCGCGGACAAAAATTTTGAATTATTCAGGATTTAACCGCTTTAAATTTATAGGTAAAGTTAGAAATTTGAATTTAATTTCATTATATTTTCTTAAAAAAATTTTTTAAATGGAAAATATACTCATAATGAATAAGTTTGAAAGCGTTTAGAATAGTAAGTATGTAAAAAAATTGCATAAAAAAGAAAAAAGTAATGTTTATAAATTAAATATATTTAATAATTCTGAGCTATTTTATTAGAAATCTGTTAACTCTCGTTTATTTATTTAGTTATTTTTGAAATATTTAAGGCTATTAAAATTTCATTTACATACGTACCTCTATTTTTGTATGCAAAATTTCATATAATAATTTAAGCTCGTTATCTAAAACTTTTCGTGGTTCATATAATGTCGTGGTTTCAAAACGAAAAATTCTGTTTTATTTATTTTGTAAATTTGTAACAGATTGTACATAAAATTTTGTAAAATATTTGTTTGAGTTACGATGTTGGTAACGGACGAAGTAAGAAGAACACCTTATGCCTAGTGGGGAAGAAGGGGACGGTCGAATGTTCGATTCGTTCTCCTATTAAATTGATTATTTTTGATGGTTTGAAATAAAAAGTGAATTAATGTAAGTTAAAAGTTGATTGAAAGTGTTACATGATTGAAAATTTGAAAAAAAAATTTAAAAACCCAAAATATTTCCAAAATGACCAAGAATATTGCAACTTTTTTGATTAAACTAAAATTTTAAAATTTTCTCAAAAATCCCACTTATTTGTTATTCGTTAGGACTGAATCAATTTTAACTCATGCAAACTGGACGAACCTCATATTTCAGAATTCGCTTTCGCTGAAATATGTTATTGTTTATAGAAAATGAGAAGACCCGTATTTTTTTTTTCATTTTGAAAAAATTCCTGACGCTTGATAGCGAAATTTTAAAATAAAGAAATAAATATTGTTATTCTCAAAAATTCAGTGTATAGCATAAGACATATTGATACCAATTCGGTAATTTTGTAGCTTTTCCATTGCCCTTTCTTATTTCATACTGAGGGAATTCTACTTAATTTTTAAAAATATAAAAATCCAAAAAATTTCGAGAAAGAATATTTTAATTTTTTTCGAAAAAACAGAAAATGGGTTTTCTAAAAAATCCCACTTATTTATTAAAACCGAATCCATTCCAAATCATGCAAGCTAGGAAAACCTCATGTTTCAGAATTCGTTACGTTGAATTAAAATTGTTGTTTATAGAAAATGAAGAGACTCATATTTTTTTTCATCCCAAAAAAATTCATGTCGCTCGATAGAAGAATTTTAAAATTTCGAAATAAATAATGTTATTCTCAAAAATTCAGTGCACAGCATTAATTTCTTAATGCTGTGCATCGCTGCCATTTGGTGATTTTGCAGCTTTCCCACTGCCGTTTTTCATTTCATACATAGAAATCCAAAAAAAAAAAATTCAAAAAAAAAACAATTTCGAGTAAACTAAAAATCGTTTCATGACGCTTCAAAACTTTATGTTTCAGAATTTGTTTTTGCTGAAATATGTTATTGTTTATAGAAAATTAGAAAACCCGTTATTTTTTTTATTAAAAAGAAATTCCTGATGGTTGATAGCGGAATTTTAAAATATAGAAATAAATAACATTATTCTCAAAAAAAGAATTTTTAACTTTGAAAAATACCTACTCAAAATGTTCCCCACATTTCAATATTGATTATTTATTATTTTCGTAGATATGAATTTTTTAAATTTTAAAACTTGTAGCTGTATTTTAACGACGATAAATTCTATATTATAAAATTCATGAAAAATTATTCACAGTAAAGTTACCTCAAAATTGTTCGTTTTGTAAGGGCAAAAATGGAAAGTTTAAAAAACAGCAAATTTTAAGTTTTTCAGAAAAATTTTTTATCTTTTCAGATGATTTGGTTTTTTTATATTTTTAAAAATTAAATTAAACGTAAGAAAACAAAAAATTATTAAAATTATTTTGCGACGAAGTTGATTAATAATGCGAGCGCAGGTTCGACTCTCAATAACGATACCAAATAAGGTAACATTACCTTTTTATTAACCACATTTGAAATAATAAATTGAAACAAAATTAAATTAACATAAAAATTTATATTTGAGTCCTATGCTCACAATTATTTGCATGTCTTCCACCCGAACTTACAAAAAAATTCAAAATTGGAATATTTTGTGAATTAAAATTTTTTATAAAATTTATACAAGGGAGTCATCGCAATACATATACATATTAAAATACAATAAATGAGTACTCATGCTTACCTTTTTTTAATATAGTTAAAATATCCTGAATCGTAGTGCGGAATTTATTTAATTATTGTTGTAGAATTTTTTCAAGTAATGTAGTGGTCAGGCATTTTATTGATTTATAACCTGGTTTAAGTAACTATTGGGTCTCAAAAACCTTCTCATGATTGTCCTGCTACATAGATAGAAAAAGATGTTCTGACATATTGTGGTTTGTTTAATAAAGGTTTGTTTTGTCAGTATTTTAATAGTCAGTGCGTTAAATAATACGGTCGGTATTTTAAATTAATGGTCAGTATTTTAAACGGGCGTGCATAAATTGGACACTAATCCCTCAATCTTTTTAATCCTACTCTTAAATTGGGCACTGATGAGAGAATTATGGTATGAGAAGATTATTGAAATTTAGCGCTAAAGAGGAGATTACGCTATAAGGAGATTATTCTGATAACAATAATTACCCGGAAGCTGTCAGTCAATTCTTACCACAATTAGATGACTTGATTTTAGGATTGATCTGAGATTTCTGTACCGTACACACTAAAAATATTTCTTTGGACCGGCCCTACTCAGCAAAGTATGGTACTAGAAAGAGGGTGGATCTCCCTTGATGTGCACTGGACGCTGCGATATTTGCGACTTTATAATTAATTACACACTGTAATTCCTAAAGGATTATTAACTTAATCCTAAATAAATTACATAATTCTAAAGTAATAGAACATTAAACTAAAATATGAATTTTTTAAGTGGATAATGTTGTAGTTAGTAATAGTATGTAATGTAAATAAACAAACTAAACATAATATTAAAATAATGAATTGTAACTATTAAGTAAAGAATACATACTTGCTTAGAAAAATAATATTTAAAAAACAATAAAAACGACAATGATTTACATTTAACAGGTTTGAACTTGAATAATATATATTTGATTAAACATTTGAATAAACAAGAAGAATAAAACTGGCAAAATCTTTAAATGCTGACTTAAAATTTTGAAAAACTTACGTTATAAAAATATGATACAAAAATTTTTTTTAATGAAAACTATTTAATACGATATAAAGGCCTCTATTTCACAATAATTGTGAAATAATTATGAAATAAGAGCCTTTTTTAAAGACCAGTATTTAAAGATTTTGTCATTTTATTGTTTTATAAGTATTATATTTCTATGTAAGTACTATGTATTCTTTACTTAACAGCTAAAATTCATTATTTTAATATTTAAATGTTCGTTTATTCTAATTCTAAAGTATTATAAAAATATGTGTTACTATAGTGCCCAAACTATGGCACCAGAAACAGATACATCGAGTTGGATTAGGCTTAACAAAATTACTAGTGCCCAATTTAAGGCCGCTCACTGCAACTTGATTATGTATACTACTAAAATTAACAAATAATACTGACCAAAGTAACGAGTTATCATGATTAAAATTCGATTTAATACTGATACTTAAATATTTATACTGATCAAAAAATTAGTTGTCTTTAATAAATCCAAAAAATGAAGCAGTATACGAAAGAAATTTATTTTTAAGAAATACCCAATGTGAAAGTGAACCTCATAAATTTACCTACATGAGATAAGAAAAAAATAATAACAATGAAACACCTAGAAAAATGTATTGAACAATAACAAGAACATATGTAATCAAATTTTGAAAAATAAGTGAATATCAAAAACAAGACTAATGTCAACATCCGGCCGGATTTCGTCTACTGCTGAATAAACAAAACAATCAAATTAAAATTTTTGCCAGGCCCTAAGAGAAAGACACTACAACAAACATTCTTAAGATTCAAGACCCTCAAACAACTTACAAAAGCATTTCTTCGAATACAATAAAGTTGTGAATTTTTAAATAGAAACTATAGAAATATAATATGTATAAAATTAACCGAAAAATTAAAAACAAATAACAAAAATAACAACTTATAATATAAACATCAAAATATTTTGTAAGATTCAGCATCCAGCAAAGCGG
This sequence comes from Cantharis rustica, assembly GCA_911387805.1. Lineage (NCBI taxonomy): Eukaryota > Metazoa > Arthropoda > Insecta > Coleoptera > Cantharidae > Cantharis > Cantharis rustica. The sequence goes on from OU426877.1 coordinate 95,734,811, forward strand.
AATTTGGATGCACAAGCTGATCTTTTGGATTAAAAAACTCTTTGCGCGTTTATCTCCCGACTGATCCAAGCAACCAAAGCTTTTGCATCACTACTCTAATTTAACAGTAAATCAAATAAAATTACTACACATCATGCACATTCATTATCTATCTATAGGCAAAGTTGATTCTTTCAGAAAAATACTACTTAGCTTACTTATACGCAATGAATGAAGATATACTAAGTATCGCATGCATAAACGAACACTGGTTGTAACATAACTGGTTACAAATTAATATCACAGTTTACCAGATCAAGACACATATAGTATACGAAGGTGTTGCTCCGTTTTCAAACAACGACTGGATATGTATACCATTTCCTCAGATATCCGCAAAATTAATTAAAATTGAAAGCGAACTTGTTGCCTGTTGCTTAAAGCAAGTCACCAGAATTATCAAGTTATTGATATGCAAGATTTAATTATATTATATATCTTACACACTAAGCTAATTACGTATGGAAGTTGAAAACTTTTATCTTGCACATTTGATGAAAGTTCTATACCCGAGTTTAATCTAAAGCAATACGTAAAAGTTGTTTCATCTAGTAACATCACTAAATATTTTCTTGTAAATATAAAATAGCCATTATCCTATCAATCTATATAGAATATGAATATAAATGGTGTGTAAATAAACAGAGATACCAAGACTAAATAAAAACAAAAGTTTTTCAATAAACCCATTGATAAATTTTTGAAACTTAAATTTTAAACATTACATTATACAAATTATTGTACTTATAACTTGAAGAACTTTGCTTAGCAAGACAATTCAAGAAACGTTGACGTAATAATTTCCATGACCATTTCCATTTATCAAAATTTACAAATAAAACTAAACAAAAATTGAACTTACTTGACGTATAGCAGTGGCTTGATGTGATCGCTGGTTGAGTTATAGAGCAAAAAACTCCAATTTTTTTTAACGGACTTCAAGAAATTTCTTAGCTCGGCATTTCTATAAAACTGTTGAGAATTCACCTTGCTAAATAAATTTATAAAGAAAACAATTCTAATCTCCAATAATAATAATCGCTATAAATGTAATTCTAAATAAGGTAGGAACTAGGAACAGATATAGTACATCTAATTTTAAATTCGATAAAGAAAAATTAGAAAAGAAAGAAAAATAATTTAAAAACAATACAAGATTTGAATATTGCACATATTGCTTCAATGGAAATTAAAGTTTAAATTCTAAAATTCTAACAGTAAGCGCAATTCTACAACAATACACTTTTTTGTTTTTAACACAGGAATAAACATTTTCTTATATTATTGTATAATATGTGTAACTATACTATAGCTAAAATAGAAAAATAAAACTCGCCTTTTAATTATATCTATAACTTAGAATAGTGAAGTGCAAGATAATAAGACATATTAATGGTGCCCTGTAATTTTACGATAAATGATAAGAGTAAAATAAATAAAAAAAAGAAAAACTATGATAACTAATGCATATAATTTCTAGTCAGATAACAGTATTCGAAAAACGATTCAAGCGGTTAGCACTTCGGTGGGTGCCCGCCCGCATGATAACCAATTTAAAAATTCCGCGTGCTTTTGCTTCTTATCCAATCCGTATATAGCCAGTACGGTAGGGTACTGTCAAATCTTTTCTTTTATAATATGTATTGTAGTGTCCGCACTAAGTAATTAAAATGGGTTGCGAACTTAGCAATAAGATAACGGTATTTGCAACTAGGGGAAGAAAACAAAGCAAAACTCTATTTTAACATTTTTATTACCAGTGTGTGTTTTTTTTGTGTGTTATTTATTTTGATTTCAGTATGTTTAATATTTTATGTTTGTCTAGTTAGTAAGTTATTTGTTTTTCGATTTTGATTTTATTATTTTTATGTTTGTATCATGACTCACCAAATGCTCACAACAGCAAAAATTTAAATAATGTGAAAATCTAGATTTTAAAATAAAAGGATATTAAAGTACAACCAATGAAAAAAAGACACATTGCAAAGAATATCCAAGGGGATAAAAGAATCAATAAAGAAAAATAGAGTCAGATGATATTAGCAGAGCGGTCGGTCAATGAAAGTTTGAGAAGAATTTTTATGAATTGAATTAAGAGAGGAGTTGTGTTGATGCCTAAGAGGCATACAAAAAGATTCAATAGAGGTTTATTCGTGTGAAGAATATTGTTTAAAGTGGAAGAAGAGTTGGTGGTAAAAATGATTTTTTTTGGATTGAAGATATCCAGAGAGCAGTAGAAGGAAGAGAAAATAATCAAGCAGACAAAGTTGTTCAAAAGAATTGAAGATAAAGGTCGCGTGTTATTTGTGCGCAATATTTTTTTTTCGAAGAAAGATAACTTTAGTTTCTTTAACAGAAAAGCTGGGGTCAGCTATTTGCGTGAGTTTTGCTTCTTGAGTTTTGAGTTTTGCTTCTATTTTATAAAATTTTTAAGTTGCAAATAAAAATAAAAATATCCAAACAGTTATTTTATTGTCTTACTTGTAACAATTTTCGCATTTGAGAACTTACGTATCCCATAGACGAGATAGAAATTTTGTATGCAGAGGCGCGCATAAGGTCGCAGCAGTATGTATGTAATATGTATGTATCATAATTTATACCCATAATCTGATGAGTATAAATTACTGATTCACGATTTACATTAACCTAAGCGCCACCTTGCGAAGAATATCGAATTAGTAATTAGATGGATACGTATTAAATATTCTGTTTGTGACTCATATTTTGCGTAAATATAGCGGATTATCATTACGGTTAATAAAAGAAGTGTAGATGATATCAGCTGAATTCGCCTATTCAACTAAAAAAAAAACAAGAAAAAAATCAAAATTTTTATTGTATTTCATATAAATGAAAATTTAATTTGAAACTAGAAATTAAAAATTAGGAATCTTAAAAGCAAGTGGAACATGAAATAAACATAAAAGTATACAAAAACAATAGCTAACGGTGCGTTTCGACCTTTAGGTTTTGCTCATTCTTAGGAAAACACTAGTAGAAAAAAGTAGTAATTATTAAATTATTATTATAATTGAATATTACTGATCAACATTAGCTTTTCTGATCGTTCCAAATATTTATATTTAAAAAAGTGTTAACCTTTTTCGTTGGCACTTTTCTATCAACTTGTTATACGAAAAATAAATTTCTTAAAACAACAATTTGGTTATATCATAAGTATCATAGGCAATTAAGTATTTTACATCTTATGTACATACAAAAAGAGAAGAAAAACCTTCACAAAGTTTTGTGACTTATTTAAATTTTTTGATATGATAGATCACAGAATTTTTCTAAGTATCATCAAATCATAAGAAAGAAGACATTGAGAATTCTTTAGAAAATTTCAGAACGATCGGTTGCGTTGAAAATTCTAAAGGGTGCTTATGCTGACTATACTGTTCTCATAACAGAATTATTTGCAATTAATAGTTTTAATTAACAACACAATCAATAGTTCGCATCGTACTGGTTACTAGCGGTGGCTAAAAGAACTTATAAAATACCTTTTGAAGTAAACAATATTGACCAATATTACAAATGACTAATGAACTAAAGCTAAATTGAGTCTTATAGACAATAATTTCAATTTTTAAAAAGTTTTTATAGGAATGGTTTAATCTGAAGTTATTTGATACATTTAAACCGTATTTTTATTTTTTCGTAAAAAATGCAGTGCGAAAATTGGATAGACTGCTTTGCATAGCATAGATATAATATAATATCAATATGTGCATACGCATACTGTTATGTACATAGTATATGCCATAATATTGTATAATATCAATACGAGCTAAACGACACAGTCTAAAGCAGTTATACATATTCTGATATATAAATTTTAAAACATTGGATGGTAATTATTATCTATTGTTAAAAATACCGTAATAATTTTTTAAATAACATAGCAGTGTTATTCGTTATTATGAAAACTAAACAAAGAAACCAACTGCAAATAACTCGGTTTAGACTTAAATGTTTTAAAGGCAGCACTCTGGGCGTCAAGTTATACAACAAACTACCAGAAAATATAAAGAGACTTCCTTCGATTCAGTTAAAAAGGAAAGCATAGGAGCTTTTGACCGAAAGAGTGCTTTAAAAAGTTTTAAAATTTTTCGAATAAGTTGAGGTGAAAACCAGCAGCAGATCTCCAGTTTTTATGATAAAATTTATTATAATTTATTCTAGCGTAATAAAGATATATTTTAGATAGTTATATAATAGAGATTGTTATTATTTGCGGTTATTAACGTTTGAATGGCATACCAAACAATTTAAGCTTAATATGCAGCAGCTACTGATCAAAATATTTTTTTGTTCCGTAACAAGTATTTTTATAATTGATAATAATTAATTATACGCTGATGTACGAATCAAAATCATAACATTTCGGTTTGCAGTAATTTATTTACGATGCCACTCTACAGGACTAGCGAATGTTTTTATAATAAAAAAAATAAAAGTACGAGGAAAGTCCACGTTGGCTTAGACATCACGTATAACTGATTTTTATGAAGAAAAATTAGGTGAAAATAAATGTTGAAAATGAAAATAAATGCCCAACTTGAAAATATTAAAAAAATTTTCCACAAAATACGTTAAAAATTTTGTCCTGCTTGATATAATTTTTTATAATTTGAAACGATTTTCACCACATAAAAGTTGTAAGTTGAAACACTTGAGCATCCTATGATGGTTTGCATTGCGGATCTATTTATTCCAGTAGCGGATCAGGTTGCGGATTTACTTAGCACAATGCTGGTCGATTGCGGCTTCAAAACAAGTGAAGCTGCAATAGCTTCGTTCCTTGCCACAGGATCTATATTAGGTCCCAAATCGTATGATACATTCTTAGTGGTTAGTATTTTTTAAATAATACTAAAATAAAAATTAAATGTAATATTACATTAATTTGTAATTGATGAATATATTATGTATGTATTATCATTATTTTAGAAATTTTAAATGTTTAATTTTAATTAAAATAAAACAATTTTAATAGAAATATCTTTATTGCGGATATTATTACAATTTTTATTGCCCCAGAAAAAATTTCAAGTGGAAAATATATGTAACATCTGTTGAGAATGTACAATTGCAATATTTCCACAGTTCGTTTCTTGAATGAAAAGGTAGAAGTTAGGATATATTAGAACTATAAAATTCAAATTAAATGCCATTGTTTAAATTGATGACACAGTATATACGAAGAAAAATTTATTCAGAATTACTCAATAGAAATTTTCTAGTTTATTCATTAAACTTGTTATAATATTTTAAAATGTAATATGTATTGTACATTTATGATTTTAAAATAATCTACCATATCATCGCTTCTATAATATGCATTCATAGCCTGCCATATAGTATGTACAAGTATAGGTACTATATAAAAGTAATATAATATATGTAGGTACGTGTAAGTAAATGTGATATTTTTAACAATTAAAAAATGACAGTAGGAGTAGGTATATTAAGGTGCTACGCAGTTAATAAAATATTTTTGACTTATAACCTGATTTTGCAATTCCTCACAGGTCTAATGTTTTTTATTCCTAATTTTCATATTTTGTAATTTTAATTATTAATCAAGTTATTAATTTTAATAATTAAAAATAAATATATTTTGAAGAGCTTTTTTTAACGCGAATTTAAAAAATTGGTGAAGCGAACTTTAAAATTTGAATAAAGTATCTTGGTTTTGTATAACATAGTTTGGATTATCACGGCTGCACAGTTAAGGAGATATAATTATTTTGAATGAAATTAATTTTACATAACTGTGTCACATTATAGTTGTATTAATATAATCCCACCCATTAAAATATGTTTATTACATTTTTCCATTAAAACTTTAAGGCATTAATTAAACTAATGCGCGGTGTATTTTAGTTCCTTCGTAATTGTACCCAAGTTGGGCTACATGTAGTCTGTTAGTTAACATGTAGCTGCAGTCGTTTATTACACGTGTGCAGTAGCAAATTACGTAGACAACACTTTAATTATATTGTAGTAATGCGAAATATTTAAGTTTTATTGCATTATCTGCTAAGTTACAATATTTACCGTACAGTAGAATAATTTCTTTATTATTTACCGAACGCATATTTTATGCTTTTTATTAACGTAATAAATTTTTTTTTTCAGTAGGTATTTCGTTGGTATTTACGTAGATCGGCTGAAACTATTGTAGACCAGATAATTTCGATATAATTATTACAGTATTTATTACCTATTTTTTCTAATTGTATGTTAATAATAAATTATTATAATTAGTATAAAATGGTAAAAGTTATTAACATGTGATAATATTTATATTAGAATTGATTTTTACATGTTATATGAAATTGAAAAATAATTAAATTACAACTAACGTTTCAATTTAGGTTTTTTTTGGGGGTTAGTTTAGTTTTCCGGTTTAGAATTTTTCAAAATAAGTTTTTTTATTCATTTTGGCTTCAAGTAGGTATAATTTTTATTTTTATAAATGTCAAATAAATTTGACACTTAATCAGATTTGAATTTTTATTTAAAAGCATAACTTTTCGATATTTTCTACATTTTTCCAGGTTTGCCTGATGAGATTCCGAAAATCGAAACACCAAGTTATAACAGGGTGTCGCAGACTAATTCATTTAAATAGTTTTTGCACAATTTTATGTAAGTTATGGATTTTAATTATTTTTCAATTTCATATAACATGTAAAAATCAATTCTAATATATATATAATTAGTATATGTACCTATATATGTATATGTTTTAAAATCTTTTTCCCAATTTGTACCCTCTACACATAACTCTCTACTGGATATTTCTATATTCTTGAAGATAACTAATTCAATATTTATGACCGCATCCTTCTTGTATATCAAATCGAAAACTTTACAGCCGACTTTCGTACCATTTTGTTTCTAATGCCGTTCCCAGACGATTTGTGTATATATGCTTCGTCTATACGATGCGTAATTCGGCAAAAGTTCGCATTTTCCAATTTAGTCAAACGTTTAAGAATATTATCTCTCACACAATACGTGTTTGTATCGAATGTTCATATGCGGACAATATGATAGAAATCCAAATAAAAAAATTAAAGTCAACGTTTGTCTTCTTTGATGTCACAATCGAAAACTGATGTGAAAGAAAGACTTTCTCACGGATCGACATATATTCAGAAATACAACATTTTTTGCAATACCAGAAAATTTGAAACAAAAAGAAAGGCCAAGCCTGATATAAAATTAGTCGAGTTAAACAACTGTCATAAAAAAGCATTATCTTAATAATTCGTGAAAGACACAAATTTCTATTCGTGACTCGTGAAGTTTCCTATACAATGCGATGTGCCGAATGCTGAACATTTGCTGAATCACGCATCGTGTAGATTACTTTTTGATTATAATACATCTGTACTAATTTCACATATTCTTAAACTTTTAATTTACTTTAATTCTTCTCATGTTCTATAAGTTAATAATTCTCGTACATTTAGCCTTTAGTGAATCGTGTGGGAATTTAACAAGTCGAATGTTTGACATTAGGGTCGTTCTCAACCGTTGTTAGTGTTTACACACATCAAAGAAATGCGAATGAATAATATTTTCTATGTGTAAATTTCTATCCTACTTACAAATTAAAAATTTTTTTTTATTATTTGTAGTTTAAATTATTATTCTTAACTAAAATGTTATAACAATGAAAATGAAAATTGTGATTAAAACTAAGAAAAGAAGTTATATTTAAAACATTTTTGAATGTTTTTTTGCTTTTAACTAACGACTTCTACAGTTTGTTCTATAAGACAAAAAAAAAGACAATCTAATAAGTTTCAAATTAATTTTTTTTCTTTTAGATTAAGTCACAATTTTTATTTTGATTTTAGATTAGTAAAAAACAAAATAAAATTTATTAAGAAAACACATTATTTTTTGTAGATTTAGATTTAATAAATTATTTATATTTATTAATTCCTAGTAGTGGGATTGTTTGTTTTTTATGTATTGCAATATTTCTATAATAGGCATTTTGTGAATAAAAATCATCACATAAATAGATTCGGTTCTATTTGAAAATGACAACTCTCATACAAACTTTCTAAAGGACGAGAGACAAATATTGACAATGTAGAAAGTCAAACAATTTAAAGCAACTGTTTAAATTTATCTATAAGACTTCTAGCACAAATTTTATAAGGCTCGACATTGATATATAGGGTAGTTACGCATTTTATTTTAGGTAATTGAAGATTTAATAAAAATTTTTATTTTAAATTACCGGACAAGCGGATAACATTGTGTAACAAATACATTTAAAGCAAATATTAAATATAGTATAATGTAATTAACAGTTCACAAATGGTATTCTCAATTGAACTAATAGAATTAAACTCCTAACTGAAATTGTAACGAATCCCTTAAGTCGTTTCATAAATGCAGCTTGGTTCACAGGTGCTGCTCAGTCCATTTATACATGTAACCCATTGTTATACCCAAGCAATTAAAACAAATTGTGAACTTGGTCGAGAGTTAGATTAGAGTTATTAACTCTGCACTAATTTTACGAAATATAATAAAGAGGTTTTAATTATAAAGTTTTTCTATTACAATAATGATTATCAACATTTCTAGTGTACATGATTTCAGTTTACGAGAGAATGCAAAATCATTCTTAAAAAGAGATTCCTGAAATTAAGTAAAATATATGATTTTACTGTAACTTTTTTGTTCCCGAAAACACTATTCTGAAAGTGTTCTGCAACACTTTACCTTCAAATTCAGTAGTGTTGACTACTTGACATGACAATAAAAAATAAATGCATGTAATTAGTTTAGGCTGTTGCTGAGCAGCTAAGCGCGCGAGCTTAGTTTCTATTAAACACTAAACTAGTCTCGTTAGTAAATTTACCTATCCACGATAAGAAGTTAGTACTTTTATAGTTTAATTAATAATTTTACTTCGTTTTTACTTCATCATTAAAAGCCAATAAGGCTATTAATAAATAATAATATTTTAAGTAGCTTATTTATAAAACTTTTTAACTTTACTTTTCGAATTTTTCTACGATTTAGTTTTGACAATTCGATGATTTGGTCCAACCTCTAGTCGAGCTTCGGAGTTACCCAATAGCTAAACTTTAACCTGCCAATTAGAAACATCAAATTAATTGCGCTACAATGTAAAAAGCAAAAAGAAATTTACTCTCATTTTGAATGCAAGAGAAAACACTAAATATTTTTATTGCTGCTCGGTTTCGCATCCCCAGAGCAATATTACATACAAAGTTACATAATATATAAACAAAGAGAAATTTCTACAATACATGCATATAAAAACACAAATTGTTGCCAATCAACAAAATAAAAAACAATATAATGTATTAAACGTATTTTTTTTTTATTTGAAGATTTAAACTTTTTTTTATTAAATAATACGAATAAACCGTTCATCGAGTTAACAATAAAAAATTAATTGACCTAGTTACAGTATCGAGGTAACAATATTATATGATGCAAAGTAATTAATTTGTAGTACAAATTGCAATTTGTATTGTACAATAAACAAGTACAACACAGTCCTATAATAATTATAAAATAAAATACGGATAATCAAATCCTCTAGATTAATCAAAATAATCTACCAGCAGCGTAGAACTCATTTAAATCTTATTTATTTTTGAAAACTCACACATGTTAGGGTAATGACGATATATCTCTAATTTTTAAATTTTAATAGTGTATTATGGTTCTCTTATATTATACGCACCGAAAGAAGTTTGAAAAAGTAAATCTTTAGTTTAACTTCTACTTTAAAATAATAAAATAAAAAAATAGCAAAACGTTTACAAGCTCTTCAAAGCTGATTAGGGTCATTATTGGCCATTTTAAAGCATTTAGAATTAATACATAGAGAATCAAATATTGATTTACTAGAATCGTAGATAACGTTAATGGACCATTAACCAGTCTACCAAAAATTAAGCAACTTAATCGAATCTTGGATACGATGAAGGGTGAGAGATATACGGTTAGAATTGTAAACCCACGCTAAATAAAAATATATTATTTTCAAGCAAAAATTCTATGCTTGATAAACTTAAACTAAATAAACTTGATAAACCCTTACAACCAATCTTGAATTATAAGTTTATTTGAAAGTCGTAAAAATTCGGATAAAGATTATAATGCAGCTGAAAGTGAAAGTGTTACAATATATATATAATAAAAAACTATTTCAAAAAAGCGGTTTATCAGAAAATTGAAAATCAATGGCAGAGTATACAAGGCAACAACAAACTACGATTTATGAAAACACCCTATCTCAATGCTAACCAACGCACAAACAATTATGCAAGAACGCTGAACCTCCACATTGCTAACCATGCAACAAAATAATAACAGTTCACCACATCTTAACCACATGGACAAAGAACAACCAAGAAATAAAAAATCAACAATCAAAACTTCCTACTCAGAAGTGATATGATCGAGTAACTAAAGCACCCGATAAATTAATAAATAAAAGAAAATCAAAATAATGAATCTATCACGTCAGATCTACTATTTTCTTCTAAATCAACAATATAATATTTTTGTATCATCACTGCTTATAATTTACAAAAGAAGTTTCTTGAGATTTACTCATTGTTGTGCTAATTTTAGGTAGTTTTTTTTTTAAATGTTAATAATTCGGATTGTTTCAAGCGAAATAATAAACTATAAATTATTTTTGTACCATACGATTATTTATATTGTCAGATTTATGTAGATATATATAGTTTTCAATTATATCAAAATAAAATTTTTTCAAGTTCAAATTTCTCCAATAATTTTTAAATCGAATGAAAGTTTTTTCTGTTGTTTATTTTTAATTAACTCATTATAAAGTGTATGCTTGATTTATTTCCTACCAAGTTAATTTTTCAATTCATTCTTTTAGAGTTATTGTTAATAGATTTACTTAAAAGTTATTGTCTGAATCATCAATTACGGAGTTAATTTGAATTAATTGTTTTCTTAATTAACTGAGTTTTAAATTATATTCAATTCAGTAAATTTCTATGCCCAATAGGAGCGTTGTATTCTTTGGTGGATCATGAAGCATTTTTATACTATCTACATTTTTTCATGAATATAATATACTAGTAATATCTTTTATAAATATAGTAATATTAACTACATGTTTTAGTTTATAGTGCAAAAAATAATTTTCTTATAGTGTAAGACACAAAATTATACTATTTCATAATTATTTTTTTATAAAATTAATTTTTTACATGTTAGATGAAATTGAAATAAAATTTAATTCATAACTTACACTATTTGTTCAAAAACTATTAAATTGAATGATATAGTTTGTTACACACTGTTAACATTATGTTTCGAATTTACAATTCTCATCAGACAAACCTGGAAAAATTATTAAATTGTTGGAAAAGTTATTCAATACTTGATTGCATTTAATTTAATTTAATCAAGTATTGAATTTAATCGCATAACTTTTCCATCAATTTAATAGTTTTTGAACAAATAGTATAAGTTATGAATTAAATTTTATTTTAACTTCATGTAACATGTAAAAATTTAATTTTATAAAAAAATATTATGACTTGTTAATAACGTTAACCATATTATTTAATAATAAATTATAAAGTTAAATATTATTTGACAAAAAATATAAATTTTGACAAGAAAGTATATAATTTTGTAATTTATTCATTGCAGCTAAAAATAGAAAGCATCTAAAATGACTCCTAGTACAGTTCACCACAACTTTTTCATTATTTGGGTCTTAACATTTGGCAGTTTAAAATCTGGCTTTAAGCTTTTTTACTTTTGAACTAATAAACAACTAGTAGAAAAAAGAAGCTATAGCAAAAAGACGCACTGAGCTTTTCGGATATTTCTTATAACGCACAATGAACGATTCAACCATTAAGAAATCACATTTATAATAAATCTTAGGTTTAACTATAAAAATTATTGTTATGCTAAAATATTTTCTCAACTCTGCAATAAATTATTTAATGAATTTCAATAGTTATTATTATATATTTTTAATTAATCGTTACTCTTATCTTTTAATTATAATGAAATAAAATAATTTATAAAAACTCAAACTCAAATTTTTTTAAAAATCTTAATTTTTTAACAACAATAATAGCATTGCTTGCTTACATTTGTATATTATAAAAAATCCTTATAAGTAAACATTTTTCTATATTATTATGCACTATACGTACAATGAACATTCATTGAACGTCCGTTACTGGACCAATAGAATGTCCAATAGAGGTTCACATTATGACGATGGGTAATCCAATGGACGTCCCATGGACGTCTAGATGGCACTAATCTTGACAGAAAACGGACGTCGATTATGGACGACCATTAAACGTCTATTATAGACATCCATTTTAATTAAAAAATATTTTGAATTAAAATAAATAATTAAAAAATATTTAAAACAAATTTAATATCTGTAATTATTTAGAAATTCGATGTTTAAATCGTTGACTTACGTCAATCGTCTTTTTTATATTTGTTTAGATACAATTATAGACATTTATTTAAAATTTGTACTATAAATTTTAATTATTTAATCATAATTTACGATTTTGCTTCAGCCATTGGGCTCACTGGTTGATTGGTTTACTCCTGGCTATCTTAATCTAAAAGTATTCCTGAAACATCTGAAATTTAACATTAATTTACCAAATAATATTTACTTTTTACTTTCTTTTCCAAACGGCGGCTGCAAGATTCGAACCCGTGCTGCATGAACCCTTTCATCTTAAAGTATACTATTTAACCCTCACCTATACAGACTATACACACTATATACACACTCACAGTGTACAGAGAATTTAAATTTGCTGATAGTCAATTTCAGTTTTTCAATAATAACTATATTAATTCATCATATCAAAATTTTTAGAATAAACTAAAAAATTTTAGAACTAAAATGTTTAAGTTAACACAATATAAATACACCGTATGTATATCATCGCAAACGTTTTCACCATACTATGGCATCATCAGGCGATCAACTAGAAAGAGAAACGAGAAAATTTCTGTACGGATAATTAATTATTTAAATTAATTATTTTGTCAAACATGAAACATAATATGTTTTTTTCAAAAACATATTATATAATTAAAATTACCACAAAATTTATACGGATTTTCATTGGGAAAACTTTGCACCATTGAGATATTAAATGTTTATGTGGATTTTGATTGGACATAAACTGAACGTCCAGCGGCTATTGATTTATGGACATACATAGAATGTCGAAAATTGGACATTCATTGGACATTCGTACAAAGTCGATCAAATAATTTGCATAATTAAAATTACAACAAAATTTATACGGATTTTCATTGAGCAAAATTTACACCATAGAAATATTAAATGTTTATGTGAATTTTGACTAAACATAAATTGAACGTCCAGCGGCTATTGATTTATGGACATACATAGAATGTCAAAAATTGGACGTTCATTGGATGCCCATGCAAAGTTCATGGACGTATGGACATTTCATGGACGTCTATTGTTCGCCGTGTGCTGTCTGGGATATTCCTTAAAACATTTGTTGATCGCATTTTACCTTAAGTTATTAAATAGATCATAAGTTATGAAGTATACATAATGGAAATAGAAGTCAACTAAAAAATAGAAAAGAAAAAAATGTAGAAAAGCAACTGTTAAATAAATCGATTAAGTACAACCTTTCGAATTTATTCACGATTTTAATGTTAAAAGTAAAAAAATTTTGTACAAAGTATTAATAATTATAATTTAGGTAAATACATTCATTTTACAGTTTTTTCTTAGTCTTATTATTATAACCGCGAATAGTAATTCGCGTTCTTTATCGGGTACATTTAAATTTATATCTTATGCAATATTTGTATCCGTTTTTATCTCGCAAATTTGCAGAAACAAATTGCATTAAAAAATAAGGAAAAACAGTTACATTTAAGTGCACGAGTGTAATAAAGACAGAACATAGAATGCTTTTAATTACTTAGAACATTAGACAAGTTAGAACGCGTTCTGGTGGAAGACGGTTGAATGTGACCGAAACGCGTTTAATCCTTCTAATAACAAAAGAATTTGTGAGATAGGCGATAATATATTTAAATGTAATATTAATTTATTTACATATATTTACAATTATTTCTAAATAAATAGATAAATTTATATACGTAAGTTATAGTAATTCGCAACGCTTTTCAAATTATTTATTAACAGGAAATTAAATATTAATAGAATTTATGAACCAAATAAACATTCATATACTACGTATTTACTACCTATATACTGTGTGCTCTTTACAATTTTAAACAGACGCTCTAATAAGCAAATTCAATTATTTTCCTAATTTCAGATAAAACAGTATCGTTATCGCATCAAAAAATTTAAATTTGTACAGAAGTACTAAGTGTGATTTTATCTTAAAATGATGTTAACTCTAAATTTTATTTTCAGGAAATGCAAAAAAAAATAATTTTTTGTTGATTTGGTTTTTATAGTCCAAATTAAGTTTTTAACTTATTATTATTTGTAGTGTTATTAATATATTGAAATTTTATAAATTAGATAAAGGAAAAACTAAAAAAACTAAAAAGATCTTCTTGTTTTTCTAGAGATTCACATAGTTTATCAGTTTTTTTTTTTATTATTTCTTCTACAAAGAAAGTTACATAATAGTTATGCTGTAATATATTTTTAAATTTTGAAATCAGGATAAATAAAAATAATTTTACAATTTTTGACCTAGGGGTTTATACTAAACTTGTAAATTTGTGGGTTTGCGATTTCAATGTTTCATTGTTATATAAACCACATACATACATTAACCAAAACACAAATTTTCAAGAATATCCCAACAATAGGCAAACCAATGACTAGGTAAATTATAGCAAAACAAATTTTTCGACGACTAAAATCTTACTGGCAAGACACGAAAAGTAAATTGAAAGTTTACGAGAAACAATTTTCAAAGTAATCTGTATGCATTTTAGCAACTATGCTTACCCCACACGACTGCTCGAATTTATTTTCGCTCAATAATCTATTTTGTTATTTTTATTAGTAGTATATATAGTAATAAATATTCAGTTGTTTTTAATGACTTTCTAAATTCAGATTAATGATTAATGATTCATAAATTCTTACATCTTACAGACTTATAGCTGGCAAGAATTCAAAATTCATTTTCTTAAACCTTAAATGTACAGTTGCAATAATTACGTAATAAAAGAATCATGGAACGATACAAACTGATGTTGTAATGTTACAAACATTTTCGATATGTTTGATCACATTTAAATAAGCAAAGTGGTTTTACATGAAGGTGTTACAATATCAAGTGGGAGTATCTTTGGCATGCAACCTTAACCTTAATTAAATCAAACTCGTGCATTACGTTAACAACTATGTTAACTAGTTCTAGTTAACTAGAATGCACAAATAAAATAATATGTAACTTTTATTATTATAAGATATTATATTATGTAATTCGAAGTAAGAATGATTAGCGCTTTTGCAAATGTAAATTTCTTGAGTGTAATGTTAAAAACGCTATCTTAAATTTAAAAAAAGTTTAAAAAGTAATACATTTTTTAAAATTATATTTTATATAACGGCAATCCAACTAAAACGTAAGTCGTTTACCAACAATCGTCAAACTAAATGAACATACGTGATTTGGGATTTGGGGATTTGGTGACTACATAATCCCGTACTATGTGCCGTGAAACCTCTGGGTATATAGAAGTTACAATTTATAAACATTGCTTAAAAATATCTTGTATTGCAAAAGTTTTCAGCAATATGTTTTACTAAATATTTTGTTATAATTATGACCAACAATGAAAGCAATTTCAGTTTGATCAAAATGTGTAGTATTTACTAATAGCCAAATCCCAATAGAGTAATAATGCGAGTAGGTAATAATTAGTTAATCGCTAAACACAGAGAAGATTGTTTAACAGCCAATTTCACAATATTTATTTAACGTCAACTTAGCTTCAAAGTCAGCTATAAAATAATATTGACGGTTTTGTTGGTTATTTTAAATTAATTAATCAATAAAAAAATTCCGTTAATTCAAGTCTTTAAAATGAAATTTATTTAATACTTATTAAATAGTACCGAAATTTGAAATCATTTTATTTTTTTATGTCGTACTTGTATGACTTTTTTATTAAAAGGGTGGATTTTAGCAAACGATTTTTTTGATTGTTTTACTTTTACATTTTACTTTACTTTTTACATCATGTTTACACAGTTTTCAATTTACAAAAGAAATAACATGATTTTTTACTAAATGTCTTATAAAAAATAGATATTATGTTGTATGGGACACAAAGTTATTTTAATGGTAACCGTTCACCGGTGATAGAATGGATATAAAATAGAAAATTTGAAAAACCGGCCATTTTTGAATAGTAAAGTTTAACCTAGAATGTGCCATAAATGTGCTATTCTTGCAAGTAATTTTTTTTCCTTTTCAACCTTTCAAAATATATTATAATATTTTAACACATTTTCGGAAAAACCGTTTTTAGTGAAAATTGTCACTAGAAAATTTGGTATAATATAGAAAATTAATTGAGTTTAATCGGGTTATAATGTCGGCCCTTCGGCCATTATAACCTTCTATTTATGAATATTTATACTTTAAATACTATAAATTCGGGTTACTGTCAGAATTTCCTCATCACGAATTTCAAAATTTCAACTACACCATAGGAAAGAGAACAATTTTCTGAGCGTTTTAAAAAAGAAAAATTCCTGGACCGTCCATTACATTTCGAGAAAACGGCATTTTAAAATTACGAAAAGCACGGAGATGTAATATGATATACCCCGATGCGTGACGATCGGTCTCACGTTGATTTCCCTGCTCTTTATTTTGTTGACGGTACGTGTGCTATGATATGCTCTTAATGTGGTTGTCAGTCGCGGTCGACACCCGGACGAGTTCTATGGCTTCGAGTTCTACCCTTGGCGAGTTCTGTCATTTTTCAGGAATATTTTTAAATTGTTTTGCGTAAGGTGAAAAAATAGAAGGAGTCCGGAGGGTCTGTTTTATTTTTTTGCCTTACGCAAAATCGGCTAATCATGCAGCTGTGTTAAAAGGTGTATCTAAAATACATGTAAATTTTACATTTTTAAAATCGATTTTTTTCGAAAACTTTTGCATAATCGTTGAAAATTTTTGTTCTAATATGCTTAGAAAAGTGTCCTCTTTCCTATAGGGCAGTTAAAATTTTGAAATTCGTGATGAGGAAATTCTGACAGTTCCCTAAATTCGATTAAGCTCTTTGATTGGTCCTATAATTAAATAATTCTGATTTCGTTATGGATGAGTGAGAATATAATAGTATTATACAAAATTGAAGATGTATGTTAAAAAAACATTTTATTCACAAAACCAATTTATACAAAAAACAAGATGTAGTTAGTAGTAGTATAATTTGTTATTGTTGACATTTTAAAAATGTTATACCAGCTACACACGATCTGGTGGGGTCGGACTAATAAACCAAATTGTTGACACGGGTTGAGTGTGTGGCTAGTTTTATTCTTTAATATCATTTATTATCTGTAATATACGTCTTGTATATGACGGTAACTTGCCTATATTGTTGAAAATCATTCTTATTTAGATTTCTATAATTATATCAGATTTCTAAAAATTGAGCTACATATAAGTTTATTTTGTCAATATTGTTAAATTTAAGCAATAAATTTTCAAAATTTGAATGACAACTTAAACTGGTATGTAGTATATTGTATCGATACCCAGTCAGCAAAGAAAAATTGTGTGATAAAATTTAAGAAACGATGGCGGCTTTAGTATCTCATAGACATTCTCCCCTATATCGTGAATGCCGCTATACCTAACTAAACAATTTAAGTGGACTCCGTTATATTCTACTAACTTATAATAAATTATTGGTTTCCTAAAGTTATAAATTTTAAGCACCACATTCATAATTAGATTTACTTTATAATACATACTATATAAAGTTGTATCTATTAATAATTATTATTATTAGTATTTGTATTGTAACAAGATTTAAAATATTTTTAATCGTTAATGAATAAAAAAGTTAAATATATTTTCATACTCTCAGTGACTTTAAGAAAGTCATTCTGGTTATAAAAATTATTTTTTTCACAAATCAATTTATGAAATTACATGTTACCAACAGAAGAAAACTAATCAATATAAAAAACATTAAAAAATTAACAACATTCAGAAAGGGCATAAAATATTGCCAGCAAAATACAAAACATTTGAAATATAATCTAAAGTATTGGAAACATACATTATCTATAAATATTTCATAGAGTTAACCACTTAACTATTTATTTTATAGCTATTAGGAGTATTTTATTTATTTCTAAGTAAGAAGAATTGTTATTCTTTTGATTTAGTTGCTGAAATTAAATACTACCTACAATTTTAAGTCTAAAATCAATGCCCAGTACTCTTTTAGTACTTTGTATAACGTTTATGTAATTTATTTCCAGAATCGTACAAAAATTGATATACCCGTTAGTTTCCCACAATCTTTACATGTATCTCAAAACAATCACGAAAAATAAATTGATTTACTCATTTGGATATCGTCTTTTATTAAAAATTAAGTTTTAAAAATTCTAGAATTTTAGTTATTATTTTAAGATATAACTAAATGATTAAATCAGTTTAATTTTCAGTGCTTGGAGACATTCTAAAAATAAATGATATAAAAAATATAAAAATCTGAACATTTCTCTTAAATTTATTATAATTTTGCTTGTATGGTACTAAATACTAACAAATATTGTATATTTCACAATTACAACGAAATTTTCTCTTAAAAGAAAAGTATAATAATTTAGTTAACAAACTTGGGTATTAATGGTGAATTACATACAAGTTCACAAGAATGAAAGCATAAGTTAGCATATGGTTATGTTGAAAGCATATCAAACATTTAACACACACATACTAAAGGAACACAATAGAGTTAAATTCTATATGACTTCCAACTTTGAATAGCTGTCTTATTAGTTTACTTCACTTATATAAAGTTATCGAAATAATATCTTGCAGCAATTGCAAATAAAAACGTCCAAGCACTAAATTTCGGTTTAGATTAAATTTTCATACAATGAAGTAAAACTAGAGTTAGAATAAATAATTAAAACTGAGTTTATATATAATATTGAAAGCTTTCAAACTCGAAAAGAGAAATTTATTTACCCACTCATATCAAATTAACGAATTTATATTGAAGTATTTCAAAATTTATAATTTTAATATTTTTTAATGTGTATAAATATATTGTAAATGTACGTTAATCGGGAGCAATCCCGCTTTCACTTTTTACTGTTAAAAAATGGTTTATTTTTTATTTATACCTAAGTTAGCGTGTACCAATCGCATATAGATAAAATAAACTGAGTGACATAAACAAATAGGTATTTAACGTTTTTAAATGGAAATAAAATTACAAATTATACATTTATATTATAGAAGGCGAGTAATTAGTGTATAATTAGTAGCTATTTAATTATTTACAGAAAACATATTTAAGTTTTCTGTACTTTATATTGCTGTATCCTGAATTTCTTAGACCGTATCTAAAACCATTTATCATTTTGCTTTCCACCTGAGCTCATATACAAAAATACATTTTTCTGTCACACTCTAAAATATGTAGCAACATTAAGTATTTCCCGACATTTATCTTTGTAAATTTACCACTTCTATTGTAGATACTATTTTGCAGCAAACTTATTTCTAATTCAACAAATATTTCTCATTTATGACAAAATATTATTAAAAATTAGGTTTCAATTAATATTTTTGTAGTGGCAATGTAAAAATGTGTTTTAAATTGTATGCTAATGAAAGTGCTAAAATCCTAGTCTGGGTTCATGCCAGTACAACTAGCTTTTGCTAAAACACTGTAAATGTCACAATCGATACGCCAACGAACGTAGAGAAAGATCCTTGACATATTACTTACTGCACAAGTCGTCTAAGAAATCGTATCGACTGTATTTGTTAGCTGGTAGTAAATTTTAAGATTTCGTAAAGAGCAGCAACCAACGCAATAAAATTGAAGATTTACTTTTGCGCAAACAAAAGAAATTTTTAACAAGAACTAGAATTTGAATTTGCTTAACGTCACTAACGTAAAGCCACTAAATGTAATATATTCAAATGTATGCATATCTCACAGCTTTTTAGTATTTACTTAAATAATCTAGAACGCGCTGGGTTACTTAAAACAGAAGTAATTTGTGATGAGTTTATTTTACTTTATCTGTTTGCGCATTAAATTATATTTAGATACTTAAGAAAACAGCTAAAGCAAAACGCTCACAAACAAACAGTTCTTGTTGATAAGTAATCATTTTTTAAAAAATACTTGACATGGAAATTTTAAAAATAAAGCTTTTTAGCTATTTCGGTAAACAAAAATAAAATAAAATTGACCTACATTGTAAGTAAATAACAGACGAGAAATACAAAACTTGCTTACAAAATGAAAAGCTTTTTTCTAAATTTGTGGTTTGCATTTGCATAACTGTACAGAACAAAATATTTAAAATTGTTTAATCATTGTATACGTATCTTTTTATACACTAATTTTAATATTAAAACTTGTTTTAAAAGCTATTACAGCATATTTACTTGATATTCAAATAAAATTAAAAAATTGTCCAATGAAATATTTTTTCTTTTTTGAATGTTAACAATCATTGATACGCAAAAGATTTTACCCGACAGTGCTTATGGTTATATATTATATCTATTTGGATTTTGTGCAAAAAAAGTTAATAATTAATACTTTTATAACTAATAACTAATAGTAAAATTAACTAATACTTTGAAAATGTTAGTATTCTTCAGGCTGTCACTAAAAAATTAAAATAAATATTTAAAAAAAATAATTTTCTTTTCAAAGATACACCTTTGTTAGAATTATTAATAGATAGGTATATACAAAAACTTATTATTTTTAATTACAACTTGTTAGAAGAATTCTCAAATTTATATTATGTCTACAATTTTGTTATTTTTCCAAAATTTCTGTTAAAAATGAATTAGGTACAGTACATATTATGTGTAGGCTTATTTTTATGCTCAGTAAAACTTTGATTTAAAGTATTTTTACATAAATTTATTATTTACTTAATTTATTTATAAAAAAAATTCATTTTATAATATTATGAATTGTATCTAGAAAGGTGAAAAATCAGACGATTTTATATTTACAGTCACAAATATAAATTTAAACGTAAATTTTATATTGAATATGCACAGTGATACTAGAAGTTCTAAATGTATCGTTTCTTATAAATTAAATATACATTTTTATTATATATTGACATGATATCAGCAAGTTCCTCTGACGTCCACACCCGTTTGCCATATTGCGTCCTGTTTCTTCCTAAAAACTTAACGTAGTCGCATCGCGTGGTTAGAATTTTAAAAATGATTAAAATTTTTAATATTTACATTTAGCAATTCAGTTATTCAATAGGTTTTTATAATTTGCGATTTAGTTTTAATGTATTAGTTAGCCAAATATAATGCAACCTGTGTTGATTTCCGTGAAGTCGGTGTAATTAAAATACGTACTATTCACACCAAGTCTTCTTTGAGAATAACAGGTAAATAAACAAATGTAAATTTAATATTTTAGTTAAATAAATTTTATTTATTTTTAAGTTATTAAATTTAATTTAATTAATTTATTAAATATCTTATTAAAAAATAAACTTATTACATTATAACTTATTAATTTTACAATTGTTTACGTTTGGTATAGCTGTGGATTAAAATTTGATATCATCTTACAAATTGAAAACATAAATAATTTGAAAAATAACCAAACTACTCGTATATTCATTTTTACTGAAGTCATAACCATACTACTGCAAAACTTGTTTGATTTGTGTGTCTTTTAAATATAATTGACTAACTTTGCCTTTATTTTCTTTTTCTTGTAATAAACCAGATTTCCCTTGCTGAAAATTGTATATGAAATATTTATATTAGACTATATCTTTTTATGTAAATGAGGAAATATAGTAAACCTTACTTTACACTTCTATATAAAAAAAAACACATTTAAAGATATTTATGCAATCATAAAACTTATTTTTTAAAACCTAATAGTAATTTTTTACTTCCTCATATAAAAATATCATTTCGATTTTTCCAACCATTACATTCGTTCTCAATTATTTAGAATCATTCATTTTGACTGAAATTCTGGAATGAATTAAATTTTAATCAAACTTATTTTTAATATTTGTCATGAGTAAAATAAATATATAATATTATAATGTATAATACAATATTTTCCAGCTCCGTAAAAGTGAATTAAAATGCACCCTATGTTTAAATATTTACAACAATCAAACTACAATGCATTTTAACTTTTCCATTATTTTTAATCGAAAAAACCATTAATTAAAAAAATTAAATTTTTAATCATAGATTAAATTTGTAAAATAGAGCATTAATATATTTTCGACATTATTTCAAAGTTATAATTATTTTAGCTCGGCGTCTGTAAACTATTACTGTTCATGAAAAAATACCCTAAAAATTTATCGTATGATTTATTATAATATAACGGGTCTTTCTAATTGAGCGCCTTTTTCGAAAGACAAATAAAACATAAATTGAGTACTGAAATCGTCTGGGTCTTTTGATATTATTCAAGAAGTGAAATATATAACATTCATAAAAATGAAGTCATACACGATGCAACGACGCGTTCAAATTGTTGAATTAATATTTTATGAAAATCAGTGTTCCATGAATAATGTTTTTAAAAATTACTTGATTTTTATGGTTTACACAATCGTCCATCTGAGAAGACTGTTGGTAGAATTGTTAAAAAATTTGAAGAGACTGTTTCGGTAAAAGATAAAAAAAAATATATAGTCGTAGTGGTTGTTCACAAGAGCATATTGATTTCGTTCGTGAAAATGTTGCTGAAAATTCTGAAATGTCCACGTTTACAACAAATTGGACTTAGTGAATTCACAACATGGCGTATTTTACGAAAGAATTTAGCTCTAAAGGTATATAAGGTTCAAATAATACAGGAACTAAAACGTCGCACATTTGTCAATTGGATCAAAGAACAAACAGATGATTTTTATCAAAAAATCAATTTTTTTGTTGAAGCACATTTTAAAATTGGTAGCTATGTTAGTAAACAAAATTATCATATCTGGGGTGAAGAAATTCCACGAATAATTCATGAAAAACCAATATAATCTATTCTTTAACTAAAGGACGAAATTATTGGTGTTATTGGTGAGATAGAACCACAATTTATTTTGCCAACATGTTAGCGAAAATGTTAACAAAAGAATTAATATCTGTGAAGCTGCTAGAGATGGTCATTTAGCAGATATTGTTTTTCGTGTTTAAATGTCATAAGTTATAACTAATATTTTAATAATCAATAGATAAGTGGTTTAGATAGTGTAACTCGATATTAATCACATCAAAGTTTTAGAATAAACCAAAAAATGCACAAATACTTTTTAGAACTAAAATATTTAAGTTAACACAATATAAATACACCGTGTGTATATTATCGCAAAACGTTTTAACCATACTATGACATCATCAGGCGATCAACTAGAAAGAGAAACGAGAAACTTTCCGTACGGATAATTAATTATTTAAATTAATTATTTTGTCAAACACGTAAACCAAAACTAAAATTTCAAATTTTTTTCAAAATTATGCAAATTATGGGTTTTATTTATGTTTAAAAAAAGACGCTCAATTTGAAAGACTTTATTTTATTTTCATTTCATTTCAAAAATATTGTAGTGTGAAATGAATACACGAACACAAAAATAACAAAAATATCTTATCACTTATTGTACGTAAACGCATCACATTATTAAGATAAATCTCGATTAAATTTGAATTGATTTAGGATGCGAATTAATATTGTTTAAACCGGAATACTGTTTAATTTTTTTAAAGTCTTTTTTTCCGAGAATTTCTTGTTTTCTAATAAATTTGTAAGTATCGACTTTGCGTTTCTCATATTCTAATCAGTACCTAACAGTAATACCAGAGTCAAGAAAGGGAAATTTCACTAGAATGTGTCAAAATTGAAATATTGACAATAGTATGAGCGATTAACGCGGTTAATCGCCTTGCTTTAGACCACAGAGAGCAAATTACTAACTGCAATCTCTGACAAAGCAATGTAATAAAATTTAAAAACAATACTGTCGATTTAATTTGTTGGAATCGATTTTAGAGTTGCAATTATTAGTATTACCGGCAGGAATCATTCATCATTATCAGTCTCTTCAGTCCACTGCAGCTGACTAGCCTCTTTCTCTATTGAGAAAGGGTTTCAGCATTTAGACCCCACGGTTGCTTAGATCGGATTGGAGAATGCCAGTAACCCTGTTTTTTTAATAGTTGACGGTGGCAATTATCAACTCACGGAGACCGCCGGTTTTACGTGCCCTCCGAAGCACGGAGACCATCCTAAGAAAGTTTAAACACTTCCCGGATTCGAACCGGGTACCTTAATGTCAGCAGTTATTCGGCTAACAAACTAGGCTAATGACCGGCAGGAATATATTATTAATATTCGGAGATTGCCTGGTCTGAGAGCAATTCTTTAATGTTTACTATTTTGTGCAAATTTATTAATCGATTACCGCCAAATTGAGCATATTTGTACTTTCACGGCGTCTCAAGGGTTGTTACATCTGCAGGAACGATGTCACCATTTATCAACAGTCTAAAATCGAGTACTTTGATTGGTTTTCACGCAGATGAATACTGTAATCAAAGCTACATAATATGATGTAGTATAATGTGTTTAGATTTACTGAAACATCTATATGCAAGGGCGGATGCAGGTGGAAGGGGTGGGGGTAACGGGATAACTACCCCTCTTCCTGTGATTCATCAAAATTCACAAAAATTTATTACAATTTAAAAAATATATTTATTTAAATCTTCAAAGCAAAAATAAAAAGTTTTATTTGTCACTACAAAAAGCGTAAATATAGGCTGTTAGCAGCTACTCAAAAAACAATTCAATCGCAATAATTGCTATTATTAATAATTATTACGATCAAAGGTTAATTTCCAAATGAAAGATAATTAAATTCTCGAAAAAAAATAAAACTTATTTTATTGAATAAAATTTGCTTTGTATTTCAAGATTTATTATGAAACGAACAAATTTATGTACAACTCAATATACAATAATTATGACTATCGAAATGATAGTCCTTCGTACTATCTGATTGAAAAGTGCTTCCATTGTGGAATTAATGTACTTATTAAGTATAAAAACTGGTTTACAATCAGTAAAATTTTGATTGATATTCAATATAATAGGGTATTTAAATTGTTATCTTGTTAAGAATTAAACCCCATAATGAAAATTATGTTTTCTATATTATTTTGTAGTTTGATAATTGGGTGTAGAAGTATAAGGGAGTTAAATTATGGAACTAATGGTTGTGACCGTGAACCTTAGCAATTCTTATATTATTTGTCGGTTTTGTATTTTTGACATGGTTCGAATTTCACGTTAAACTGTAGGTTCTATTACATACATGCAAGTATACCCGTAAAAAAACTGCAAAGTGTGGTTTTATCTTCAAATAAAATATTTTATCCGTATAAACCCTACTCTAGTTTAACGTAAATATTTGAATTTGTATCTTTAATTTACTTTTTGACTAATTCTAGAAGAATTAAATATTATACTGCGGCTGGGAAACTTACAAAAGGCGGTTTCCAACTTAAAGTACTTTCAACTCATAATTTATTTACCATACACTACATCTACAACATCTTTACAACTTAGTTGCTCGAATTACACTTACATGTCACGTGCTTTATGTAATATTCTAGACATAGTTTATTTATTCTTTACTCTTAATGTTAGCCTCAAATATAACATGTCACAATAATTTACATAATTTTAAAGATAAATAATATAATAAAATTGAATGAAACAACAATATGTTAGACAAATCGATTTACATAAATATATTCTATATATTTATGTAGAATGCATTCTACTCGAGAGACATTTTCCTTATTGGAGTTTCAGGTTGTCCAAATTTTGAATTTAGGAATTTGGTTCTTAAAAAATTTTATAGTATACATCATAAATTGCTATACTATATAAATTAAAACCTAACTGCAAATATGCATGTATATTCTCCATTTAATTGTTGCAAAATACTTGTTTGATTTAATTCTAATATACAGCTTTATTGTTATTCAATGCGAATATATCTAAAGTTTTGTTAACTAAAAATATAATATGATTAATTTGTTTCAATTATGAAAATTTCAATGGCTTAATTAGTGCATTGTTTTATCCTGATTAACCAAATTATTTAGCTTTAAAATATCAATTAGCGCATAAAATATTTGATGTGAATTATTTGATAAATTTACACTGTAGGGAACGTCTTAGCATTGAACTTGTAAGACGATGTTTATGCATTATTATTAATCTTCTCGTGTATAAGGGTAAGGATAATAATATAACAATACGTGAGTTATTCTGTCAAACTCACAAACATACTAGTTGAGTTCGGATACCAATTATCCAAATAATGGTTTATTGTTTGGTGTTTGCATGTGGTATACGGTTTTTGCTTAAATGATGTTGTATTCTCGTATCTGTAAAACGGTAGTGCTGTTGGGAACTAAAACTGTCACCGACAGCTGTTTGCCTTAACAAACTGCGATATCGCCAATAAACACCGAGTGTCGTAGTCATAGCAACTTCCAAACCTCGTTTCAAAGAGTGTTTCTTGCCCCTCTTTGAATTAACGTGCATTTGGGATAGGTAAAACGCTCAGACCACCGCAGGCCTTCGTGGTTTGTTCGAATTTCGTACACAGGTATTTTGGTGTTAGATAATACCTTTATAATATTATGTTATACTGCATAAGTAGCTCATGTGTTATAATATTCTGCTAAGAATTATTTACACAGAATTTGCCTTCAACATTCTGAAACTTACATCACTCAAATTTAACGTCGTACAAGTTA
This sequence comes from Cantharis rustica, assembly GCA_911387805.1. Taxonomy (NCBI): domain Eukaryota; kingdom Metazoa; phylum Arthropoda; class Insecta; order Coleoptera; family Cantharidae; genus Cantharis; species Cantharis rustica. The sequence goes on from OU426877.1 coordinate 95,761,960, forward strand.
CAAAGCCTTACTTGATGCTCATTATATTATACAACCAAATATTCTACAAAGGTTATCAAACGCCCAGAAAGTCTAAATTACAATAAACTACTGCTCCTCCTGCGTTAACTTGAAGCATACTGCAACTATTTCCGGCATAATAATAAAGTAATTTAATTTATATTATTATTTTTCTCTTTTAGTGGCACTTAAAATAAGGGTGCGTGGTCGTTGGAACGTTGGAAAGAGCTAGAGTCTCTTATATAATAAGACCTTTACATCGTATAATATCCTAAGTTTCCTTTTCCCTTCTACGCATTTCAAGTGCCAAATGAAAATTGACAAACTATAATGTTTCAATTAAAAAATTTATTAGTTTTCATACTTACCTTAAAATAAAAATTGCGTCATAATATAAAAGTTTGGGTTTTCTTTACTACATGGAAGTATTTATTGAGCATCGATGCTTTTAATAACAATAACTTAAACGAACAATAAATATTGTTTAAAAAAAAACTAAATTCTGAAAATAATTTTATTCGCTATTCGATTTTAAGAAGATGCATATATGATACTTATATTTATTAAATTACACGAAAACTTTATTATAAAATTTAAGAAATTATACGGCCGATCACGATCAATGAATGCGTTCACACTTCGGCTTTGGTATATAAGCATGTACACGATTTAATAAATTTTATGATTTAGGTTAATGTGAGATTGATTATTCAAATTATTTACATTAATTTTCACAACAGAGTAGCAAAGTAAATTAACCGAATAAACTCCAAAGGCACCAAAATTGTAAATTTAATATTTTTAGTTCTATGTGAAACGATGTTCTTTCAGTGTAACTTCAAATCAGGCAATCAAAGCTTTCCGGCTGATACGCAGAACGGTCGGCTGCTTCTTCCAGCATCCACTCGACTGGAAACGGCGTGTTATATTAAGGAAATATTGCTAGAAAATATATCAGCTACCATACAATTCGAATTGCGAACTAAACTGTTTTTCCATCAAATGTGTTGATAACAATGTCGCTTATAACCTTATAATATATCGTTCATTTTATTTTCTCTACATTATTATTAATCCATTTTGTCTATATTTCATGTTGTAGTTACTATAACATTAATAATTCGCTTGATTAAAAATGTTTAATTATGAATAATTTAGTGTAATTCTGTAAAATTCCAATACATAATTCATAACATGTAGCATTAAATTTTAATATCTATGTAACAAAATAATTTTTTATAATTTTAATATTTGTGTGGTAATTTTTTAATTTATCTTTAAATTTAATCAAGATAAAACTCAACGGTATCTCTTTAAATTAAGACACAACAAAAACCTTCTGCAACTTAAAGAAAAGTTTGTAAATTTGCTTTGAATTTTTAGCAAAATCGATTATTTAAATGTTTAACTAAGTTTTGATAGGCTTTTTCATTTCCTTTTACCTTTGTTTTTAAATCGTCTTATTATTCAGTCGTCAATTTTCAACACGAGGTAGATGCTAAGAAAAAAAGTCACATAATATTTGAAAAATTACATTGATTTTGATTAAATTTCATTTATTTCTATATCTACCATTCGCATTGCATTTGAAGGATTTGTAAAAGGATTATCTTTTGGATTTTGATATATTACGATTTGTATTGAAAATATTGGAAATTGTCAGCTAGATACAATATACTACTTCGTTACATTTCTCCGAGTACTTTCCTTTTCATATATTACATAATAATGTAATATGGACATATTTTATCCACATTTTTATCACAGGATAATCATAACAAAAGTTGGTGTTCAATAAACATGTAATAAATCTATTTTGAGTATATATTTTTTAATATAATATATTTATATATATTATATATTAATATATATAATATATTAATATATTAAAATAGAGCTTTTTTAATTTGTGCGACTAGTATGCGATGAAAACCTTCGTTGGGCGACGAGTGATCCAATTAGCAAGCGAATAAGTCATCTTATTTTTAGAGACTGCAAAAGGTGCGAATCAATAAACTCCATAGAACAAATCAACTATTAAACTATAAAATAAACAACTGCTTATTTTTGCTCTTAACAACAACATACATAGTAGACAAACAGAAGAGCTATGAAATAATAGCATAAAGAGCAAAACTCAAAGCTAGAAATAATCTCTCTACAAGAAAACTTGAAATTGTCTGTTTCATTCTTACTAAATATATCATAAATGAAACAATCACTTAAAAAAACAAGTCGCCTTCTAAAAAGTAATTACCATTGCAATACAATTTTAGTATGAAAACTTTTTTTCTTACAAAATAACTGTTTACTTTTATACTAACAAATATTTATTTTGATATTTAAATAAAAATTAAAGAAAAAAAATCAAGAAGAGAATGAAAATCTCCTTCGATTATCTTTTATACTTACATAGACACAGCGCAGAAAATAATACTGCTACAATGTCCACTGCAGCTAAGTTTGAATAAAATTCTTCTTGAAATGAAGGTGGTTCTGAACCACATTAAACAGGACGTACAGCATAGACATAGAAAAAAAAACTTAGAGCACTTATATACAACGAAAAAGAAACGGTTAGAAAACATTTAAAAAAAAATTATCAACTTCTAGTGAGAGTCAATATTGTGGCGCACTGACGTACTTACTGTAAGCAATAAAATGCTGCAGTAGAAGACCGACTGGAGTAAGAGATAGTTATCTGTTGTCAGACTGTACCAAAGAGTACTAGCATCAAAACTTACAGAACAAGAAAGTTTTAAGATCCATCCCCTATAAAAACGTGTAATACGATTAATGTAAGACTATTTAGATACTTAACGTACTGGAAAGTAGAATTTACATTTATCGATCAATATTTATGTTGAGGTTTATTTTTAACTGTGTATAATTTTTAAATTAGTTTACTACATGAAATTAATTATGTATTAACGAAAGGGAATTTTTAAAATTGCAAATATGATAAAAAATCGATGCACATTATAATAATTTCGATGTTCGTTTTAACGCTCTTACTGTATAATGTAGTGTGATTTAGCTAGTTCGGTTATAAATCTCATATGACAGGCTGTAATAACTACAGTTCCTAGATCTATTTCCTTTACCAGAGTGCATTTTAATTTGCAAATATTTCTCGTAAATTTAGATAAAGTTAGATAAATTTTATGGACAACTCAATTTGTTCGTGCTAATTTCGTCACGGTCGTCACAACCTTAGCTACGGAGCGTATCTGATTTATGGGACAGGTAAGAGAAGTTGAAAGAGGGAAAACTAAGGAGGGTTTATGCGACAACCGAGATAGCGGGTTATGAAACAAGTGTTACAAATCCCATTATATGAGCGTATCATAAGATATAAAAGCAATAAAATCACGAATACATAAAAAAATTTGTTTACAGGTTTATGAATTTTTCAAACTTGGTTTATTGGAATTAGAGTTTTAAGTTTTTTGTACCGTATAATTGGGCTTGATTTATTTTACTTTTAATATTTTGTACGTAAACTTGTTTTAATGCAAAAAAGAACAAAACTATTAGTCAATAAAATAAACTGTTACTCGCACCAACATACAAATGGCGTTTATATTCGATAGAATACCTAACAGAATAATAAACAATTTTAATAGCTAAATAACGAGTAATCTATATATGATTTCTAAAATAAAAAAACAGAACACAGTCTATTCGAGAAAATGTGGAAGTGGGTGGGGGATAAAACATACATTACTATTATTTTTTTTAAATAAATAAATTTAAAGATTGCCTTTTGAAGCAATTAGTACCATTGCATAGCGGTAGGATATGCAACAAGATGCTTGAGCTTTGCCAGAAAAAAATGTAGAAATTACTGCATTAAAAATGTTTAAATTCAGTTTTGCTTACAAAACGATTCTTTAATCTCTTTATAGCAAATTTAACAATCGTTAGAATGTTTGTAAAAAATACTTTCTTACTTTTTAATTTAATTATCTTGATAAATTTATCAAAAATTTTATACGTTTGAATGCATTTTATATGTAATGAAATCAAGAAACAAAACAATATACGTCCCGTTTTAAATTTTTAAAAACATAGTGATCATTTATTCTTTATTATTCAGGGAATAAAGTTTTTACTTCACCTGGATTCGAACCAAGTGACCATAATGGTGACCTATACTAGAGATATTTAATTTGATGAGATCAAAATATTTAGAAGCTTTTAAGTTCTTTCGGATAAACTGACGGGTGTAAAATAAAAATTTATTTTAAATGAAACAATAAATACCTTAGCTTTAAGTAGTACTAATCTAAACATCGGTAATATTTTCAGTACTGCGTCAATATTTAAAACTTCATCAATATATTATCAACATATTTCGCACATTGTAACATCAATTTTGACAGTGCATTGATGTAATATTTATGTAATGCAGTGCCAATAATATTAATAGTGCAAGATACTTATAAGATGTTAAAAGTATTCTGATGTGTTATGATATAAGTGGAATTAAAGTAAAATAGTAAATTAATAAATAAAATTATAGTGTAGAAGCGATTTTAGTGTTGTATTTTTACAATTTTTTTTAATTAAATTTTGAAACGCACAGAATCGAAAAAAATTTTTTTTTCGAAAAATAGGTCGAGAGAAGCTACTACTGAGTGGCTCTGATATTTCTGATACTAATGAAATTACCTACATAATCGTAAAATTTTGATAAATAGATTTAATTAATGTAAAAAGTATATTTTGATGTTGCATAAGATGAGAAATATTAAAAATACAAATAAAAAATAAATTGAGTCATTTTACTAATTAATAAGTTACAAAGTAAAAAATTATGTATAAAAACGTTCGAAGAGAATGATATTAAGTTTAATGACAATAATTATTTTACTAATAGATTTTTGTTGGAATAATAAATTTTAAAATATTGAAATATTTAAAAGATTTTTGTGATTTAGATGCACTTTTAATATAATTAGGGTTGTATTACAATAAATAAATTTAATTAGAACTATAACCGCAACCTTCATGACTGATTTAGTACTAAAGCAGCTCACTTTTAGTTTGGAGAAAAATTATGTTTTTTTCTTTGGCTGCATAGAATTACATTTTATAAACCTTTTAAAAATTAAGAAAAATATGTAGTTTTAAGTTTCTAAAATCTATTTAAACAAATATTTAAAATAATTAAAACATTTATTTATGCCTTACAATTTAGAAACGTAATACATCAAGTGTTTTTTGTTAAACTCCGATATATAATTTGATAGGCAGACACCTATCTGATCATTGTCTGATGATAATGTGAAATTCAAAATACAATGTTTAAGCAGGGTGTGACAAACTATAATCATTCAATTAAATAGTTTTTGTCCTAATAAAATGTGAATGGAACTAAAAAATTAACATAATAAAATTTGAAACTTATCATTAATGTAAAATAACCATTAAAAACATCAAATCTATATTATTCTTATATTAATTAATATAGCATAATATAATAGAACATTTCATAAAAATGTTACGCATATTAAATAATATATAGGTACATATTATGTTTATTAATATTATTCACGTTTCACTATTATATCTTCAAATTCAATAGTCTATAATTAAACAAGTTAACTAAACAATAACTAAACATTGTTATATCTTCAGTAACTTTAATTTATATCTATATTATATTATATATTGGAAAGGTCTTTTGTATTTTAATTAGTTATAATAAATAATTAAATTTTTATATAAAATTGTTTTATTTTAAAATTAATTGTGCAGGGTTTTCGGTTAATAATAATCTTACAAGTTCATTCATATTTTCTATCGCATGTCATGACTGTTTAAATGAACAATGCAACTTCGATTCAAAGACGATCAATGCAGGAGTTACCTAATGCTCTATGCTAGCATCAAAAATTTTTAATCCATTGTAATAAAATCTTTGACAACAAATAGTTAAGAGATATACGTTAAGAGATAAAGATTACAAAAAGCAACAAAAAAAAGTAATCAGTGTACCGACGTTATATTGTTAGGCTTATTAAAATCTGATAAATGCTAAACTAAAAATACAAAATTGCATTCCTATAAATGCGTAAACTTATATGATACAAAAATACAGAGATTATTATACAGAAATTATTTTTTAACTCTACCGCAAACCGCAAGATACCGCAATCTAAACACACTCGTTTTATGCACAGGTAGACAACTAACAACTCAATTTATATATTGCTATGTTCTCTATGTTAATTTTTTTAATAATTATTGCGCAATGCAAATTTCTTTATTTTTATAATCATATAAGTGCTACTAACCTTCGTTTTTATTCTTATCAGCTACTTTCACTTCAGCAAAACAACTTTTGTGTTCTCAAATTTACCTTTATTATTTTAATATTTCAATTCTTTTTTTTGTGGATCAAAAATTTTTTGTCCACTGCTATCGCTATCCCCCCTGTCCTCCCAAAACAAAATTTCCCTGCTCGCAGAGCCGGGCTGCGCCAGTGGTGGCGCGCAAAAATACTATTAAAATTTAATTATACCCTACAAATTCGTATTGCCTACAAAAATCACAGCAATATACTCAGATATACTTAGATATATTTAGATCTTTTAAAAATTGGAAATAGAATTAAACTCTGACAAAAATTAAACAATAAGTTTTACATGAACACGGACGAATCACAAAATTGATTCAATAGAAGTGAAGTATATTTTGTATACTTTTTGCGATTTTATTTTATATATGTAGTATATAGTTTAAAACTAAATACATTTATTGATAGAAATAAATATAAATAATTGCCTTTAATTTACATTAAAGTATTTTTTTTGTTTAACCAAAAATTACGATTTCTAACTTAAATCCTTTATACCAAAATAGCAAAGAATTACATCTGGTACTGTAGAAAATGATATGGTGTTCAATAATATCATAAAAAAAGATTCTGCAAATTACTTCTCCTGATAATGTTGATTGTGAGAAGTATGCAAAAAATTTAAAAACTTCAAAATATTTTTATGGGAAAATGCTCCCACAATCATCATAACCCTAGTGATAAAAAGATTCGAGTTATACAGAGCTACTTTAGTTTTCCAACTTGACTTCCATAGAAAATCGTTGGTGTATTTTAAAAGAAACAAATTTTAGCGACGTAAGTACAAAATAAAAATATGGATGATTTGTGGACCATAACCAGCAATAAATATAAGAAAATTGGTTCTCAAATTTTAAATAACTTCTTTGAAAGTAATATCCCTCCAAAAATGAAATTAGTTATAAAAGTAAAGAGCACTATAGAAAAAATTTATATTTCATTGTGCATGTCACATCTTCATTTGTTTTTGTTTACAGTTTTGACCTCTCCTTTGAGATTTCATATATTTTATTGTACCTTTTAGCAATTTATGAGTATATCAGCTTGAACTTTCTATTGAGACTTTTCTATATTGACCTTTATTTTAAAATATTATTATACAGTCGAAATAATGTTTTTAGGGTTTTCTAAATGAGTTTTAATAAATTTCGAAATTTAGTTAAAAAAATAAATAATTCAATTTGGTTTTTACATAATTTATATTTATTCGGGTGTATCGCTCTAATAACGTTAATTTTAATTTTATAAGACTGTATACAGAGTGGCTTTAACCACCGATATGCATGTCTTAAGTGATAGAAATAAACCTGAGTTCCGCAAATACATAAATTCAAAATGTACTATATTATTATTATTTCCGAGTAAAGTTCAATTTTAATCTCGCTTTTCTTTACGTTTTTTTCAAGTTTGAACCGATTGCATAAAAACTTGTCTTCCTTAAATTATACATTTGTAATTGATAGATGAACCAAGAACCCAATACAAAATTTAAAAATCACTATTTTTTCTGTTTCAGTAAAACGAATTAGCATTAACAAAAGAAAAAACAATAGCAAAATTAGCCATTTTTCAGCTATTGAAACTTAAACTTTCCCTTAATTTAATTGATACTAGGCATTTTTTTACATAGATACTAAAAATGATAATTTTGTTACTTAGAAAAATCTCTTTTACTAAATTATAAGAAACCTAAATTGGTTCGTCTACAAAGACGAAACACTTCAACTTTTTAATTCTCTGTTTATTGATCAGCTACTCCATATAGAATTCTTTTTATCTTGTTGTATTAATTTTGCAGTTCTTATGGTTTTTTCTGTTTTTATTGCCTCTTTTCGAGAAATTTACGCTTTTAACCCTACTACTTTGTTAGAAACGTTTAAAACATTTTAAATTGTTTTGGAAAGTCTCTAGTGACACAGAAAATTGAAAATTGCTGTTATGTTCACAAACCTCCGATAGGAGACGGCACACAAAGAAGGAGAAGAAATGACACAAGGATACTTACAGAGTAAAATTGCAAAAAATTTTTACATACGACAAAAATTTTAATTAATTTAATTTTTGAAAAAATCCGATTTTTTAAGAAATTATATTTAAAAATAAAGAAACTTTAAAAGCTTTCTTTTAATATTATATTAAGAAATATCTTTTCTTAAGAGAAAAGAATTTCAAAGACACTTTTTTTACCTTTTTTAGATAATTTTCTAACTAAAAAACTGAAAGCTCTTCTTAAAGTAAAGATTTAAAAAAAATTAAATGTTTGATAATATGTTCATATTAAATTGTTTTTATAAATTTTGAAAACTTCTTAATAAATTGGAAAAATCAATCCAATTCAGGGAAAGATAAAAAGTGATTAACTAAAATAAATTAAATTATCTACTCTTACAAAACTAAAGAAATACATAGATAAAATTTTTAAAGCTTAGTTTTACAAATTTATTTCATTATTTCTTTATTTTGTTTTAAATAAAAGGTAAGATTCAAATTTTTCATTAGGATAAAAATTATTTAATTGAATGATTAAATATTTTGATACACTTTTGATTAAATAGTTTGATACACCCTGTATAATCAGTGTTATTTGAATTTTGGATTCTCGTCAGATAAACCTGGAATTATTATGTAAAAGGTAAAAAATTTGAATAGTGAATTTCAATAATATCTAAAAAGTCAATATATTTTGATCATTTTATAAAAATTAAAATTCTATCTACTTGAAACCAAAATCAGATAATAAAATAATTTTAATATTTATAAATCGATCAACTAAAATATAACATCGAGTTACACTACCTAAACCACTTATCTCTTGATTATAAAAAAAGATTTTTTAAAATAGCAATTGTAATAAAAAATAAAAAATAAGCTGTAGAATTACCCAATTTCAAGATTTTTTGATATTTGAAAGTGGTGAAATATACAGATCTAATCTACATTTTTATTTGTTTTAATGAGAATATAACTGACATTATAACAATTAATTTAATTAATGCTACTAATATGTGATACAATTTATGATTTTAATTAAATCATAATAGTTTGTTGCATTAATTAAATAGTTTTTGTTCTAATAATAATATGTAAGTTATGAAATTGAATTAATCATTTTTAATTTAACATGTGAAATTTGAATCTTGTCATAAATATTATTACATTTTAATAAAATTAATCATATTTAATCTATTTAGGCTTAATTTATTAAACTTAACTTAATTTTAACTAAATTGACGATTTATATAGAAACTATTATTCTAACAATTATTATTTTAGACAATTAGGTATTCTTTGCTTAACTGTATATTAATAAACTAGACCTTAATTGCTTTAACGTTTACTGAAATAAATTAAAAGTTTATTTTTTCCCAATAATATATACAATACAAAAAAATATATCTTGATAATTTGTAATTTTTTTTATTACATTTGGACCTAATTTAGTTTTAATTTTGTTTTTTCTGTGAAATAGACTAATTATTGTTAAAATAAATTTTTTAAACTAAATTTATTGCTAGTTAAGTTTGCTTTACGGAAAAAGGAATCAAAATGGTATTCAGAGTCTCTGGTATATTTAACACGTTGTAAATTTACCACACATTTATATCATATCTGTGAACACACCTCATGGTATTAGGTCTTGTATGTTAACTTTAACTTTACTTTCGGCACAATTAGCTGTTATTATTTGTGAGTAGTAAACTTAAAATGCAGAAAAAGAAAACTTAATTAATGCCTGCTGCAAGCAACTAAAACATTAACGTTACTTTAAATCAGCTGTGTGCACTTCGCCATATTGGTTTAACTTTACCATACTAGAAATACACGGTCGAGAGCTACTTACCAATACCACGACTCGGTCCACGAGGTATGGTATTTGCTCTTATAGGAGATTACTACATAGTCAACTTGTAAACTTGGGTATATTTACCATGGGGTAAATTTACCACGGGATATACGGATATACCAGAGAGTGTGAATACCCTTAATTCTTAATAAAAAGCCAAAAAATTTAAACTTTGAAACTTGTGTTATTTTTTTACATGGTTTAATTAATAAGTCGTAAGTCGTTGATTTTAGAAAATAAAGGATTACAATCTAATATCTAGGTCAATCTAATATCTAATCTAATCTACAATCTAATCGTACATCGATCGTGGGATACCATATGGTTATAATATGTCAGATATATTTTAAATGAATTTGAATTATTAATGGTTTAAAATAAATTGTTCTATTTTTATTGTAATAACGATTTAAAGATTTATAATGCTCGATTTTATTTTAAAATTTTACGATAGGTTGTATCTACATATTTGTAAGTAGCTGAGAAAAATTACGGACGCCCATTCTGAAAATTAGGGTAGAATGTGCTCAAAAGGTGTGGTCAAAGTTAATAAAATGTCTTTTAAGGAAAATTTAGTTCTTTTTCTCTTTTCGCACTTTACTAAAACTGGTTCAGTAGGTGGACATTATATTTATTAACAACTTTTACTTATAATGCATATTGTTATGTATTAAATGTACATTTATTACATATATAGATTATTTTATCATGCTATTTTGGTCAGATTTTATATGGTTTTTTAAAGTATTAAACTCTAGTTTTCTGTAAAGGACTAAGCAGTCCTAAGCTCCTAAATGGAAATATGGTAACCTCAAATACTGCTTTCTTGATTCTCTATATTGTTTATTATTTAAGAAGTAATTTTTGCTTTTGTTAAATAGTTATAACTTGTAAAAAGCAATAATAAACTAGCAATGATTAGGATTTTCCTGAGACCTAAAAAGTTGAAAATTTTCATGTTATATTATCTACTAAAAATACAGAAAATGTTCCAGGTTCAATTTAGCATACAACTTTATATGCTATTCCATCTCAACTCGGTATAAGAAGGAAAGATAGTATCATAAAACACAGCATGGTACGTACATTATGAATCTAGTGCTTGATAGCAAGTCAACAAATTGGGATATTTCAAAAAGATTTATTAGTCGTTTTTTATGTGTAGATGTCTTTTATATGTAAAAGTAGAACCCATATTTCAATAAAATTAACACTACTTATTTCCAAATATTCTCGTTATTAATAACAAACTTAATTTATTTAATTCGACAGTTAATAATAGGTTCAGTTGACGTTACATGCTAATAATGTCGCACACATCAGTATATAATTATTTTCAAAGTTAATATCACATTTAATATCGTCTCCTTAGGGACACTGCGGGATTTTTTAATAATCTTATTAAGAGTGATTTTGCAAACAATACAAAAAGTAAGAATGTTAATAATGATTTTACTTCGTTGAGGCATTGATTATAAAATTTGAAAAATCAATAATAATAATTAAAAGTTAATAATAGCACGATGGCAGGCAGAATCCATCATTCAAATGGTGCTTAAATACTTGAAAATTTGAAGTACACTATAATATAGTAAAAAAATATTACTGGGTTATTATTGAGAAAAACATATCGCTATAATTTATTTTTAACCAAAATTTTTAGATAACAAGTTTTATAAAACAGAATTATTTCAAGAGAATTGGGACAACTTCATGTCGAGAATTTTGTAAACTGCTTGAACGTCCCAAACATTCTGCAGTATCTCAATTAGAACAGAGTAGTTAGTACTTTATCTTAGAAAGAAAAGTTCAGTTATTTAAATTAAAATAAATAAATAATGAAGTTTTGAGTGTAAACAATTTTTATGGCTTTCGATTGATCAATTCCATTATCAGGTGTTACATAAATTTAAATACAAATTTAACAGGGATTTAATATAACATTTTGATACCTTACCCATAAATTAGTAGTTTGTTCACTTCCGGTACTGAGAATAAATGTGCGTCAACTAATAATAACATCATTTGAAGTATATTGTGATTTCACACGCAATCAAATTGATTTGAATAGACTATATACGCTAAATTTATACTAACTTACATCACGCATTTAACAACCGAAATATTTTTGTCTCAGTGGTGTATATATGCGTATAATTCGAAGTAGTAGGTACCCCTAATAAATTTAAGAACTTTATTTTACTTAAAAAATTGAATAAAATTTATTGTTTTTTTATATCTGTTAAAAGCATTTCATCCTACATTATAGGTAAAGTGCATTAAATAAAAAGATAATCTTAACATAGATTTTCATAAATTTAGATTCTATTAAGGATAAAAAACGCGAATCAAATTAATTTTATAATTGCATAAGTTAATTTTTATCATTTAGTTAAGAAAATAAGTCAGTATTAAAGCGTTCTTCGATTTTATTCGACTCTTATCAGTTTTCGACGTTGTTCTAAAATCCTTCTAATTAGTCTTTTATTGAGGAGATAGTTGAAAAGAAGTCTGTCTAATAAGAACCCGGCTCATATCTTCAATTTAATCAAAATTGGCTAGCCGTCTGCATGTAACTTGTTATACAAACTTAAATTAACTGACTTATCCTTAAATTAAACATTTTTAAAAATTATGTTTCTAATTATAAGTTTGTAATAGCAAATTATTTTTTAGCACGAAAAATGTACGTTGACTCAAGTGACTACCTTTTTAATACTTAACAGCAAATTTCTGTTATGCGGTTATGTAAAGATTTACATACAAAATCCTGTTTGATACTGATAACAATGTTAACATTAACCCTTTCGACCACATAAAGTCACTCTTTTAGTAACTAGCATAATAAATTATTCTAATTCTGTACCTTAGTTTCAGATTAATATGGACTTATTCAACATATCCAAAAGAAGAAACTTGCCCGAATAACGTGAGTAACTTTAAATCAAAATAACTTAAATAAATTATGCAAGATTTAATCTGATTTTCTAGTTATTGTTAATTCAACATTTTGCTTATTCTACAGTTTCCGTTTACATAAACACTATATTTTCTGTTCTCGTTTATATACTACACCATATAAACCTAAAGGAAATAGAAATTCGTGGTTTCGGTATTATCAACAAAATGCGTATTCTGAAATTAGAATGCGTTTGACAATTTCAAAGACCTCTTATACGTTTTACTATAAAATAAGATTACTATACAATTTACATTAAATTTACATCGGTTTCGTGTTGTATTTAATATATTATACACTTATAATCTCCAAGTTGCTAAGTATATACTACATAATTATTACCTATTTGTTAAATTTAATTAAATTGCTTTGAATTTATTATTGCTATATTATTTCTTTCCAATATTAATTATTTTTTATCATTTTGTATTCAAAATAAATTCTGGTGTATACTTACTACTTGCGATTGCTACATATTTTTCATTGTCGTTATTAATTTACGAGAAGTTTAATGAACAGTTATATGTGTAGCATGATTTTTCTAATCTTTTAAATCTTTTCTAATTTTTATTAAATTAATATTATTTGTTTAATCTAATAAATAAACAAATTAGCTATCCGAACTATCCATTCGTATAAAACGTACAAACACGTTTTTCTTTAGAAAACCCGTTTTCAAAATGGCTGTAAATCTGTTGGTTTAGCAATGCACTGTTTTATTCAAAAACAAACAAAGTAATTTTAAAGTTTTGAAGTCGATAATAAACTTACCATTTGACTAAAACTTAATAATTCACTTAGGTAAATGCTTGTTCTTAATAATTAGTTAATCTACAGTTACTATACAATAACTTCCAGTTATTTGAAAGAGATAAGAACTTGATCATAATAATTAATAACTGCGAAAACTTTATTTTGCTTCTCATTAAATGTTACAAAAGTATCCTAGAAATAGATGGTTGCTAAAATATATTCTAATATGCATTCAAAATGATCGATTACAAAAAAAGTAGTACGTTAAAAATTTTGGTAAGTTGGAGAACATAAAACACTATTCCGCAATAAGTTATAGTGTACCCGATCTTAATCAATTTTTGTGTAAAATCATAAAATAAAATACTATTACATTTTAACGTTTAAACTTTATATTTTTTTAACTATCATCAATCAAAATGCGTTATAACCTATAAATGTCAAATTAAGATCTGATACGATAACAGAAGTATAAATCTGATCTGACATCACAGAAATTTTTTATCTTCTAGTTTATATAGTCCAAAATTAGTTAGCAAGTTAAAAATAATTAACTTAATTTAATTTTGTAAGAATTTAACATCTAAATTCACTTGTAAATTTTTTCAAACTTTTAAAAGAGAATTAAACTATTAAATTTATTTCAACATAATTATTAATTATGGATGCAAAATTTAATAGAAAATTATATACTCAAGGACTAATCGAGCGGCTATCAGCTTGATAATTACTCGAATAATAATTGATTCCAATTCCGATTTAATTTTAAAATATTTCAGTAGTTCTAGTAATTTCAGTAATTTTAAGTCAATCGGTGCACGCGTTTGAAAAAACTGCTTAAAAAAAATTATACTGAACAAAATAATATACTCACACATCCAGATATTATTCAAAAATTTATGTTAAACAATTTGTGTGGACTTACAAATCATTAATACTACGTAAACGCGCAAGTAAAAGAATTGGAAAAGTAATACATAATATTGTATCTTTCAATCCTGCTTCGCATTGTAATGGATCAAGTCAGAAATACAATGTATTAAATAAGATATTATTTCCAATTTTTAATATACTACATAATATAATAGTTAAATGCAACAATAGTATAAACGCTTTTCAAGCATTACGATTGGCCTTAAAAATAATCGTTTAAAACTTACATATTCTAGATATTAAATTTAATGTTTTGTCAAAATAATTTGTAATATATCTAATTATTTTCCAAAGTCTAATTATACTTTGTAAAAGCTTTAGTCTTCCATTATTAACAATAAAAAAGTAGAAAGAATCAAGTGTTGGACATGTCCAAACACTAAAAGTAAATTTCTTTCGAATGATATTATTTTCGTTAATATAATTAAGTTATTTCTCTGTGTGCGACGGTTATCATCCTGTATAAATATAAATCAGTTTTTTTAACTTCAAAATATTTTCTATATTATAATATTACTTTTGTTGTATTTTTTGCAAATTTGAATATTTCCAACCTACTACCTTACCGTTTCTTTCATCTTAACTTACGGAAGAAACGGCTATTCCCGTTTACCTCAAATGAGGGAAATACAAACAGTGCAGTGATTTCACATCATTCAATTTATAAAAAAAAACTTCTTATATTTTTTACTATAATTTCAGTAATTTCAGATTTTACTTCAAAGTAGAAGTTAACAAAGCGGGTTTCAATTGAAACCGGTTTGAGAGAGTTTGGATGGATCAAAAAGGTAATTATATGAAACACCAAAACTTTTTTTATACTTGATCAATATCGTGAACTACTTAAGTCTGCAAGCACATTACAAAGCGTTATGTGTGTTTTAACGTTAAACTTTTTTATTTATAACTTTGAAAAACTTTCCGGAAAACTACTTTTGTTTCAAAAACAAACAAATACTTACTATAAACGGAAAAATCAAATTTTGCGATAATGTTAAATGGATGAAAGTGGAAAAGTTTGCATTTCTACTAAGTTTTCTGGTTACGTCTACTATGTAGGTTCATAGAAATTACAGTTGGTTTTTTAATAAATAAATAATTTGTAAATTGAACAAGTTTTAGTACCTAATGAAGCATATTAAAATAAAATTCGGATAGTTCTATTAAGATATAATTAGAGAAATATCTCAAAATTACAAAAAGTAGGAATACTTTTGTTTCATCATTGTAATCCATTTAGATAATGCAATAAGTAAAGTTGCACATTATATACCTACCTATTTTATTCATAACAATGCAACCTAATTTTGATTTCAAGTTCATTAAATAAGTTTTATCTAGTTATGATAATAAACTATCACTTTATTATGATACTAGTATTTATACTATTTTATACTATTCAATCTTACGCTATAGTTACTATATCCAATATAGTTATATAATAGTTATATAGTAGCAATATATAGTTAACTATATATATTGCGTCATATATTTCATAATATAACTATATGTTGCTATATTAGGCTATATAATTAATAGTGGAGAAACTAAAAGTTTCGCTTACGCATTTTCCAGTCTTGCACACGAGCTGTTAGGCGAATAAGTGAGCAAAACAGTTTCTCCAACGAGTGATGTATAGCGTTTTGTTCAATCCTGCACTTATAAATCTAAAAAATTTTAGAAAATCCAATTCGTGTCTTCAATAATTAAATTTGAAATTTTAAATTTGCAGTAACTCTAAAACGGTGCTAGGTATCGAAAAACTGAGCAAAAAATTTACCCCCTCTTGCTCGTACTCAACCCTACCTTAGCAATTAGCTGTAGGAAGCTTTATGCAAAATTCTTGATCGATAGCGCGTATTTTGCGCCCAAAATAATTCAGAAAAAGTAACCTTTGATTTAAAAAAACAAACCTTACAGTACTTGTATATGATGTGTGTAACATCTGACATCTCCCCTCGCTAGTAAGCAACATTATTATTTGAAATAATTAATAATTATAAATTATTTTTACAGACAGTTTTTTTTAATGGCATTTTATAATATAAATAATGTCTATGTATTTCGATAAAATAATTTTGACGCTCATTAGTCAAATCAAATAGCGCGCGCTTTTCTCTGGCTTCTTGTTACACATTTCCGTCCTATTTCACGAAATTACCCCCATAAGCGAGTGGAAAGATGTTACACATCAACAAATACTTAGAAGATTGTGTTATTACGTTGCTATGATATAACATTTTTTAATTTACTCTTGTTACGCGTGGTTCAGTATCCCAAATTATTTGTTTAATAATATTACTAAAAAAAGGGGGCAAAGTGAAAAATTTGGTGTGCCCAACAATGTCAAAAAAGGTGCTAATACAGAAAAGTCAAAGGGAAGGTACATGAAAGAAATAGAAAAATTTCGCGAATGGATAAAGGCAAAAGTTGAAGTGATTACTGAAACTGTTAATTAATGTCTAATTGAAAAGTATGTATCTTTTTTGTTGTGATTCTCCTATTCAATGTTAAGACTAACTTTATTCATTTTTGAAACAGTAGACATTAGCGGGTAAATTTAGTTCTGTTTTTAAAATTATGGAATGTAATCGACTAATATATTTGTAGTTTTAAAACTTTGTTTGGAGTTTTAAAAAGCAAATTAAAAGGTTACCTACTTAAAATGACAAAAACGTTTGAACAAAATGAAATTGAAAAATTTATAAATAAAGCTACCGTTTAGAGATTTTTTGCTGATGAAGATGGCATTAGAAATGGGAGTATAGGTGCTTGCTGATGCGATGAGCTTGTAAGTCCGTAACAGAAAGTACTGCAAGAATAAAAATTGCAGGTCAAAGCACATCAATTTTCAACTTCTAGCATTTTTAATAGAGCTACCCAGTATTTAATAATTGTGTGGTTATAATTTCTATGTAAATAATTAACTAGTGAGGGTTCAAATAAAGTTAAATGTTAATATTAATATCTAATTGCGTGTAATGAATGGCTGCATTTCTCACCCACTAGTGGGTGAAAGTTCCTTTGCGCCCACTCGTAACTATAAAAATAATTTGAGTAAGTAAAACAAAAGGCCTCTACTTAGTTGCGTATTCAAGTAAGAAACTTCATGTTTCAATAGCAGGATTGAGCAAATTACATTACGTAACTAATTATGTAAAAAAAAAATTTAGATTAATCAATAATATTTCTTAAAAACAGCTTTTCGAAGTATTCATTGGTTAACCCAAATTTTCTGGTTCAAACTCACATTGTACAACTGGCCCTAATTATTATTAAGGGCCAGTATTTCAAAAAGTTTAAACGAAAGCTTTGCATTTTTTGAGTATTCACTTTAACCTTACTTTTTGTTGTCAAATTGCGGTTTGTTATTGCTATTAACCTACTATTTTCTAAAATTAGTAAAATAGATTTGCTGAATTTAACAGATGATAAAAATTTTATGGAATTAGTGTACATACTTTCATAAAATGAAATCAGAAGAAAAAAATATTGTTCTATACAAAACCAACTAAATTTAAATTTACCACATTGTTATTTATAAGGATTTTAGAAGCTATGTATTATTTTAAATTTTATAAATATTGTAAATATTTCCGGACTTGCTTGTATTATATCTGCTATTGCAGTTACTAACAGGCTCTTCCTTCATAGTGTATAAGCGTTTTTACCACCTTAATCTACACCAAGGATATATAATTATTAAGGTGATCTGACGGCTTATGCTTCTATCACATAGTAGTGGGTCTCGAAAGTCCTCAGTGAGCGAGAGAAAGCTAGCGACAGAGATAGATAAATAGCTAGGTCAAATTGCACAGTGCATAAGCGATGCGTGCATTACAATACGTTTTTTAAACTAAAAGTCATTCATTATCATTTAAATTTTGGCAATGGCTCGAAGATACTGTTTTGCACCTAATTGCAACAGCGGGTATCCTAATAATAAAGACAAGGCTTCCCTGTTTAAAGTGCCTAAAAACAAATTAAAAGAGTGAAGTGCTTTGATTCCACGTGCGAACAAACAATTAGAAATAAATGACGTTTTGAGAGTCAAACAATATTACCGACAAGAACAAGGAAAATTTAAAAAACATTCAGCCGTCGATAAAAAAAAATCAAAATTGCATAAGTCGTAATTCAATATTATGTTTATCATTAGTTATCTAATTTCGTATTAATAATTTCAGCTTTTTAATAATTTGTTTCTCGCTTTTTATTTCTCAAAATTACATTAAATCTTGAAACTAGTAATCGTTATAAGATTATAATATGCTATTAATTTAGTTATTCTGAATTTAATAAAATTATTACATTTCATATCTATTTATTGTTAGTTAATTAACTTGCTAGTTCAAAATATATACCTAATATTGTTTATAATTGTACCTAACACTATAATTAAATAAATAATTTGTTATAAATTTGTTATAAATAATTTGTTGTTTATTTATTTCTTTTGAGTCTCTAAAATAATATTTCCGATATTACTCCACAAGACCACTATAGTATTAACTATAGCGCGTTGTCTGTCTCTGTCGGACGGAGACTTTCGTAGGCCATGAAATTTGCGTTGAAAGCTCACCTCTTATATTATACATCCGTGATCTACACCGATTTGCATTTGTATTCAAGGAATGTGTTTGTAAGAATTCAAGAGCCAAAGCTTCCTCGTCCTAGTTAATACATACTCATTAAATAAAATATTACATTTCATTTTTATTTAAAACTATAAGTATTTTCGATTATAACATCAACTATTATACAATAAGTTTCATGTGCAAACAATAGAAATCTTTTAGCAAATGGTTGTTAAGAAAAAATACAAATAGATCTTTAATCGAATTTCTCAAAGAGTTGGAAATCAGAGATTAAATATTGAAATATAATCAAAATATCAGTGCTTTATAATTGTATGTAGTTTAACCTGAACGATAGCTATATACATACATTTAATATCAGCAAAAATGTACTAAACACTTTTTAGATCTAAAAAGTTAATTAAAAGACCTAACACAAAATTGTTATAAAATTGATGTTCAAATCTATTTCTGTTAATATAAAATGCACGAAGTTTCGCTAAGAAAATATAGGGTAAATAAAATAATATTCCGCAATCGTTTTTGTGGTACTAAGGCATGTGTTATTATTTATTTGTATCATATTGTGAAAAATAGTTAAATTTTAGCTGTAAATAAGGTGCGAGAAATATAAAGTGAATAGAGTGAGACTTGAAGGTTGGACAAGAGACTTGGGCGGAGGCCTTCGCGTCGAATAGACGAACGGATGTTCGTTATTCCCGCAATTGATGATATTAATTTTAATGTTTGTAATAAAAAATAAAAGTGCATTTTAATTTATTTAATTAAACTTGTTTTAATTGTGGCGAAGTGCAAATTGTTAAATAAATTAGAAAAGTTGAAGAATTTAGTGAAAATTTAGTCGATGCGTTAAAATTACGTCGCAACAAATTTACAAGACCAGCGTGGCCAGCTGCAATACCATATGCGAAGCCAACGACCATACCACATTGATAGGTAAGAAATTTTAACAACAAAAATTGACAATTTTTAAAAACAATTTGAAGAGTCTCTTGTTAAAAAAATAAATGAATCCGAGAAAAGAAGTAATTTTGGAATTAAGAAAATTTTATACATTTGAAAAGCTTGGACTATTTCAATATATATACTTACAGAGTATTTTACTCTTCATTTCTTCGTACGTTTCTAATGCAAAAAGTTTACCACACATTAGTTTTCTATATAGCATTTTAAAAACTTACTGGTTTAAAATAATTCTCTTCATATTATGTACGTATAAATTGAATACTTATAAATTATACACCAAAGAATGAAAGGCAATCAATTTAATTGTCTACTAGGAAATATATCTTGCGTTATTTATAAGTTCGTACATCATTATGGGAGTTTCGATACTAACAACTGTTAAATTATATTGTGATACTATCGATGTACCTGTGTCTATTGTACCAAATCTAGTTCTTACTACAATATACAATTATTGTTTGCATGAAGCGAGTACTCGACTGAGCCTATTGCTCGACCGAATACTTATTCCATTCATTGTAAGTAGACATTAATATTAAAACACAGGTTTTTAGTTATTCTAAATATTAGATTTAAAGTAACTTCAAATCTTACTTTAAGTAATGTTTAAGACTTCATTTGTAATTTATTATAATTATAATAACGCTCAAAATTGCAGGCATAGTTTTTTTGCATCAAAAAGTTCAGCTAGATGCTTGGTGCTTGAAAACAATTGTAGCTGAAATTGTAGACTCTTGTTGCAACTTAAAACATATCTTTACAGTTTCTAAATTTTCCTTATTGTAAAGGTAAATTAAAAAGCTATATATTTTTTTGGTTACCAAAATACAAAAAGTTTCATATTCAAATCTTGAAACAGAAACAGAACAGAATATAACCGTCGAGTTTGTCTTAGGATTGACCATATTGAACCATCATTGCTAGGTTCCTAAATCATTAAACCTGTATCTATTAGGTATAAAAACTGGATGATGCACGTTTTCAAAAATAAAGTTGAAATCACGAAAAATGAGGCGACGTCAGAACAATCTGAATTAAGTTCCGACAATTTGTTTTTTAAATTAATAATTAGTAACATATGTGCAACAAAGACACGCTGAAATAAATATGTCTTAAGTGTGTGATTTTAGAAAACTTGTACGTCGAAAACAACACGATACCCAACGTATGCGATATAAAGAGATAGCTACAATAGTTCTTAGCGTGCATAATAATTATAATGAAAGTAATTGCTAATATGATCGATTGTCATAATCTGACAAGTTTGACTGAAGTTTGGTTATATTTTATATATAAAGGGTGTTTTTTTGCTTAGATAAAACCTATGAAAGCGTTAACTGTCAAACGAACAAGTCAAAGGAATGTGCGTACTAAAGAGAATATCGCCGCTCTGTAAACGCCGCTGTAAAGGAAAGTGTGGAGGAAGATTCAAATTTATCGGTTTGCCGTCGGTCGCAGGAATTTGGGCTTTATCCGTCCACTATGTGGAAAATTTTGCGCAAAGATCTTACCCTACACCCGTATAAGATCCAGCTGGTGCAGAAATTAAAGCCACGAAACCATCATGTTTTTACTGCAAAATTGTGTTCAGCGATGATGCTCATTTTTGGCTTAACGGGTTTCTTAATAAGCAAAACTGCCACATATGGAGTGAGACCAATCCACAAGAGACCCTACAGACTATTCGTTCGGGCTATTCGTGACATGCAGCCAGCAGTGTCCAAAAAAGTGGCCTAAAATTAGACTTCCAAATGTTAATTCTATGTATTGATCTTTTGAATAATAAAAATGTTTTCATTAAAATTGAATTTTTTTATGCTATTTTACAATTTCAAGTTCAATCGTGCTTATATTCACCTTTATAATTTTAGGGTTATAATATTTCCATTTCATTAGAGTTGTTAAACGTCTGGTATAACTTTTCTATTGAATAAAAAATGTCAATTCAAGGTAAAACTTTAAAATCGCAAGCCCGGCAACTTGTCTTAAATGTACTTTAATATTTTGAACGTGAGAAAGTTCATGGTTGTTCGTTATTTCCGATTACTGCTGTGGAAGATGTAAGAATTATATTTACCTTCTTGGTAAATTTTTTGACCGATTGTTTAGAACATTAACTAACTTTGTAGATTTTAAATTTTTATAGCGTGTAGCAGATGCAATGGGCATATCTCGATCATCTGTTCAACGGATAAAACACCAAAAAAAGATGAATCTAATTGTTTGCAGTCCAGGAAAAAAACGATCACGAAGAAAAATTAAAACTTCTGATTTAACAGAATCCTCCAAAATGAATATTAGATTTGCAGTATACAAAATGTATGAAGAAAGTGAGTTTACAATAATAAAGAAATAATAATAAATTATACAATAATTTATTACAGAAAAACACGTCACAGTGACTTCGTTAAATGATGAGCTACAGAAACTTCGCATTTTATTAAGTAATATCAGTTTAAACCGCGTTTTACATGAAACGGGCTTTAAATTCAAAAAGAAAGGTAACCGCAGAGCCTTAATTGAGAAAACTGATATTGTTAATTTGAGAGTTAAATTTATGCGAACTTATATGCAGAATTCCAAGGCACAATTCAAACGTGAATTGGTTTTTCTTGACGAAACGTGGATATTTTCCAAAGGCAATCCGGGAAAATCCTGGCAAGATGCTAGTGTAAAAAGTGTGAGAAAACCGCAAGGATATGATGGAAAACGATTCATTGTACTTCATGCTGGAACAAGTTCGGGTTTTATCAAAAACGCATCTTTGTTATTTGCTTCCAAGTCTCAAACGGAAGACTACCATGGTGAAATGAACGGTGAAATGTTTAAAAAGTGGATTGTTGAAAAGTTAATCCCCAATTTAGAAGAACCGTCATTGATAATTATGGATAATCCCCATTCCTTTCCATGTTAATAGAAAAGATGCCATCGACATCCTGGTCTAAGGCAAACATTGCAACCTGGTTAACTGAAAACAATATTGAATACGATCCACAATCTTTTAAACCAGAATTGCTTGCCTTATCCAAATTGCACAAAAGAGAGAAACGACACGAAGTCGATGAATTAATAAGAGAGCATGGCCATGAAGTGTTACGACTACCACCTTACCATTGTGACTTTAATGCAATCGAGTTAGTGTGGGCTCATTGCAAAGGTTATTATAATAAGCATATAGGTCGAGACGGTAACGGGAATGACAAGGTAATAGCAATGTGGGAAGAAGCATTGGAGCAATGTTCACAGGAAGTCTGGAGGAATTGTAGCAGAAAGTGATTATTCTTTCTTTTATGTGTTATGCTGAGTCCCTCGAACGTCTGCAAAACCTTTTTTCTTATAGGTACATATATTATGTATGTGGTGTGTGTCTGTTGTTATCACATACATTAGGGACCTACTGCTTAATGTAGACTACGAACAACAGAAGTGAAATACACTTCATTTTAAAATTAAAATTAAAATCAAGTCCACGACTTAAGCCTTTATCCCACGGTCAAAATTTCCATCATGATTTCTATCAAAATTATTATGATAGTTCGGACGTCACTATGGAAACAATGTTGTATATTGACAGCTATTATTATATCCGCTTTTATATTATGATTTAAATTTATTATATCGAATACTTATTTGACTTGCAATTCTCGTCTTACTTCATACACATATCGAAAATTGCGTCAGCTTCTTTTTTCGTGATTACAACTGTATATCTAAATATTATAGCTATTATTACAACGAGGGTAATATGAATAGTATATTTCCCGAGGTTGGCTAGTTACATCTCGAGGGCAAAGCCCGAGAGATGTATAGACAACCAAGGGAAATGTATTCATATTTCCCGTGTTGTAATCAATAGTTTTCTTCTGATGAAAAATATATTATTAAATATATCAATATTTCATCAATAATAAAATTTGAGATTTTGAATTTGCAATAACTCGAAAACGGCGCTAGATATCGAAAAACTGAGCCAAAAATTTACCCCCCTTTGCTCGTTCTCAACCCCTCCTAGCAATTTGTCGAAAGAAGCTTTATGCAAAATTCTAGATCTATAACGCGCAGAATGTGCGCAAAATAATTCACAAAAAGTTAGGTTGGTTTTTAAAATATAAAAATAAGTAGGCACATTTTTTATTTTAAACGTCACTTAAATGTCACTTTTTAACAGTGATGGCTTTAGTATTTTGTTTTGTATGTTTGATTGTCCAATCACCGTGCGCAAAGTATACTTTAAAATGACGTTTTATATTTCCCTAGGGACAATATGATATAACGTTTCATATTTCCCTTGGGAAATATTAGTGTGTTATGACATATTGTAACTAAGGCGATATTGCTCTATATTGTTTCAATCAGAAGAAAAAAAAATATATGCACATATATCTAAATATATAAATGGAGTTTTCATTGACCTACTTCCTCTTCGGAAAATCGGAATTGTTTGATTTTTTATTACTAATCTAAAAATAAAGTTCATTCAAGTTTATTTTTCTTCTGATTGAAACAATATAGAGCAATATCGCCTTAGTTACAATATGTCATAACACACTAATATTTCCCAAGGGAAATATGAAACGTCATATCATATTGTCCCTAGGGAAATATGAAACGCCATTTTAAAGTATACTTTGCGCACGGCCATTGGACAATCAAACATACAAAACAAAATACTAAAGCCATCCCTGTTAAAAAGTGACATTTAAGTGACGTTTAAAATAAAAAATGTGCCTACTTATTTTTATATTTTAAAAACCAACCTAACTTTTTCTGAATTATTGTGCGCGCATTCTGCGCGCTATTGATCTAGAATTTTGCATAAAGCTTCCTTCGACAAATTGCTAGAGGGGGTTGTGAACGAGCAAAGGGGGGTAAATTTTTTGCTCAGTTTTCCGATATCTAGCGCCGTTTTCGAGTTATTGCAAATTCAAAATCTCAAATTTTATTATTGATGAAATATTGATAAATTTTATAATATATTTTTTAATCAGAAGAAAACTATTGATTACAACACGGGAAATATGAATACATTTTCCTTGGTTGTCTATACTATACTATGTTGTCTATAGTTACAGATGTAACTAGCCAACCTCGGGAAATATAGATACTATTCATATTATCCTAGTTGTAATAATAGCTATATTTGCCGTTCAAAAAAAATACAGAGAATCAAGTAAAAAACAAACAAAAATGACCATGACAAACAAATTACTGAAAAAAATAATAAGATAAAATTTCAATTTTTTCGAAACTAAAGTATAGTCGAATTTTTTTTAACTCGAGTATGACTTATCAAAAAAATTGTATGAATCAAAATTTACAAAACGTATGTCTTAGGGTTCTTTATATCAAACGAGATGTCAGATGTCATAATCTTTGACGAGATTATATGTCAAAAATCAAACGAGATGACAGTTAAAATAGTTAAAATCGACGTACGTTTAATTCATTTTCATTATAAAGTTACGGCAACGTATTTTCTTTTCTGTCTCTTTTCTAATAGTTACTTTTTTTTTAAATATGACAAAGATAACCATATGCTATACGTTAAATCTCACTGCACTTGGAGATTAGTCATACGCGAGTTAAAAAAAATCCGACTATATATTGTCGTGAAACAAAATATTTCGACCCACCCTGTGCTAAATTGTAATAATTTGTTAATTTTATTTTTAAACGTTTGAATTGTAAAAGTACAGAGTGGGGAGAAAGACAGAAAGGTAGAGTGGTCGTCTGTCAACAATGGCGGACAGCGGGTGAAATTTTTGTATGCCCGTTGAGTTTGAGTTTTGATATGAGATTTTGTTATTTGAAATTGTGAGTAATATTTTGATTTTGATTGATTAAATAAAGTGATTTGATGCGTTTGCATTATTGCGCCTTTTTTGGATGATTAGTTTTGATATTTTGATAATTTGGATAGTTTTGATGCGTTGCTACCGAACGGTAGTTGATTTGATTAGTTTGGAAAGATTCGATGATTTGATAAAATTTAACAAGAGTGGTTAAAATTGTAAAACTTGAAATTGGACGTGAGTTATTTTAAAATTCGAAGAATAAATTTGCATTTGTACGAGCGCGTGGCCAGCTGATAGATAAGCCGACGTTTTGGATACGCATAAGGTTGAAAGTACGAGCCCATTTAAAGTTACACATTGAATAAGTTTACGATTTATTAATTAATAAATTAATTTTTTAACTTGTGAAATATAATTAAATAATCTTGAAATGAACAAGTTAATAAAACGTTTAATAATAATGTTTTTATTGAGCTTTCAACGTTTGGTACACGTCTTCGTCAGAATAATTCAATATAATGTAATGTTTACAAGTTTATATGGAAACCGATTGATAACGTATTGTCATTTGAACAATCTATGATCTAAAATATGTGATTGTGTGATAAGAAACAACCTGCAGTGAGTTTCCTTCAAGGTAGGAAAAACTTAACACCAATACGTGATGGTAATTTACATGGACGTTTATAGAAGAAATAAAAAACCAAACCGTACCTGATAAATATGTACTGATCTCACTTGACGTTAAATCTCTCTTCACGAATATTCCAATTGATTTGGCAATCAAAGCAGTTGATGAAAAATGGGACGAAATCAAGAACCACACAAGTATACCCAAAGAAAAATTTCTAAATGCGCTAAAACTATGCCTGGAAACTACATACTTCCAATTTAATGACAAACTATATCAACAGATTTTCGGTACAGCAATGGGAAGTCCAATATCAGCTACGATCTCTAATCTGGTAATGGAAATTTTAGAAGAAAACCGTATATCAACACTTCCATTTCAACTACCATTCTTTAAACGCTATGTAGATGATATTATAACAGCAATTCCAGAAGGTAACGAAGATTTAATTATCAGGCACTTTAATGAATTTCATCCACGACTCCAGTTCACTATCGAAAAAGAAGAACAAAATAAAATAACTTTCCTGGACATACAGTTAATACGTGAAAATAACTGCCTTAAATACAAGTGGACCCAAAAACAGACATGGTCAGGAAGATATCTTAATTTTAACTCTTACCATCACAAAAGCCAGATAATAAGCACGGCCATAGGCCTCGTGGATAGATCTCTTAAATTAACCCATGGAGACTACAGAAAACAAACTCTTAAAATAGCTAAAGAGACTCTGTTTAAAAATGGTTTTCCCGGACCCTTGGTTAAGAAAATTATTAAAGATCGTGTGAACAAACTCTATAACGGTAACATTACCAAGAAAGAAACATCCAATTTTGCTGTTATGCCTTATGTCAAAGGACTAAGTGAAAAACTGAAGAGAATTTTAAGCAACCACGAAATCAAACTAACATTTAAATCAACCAATAACATCAAACAGCTGTATACAAAATTAAAAGATCCGGTTCCTACAGAGAAAAAATCTGATCTAATCTATAAAGTTGAATGCAAGAATTGTAACCTAGTATATATTGGACAAACGAACCAATGGCTGCACAAAAGAATGAGTGGTCATATCTCAAGTGTTCGCTGTAATAAACCGGACTCTACTGCCATTGCGAAACATATACTAGTCGATGGACATGATGCAGATTTTAAAAACGCAAAAATTATCAAGTCTGTTACTAATTATAAAGAAAGAATTCTTCACGAAATGATTAGCATCAAAAGAGAAAAGAATTCAATGAACAGAAAAACTGATATAGATGGTCTGAGCAATATATACAGCCATCTCCTCGTCTAATTACCATCACGTATTGGTGTTAAGTTTTTCCTACCTTGAAGGAAACTCACTGCAGGTTGTTTCTTATCACACAATCACATATTTTAGATCATAGATTGTTCAAATGACAATACGTTATCAATCGGTTTCCATATAAACTTGTAAACATTACATTATATTGAATTATTCTGACGAAGACGTGTACCAAACGTTGAAAGCTCAATAAAAACATTATTATTAAACGTTTTATTAACTTGTTCATTTCAAGATTATTTAATGATTTATTAATTATTTTAAAAGAAGAACTATTTTTGGAACAATTATTATTTTTGAGACAAGACGAATTATTTTATTTTGAAAACGAAGACAGTATCGTCACAGGAATTCGCTCCTGAGGTCGAATTTCTCCACCGCAAAAAAAGAGCTAGTCGAGCTAGTCGAGTTTGGTAAAGGGTTTGATTGTTTCAAAAAACAATCAAATACCACTACAATATAGATACTAACAATAGCTTTTGCTAAAGAAGGTGTCTAACCCCCCCTTCCCGAGGCTCTTCAAATATATCGAAAAGTAGCACATTGAAACTTATTGTAGTGTGTAGTATTTCATTAAAATTTTTAACGCAATAATTTTAAGAAAATCTGATTTAAAAAAAATTTGTGAAATATACTACTCCCTACCGAAATTTTTTCTAGCAATATTGCGATATGAAAAAAGCATCAATAGCCAAGTATCAGAAGTCAAAATATGTTATTTAAATGGGGAAAGTTTGAAGTCTTTGAGGACGTATTTAAATTGGTATAGAAAGCTGTAATTTTTTACACATTTAAGAAGTGACAGTAGTAAAATTTAAATATGATCAAATTATGGTGCACTTTAATAATATGCATAATATGTTAAAATTTGTTGAACGTTTAAAGTTGACGTAGTAAACAATATTCATATTCATTTTGTAAACATTTATTTTGATGATGAAAATTGTGTTTTTGAAATATAATTAATTATCGTGTTTTTAGCGTAGATGATGAGCATATTTTATTATAAAGCTTTCTTAAGTGATATAGAAGTGTACCAATGCAATTTTAATTAATATCTCATTAATTAGCATGCTAACAACATCTTCCTGCTTAATAATAAGTAAAAGGAAGTAAGGTAATATACTTCAGCAATAATATACTAAACCAGTGTTCGTTTTATATAGTATACATTTAAAAAAAAAATTTTTTAAATTAATCTAGTTTGAAATAAATTAAAAACTTAAATTTAAATTTTTTATCATAAATTTGAAAAGCTCAATTCAAGTAATAGATTTTTCCAAAATTAAAAATACAAAATACGTATTATAAATAATAAAAATGTAAAGAACACTAATACTTACTGAAGTCTTACTTGGTATGTGGTACTAACTGAGACAAACAGTAGAATTTAATATGTGATCAAATAATGCAAACAAATTGTTTAACAAATCAAATGCATATACTTAACATTTATATGCATGTGAAGATATAAAATATAAATAATAAATTATCAGAATTTAACATATTGTCTACATTAAAGCCGTCAAAATTTATTTCAAAGTTAAATATTTATTCTTTGTCAAAAAAAAAAAATTAAACGCTCTAGAAACGGATTTAGCTGTTGCTATGCTATATTTACGCAGTTTCAGTTTATGGAGTATCTAGAGAAAATTACAAATTGTAGTTGGAAACGAACAACAATGCCTACTTAGACATTGTGTCAGTTAGTACTGCCACTACTGTCTCAGTTAGTGCTGCTGTGTCTGAATTGAACAAGTTCAAAACTATATAACGATCTTTTTCTTTCTAGAGCTAGCAATCTGTAGGTTATGCTCACATAATGGTTGTATATTTTATTTTCAAAATATCACACAAAATCACTGAATAATTGAATAACATATTTTAAATATAATTAACTTTAATAAATTAAGTTAATATAGAAATTATTTTCAATTTATGAATTAAATAAATAAAATAATGTAAAATGAAATAAATAGAGATAATTCAAAATAATGAATTATTTTTATTTGGTGAGCTTTCTTAAAACAAAACTTAGTGTCAAGTTTAAATTCATATGTCACGAGTTATTCAATTAATTTATTCTATGTTAATTATTGGGAAAACATGTTTGTTGAAAATAATTTTATATTTATTATAGTTATACAGCTTATATTAATATTTAGTTGTAATATGTTTTATTTATGTAAACATTTATGGATTTCTGTGGGTAACTACTATAAAATGTCTCTATATCTTGCATAATAAATATTCTGCAAGCATTCCGCAACAATAACTTTAATTTTTTAGAACCAATTTCTGACTTTGAAATACCATAGCTTACATGGCCTCAACTTTATTGATGGTGACATCTAGAATTAAAAACTTTCATTCAGTGCACGTCTTCTGGATTCGCCGTCTATTATACTAACTTGTTATCTAGTTAAATTTATTGTCTTATTATTTAATTAGCTTGTGATTTTTAAAGTAACTAATAAAAAATTACATAATATTACGTTCCGTAATTTTTATGAAAACTATTGTTTTGAAACATTTCTCTAACATTTCGTACAACTTATTTTTTTAATAAGTTGTGCATGTGGGTTCAAGTATAGGTATTTTCAATTAATAAATTTACTATTATAATGTTTCATGGTGTATTTTACCAGCACCCTGTATCGTTGAATGATTTATAACTCGTATTTTAACGCTTTGTTAAATGTTTAAGTGGTAGTCATGGGATAATTGGAAGTTAATTTTATATCGCTTAATGTGCGTTTCACATTTGCTAATTCAATAATTATATTGAATAATAGATCATCCTAATTTAAATTGTATTTAAGGGCATCTATTTAATTTATTAGACTTTCGAATTACCCATGATGGCGCCACTATTGCTCATCAGCTGATTGATAAAGTCATAACCCCTAACGTGTTATCAAGAGCATTGGCCGTATTTAGTACATTATTTGAACTTTTCGAGAATGAATAATAAATTATGACTCGCGTCTACCGGATTCTGACACTCCGATATCTAGGGTTATTCACTGATTTTTTAATAAGCTTCAGACGAATATATTATTTTCTTAAAATTATTATTATTCTCATCATCGCATAGTACAATATATAAAAATTATACCACTATTATAATGTGCTAATTATTTAATACGATCAAGTTTTAATTTGTAATTATTGCTTTCTAGTTGAAATTTGATGAAAAACAAAATGGCAAGTACATACTACTTACAATAATTTATTGTTAAAATTACTTACGTAATTTTTGTACGTTTAAATGAAAATTAATTATAGGCAGTGCTGAATTGAAAATTTTATACCTAAAGTACGACATTTAACTGCAGAATGTTGTGTTTATTATCACAAAGCATTCCATTAGAAACTTTGAGGTTATTCTTCGCGATAGACATTGCGTTTATGTGTTTTCGCATTTAAGTAAAATTCTCATAATAGGTTATTCCCCAACGTTAGCACAATTAACTGTTTCTAGTCACGCTCAGAACAACCCTATACCGCTTATTGGGGCCTATTTACAAAATTGAAACAATGGTTAACTTGCAAACTTTTAATGATACAATTTTTTATTAAGATATTAATGAAACTTTGCATTATTAATCAGTAATAATAATTTAATTTAAATTGCAAAAGTAATAAATAAAATAATAGTTTTAGCCGATATATTAACAGCAGCTTTACATATTATGTATGAGTTATATAAGCGTGTAGAACTGTTTTAAAAAGTTGGACCTTAGATAATGAAAAACGGTTATTGTCATAGTCGCATTCAAATTATTAGTATTATTTTCAATTTCATTTTAATTTCTTCGTCCATTATTACTATTGGCGTAAGGTAATTGCTGCGAGGTTCGCTGTACAATTGCATTAAATCCATTTTGGGGATCGGCTCTGTATTCAACTGTACGTCTGCTACCATCTGGATCGGTGAGGCTATATTGTCCTTGAACTACATCCCCGTTACGAGATTCATATTGGCTCTTTGAATCACCAGTGTGGTAGTCGTTTACATCATACGAGTACACGTAATGAGGATGTGGATCGTAAGGTTCTATTCTTGTTTGAGATACTGGAACTGCTATTGGTACTGTTGTATGAGCTGTTCCGGATATTGCTTGCGATTGTGGAGTTGATTGATACTGGATGTTTGAAAAACTTGAGACTTGGGGCTGTGCATGATTATTTCTAGCGATATCTTGAGAATATGCAGCAACCATTACGGCAAATAAAATAATAAGCTAATGGAGAAAAAATATATGTTAAATACAATAAAATCTTATTTTCGGATTAGTGTAAATAATAACATTTTTAAGTATTTATTAAAAGTAATGATTTACAAAATACGCTTTAATTAATATAATTATTGTTAAATTTTAAAAGTTTAACTTTGGTTTCTAGAATTTATTAGATCTTACCTTTGATGCCATTCTTAATTTATGTCTACTTTATTGGATCACTTTGCTTGTACTGATAACACTTGAGGGTGGCTTGGTGCTTATATAGCTCTTCACGTTTCTCGAATGAAGTTTGATATGCCTTACATAATTTGCTCTAGATGTAGTAGATAGTTACTTGCCTCACATATAATACTTCTGTGAATTGGATAGGTACTTAAACACTAAGATTTTGAATTTTTATATGCAAATGACCAACACGTATTATATCCTACCGTATAGGCTTACATGAATAACTACCAAGTTATTATTTCATAAAAATATTTTAATTTACTTACCTTAGTAAACTTTCGATTATTAAATACGTTGAATATTCCAGTTTAGTATATACTATGAAATTGATCTATTTTATATAAGGACTAATGAAATGAAATTTGTTTTTATAATCGGCATAATTTACTGATTAACATTTCTTCTGTTTCTAAGTAGTATCATTAACTATGTTAAATGGTATCTTCTGTTCTTGATTTCCTGTAGGTTGTAGTTAACTCTGACTAACCACTATTTACATTATTTGGATAATTTGCAATATAAAGTTTCGTTAAGCCAATACGGGCAAAATTATAAATTCTGATGTAGTTAAGAGACAAATAATACCTAAACATAAATCCTTCTGCGAGTATCGTTGACGAGGGTTATAATTTAACTGCCAACTAAATTTAATCAGTGATAGCTTTAATATCCTACAACTTTGCTTAAATTAAAGGATCTAATAATATGGTCTAACTAACACGTTGAACTTATATTTTTATATATTTTCCTAATGTTTCATTTGTGTAATTTTTACATTTAGTTGAATTAGATTAAAAAGAAATGATTAAGGCAACAAATTAAAATTATTATTGACATTTACTGTTATATCTATGCTGAGTATCGTAAAATTTTCTTTAGTTTAACGATTGGATAAACCATATTTATCCTAGCTTAAATACTTAGAAATTTTAAACATTTTATCTTAAAAATGACAGTACAAATAAAACTGAATGTCGACCAAAGAATACCTATATAGTATTACTAAATAGAATTCATATTTGCTTTATTTCTAATATTATTTCAAATATTGACTTACAGCACAGTTATTACTTAGTGTAAATATTCTTTTTCGTATAATATTTAACACGTTATGAGGTTTTCCTGTTAACATTTTTTATTCCGTGTTATTTATGAAATTTTATTTCATTGTAACTCTAGTACTTTTTAATAATAAAATTATTAACTCAAACTTAATTATAATAGGTCAACCATATTATTATTAATCTATTGCCACGATGTTAAATATAAATGTAAGCAATGAATAGAATTTTACCCAATCTCAGATCAGCGAGTTCCTGCCTAGTTCCTAGATAAAAGTAATATGAGGAAAGTGCTGAAATAACCTTGGGCGCTACGTGATTTTTTAGGTTTTCTTCCCCAAGTAAAATTCTGTTACCCAAAATAGTGTAAATTAATAACTCGCCGATTCTAAGAATACAAGAATAAAAATACACTTGAGTTGCAAGCGAATTTACTTTTAATGAATAAAAACAATATTTAGAAATTTTTATGAAATAGAATACGAATAATTTTTTTCTATCATAACACGTAATAAAGTAATGACACGATTTTAAAATTTAATATAGCCAAATGGCCAACAATCTTAAATTGATATATAAATTAAAAGTAAATCAATTTTGTAAGTTTCAAGGATATCTGATAGGAAGTATGTGTAATTACTTTTAAACTAATTTTATATGATTTGCCTTACCCCAATTATTAAATTTAAAAAAAGATGATATTGAGCTATTAAAATTAAAGAACCTAAAATTATATTGTGTTATTGTGTTATTGTGCACAATACATTTGGCGTTTGCAGGTGTCGCCTTATCCTAACACCGATGAAAGAATTCAATAAAATTATAATTTTGAGACGTGTTAAAATCACACAATTTTGATTTTAAAAAGCTGACATAATTAACCGGTAAGTTATATATTTAATTACACTCAAAAATTGTGCCGCACTAAATTTAATTTTTATATAATGTAGAAAGAATTGCATCACAAAAAAATTCAATTGCAAAATCAAAATAATAAAAACCAACCTTAGCTTGCTTTGATGTTGAGATCAGATCAGATGTTCGGATCTCGATAAGATATGCATTTCAATTTCCAATACCATAAAAAAAACGATACAATACAAATATAAGTAATATTTACAACGTATTAATTAGGCGTCTTAAGTCTCCAAAAGAATTCAATTGAAAAGGTTAGAATCGGACGTTTATCAATCTTTATTTTACATTTCGGAAATTATACCAAATGGCTTTAAATTCTCAAAATCAGGTTATGGTTGATAGATATGCACAAGAAAATAAACCAATCAATTCCGACCAATCAAATATTTCAGCTAGCGGTTAGATCGCACAAAATATCTGTAGAATGAAGTAAAATATTCTCTCATTTATTAACCCCTAGCAAAGAACAGTATGACGATTCTCCAGATGGTCAAAATTTGTATACGTGGACGCTTACGATGTTAATCTACAATCCCTTATTCTTAACAAACATACACCAAATGAACGTCGAGCAAAGAAAAAAATGGTAAAGGAACTCTAAAATGGATTTTTTTATAAATAAAAATTTAAACACGTATAAAAAAACAAACAATACTTTACCTCGTAGATGGTATAGAAGGCTCAGTTACATATTATCTGAATTAAAGTTTATTGAAAAATTTTACACAAATATGTGTCCTGATAAATCAGCTTGTAATATTCATAATAATTCTAAATAGGACAGCTTACGAATTAAATAAAAAAATGCCCAAGACAGAACCATTAAAAAATAATTAAAAAAAAAAATAATATTACCTGAATAAAAATGGACAGAAAATGGTAACCCGAATAAAGATGATACGAAAATAAAATTTTCGGTACGTGTTTAATCAGTTTACATTATTTTTAATACGATCCCGCATCATAAGTTTCATTTTTGATCTGAAATTTTGAACTGAAATCTGAAGTGATGCTTTCGTTGGTTTTGAAGATAAAATTTATTTTGTTTTGTTTTGCTACAATGCGTTTTACGACGCATTTATTAATAAATTTAACAGCAATTTCTAGTGACAAATAAATAATTCGTGTTTTATTTCAGAATGCTATAAAAATTTAAATATTCACCAGCATAATTAGGTATAGATTAATTTTACCTACTCATTTTAATTTTTTTTTGTATAAACCATTAATTTGCTTATTCATGTTTGTATAATAGTTATTTATGAATCTTGTCTTGAAAGTGTATCTTTTTGGTATAAGTGTGGAAAATTATAGACTGAGGCGTAGCCGAGGTTTATAACCACGCAATGGTCAAAAAGGCACTTTAAAGACAAGGTTCATACACTATTTTATGTGTGATTGGAATAAATTGCATATTTTTTACAAAACATTTACGAGAATAATTATGTTGTACTGAATAATTTAACGAAATACGTATAGTAATCCAATTGGTTAAACATGTAAAACATTAATATTAATCCTTAAATTTACTTAATACATTTGAAGCGGTGACATACCAGTATAGAAAATAAATTTCACGTATCGGTACTAAAAATAGCCACTTTCAGTATTGTTTCGTATAATGTGAAAATGTACATTATAGTACGATTGCATATAAAAAGTGTTATAAGATTGTGGAATGCTAGCAATTGTTTAAATATTTTAAATGATAATTAACAAAACACGATTTACTTAATTGTTATTGCTTATTATCAGTTAACATTCTACCAATAAATTTAAAATAAATATTATAGGAAATTTACATCTGAAAATTGCAGAAAAATCTTTACGTTAATGTGACTACAAACCTATTTACTTGTCAAGTTATAAAAGCAACTTAAAGTAGAAAGCTCAACTATCTGCTGAAAGAACCACCACAGTTCATTTCTGTATTTTTAACTTTTATTTTAATTTAAGTTATACTGTTTTCATAGCAATATAATAATATACTTTTGTAAACTGACCTACCTTGGTCAACGAATTAAATTAAATTTTAATGTAAATATTTGTCGATATTAGGTTCAGGATTTTCGTTGTAGACTACTGTTTAAAATTAATTTAATATGCTTATCTGCTATATTATAAGTGCATTAAAAATGATTATTTTTAATATTTGTTATTTAACAATTTAAAAATAAAAATAAATTTAAAATAAATTAGTATATTAAACAAAATTGTATGTTCAGAGGTTCTTTTATAATGGTCAATAACTAACCACTTTTGTACGCCCAACTTAATACACTGTCTCTGTTAAATTGTATTTTTTTCTTAATGGTAATCATTATTAGAATGTTTCAACGTTTCCGAGTAACACCAGCCTAAAGCAAAATCGTGGTTTCAGATATTTCACAAAAAGCGCTTTTGTGGTCCGTTAGGCACATATTAAATTAGTGCCTGGGGGTTTTTAAGCAATCTTGTCTGTTTTTCGTATACAGAACGTTAAACGTGTAATCCATCCTCAGCACAATTTCGTTTGGTTATAGTTTCGATTTTAATCAAATTACAAAATGGCTATATCTGTTCTTATAAATACTAATTACCATCATAACGAGGATTAATACACATTTTCGTGTATTACCTTTGAGAAATATAAGGTGGTGACGTCAATAAAAAATGATTTAAGATAAATCCACCAAAGATGAATGAGCACACTTATAGTATAGGTTTAACAAATTCTTAATTTTTAATTAAATTCTTTTTAAATTAAATTGAATTTTTAATTAATTTAAATATAAATTTAAATTATATTTTAATATAACAAAATCAGAACATGCCAGCTAATTAATATTTTTTATGTCTAGTTTAAAAAAAATTTTTTTAAAGCACTTCTTTCTTACCTTTCACACTTTGCTTGATTTAAATATGTCATTTCTCGAGCGAATTTTTGGCTTGCCAATATTATTTGATATGTACCTAAAAATAATTCTTTAAATAATAAATTGTAAAAGTGTCGTTCTTGTATCGAAGGGTAGATGACGTGTAGGTAATATAAGAAATGTTAGTTTGTCCTCAATTCTACATTATACTTATACCTACACAATTTGTACGTTATTTTAAAAACATAATAGTACATGCTTTTGTAGGTATTTTAGTAGTCTATGTTATACATTAATACCACCAAGAAACGGAAATTTTGAAATGGGTAATAAATTATGTACAGTTTACAAACGTAGGTTTGCGGAAGTATTTAAATTATGGATTTAATTAACTATTTTAAAACAATTCGACTATTTGAGAAACTTTATTTGAACATTCTCGGTTTTGCACAACTAGTTAGGAATTGTATAAATTGAAGCGAGAATGTTTTAAAGCAAGTTATGTATAATGTTTTTATTTCTCAAGTAATAATTTAAAAATATTTATTTAAATATCACAATTTAAATGTTTTCGTAAATTATTTTAGTTAATAAACAAAATCATCAACTTGCTAGTTTAATATACAAATTAAATAATATGAAAAGTTTACTAATTTCAAATTTTGAAAATTGATTGAAATTTAAAGCGATATAATTTTTTAAATTAATTAAAAAATGACAAATTCTTATCAGCATCAGTTTATTACATTTATTATAAATTTATTTTTTCATCAGTCTAAATACCTATGTGTAATTTTCATTTTAGCTTTAGAATTTTAACCCTAGAATGCTATTGTCAAGCAAACATATTAATTATATTAATGTTATCGATACGTAAATTTTAAGTGCATACTATTTTAAGTGATAATTTAATAATATGTTATTAAATAAAATATTATATCGTTTATTTATATGTATTTTATCGGTAAATTAATGATTATTGTAATATATTGTATGATTAAACAAAGTTTTATAAAAAATAAAGTAACGCAATACGCAAGTAATTATAAAGTAATTCGCAAAATGAAACAATAATATTCAACAGTCAGGGCATATTTTTTTGGATTTTTGTACTGTCCATTAGACGCTTACGCATACACTGCAACTCTTGATGGCAACTGATTGCAAATACTATATCAAATAATACACTGCTAATCAGTTACGGTAATAAGTTTTGAAACAGTGACGTAGTAAGCGTTCGAGTAAGTATTCTTGTAAAAACAAGAATTGTTTTTGATGATTGCTATATAATATGTACATTACATCTTAAAAGCAGTTTTTTAGTTAGCAATTTTAAAGACCTGCTTAAATTATTTTTATGTGCAAATAATGTTTATTGAAAATGTTGATGTTATACAAAATAGTACTGAAAATAGTACTGTAAAGAATTAATACTGTAAATACTTGAATTATTACAATAAATTATTAATAGTAATGATGTTGTATGTGTGCTGTGTAAGTTTTCACTGCAATCACTAGTTTGCATTTTAGAACATTAATAAATTATGTTACATAAATAAAAATATTGACGTATTATCGTAATTTTTAAGCATTCAATAAATAATATCAATTGTTTTAATGTATTTGACAGGTTATCCATTAATTCAATATGTCACATATCATTCATTTTATTTTGAAAAGTGTATTACATTCTCTTGCGATGACATTTAAATGAGTACCCCAGCTTTAAGGTATTAGTTGTAGTTATACATCTTGGTTTTGCCTTAGTCTGCATATAATATTCCACACTTATACCTAGCAAACATAGGTACAGTAATGACTATTGTTTCGATGATTGGGAGCGAATCACAACATACATTTTCCTAAGATTTTTTTATCTCTGTATTTCTTCAGATTTTACTTGCACACTAGATTTTCGCAACGATTTCATCTTTGATTGGGTTATTGTTCACATACGTTATCGTTTAAAGGCATTAGCAGTTATGGCGATGGCGATTATTAGGTTATATTTCAAACTTTCTGGTATCCGGTAGTATTAATTAAGTAATTTTTTATTTCGTTACTACTGTATTTCTGTACACATACAACACCTGATTTATGTATTAAAATTTATAACAAAACAGGAGAAAACTCAACTCAACTTAATCTTAACATCTAATTAAACCAAAATTAAACCAAACCTAATCTAACTCAAACCTAACCAAATTTAATTTTTCTGTATGCAACCGACGAGAAACATTTAGTGTAATGTAAACCTAAACTAATACTAACTTTCCTTAGTATTCCTTTAGAAACTTTTTGATTTTTTATTGGCTTTTATTAATGTTTGACTTACTCGTGGTAATATTGTTCTAAAGTATTTTATTGGTTAAACTTTTTTATCGTGACAGTGAAATTAAAATAAAGCAAAAAATATATCGTAGAAGAGAAGTATCTAGATATTAAAATTTCTGAAATATAAAATGTTTAGCTGCCGAATTTTCAAGATATCAGATTACAAAAATTCAAATTTTAGATATAAAATTATTAGATATAAAACACCGGCGGTCCAAATTGTGAAAATCTCACCTACCACAAAAAAACGCTTCGCTGAAGTGCATACATATTTGTAGCACCAGACTCTTCGTAAAAGTTTTATTGATTGTTTAAATAAATTTTTTAGTCATAAAACTTTTGTTTCAATATTTTTTTCCAGATATAGTCACGTAATTTTGCATTGAATATTATTACCTTATATGATTATAAAATGTTCTTGAGTATGTCGTTGCGCAGCTGTCTGGCTTAACAAACAATATGTCGTGATTCAATTTTTAAAATTACCAAAATCTTCAAAATTCCCAATTTTCCAACACTTTATAATTAATTAAAGCTACCTTTAATTTAAATCACTTTTACTTCCAAAAATATTAAAATTTAGCAGATAATAGAACAAACGATAAATAAAACATTTGTCCGTTCTCTTTGACACTCACAACATAAAGTCTTGTTTCTCGCTTCGTTACCAACCCTGTAACCAAAATAAAATAAACAAAACATAATTTGTAATGGTTTCAAAACACGGCAGTATATACTTATATTAATTTATGTACTACTGTAACTACTGGTATCTACTTTTATATTATTTATATAAACGTAGAGTTTAGTCGCCAAGTTGAACATCCTTAATAGATTCGTATTATGCTATTATGTCCAGCTTGTACACATTTGTGCATTTTGTACAAGGTGTAGTTTTCTTTTTTAAATAAGTAGTAGCAGTTACTATAATTACAAACAATTATGAAATTTTTTAAATTAGAAAGTTTGTAATGTGATCACGAATTGTAAAGCTATTGTAGAGGAATAGCTCATTATAATCTATCAAATATGTAACAAATATGTTTCTTACAGATGTGTTTTTTTTTCTTTACCATAACATTATATCAGGCTCACCAGTAAAACCTCAATTAAACTTGAAATATATCGTTTATAAGAATTTTTAGAATTTTATTATTTTTTATGATTAATTAAATTTTAAATTAATCCTGATTTAAAAAAATCTAGTATCTATTATGTAGATTCGTACTTCTCAACTATAACTCTATAATTTCTTTTCCCAAAATTGATGTGGGCACCTGTGAATATCTGAATGTAATATACTGAATTTTTTAAGTACTTTACTTAATCATTGTTGTAATACTTAATTTTTTTCGCAAATTATAATTTATAATTATCATTCTAGCGCATAAAAGATAATGTTAGTTAAGGTGACAAATATATAAGTTGTTTCAATATTAAACTAATAGATGGTTTCTCTTTTCGGCGACTGTCTTAATATTATGTTGCACTTATTGCACAATCTGTGCAAGTTTTGTAATTGTAGATTACTTACTATTTAATTAAACTCGTTTCTACGTACGGCTAAATAAGACTTGCATATATACGTAGGTGCAAACAACGATCATAATTAAATAATACGTAATCTGCAGTTACTAAAATTACAAAGATTATTACTTAAAGGTTTTTATGCAAAATATTAAAATATGTTTGCAGTAAAAAAAGTATGAAGTACAGAAGACAAATAATATCAAGACAATTGCTGACAGCGCCTTCCACCGGTTTGATTTTTAAATAATTTTTATACTTTTTGCCTCCTTAGATAGTAAAATTAAATAAAATGATAGCAAAAGAAAGAAGTTTAGACAGGTAAGTTTACTTGTCACTTCAAGCAAGTACTCTTTAGGTGTAGTGCTTAATTGCTTTAAAGAAAATTAAGGATGCGTTAAGATTTGAGAATTTCTACCCAGCATTAAAGTTTCAATTACTTGTTCTTTTAATTCCGTTATAAAAACGTGAATGAAATATTATTCAAAATTATTAATTTTTTTGTTGTTGAATTCTTTATAGCGCGTGGTTTTCAATTAATTTCTTTGATTTGCAATTCAAATTTCTCCGAAATTGTATGCCAATTTTTTTTCGATGTAAAATAGTTTAAGGTTTGTATGCTGAATACTCTTTCCGAAAAGACGTTCGAATAACTTGATTTGGTTTTGTCAAGAATGCGTTAAGTGTATTTCGATGTATATGGAACATTTATTGTACTCAATTGGAAACAAAACAAATTTGTGTTCTATTTAGTTCAATCCGCTTAATAATAATGTCATTTAATAATATTCTGGTGAAAATTCAGAAAGCTACAGTTTCTGATTGAAATTTTTTCAATGTGCAAATTACAAAATTGTTTTGTAACTCTTTTATTTTATTTTAAAGTCTTTTATTATCGGAAACTTATACTAGCTAGTATGTGTATCATATCTTTTAAAGGTTATTATATTGGACATTTTATCGTATGTATTATAACAATAAAACCGAAAATCTACATTTAACAGATTTTGAGTTTCTTGAAATGCAATTTTTTTAATAAATATCTAACTATAAATAATCGCCGGGGATACCATTTCCTTAGTTGTAATAATTTATACCCTTTATCGGAACATCCAAAAGGATATGTTGCAAGTGATTTATTTATAATCTTAAAATATACTACACATTTGCTATTGATTTGTATTTCGTTTTGAATATCAAATATTTTATTACTAAACCAAAATTTTAAAAATTCAGTTAAACGTAATGCAATTCCGGTTAGAGAGCGTTTAAAAAAAATTTCTTTCCGCATTTGTTTATTTTAAAGCACAGTCACGGTCTTCTTTTTGTTAAAAACTTTTATTCAATTTGACATGACCGTAGTGTGTACGTTTGTTTGCGTGGACTTCTTTAGTCTTCTTTTAACAAACTTCCCTACATCCTATAGAGAGCTGAAATTTGGCACACGCTTCCACTAATGAGACACTTTAATATATGAACTTTTGAAAAAAAGCTTGTAAGTAAACTTTTCTTTCTTAATCTAAATATTTAACCATATTTTAAATATTTAATTTTGTAACTAAATATTTGGCATTATAATAATTAATGCTGTTTTTATGGATGTAATTTAATTTAAAGTGTTATAGGAGACATTAAATTTAGACAACTAAATACAAGATGTTACCCAAAAGTTTTTCGACCTTTTTTTTATTGCTTCTCAAGTAGTCAAAAGCTCATAATATTATATAGTATCTAATTGAATTTTATAGAATGGTTTCAAACTTATTAAATTTTAAAATGCGTATTCGTTTATTTATAAGTAATATTTATTAAGTTTCGAAATTTAAAATAAATTGTTATTAATTTTAAATTTTATATGCGTTAGGTATACGTATTGTTTTTAAATCAATTGATAGTTATATTGAGTATTAATGCACTCAATCCCAGCCAGATTAACACATTGCTTTTAATACGAATTCTCATTTATTTTGTTGAAAATACGAAACCTGAGGTAAAAACTCAAACACGGGCTTGTTTTCGCTAATTTCTTTAATCTAGATTAAGCGTCGTGTTTCATTAATACACCACTTTTACAGCTGCAGAAACGAAAATAAAGTAGCTATATTCTTTTAAAATATCACTTTGCAAAGTCTTTATAATGTTTTTCAAAAGAATAGAGTAAAGTACTTTTTACAACAAAGCATTTCGAACAAATAAAAAAATACCAAGGGTTTATAAATTTTTAATTAAACCTTTCGGTAGGCTAGAATTTTTTTAAATTATAAAGAATTTGTTATTAAATCTTAAATAATAATATTATATTTTAATTTTTAAACGCTTTTTTTATTCTTTTGAAGAATGCATACAAAATAAACAGAATACTTTAAATTATACGAGTTGTTCAAAGTTATTTTTTTTTAATAATTTATTTTTTAATAGTACTACGCACTCTCATAAATTAACAACAAGAAAACGTCCTACTCAATTAAAAAATATTGTTTTACTTTAATTAATAGCTTCTATTATGTTATAGTGTTGTTGCCTTGTTGCTGAGAAAGAATAGTACAATGAAGCTGGTAACAAACATTATTAGTGAGGTATAGTAATCGATGTACCGATTTGTTTATACAGGTTTTTATTTGATTGATAACTATTACAAAAAGTTTAATAATTTTAAAACTTGTATTGGAAAATACCGACAATAAATTGCAATTGACTTC
This sequence comes from Cantharis rustica, assembly GCA_911387805.1. Taxonomy (NCBI): domain Eukaryota; kingdom Metazoa; phylum Arthropoda; class Insecta; order Coleoptera; family Cantharidae; genus Cantharis; species Cantharis rustica. Next base: position 95,805,984 of record OU426877.1, read on the forward strand.
ATAAAATTATAAATTACTATAGGGTATAGGTGTAGACTGTAGAAGGTGCGAGGCCGCCCTCAACTCCTAATCTGCTGTTGAGGTGGTGTAGGATGATTATATTAAATGTTTATAGAACATTCTAGAAGATTCGAGACCAATGTAAAAATTACAATTATGTTATTTTTATAGCATATGTAATTACAGTCGAGATATTTTAAACCCTAGAGCTAATGCCAAGCACAGTAAAAAATACTTGACTAAATAAACAAAATTGAATACATGCTGCTGATTTTCGAAAGGTCTCAGTGAAACAACTGAAGTAATGCTGAGCAGAACCTTCGTTCAGTGACAATTTATTAATATATTATTTTGTTCGCCTTTCTTATATTGGTAAAATTTGATCTTTTCGAGTATATAAATAAAATAATACTCTCTATTAATATTTATTTTATAATAAATAATTATATAATAAGCCTAGATCAAGCCTAAATTTCTTTTAATAATTGAAAAAGCAAGTTTACTAATAATAATAATAATTATTGTTGATTTGTAAATTAATTGTAAATTTTAATATAATTATTACATAAAATCGAAATATCCATGTAAAACAAAATATCATTTAAGAGTAATAATAACACAAATAGTATATTTTGTTGTAAGTTCGTAAAGCAGTAGGTTTTTACGAGATTTAAATTTTCAAAACAAACCAAATGTTGGTTATGTAATTTAATGATGTTTTTGTAAATAATGAATTTTAAAATTAAAATATAACTACGACCAGATTTAAGAATGTTTAAAATTATGCTGCGCTTACACAGTAACTAAAAGTAAACTCTTACACTACTCATGTGTACTGTGAACAGTTGTTTTCAAGCTGATGTTAATGAATTAAATTAAAAAAACTGTGAAAGCTAGTGAGCTAAAATTTAAGATTCTTATTTTGTACAATTTTTATAAAACATTTTATTAAGAATTATAAAAGTAACAGATTGACGACGTGTAACTCATGTTTCAAATTGACAGTTCGATCGAATGCAATGTTTCTGACTGTTCTAGTTATCTGAAATAAACGATTTTTTACATAAATTGTTCTCGACTTAAAACATGTAGTTTTGGGAAAAATTTTTCTTGTGTAGTTTATTTTAATAACATTTTAAAACAAAAGTTATTTTTTATTGGTCTAATAAATTAGTCAAAATGGTCCCATTTTAGGGACTAGAATACTTTGTACATAATTGTATAGTGCAGTAAATGTGCGAGTTGAAGATTATTTTATACTAATTGCATGCATAAAAAACAAGAAATGAGGGTAGTAAATTACCGCGAAACAATACCGCGATTTGTAAAGAATTGTTTTAAAACCACTTTGTAAAAACCAATTTGATTTTGAGAGCAGACTATGACGTCGATATATCTTTTAATAACATTTTTAGTTCTTTTGGCCCCTAAAGACAATCACAGACAGCTACAAGTTACATAAGTTAAATTTATTTTTGTATGTTTTTTATAAAGGTTTTTGTATATTTTGTTTAAAATACAAAATATAAAAAGAATTTCCGTTTATGATTTGAAAAGTTTTAATAATAAACATCATTGCAATGAATGGCAATTACCCGCAACTCGGGTAAATTAATGAAGTTCACTTTAATATTTTTTGTACATTTTCAAGACACAAGTCTATAAAAATATGTAAAAGAAAATCGAAAAATTTTATTGGTCACAGTAAATTTTTTCACGCTGCCATAAAACTAGAAAAATAACATTATATGGTAGTGCAGAGCGGGCAATTTGAATAATTTTTACTTGGTGAAAGTAAGAAAATTTAAAAGAACAAAATAAATGCCTATATCTTTTTACTTTGTTTAACTAGCCAGTCTCAACGTTAGAACAAAAATTTGCATTCAATTTAATTTTGTAATTAGGTTTAACCACTTTTATGTAATGCATTTATCTAAACTTTCTTTAATTATTATTGTCATTCATTCAGTATTTTAACAGAGTTGATTAATTAAATTTAATTAATTAATTATTTAGCTATAACAATATACTTGTGCAGATTGTAAAATAAAAATTTGATAATGTTGCTTTACTACAAGAAGATATTTAAAAGTTTATTTATAATGCAATATGCCGCAAAATAAATGTATATGCAAAGTTGCTTTTGCTATACTTGGGTTGAGAAATGGTAAGGACTATGCGTTTCAAGTGTCAATATTAAGAAGATTTTTATCATTCTCTTTTCTAGCTCCCTAAAATCAAGTGATATCTTAGTCGATAGTATCTATTACTGTCAGTAAGTGAGCTGGTAGATGATGCTTGGAATACTGATGGACCTGCTTATTTATACATGGCACAAGTTTCAATTTAACGAGGAAGCGTTCGAACATAATTTTATATTCAACTCAATGCTGTTTTAGCATATAGCTAAATTTACACAATAAAATTTACTCTGTTAATATACTCGTAATGTTAGATAAGTATTTAACTTGTTAATTGATAGCTTCTATAGTTACTCGGAAAGACTCTTATATAGGTTACGATAATATGATGGAAATTAATGAGAATGGCTGTGTTATAAAGCTGTATTTCAAATATGAATCTACTTTTCACATTGAAAAAAGTGTTGTTTTTAAAGCTACAAAATTGTTTAGGTGTAGAAATCTGATTCATATAACGGAAATAAAAAGATTATTTCTTCAATTTTTATAACGCATAGGTGGTCACCACATTTGATCACTCCGCCAGTTTTGACCATTTTACAACATATTAAGTACCGAAATAAGTAGATAGTATTTACTTGATATTGCAGTTACTTAATGCACTGTACTATTGGTTTTAATATATTCTTACACCCGCATTCATAAAACAGGATGTGATTAATGCACTGAAAACAAATTATTACATACTATCTAATAGTTTATAAGATTCATGTAGGTACTCAAAACGGAATCTTAAATTTAGTTAGAATTTCAGTCATGATCAAGCGACTGGTCAAGATTAGAACCAGAGATTTCAGTATTAGCAAACCTTGAATTTATATCAAAGGACATGTTCGCTTTTAAATATGTATTTATAAACTTGCAAGAAAGTCTTTACTTTGTAGTACAAATTTTCTCTTTGCTAAGTTGATATACAAATTTCATTTAATGAAGGATATTTGAGCGAAATAAAATTATAGGTTTTATAGAAAATCGCCGTTCTCTAGCAAATCTATTTCAAAAGTTATCATTTTTGTTAAACCTTTCAAGTGAGTATGTAACCAGAAGTAAATTTTAGAAGTCGATATTATATAGTCGGGTGGAGTGATGCTCAATGGAATTTAAGCCCGAGTTAAGTAGATGTGATAGGTGAAATAATTTTTTTCATTAAAAGTCGAAATATAAACTTTATTAAAATTAATTTAAAACGTACTGAGTAGAACATCTATGTCGATTTTGTGTGTACTTTCTATATCATACGAAACAACAGGAGTATATCTGCCATTCTTAGGTGGCACATGCTCATTCTTTGTCAGCGAATAAAACTTGAATTTGCAGATTAACCCTACAGTGCTTCAAGTAAGTACTGGCTGTAGCCAAGCGATTATAAGTGCCTTCAAAGGCCAACCATTGATTTTATATTCGTAAAATATTACTAATGAACTTTCTTTTTCTCTGTTACCGTTAATAATTTTTATTTCATTTTTTTTTTTACTTTCTATAACTTATGTGGCACAGTTTCACGCATAGCCTGATATTAATCGTACTTATGTTAAACACTCGTGTACATATTCTGAATTTAATTAATACAGCAATTTTCAATCTTTTCAAAGATTATAAAACTTTACTGTTATTAGTAGTATGTTGGGAAAAAAACCCGATTGGAAATTAGTACCAACACTTGCAAAAAAGTCTTTTGTTAATTGGAATTAATGCGTTTAAAACATTTTAATTTTCTCTAGGTACTATTATGTACGTAACAATACAAATTGTGACTAACAGTTAAACATAAATATATTATAAAACAACTTACAATAACATTTTTCTATGTCTGTCCAGAAAGTTACTGTTTTTGATGATAGTCATTTTAGGCTTGAAAATATATCTTTAAAGAAAGAGATTTAAAAATAATACAAATCAAATCATTTATTGTAAAGTATTATTTTAACTGATTTTTTATTTATTTTCAGTATTTCACTCGTCGAATTGCGAAGTCTCGCTTACGGCTCGTTTTGAAACCCGTTAGCTCGACAAGTAAATATTGACAATTACTTTAGTTTGCTTTAGTGTGACATATTATATTCATAAATTTCTCAAATTAAATATTATTTGATTTCAATTTCACAATTACAATTTATGACAGAAGTGATTTTATACGTGTCAGACGTCACTATTGGAAATATATTGGAAATAGTAAATAGTGACGTCAATACATACATTTTTTTAGGTAACTACTTAATAATAAGTTGCGGAAAAATTAATGACAAATAGCACCTTAATGATTTTCACACAAATTTGAAAAAGAATTAATTGCCAACAATTTAACAAATACTAATTTTATGTAAAATAATAATAAATTTGCTTTGTACATAGTTTACGAATTGAATTAAAAATTTATGGTTATGTTTAATATTCAAAAAATTGAAGATGAGTATATTATAACCAAAAAAAGTAGTATTATAATGCCAAATAAAAATTTAACTAATTAGTACCGGAAAGGTTTCCAAAAAAAATTTTTATAATTAATTCAAATAAACATCTTCAGTTCCATAAAAGATTGGATGAAAGATAGAATTTTGTATAAATAATTATGTTTTATACTGTATAGTATCATGACAGTATTTTATTTTATCTACTTCTGGTAAATAAATGCGTACTTATCTCCATCAAATGGCGTGGATATGATCGCGGTTACTTACTGCATTGATTAATATTTGTAAAATTCCCAAGGGAGGTAATATTATCTGACGTTTGTATATTGGCATATGTAATACCGGCACTAACTACAATAACTGCACGACAAGCACATAAACATGAATAAAATAAAATAAAATACTGTATTTCATATTTCTTTTTTGATTTTGTCGGCAATCGTTGTTCTACAAGCTTTGCCGCGGCTTCATCAACATCAAAAGTATCAACCATGTTAATGAAATTACACAATTTTTTTTGACAAATTACTCATTTGTTTTATTTTTCAATCACTAGATTTCTCATAACTTGTATAACTTTATTTGTTTCAATCGATTTTTCATCAATATTTCTTGGAGTTAGGGCGCGCTAATTAATGCATCTGGTAGCGAGAACATTACCCTCGGCGGGGGGGGTGTGAAGGCTGGGGGGGGACATTTTTGAGTTATTTTTTCGATATCTTGTCTCGTTTTCGAGATAAACAGCTTTTTATGTTTTCATTTGTCAAGTGTAAATTATTTTAATTATTATTTATTATTAAATGCTATTTAAACAAGGAAGTAGATAAAATAGTATATCAAACTTGTGAGATAACGATGAATTACCGGACTCATGATTCAAAAGCCCTCGGGCCTACGGCCCTCTGGCTTTTAAATCTTTCGCCGGTAATGCATCTCATATCTCCCGCGTAGATAATATACTATTAAAAACTTATTACAGATAATACTACTATTTAATTAATTTAAATTATTGTCACTCTGCTCTGTCATTAAGTCAGATTTTAATTTGACAGTTCATTTTTAGGTTCTAATGCACATCTGATTAATTGAATAATAAATACATATAAATATTTATTTAAATTTATAATTTAATTCCATTTATTGGAGTGTCTGTCTCGCCAGTGAATAAAAGAGAATAAGGTAATGAAAACAATGCACTCTTTGTGCAGTGCGTTGTTATTATGTTATTTATTAAAAACCTCGTAACACCACAAATTAGTTTAATCTAAAAAAATTGTAGAAAAATATTTATTCGCTTGATTCAGTAATCGACATATTACTAAATTTTAATAAGTTGGGAAATTGTTTATTATTTACTTTCACTTTCCTACCGGTCGGAAAGCTTTTTTGTTTTACTTTTTGACCTGTTTTTTATATGTACTTTATTTTATGTTACTTATACACCACTTGTAAAATGACATTGTTTTTCTCCTAGAAATTATGGATAAAACACTTCATTTTGCAATTTATTGTAAATATTTTGTTCTTTTTTACTAATACAATTTGATGCATAATAAAAAATTAAAATATATACCGACAATTTTATTTCATTAAAGTACTAAACTGTGCTCAATTTGAAATTTTCTAGAAGTGGCCTAAACTGGGGTCTTTGTCTTAAGTCTTGCATGAGATTATATTGTAACTAACTTTTATAATTGGAAAGAATTTGTAATCGATATTTACCCAACAAGCAAACTTGGAACTCTAACGTAGCAGAGGTAGCGTAAAGAAAGTTTTCAAAGTTTAAAATTTAGTTTCGTGTAAAATACAAATAAAGTAATTTTGTGTGACAGTCAAACAGTGACACTACTTATTTCATTAAAAAAATTAGGTAAAATTAAATTAATTATGAGATTAGTTGTACCTTGTACGTAATTTGTTTGTAACTACCTAAACCGTTAAAGAGTTACCTGTTGATACACATAAAAGCTTTAATATTGTGCACTAACAGATAATGGGAGATTGCTTCAAATTGTATTATAAATTTTAATGAATTTCAGTGGGCTAAAAACAGTAAAATTAATAATTGCAATTCTGATTTCATTAACTACAAGTAGTGTAATAATAAAAAACACGTAAGTCAATCGCGTCTTTTAAATATTACGTTTGTTTATTATAAAGTATACAATTTGAACGAACAGTGTTGTATAGAGAAATGAGTAGCTCTAAAGTTATTATTTTTTTAATTTTAGATACGAGATTACTATATACTTTTATAAAACCCCTAGGCAATCTTGGATATTTCTAATCCGAGTATATTAATCGTTTATTTCTTCAAAGAAGTTCTTAATTTTATTATATTTTTTATGTTTATTTATATTATATTTCCACTGTAATAGTTTTAATGAATTTTTACTAAATGTTAATAACTTATATTATTAATTTATTCTCAAAGAATGCCATTTAGGAAATTTAAAAAACTAGAAAATTTATCTGAAATGTTCGACTCGAATAAGTATTTATTTTGAGCAGCCGAAGAATCGATTGGAGGTTGTGCAACTCAGTGCTTCCTGACGTCACACTAAAGGAGCAAAAGGGAAAGATGCGTTCTATTGGAAGCTCTGCATGATATACGGTTATTGGAATTTGCTCGGATGTCGTATTCCGCGACACCTTTCCATGTTAGACAGATACACCTGAAGATGCTTCCATCCAAACTTATAAAATGTTTGCAATAAAAATGTGCGATGTTTTATGGTGATATGTTTTGCTTAAGGTTAGCTGACATTATAAAGCGGATGTACTAATATAAAAGTTGTCCCTATCACATTTTCAATGTAATATTGTTCAAAGAAGTATAATTTTTAATATAAAATTAAATTTGAGAAAGTAAACCTTTCGTTAAAATTTTAATTGCCTTATTTACGATTTTGTCATCAAGTAAATTTGTTCTGTTCTAATTTTTCCACGGTTATGAATAAAATTTTATTGTTGATTTTAAAAATATTTTACTAAATTGTAGTTCGGTACTTTAAATACAATAATTTTTAATGACAACTTTCAAAATAGGATTTATAAGAAAATATTAGTAAGTATATTTACAATCGTAGAAAATAGGCGGATTTCATTTGTTCGGATAATTTATTGTTTATGTCTATAAATTCAGAAATGGCATTTAAATTGTTCTGTTGAGAAAGTTCTAATAAGTGTTGAATATTCAATTCGCTATGTACTTTTACTTGGTTCAATTTAAATGAAAAATAAAGTAAAATAATAAAATTTATGTTGAAGTTGTGAAAGAACTATGTGTTCTATCAAAATAGAAAATTTTCGCTATTTAATACCAAATTTAAATAACGCTGTTTCTTTTATAAACGTTTTGATAACAATAATTTAACGCGACTGTAAATTGTACTTTTAATTGCTTTTCATAATAAATTTCCTTTGCAAAAATGTATAAACTACATAAATGAGTTTGTTAACGTTGATTTGTTATGGGTACTACACACTTTAAAATGTATTATAGTGTATAAAATCGATAGAACTATAAATTGAGTGACCTAGTTGACTATCAGTTACCTTATAAACATAAATAACTGTTGTGAGATTAGCTTTAGATGATTCAATTTTATTACCAACTGATTTTTATAAAACCTTTTTATTTTAGCTTGATTTAAAATAATTTAAAATTATGCCTACACAAATACGCATCCAGTACTAGCAGTAGTTTACTTTTTAAATTGTGTGCCGGGTTTAAATCCCTGTGGAGCGATGTGGACCAACAAAAGCTATATTGTCATTTACAACGTATAGAAGTGGCTTTGTAAAAAAATTGTATACAAAGAGCTAATTGAATTTATACGTTAAGCTGTAACAATTGAATTTTAAAATGTATTTTACTGTAACCACTATTTCTTTATAATGGCTCTGAAAACGTAATAGAAATTTTTATACCATTACATTACCAAAGCATGTAGGTAGGTACATTAAAAACTATTTAGTTTATGTAAACAATGTAAAGCTTAATCAATTTTAAACATTTTAGGAAATTTTGCAAGATTGATGAACTATTCATAAAAGAATTTTTATTAGTTTTTCGTTCAAATATTTAAATTGGTTGTTTCACAAAAATAATTTTTGTAAATAATTGCCGGTTGCAAATAGCAGTTATTGTATTAAATACTGGAACTGCTAATAACTCGGCAATTGTAAATCATACATTTAAAAATAAAACTTTAATTTATAGCAACGAATTAACTGGTATTTGTTTTACTTACATCTATAATTATTAACAATTTTACATCATATACCGTTTTAAAAGTTAGTTTGTGTTAGTTAATTTGCAAACGTATGTAAGGTTTTAAAAAACAAAAAGAGAATAAATTATAATAATTTTCCCTATTTTTTGTAAAGGATTTTTAAACATTTTTGTTACAATTTATTGTCATTCCATATATTTGTAAAAGCAAAGGTTTTAAGCTACTCGGATGCTTTCCACATAGCGCTGAATCATCAAGCATTTCCATTACGCACCCTGTTTCTACCCTCTATTAATTATATAACGCTTAATTTATTTTCAAGTTATGTATGCACCCCAAACTTTACCAACCAGGTTCTCATGTTTTAGTTATAATAGGATCGCATTTTTATCTTTATAATTACTTTACTTTATCTGTAAGTTTAAAACTCGGATGTGTGAAAATATTCTCAAAATCGAGATAAAATATTTGAATAAGTCAACTATCAAGTCAATTAATAACATCTATTAACATTGGAGAAGAACTTTTTATGTTCTACAATTCTAAAATTCTACAATCCATAAATAGTTCTGCTACCTTTCCGTCGGAAAATTTTAATGTGGTGGCATTGCAATTGTGGGGAAAAACATTAAGTAATATTTTTGGATTGTATTGGAAAGCTTAGGGATTTACCAACGCCATTGTGACTGTATTTCTATTTTCACTTCTTTAAAAGATTCTTATACTCTATAGTCTCTGTTCATCACTTAGACGAAAATAATACTTTATATAAAAGCACCAATTTATTTGAAATTTAATATGTAGTATTTTTATTTTTAACTTTATTTGAAGTATCTTGAAGTAATTAATAAGTTAATATATTTATTTAAAAATAACCGTCTTCTTGAATGCATAGGCGGAGTGTGCACCCTATATACATATATATCTAAATTAAAATTTTTTAAAATAAATTAACATTTTATTCGATTTAATTACACTTTCTATTCAGTCTCACTCGGGTGGTTAGAGATTATTTTATAAATAGTACTCTACCAAGTTAGCGAATTTATTTTTCGTTTACGTATTACGTTTACGTATTCATTAGTAAATGATTTACCCTAAAGATTTCCTCAGATATTCTTACTTCCTCTTCATATTTCTCCGAGGGAGAAGTATAACATCAACTCCATCGAATTATAGAAGGGAAAATCAGGCTTCGTAATTATCAAAATTTTATGTTTCAAACTCAGATGTTAACCACTATAATCATATAAATGTTTATTTTCTTAAATAATAACGTGCCTAACTCTTTATATATCCCAAGTATTGAAACTCATAACATGCTGACTTTTTGACTAAAACTAAAAACATTTTTTAGTTTCACGCTATGGTACTTTTGATTTGTAATATATTTTTAAGATACCAAAAGAAAAATGATATATAAATTCCTATATTAATGAACGTTTGCTAATAATTTCAGTGCACTAATTTTTAAGATTGATACTCATATAGAAGTCACTTTTATGAATGTATTGATATTCAATAAACAGGATGATCACATATTTTGAAAAAATGGAGCTATTAAACATAAGTGCCACTGAACGAAAATTGTATGAAGTAAACCTAATATAATATCCCACGTTTATTAAATTAATATTATTGATCATTTGTTGGATTGCATGTTTGGCAACAATCGGTTTGAAGCCTTAGACAAAACTGTCAATTCATTTCATAATTAAGTATTACTATTGAAATAAACTAGTGTTGAATATTCTCAACACTATAATTCTACTGAAAATTGTGTGTTTTTTTTAATAACAAAGTAAATATAAAAAAATTCTCCTCCCCAAGTAACACTCTAAAGTTTTAAAAATATATAGACTAATCCGACTATATTTCTTCATAAACTTGTTTCCAAAAGCAATAATGAGAATTCTTGTTATTACTAAAAAGCAAGCTTTTGCAAAGCTACCAAATTATTGTTTCAATAATTCTCTTTACATTAAAATTCTCAATACATCAACCAAATCAAATCAACAGAGTGAATGAATACTCTACATTTGTAAAGATTACAAAAAGCCTTATGTAAATATCATAATATACGCTTTAATATACGCACTATTAATCCTTAATAGGGCGAACTGTTTTAGGAACTCGAAAGTCTACAAAATCGGTGGTGGGTAAATATTAGATCCTTTAAGAGTATCGTGAGAATACATCTCATTATAAATCCCATCACACGTAATAAAGAGTTTGACAAGTAAAACACACTGCATTATGTAAACTGACAGCAATGTCAAAATATTTAGCCGCCCGCCTGAAGTAATCACGGCAATCATCGCGATAAGCAAGTCCGCTTCTAAATAGCAAAATCACTGAATAGAAAGGCCAACTTCAATAGTAGAGATCGAGTGACGTTAGAGCCAACTGGCTAGAGCCTCTTGCCGTAGTGCTTACAGTAAAGTAACAGTAGAATATGGTGTAAAATAACCATTCAGAACTTTATAAACTTTGTTTAATACTCGTATGAAATAAATAAATTTTTGTAACTTCCACGTTTTTGAAGTTGTAGATGGGTAGTATTGGTATAATGGTCAATTTAGCTTATTCTCAAGTAAATAATATATTAGAAATATAAATTTTGCCTTGTAAATTTCTCACAGTTAAGTATTTTATATTTCTGTGGTTTGGATCCCACGTTAAACATTAGGTCTCCTATTGTGTGGTTCACTACAATCATACCATAAAAAGTAGCGAATCGAGCCGAACATAAGACACACAAAAATAATTTATATTCTATCTTTTATGATTTATTTATTTAGTTTTTGCAAGCTTTTACAATACAATGCAATTTGAAGTTAGCGACCACGCTTTGTTATAAATTTTTTATCAAAATCTTAAAGCTCGGTTAAAAATATTATAGCGCAATAGTAAACAGGTATAGTATGTAATTTGAAAATAATGTAAACACGCTAAAATATTAAACAAAGTATATCGTAAATTTTGAAAGGACTTTATTGTAACATTTAATTTTCTTATATCCATAAATTTATGATTAAATCAAAGTTAAAATTATGATCTTCAAATAGCATTAAATGGGAGCGACGAAAAGGTTTTGTACAAGAATATTTTGCAGTAATGAAATTCTGTACTTAAGGAAATTACATTTTTGATTTAGTAGTTAAATTACCTTTTGTAATAGTTTACTGCTATTATTATATATTTTATTAAAATTATAATTAACATTCTCTATTGCTGTAATGCTGTGTAAAATTAAAAAAAGTAATTAAATGTTAATTTTAAACTTTTATAAATGCAGTGTTAAATTACAAAAAAATGTTAAACTAATAATTAATACTTCATTTTTTAATTAATGTAAAAGCACAAATTTATCATGATTATGAAAACGCCAAATTAATTAATTTTAAATTTTATAGAAACAAAAATTTGTGTACAGTATGTAATTCTGGAAGCACATTTGACAAAGTTGTAACGACGAATAATTTATTATTACTAATATTTGATAAGCTATACAGCTCGCATTCTTCAATTTCTTCTTCTTTATATAGTAGATACGAATATAATAATTTTATTACTTTTCCTGAATCAATTTTGGTAATTGATTTTGAACAAGCTTTTGAATTATAAAATTAAATATACAAGTAATCCAGAGGTTTTACATATAATATATTGATCTTTCAGTAATGTGGTCTCGAATATCGCGTTAAAACATGCATATCATAATCCTTACGCGTATTAAACGTTTCGAGTGGTTTAAAAGTAGCATTATTGCTTGTAAGTCTAGATGACTGTTTGCAAGAAGTTTAAAGTCTTTTAAGAACTTTAAGAATAACGCTAAACTTACTAAATATATTCAACAAAATATTACGTAATAAATTTTAATTGCATAGACAAAAGTTTTTTTTTTGAAAGCCTTCAATTACTAAACACAATTTGTAGATTCATCCGTAGCACCGCGGAGGCGTAGTTGGAGAGATCACTTGATTCTTTTATGATGCAAATTTTTCTTGGCACGGAATTCTTCTTATCAATTCTTAAAGAATGGCTTAAAGCTTTAAAATTCATGCCTTTCGCTTTACTCCCAAAGCGAACGTTATAAGATTCCTCAGCTTTGTTCTCGTACTCGTAAGGGTTTTATTGAGGCGTAAGGGTGGTATTAAAAAGAATTCTAAATTATACGTGCCTTGACAGTTTACTTATACCCTAATTATTCGACTATGTTAAAATGTTTCAATATTTTTGATGCCGGGCGATATTTTTTGTTAAATTCGATAAACACATAAAGCGTTACGAAATAGCAAAATAAGCTAGTTTTCTGAATTCTTTTTGCAGCACAGCATCATCAAATAATAAATTTCTTTATTGTATCAACCCAACAAACTTAATTTTAAAGAATATCTTTTATTTTATTTTAACCTTAGTTTTATTAAGGTTTTGAGAAATCTTTAAAATAATATTTTAATAACATGAAGTAATTTATTATTTTTAGTACTAAGTATACTACAAAACATAAAATTTTATTATATTCCGTAGAATTATTTCAAATATTAAAAAATCGAATACGCCTTTATTGTTTGACAATATTTGTTTATTCGTTTGAAAGTTATAAAATAAGGAAATAGAAACACTGCAAAATATATTATGCAGAGAAAAAAGAAATCGATAACACAAGCAAGCAAATACACAAAGCTTCTTCATTATTGTTTCTATTTTAACAGTTGTAGTAAAAATTTACAAGCGTTATTTTATTCTTTTAGCCGAATTGCTAGAAAATTAGAAAGCATTACAAAATAATCTAGTTTAGTGTCCGTCGCACATTTTTAACACTCGGTGAGCACGGGTAGGGAAAACTAGAAAATTGTATAAACGGTCTTAAACCGGAATTAGTTATATATAAAATAGATTTATTTTTTAAACTTTATCGAACATGTCAGCCTTATAAATCGTAGTCAATAAACTTATCCGTCTACTTGTTTGTCTATCTGTCCGCCAGATTCCAAGAGTAGCCATTCTAATTAACTTTTAAACTTGGAATTTAAGTAGTTGTTTATACATTATACTATTAGGTATATATTTTAAGCTCTAGCTGCTTTCAGTTAAGTTTACCTAAACACTATAATTATTTTGCATAAAGAAATATGAAATACTGTGCGGTGAAATTAATTAATAATTTCGAACTATAATTTTACAGCTAACTACGCTTCTAGTATAAGTTTGTCTTGCTACTTTATAAAATTAACCAATCCTTCAAGACGAAAATTTTACCTTCATATGCTACAGCTGCGAAAAAAATGATCTACTTTATGGGAATTATTGTTGAAAGTAAGTTACTGGCGTTGAAAGTGATTTACCGGTGGTAAAAGTGATTTAAGTAGATACCTAATTTAAATCCTTTAGTCAATAAATTATTAATCTAATCAGAAGTGAAGTATACAGCAATATCCTGTACTGTGCGAATTCGTTGCCACAGTAAGGTTTAAAACAAATTTTTACTTTTCTTTATCTATGTAGTGCTTAATAAAAATTTGTAACTATATATTGCGATGTACCTTTTATTTAATTTTATAAATCTTGTTTCTTTTTTACCAATTTTGCAAGATAATACGCAACTTTCGTAGCATGAGACTCTTAAAATTTTAATTGTTAAATAAATTTTTAATTATATAAAATTTTTGTTCAATCAACCAAATATGATAGCATTTAACTTATGCAATGCCTGTCCACAGCTGCCCGCCTTATCAAACAAAACTCGTCGTGGTTCCCCAAAATTTCTAAATATTTTGTTATATTTAACACTTCAATTTCAAATCTTCCAATTTTCTCCCGAATCAATCAAATTTTGATATAATAATTTCAACTTTACCGATTTTCTTCATTCAAAATTTAACACCATTGCTTCTGTATGGAAACAACGTCAACAATCATTAAAATCTTCAAATATTCAAAAATATATTTTATTTCACTTTTTAATATTAACACAAATTCCAATCGTAATCAAATTCACTTCTAATATCAAAGTCATCAAAACAAAACAAAACAAATTTTTTGATAATTTGCAAAAATAACAAAACTGTTTTATAAGTGCATTTCAAAACACGACAATATATACACACTATAATTTTTTTAATTATTTTTAATAAATCAGTGCATATTGGAATTTAAAATAAATTTTTTGGAATCGATTATCAATTTTAGTATAGTACATAGTACACAATATTGTCGTATTTTGAAACAGTATATAAAAATTTTCAGTATAAAAAAAATTAAAAAGTCGTTTTATTTAAGTGAAAATATAGGAAGATTGCAAAATTTGAAGAGTTTGGTGATTTAGGAAATTGAACCACGACGTATTCGTTTGATAGGCTGGACAGCTGCCCAACGAAATACGCAGAAACATACGCAGGAAACCATATAACAAGATAATAAAATTTTAACGCCACCAATAATTATGACCCCATTTTAATAAAAATAAAGATACGAAAAATTGTAAATTGAAAATTATTAACAATAAATAAATTTGAAACGGATAAGCATAGTATTGTCTTAATATTGAAACGAAAAATTTTACAAAGAGTCTCATGCTACAAAGATGTGTAAACTCCAGCTAGGCGTTTTTCTGCTGAGGTGAGATTTTCATAATTTGCACAGCTGGGAGCATAGCAATATAGTATATCCCGATTAGTGCCGATTCAAACAATAGAACATTTTAACGGAACCGATTAACCGTACTGTACGGGAAATTACTGTACGGATGAAAATGACGCATGCGTCAGTTTATCTTTGCTTGTAGACATTTTATTGCAATAAATATAATTTACCATATATAAATATTAATAATCGACCCCTAGCGATTAGAAGTTAGCATTCCTAGGGTATGTAATAATGCCCTGTGTACACAGAGGACGAGGACGAACTGATAATATATTAATTCGTTTTATTTGTTGTACTATGTATTTAAGTTCAGATAAGGCTGTTACATACTATGTACTATAGCTGTATTCTTTTTACCTATTTTATTTCCATCTCAGTTGCACAACTGAGATAAAGTGAGCTGAGACGAACTGAGATTAACTGAGTCAAAGTGAGAAAAAGATAAGGTAAAAAGAACAACAAAAATTTACTACTAAGTGAATTTAATTATTTTGAAGTTTAGTAGTACTAACCAAATTGTTTTTTTTTATTATTGTATAATGTCAACATAAACTTCAAAAAGACGAATTAAAAATTTAAGGTGCAGTAGATATTAAAAAGATTGCAATAAGTGACAAGTTTAATTCAAATCAACCAATCCGGGCAATTTCCCAATTTGTCTCAGTTGTAACACTTCAAAACAGCAAGATCAGTTTGGGTATGGAAGGGGATAATTTTGTCACGCAAAACTCAGTTCGGCACGGCACAGTACTTATGTCAAAACAGTAAAAAAAAAACACCCTTTCAACTGAGTAACTGAGTATCTCAGTACAATCTCACTTAAAATAGGTAAAAAGAATACAGCTATTGTAAGGTATATCAAATTAGAACCTTACAACGTTACAAGTCAGTGGTGTAACAGTCAGTCAAATAAATCAAATTAAATTATGAATTAATTATTATTAAACACACAGAAGTGCATTTATAAACTAAAAAGTAATATCTCAAATTAAAATTTGACAAAATGACAAAACAGTGGCGGTACAATACAGACACGCAAAAAATAAAATGAAATGAAATTATAATCTATTCAAACAACTCATTTCAATTATGTTCCTTTACTTGTTTTATTTAAATTATAAATAAACCAGTAGGTATATTGAACTTGTTGAAAATCTGAAATGCCAATTACTTACAATAAAATTTCCGATAAAACATTCCGTAGAAAATAAAAAATGTTTTAAAATATACTATTATCAAACTTGTGTGATTGCACGCGACGCATTAATCGACTAAACGATATTTTTACTTTTGCTGTATGTGCGTTATTAAGGTAGTAAACGTTACAATTTTAAAATATACAAGTGGGCCTAATGTAGATATAAATTACTAAGTATAGAACTTGTCAGAAGGCATTCGTGGGCGTCCAAAACGAGCGAAGACAGAAGGGCAATCGCCTCTCTGGCTCTTCGCTTAAGTTATTTTTCTTTTTGTTATGTTATTAATATATAATTTAACGTTTCATAGAAATACACAAAATTTGTTAGGATTTTATCTATTATCTGTACCACTGACACGCATGAATGAATTAACGAGATGGTACCCCTACCATGATTCATAATTTTCTAGTTGGAGCGGTCTTCAGAAATCTTTTTATCGAGTGTGTGGCTCAGAGATCATCCGTCTGTCTAGATCCGTAATTTTTGAGTTTGGTTACGCTTCGGAGATGTTTTTACCAAGTGCTTATATTAGGTTCCATGTTACCTAGTAATTCTTTATTACAATATCGTTTGTTAATTTTTTTCATTTCAAAATCCCGAAATAAATAATTCTAATTTTTGATTTTTTCTAATTCGTTTTAAAGATATATGATAATTTATGCATACTGCGGTGTTTTCAAATTTTATTGTAACTTATATTTAACATAACAAACGTTTCCACAAACACCGTTGATTTTTTTGTTAATAATAATAGTAAATAATGTTTTGAAATTATTTCTAAAGATCACTGGTGGAAATGTTTATTAAAAATCTTAAAAACGTAGGTATGTTTCTAAATTTTATTAGTTAGACGTATATATATTTTTTATATAGTTACTATTATTTATTTATTATTATTATAATAATAATCTCTTTTAATATTTTTTTTATAATAAATACTTTTTAAATCTGCCCTCCTCGTCCCCGAAAAAGATCCTAAAGATTGTAAATTTATTATACGATTAATAAAGAAGAAAAAAAATACACTGAATTTTCTTAAATACAAGGTGGTGAAAAATTAAAAATTTATGACGGTAAAGTGAATTTAGATAACTTCAAAGTATGTTATAATTGTATATCGCTTGCAAATGAAAGTAAAATTGTAGTATCATTAAAACATTATATACATCAGCTAAAAAAAAGACTGAACTTCACTTTTGTAGCATTGCTTAAAGCACTTTTTAATTGCGTTGAAAACTTTAAATTAGCTACAAAGTTTTGGTTGTATACTTACATAAAAATAAAAATATAACAAACGTTAAGTTAGAAACAACAACGATATAAAATAAGAAATCTTGTTACATTTGGCAACACTGTTAATAGTCACTAGAGCTAAAATACCTCCTAATTATTACTAAAAAAGCTAAAACCTACTCAAATACTTATGGGTAAGTTTATTGCAGGCTTGTATAGATACAATATATTAATTTCGCGAAATCACAATGATGGCTTGGAATAGTGTTTGGTTAAATTATAGTATTTGTGAAAGAAATGAGAAATAAAGTGAAAAAGAAAAAAAATTGCTTACATATTGTAGTGGTATTCTCTTTATTAAATGAGAATCATTTACTAAACAAAAAGTTCATCACGGCTTGCGTTATTGTCGGAGAGCAATTTTCAGGAGTCGATTACCGTGACAAATCTCTATTGTCGATAAACAAAAATGTTCTTTCTAAGGTTAATTAAATCAAATTTATTTTTGAAAGATGTAGTTTTATTGGGTGACAATTTCATCTTAAGCAGATTTAATTTTGGTGTATCGTGTAAATTCGTAAACTTAGATGCACATTTATTGTTAAACGTACTTGCACTAGCATCTAATTTTATTAATGTAATAGTGTTAATAATTTGTAATCAAGTAATCAAATCAATGTTCAAAAAAATAAAATAAATTCACTTTAAAGTTTTTAATAATTATTTTAATCTATCTGTTGGTACGCCACTGACTCAGTGAGATCTCGTACTCGTTTACTTGTAGTCGGTACTTCCAGTCATCAGGTGCATCGGGAAACATGTGCCACTGGCTACTATTGAAGAATTCTGCATGTTCAGTTGGAAACATTTGCTTCTAATTGCTACTGTTAATATTATTTAATTTCAGCTTCCAAATAATTTCGAGTGTCACTCGCTATAATCCTCACAAATTATTATGTGTCTTGTGACAAGTTAAAGGTAATATCCAACGCAGTTTAGGTAAGTTTAAAACTTTTTAAAATCTTGAATCCAAGCCTCAAATATGACGACAGCGGCCTCGTGTAATCGTGAAGTGAAAAATCTGGATTTTTTGAATAATTAAGAATCGATTTTAGGAACAAATCTCTTCTGCAAAAGATGTTTCTCTTCGAAACTTAACAAAAGATCTCCGTCTTCAACTCAAATTCACCTTCCACAAAGTGAAAACTCGCCCTCACAAAACTAATTTTCGGTGACCAAGACATCTGCAAGTCAACCTGCTTCGACGACTGGTCCGCCTCGAATCCTTGTTCTTTCGTTCTTTGTTATTCTTCCTTGTTCTGTTTTAAACTTAATAACACCAAATCTTTGAAAGTAATTTAAATTTTGGGAGCTGTCACTATTTTTATCTCCAGATTTGAAATTTTTCCTAATGACTATTGGAAAGATGACACTTTTCTAAGCAAACTAGAACAAACATTTTGTTGATTTATCCGTTAGTTTTCGAAAAAATTGAATTTAAAAATCAAAAATTTACATGTATTTTAGATAAGTATACGTTTTAACACGGATTTAGAATAATCCGTGGTTGAAAGTAATTCACATTTAAGAAAGGAAACACATAAACAATTTTAACAATGACAGAACTGTAACTGTAGAATGACAGAACTAGCCAACTGTGGAACTCGAAGACATAAAACTCGTCCGGATGTCGATCGCAATGACAGCCACAGTAAGGGTATATCAAAGCACACGTACCGTCAACAGAAATAAGAGCGAAGAGCTTACATCTCCCTGCTTTTAGCAACTTTAAAATGCCGTTATTTTGACAACTAATGCATAATACAAAAACATTTTTGTTCTAATATGCTCAGAAAAGTGCTCTCTTTTCAATAGTCATTAGGAAAATGTTCAAATTTTGGGATGGTAATAGTGACAGTAACCCAAATTTTTATACACTCACGAACATTTTATTTTCACTTTTGTTTTTAGGTTACTGCATTTTATTCTAAAAATTGTGTTCTTAGTTTCTGTGTTACAAGTTTAACATAAAATGATTCTGCTTACTTCACTCTTCAAAAACGGTTGCTTCATTCAAAGCGAAGCGTTTACTGAACATCAACCCAAGAATAAAGGCTGTCACAAAAATCCACGACAATATATACAAATTAACTTACTATATTAAATTTTGATTAGATTAGGGTAACTTTGATTACTAAATAAAATATATTGCACTGTTCTCGTATACATAATGGAGACTTGCACAAAAAAAGTATATTATACAAAACTTTATTAGCTGTCTGAATTTTTTTCTATATTTTTTGCTCGACTACTTATCGAATAATAATTAATCATTGAAGTTCTAATTAAAAAACAAGATGTAAAATATTTCTAAAAAGAAAATATTGCAATTTTTCTGAAAATATTGAAACTGGTTTTCTTAAAAATTTAATTTTTTTTCCAAAAATTTAAGTTTTAATAAGATATTTACTCTATACATAACAAAGAGCATACTCAAAACTTAGAAATAATTCTCATCATAGAAACTTTCCACTGCTCTTTTTTCGACATACTCGTATTTTAGCGAAATAGAATTCTAGAACATGAACTTGTTATGGATTCAGTCAACTACATGATTATAAAATTTCATAAATTAATATCTCTAAAATTAACAAGAACTTGAAATTAAAATTTGAAAAGCATATAGGGAAGTATTCCGCCAAAATATTAAATTTTTAGACAAAAAAGTTGTTTAAGAAAAACGAGTTTTAGTTTTTTCTGAAAAATTATTAATATTTTTGATCTCTTCAGAGATGTTTCACGTAACAAAAAAAAATTAATCTACAAGCTACAAATTAACAAATTGTCAGGCTTTTTTTATGCTATTCACCAAACTTTTGAGAATAGCATTATTTATTTCGAATCCTTATAATATCGCTATCGGGCGTCAGAAATTTTTGGAGTACTAGAAAGCATATGGGTCTTCTAATTTGGTATAAACAACATATTTCTATGAAAAACGAATTCTGAACATGAGCTTCGCCCAACCTATACGATTTGAAATGGATTTAGTTAATTATTTTATATATATAAATAATATTATACCGAAGAAGCATTTGAAAAAATTATGAACACGTTTGTAACACAGAGCTATAACACGACACATTAAGCAACATGTTAAAGTTTCAAAAATTTATAATATTTCATAACCTACTTATCATTAAGCTTTAGGTCAAAATACGCATCCTTCTAAAATAACAGATGCTTTTGATACGTGCCAAAAGTAACCGCACATTAGTATATTCTATGTAAGGGTGACAATTTAGCGGTGACACTGAAAGCGACCCTTATTTAGTTCTGGTGTTAATATGTTACAAATTATGCAAATTTTACAATAATATAACAAACTAACCTATTAAATCGATAAAATTGTTAATTGTTAAAAACCATGTTAATTGTTAATATTTCAAAATATGTTTGACTTGATATAAAAAATTTCTACAAAATTCTTATTGATAAACCTGCTAAAAGCTTGAAAATCGCCAAATATAGAGAGCACAGCTGCTATATTTTATATTTACAGTAAAATTTTACTTGAAAATTATTTTAGTTAAAAATTTGATTGAGCTTTGTAATAAGTTTTTATGTTATACCAAGGAACAACCCAGTATATTAGTACACCATTTGAAAATGACAGAGATAAAGTGTCATAATACTAGAAGCACGGCACTAATTGAGCTACTGGGTTGACGTGACTTGTCTGTTGTTTTTTTTTCTTATTTATATTGATTAAAACATCTTCTATTTTCAGGTTCTTAATAAAAACTTTCTTAAACAAATAACATAATATTTCAATTTATATAATAAGTTATATCATCATGTTTGTCAAGCTTTCAAGTTGCAGAAACAACTATTTTCTCAAGTTAAATTCATAAAATTTTTCAGTATAATAAAATTTTGTCATGACTAATTATAAAACTTTCATTTTGAAAACTTTTTAAATTCAATCTATGAAATCATGATTTGATATATTTTCTCTCAACGTAAAAAGCAAGTGTCAAGTACGCTTGCTAACCTGATGATACTTTCAGTGCATTCTTGTTGAATTCTAAATTAAAAAAGTCGATTAAAGCCAAGTTTCTAGTATAATAATTTGCACTTTATTATTTATCTACATAATATAATTCTGTGTTATATTTTTTTTTAATAAAAAGTTATACGTTATGATCTTTGATAATCTCGAAATTCATGATGTTAGACGATTTTAGGTTCAGTGTTACTACCAAGTTATCTACCACGATAATAGTTTTTATACTCTTATGCTCTTAACTTCCCCCCCCCCCCCAATCTCTTCTATTTTCTATTTTCTATATTCTATTTTAGAACAATTACATTTATATATCGCGGACATAAATTATGAAATACAGATCAGTAATCTAATAATTGTATTCAAAGTGAAACTTTTATCGTGGTATAGATAACCGTTCACTTGGGTTACCAGACATTTCGCTACCACTTCTGAATTGCTACTCAAATTATATATGAAGTTCTGAAATATTTAAGTTATTTATGTACATTATTTTTCCATTATCTTCTTCTGCAATTATAATTTCTTCATTAATTTCTCTATTTCTCTATTGTAAACCTTATTTCAAAATTTTCAAGTTACTGTCATCAGAACATGTAATGCTGCAAATAGGCGTATTTTACATATTATGGATAAATTGTAATTTAATTTTAATCTGGTGGTAATGATAGACGTCGTCAAATTAGAATCTATGAAGTGTATTAAGTAAGTTTATCTATTTCTAGTTAATACGTAATGCTGTCTATTACTCTCGCTTAACATCAGGTGTAAGTTGCTTACTACTTACCACTTCATATTAATAATTTGTTTCAACTAGATCATTTAATATTCTACGCAAATATATTTATAACGAAGTGCTTCTGTACTTTCATCTTGAGTTTTATTATTCAACATGTTGTCGAGTACATATGACTTCAACGTACACCTGCAATGAAATTTGTATACCATGATGTAGTATACAAATTTCTACATATTATGTTTCTTTGATAATCTAGGCAGATTATTTTTAATTCAAGAGATATTTTTAATTTTAATTTTTTCCGTTATATTTTCTATTCAAATTCGATCGATCAATTTTTTAGAAACAGATAAAATAGTATAATTATAAGTCATAAACATAAACTATAGTGGAAGTACGTCATCAGTTATACAATAATATTAAAAAAAGTTGAGTTGTTACTTAGTTTAAGAAATCTTTGTATTATTGCCAAAGAAGTAGCCACAACGCAACGTGTCGTTTATTTAATTAGTCTATGTCATAGCTACAAAAATAATTATAAATTATCATGAAAAACATCCAAAGAAAATTTTAAATAATATAGTATAAGAACAGTGGAAAATTAATGTATCGTTGTATTTTATGAGCAAATGCAGGAGTTTTTGTAGCGATTTTTGTCTTCTTCAAACGAAAAATTGTTATTAAATTTAATTAACATTACGTTATTGTCGGCGACGGGTGAAGCTGAAATATTTTTGTACGTAAAACAAAATTGCTTTCACAAAAATATAAAACATTAAGTTTGACAATATTGAAAGATATCAAGTCAAGCTTTTATGTCGTTTGGGAAAAAAATACTTTTTATCACAAGCAAGTGATAAAAGAACATTTTTTAAAACCTAAATGAGTGATCAAAGAAACCATTTTATTGCTAATGTTAAAAAAGAACTTTAAAAACTAATTCGTATTGAAAAAATAGTTATTTTAAACTCAATTAAAAAAAACGTCTCCGTTTTGATCAAATCTACCATAAAAAATGTATTTTAAAAATTTATAAAATTCATAAATAAAATTCTAAATTGTAAGTGTGGATGGCAGTGGTTGACCAAGTTAACAGAGGCTGATCGGCTACGACAAAATAATGGAATATTTGAATACAATTACAATACAATTTTAATGAAATTTGCTCAACTCTTTTTTAGTGAGTAATTAGTGAAGTTGCAATTATGAAATATGTTTACTACTACTAAATAATGTAGTAGACGTCAACGTCATGGAACGAACGGTATAGAAGATAAGAGTATGGCTCAGATAAAACTTTTAGCAATACACGTCATAAGTATTGATGACATCATCAAATTTATACTGTGTCGTGTATCAGTTCAAGTTTTATGTTAACCATATATGCTTTTAGAAATCCTTTTGTAGAAAATTTAATTTTCAAAAAATAGTCTACAGGTAATATCTCTGTATATGTTGAAATTTGTCAGCGTTTCGGATATAATGATAACTATTTTGTAAGCCAAAATTGAGATAAAATAGTTATTTTTGTATCTAGAAAAGTATGAATAAAACAATAATACATTTTAAAAAATCAAAATTTATCAAATAAGCGTCTCGATGAAGTTTTAAAAACTATTTGTTGAAAATCAAGACAAGTGATCTATCATTGCTCTCAAATGCATCGGAAATTATCAAAGAAATACATTTTCAAAAATTGGCAAATTTGCATCAATAAAATACAGAAAAATTAAATTTTTTTTTAGAACAAACAATATAGACGGGCAATAGTAGTACTTATTATCTTTTGATTTTGAAATTTATAAATTTTAACAAATATATTAACTTTATTTTGAAATAAACTTAATCCATCAAAAATTCAAATTTATAAATGTTCGAAGATAGGAAGATGTTGTCGAAAGCTTTTGGCCTAGGTAGCTGAGTATGCTTAATCCGTTCCTGTATCTAGGGCGTAAAGTGATTGCTTTTTATCTCATGGCATGAACGTTAAAGCACAAGCAGAATTCGCGTACTAAAATTCCAAGGGTCAAAAACACACTTTACGCCAGATCAAAGGTGAATTTTTCCAGTGCTCCAGGCAAAACACATTGTATAATAAGGGTATTCCAATCTTAATCCTAATTAGAAGTTATTAATAACTTTGATGCTGTGTTTTTAGTCAGACATTTCACATTGCTCCCGCTACATAGCAAATTATTTTAATTTGCATTTTTTGGTGTTTTCTATTTTTAATTTTACTTCAAAGTATATTTAGCCGAAACTAGAACAAAAAGTGATTACTTTAAGCTTGCTAATTATGACCGAAATACTATTTTATATATTAAAAATTTTAAATATTATTTATATGTTAAACACTAGCAATAATTTTAAATTTATAAAATCGAAAATAACGTTTTGTGAAAGAATTTTAAAATGAAAAGTTGTTACGTTCACTTTTAATTTTGGTTAATAAATAAAAAGATGTTCGTAACTTAGTAATTAACTCATTGAAAGCCTCTCGTATTTTTTAAAAATTGTATAAATATGTATTATCAACATACGCGGCAGACTATACTAATGTAGATTTAGATACTAGTTTATCTGCCGACCATCAAAGGAAAACCAACGCAAGTAGCAGGTGCTTGCAAATGCAAGAGAAGCTTCCCATCCGAGTGCACCTGCAATTTAATATTAAGTCCGTTGTCTCAAAAAAACCAATCAAAAATTTGGACGAGGTCAACTTTTCGAGCAATGTGACGAAAGTTTTTTCAGATTTTTCAAGAAATATCACGGAAATAGTTGATAAAGAAAAACCTCATGTAAATTATGGTTAGGTACTCGAATTAATAATTATCGTTATAAGGGTTTGTATACAAAAAAAAGTGTATTAACAGTGCCGGTAAATAAAGTAAACAATAACATTTTTAATTAATATTATAGTATCTTTAATGACAACAGTCCAGGAGAATTTTGTATAAATGAGAACAAAGTATATTATAAACAAACACGGAAAACTAAAAGACCTCAAAAACAGGGCAGTATTTAAACTAGATTTTGGGGGGGGAGGTTAAAAATATTAAAAAATAAATAGCTAATTTATTAAAATACAAAAGAAACTAAAATTCAAAACAAAAAATAAAAGTATAAAGTACAACATATTTAAAAAATAAAAAAAAACTACAATAAAAAACAAATATAAAATAAAAAATAGAATAAGGAACTCGATAAATGAATAAATACCTAAATAAAAAAATTTAAGTTCCAACTTAAACCGTCATGCTAAAATCGGCAAAATAAATGCAATTTTAGTAATTTTTTTAAATTTAAATTTTGTTATATTAATTTTTGAAATGTAATATTTGCAGAAAAATGAGTAAAGGGAGGTTTTTTTGCCAAGATGATGGAAACGATGGAGGCCTAGATTTTTATTTTATTTTATTTTTATTTAATTTTATTTAATTTTATTAAACTTCAAGTTTAATGTTTTTGTATTATTAGTTGTAAAGATTGTTTTTGTTTTTTCTGATTTTTTTACGATTGCAGGCGGACTTCCAGTACTTGATAAATAATTTCGGGGGGAGAGGGGTTAACTCCTAAAACTCCCGCGTAAGTACGGCCCTGCTCAAAAATAATTAAACTTCAATAACAACAAAGTTTTGTTAAAAGTTATGTCGCAAAGTATATCGAGTGCAATTTTTTATCGAAAATAATTTAAAAAAAATCCTCTAAACAAATTATCTTCAGCACGAATACATCTGCGAAAATGATATTATATAGCCGTATATTGGCACTGTAATAATGAACTATATGGGTAAAGTACCATTTTAATATGTTAATCAAAGAATGAGCCAAGTGTAATTATATTGTACAAATCATTAGTATAAGTTTAGTTTCTTCTTGTTTATTTTTTTATTTGATTATTTTATTTAAGGGGAATGAAGCGTTAATGTTATGATTAAAATTAGTATCTACTAATAAGTTTGAATATATTTAAAATTTCTTATATTCGTGTAAATAAAATTATTGTTATTGTAAGGATTTTTAATTTAAGCTAAAACTTATAAGTCAGAATCCCTACTTTGTCTTCTAATAAAACTTTAATAGCAATATTGTTTTATCACCCATTTTGAAAATATAATGAAAAGATAAAATAAAAACTTTCTAAGTTAGAAATGCTATTATTTAAAATGTATCATTTTACAATGGAAATCAATAGATCAATAATCATAGAAGATATAAATTCGTCTAAATAAATTCGCCGTAATAAAAGAAAATAAAATGAAATAAAAGAAAAGCTTTATACTAATAATATAAGTAAAAAATCTTAATTGAAGCAAATGCATTTAATGAAAAGTTTTTGCTCAAGCTACAAGATTTCGTATGAAAGAGAAGGAATTTTTACTTTAAATTTATTATAAGTAGGTATATCATTCAACATTTATGCATTTGGTCAGTAGTAGACTCACTAACTACAAATTTATTTTTATTGTTTTGCAATGGCAGAAGTAGTCTATTTATATCAAAAAAGAAAATGTAAGAAATTTAAATAGTTTTATGTTAGATATTTTCTAAACCTATTTTAAAAAAATTTTAAGTTAAAAAAATTCTTTTTATTAAAAGAAATTTGGGTGTAGGGTGGTGATAAAGTATAAATACAAAAATTACATAAAATATATTGTAGGTCTTAGATTTAAAAACGTCATTCATACCGCCAACTGGCGGTTGGCAAACAAAAAGGCAATGAGGCGCCACCCTTCAAAAACAAACCACAAAATAATTTTTAATTTCAAAAACATTAATTTATTATCATTGCACAATCCGAAAAATAATATATTTTAATGTACTATAATTATTACTCTTTAAATATTAAATTATTTCGAGATATATATTTGTATTAAAGTTTAAAGAACTTGAAACTTTTCTCAAATTTTTCTTTTACTGAGTTTGTCGATTTACATATTTTTATTTTTATAACAAATTTGGTTTAACAATATCGGTGATTGTAGGATAACATTGAAAAGTATCTATCAAAAAGCATAAAGTCAATTTTGCAAATGAAAGATCCACGCAATATCTGACATTAGATGAAAGACCACGACGAATTTAAACGTGTATAAATTTACAGTTTAAGTTTAAATTAATTTAAACGTGTTCAACGTATACATTTTAGACGTTTTACTCTTTATATAAACCATTTGTTGGTATAAGGTAATCATTATTCATGGCAAACAAAGGAAATGCTTTTAATTTTACGTTTTACTTTAAGTATTTGCTTGTAGGTACTATTTCTACATTTTCATTGTGAGCATTTTCTTAATTTTTATTCATACGGCCCATTGTCTTACAGCCGGTTTTTTTTATTTTCAGTTAAGCTAACTAATAATAAACTCGTCAAAGTTTGATTTGATAGATTTGTTAACCCAAATTGGAGATTGCTAATTAGTATGAATATTAAATAAAAATGTAATACTAAATTACAATTTACAATTTTCAAATTATACGAATTTATTCAAGACATTGGGACTATAATGTTATTATGCGCACCAAGAATTAATTATTAAACAATCAAAATCGCATGATTTTCACGAAACTTTATTTTTATTAATTACTAATTAATGTGATTTAATATTATTAAATATAATTTTCTGACCAGAAAATTTGTCTTAATTTCTCGAATTCCACTGAGAATTTAACACATGTTTGAGATTTGAAGCGAAATGTTCTAAAATGGTGTTGAGCTTAAATCTTTCGATGCATAGTAGGGATTCCTACCCGTGTTTATGTCCTTTTATTTTTTTCAAGTTAATAATTATTTTAAATATAAATTTAAAATTAAAATTAGCATTATGTTTATGTATTATTGAAAACATTAGGTATGTAGACTAATCTACAAGGATATTATTATGTATTTATTTATTAAAAAATTATATTAGAACATTTCTATTAGCTTTAAGCAATGGGTTGTTTCTATCAAATGTTTTATGAACAAATATATCGACCCAGAAATACAAAATTTATACATCGCGCACACTGCAAATATATTTTTTTGGCATTTTTTCAAATCCCAGATAGTACGATTACGCATGCCGAATCAAAGTCGACTATATCATTCGGAAAAATTATATTAAAATATAAGATTTCTTTCCTTATTTGCTGGACAAATAACAAAAATGAAGAAGTTTTCCTATATAGTTTTTTATTTGAAGGTAGAGATGAAACCTTCAGATTTTTTTGAATGCATTTGGTATAAGAAAAAAATTATTGAAATTCAAAATCATAAATGGTATGACATCAAACTATTGACATAAGCGAAAGATGGATAAACAATTTTTTTTTTTAATTAAAATTTAGAGAACTACATGACAGTAATGACCGCTGACCGCGTATTTCGTTATTTACGAACGTTTTAATATTATAATTTTTTTATTCTATGAATATATTTAATATAAAAATATAAAAATATATAGATATGAAATATAATAGTATTTCAACAACTGGATAGTATATTTTTAGCAACGGATAATATTATTATCTTACAAGCTAACTATGGATTAGATCAATAATTTAAATTAAATATCTCAATGTACGTATTTCAATATTATTTGTTAATATAAATATGCTTAACAACTTTTGCCGGATTTTTTTTATCATTAATTTAGTGTTATAAAGATCTCTACAACTAGTATGTATACGATTAAAGATTTAATCATTAAAGAAAAGTGTTTTTTTTTGGACTTAAGCATGTAAATTTACACGTTAATTATTTTCTTTTTTTGTTTTTAGTTGATCGGTATTGTCTTTCGATTATGTTGCATTATTTATTTTCAAACAGCATAATTCCGTCTGTATTTTATGTATTTATCTATTATATAATATAAATATTTGTAATGGTTAATCAATTAATCAAGACCATGTATAATATTTAGATCACATATCGTTCAGATGACAATACGTTGTATTTTGGTTTCCATGTAAATATTGTATAAATAAATTCTGATAGAAGCGATAACCTTCACTGAAAGCTCAATAAAAGTATTAAATCCTATTAATGTTTAATTAACTTGTTTGATTTAAAACTTTTTAATTTTTATAATATTCGTGATGTAATAATTTAAATATTATCCGTTCCATCCAATTTAAAAGATATTTTTGTCACATGTAAATGCATTACTTTTCGCCAGAAGATTCATAAACCAACTTGTATTTTAGTTGTTAAGAAAAGTTAACCAATTGTGTTAGTTTATAGCATTGAGATGACGAAATAATCAGAATAAGCATGAAATAAAAAAATAAAATATTTTAGTTGTCATTGAAACATAATTATTATGATAGCACAGTTATGTTTAATTTTGATTAGTGAGCTGTAACGAGCAGATTGAATATTTTTTTTTAAATTCAAGTTTTTTTTTAATTTTTACACTGTATTAAACTAACCAATTCATTCGGCATTTTTATTACTGTTCTGAGATTCTGAAATTCTAGCGAATGAGAAAGTAAATGAGAAAAAACACGAATTACCAAATTGATACTGAATATTATATTCTTACATCCGTATTCAAAATTTTGAACTTGACAGTTTGAACAGTATCGGCCAGTCAATATTTTACATTCTGATAAATAAATACAGTATTTTACCATTATATTTTAAACCTATAATAGTAAACAGTTATAATAAACAATAACTAAAATTTATTATTGTTGATGTTACCCGTTGCTCATTTCACTAATGTCAGGCTACAACAATCACTTTAACAAAATTAAAAAATGTTGTCCACAATTTTCATGCTAAATATTATATACTAATTTTTTACCGTATTCGCGAATTTTTTACTCTAATCAATTCGTAGAAAAATTAATTATTGATGTGGTGGTTGTAGCCTGATATCAAGCTACAACCACAGCATTCCTAAACAAATAGATTACAATTTCGTCCTTTTTTAACTTTTTAATGAAAATATTCGCGTATTTATTGTTTCAATATTTGTCAGAAAAAAATTAATTAACAAGTTATTAATTAACATATTAATTACAATATAACTCTTATCGGCAATCGTCCCTTAAACAACTGGCTATCACATTGCTAATTAATATAATAAGAGCTCCCTCCCATCCGCCCCAAGAAAAGTGTTTTCTACTAGAACTATTGTGAAAAATTTAGATTTTATGCTTTCTTCGTGCAATTCAGTTCAGTTTAGCTACTGAATATACTGTAGGATATATATGGTTTCCTCCTCTAATTTTCTGTAAATTAGTAACAAAACTTGAAATTTAAAGACACATTATTTAAAGATAGCTGATGCATTTCCAAATAACTTTAAAAATATTACTGCCGAACTTTAAAGTAGTAATACTTTTAGCGATTTCATATTATGACTTCATAAAACAAAAATACTGGGTGTGTTCTTATTTTTGGTAGCCATTTTAAAAATATCATTTTAAAATTTGGCCTCACTGCA
The DNA here is from genome assembly GCA_911387805.1 of Cantharis rustica. Lineage (NCBI taxonomy): Eukaryota > Metazoa > Arthropoda > Insecta > Coleoptera > Cantharidae > Cantharis > Cantharis rustica. The sequence goes on from OU426877.1 coordinate 95,837,157, forward strand.
AAATCATATAATAATATATTATACAGGGTGTACATTTTAAACATCAAAAAAATATAAAAAGTTAAAAAAAAAAAAATGGGAAATACTTACAGCGTACTCTGCATTGTAGGATTCGTCGCCTTACAATCTGGCACATGACACTGGACTCTTTGTAGCACCTCAAAATAAAACTTCTTTAAAGTGCTACATTTTTAAGAAATAAAATTTTAAATCGATATATCTCAATTTTTGAATCACAAAATAACTAATAAATGATAAATAAAAAAAACGCAAAAAAATTAATGGCACTAAATTAGCATTCAAGAAAAATGCTTAAAAATTATTTTATTTCGGAAACCAGAGAAAACATTTAATAAAATTTGCGTTTTGTAAAATAAGGCAATGATGGGAAAACATTAGGTACCTGTTAACAATTATATATTGCTATGCCCTCAACTTCATAAATTCATAATTTTCATCCTCCTGTTAAATTAGCTGGGTTACACAGATTATTTTTAGAGGATGAGACTCTTAAGTAATTTTAATTAATTTCAATAAAATTCAATGATATCTATGCAATATTTAATACTTAAAAACACAATCATAAATTTTCAATATAAAGTTTTACCACAATTCAATGTTTATGAATTCCAATGTAGTCGATATTTTCAGACTTTTTCTTGCATAAGATCAGTTAATAGTTTACAAATGTGCCGTTAGTTTTAATTTTCTAATATTTAATTTGTAATTATTTCAACGTGCTCTAGAAAATTATCACTGAATGACATTATAAAAATTTTTAAATTTTAACTTTACGGTGTTTGTTGTTAAAGTTTTAATGACGTACGTGCACTATAGTTTTCTCACCATATGTGGTTCAATGTTGGTTGTGGTTTACTGGTTACTAGCATCTGGTCGTCCTTGCTGATTCTCTCTGCTACTGTTCTTTGTTGATCTAGAGCATCTTTTGACACACTGTTTAAAATCTGTTTTGCTTTAGAATTAATAAACATATCATTCAATTTTTAACTAAAATTTTGGGTTCTCGTCCCTGCAGAAGTAAATCTTTCACTCTGAAGACTTTCTGTATTAAAATAAAATAATTCTATGAATTGTTAAATAAATATTCATGACAATATATAAATTTCTATATAAAAGTATTTTAGTATTTTGTCGATATTCGAAATAAATTTAAAAAATATTAAAGGCAATAAATTTAAATGTTTTTACGTAAAGTATAGCACTTGAAAGGCCATTAATTTAATTTGAAGTATGACAAAGAGTATGGTGCCGTTTAAGTTTTTCAAGTTAGTATAGGATGTGAGTCCCAGCGCAACGTAGATTATGCAGTCTCTTTCCTAGCTAAAGAAAAGCTTTTTTTACATTTTTTCAATTTTTTGTATAGTTCGCAAGAAACTTAAGATGGATCATACTTAAATTATCTATTATTATTTTCTATTATATATTATTATTATCATCTGTTATTATTATCTCAAATTTTCTAAATTATAAAAAAATAATAGAAATGTATCGACGCGTCTTTCAACGAAAAACTACTAACTGCATTTTCGGTCAAATTTCATTAACTGTGCCCAAGAGGTAAATAGAATGTATACTTTGTATTTAATTACATAATATAATGAAGTTCAATCTTGAATTAAAAATTGCTAAAATTAATATAAGTAATCCTGATTTATAAAAGAAGATTGAACGTTTAAGTGAGCATTTATCCATAAAGCTGATTTGTAAGTTAGTGACTTTTCACTGGAAGGCGACAGTATGTTAATGATATTGAACTATTTAAAATTTTCTTGTTTTTATCAATTTGTTATTAAATAGCTATTTATATACCGAGTTTGGAAATAGTAGCGTTTTACGCACGCCAAGGCTGAAGAAACATACATTTCAAATCGAGTTATGTATACAATATTTTTCCTACAAACGTAAAAAATTATAAAAATAGTTATTTCTTTTTTTTAAATAACTCAATAATAATTTACAATTTATCCTGTCAGATAATAAATAATTAGTTTGACATTACAATTTTGGCATATAGGGATTGTTCAATGACGCGTCCCTTTATCTATACAATCACATTGAGTGACTAATTTTTGACTGGTGTTGGTAATGGATAACTTATCAGGAATAATGACTAAAGTTTTGCATGGTATTGTTTAGTAAAATTTTTTATTTTCTTCTTTACGGTGGGTATCTCAAGATCACGAAGGATTACTTTGTTTGGAAAAATAGTTATTTGAAAAGTAACATTTCTGATGTATTTTATTAATTTGTCAGATAGCAGAGTTATTTTTTATTGTTTATGAAAGTTGTAGTAGGTAAATTAAATGGTTGTTAGGTAGTTGGTGAGTAGTTGTTTATAAACAAAACAATTATTAATTTCGTATTATAGTAATTCTTACGGAACTTCAGCTCTTGTCATAATTACTAGTCAAATGTATGTTTGTAAACATAACTTTTTGTAAAGTAAAATAACGATTACATTTCATCTTCAGTACTCGTTCCCATTTAGAATCGCTCTTATCACTAACTTGAGTAATAAATTCAGTGAAAATAAGTTGTTTTTTTGCTAATAAAAGTCAAATCAACGGTAATTTTAATTAAACAGTATGTGTATTGTAGTGGTAGTGGTAGTACTTACTTTATGTCTTTCGGGTTATTTAAAATTTACAGTTAAATAAGTTATTTAAAAACGATTTACTAATTCATCGCCTAATGATGCCATAGTATGGTGAAAATGTTTTCGATAATATAAATACGGTGTATTTATATTGTATTAATTTAAAACTTTTTAGTTCTAAAAGTGTTTGTGCTTTTGTTGGTTTTTCTAAAAAATTGAATATGATATTTAATAACCTATCAAAAATTTAAAAAATGATATAGTAATCAGAAAAAAGTAGGTATGTAATGCTGCAATAGAAAAATTGTAGTAGAAAAAACATCTACTATTTATATGGAGAAATTAGTCCATGCTTCGAACGACGATTTACGCCAAGAAAAATACCGATATTAGTAAATATACAATAATGTTATCGTTATTCTTAATGAGAAAAGCAGGAGATTATTTTCTAAGAATGATTTAGAAAGATTCATGAAAGCAGACGATGTTAGCTATTTAACGATTAAGGTAAGACGATTATTTCTATTTCTATCAAATTATTAACATTTTGTTCAGACTTTAGGTAGTTTTAATTGTCGGTTTGTCTGGAGGATATTGTCGTGTCGAGGATATTGTTCGGGTGTCTATACTTTTATAAAAGTTAATATTCTAAATACAAAAACAAAAATTTCAAGATTATTCACATTATTCACTGAAAGGAGATGTTGGTGGAATAAACATTTTGGAACTTTATCGAAAATATGTAAACCTACGCTCTCATAGTGATCATCAACAATTTTTCATTACTTACAAAAATTTAAAATGTAGTGTGAAACCTGTAGGTATAAATAATACTATTGACGCTATAACTAAAAAAATTACTAATTTTCTTAGTCTTTCGAATTTTAATGAATATACTGAGCATTGTTTTTGACGGAATTCTCCTTTCTTATAACCGATGCGGGAACGAACATGTCGATGCTTAAAGGACATGGCGGTTGGCGTTCTAGTTCTGTCGCTAAAGGATACGTCGAATAATCTATAGAAAATAAGAAAACAATTGCAAAGAAAATTTTAGGTGAAAAAGGAAATATTTCTGAAAAACCAAAATATTATTGAAAACGAGAATATAAAAGTATTTTCTTCTTCAGAACATCGCCTTCACTTTCTCCAAATAGTAATCGACGAAAGACGAAATTCTGTTGATTGTGTTATAAATATTTGTAATAAATAAAATTATAAGTACCACAATATTTCTTAAAATATTATCACTTTTAGGCACATAAGTGCTTAAAAGAGTGTAATTTCAAAACTAAAATAGGAATCGAAAAGTAACCTTTTCATAACGTTTGTAGGAAAATAAATAAAAAGGTATTTGAAATTAATTTAAAACTTTGAAACAAGTGAAATTAGCTGTTTGAAAAGATCTGCTTTCATTCAGACCGGTTACAAGAACTCCATTGAAAGCATTGTATGTCCAGAAGTTTATCTGATTTTATCAGTCCTGAGCTTTTAATCATTATTCCATAAGTAATAAGTATTGTCGAACTTTTTTAATAATAATGTGAACTGTTTTGTTCAAAATTTATAATTGTTTTATTAGACCTAGAACTCAACAATAAATCACATTATTATTCTATAAGTTATTCTACGTAGATTTATAATTTTATAGAACAGAGAATTCTTTTACAGTTTATTTTGTTACTTTTTAATTATGATCAGAATAGATTAAGACTCTTTAAACCTAACCGCAATTTTAAATTGCTTCTTTTTCTCTAAGTATCATGATTATAGTCGGATTCATTTTAACTCGCGTATGACTTATCGAAAAAATTGTATAAATCAAAACGAGATTACATGTCAAAAATCAAACGAGATGACAGTTAAAATAGTTAAAATCGACGTACGTTTAATTCATTTTCATTACAAAGTTACGGCGACATATTCTTTTTTTCTATCTCTTTTCTAATAGTTACTTTTTTCTAAATATGATAAAGATAACCAAATGTTATACGTTAAATTTCACTGCATTTGGAGATTAGTCATACAAAAATCGACTATATTTAACCTTACGAGACTGGAAACACTTGGTAAGCTATTGTTTTTCAAATTTTTAATAATTTAAAATGTAATATTAATTTATTGTGATTTATTACTTTGGTTTTTGTCCATATATTATAATATATAAGTTGGATTATTTGTATAAATTTGATATAATGCTTTATACATTGTAACATGGATTTAATGCATTTTTTGTTCTTCATAAAGGTCTTACTATACAAATAACTTTTTAAAATGCACTGTATAGGTCTTTTTAAATTTGTTTGGTATAAAATATTTTTTTATTTCTCACTATAGTGGTATTTTATTTAAAATTTTAAAAAGCTCTCAATTTTTATGTGCTAACAACTTTTTATCAGCATTTGCGAGTCTGCAAGTTTACAATCTGAAATTACTTGGGCTATAAGCTGAATGACCTTTATTTGAATATTTTCCACTTTTTTGATGTTTTACGTTACGAATTGAACAAGTAGTTGAAAAGTTCAGCGGACAAAACACGTACGCAGGCATAATATTCAACTTGATTGATGACGATCGTTTTAAAATGGCAAGCGAATCTTTTCAGAAATATTTTACTGTTAGCATTACACGTTATAATTTTGTTCTTAATTTGTAAGTAGTTCTTTTTTATTAATTTATTCTTACGAATAATTTTATATAAATGAAATAGAATAATAATGAAATACAGGCTGCGGTCGCAGGGCACCAGCGCGGCGCGGACACCGTGCTGAAATTGTGGGTTCGATCTCTGGACTAAGTATACTAAATTTTTCAGAAGTGAACTTCAGAAAACATCTTTGAAGTATTAAATGCCTATAACCTTTTCTATAATGCTAAATTGTAGGATTCCTGTCTACGAGGAACAAGAGAATATCTAATAGAACGAGACAATGACGCAAGCCGTTCAAAATCTTGAATATTATGAATTATTATTTTAAAATTATGCATAGCAGTAAGTATACAATATATAATTTTGATCACTCATTTTACTTGATTATGTTTATAGATGAAATTATATATTGTCGTGTTTTTTTTTTTTTTTACTTCAACCAGATAAATTCCCTGGTGGTATTTGGAGTTTTGGTCACCAATCTAAACGTTTTTTTTTAATTTTGAAAATAAAACTGAATGGTTAATCACCGTACCTTTATTTTCTATAAACATAAAATATAAACATAAACAGAAACAGAAACTTAAACTAATAAAATTAAACTTGAAATATACCGTTAACGGAATACCTTTTTTTTTTGTCGCACTATTTTCTTTCCTTTCTCTTTTATTGCCGTCGCCTTTTTGCTCCGCCACAGTTATTTCTTCTTCTCTAATCTTTCCAAACTTTACCTCTCCAACAATTTTATTTTTTACAAATTTATAGCTTCGAGAGCCCAATCCTTCTCGAAATTAATCGTTCTTTTCTTTATCTTTGTTTTTGATTTAATTAAATTTTGAGAGATCAATTTCTCTTCAAAATTTACCTGGAACCTGGTTTATTATTCTCCCCTCACTACTCTCCTTCTTTTTCACCCTCTCCCTTTTTTTTACCCCTTTTTTAAATACATCTCAACGCACCCGATATTTTCAGAATGTGACAATTTGTTGGAATATTGTGAAAATCTATTGAAATGAATGGATTTAAATATTGACAATTGATACATTTTTGATAATTTGAAATTGAATTAATAATATTAAATTACATTTAAACATGCCTGTTCTTTACAATTAATATTAACTATCATCAGTGTCTAATGAAGTTAAAAAGTTCCGTCCCTCTTTTTTTCTTTTTAGCTACTGTAAAATATTACTTTTCTTCATACCTCATTTCTTCTTTCCATTCATACAAATCTTGGAGGTGGAACTGACCTCGAATGCGTTCTGTTATTTCGTTGTATAATTCGTATGTATTCTCTGATATCCTCCTGTTTATTATGTACGGACCTTCGTAGGGTAAATGTAACTTGGCACATTGGTTTGCAGACCGTAAACCTATTCTCAAGCTTTTGATTACCACTATATCTCCTATAGAAAATGTAGTTTTCTTTTTGATCTTTCCATTCACCTTTTGTAAATATCTTAATCTACGATTCAGCTTTTCTCGCACTCTTATTAAAGTTTGTTTATAATTCAAATTTTCATAATTTATCATCCACGATCTTCTGGGTAATATTTTCTTCTTTTTGATCTTAAATTTTTTCAATAGGTCAATTCTTATTATATTATAATCTATTTTCATGTCTTGTATCATCATAATTCCACAATTTTTTGTAGTTCTCCCAATAGTTATGTTTGTATTTAAGTTTTTATTAATCCTTGTAAATGATTTGTTGTTTGGAGATATTAATTTTACTGGATGGGTTTCTATAACTTGTTTCTTAAAATATTCAAAATTTAGGTTATTAGTCTTTTCATTCAATAGCGAAATTTCCGCACCCGTGTCTACTATTGTCGTCAGCTGAATATTGTTAATTTTTATAAAAATGTATGGTAGTTCATCAATGGTTTTGTCTATTATAGTATCATCTTTCTTTACCGTTGTTTCCTTGATTATTTTTATCTTTTCATTCATTCTGTTAATATTCTTTTCCGCAGTTCGTTGTGGTGATTTCAATTCGTTGATGTCTTGGTTTGATTTTTCTTCTGCGTGCCTAAATATGTCTTTTATTTCCTGTAAATTTTCGTCCATTTTTTGCGAAATTTTGTCCATTTTCTTCGAATTTTCGTCCATTTTCTGCGAATTTTCGTCCATTTTCTGCATGATTTGTTCCATCATTTGTTGCATTGTTTTTTGTTCTATTCCTACTTTGTCTTCCATCGTACCCTGTTTTTCCGTAATCTTTTCTTCGATTGTTAATACCGCTACGTTTTCTTCTATATCTCGCAATACTTCGCTCGTGCTTTGGTCTTCTATTATTTCTGTGCTTTCTTGAATCTTGTCGTTCTGTTCATCTTCTGCTCTTGCTATGCTTCTTGTAACTCTTATGTCATTCATTTTGATGGTTTTAAATACAAATTAATTTCAAAGATTAAAAATAATGTAAAATATTAAATTTTCCTGCAATTGTAAATTAATAACACACTTATAATGTAATCTAATTGTTTATAATGTTGACGTATTTAGCAATCTGTCAAACTTTTTAAATGTCAATATCATATGTCAATATTTTATTAAATTAATATTCTATTTAATTTTTGGGTCGTTCTGGTGAATGATTTTTGATTAATTTCAGTGATGTCGTGGTTTCGAGTTCCACGTATTGGGCGCCAATTTAAATTTATTGGTTGTCGTGTTTTTTTTTTTTTTTACTTCAACCAGATAAATTCCCTGGTGGTATTTGGAGTTTTGGTCACCAATCTAAACGTTTTTTTTTAATTTTGAAAATAAAACTGAATGGTTAATCACCGTACCTTTATTTTCTATAAACATAAAATATAAACATAAACAGAAACAGAAACTTAAACTAATAAAATTAAACTTGAAATATACCGTTAACGGAATACCTTTTTTTTTTGTCGCACTATTTTCTTTCCTTTCTCTTTTATTGCCGTCGCCTTTTTGCTCCGCCACAGTTATTTCTTCTTCTCTAATCTTTCCAAACTTTACCTCTCCAACAATTTTATTTTTTACAAATTTATAGCTTCGAGAGCCCAATCCTTCTCGAAATTAATCGTTCTTTTCTTTATCTTTGTTTTTGATTTAATTAAATTTTGAGAGATCAATTTCTCTTCAAAATTTACCTGGAACCTGGTTTATTATTCTCCCCTCACTACTCTCCTTCTTTTTCACCCTCTCCCTTTTTTTTACCCCTTTTTTAAATACATCTCAACATATTGATGTTTTGCTAGTTGCTACTACATAATACCTACATTCTGTATCTATTAATTTTTTATGTTAATTTTCTACTGGCGTATTTTATAGACACTCCATTGTTACCTGTAAGTTATATGTAAGGACAGTTTTCCTAACTACGTCAATTTATTTTTCGAATAACTTGAAAATCAGCTGCACACTCAACATTGTATGTGATAGAGTAGTTTCTATTTCCTAATACCCATTAAATTTTAAGTTTATAAAAATAAATTTATTTTTATAAATAGGTAGGAATATTTCTTAACTACTAACTAGCATATTACGGAATAAATAGATTATTCTTTTTTAATTTTATTTGTCGTCGTAGGTACCTTTCTACTTCTCTTCAATCGCCGACTATGGATATGAATAAATAATAATTACATCTAATATGCAATGTTTACCTTGGAATTAAAGTAACAATCAAATTAAATGATTTTACAATATTTATAACAGAATTAAATAAAACATTATTAGGTATTTCATTTCATAGAACCTAATCTTCTGTTATAGTTTAAAATAAGTATTTGTTTAACTATAATTTAAAGTTGGGAAAATACTGTTGTAAAAATTATATTTGAAAATGTTCATCCTGTTCATATTTTTTGATACTACTAGTTTGGATTTGAGCCACGCTAAGTATTTAACTTAGTACGTTGAACTTATAACAGATGGAGCCACAAAATTTAAAAAGCATTGACAAATTCTAAAAACATGGCGATGTAAGTGTTGCTATTGAACATTATAGTTTTCGTTTTATGTAATGTTTTGTGATTTACATAAATGGATTAAATATCGATATTATGTTAAAAGAAGTTTTTAAAGTGTTTGTGCATTTTATTCCATAACTATAAGACTATCGGTTTGGATTTATTAATAAAAAGAGGTAATTGTCACATACTTGTTGGTTATGTGCAGTTTTGTTATTGCATTATTACATGATTTGAGTTTTTATTCAAAATTTTTACATCGAGTAACTTACGAAACTCGGTCTATTCTTAATTTGTGTAGAAATTTTGAAATACAGAATTTTGGTTGTGTTATTTAAAATTTACTACTTCAATTGTTTTGTATACATAAACATTATCATTTATTTAAAAATAAATAAATGATACTGCAATTATCTATTTCTCGTCGATGTGATAAATAATAACAAAAGCTGCATTTTTAACACTTACTGATAGGCTAATGCCCTCATAAATTTTTATTATCTCAATAATTTGTGATTGCACACCTACTTTTATTAGTAGAGTATTTATTTGATTAATTTAATGAAAAAAGAGAATTTTTAGCAATTATTTTGTGGTTTTTCTAATAATAAATTCGATTTTAAGATGATTTCTTGCGATTGACAGCTCCTTTTATAACCCTCTTTCATTTTACTTTGATTTTTGGGGAGGATTTGATGTCCGTTCATTCAATCCTATTACATCCTCTTATGGTTGTTAAAAACTGATGTAGGCATTTTATAAAATAAATCGAATAACATATCGTGATAGCTTTTATAATTATTATTAGATATTATGTCTATTACAAATTGGTTTTTAAATAGGTAATTCAGGTCAATTTCCTTAATAGACTGCACTTATATTTCTTATAAAATATTCGACAGTTTTATGCTTTTAAGTGTATTTCACCTAGTTCACAGCAATGAACTTTTTTTTTTAAATATAATCAATATTAAAAACGGTAATTTATGGCAACTGCACGATTGTTTTGGATATTCAATATTAGGAATAATTTGTCTATTTCGCATCGTTACAGTGGTACATCAAATTTTTAAAAAATTTTAAATCGAAATGTATCGTTGCTACTACTTTATTGACGAATTCTGCTTTTGCAATACTGCATTTGGCCCTTTCCGCTTTAAACGTTATAAATTCTGTGGGAGAACATCACCTATATTAAAGTTAGGTTTGTAAACTTCATTATATTATGCTTATATAATATAGGTATAAAATACGGAACTAACTGCAGAAACAATACAAAAAATTGAAGTTGAGCTGGTATACTTGACCTAAAACTTATAAGTTGAAACGAAACATTGAATAATTATTCTAAATTGAAAAGTAATTATATCGTATTGTTATTATTATGTCATACTGTGAATGTTATTAAAATTTTCTTTACCATGCTATGCGGCAAAATTCTATATGGTATAAAAAAAATTTACTTTTAAAAGTATTGGAAAATATGAAAAGCGTTGCAAAAGTATCTCACTTGTCGAATGGAAAATTGTTTGATCTGTGTAGGTGGGTACTTTAAACATACAGCTTGTTTTATTAAAAAATGTTACCTATCTAATACGTTTTTTTCGTTTTTGATGTAATGTAGAAAAGGTGGTATTATGGAAAACATGTTTTTTATGTTTTTTTAAAGAATTTACACGTAGATTTTATTATAAAATGAGCTTTAAAATACGGTATTGGGAACACATTTCACGCTTAGAATTTTGAGAGACTTATTTTATAACAGTTAATTTGTTAAGTATAGGAATTGTTTTTGAAACACAAGAATTCTTTATGCACCTTATATTCGTCGTATTTCTTACGATTTTTCCAGTGTTTTGGGTTAAAGTTTGCGGTAAACTTTTTTCTTTTACTTCATTCTTGTTTTCTATCGAATGTTTTAGATTTAATTGAATCTAAAGTTACTGGACTTTAGGGATAAAAAATGTCTAGATTGATTTAGACTAAATTATAATGCCAAAACCAGGTTAATATAGTATTACAAGTTTATAAGAAACTGAATTGATTTTTATAGAATAACTGATTTCTCTGTCTCTGATTTCAGTTCTCTCATCGCATGTTGTTTACTTTTTACTCTTTGCAATTATTATATAGATTGAAATACCCATTGTAGTATTTTACCATGGCAAAAATTATTCTAATCTGTAATGATTATGGGAAAAGTGGGTGAGATGGTTGGGAGATTTTTTAGAGAAAATAGATGCAAGCACATATTTTTTCCGCGTAATTTACCTTTTGGAAAAGTATCTTCTTTCGCCGCACAAAATGTGTACATAGATCGTGGCGAACTCATAATTTAATAAAAACCTCAAATTTACTAGTCCAGACTATAGTTTTAAGTAACTGCACTCGCAAAACCTAGTTTTATAAGGTAGAAATCTACATTTTACTATAGTTTTCACGATCACCTACAATGGAGATCGTAAAAACCGGAGTTTATTTTCTAAAAGCTAGTTTATGCAACGATTATTCGTTAAAAGTTTTCAGTAGTACTTGCCAAGTGTCGTTTAGTGCAAACTAGTTATTACTAAATTTATGTACATATCTAAGTAAAAAACGAGTGTTTACTAGTCTGACTAGGCTTGTCATTGTTTTGGACAGGATCTAAACTTTCTTTCTTTCAGGATCTATTCTTTCGCTTTCATGAATTTTCTTTTAATTTGTATTGAAATCTCTGTACTGTGGTTCTGATTTCTGACTAGATAATTTTCAAAACCAGCCATTTCAAATTTGTTTTTAGTTTTTAAAACTTAAGAGACTATAAATCAACTGGGGGAAATTATGTTAACAGATGGCCTCGAAAATAGAAAAATAACTAAATACAAATTACTTTTGTAGATAAAAATATTTTGGCCAAGATAGAATTCATATAAATGTATAGAAGTATAGTAGAATGTATTTAAATGTATAGAAGATGTATAAATAAGCGATAATTAACTACAAAATTTTGTTTAAGCTTAAATTGATGAGTAGTATTTTCGAAAACGTAAGTTTGTACATAGATGCCTAGTAAATATGGGACATTTATGACAAAAATAATAAAGACATTTTATCGAAACTATGCTCTACTTTGGTAAAAAAATTCAAGATTGAATTTCAGAATTATAGAATTTAGTTTAATTTTATTTGAAACTTTTCATAAGTTTCATTTTGAATGAAATTAAACCAAAATATTGGTCGATTTCTTTTGAAAAATCCAAGAGCGATTAATAATGTTTGACACGAAGAACTTGTTTGTTATCGTCTTATCGAGATTTTTACATTTTTTTCTTCAAATTTTTAGATTTAGGTTTTCACTATAGGTTCTAGCGTTTCTAGTCATTTTTGTTCGAGAATAAAATTAATGATCTAAAGGATCCTTTTTGTAATTCGATTAATGTAAACCAAAAAGTAAACCAAAATTATAAACAAATTATTTGACATCAATTTAGGTGATACATTTTGTAAAATATTTATGTCTAATTTGTTATAATTATAAATAATATCAAGTAGGTAAGAATTAATCACTGTTTAGACTACTTCGGTAGTCAAAACTTAAAAGCTTGAATATTTTTTGTAGATAAGAAAAAATCTCCAGCTATTGCGGTTATAAGAAGATCGATAGTAGTTGAATTTTATTAACAAATGAAATTACGGTAATTCTACAGTTCTTATTCATATTATTCTATCAGCAAATTTTTTGATTTTGAAAAAGTAACTTCTCTTGATACAAGTTAAATAGTCAAATTTTATGCTATTAAAACCAGAACGGATTTGTAACATTTTTTACTTGGTAATTTTTTTCTACAGTAGACCACTATTTATAGATATTCGGTTCTTCTATTTTTATAAATATATGTATATGGTATATTATTATCATATTTTTTCACTAAAATAGATTAGTTTACTTAATTATTAAATGATTTATTAAATAGCTACAGCAATGGCCCAAAATCTATTGTGATTTTTCCAGAAATGTCCAGATTTCTGGAGAGATGTTTAGGAAAACTAGATGTGGTATACACATTTTTGTCTCGCAGTTTACCCCTCTGCTTTATTATTAATAAATTTACGATAGATAAAGTGAATTACTTTTCAACCATAAGATCAATGTGCTTAACTGAATGCGATATTACTTTTTCTATTTTCTGATTCAACTTTGTTGTTATTACCTACTTAGCTACCTTTTTGTAAGATTTTTATCAGTTCTTAAATAATTCATAGAAACTAATTATTTTATTTGAGTTACATACAAACTAATCCAAAGGAACCCTTATTATAAACTACAGCTTCCAGTAACGGTTCTGCCTCCAACTTTCTAGTTACTGTTGTAAAGAGGTAACTTCGGGATTTTGTGAATCATATATGAATTCTCTTCAGAAAGAAAATTTATAGTTTTTTGCTCGTCTAAAGCTGTAGATGTGAACAGAAGTTTTTGCACGATCAAATTATATAATAACAATATAAACAATATCAAATAAGTTTAAAATTGAACAAGTTAAATAAACGTTAAAATATAATTTTTTTATTTTATGAGCTTTCAGCGAGTTGTATGGCATTCATCAGAATAATAATAATAAGAAATATACATGGAAACCGAAAATTACGTATTGTCATCTGAACGATCTATGATCTAAAAATTCTTGAAAACAAGAACTTCTACACGAAATGATATGCATCAAGAAGGAAAAGAACTCCATGAATAGAAAAACCGATATAGATGGCTTGAGCAATATCTACAGCCATCTACTTATCTAATTACCTTCACGTATTGGGGTTAAGTTTTTCCTACTTTGACGGAAACTCATTTTAGGTTGTTTTTTAACCCACGATCATATACTTTTTGTTTTCAAGAATTTTTAGATCATAGATCGTTCAGATGACAATACGTTATTTCGCGGTTTCAATGTATATTTATTATTATTATTATTATTCCAATGAAGGCGATACAACTCGCTGAAAGCTTATAAAATAAAAAATTTATATTTTAACAATAATTAACGGTAAATGAAATAAAATTTCAAATACCCCTGTTGTTGACCGTAAAAACTAAGAATAAGAAATTAATAGTTGAGATAGAGGTCGTTATAATCTACAAAGTAGATGAATTTCAAAATACAAATTTGTAGCAGGACATCGATAGTCAGAGCCGTATTAGGAATCAATAACGAATGAAAAAAAAAACAGCAAGAAAAAAATTATTAAATTCAAAACGCCTAAACGAACGACATGTTTCGGATTTAGTAATAAATTGACAATGGAAATCTCAATGCACTGACGTGGTCAGGGTCGGTTAACCGAGTTGGTATTTGTCAGCGATTTCGTTTATCTATAAATTTTACTAATAAATAACTTTATATCCGCTACTATTTATTCTATTTCTAAAGACTTCATAATAAAATAATATAGTAATTTTTAAAATACCTAGAATGTGCATAGTTATTATAATAATCATAATATTGTTAGAAATTTGGACTGCAATACTCATTATCGTTTTCTCTCTAAAGACAAAGATAACCACCTAGGTGTAACTTCGTATAGTAAACCTTCTCAAACTGAAATGTATTGCATTTCACGTACAAAGGAGGCTGTATTAAATAATATGTTCCCATTGTGTGGAATTATAGCATTCGAACACACTTCACATATATGGGCGGAGATATGGAATATGGGTTATGGGAAGGTCTTCAATATATCAAGTAAATTTAAAAGTAAACAAGTTAATTAAATTATTATTATTCTGACGAAGATGACACAACTCATCGAAAGCTTATAAAATATAAATAAATAAAATTATATTTAACGTTTAATTAACTTGTTTACTTTTAAATTTACTTGATATAATTATCACAAGTTAAAAATTAATATATTTAGGTCTTCAATATATGGGAGATCAGGAAAGGCACACGAAAGAAAGAGTAATATTCAAAGAGATTACTTGTATATGTAGCTAAATTATAAATTCTGTAAGACAATAAAAGTATATTGCTTGTTGAATGATAACATCGTCTTCATCATAACTAAAAATTCAACGAAAAAATCGTTGCATTTTTAAGCAATTCGTCTTGAATTTAACTAGATATGAAAATATTAAAGTTAATTAAAATAACTAAATAAGTTATTAAAGTAACTCCTATCTTTAAATTAATTTGACGAAATTGATATTAAATACTATTTTACAATTCTTTCATGTTTGGTATAAACAACTTAAGTCAAAAATTTCCTTTTTTGGGTTATTTCAGTATATCGTACGATTCTATTTTTACCCATTCTAATGGTATAAAGAACTTATGCCCGTTTTCACCAACATTTATTTAAGAATTCCTTAGTAAAGAATTCTTAACGCTAGGTATTCCATAAAGTGAAATTTGCATTTCACCAACATAAGAGTTTCTTAACCAGCAGTTCCCTTGCTAGGTATTCTTTAAGGAGGACAAATGAACTAATGAGGGTCATAAATGTCATATTTGAATTTGTAGGTTATATTTAATGGCGGCATTACGGTTGTGTATGATTATTATGTAGTTAATTTTGTTAATTATGAAGCAGGTACTGTAAAGGATTATATAAACCGTTAATATGTGGTGTACATACATAAGATAACAATGTGAATCCTCAAGTGATGGCAACTGCACTCTTCAAAAATATAACAAGTAACGACCATGTTAAATAAATAAACCATAAATTGTTATAATAAAATGGAATTTGCGGCAAATTCCACTTCATTGAAACTATCAAAATAATTTGCCCGCTTTTTAATGGTTCTGAAGTGTACAACTTCATCATCTGATGAATCATCATATCTTTCTATTCTATCAAAAAGTCGAATAGCATCCATGGCTAGAGAAGAGTGTAGAATAATGCACGACTATTCAAAATCAACAAGCACAAACACTAATTTATAACCTATAAATAGTATAATACAACCGCTAAGGAATACCTAACAGTTTAGGGGTCGGTAAATCGGATCCCTAAGGTTAGGGATTTCTTAATACCACTAAGGAATTCTTAGCGCTTGGTGAAAACCAAATTTGACATAAGAGTTTCTTATCTCAAGTTAAGAAACTCTTAACGTTAGGAATTTGTTGGTGAAAACGGGCATTAAAGTCATATCGCAAAAATAAAAGTGTGAGAGAGAGAAAATATAATAAAAGTTATTCGAAATTTATGTTTTTTAAACAGTAAAAACAATTTAATTTGCTTCTACTGTAAACTTATGTTTTTTGACTTAAGTTCTTTTCACTAAACATCAAAGAATTATTTAATTTGCAAATCTTTAATCTCCCTTTTCTATGATTATGTTTGCCAAACATGGTGGACTTTATAACTAATATTCTGTTAAATTTTAATTTTTTGGACCAATTAATTTATTCTAGAAATGTCAGTGTATTTTTGAATATCTTTTGCTTGCACCATTTTAGAGGATAGTTTTAGGTTGAACTAAACAAACGAAACAAAATATTAAAATAATGAATTTCAACTGTAAAAAGTAAAAATTCGATTAAAAATTCTACTTATAAATTCATTTTTTAGGTTATTTTAGGTTGATTTTAGATGAAATTCACGAGTTGGTTATATAATTTCAACAGTGAAAAAGCTCGTTTTAGCCAGCCCGGGCACTTGTATCTCTTGTAAATAAATAAATGTAAAGTAAATAAAAAAAAATTAAACAATATTTTTTATGAAGTTTGAGCATCGTGAATGCCAAGTATAAAGCGAAAGCTGTAATAAACGAATTAAATATTTTTGATACAATTGATATTCCTGAATAAATAAGTGCCCATCAAGCTAATGTGCAATAACTTATATAATTATTACTTCATATCTATGTATGCGATATCGATCGATATGGTTCGATATATCGATATTATGGCGATACCGCCATCGTGCATTTAATTCTACATTAGTTTTAATTTAATATACTTTTTTATCTACTATGTGTAATATTATCTAATTGTTTGTATTGTATTTTTATGTATTTAGTTATATTGTAATCATATACACATCTATCAAATTGCAAGTGTTCAGAAGGCATGCTGAACAAATTAGCATCTGTTGCAAGTTGAATAGATCACATTCTATTTTTGTTATACTGTTGTATTTTTCTTTATTGGGCTTTGCCTGTTGGAAATAAAGTTATTATCGTTAAATAATCCAAAGACTTATATCAGTCTCGGACAAGTGTTAAAAACTTCGTTTTTTGGTTTACAAGCTTATTTATTTCTATGTAATAGTAGTTACGTCTGGGTGCTATAACCCATTTTTGAAACTGGGTGAAACTTGGTCTTTAGGATGTTGAGGATGGAGGTTAAAAGAGGACTCGGAAGAAGTCTGTATACAATCATAACAATCAATATTAATCAAAAGCAATAAAGGGATTCTGTCACGTGTTCTATCCCACGATTTTAACTTTTTCCTATTGAAAATACGTGAAAGGACACTTTTCTAAGCATACTAGAACAAAAATTTTGTTGGGTTATAAATTAGTTCTCGAAAAAATCGAATTTGAAAAATTTAAATTTACATGTATTTTAGATACACTTTAACACGGCTGCATGATTAGCCGATTTTGTGTAAGGCAAAAAAAATTAAAAATATCCCTGAAAAATGACAGAACTCGCCAAGGGTGGAACTCGAAGCCATAGAACTCGTTTGGGTGTCGACCGCGACTGAAATCAAACATTAGGAGTATATCAAAACACACGTACCGTCAATAAAATGAGACCGTCACCGACGAGACCGCACCTCAACGTGAGACCGACCGTCACACATCGGGTATATCATATTTCATTTGCCTGCTTTTCGTAATTTTAAAATGCCGTTATTTCGACAACTATTGCATAACCCAAAAAAATTTTTATGTTAATAAACTCAGAAAATTGTCCTCTTTCCAATAGTCAATGGGAAAAAGTTAAAATCGTGGGATAGAACACGTGACACTATCCCAATAAAGTTCTAAAAAGTGTTTGTTCATTTTTTGGTTATTCTAAAAAATTTGATATGAATAAAATAACAGCTTGATAAAACAATTAAACATTTCAATTTTTTAAATCAAACTTTTGTTCCAACAAAAATTTCAAATCTACAATATAAAATGAAATAACTAGATCTAATGATACTTCAAAATATGCAGATGATGCACTCCGCAATCACAATTGGTTTTTATGAATAGCGAAGAACTGAATTAAATAACGGAAAGAAAAAAAGCTTTCCTACAGTATTGCCGATAATTACAAATTATGATCTTATAGGATAGAATAACACAATCACTGCTAGGTTAAGTAATAGATAAACCGTAAATGAATTCTACTCAAGTATGTTTGTTTGCTTTTCCTATTGCTTTAAAAATAAAACCACTTTGAAAATTAATACTCTCGGTTGTATAACTATCTTGAAAATAAATACTGACGATTGTAAAGGATATTTCTTTAGAGGTATGGAAGTTTAGAAAATTGTAGTAGTGGCTGACCATGGTCAATACCATGGGTTTATTGGAAAAATAATTTTATGCTATTAGTGTTTAAATATGATTCTGGTTATATGGGCTTCGCGGTTGGCTCGAATAAAGTGCAATCTTTAAATTTAATTTTTGACCACTATTTGGAGTAGCTGTGACCGTATATCTGTAATAACGCGACGAATGATGGCTTTCAGGTTATCTATCGTTTCTGGTTTATCGGCGTAGACTAGCAACTTCGCATATCCTCACAGAACATAATCTAAAGGTGTTAGTTACATCACATGATATTGGAAACCAATTCTTCAATAAATCGATTGAGCCGCGCGCTCTGTAACATGTTGAACCGTCTTGTTGAAACCGCAGCTCTTCCGTATTAATGTCATTTAATTGGAGAACGAAAAAGTCAGTTATCATGGCTCCATAGCAATTTCCATTGACTGAACGTTCTGACTGGCATAATTTTTGAAGATATATAGGCCAATGATAAATTACATCAAACAGTGACATTTTTGCTTGTTGACATGGATATTTAAACAAAAATTAGCCTCGCTGCTGAATAAAATTTTGTGGTGAAAACGAAAATTAAGAGCAATCTTGTTTTCGGCTCATTCACTGCACGTACAACGCACACGAGGGTCATGCTGCTTCAATTCTTGCATAAACTGGATCTTATAAGCTCGTAAACCAAGATCTTTCAGCAAAATCTTCCATAAAGTGAACGGCACAGCTTAAATTGCTGTGCCCGATAGCGAATCGACTTATTCGAAATCTTCTCAGTGTTACGCTTTACATCAATAACAGCTTCTTTGGTGCGCATTGTACGTCGCGACGTCTCTGTTGATGCGTTACATCAATTAGAGTATATCGTGGTGCGAAAATCATCCACGTTTATTCGAATTACTTGCTCGGATGGAAGATTATGTCGACCGTAAAATAGACGTATCGCTCTGTAAGTTCCGCAAACTGAACTACGAGTTTCGAAATAAATTTGCATAATTTGCAAAAGTTGTGTTCTGGCATAAGTCTATTCATGGTGAAATGATAAACCAAATTGAGCATAATTCAGCTGTCAAATTGGCTGTCGCTAGAAAAAATTTCCAGTACGAAAAACAAATCTCTAAAAAACACCCTCTATATGCATTATTATTTTATTATTTTTAAAAAAATTATAAATTATAAAAAATGTTCCTGACAATATTACACTCCTATCTTGAATCATAGGATCGCAATGATAAATCGATAAACTTTATTGATTTATGAACTTAAGGTCGATCAATTTCAAATTAACCGTTCACAAAAACGCAAATCATAAAAAATATTATCTGGTAATTCCAATCTTCAGGCAATATCGTGAAAATATAAATATCTGTGGGGCCGTCCATTAATTACGTAAGGACGATTTTTGTAATTTTTGACCCCTTCCCCCCTCCTTTGTAAGGGTGCGTAAGATTGTGGCACCCCCCCATCTTACGTAAGGATTATTAAAAAAAATTGCGTTGACCGCCCCCCCCTCATATTTATAAAATATAAATAATAATATATTATATTATGTCTTAATACAAAATGTAAGTTAAATCGTATTTTTTATATATTATTATATTTAAAAATTAATAAATATAATTATTTACATATAAAGGTTTAATACAGTAATTAAAAAAAAAAAATTAAAGGTCAGTTGTAGTCCATGTGGGAGCTAGCCATTCCGATATGGATTGTACATGCGGAAAACAGAGACCATCACCAACGTCAGTGACAAGATTTTCCGTATTTTATATTGGTAAATCTACATCTACAATTAAAAAAATTTTTTTTTGAATTTTGAGTGTTTTTAAATTTTGAATATTTTTAAATTTTAAATTTAATTTAAGAAAATGGTTTAAAAACCTTACGTCAGGACTGCGTCGGACCCCTCCCTCCCCTAAATAAGGGTCCGTAAGATTTCTTATACCCCCCCCCTCTTACGTAATTAATGGACAGCCCCTGTGTATTATCATTATTTTAAGAGTTTATATTATAAGCTGTGCAGGAAGATATGTATATTTTTATAAATTTCCCAATTACTTGTATTATTGTAATATAAAAACATTATTCAATTAACACAATATAGATTGTTAAAATAATGATAATACACAAATTTTTATTTTCATCTAATTTCATGTAAATAATATAATAATTATTATAAATTCCCTAACTAGCATTAATCGAGTGGTTTTGTCTTTATTTTAAATTTTACAAGCTCTGTTTAGCTGTGTGTATGCGAGGGTCGACTGAAAAGTAATGTTCACACAAATCAAAATAATTCATTGTTGAAATACTAATTCATTCTAGTGTCAACTAGCAAATCGTTGTCTTATTCAAACATACACAACTAAACATACGCAGTTTGCTAATTAAATCAGTAAATATAACAATAACAATAATATAAGTTCGGTTTAAGCATCGAATTACAATGAAAGAAAGTTATAATATAAATAAAAGCGAATGGTAGGCGATCTTGTTGAATAAAATAAGATATACTAACATACTAGACGAAACAGGTATGCTGCCTAAGTATAATATAATATTTTATTCACGAAACGATATGTACCTATCATTCTTTTTTATTTGAACCAATTGTGTTTCAGTAATTTATAGAATGAACAATATTAAACCCACCTTAGTTTTATATTATAAACTATTATGTAGAATATTGTATAATTAATATAATATCATAAGGATTACGTGTAAAACCGAGGTAAAACGGCCAAAAAATCGTTTTGTTTGGTCAATTCAATCTTACATCTTAAGATATCTTTTACAGAAAAGATTGAATAAGTCAAAGTAATTTTATGTTAAAGGCGATTAAGAACACTTGCTTAATTTTATATAACAAAAAATGACCAAATCGACTTTTACTTAGTTAGTTCAAGTTACCTTGCATTTGGATATAATAATTTAATATAATAATTAAGTTACAAGTAAACTTAATGCTATAAATAATTAGGTATAGAAAACGTTTTTGTCGTAAGGTAAGTCCTCGTGCGGTTGGGTTTTCTTTACGCAGTAATTATCAGTATCATTTCTGAGGTGTATAATAAATAAGTATTACATTTTTTATTTTGGTATATAATTTTTTTAACTAACCTTTGTTTCCAGATTGCGATCTTAATTACCAAGTTATACAATGCGCATTTTCCATTAAATACTAATTATTGATTTATATTTTATTTATTAAACATGCTTATATTATATCGCCTGACTTTTACTAATTTTATACAATAGAGTTTTTTTTAAATTCTGGCTACTGGTATTATTACGTATACAGCATCAAAGGGTAAATTAAAATTTAATTTCTGAATAATATAATAGATGCTAAGTCTGCCTACGTTACCTCCTAACTTTTCAGTAATTAATAATTTTAGCCCCAAATGAAATGACAGTGATTTCAATTGATTTTAATATATCATTGACACTCATATGGTATATGTAGTTAAAATTTAATGGCAAAATATTCATAAAATAAATTAGTAAAATAGTTACTGTAATTTTTAACATACTCGTAATTTAATGTTTAATGTAATTGTTTTTAAATAATTTTGAACGTTGCGGTGCGTGAATATTTTTTGCCTTTAGGCAGTTTTTATAATTCTTTCATGAGTAATTTTATTTAGTACCTAAATATTTGGATTTAATTTTAATTTTGCTTTTAGTTGGTAAATGAACGTACTCTGAAAACATCGATTACAAAAGTAATTAATATTAAGTTGATTTTTGAACATATTTGGCATATTAGAATACTAAAATGGTAAGGAGAATTTAGCATTATTTTTATTATAAAGCTATAAGTGAGTAAAGAGCATCTGATACTAAGAACCTCAGAAATAGAAATGTCTTTTAAATTAATAAAATACAAAAAAAATAGATACAATAAATATAATAACTATATACCACATGTTGATTAAATTGAATTATTTGCAGTCTAAATTTAATTAGAAATTTAATATTTTTTAATAGTTGTATTAGATTACTTTAAAGCTGTTCCGAACTACATAATAATATAAATTGAATTATGAATGACATAGGGAATTATAAACAACTCTCGATGCAACAGCTTTTTTAAATTCATTGATCATATTCTGTTAATCAAGATTTTCGAGGATGGTATTCTTATTAAATAAATAAAGAAGTTGCAAAAATCTGCGAAAAATATTCAATAAACAACATATATTATTGTTTTATATATTATAATTATTATATTATTATTTTATTATTATTATTAACGAGCTATATTATTATATATATAATAAATAACAAAAATATTGTAAAGAAATAATTGTAAGTAATACAAAAATAGCATTTGTGACTAAACTACATGGGGTGTAGCACGGAAGGTGACCCCGCAGGCTGTGCATGGCTGTACTTGACGTAAATAGGTACGGCACTTGGGTTAGTGCAATAGTCTTACCCGTGGTATGGTTAACTATACAAATTTATTTAAAATAGGATTTCATCAATTATACCCATTTAACTTAAAAACAAAGATCTGCAATTTTAGATTTTTGTGTACTCTAGGGAATTTGTTACTTTTTGTAGTGCTCAGATCTGGGTTTATCTAAATTGGTAGTTTTCGAGTTCTGGGTATTTCAGGGATTTTTTTAATGTTTGGAAAGATTTAGAAATTCACTGGCTAACTAGATCTGCTATTTGCGAGTGCAATTTATGCCCAAAAATACTTCTAAAAAATAAATGCACGTCAAGGCAGGGTAATCTTATAGAAACGACCAACCGAATATACTTATTTAGTTTTTGGTAATTTTTACTTGAATTTTTGCATAATCTACTATAATTCCATTAGAAAATTTTTAAATTTTGGAGTGGAGTCACTTTGCGTGCTAATCCCTACCATACGCGATCCTTTGAAGTTACCTATAATCAATAATAATAAAGATTGTGGTTACTAATAAAAAGCAGTGTAGATAGCATATTTTAGAACCTGAACATTCCTCGCAATCTCCAAAACTATCAATCGAAAAATAGTACAGATAGAATAAGTCAAGTGTTTATGTTTCCATCTAGACTAAAGGCTGAAATTGTTACAGCTATTGCTATCTTGGACAAAAATTCTAATAATTCTCAAAATCAAGTTCTAACAATAAAAAAGGAAGAAGCAAAAAATCTTTAAAAATATATTTTTAACTAATTTGATTCAAGTGAGTACTTGTAGTTCTGGTCGCTGCAATTTTGTGGTTTTAACAGTTAAAAGTAAATTTTTATCGACATCAGATGTTTATCAACTCAGATGTGTGTAACAGATGATAAAGTAAAAGTGTAACAAATAAAGTTCCAATTCTAATCTTTTTTTTTAGATTTAGTCAGAATTTAAATTTTATGCCGTAACGCCACATGTTTGTGTTCAATTATAATTCACGATTTTTAGAGTTAACTCATCGAACTCCTAACTCTTAGAAATAGCTAAACTGATTTCACAATTTACGAAACTTTCATTTTTCAAAGGGTTAGTTAAATTTGTTACCTTACATTTTTAAGGATAATTAAAAATATAAAAAATGTTGGCACTGACACTAATAATATTCCTGCACTAAAATTTGTGTTTTAATGCTGGCGTAACTCATTTGTGATAAACGAATTGATTACGAATTCTAGTGGATACTAGTTAACTTGCAGATTTTCAATGTGACATCCTGGTTTCATGGACAATTTTTATAATTAATATTAGTTATTCGTGGATCAGTACTAAATGGCTAATACTCATACAATCTTTATCAAAGGCGGCACACAATTAATATTTTAAACCTACGTACGTGCATTCTTAATTAACCTTATTATTGATCGCACAATGCGACTGGGCGCTGTATAAACAAAAAATAACCCAGTCAGGGTACGGAAATCGTGACATATCATTATGTATGAAACTCCTAATTTGAATATTTGCGAGTAAATTATTATGTATTTTAAAATCCGCAGTACACTGTTAAAATCCTACAAAAAATAGGCTAGTGTGCAGGTAACTACTTGCAGTTTAAGTTGTTTTATACTTCTTTATAATTAGCTATTAAAAAAATTAACATTGTTAGAATTTCATCAGAGATGCAAAAAGCAAATTTTTTTAATAATAAATATCAGAAAAGTTTTTTAAACTATTAAGCAATGGTGAAAAAATTTTGCGTAGATCAAAGTGCCGCTTGTCGTGCCATCTTAATAGCGATAAAGTTTAACATTAAAGGTAAAATGGCAAATAAGCGGAAAATTATCGTAAAAAATAATTTAGAAACAAACACAAAACATTTTAAAATTAGTACTTATACCCAAACTATACTCGCCTTCAATGTAAAAGATCAATTGCCTACAGTATGTTAAAAGTTATTTTCAATTATTTTCAGGTGATGATTGTTAATAAGCATTTCATTGCTATTGAAATTTCTGGCTCTGGAAACTTTTAACAATACTTATTGAAGCATCTTAACATTTTTATCTTACGTAAATTATGTATAAATTACTGTAAAAACTGAAATAGGCAATCGACATTTAAGTTTTACCTACATAAGAATATAAAGTAAAGTAAAATATCTATATTTTGGTCCGCCATCTATATTTTGTGGTTTTCTAAGTTTCAAACTACAATTCCACGAGCAAACAACAAAGTAATTAGTGATGCACTTAATTAACGAGATTAACGTTATTAAGATTAACGTTATTAAGATTAACGGATTAACGAGATTTTAAAAAATTAAGCAAAAACATTATGTCCAGCATACTAATCTAAAGCTGCGTACACATCTGAGCATTCTTACCGGTGAAAATGCTTAGACGTACACAAAGCTTAATATTACATCTTTTTCATATGAATTTGGTATATGACAATTAAAAAAAAAGATTAATGACGAATTTATTGTTATTTTTTTCTCTTTCTATGTATGCATTTCTTTAAGTTTTATTTTATACTACAGCATTTTTTTAAACATTTGTCTTTCGCGTATGCATCGACAGCGCATGAAAATCTAGATACTAAAATCGCCATCTTTTTATTTATTTATGCACATTTCTGCAATAACGAGCTAAATTCCATGCATGCTAACTTCACTTATTCCTTTTTCATCGGCATTACTATCTGAACGATGTATACGTTAGGTGGGTAAGGGTTTTCATTTGACAGGAGCGTATTTTATTGAAAATTCTTGGTTTCTAATTGAAAACGACAATAGATAAAGAATCGATTTAGTTTCCTTACTTCCACGATAGCATATATCCAAGTCGCGGTGAATTTATTGACATTCAGTAGCAATAACTTTTATAAAAGCTTTTCGTAATTACTTCGCCGATTTGGACTCGTTAATAAACGTTTAAGTATTTAATGAACGTAATTTGAACAGGTTAGTTAAACATACCTTATATTTTTTTAATTTTTAATTAATTCTGACACCTTCAATTAATATGCATTATCTATTATCTAGGATTCATTATTTTAAGTTATTTTTATTTAATAAATTTCTATTTCAAATATACTTGATCTGATTTTCTTTTTAAAACACAATTGAAATAAATCAATAAAGCACCATTATAATAAAGGAGCCCTTAAATACTCCCGGGGATTTTGTGCTACGGTCCTGAATGTAGGGTATGTATTGTCATGTTCCGAACCAAAGTTTTACCTACCCTGTTAATTTGTTATTAATTTTGATTTTTAATTTTGTGAAATATTTGAATTTGAATTTTGGGAGGTAAAACTTTGAAAATTAAAGTTGGTAGAAGTGAAGTTTTTATCGAGGCCTTTTGCAAAAAAATGGTCGACGTGATGGACGTGTGATTTATTAGTCCGAAAAATTAATTAAATAAGTTTATAATTTGAAAATATAAGAAGTTTTTTTTATGAAAGTGGTTTATTTGATATTTATAATTGGATATATCAATTTTGGAAGATTTTTGAGTAGTTTTGAAAATAAAAATTAAACAGATGTAAATTAAAGATAAAAGGATAAAAAGGTGGAATTGGATGGGATCAACAATTACAATTGAAATAATTAAGAAAGTTTTCTATTTTGTATTAAAAATGTATTCAAGGTATTAAAAATTGGATTTGATAAGAAGACAGCTGCGATACGGGTATCGGTAAAGTTTATCTTCACCATTTTGAATTATTGTGTAGATATTGAAATATAAAATTTGAAGAATTACGTTTAGTATTTAGTATGAAATTAAAAAATTAAAATGCTGGGGGCATAGCAGTATTATGTATAGAAGGTTACTCGTATCGGTTATCATCCTAACCTCGTCTGACCGTGTGTAGGTGGTTTAGCAATGGCTTTTATTTTATCACCTGTAAAGTAAAGTGAACCGCATAATATCACCACACATCTGCTTATGTATGCCATGATAATATTATTATGTAAGCCATCATCAAATTATAATCATACACTACCATGATCACATTATGTATGCCATCACCACTTAATTCATCATGACTTAAAAAATTGACTGTTTTAATATTTAAAATATAAGAGGATGGAAGCATTTACAAAAATGTATATTATGTTAGTTTAAAATTTAAAAATTAACAATTAAGCAAAAAATAAAGTTAAATAATTTTATAAGCTTTTAGCTATAGGTTTATTGCCTTCTTTAGATAAGTTTACAATTCAACTTTAATTTAATATTAATTTTCACGCTGTAATTTATATTGACTCAAATAATTGAGCATACATCTCACAATCGAATAATAATTGATTTATATTTTAACGAAATAAATCTTTTTTTAATTTATTTTTTTCACAATTACTATCTGCGGTCATTGATGCAGTATATAAACGAAAAAATGCCTAACTTTATTTTAGATTACTAATTATAGCATGAAGAAAGAGGAAACACCGAAAATAACTGTCAAACAAATAAGCATTAGTATAAGATAATTTATTTTGATGCTGGTGTTAAATGCAAAAATGATTTTATTTAATAAGCCAATTACTTGATTCTATATTAGTCAATAGTTATTATATATCATCGACGTTTTCCATTTTTAGTGAAAATTATCTTAATTTTTAAACAAATGAATAGTATGAAAATAACAGAAACAGACATGTACTATTATCATTTATTTAGGAAAATTTTTGAACAAGTGGAACACAGTAGTTGGTAGGTTACATACCACTACATGAAAAGTTACAAAACACTTAGAACCAGACATAAAAAAGTAAGAAACTACAAACTGTATGTGTTGTAGATTTTATTATGAGACAAGTTTGCACAAATTGCAAATTTATGAGACAGGTTCAATGGGGTATAAAAGCTCTATAAAAAATCTTTAATTTTAAAATCAACAGTTAAAGCACATAGAATTTGCAAAAAAAAATTTAAATAAATGCGTTGAGATATAGAACATGTTATTTTTTGTGACCAGATCTAATACAATTTATTTTGTTGTAATGAAAAAAAAAATACAATGGAGAACACCGAATATCAATAAGCTAAATAGAAAACATTTGTGTGGAAAATAAAACACTGTTGTGGTTTGGCTTTGTTATGAAGATCTCATATATGAGGCTCTATGTCTAATGGAGTTTGAAACTTTTAATTTATAGACTGCACAATAGATAAATTTATGCGTTTTTTAATTTACCCAAAAATTTGGGTAAAAAACTGCTTTCTCTATTTATTATTTTCATTGAGGCAATGATTTGATAGATTCCTCGTATTTGGTTCAATAATGGGTTTTGTACCCCGTACCAATGCTATTAAAAATATCTCCATGATCATACGAGCTATCCCATTGTACATTTGTGCTATCAACTTTCCCAAAAACCAGAACTTTAATAATATGACCGAATTACAACAAATTTAAAGAAGAATTGCTCAAATTACTTCTAATATAAGAAGAAAGAAAGTTTATTCTATAAATTTGTGAAATAGGGGCGTTTATATCGTATTATATAGTTTTTATTTTAAATTTTTATCAAAATTTTATAACGTAATTTAAAAAAAAGAAGATTTTTTGTCATTTTTCATTTTTATTTTTCTTGTTTATTCAAATATTTTAAGTCCAAACCTGTTAAATGTACATTATTGTCGTTTTATTGTTTTTTAAATATTATTTTTCTATGTAAGTATGTATTCTTTACTTAACAGTTTATTCTATGCTGATGGTGGTTATAAGAATAGAATTTAATTATTAGAATTTTTGATAGAATCAAAAATACACAAAAATTTAATTCAAGCAAAGTTTTGATAATTATAATTTAAAAGCTTGACTACTACCAGGTAGGTATAAAGGCATCCTCTAAGCGATGTGGTACCAGACAATAGAGCAAATGGCAAGTTTTTTTAAGAACGGGAGATTCAGTGAATAAAATTAATAAAAATAAAATAAAAAAAATAAAGATATATTTTTGGAAAAATCGATAAAAACACAATTGTGGTACTTACTTTCGGTGTGTATATATTAAAGAATTCAGAATTTAATTGTTTTATATTCAAATTGTTTAATATCTTGCATTCAATCTCTTCCATTGCATGAATAAACTTCGACTTCTGTATCTGTAAACTTTGTTCGGTACGTAAATATTTAGATATTATCTCCATCGACACCAATATTACATACTTTATTTAATCTAAAATAACAAAATGTAATAAATAATTTATCGCCAATCAATTAGAAATCGAACCATTACTAAATTTTAATAATTTGAGAAATATTTTATTTACTTTTACTTTACAACCAATCGGAAAGTTTTTTACCTTACGATGTCGGTGGGAAGTGATCACTTTCCGAAATTAGACATATTTTATGATATATAAAATGATTAAGTGCTGGAAATTATTTTTAAACAATATTTGTCATTAAACAATCTTTAAATAAAAAATAAATTGGATACCAAGTTAATTTATATGTGATTTATTTCAATTTAAAGTTCTAAAACTCATTAAAAAAATCACCCTATATAATGACTGTGATGTTTTTTTTATGATATCTTTTCAAATTATTATAATAATAAAGGGTTTATAATGTCAGAAATCACTTTAATAAAACTTTATAACCAATTTTTAATGTAAAACTGGCAGGATTATATTTACAATAATATTACTTTTTCATAATTTTATAGTGGCAAACTTTATAATATCGTAAAGGATTCAAAGAATGTACTAAAACAGCAATATTTCCATTATTTCCATTATTACCTTTATTGTTATTTTTTAAGCGGTTGTACTGGAAGTACAATTCTTAATGCTGTTACTATAGACAAATAGAGATTGAACCATTTCTAAAACTACTATTGGTTGTCGCGAGGTTATTGTAACATATTTTTGTAGAAAATGTGGATTTAAAACTTGCAATAAATTAAATAATGTATAAATATGGTCTCCTAAATACGAAAACAATATTAGATTTGCCGAATTGACTCTAGTTTTAGAAATAAATAAAAATACATAAAAAAAAATTAGGAAAAACATTTTGCATATGATTATTGTCTATTGTATTTTAGGTCCGGACATTTGTAATTTGGAATTTGTAAGGTGCAGCAGTAGTCCGCCATCATATTAAGACTATCCCATCAGCCTTGATATCTTTGCTCCATTATCTTGATATTCTGGTGAAACCTTTCCCCTTATTCTTTATTGTAATCACCCAGATTTTCAAAGAATATATCTAAATGTTTTGCGGAAAATGTATTTTGATGCTCATATTAGCTCCCAATTTTTCAAAATCTTTAAGTATTTTTCCGACTATTTCGGAATATCCTGCAACTTTGTGATTCCCCAAAAAAAATTTAACAACTGCTACAAAGCTTGTCCATGCTTCCAATTCAATCTGAGTTATATGATTTGTAAAATTATTGTTTTTTAAAAGTGTACGGATTTGTGGTCCATCAAAGATGTCTGCTTTTAATTTTTTCATACTGAGGCCGGGAAATGATTAACAAAAATATTTGAAGCCAGCGCCGTAACTACCAGTGTTTTATGTGTTCGGTGGAACACGGGCCACCGCCGAAAGAAGGCCCCCAAGAACCAAGCAACAAATTTAACAATTGCACATAGACGTTCGCATGCGCATAGTACTAATTTTGATTTGTTATTATGGAAATAACGCTGATGTCAGCACAAACAAATTTTAAGAAATCAAAATTCCGTTTTAAACAATTTAAAGTTTATCGTGAGAACTAGAGTCAATTCTAACAAAATAACTATGAGCCGAATACTTTATTACATTAGTGAATCTAAATTCACTCTAAAAGCTTAGGCCGCAGGAAAAAATTTTTATTTTGTTTCTCAGTGTTATATTATACTATTGGATAATTTTAACATTTTTTGAGTGAGCGAATTTGAGTAGAACGTTTTCGTAAATTATTTATAAAAAATATATCAGCACAGTTAAAATTAGTTGTGATCAGATTTTTGTAGTGGCTCATTATTTATTGTGCACAAGCAGAAAATTCAAACAGTAATTCCTTCTTAATTTAGCAATATTAAATCATCGATAATTGGTTAAAGGATTTTAAACTGTTATCAAAGATTAAATTGAATAGTTCGAATTCATGAATTTAAGTTTTGAAAAAAATTCTTATTGGGGATTTTTGTGTACTTTTTTTAAATTATAATTTTGTCGTGAATTTTCAACCTTAATTTTAGTGTGAGATATTACATAAAAGTCCTTATTAATTACTTTTTTGTCAAAATTACATTTCTTTAGAATTTTATGCCCATTACTCAAATTACTAAGAAAACTACCGAGGAGATAGTGTAAATTATTGGATGAGATTGGAAAACTTGTTTCGACTCGCGGAAAATTTCGTGATTGTGCTGTGTAAGTACAATTTTATACACTTTTATTTCTAGTTGATTCGCTTTACTGTGTATCATCGCCACGAGTAATTAATTTTATTGAACAAATACGAGCTTGGACTTTTATATTTAGGGATATTTATTATATTTATTTAAAAGATTTTTCCGTAAGTTAAGTTTTAACAAATTATTATCAAACAGCAATGATTTTTTTTTTACTAAATCATAAAGAACGGTAACGCAGTTCAATTCATGTTATAATATTATGTATACCTTGATAGTACTTACTTCAAATTGGTAATAATTTCAATTTTTTAAACCAATTTAATAGTTGAACAATGCTTTTAATTTGTAGTTTTCTTTCTAATTTTTATTCATCCGGAAGATTTTATTTCAAAGTTTTGCAGAACACTACAGCGAAGTCGCTTCGTCTTTAATATAACCTATTATCTATCGCAATATACTATACAGAATATGTATAATATTTGCACTATACTTTTAAATGAATCAAAAGTATCTAGTAGATTTTTTTTTGTGGGGTATATTATAATTATAACTTGGCAGTATTTTAATATTTGTTCAGTTCTATCTTCGAAATTCTGCCTACAAATGGACATGAATGTGGTTACAGAACACGATTTTCATTTCAATGATTTTTGCGACTTTTCTTATTCAAATACATCCAGTTCAATGGTGTCATTATGCAAGTACCTACCTATCGGAGCAAAAAAAATCACATTGAAAATTTTTTTATTCATAAATGCTTTTTCAGTTATTAAAATTGTTGACGAACATGTCTTGGCATGGATCCGATTTAAAAAGACTCCCGAGGAAACTCTAAGAATCTTTATTATTAATATTAACCTTCTAGGTGCCGCTTTAAGATTGTAAACTACACAACAATTTAAATTAAAAGTGTTTGATTGACGTGTATTTGACTTTCATATTCCGTATTTTTCTTTGTAAAGTTGTAAATTTCAATTTTTTATTGGTTTCCTATTTATTTCTGGGCGAAGCGACAAAAATAATTTTATTATTTCATTTTACTATTCGAACGTCGCACAATAACTACGAAACCTTTTGGATGTTTAGAAAGTTCTTTGTTGAAAATAATTAATATTGATTTTAAATTCAATTTTTGTTCGCTGTTTGCGAATTTACATATTTTCTCAAGTACATTTTCACACATACCATATCTTTGACTATCTAGAAGTAATGATGCTAAATTTATGTAGTATGTTACAGTAAATGTTCTTTTTACAAGCGACTATGGTTAATGTAAATGCAATATTATAAAATTAGGAAGTTATATCTGCACATAATACACCAACGTTCTGGGTAAAAATGACTTGACAACAAATATTGTACATAATAATGAAAATTTATTTATATACTTTTTTCAATTATTATTTGTGCCATTTTTCTGTTCTTACATTGTCAGTTTTTGCTTATCTGTTTTGTTATTATATTCAAATACTTCATTATTTTATGTTATATGTGAATTTCTATCTCCGTGTATATCGCTTTCAGTGCTAAATAGATATAAATCTAACTCAACTGTATTTTGATGAATTTTTTTCAGCGGGAAATCATCACTGATTATATCTCTATCTGTAAATATATTTACGCATATTTTGAAATAATTTAGTAATCGTTAAATTTACTGAAAGATAATTTGTATTTGTAGCCATTCAAGTAATTATACTTACATTGGTGAATTTTCTATATTAACGTTAAGATTATTTCCTATTTTAATATCTAGATTTTATTTATTTACTCTATTTTTGTTTGCAAAATTTGGTAACACATCCATTTTCCATGAAATGGAAAACTCTTAGGAAAATGTAACAGCAAAATATTGTTCGAATGAATAATATAGTCAATCATATGAAGATATTATTTGACTTAATATTTTTGAAAATATGAGAAATTTTGACATTTTAATATCTTCTTGCATACGGCTCTGCATGAACTATAATTTTACAAATGAACCCGAGTCTATTAGTATTATTAAGATTAGTTTTTTCAGTGTAGATTTATATTAGTTTAAAGTGGGTAAAACTTTCCTTTTGCATAAATAGTAAGTTGCATAAATAGTAGTACATTAATAGATAATTTATTTCTTCGTTCAATTGTTAGTTTCCACAAATTTTGAAATATTTACATATTATAATATGTAAATATAATAATGTCATGTAAAATAAAAATTTATATTTTGGTAATCCCCGAAAAATAGTTTTTAATATAAACATTGTTGGGATTTGAAAATTGTATGTTTTTGTACTTGCATGCTTAAAAGTTTCAACTTGAAAGATTGGTGGAAACTAGCAATTATTGAAATTCTTCCTACATTCTGGAAAACGTTAGAATAATTGAAGCTTAGGTGGAAATTATTATATTAATATGTACTCAGGTATTACGCATTAAGCAATGTTTATCATATCAGTAATTAGTATATTAACTACTACATCAAAGGCATTATTAAGCTTGTTTAATATTGCTCATTAAATTTAAATATATGTATTTAATTAAATTTGTTAAACATATTATCAGAATTAATCTGTTGTGTGCTTGCAGTATTTATGGATACAATAATTTATTAATTCAAACGATTTAATCTTCATAATAAAGATAAATAGTACTTACTAGCTGTTAATGTGCTAAATTGAGCACACATGTTTCAACAATATAAGTTAGTGTATTGTTTCTCTCTTCAAAGCAATAATAAGAAACTGGTATTCATATTTTGTTAACCATAAGCAATTGATTTATTTCCTGAAATTAATAAAATAATTTAGAAATACGTAATATTCTTCCGACTTCATTTGAACAAATGTAACTAACAACAATAAAACTGGTTGCTAATTCAGTAGGTAAATTTCTCTTTTCTGTCATTTATTTCTAAAACTTTATAGAAATTTATATCATCACTAAAATCCAAAATTGTAAATATCTTTTTATGTAAACACAAAACAATCTACCTAATTATACGTACAAAACTAATTCATTCACTCGGTAACCTTTTACCAACGACTTTTTTTACCAACCGAAAAATATGTTTTAGAAAGAAACAAAGGTGACCTCACACTGTATCCATATATTGGGAGGTCAGCGCGACTCATATGTATAAGAAATAAATGTATAGATTACATTGCGTACAAAACTATGTTTCTCTGTCTCTTAATGAGTTGTACATCAGTTGAGTTTCATATCAAACGAGTTGTCTATCAATCGAATTCCCAACTAATCGAGTTCCACTGATTAACTTCTTAATAAATTAATATCACTGTAAATTGTTACCTTTATTGAGTTAAATAATATAAATACCACATAAAATGTAAACTAGATTTCCCCCGTCACTAAATCTGTGGAATTCTGGAAATATAAATTACATAAAAGTGGAACTATTCAATGGATACTGGATATTGTTATCCAAATTGCAACTTGACTGTGTTGGTTTTTCAATATTCTAAAATAAAATTTTAGATTCCCAAATAACAATAGCGAAAATCTCAATTTGTCATCAGGTTTATTTAATTGCTATTTATTTGTTATAATATTTCACAATGGGTAAATATCTCAAAAAAATTCTGTACACATGGTTGGAATTATCGTGGAATTACTGGAATTCATCAGTAATTCCAGAAATCCTTGGAAATCTTTTGAATTCCTTTAAAAATAGGTGGTAGGGCAAAAAAAAATGCTTTTCTGTTACAGTATCAAGAAAGACTTGAAAATAAGCCGATGATCACAAAAAAGATTATTAAACTTTTGGATAGGGAAATGAAACTTATCTATTTGCAGGTCATTAGAATTCTTTTAAAAATCACTTGCAAATTATTTGGGGTTTTTGGGAATTCCGAGTCTTATGTACGCAAATTTTCAGAAATATTTACTTCTTGAGGAATCTGTTTTTTCTAAACGGTTTTTTTTAAATCACATGTTTTATTTCAAAATCTAAATTATATATCATCATAGTTTAGTCATTAGGTGCTTTTGTGTGGAAATAAGTTGAAAATGCAGTTCGTTCTTGTTTAAAACTTTTTAGTTTACCACCGAAAAAAGTTCTGAATTTTTTCAAGTTGATCTTATACCGGAAGATAGGCAAATTTGTTGAAGGAGGTTACTAAATCAACAAAACCGTGGGTTATCTGTTTGCTATGCATTCTAGAGGGAAAACAGATCAAAGCATTATGAAGCTAGAGATTTTAAGATACAACTTTTTGTTCAAAGTATAGCTATCAGTTTATGTTGTAGGTGTACTTTCTTATCCATATGATACAGAAGGGTTTCACAGATTCGTGAAATTCGAGTCAATTTTCTATAAATTCAACTAAATTCTTTGTCAAAATTAATAATTTCCGACCCTTCCCATTTTTACATTTTTGTAAATAATCCAATTTTGGTGTATCTCAGAAGTAAAATGAATATATAAACTAAAATACAGAGTACAAATCTATACACAAACAAAAATTAATAAGTCGTTACCTGAATATTTTTCGAGATGTCATTTCAAGAACATTCATTTTTATTCAGAAAATAGTAAATTGTAGTTTTTTGTAAACAGTTTTTTTCTGCTTCTTATCCTATGCATAAAAGGATTTCACAGAAAATTATGCCTAGCTTCATTCATCTCTAAATCACATTTACATCAAATGAAAAGGAAAAAAAATTATTAAATTAACTAAATATTAAATTTATTTGAGTAAAATTGAAAAAGGACGGGATTTTTAGAGGGCAGTATCGGTGGAACTATCAAGTTTAAAACATTAGTTTACTTTAGTTTCACTTAGAATTTTATCTAGCTTAATTTACACCTACTTTACATAGACATAAGATGCATAGAAAACGGTCAACTTTTGAATTTTGTGGATATTCTTGGAAATTTGGTAATTTTCTTCTGGTACCAACTTGATAACCTTATGTAAAGGATTTAGCAAAATAAGTTTTCCAAGTTATTTGTTATAATCCTTATAATAAGCTTATTGGTCTTAAGCATAAGTGATAATGTTTTAATCGGTAAATTCTTTGTAATCTATTAAATTACATAGTTTAAAATAAAATATATGTCAATATCTTATAACGACTTATAAAAACTTTGTTTTTAAGTGTGTGTTTTGTTCTAGGAGGCGAATTGACAAAGATTGACTCTGAAATCTGCCAAGGACCTGTGCTGTAAGAAGTAAGTTATATTATTTACCTTAAATTTTTCAATTCTCTGAATTAACCAACAAACATCTTTTGGTATTATTTTAATCATATTCATGTGATTCATTTTTGATATAGAATAGAATTTTTATTACTAAGCTAAATGCATGGACAGTTTCACCTGCACTTCTACACCTCATTAGTGTACATTTAAATTTGTGAAAATCATTGTTTTGCCAAATTGATGTTGTGTGAATTCTATTGCGTTTTCTTATATTGTTTTTGTAATTCGCTTACAATGTATATATAGAAGTTTTCCACATTTTCAGATAATCTTCACTTTTACTATTCCTATAATAATTTATTGCAAATGTTTCGATGTTGGGCTCATCAATACAAATTGAAAAAACATTTTATGCAAGTGTAAATGATTATAAAACCTATCCAATACTAACAGTATGTATTTAAAGTATTTATGTAGTTTATTGTTAGATATTATGTTAACTAAATGTTGTTTCCGTTAAAATTGAAAATTATTATTGACCGAACAACAGATTCCATCTCATTACAGAAATCTGCGAACTTTTCGTAATATTAGGTAGAACTGAACGCACATAGATGGCAATGGTGTGTAGTTTGCGAGAACTTTGTTATGTCATTTTCCACCGAGTAGCGCTGGTGTCGGGGAAAACGTGGAAATTTGTAATCGATATCTGCTTTTGGTTACCTACGATATTCTTGACCTTTTGACCGCTATATTGTCTTGGCTGCAGCATCTGGGCTTAGCAAAGCTCATAGTGCAC
Organism: Cantharis rustica; assembly: GCA_911387805.1. NCBI lineage: Eukaryota > Metazoa > Arthropoda > Insecta > Coleoptera > Cantharidae > Cantharis > Cantharis rustica. Next base: position 95,874,565 of record OU426877.1, read on the forward strand.
TTTGTCACACAATTAGATTTTCCCCGGGCCGTTCTTTTTCTTATTGCGTTGATAATTCGCTTTGGGATTTGTATCTATGCAGCTTAATTGAATATTGAATTCGTTTTTTTTTATATTTACCTAACAATTGCTTTATGTTAGTTTTTTATGTTAATGCTATATCATATTACTATTTTAATAATGAATAAATAAATAATCCAGAGAATTACTTGTTTCTAAGTTATTTACGTACCTATTTCTCTTTTATTGCTCGTTTGTAAATTTGGAAAATTGATGAAGGGTTTAAACTTTCAAGAAATTAAAAAAATGCAGCTATCAAGAAGATACATTAATCAAGACAATTCGGTTTTAATTCTTGTTGTGATTAAATTCCTCAACAATACATTAAAAAGTTTTCTGTTCGTATCATTAATCACTTTGTAAGCCATTGCTAAGATTATTAATTTTTAGGTCGATTGAACTTTTAATTCAAAATTAGAGTTGAAGATTTAAAGCTTTAACCGAATAGGATTAAATTAACATTATACTTAATAAGATTCAAAAACCAAATTTTTTATTATAAATTTTCTTAAGTAAAAAATCTTCTAATAAATTTTATCGTACAAACCATTAATTTTGATGAGCGACTTATACTATCTACAAAGGTGACGAAATTATATTTAATGATTTTAACACTGACCAATCAAGGTATACGTGATGTAAACATGTACAATGTACATCCTCGGTGCAATCAATGATAAATTTTGCATTGATTTATGTTTTGATTTTTAAGCGCCATTTAATATTTATCGGTTGCAGACTAAATTTTTCTGTACAATTTTAAAATTGCACATAAAAATTTTATTCGTTTTATTTTTATTTGCCACGATTCGAAAATGAACGATTTGTGATCTGCACTATATCAAATGCACCTATTGAATTCTCTTATGTAAATTACTATTTCAATAAGCAAATTGAAACCTAATCGATCTAATCAAGATAATTGCTTTTCAAGTCATAATTAGTTAAATGCTATTCCTTTAAATTCTCTGCAAATACATACATCTCGACATTGATGCGTGGATACTATGCAATAATACCAACAAAAAGCAAAATACATTTTTCATCTTTTTATTTTATCTGCTTGGTGTAACTAATGTCACACTTCTTTAGATTCACAAAAATCAAGTTATAGAAGAAATGTTGATAAAGAACATTTAATAATTTTTTTTTAGTGAGTTTGCAATTAAACTTGGCCGATGCCGATTTATTAATTAAACATCTTATAACTATTTTTAACCTCAAATGCCGTTAATTAACTTTTAATAACACTGAAAGTTTTGGCAACTTTGATAATATATAGTTATATAGTAGTATAGGTACTTGAATTCAAGTTTAATATTGCAATTCAGATATATTTTTTCTATTGCAAGTATATTTTGTTAAATGATTTTGATCAGCTATTGTTATTAAATAATCTTAAATGTTACTAGTAGATAGCGCGATAATATTATAATAATGTTAATGTTAAACTGAGAATTCAATCCATCGGAGCTAGCCCAGTACGAAGCCTTATATAGTACCAAAATACAGTATTAGCTATGCAAGCAATTTTTAACAATACATAAATTGTACCTGCGTTATAGAAAAATTTACTTGCTGTATTTTGAACGGGAAGTGAGGCTTTATCTTAAAACTATTGTCATTTTATAATAAAGAAAATTTGCGGATTTGGTACAATTTTATAAAGTAAAAATATTCAGCATAACGTGTGCCAATAAAGTAACTGCACACTTTTCAAACCCTAATATTCAATACAAATACAAACAATTCTAATAATTTAAATGTTATTTCTTTTTTATAAATCTTAAACTCGAAAATTAAATTATTTGTATAGTACTAATGAACCATTATCCTCGATCATTTTAATTTTCTTGGAACGTCTTCGATCATCTTTTGGACAGTATGCATTGGGACTTTTCGTATACAAAGTCGAATTCGCATTTAACTGCAAATGTCTGAGCTTTCCAGCCTTTCTTGTATACCTCTTTGATGAGTAGAGTTCAGAAATCTTCATTGGCCGTGCCTTTGGTACGTTTAGAGGATTAATCTATTGATACATTATCCATTTTTACCAGCACAATGATTTCGTCGAAACAATCGACACTTTTTAGGGATTTCCACAAATAGCTTTTCGATATAACGAGGTAAATACACTTTCTCGTGATATTTGACACCCATTTCTAACAAATTTTGTCTAACAGTTTTTTTTAGAAATCTAAAATTTACGTGCCAATTTGCGATTTGAACTTCCAATTTTGTTTGCAGCGGCGTCTTTCAGTTGTTGGCGTTTTCTATGTGTCAATGATGGTTTTAGGTTCAATTTTTTTAATTGTGTAGATGGTTCTATGACTCACTTTCTCATTTATTTAGATAAAGGTTTAAAACAAATTTTCTTTCGTGCTGTCCAAGCATTGCATATACCCGTTTACGTAAATAATTTTTTTCAGCAAACTTAATCGGGAATGTAATGAATTAAACTAAATATAATCAAAGTACATTATAGTAAAGATGAAGAGAAAAAATTGCCGAACAATTTGCAGCTACTTTATTGGCACACGTTATTTACCAGTAATTCAAATTGCAATTTTTTTAGCTTAACCAGCTCCACCAACATATCATTCATATTGCACAAGAATTGTCTGAATTTTCGAAATTGCAACCTGACAAATGAATTAAATTGCAGCAAAATTACTTCTTGTGATATATCATTTAATATCTTGTTAAAACCTCGTTATATTACGCGATCGCGTTTTGAATAATTTTTTTTAGAGGTTTTGGTTTCGAATAGTATAATGTAATGTGGGTTGTAGTTGGTTAGTCCATATAATCCTTTTACTTTTGCCGTATATTTAGAGGACAATTCGTTTTTATTAAAGTAATTTGCGTTGAGTGAACGGTATTACGGAACATGACTGCATTTTTTGCGTATTAAAGTAGCATTATTTCTGTTAATACCGTTACATATAGGTATATATAGATATATCCACGTAATTTGTAACATTAATTTGAATATTGCAGTCTTTACTTATCCCGAAAAAAAGTTAAATACAGGGTGTGCTGGGACGTTTCATTAGTTCCGCTATGTTAATCCAATTTAAAATATATCATCTATAAATATTCAACACCGTAAATGGACGATATTGTTTATATTTTAGAAAATAATTGCATTTTATACGAAACAATTGCATATTTGTGTTTTCGTTATCAAGATATTATTTATTTATTGCCGCACTAGAGGTGCACCTAATTTTAAAGTGAAGTTTCGCAAAATCAAACCACTCTGGATTATTGATTATGTATAACCAACTTAGCAAAGTTTGCAAAGTTTATTTCAATATTTTAGTATTTATTGCTTTAAACTTTTACAATATTAAGAATCGATAATTAAAGTCGCTTATCTATTTTAATAACTTAAAGTAGATAAATCAAAGTGGGAATTTAAATTTCTGTCATTGTTATAGTAACATTTTCGTTGGAAATTGAAAGTGCCTCGGTTTTAGTTGTATGTTACGTTCAAAAAATCTACGAATGCAAACTTCATTTCTATCGGTTTTATTATTGGGTAATTTTCCAAAGAAATATTCTGAGAGGAATAAGAAGTTCAAGTTGGATAGGAACTTAGGGTCAAATCTTAAGTGGATGGGCGTGCCAAGAACGATACGGTCAGTGATTCAGAATATGCTATAACTTCTGAAGTCGACGAGGAGGAAACTAATGCATCTATTGCAATGTCAACTAGTTTCAAGCTTCAACTCTAAGCAAACACGGTACTGAGTTCAAGTATTTGTAAAACAAGACATTAGAAATTCGGAGGGCTGCGAAATGAACGAATTGGGATCAACATTAATTTAACTTTGACGAAAATTACTTTTGAAGCCAAATAATGTTGTTGGAGAAGAGGCATTGTATTTTGTTACTTGCCTTGTACAATTTATTTAGTATGCATTGTTTATTTTAATTTTTTTAATATTAAGAAAGCATTTGGATTTCATTTCGTTTTTAATAACATTTTTTCGTGCCGTATTACGGTTTTATCTACATTTAGTGTTAAAAATCATCAAAAATACCAATTTGAACTGACCGTGTGTGAAAATAATACAATAGGGACGATGAGGATAGGTAACAAACAACACCACTAAACAAGATCGAGCTCCAATGTCCAGGGGCAATCGCCACAAAATTAAATCAGGCTTATCAGTACGGCAGGAGCACACCTACCGCTAGCCGGTGCAAATCCAGAGGTCTTTGTGGTTTAGCAATAAACCGCGTGAAACTGAAACATGGTTCGCCGTTAACAAAGACACTGCGTGTTATCATACTACTGCACGCGAATGTGAAGCACCGCATTAGCGTTGGGAAATGCCTTGATCAATGCGAGGATTTTAGGGTTAACACATGGTCCACGCGAATAGACTTCATTAGTGGGCTATCTGGATTTTTAACATTTTCAATTTAAAAATCCGTGTACAGATATCATATTTTCAATAACATGGGATAAATTGAATAAATCCGAGTCAATACTAATTAGAATATTTGATAGAAATCAAATTGGCAGATAATTTTATTACTTTAAAGCAATCTGACATTATATTTTATTTAGCAAGATATCTCCTTGCTTTCTGAAGGATGCGGTCACTGAGTATAATACCCTGGCTGCTATTATTTAATCTCGTGGCTGCCCTTTCTATGCTCACTGACATCAGGGAGCCTATTGTTACTGTTACAATGTGTTTTGACTCTATCTGCATACCGAAGCTCGGAATTAAATTATTCGCTGTTTAAATTATTGTCCAAACTTTACTGGTCCGTTTATCCTGTTTTATGTTACTATAATTTCGAACAATTAATTATTATTGCTTGATCGCTTTGGAACATTTTGTTTAAAATCTTTATGTGCTTTGAAGTGTTCAAAAGAACCCTTATATGAAAACACTATTATACAAGTGGAGTAACAAGTAACTTATATATCGCTTGCACTAGTAAACTGAGATCTCTTCGAAAGATCAATTGTGAAATATGTACAAGAAATTGCCAAGAAATACATATATAGAATAATTCTTTTTTAAAACAATCTTTAACTACATTTTTTTAAGATGCCTCAGTTTAGAACTAGGACAGTGATATGTAAATGTTAATGTCTCAGAAATATCGGCCGATCAATACCTATATTGTTTTTGCTGACATATTTTACTGGTATGTATCTATCAGTAGCATATTAGTTTTTGTTAAAATTCTATTTAACAATGCATAGTACTACTATTTATTACCACACCTTTACTTTGCTTATTCTGTTTTCTGGCTTAATTTTTTATTATAATGTAGTAGCTATAATAAATATGATAGTGAATAATATGGTTTTACTGTATTATATACTATATGGTATATGAAAAAGTATCGTAATTGTGTAGATAAAAAAGTTAACGTTTTGGTGAATCTAGGTGGTGAATTCCAGAAGTTGAAAATCATAATTTCTAAAAACCGAAAATTATAAGTAAAAAAATTCTTTTACCAACACTCTTAATTGAAATGCTTTAAAATAAAATAAAAACTTTAGTTTTTTATGCAATGTTAGTTTGTTATATCATTTAATAAAAACATAACGATAGATTTCCATAGTATCAAAAATTTAAAAATATCAAAAGCAGTCTGTTTTTTGAATTGACAAAACTAAAGTACTTAATTAAAAAAATTATTTCTTAATACTTTGTGGCGTAATACTGATTTTTAATAACTACTACACAACTAAGTATGAGGCATCGTATTTTCATGATTTCGCTCAATTTTTTTTTATATTACACAAATCTGATGATTGAGCTAGCAACTTCAACAGTTCAATATTATTAGAGATCAATTTAAAAATATAAATTTCAAATAGATTTTGTGGAAATTAGTATGAATCCTAGATTCATCCTAATCCTAGATCCAAGACGATCCGAGGTTAATATTGAAAGAGCAGGATTGTTGAAAAAGGTTCAATATTGATGTCGGATCGTATTGGATCTAGGATTATTACGATTATTGGTAACATTTTCGAGCGATCCGAGAATTAATCCGTGATCTCGGATTGATCCTTGACTATAAAATATTCTTGAATGTCACTGCCGCTTTTTAAGTCATTTGCACTGCGACCTGGAATGAGTTTGATTTTTTATTTGAAATTTAACATTGTTAAATTTAGAATAAAATATTATTCGAGTTAAATCAGTTTCCAAGTAACCTGCTGGTTATTTTTTTTACCAGTAAGTAAATACTAAGTAAGTAAATAGTAAATACCATTTTCCTGGTATTTACTAAGGAACAGCAAAATACCTATTTCCAAAAAATTTATATAAACATTTTTATTCATTTTTTTTTTTTTTTTTTTTTTTCTTTATATTTATATTGCTTATATCAACAATCAGAATAATTTACAACAAATAAATATTATAAAGTTTCCTATGAGTTGATTTGTTCTCTCTTGTCATGCAGGGGAATAGGCCCATCGGCATTACCCATATCCAGTCAGTTTATGACAGCAGATCCCGAGGGTATTTTCTTTTAAGGCGTCTGAATATATTTTCTTCTAAAAGTTGTGTCGTACTAGGATTGGGATGATCTTGAAGTCTTAGGTCATGTTTTTCTGCTCGTTTTCGTATTTCATCTTGGATGTAGTTAATGCCTAGGTCAGTGTGGAGAGTTTGGTTAGTAATATACCATGGTGCATCTAGCATCATACGGAGGGCTTTTGATTGAAATCTTTGTATAATTTTTATGTTGGACATGCTGGCGCACCCCCACAGTTCTATTCCGTACGTCCAGATTGGCTTGATGATAACCTTGTATACCAGTGTTTTATTTTCTATCGATAGAATAGACTTTTTTCCAAGTAGCCAATACATCTTTTTTAGTTTTATATCCATTTCTTTTCTCTTTTTTTTAATATGGGTTTTCCATGTAAGTCTTTTATCTAAGTGCAATCCTAAATATTTTACTTCTGTCCTTTGAGGTATGGCTACATCATTGATATATACAGGTGGACATTCCGAACGATTTAGAGTAAATGTAACGTGGATGGATTTGGTTTCATTTACTTTTGTTCTCCATTTAGATAACCAATTTTGTAGTTCAGTCAAATGTATTTGTAGCAGTTCGGAAGCGCGCTTTGCATCGCTATGTCTTGCTAGTATGCTAGTGTCATCTGCAAATGTGAACAATTCTGTAAACAAGGTGGTGGGTAAATCCGCAATAAACAGTAAGTACAGCACTGGCCCAAGTACGCTTCCTTGTGGAACTCCTGATAATATGGTATAAATTTCAGAAACATCTTCGTCTTGTTGAACTTGAAAACTTCGATTCTCCAAATAAGATTTCAGAATTTGATAGTAATGGTTTGGTAAAGCGTGTTTGATTTTGAAAAGAAGTCCTTTATGCCATACTTTATCAAAGGCTTGTTTTATATCCAGAAAGACTGCCGAGCAAAATTCTTTTCCTTCTAGGGTTCTATAGATAGTGTCTACTATTCGATGGCATTGCTGAACAGTTGAGTGTTGACGTCTAAATCCAAATTGATGATTTGGTATTAAATCATCTAGCAGGTTGTTGTCATTCAATCGTTTTAGGATAATTTTTTCCATCAACTTAGATATTATTATCAGCAAGCTTATTGGTCGATATGATGAAGGCTCCGTGGGTGGTTTTCCTGGTTTTAAAATAAGTATAATTTTGGCAAATTTTAATTGTAATGGCCAATACGATAATCTTAGGATAGAGTTAAATAAGATTGTCAAAAATTTTATTCCTACCTTGGGTAATTCAGAGAGGACTTTACCCGTTATAAGATCATATCCAGGAGCCTTGGTCTTGTTTAGTCTTCTTATCTGTTGTTTGACTTCAGTTTGCTTGATTTTCCTTATTGGTAAGGACATCTGTAGAGGAGCGTCAAGGTATTGTTCGACATCTTCATCTGTTTCGTCAGAATAGGATTGAAAGACCTCCGTTAGATGTTGAGCAAACAGTTCAGCTTTTTCCATATTTGTTCTTGCCCAAGAATTGTTAGGATTACGAAGAGGATGAATGGTAATTTGAGGTCTTTTAAAGCTTTTTGTAGCATTCCAAATAGAGTTATCTTTCACCGACAAGTTACTTAGATAATGATTAAATGTTTCATTTTTAGCTTCTTTAATTAGTTTTTTAAGTTTATTCGCTATTCGATTAAATTCGGTTTTATCTCGAGGATTGTTACTTAAATGCCATCTAGCTCTGGCTCTTCTTTTTTCTTTTAATATTTGTCTTATGTGCATAGGTATGTTGTTCTCATTACCTGGTTTTTCTTCTTGCGTGGGAGTCGATTTCCAACTAGCATCTTGAATTGTTGTTATAAAGTGGTTTGTAGCTTCTTCTAATTCCTGTTTTGTTTTAATAGGTAGCGTAAAGTCCAGTTTTTGTACTACGTGATCTTTAAATTGGTCCCAGTTGGTTTTCCTATTGTAAAAAGATACTTTTTGTCGTTTTTTAATAACCATATTACTAATCGTCAATAAAACTGGAGTATGATCCGAAGTCAATTCAAGGTTTGATTGAATTTCCATAAAATTAGTAGAGACTCCGCTGGTAATGTAAAAATCCAGTAGGTCAGGAATTTTATTTACATCAGTAGGCCAATATGTTGGCTCGCCTGTCGAAACTGTATGGTAGCTTTTCGCATTAATAATCTTTAGGAATTCTCTACCTTTGGTGGTTATTAATCTGGATCCCCAGTGTGTATGTTTTGCATTATAATCCCCACCTACAATGAACTTGTTGCCTAGTGACTCAAAGAAGGGTTTCAGATCATCTTCCTTAATATTGTGTCTAGGTGGGCAGTAGACTGCTGCAATTTTTAGTAAGTTATGTAACTTGTTTATTTGGATTGTAGTAGCTTGAAGATGTTCAGTTTCATATTTGTTTAGTTCGTGGTGAATTAGGGATTCTCTAATTATTATGGCAGTTCCTCCATGAGCCGTTCCGTCCGGGTGATTAGTAGAATATATTTTGTAGTGAGGAATTTTTATAAATGATTTTGAAGTGAAGTGCGTCTCGGATATGAGTAAGATATCAATATTATAAGTTTTTATGAATAGTTCAGTTTCCCGAACTTTTGATGTGTGGAAGCCATTAGCATTCCATAAGGCAATTCGTAGAAAGTCTGCCATTATCGTATTAGTTTTTGTATGACTGTGTTGAGTAAATTTATCATCATGTTGTTCTGTTGCATGAGTTGTTGGAACATTTCTTTAAATTCGTTAAGAAATTTGGATAACGGAATGTCTTCGGGGTGACTTGTTGGATCATGTTGTTTATTCCTTGTTGCTTCTGAGTACGTTTGTTGGTTATTTGAGTTATAATAAGTTTGTGAAGTTGTAGGTTCATTTGTTCGAATGGGTTCTCTTGGTCTGGCACTGTAGAAGCTAGGTGTGGTTTGTCTACTTTTTTGTTGTTGGTCTTTGTTAAATTTGTCTTGTAAATCTCGATATACATGACATCCTTTATAACTTGCAGGGTGAGGTCCATTACATAAGTAGCAAGTAGCTGGTATATCTTCTGCTTTTTTGCAAAATTTTGTATCGTGTGATCCACCACATTTAACACATGCAAAAGGACGATTACAATAGGTTTTGGTATGGTTGAACATCTGGCATCTTGTGCATTGGACTATGTCAGTATTTCTGTACGGTGGTTCAACCCGAATGGTTCTATTTTGTAGATATTTTAAGTCATAGATACTTTTATTGTTCTCCGCTGGTTCGAGATCCACAAAGAATAGAGGTAATGACTCTTTCGTTGAACGATGTTTAATATTTACAATGTTTCTTATTTTGTAGCCTTTACTTTCCAATTCATCTTGAATTTCGTTTATAGGTGTTGTTTGATGAAGATGTCTTATTACTACTCGATATGCTCTTTCCTCTTTCAATTGATAAGTGTGATGAATTATATTTTCATCCTTCATATGTCTTATTAGTTTACGGTAGCTATCTACAGTTTTGGCATTGATTTTGACGACATTATTTGTTAAGGATTTTGTTGTAATTTGTTCCTGTTCCACTACGGCATTAAAATTTTTAATCATGTCTTGGTAATTGATTACGCCGTGCACAAAGATAGGAGGTGGTTTATCAATTTTGGATTGTTGTATTGGTTCTATATTATTAATTTCTAAGTTATTAACGGTTGTACTTTTGTCACTGAGGTTAGCAAGTGGTAGGTATCTTCTTGATAGTGTTAGCGGCGGAAGCTCTGTGTCTGGACTGATAACTCGTTTTCGTTTGTTATTTGTCACTACTTGCCATGGGTGATCATTGCTTACTGATATTTCCATATTGTTAATATTTACTTGTAATAGGTTTTTTGTTTGTAACTGTTCTTGGTTTAAATTAGGTTGACTTGCATCGGTACTGTTTGATGTCATATTTTTCTAGTTTTTTCTACTTAACCGCCCGAGGTACGGTTAAAATGTCTAAAAAATTCAATAGTTAGTCCTGATTATAATTTAATTATATTGAATATTCAAAGAATAATTCTATCAAGTTGTATATGGCCAGGTATTAATCTTACGATAACGGAGCACTTTGAAACACGTCTAACACGCTTCGTAGCACATAGGAAAGTATTTTTATTCATGATTTCTTTAATTTCATAAGTAGGTGAGAAAAGTTGCCATAGTACATACCATTGTACGTGCATTACGGGTAAGAACTTCAAAAGAAAATATATTTCTAATTATCGACAGGCTAGGTCAATCAATGTATCAAAGCCAGCTTGTTTTTTAAAGAAATGGTTTTCTGGCTAGCTCGTAACTTGTAAGAACCTAAATCTGCATTCAATGCTCATCGCCTTATGGTTCTGGTATCAACATTTAGTTTAAATTACTTTTAGTTAAATTCGACGTTACACCAGGATTGTTTCTAATTGGAAAATAATATAAATAATATAAATAATATAAAATAATAAAATAATATATAATAATAATGTGGTATTTAGTAGTATGTGATGTTAAAATAATCAAACCTAACAAATGTTAAAATAATAAATTTTAACTACACAGAAACATAATATTTAAAAAAACACTAAATTGCCAATAATTCACATTTAACAGGATTGAACTTAGAATATTTGAATAAACAAGAAATTGAATTCTGAAAAAATTACGCTATAGAAATGATAAAAATTACTTTAAAAATAAAAACTCTGTAATACGATATAAAAGGCCTTCATTGCACAATTATTTTTGCTCATCAGTCGTATTATAACATGCAATTGAAATTAATTTCAATCTGGTTGTTGACCGAAATTCCATAAGCCAGTCACATTTTTCTGAAAATTTTGAAATTATCTTTAAAAAGAGTTATGTATTATTACAATGAGCAGAAATTTCGGTAGGGGAACTTTTATTGAGTGGGCTGCATTTTCTTTTATTTAAAAACTTCGAATGGTGAAAAATATATTGAGCTATTGGAAGAAGTTTTGCTAAATATTTTTGAGTTACAGGCTATTGAAGATTTTGCATTTAACTGAATAATGCCAGAATTCATATTTTATCTGATCTAAATCGTACTGGAAATCTTTATAATATAGTTTTCCACGAAATTTATAACTATTCAACTTGGTACGGAATCCTGGGAGAATTAAAACGGGCAATAAAGAAAGCCTATGACAAAATTCCATTAAATTCTAAAAATTAATTAGGAGTATGAAAAACAGAATTTTCGAGTGTAATGCAAATAATGAAAGTAATACTCATTATTAAATCATAATAATTTTTCCTAAAATAAATTTCTTAAAAAAAACTTTTGCACTGAAATGATTGTAATTTTATTTTATTTATAACACTTTCAGGTAATTTGAAACAGTAAAGAAACGAACAAGAAAAGTACAAAATAAATGCAATATGTACCTTCTAAAACTTCAATGCTTATTACCTTAATGCAATGAAGCAGTGTAACGATTAAATTTTAAAATTTTCAGAAAAATGTGACCGAACATAAGTTTCGGTAATTTTGGTCAGTTTATAATATAATTGAAGAGAAATGATTGAATTATACGTTTGTAAACGTATTCGTTTGTGAAATTATATTGAGTTTTGTATTGATCTCAAATTTAAAGCTATAGGTACTTATAGGTAGTTTGATGGTTTAAAATTGTGTGGTAAGGATTGATTTTGATTCGTATTATTGAGTTGATATACGAGATGATATGAAAAATAAATTTGATAAATTTCCGAAATAAACAAATTTATAAAATCCAGAACCTGGTTAGAAGATTTTGAGGTTAAGTTTGTGAAAGTGAATGAATTTTAGAAGGGTTCTATAATAATTGATCGATTTGGATGATTCTAATGTTCGATAAATACACTTATGTGGGTATAATATGTTCAAATTGTATTTGTAAAGATGAAGTTTTTTAAATTTGAAAATTTAAACACGTTGAACTACTGTAAACCGAATAAAGATATCAACACAAATTCACAAGAATTGAAATTAAACCATGTTTTCATAACTTTTAATTTTAAAACATGATATTTAAGCGTACGATTTAGTTTTATTTGTAGAATTTATTTGATAAAATTGGTAATTAGTATGAACAATATACAATGAATTTGTTCTAAAATAACTGACTTCATTTTAATAATATTGCATTTTGTTGACATTCAAAATCTTCTTTAGATTATGATAAGGAATTACTTTTCATATTTGTGTTTAATATTTATTGTATGTTAAATGTTTTGATTTTTTTATTACATTATTATATAATATTTTTTTATTTAAAATCTGATCTTTTATTAATTTATCTTAATAAATACAATTTATTTACCGAGTTTATCTAGACATAAAAAGAACAAAATTTTTCAAGGACAATCAATATGCTATAAAGGGTTATAATGCACTAACATAAAATACGTACATTGTTATAGATCATTAAATACATAGTTTTGTAAGCTTTTTTAAAACAAATTTATTACGTTACTTTAGTTAAAATTTACTTAAAATGATTACATGTATTATCATTATATAATGTATCTGAATATTTTCTAGGACAATATAACATGTAAGGAATTTATTGATGTAAGCCAATATAATGTAGAACTGAAGCGCATGAAAATATGGAAAATCTTATAATAGTTATAAGAGCTTTCTTCTTTAATCTTTGATTTAATTCAACACCTTTAGTGTTGTAAAATAATCGAACATCAAACTAAAATATGGAGAAAACTTCTTAAACCAAGTTTTCTATTTTTATAATCAATAGATAAGTGGTTTAAGTAGTGTAACTCGATATTAATCATATCAAATTTTTAGCATAAACCAAAAAATGCACAAAACACTTTTTCGAAAACTAAAATGTTTAAGTTATCACAATATATAAATACACTGTATGTATATTATCGCAAACGTTTTCACCATACTATGACATCATCAGGCGATGAACTAGGAGTTCATCGTATGGTGAAAACGTTTGCGATAATATACATACAGTGTATTTATATATTGTGATAACTTAAACATTTTAGTTTTCGAAAAAGTGTTTTGTGCATTTTTTGGTTTATGCTAAAAATTTGATATGATTTCTATTTTTAGTATATTTTATTTTATAACTATCAAAAAAATTCATAAGTTTGAAATTTTAACCTAATACATTCTAAGAAGTATTCTCAAATATTTTCGTCGAGGTACTAGGAAAATTCATTACCAGAAGAAATAAAAATTAACTCTTTTTACGATATTTGTATAAATTAAGATCATATACGTAGTAGGCTAGTCAAATGAAATGGAAGGATAATAAATTTTTCATATGAAATAAAATGTAAAGTTCAAATGGCTGAAAATAATGTTAATATTTTAAAACCAAGGTTGCTGTTTATAATTTGGTTTAGACAAATTAATATTATTACTCTTCCGTCAGCCTATTAATAGGTCATTATTTATATCATATAATTATAGTATTAATTTACGTTAAAAATAAAATAGTAAAACATGAATAAAAGTTCTACTACTTAGATTTACACATGTCGCGTGATTGTATTTGTGTGTTTGACATCTAATTTTATTAATCGTACTAATTGTGTTTTTGTTGTAATTCGCATAAAAACGTATATGATAACGATACTTAAATGAAAGCATCGACGTTAATATACAGGAATTGGAATCTTGAAAATATGTTCTAAAACCTTCAAAACGAGCACTCAAATATGCAGATGGCTATTGGTTCAATTATTACATTAAGTATTTTCGGTGGTCGAATTTTAGTTGCTGGCTACAGCAGCTTCAGACGTGTAAACGATTTAGATTATTTCAGATTCAAATTTTGAAATAGAAGGGGGAGGCTAGCGAAATGGATCACGATTTAGCTTTCTCCGACTATTATTGTATGTTTGAAAAGTTTTAAAACGTTGTTTAACTTTTGGATTTACCCTTATTATTTTACTTTTTTATGTAGTAGTTCTTTTAAAGTTTTATAAATTGGGATTATTCTAGCCGCAATTGATATATCTCTAATATTTTTTATTTAACATTTTATAACAGCTTTTCTTGAAATATTTTTTGTTCTGTTCAATAATGTATTAAAGGTAGACATTGAAAAGTACTTTTGAAATGGGGGATTAAAGTACAAAGAAAATATTTGAAAACCATAGATAGTTAACGGCTACTAGTAAACTAAAAGGCTCATTTTTTGATATCTTGAAATATTCAATTTTATTTTGCATTTTCAAATTGGAATGTAGTTTAAAATATTTATATACGCATTTTATCAGATTACAAATAAGATATTCTATCGAAAACAGTGTTAGTATGTAGTTTATAAAAAGTTTAATATTACTTTTAGAAAATTGGGTTATAAAATTTATCGTTTTATATTATTTAGCATAATGCAATACATATTAGGTTTACGCCGTCATTACCATACGCTTTTTGTGCTTGTCGAGATACGTGAAATTAGTACTTTGCTTTAATCGTAATGTATTATTATTACCTGCATTTTACTTTATAATTATATTTTCTAATCAGCCGACAAAATTGTACTTTTTTAAACATACTGCGTACTTATTATTCTCTATATCTTATTATTTTTCTTTATTTTGTGATATAATTTTTTGTAATGGTTAGTTTTTGAAATACACTTAGACAATTAAACATTTCGAGTAGACTCTACTAATTTTCGCTTAGTTAAGAGTCGTCTAGTTATTATTCTCTTTGTTCACAAATTCACATAGTACTTTGCTTATTACATTCCAGCCACATTCCTCAAAAATTTAATGTTTACATGCTGGTATACAAATTCAAATACCAAAATTGCATGTTGAATCTAAAGCTACATTTGTATTAAATGTTTTTCCTGGAAACAAATCTTCATTAAATATTCGGCCCATATTGTTTCAAAATATCAAATAATGTAATTTTATTCTTTAGAACATTTCCATACTTTTTCAAGTATTATTATAAAACATAAATGAGTTATATTTTTAGTATGTTATTAGCATTTTTTTTAAAGATTACGGATTCTTAGTATCTCGATTTTTATCGCCAAAGATTTTTTGAATAATTTATCAAACGGGTTCTTTCACTTTGTGAAAACTATTAAATTATAAAGTAGCAAACTTTTTTATACTGATTAGAATAATGGAAAGAGAACAACAATTAAACAGCACCCTCTTGACTTATTGCATACAGTTAGTGGCGCAATTGTACAGCCAGGCTGTTAGACTAGCTAACCAAATTATTAAATTATTATTGATCTATTGTAAGATTATTGCAGTTGAAATACTATTTTAAATTACACGAGCACTATATTCACTTCAACAGCTCAACTTTTTATTGGAGCATTTTTATGATTAGAAACATTCGTCTACATCGTGTTGGACATTGCTGAACAGCTACTCGCATTTAAAGTATTCGCGCCAACAGCGCAATTTTTTACTGAACCATTTTTTATTACAGGAAAATGTTTGTTTACATTTAAAGTTGGCATATTTTCAACTTTGACTACAAATATCTATACGACACAAGTAAAAATAAAATTCCACTGTACGGATCTGTATTGAATTTAACTAATGGAATTTGAATAAAATTTTGAGATGGTATAAACGAAGAATAATTTAAATACTCCTTAAAATAGAATGAAGTTTAACGTTGTACTTGCAACGTCACCTGGATATGTGTTGGACCAAAAATACTACTTACTAATAATATTTATGTTTTTTGCTTATCTTACATTTTTGATTTTGAAAATCAGAGAGCAATCGGGCGCGAAGCGTTTTCGACGAGAACGAATCTTTTGCAAAAATTGTTGCAACACGAAATCAGATATTTTGACCGTAATTACAAATATACTAATGGGGGGGGGGTGAAGCTCACCTAAAAATTTGTACTGTTCTGGTTGCTCAAAAAAAATTTAGATCGTGACTGAAGTTTTTTATTGTTAAAAGTTAACCAATTAAATAACTTGTGTATAATAAATTATAACATGCTTCTTAAATCCACTTTATCACAAATATCTATAAAGCAATCCTCATGTTAAAATTGTAGAATAGATGATGTTGCTTTTGGTACAAATAAGTAAAAATATCAATGTTAAGTTACAAGTGAATTTAATAAATTCTCGAGTTCAATTAATTTGATAACGATCAAAATTCCAGTTAAGGTACCACAAAGTTTTCAAACCAGATTATTAAATCCAGATTGTTGTAGTCGTTCTAATATGAAAATAAAGCTAATCTTAAAATACGCGGTGTAATAGATTACTGCATAATAGAATTATAATAGAATTACTGCTGTTACCATACACTAATTAACCCTAAATTAATTTTACTAATGTCAAATTTCGTGTTGTTATCTTTTACTTTCAAAATATTAAATCTACTATACTACTGCTACTATTAATTTCTGGATAGCATGAAATTAATTTCTACTTGACATTGAATTCTGAAGATGGTTAACTACCGAAACTAGTTAATTCTAAAAATTGTTTTACTATGCAAGTATATACTAATCCCCTAAATATTTAATTAACAAAATTTTGCATAAGGAACACATAAAATTACTATAAAACTGGCCAACTCTACAGAAATTAAAAGAAATCGCCTATCAGATATTTAAAAAAGTAACCCTAAAATGTACCTTAAAATGTTTAGTTACCCTAATGTTTTAAGGAATGTTTTAAGGGCTAACCGATTTCGTAATATAGTACACCTATAAAGACTTCACATCAAATACATAACTTGACGTCGGAACGTTCCCTTATGCCAGCAATCTCACACGCGTTGAACAATATGACCAATTTCATTACTGAGTAAGTAAATATTTATTAAACTTTCAGAATATTCATCTTTTTCTGACGGTATAAGTGTACAGCGCCTAGTATGAAATAAGCAATAATGCTTAGTAGTATTTTTATCAAACAAATTTAAAATTATTTCTATGGCGCAAGAATTTAAACTAATGGATGAATTGTTGTTTAAATTTTATAACAATAACAATATACGAGATGGTCTCAGAAAATAACACAAGTGTTTTATTTCTACATTGTAAAATAGAAACATTACAAAACATAACAAAGTTGAATGTCGTAAAATAGATATTAAAATTTTTTAATACTTAAAAAAGTATTTGAAACCGTCTGAATTTGATCTTGGCATTTTGCAGTTAATCTGTTTTTAGAATTTTATTTATCAAATTTACTGAATTTTGTATGAAATTCGACATTACTTATTAATTACTAAACTCTAACTAGTATAAAAAGGTAAAAGGCTGTAGTTTTTATAGCATAGGTACCGGAATTTAAAACTTACAGTAAAGAAACAAAAAGAGTTCAACAAATTACTAACTTCTAAGCTTGCTAAACTTTCATATTTGAAATAAATACTTCTTTTTTGCTATACTGGAAGCATCTTATTATTCGTGTACTAATAATATGTCCATTCAAGTTTTTGTAATTATGGCTTGCATTTTAATGGAAGTTACGAAAGTAATATTACAAAAGTTAAGCTTTTAACATAATCATTTGTTAAAATATCTGTTTACTTAAAACATACGAAAATAAATACTTTGAACTTGGATGGACTCGAGTATCCACTTAACCTTTGACCAAGAAACAGATGGTGTATACCCCATTATTTCACTGTTTAGTATTTTCCTCAGTTCTGGACCTCGCTACTTGGAAAACACTTACATTACCGAACTTACATAATCCTGAAACTTTTACTATGCACTTAATTAGCATTTTTTGGAAAGCTTCTAACTTTTACATAATTATTATATTTTAAAAATTCGATTAAGTGTGTACCGACGTAGTATAGTTGAAAATCATTTCGTTCCTAATAATTTGATTTTAATGTTTAACCACCAATTTTGATTTAAATTACATTATTCTGCTTTTTTGGCTTTGTACTGTGAGCCCACATAATTTAAAGCTATACCTGCTACACAACCAATTAATTAATTAAAATACTTTGCCTGCAAGTTATTAAATTAACTTGCTATCTGATGGAAGTCCACTAGGAACAGCTTCACATCAAAGGTTTATGGCGCAATATATAAACTTGTTTTTACAAATAATACTATTTGACGGTAAGCAAATTTGAAGTATGAACTAATCAATTTTTACTTTTATCGGTAATTGGTTCATAGCTTCAAATTAACTTAAAACTTGATTGAAATTATTAAATTGCTATCAGAAGCAAAATTACTTCTTCAGAAAAGAAGGAAAAGTAATAAAGCTTGTTGCGTGTTTATCATTTTTCAAGTAAAACTTCTATTAGTAGTCCAATGAAGAGCTAAAACTATTTAGTTTGCTACATTGGTTAGCGATTTTATTTTGTAATTACAGTCATATGAAAATTCGTTGGACTAATCTTCAAAATTTTTGAAGCTTCCCCACTAATTATCGTCATTTAAAATGTAAATTAAACATTGACAAAATTCAAAGTCGCATAATTACAAAGCTGTAATGGTATATTTACCGAATTTTCATTTTAAATACATAAATTCGTTTAAAAATGTAAGCTAACGTGATTAATTTTAATACTTTTTTTAGGTGATAAATTTAATAATTTTATAAACTGTTAAAATTTTCTTATTTTGCCGTGAACGATTGATTCATTAGACATTTTTATTATAACGTCAAAAGTATTGAAAAATCAGGCTTACCATAAATCATTTTAATGGTTCCGTAATGCAAGTATTCAATCGATTTTGACTTTAGGAACTGTTTTCATCCAAAATTTCGGTAAAACGATACTGAAGAATTAAAAATTTTGTTGTTTCTAATTCAATTTAAAACAAATTTAATAATAGCTAATAAATCAATTAGAAGTGGGCAGTGTCTTGTTATGTTTCTTTGAATTACCCAGTGGAAATCTAGGGGTTAAATCTTTAACTATTCGTGACTAGCTTACTACCGAAGAGCGACGTATTGTGACCGCTGTAATTTGCATCTGGGTAGGAGAAGAACTGATATGGGACGATATATAAAATAAAATCATTTGTAAAATTTTTAACCTAAAATTACTAACATTAATAATTATAGTCGAATAAGAAGTTTCTCTGTTATAACCAAAGAAAGTTGAACTGACATTTAAGCTAAAAGAGAATCCATTGTGAGTAATTTTCAATTATATTCACCCTTTAATGATTTTAACTTTTAACTCTAAAGTGAGTTAAAAAGAAGTACTTCTCTCGAGTCTAAGGCATAGCTTTCGTAAGAAGTACCAAGTGGTTGTGTTAAAAGATTAATGCTTAATTTTAAATAAGGGAGCATAGGTATTTTTTTAAATCCTGCTTGTTATACCTTAACGCTCATTATAGAACGACTCCTATTTCTTTTGAATAAAGCGAAGCTATTACGATATTAAATAAACTGTGTGTTTACAATAAATTATAAAATTTATTATTGTATTTATACAAATTTACATTGTTTTTAAAGCTTATTAGGTAAATAATTCCGGTTTAAAATAAAGTATGTCATGTTCACCGGTAAAATTATAATTAGAACAAAATTTAAAAATTAGTAGGCTAAATGAACGACAAAATTGAAGTATTTTCTTGGAAACCCTTAGGAATATGGTTATTGATGCCACGAAATCTTGATTTAACGTAAAGAAATTAGTCGAAAGCAAAAATATTGTTTAAACCGCCGATGTACGTACGTTTTTCAATTCATAGGGTTCTTTTTCACCTTTTTTTATTTTTATTGTTTATCAGACAATTAATTTTTAAATTTTATTTTAATTAAGTTTTCATTATAAGTAACCTAAATTTAGAATAATCAATTTCTTTTAACCATGGTTTATATTAAAAACGTTTAGAATATTATTCAAGTAATTCTCGCTGCAGCAGCAAATATGTTCGATATTTTAAAAATTGCTCTTAATTAAATTTTGCATTCATTTGGCAGAGATTGTCTATACTGAACTTTTATAACTAATATGATAATGTTATTGCAGATTATAAGGGCGTTTATAAACGTCACTTACATTGTCTATTAATAATGAAACTCAATAATAAATTACAAATGCACGGTTGTAGTTGCATGAAGTTAACCACCCACTGAAATGCAAATTTTGACGTTAATTATCTTTGTAATGGTAACAAACCTAAGAGTCGTTTCTTACCTTATTAGTATTCTACACAGTTATCGCGTGTTTACTTTTGATTTTCCGTTGTTGATTTCTCTGCGTGAATTTCATTTAAAAATGTGTATACTAGAAAAGAAAGACTGAATATACAAATTTTTGTTGTAAGTTTAACATTTTGCTAAGTTTCGTCGTTTTATCAATAATTATCAGGTGTTTGTTCAGAATTACCCTAAGTGACTACGTAAAGTATCTTAAATGTTCCAAACATTCTTTATTATTTTATATAAGTAACGGTAATTTCAATGGAGGAGAACAAGGAATTCAAGATAATGATAGCAAGGGTTACTAAGACAAAGGGAGTAATCCTAATGGTTAAATTCGCTATACGTAGGTAGGGTAGCAGATGTCTTCTATCCAACATCATCGTTTTCTTGTCCCAAGGAAACGCTTGGCACTTTCCACTTTCGTACCGTTTGATATTACCAAGGAGGCCGCCCTTATACTTTTATTTTGAAATAAGAAAATAGTTTCTTTTTAAGTAGGTAGTTACAAGTTTTCAACAATTGTAATTTTTTTTATGGCATTGCATCAAGTTTCCGATAGCTAATTATTACGTCGTAGCGTGGGTGGAAGACTTTTTTGTGCAAGTTGAATGGCATCTTTGTTCATAATATGCACTGGTCGTATATTTCGTAATTAACCTTTTTGAAATTTGTTATTATTTAACTAATTAGTTTGAATCTGTATAGTAGTTTTAACGCAATTTAATTTAAATTAAAAATAGCTTCTGGCATGAAATCTTAAAAATTGCAAAATGTGGACTATGGTTTTAAAGTCGTCTGCAGTTATTTAATTGAAATGGGAAGAGCGGTAAGAAGAATTTTTTAAAATTGACGTTTAGAGGACGCTTATTAACTTTTACTTATAAACATCATCACAATATCGCGATTTGTCAGTTAGGTTCGCATTGGCAGTTACTTTGTTTTGTCGTTTTGTTTCGTCGTCGTTTGGAAAAATTGCAAGTTTAATTTTATATATTTTTTTATTTCCAGTATGAATCTGATGAGATCGGTTTTACAGATACCACCATGCATCAGATTGAAACATGTAATAATTCGTTAAGGCTTTAAAGTTAATAATTTTTATTCGTCAGTGATTCTAAAGGCGGTTCTTGCTCGTTATCATTATGGGATATTGTCTTATATGGTCTTAGAGGACGGTTCTTTCTATTCTATACGAAACGAACGTACACGTAGTACCGTGCGTACCGTGTGAAATGCTGCAAATGTGTTAGTATAAAGAGCAACCATAAGGTCTGAATGTCTGCTTCAGTGCAAGGCAATCTACCTAGTCCTGATGTTATGCGTAATACAAATTTCAAATTCACCAGCAAATCCACTGTCTTGTAAAATGAAAATTACACCAGAAAAATATTCTCGTTATGAGTATAGTTCTTTATAATTTTGAACATTTTCTTGTGACGGATTTAGGAGAAAGCTGGCATACATATGTTTACAAACGACGTAGTGTTGCCAATTTCCGAGTTATAACCAAATTCCCAGAATTTAATTACCACACCTCGTATGCACCTAGAGACGGTTATTAGCCCAGTATGTTAGCTGACTAACTGTTAACACCAAGGAGAGTCTAAACTTTCTTATGATCGTTTCCGTGCTTCGGAGGACACGTAAAGCCGGGGGTTCTCCTGGGTTGATGATTTGCCTTCATCAATAATAAAAATCCAGAGTTACGGGCACATCTGAGACGAGCCTAGCAAGTTAAGTTGGTTGTAAAACAATATCTTCACAGCACTAATAGTGACTTCGGAACATCACTGAGGTTGTTATTAGTAAAAACACAGGTCGCAGACCTAACGAAAGAAGGAGAAGATAGTGCCTAGCCAAGGCATAAATTCTGTTACCCGTAAAGAACCGTTAGGTTTTACAGCTTAAGATTATCAGCAACATGAATTGGGGTGTGAAAGAAAATCGGATAGCAGTTATTGCTTTACATAAGGGCGGTATTTCAAATAGTGGAATTTAAAAAAATGTTTGTAAGTCATGCTATGAAATGGTTTACCGATACAAATGGAATAGCTGCCAGAAAAGAAAGTGGACGTTTTCGTACTATCAGAACTTCACAAGTGATTAAAGCAGTGCGTGAAAGAATAAGGCGAAATTTACAAGAACAAAAAATTATTGCAATGAAATAGCAAATTTAAAAAGAAAAATCGAAGAAAAATTTAACGAGCAGTTATGCCAATCGACTCTAAAGAAGCAGCATAAAAAATTTCTTGAGTGCAAAGAGGCCATTATTCAGTATCTGTGATGGTTTGGTGGGGTGTGTCCTACGAAGGGGTTACACAACTTCACTTTTGTGAAAAAGTATTAAACATCGGCATCAGTTTACCAAGAGATGTTAAAAGAAGTGGTTAAATCCCGTAATGACTCCCTAATGGAGTATACAGGGTGTTAGGTAAACATGCGGCAAAAATTCAAGGGGTTATTCCTTGGCCTATTATAACAATATGTTGTCCTATGTTGATTTCTGAAAAACCCATTTGTTTCGAAGATACAGGGTGAACAAAATTTGCAACAGTAACAGCTTTTTATTATCAAAAAGTAGATGTAACGTTGCTCAATCTACAATAAATGTTCGAAATGACTTCCTCCAGCCTCGATACAAGCATCCAATCTTCTCGTCATTAAGTGCCGAAGTCTTTCAAACACATCAGGGTTGTTTCTAATTGAGTTACACCCAGCAATTATCCGATTTCGCAATTCGTCTAAATTCTGCACTGGAGTAGCGTAAACTAATGACTTCAGAGACCCCCATAAGAAATAATCCAGGGAGTTTCAGTGTGGGGATCGAGCAAATTTTGTTTACTCTGTATCTTCGAAACAAATGAGTTTAGCAGAAATCGTCATAGGACAAAATATTCTTAGAATAGGCCGAGGAATAACCCCTTGAATTTTTGCCGTATGTTTACCTAATACTCTGTATAATATAATGAATACAGAGTGAAGTAACAAACATTTTTTATTTTATTTTTACTGCTACGTTTTTATTTATATTAAAACCTTTAATAGAATCATTATATAATATATTATAATTTAGCGGTGCCTATCCTTTTCTTAAATATTGATAGCGACATCGGTGCGGCGCGACGTCACGGAGTTGACTGATTTCTCTCAAAAACTTTATTTTTCATTAATGCAAATAAACAAATTTTAAACAACAATATTATGAGGTAATTTTTTTTATATAATTTTATCTAACATGTTTATTATAGGTATTATTGATAAGATGAATATTATTATACATTAAATAGTTTTGATTTAATCTAATTTTTATGAAGCTTTACTTTGCATACTTGTAATTTTTAAAACAAAATCGAGTAAACAATACTCGGATATCCGGTATACTACTACAACATAATATACTATAATATTTAGTTCAGTAAAGAGTTCTTCAAAGTGTTTGTTGGGGACTATGTAGCATGAAGTTTCCGTACATATTCGAGAATACAAGTCAAATTGTTATACAATTTGAAAGTGCATAGGTGTTATTGGTGCACGACATTCAACTAATAATGCTACATAAGACTGGATGTTCCAGTATGAATATTATATTAATATTAATTAATATTATATATTTATAAAATTTCAATGCTAAATTTATTTTTGTTTGCAATCTTTAATCGAACACAACTTGAAGAATTGTATAGAAAATGGGGGATCTGTCAGCTTATTACTTCCAACACGAAATGAAATTTTTCCTATACCCTATTGGAAAGATGGCACTTCTATAAGCATATTACAACAAAATATTTTGCGGATTATCCGTAAGTTTTCGAAAAAATCGAATTTAAAGATCAAAAATGTATATGTATTTTAGATATACGTTATAACACGGGTGTATGAGTTGTCGTGGTTGAGTTTGTCAAAATACAGGCCCGGAGGGCGCCGAAAATAATAACAAATTTAAAAATATCTCTGTAGAATGACAGAACTCGCCAACGGTGGAACTCGAAGACATAGAACTCATCCGGGTGTCGACCGCAACTGATAGCGAACAGAGTATATCAAAGCACACGTACCGTCAACAGAAAAGAGAGCGGGGAGCTTAACGAGCGAGTTACCGTCGCGCGACTCGTGGTATCGGGGTATATCGTATTACAATTCCCTACTTTTATAAACTTTAAAATGACGTTTTTTTTTAAAACTAATGCGTAATGCGCAAAAATGTTTGTTGCATTATGCTCAGAAGATTGTTCTCTTTCCAATAGTGTATAGTAAGAAGTTCAAATCGAGGTGGAAATTAATTAACAGTAACCTGGTCTTGTGTAAGTGAAACTTGAAATTTGATTACTTTCATTTTATTTTTGAAGTTTTACATTTTCTGGTGTGCTATGAAGT
Organism: Cantharis rustica; assembly: GCA_911387805.1. Lineage (NCBI taxonomy): Eukaryota > Metazoa > Arthropoda > Insecta > Coleoptera > Cantharidae > Cantharis > Cantharis rustica. The sequence continues at coordinate 95,899,609 of OU426877.1, forward strand.
TATCTAAACAATATCTTGATCATAAAGGGTTTGTGTAGCACATGGGTTCCTTAACTTATTTGCCTCATTACTTCGTTTTCAAAGATATTTTTTCGGTACTCTCTTCAAGTAATCTAAGGGATCTTTCTTAGATCCCTTAGGGTCTAAAGAGATCTGCCTGTAAATTTTTTTACTAGTTATTACAATCTTAACCTTAAGAAATACATTGATATCACAGAACGAGAAAAACAGATAGATTATTATTTCATAAATCTAATTTTACTATAATATGAACTAAATTCTAGTAAGTATAAGTTTGAATATTTTTCGTATGGTATAAACATTTTAAACCTTTCATTGAAAAATTTTGTCGAAGACATTTGTAGTTAGGTGGGAACTTTGTAAGTGGTAAACAGGTGCACACTGTACTGGAGTTAACTCAATAGCCATTTCAAGCTAGATTAACCAACATATATGTACTGCGAAATTACCTTTTCTATACTCCACAAATGGAGATAGAATATCGCAGTAGTCTGTAATCCGCAAGTACTTTTTGTGTAAATATTGAAGTATTACGGGTATGCTAATATTTATAATCTTCCTTTTTTATTTAGTACGTATCAGAATCAAACGTCAAAAAACAATTTTTATTACTTTAAATCCGTAGACGGAAGTGCAGGAAGGTAGAAGACATTATTTGTATTATTCTCATATTGTGGATAGGAAAGCATTAATTCGGTAGATTATATAGTGAAGCCTTCTGGGATGAGATTAATTTAAGACAGCTGTAAAATATTTTTCGAGGCATAAAACCGTTTAATACTAACAATAAGATTATGTTGTTTCCAGATGAACCGCTGCTATATCAACGTTAATAACAATACTTTTATTGTGGAATACCTAAGTTAATTTTATTTAGATACACTAGTCTCAGGTGTCTATGTCAAATCCAATGGCAACGATCTAGATAAACTATATACCGGTGTGCAATTAAGATTACTAATCAATTTCCTGTCTGCGCATTTGTTAGGGTGCGACATGGAGTTGGAAACCCATCAGTTATACATCCAACTGTTGAACGTAAATGCAAACAGCGGAGCTACTGGCTATATATCAAACCCTGCCATCCTGGAACGATGTAAACTCAATGACATAATGTCTATTTCTGAGAGTTTTAATGTAGATTAATATTCATTTAAACATTAAAAAAATCTAAATTTTAGCAGATTGTTTAGTTCGGTTTTTTTCTTAGAAATTAGATTTGGAATCGAATTTATATAATCGAAACAATCGTTTTTTAATATAAAATAAAAAAAAATAAGAATAAATCCTTACTTAATTTGATGGGTCGATTCTAAGCCTAGTCTACGGAAATATTTAATTAATTTATAGTGCTTTTCCATTTTCTTCTTCATGAGCCCACAATCGATTTTTGGCTTAAAATCATTATAGGCCTATCATTAATAGGCATTAAGCCACGGTTTCTTTTTCTAGCTACGGATTAGAATTATCAATAATATTATTAAGAACGACACAGGAAAACAAAAAATGCGGGTACTAACATTTTTAGTATTTAATAAAAACTAAACAGAACGTTAAAATAAATATTTTTGTTTATCGTAGATGAACAGTACGCATCTGCTAAACTTTAAACTTTTCGATTCACAGTTACCGGAGAGTGGAAAGCCGTCCAAGACAAAGGTGTTTCTTGTGTCTTGAAAGCAAGAAGAAGTAAATTTATTTACTTGTCTGAATATCACGAATTTCTAAAATTAGAATTTTGGAATTACGCTATATTGAAATGAGTAAATCAATAACTCTATTTATATTTGCATGAAGAAATGTAAGACTGTGGGAATTTAGTGAATATTAAAGTTTTTGTAACATTCGAAAGTAAATGAAGTCGAACACGAGGTGCTCAATATAGCACTGCACATTGCTATAGAAGCAATAACGTTTTATATAAAATTTAATTCGTTCAACTCTGCATCTTATTGCGTATTATATGTCTGTTCTCTCAATTAGTGACAGTACGTCACTAATTTCATAGCTGTGGTGGTTCGGATAATCGGTGTTGGGATTTGGATCTACCGTATGTAATTTACATACTTCAATTTGAGCGTCAGCGACGTAGGTTATGTAAATTTCGTTTTACAATAAACTACAAAAAATAATTTTAGTTACAATTTTGTAAAAACTATTTCTTAGTAGATAGATAATTAGATATTCAGATATAATAATTGTTCGTGGCTGCAAGGAATATAACTTGATGTTTTTTTAGAACAAAATAATGTCTCACTTTTGCTTCTACATTTGCTTCTAAAAAGCTTATGTAGCTTTTACAATTGGCGCGCAAATACAATTTAAATAAGAAATCACACATCATCCTAAATAATGAACTTGGACCACAAGGCTCAAGTGATTTGATGAAGATGTGAAATAAATCATTTTAACAACTACTAGTTTGTTTCCAAGTAATTTTAGGTAGGAGAACTGAATACATGAAAAACTAATAAACATTTTAATGTAAATTTCTTGTAATATTTGTAACAACTAAGGTAGTGAAATTCTCGAGATTCGCTCCAATTATAGATACAATTACAAAAGGACTTGTAATTTTAGAAGCAGCGTTCTTTAATGCTATCAAGTTGTGCATGGAATCTCGGAACAACTTAACGACATATTAAGAAGACAAAAATTGTGATTGCGTTAATCCAATTGTTCTTACAATTTAAAGAAGGCACTACGTAACTGCTGGCGAAATGGCAAACTTCATTTGAAATACTAGGCGAACAATACAAAAAATCACTTTCTACTCTTGGAACTTTAATCTCAATTTTGAATTTTCCCCGAGGAGCGATCTCAACCTATAGCAGTTTTAATATTCATACAACCTTTCAAAAGAAAACTACATTAAGAAAACAAATCGAATAAACCTGTTTTCATTTCTTCTCAGTTTTTTTTCGTTCACGCACGAGAACGAAACACAATATTGTCTTTCCACATAAATGCTGTTTACGTTTTTATTATAATAACTTACGTATTTGGTTTAATAATGGCTTATTTTTCTTTAAAATTTTAATTTTATATTTAGTGATTTTTAATCCCCGAAAAAAGCTTTCGAAATAAAAGATTTTATGAAGGCAAGCCTCGCTAATGAATTTAAGAATCATTGCTTTTTACAACTTGAAATTTTTATTAATACTTCGAATAAAACTAATTCTTCTATTGTTTAGGAAAAAGAAGGAAGCTACTTTTCAGGAAAATAAATAAATACGATAAATATACAAGATGATTAATAATATAATGTTTATGAATTTCATTTTCTAAAGTTTATTATTTAAATTTATTATATAGGTCAGTAAGATTTATTTCTTTTCATTTTAATTATTCACATCGTTCCGTTCCACAGTGGAAGGAAGGAAAATTTCATCGGAAATATTCATTTTCAAAAGGATGTTTATTAAAGATTACGAACATTCATGTTTTCAATAAGATTTCAGATTCCTAAAGTTAAAATTTTATGAGATCAGACGATGAATATACTACATAGGTTAGAAGGCTTTAATAAATAAAATCATTTTTAATCCAAGTCACTATTACGAAGCTTTAAGTGAACAAATCGGAACATTTAAATTCAAAGTTTTATTCTCGTAACAAAAACTTAAAAGTTTTAAGTATAACAAAAATTACTCAGTCAAAGTTCCATATTATTAGTATTTTAAGATCTCAAAAAAATCGTTATAATCGCTCTTTAGCATTGAATAAATTACAGGCTTCTATTTCAATTTTATATAAATATTTTTTTACAATCTTCGTATATGCCCATTTTGGAATAACATGTGATTTTTTATCTGTTTAAATTGAGTTTCACTACATAAACCACGATTGTATTGGCGTCGAAATTTATATCTTCGTTGTGTATTCCACTGTGGAACAAGAGTAAAATTACATAAAAATGAAGTGGCTTCCCAATATAAGATAGTGTTTTGGATAATTCTGTGGTTTAATGGTATTTCACTGGATTTTATTTCTTCATATTTCTGTACATTATTATTTCTTTTAATCTGAAGAGGATTTTTACGTCATACTTTATAACACACATCATTGTGCCTTTGGTAGATGTTATCAATAAATGGTAAGTACTATATTTTGAAGGTATCATTAGGTATAAACCTCCTAAGTTATTCCGAAAAATTTCATATTATTCTTATTAAAGCACTGTCATTTGTTAACACTCCTGAATTACTCTTAAAAAGCTTATCGGATATCTGAAGAAATTTTTCATGGTTCTGGAAACAATCTATCAATAAAGATTACAATTGTGAAGCTCGATTGCGTTTATCAATACAGGAGTGAATTAAATGTAAGCCGAATTTATTATTCTTCTATTAGTTTTTAATACATAGCATATTTCTCATTTCGAATTGGATTAAAGTTGTGGCTGTACGTTTCAATTGAAGAAGTGATTCATAAATTTGTTCATTAATAATAATGAATAATTAAAGGCATTACAAAGTGTTTAAATTAAACAATTTTGAAGTAAGTGATTGGTCGAGTTTCTCGTAGTCGCTTTGTTTGCTTATTTACCTATTGTTAAAAAAAATTATTCCAGTTTTTTTATAATTCTGTATTTGAACATGCGCCAATTTAAATTTATATTTTTTATTAATGTATTCTTTTGATGTTTTGGATTAACTTTTGCCAGAAACAATGCCAATACCGCGTTAACTGAAAGTGTCGAAATTCTTTGACATTTGTTTTAAATTGTAACTGTGTGTTTACCAGGCAGTTTTTAATATTTTTCGTGATGCTATTCAAATTTATTACCTCCCAGATTATCACTCAGACCTGACACAATTCTCGAGGGTAATTTTAGTAGACTTGCTGGTGTTATTATGCTACTTAATTCGGCATGATTAATGACACATTCGCAAAACAATTAAGTTAAAATGCTTCGTAAAGCTTTCATTTCCCTTTTGTCAAGGTATGGATTATGTGTAACTTCTGAAACTTTCCTTTAATAGCGAAGGTTAAGAGAACAAAACAATAAGTTTACCGACATGTCTGTTTCATATTACCTAATTATTTTTACTTTTTAACTTTGAATTATGATCGCTAATAGATAGTTTGCAATTTTAGTTTTTCCTAAAATTAATATTTGAATTGAGTATAATCTTGAAATAGTGTGTTGTAAACGAGCTTTATGTAAATTGAGATTATGTAATATTTTAATATAAAACTTTGTGAAAATATAGCTTCCTGTGAGGGAACGTAGTTTTAAGACTTATTTTATCAACCTTGTGTCGAAAGATATTGCATTTTAATCTAAAATATTACAATAATTAATTTTATCTTGGGCAATTCGCATGCTAATTCTCAGTAGTATTTGACGATATGTATAGGTACACGGATATATTATATTATGTATTATACATAATATGATACGAGCATCTATTAACTCATTAAATCAAATGTTTTATCTTATTCTGTATTGCCCTTTCATTGACTGATGTTATTTTAGTTCAACGTTTCACCTCTTCTCGATTTTTATACATCTTGTTTCTTTTGTTTTATAGCCGCTAGTTTATTATTATTGTTTTGGGAGGCGATCATTTTTTATTACGTCTCTGTGCTTTTCCCACTGTTTATATTACTATTCCTTAAACTTGTCCTTATTTATTTGTTTGTTTCAACCACTTCAATACAACCCTCCTACAGATATCAAATACTTACTTATCTTTTTGTATTGTATACGAGCCAGATTTTTCGAATATAATACAAAACACTACAAAAGCTTCAAAATTTTGTTGATTAATTATGTTTGTATTATCTCTTAAATCATTTGCAATATTTCAGTATCGTGTTGGGTAATTCTGAAAAGGTTTATTTTAACATTTAATGATGAATAATAAAATAAAAATTGTTGCATTAATAAAACATTTAAATAATTGGTTGCAAGAATACTAATTTGTAATTTGGAGCACAATTTTTATAATAACTATAGTATGGTTTATTATCTCATTATTAACTTTATTGTTCTATAATATTTTCCTACTTCCTATTAGGTGTGTTTCCTAAAACGCACCTCGTATAAGCTCTATAGGCTTGACGACTGCAGATAACGACGGCATTACAGACCGCTTGCCCCTAGCCTACAATTAAGACATATAGTTTATATAACTAAGGGATAGCGAAGTGGTTTTTATTTGGCAGCTGTGTTTTGCAACATATGTTTAAAATTACGGTATATGGACGGTAGCAAGTCCCTGTAGATAGCAGTTTAATTCTGATTTTTCTAGAGCGGATTTAATGGAGCTGTATAATGATTTGTGTTGAAGCTCAGTTTTCATCTGCGATGCTTTCAGGCTTACGTCTTGTAATTTATTCTTTTCTTTATTCTAGTTAACATTTTTGTTGTTTTTGCTGCTTGTTTCTTACTTGAAAATCTTTCAGTAAAGGTTGTTGCACTAACGAATGAATTCGTTTTTCACATTTTTCTTGCAGTTTTATTATTTATTGTCAGCTTTTAAACATTAATCTACTAATTTACTATGATGTTCTACCACTACTATATATAAAATAATTGTTTTAATTGTTGGCCTTTCTATAATACCTACACAAAATATGAATAATCGTTCGTCAAAAATTGATGTAGAAATTTAGGTTGGAGGTATTTCTTACAATCACAGTTATCAACGAATAAATTTTTGATAATTAAAACCTACAGAATGAAGCAATAAAATTCTCAATTTTATACAAAAAATAATTTATTGACATCAAGGTTTTGGAATGCACTTTTGTATATTATATAAAATTTTTAATTGTAATTAAGTTGAAAGTATAATTAATAAAACCATTTAAAAGTAAACCTTACATCGCAAACATCTGAATTATGCACCGACCACCAGATATTTTAATTAAAAATTAGTAGGAGCAAATGTAACCCAAGTATTGCATAATTTAATATCAAATGTACGGCTGCATACAGGGTGTACATTTCAAAATGATCCACCTTAAATTTTTCCTGAACTACACGAAAATATCAAAAAACTGTAAAAGAAGGTTTTCTGGATAAGAAAAGGGAGACTAGACTACGAACCCAGCTTTGTTTCAGGACTCTGCCCTTCACTATAAGCTACCCCAACTTGAAAAATATAAATTGTGACACCTCAAATTAAAGGTAATTGAAAATGTTATCATTTTACATATTATACAAATAATTAAAATCTTTTGACTTAAATATTTCATTATAATATATAGTTAGCATAACAAAATAACTAACAAATAAAAATAAATTAAGTACTATTTTTTAATGCAAGAAAAATTTAAGTCGATAGATTTGCATTCAAGAAACTGACCAAAAACTAAATTATTTTGATTTGCTTTGGAATATTTGAGGTTTGCTTCACCTGAAAGTATTTTAGTATTTTTTCGAAAGTATTATTTACTGGTATTTTGCGATATAACAAATCTATTTTTAGAAATTAATATAACATATTAAAGGATCTTTAATTTGAGATGTCACAGAAGGTATGGTGTCATTTAAGTTTTTCAAGTTGGTGTAGCTGAGGGTGTCGTCGAGAGTCTTTGCGCAACGCATGGTAAGCAGACTAGTTTACCTTTTCGTATCTAAAAAAACTTTGTTTACGGATTTTTGATATTTGGTACAGTTTACGAAAAATTTAAGAATGATTGTTTTTAAATGTACACCCGGTATAGTTTATTAAATAAAATATGATTCCACTCGTGATTAGTGAATTTTACAAATAGGCGTGACGAACTTTGTATAAGTTTTCAATTGATGGTATTCCAAAACTCAACTTGTCATTTGTACATTAGTATACGTATATTTCTTTAGAATAATTTTATGTCATAAAATAATTTAGATGTTTAAAAATTTTATTGTTCGCGTTGCTTTTAACACAATAACGACGCCCTATTATCGAGGGTAATTAATTAGGGTAACCTTTTTTTTTTTTTTTTTTTTTTCAATCGTTGGAAGTGGGGAAACCTTGCATAGGCCCCCCCCAGTATGTGGGGGGGAGTGTCAGATTCTTACTGACTAAAACCCCACTTCTATGGACGGAACCCGGTTTTCGCCGAGCATTTCTTCGGGCCCGTCCCTTATGTCTAGCTTGTCTATGGCACCTGTTGTCGTTGGAGCATTCTTTCGTGCTCCTCTTTATTGCTCATGATCGTTTGAACTATGTTCTGGATTTCTTTCCAGACATTGTTACTGCTCAGCATCAATCGGATCAGGCTTTCGCCATTGAGTGCAAATCCGGTGAGCTGAGCTGTCGCCGCTCTCGTTTCTCTCCACCGTTCGCACACAAACAGTGTGTGGTGGGGGGTGTCTTCCGCCTCGCAATAAAAACAATCGCCGTTGGTTTTTTTCCCATATTTGTGGAGATAACTCCCGAAACAGCCGTGGCCGCTCAGAACCTGGCCTAGGTGGAAGCATACCTCACCGTGAGATCTAATTACCCAGGTTTCAACATCGGGGATAAGGTCGCGCGTCCACTGACCTTTGCCTGGCTTGCTCCACGCCTCCTGCCACTCTCGAAATAATTCCTGACGTGCCTCTTTCTTGCTTGTTCCACTGAACGTTTTCCCCCGTTCTATTGCCAACATTTCGATTGGAGGTACTCCGGCGATGACCATTGCCGCCTCCTCCGACACCGTGCGATACAGTCGCGCGACCCGTATAGCCAGCAAACGTTGTTGTCTTGCTAGGTTGTGTCTGTATCGCTCCACATCCATGGCTTTGTGCCAGATGGGGGCTGCATACAGCATAATTGAATCTGCTACTGCCACTAGCAATCTTCTTTTGGCCATTGAAGGGCCGCGGATGTTTGGCATCAACCTGGACAGCGCTGCCACCGCTGTCCCTGTTTTTGCTGCAACTCTTTTTGTGTGTTCTCCGAAATTGAGAGACTTGTCCAGAGTAACGCCGAGGTATTTTATTGCAGTGGTTGGTTTGATGTCGACTCCGTCCAATCTAAATACGACGTCCGCCTTCCGTCTTCCAGAAAGAATAGTCGCCTCCGTTTTTTCGGGCACTAGCACGAGTCCTCTTCCTTTCATCCATACGGCTATGCTTGCCAAGGTACTATTTACGACCTCCACCAAGTTGTCCAAATTGCGGTTTGTTGCCAGCACCAGCAGGTCATCGGCAAACCCCAGCACCTCCACTCCTTCGCGTTGAGGCTCCCGGAGGACCCCGTCATACATTATGTTCCACAGGGTCGGCCCAAGGACCGATCCCTGCGGAACCCCACTAGTCACGTTTAATGTCTCTCGTAATGCAGCTTCCTCTATCAGTAACTGTCTGTTGTTCAAGTAGTCGCTGAGAATATTTCTCAGGTATGGAGAGACTTTCCTTTTTTTCAGTTCTGCCAATATCCAGCTCCAACTTGCCGTGTTGAACGCGTTTTTTACGTCCAACGCGATGGCTGCGCAGTACCGTTTGGTCCGCCAAGTTCCCTCTCTTGCTTCCATTGCCACTTCCACCACCCTTTTTATAGCGTGAACGGTGGATCGTCCAGTGCGAAACCCAAACTGTCGCGGGGAGAGATCTCCAGTCTCTACAATTTCTTTTTTCAGTCTTTCCAGCACGAGCCTCTCGAGTAGCTTACCCAGATGGTCGATCAGGCATATCGGCCTGTAGGAGGACGGATGGTTTGGAGGTTTCTCCCCCTTCCTCACTAGCACTAGGGTTGCTCGTTTCCAGATGGTTGGAAAACACCCTGTCCCTAGGCATATGTTAAAGACCCGAAGGAAGGTGTCCGGATACAGACCGACTGCGATCTTCAAGGCCTCGGCTGGAATCTGGTCCGGCCCTGGGGCTCTGTTTATTTTCATCATTTTGGCTGCCTGGCTCAGTTCTTCGTGGTCAAATTCCTGAATTTCTCCGGCCGGCAGTTCCTCTCTAGTCTCGCTCGGGTGGGCCGGAAAGAGTACTCCCACCACATGTCTTATACTTTCTGGCGTCATCCCAGTTGTGGGTCTGCTTCCCAGCAGCTTTTTGGTCGCTACCTTGTAGCCGAGCCCCCATGTATCGTTGTTAATCTCTTCAACCAGTCGCTCCCAGCAGATTCTCTTACTGGTGGCTATTTCCCTGCCAAGCTCGATTCTCTTCGTTTTATAAAGTTCGAAGAATCTTTGAGCTTCTACCGGCTGATGTTTGCGCATTCTCTGTGATTTTCTGCGGAGAGAAACAGCCTCCCGTCTAATGCTCGCTATCGTTCCGGTCCACCAATACATCGGCTTCTTTGCTCTGGAGTATCGCACACCTCCACACGCTGCACGGATGCGCTGCGCTAATTGTTCCGGGTCGCTTCCAGCCCATTCCCAAAGTTGATTCTGGATCTCCGCCATAAAGTTGTTCTTGTTAAACCTCTGCAGGCGCCATTCGGTCCGCTCATCTTTCCTATAGTTTTCTAGCGCATATCGTATATAGCGGTGGTCGCTCAAACTTTCAGTCGGGAGTACCCTCCAGTCTTTCACCGCCGCAATGACCCCATTAGTCGCCCACGTAATGTCAACGATAGAAGTCGACTCACGAGTGGTGTCCCACGTCGATGGCCTCGAAAATGTAGGCGTGTTTCCTACGTTGCACACGCGCAGACGGCACCCCTCGCACAACTCAAGCAGCGTCTCGCCTCTTCTGTCGTATCGCTCTTCTCCCCACTCGGGAGCCTTGGCATTGAAGTCTCCGGCAACCAGCAGGGGTTTAGATTTTGCCATGCAGTTCTCGAACAGCGTTTCCAGAGAAATCTCATATTCCCTCATCGTGGTATTTGGTGACATATATACACTGTATATCACCACTCTTTCCAATTCAACCCATGCAAACCCGTCTCCCCCCCCAGCCCCCATCACCGAGACACCCCTATCCACCCAGATGGCCGCCTTTTCTGATGTTCCAGCAAACCATCCAATTTCAATTTTATACGGCTCGCTAATTAGAGCTACGCTGATGTTTTCTTCTTGAACAACCAGTTTGAAAAGATCTTGTGCTCGCGCCGCGTGGTTCAGGTTTACCTGGAGTATCTCAGTGCGGTGGCAGGGCTCAGGTCCGGCCTTGACTTCCCTGTGGTTCTCTCTTCTGTTGGCAGGTTCTCCGGAAGTGGCCCCGCTCCTGGCATCCCCAACAAACGATGTCAGGCCGCGGACCACCCCCCGCTCCGGTCCCTTTCGTTGCCGGACAGTTAAAGCTTGCGGAGCGGTGCCCGAACTCTCTGCACGTGATGCAAAAGGGCCGCTCTTCCTTGCATTCTCGCGCCCAATGCCCGTCCTTTCCACACTTAAGACACATCTGAGTCCGATCCTCTCCCGTGCAAGTAGCTGCTTTGTGACCAAGAGCCCAACATTTGTGGCACCTGTCCTCCTCTTTCACCTGACGGATCCTGCAGGAGTTGATGATTCCAATCCGCAGAGTTGTCATTTTGGCCATCTTGTTCACCGTATCGCCACTTGCTTCGACCCTTGCGATTTGCGTTCCCTGATAATAGGGACGCAAGCCCTTTAGCGTTATTTCACCCATTTCTTGCAGCTGTTGCTCGATTTCTTCTCGAGTAGCATCTTCCTCTATATCGCGGATTTCGAAAGACGCTTTATCGCCTCGTAGCACCTGAATTGCCTGCTTTTCTAATTTTTCCGCTAGCACTTCTTCCATGCGCGGAGCGTCCTTCACTTCCTCAAGTTCAATGAGGATGTGTCCTGCTCGTGTCTTCCGCATGCCTTTCACCAGCGGAGCTTCCTTGTTACTCCTAATCGCTGTTTTTATTAGGTCCAGATCCTTCTTGTATTTGTCGCTACTAGTTTTCACCAGTAGCGCCTTTTGTCGCTTGACCTCCGGCAGAATTTCCTTTGGTAGTGGTGAAGCCGGTTTCAAAGTCTTCGGGATCGGCGGTTTTTGGGCCACCACCTCCGCCATGGTTTTCACTTTTTGCTTCTTCTTCTTTCGAAAGACAGCCGTTTGGGAGGGAACCTCCATTAGCTTTTGAAGCCTGTCTCGTTGCTCTTCCGTTTCCTCCGAGTCTGAGGCATGTGGAGTCAGGGTTTCGTCTTTGCCAGCACCGAAAACCCCGGGATTTACCACGGTATTTAGGGCAGAATTTGGTTTTCTAACAGTTCCTGTACTTCTACCCAGTCCCGTTGGTGTTTCAGCGCCTCCCATCTCCTTCATCCTAGCTTCCTTCTCCAGATTGAAGTTTTCTTGGGTTCCTCTTGCCTTAGGTAGCTCAAAAACTATCTCTCTCAAAGCTCCCATCTCGCTTCCAATTTTCCCCAGAGTTTCCTCTACCCTCTCCATTCTGCTTTCCGAAAGCTTTAGTTTTAGGTCTTTTATATTTTGGTCCAAACTTGTCATTTTTTCCAACATTTCATGCATATTAGAGCTTTGGTCTGGAGGAAACGAAGTCTCCATTCCTCGCTCGTGAAATCCTTCCAGTGTTTTCTCCAGTCTAGCACTAGATTCTGCCAACCCCGAGATTTTTTCTCTTTCCTTCGTCAGGTGTTCGTTTAACCAGGTGACCCCGTCTTCCATTCGCGGGATAAGGGCCAAATGCTCATTTGCTTGCGTCAATTGTAGAAGAACTTTTTTGTCCGAGACATTTCGCAATTCGCTAATTTCGGCTCGGAGCCGACTTACTTCGGTGGTCAGTGCTTTGACCGCGTTTTCTGTCTCAGCCTCTTGCTCGCTCTTTCCATTAGGCTCCCTTGCTTCGGCTCGCATATTTCTTACCTCTACAGTCATATCTTCAACAAGTTTACGTGTGTCATGCAGCTGCTGTTTAAGCGTGCTCCACTCTTTTTCCATTATCTCCATAGCGTATAGATATGGAATCGCTTTTTGTACCGCTTCCTTTACTGGTCCGGCTGTGTTTTTGTTGGCATTTATTCCCTGAACCAAGTCATGCGCCACCGCTGCCGGTCCCTCTTTCGCGTCCAGTTTCCTCGTTAGTTCGAGATCGACGCTTTTATTTTCAAGTTTTTTCGACACATCCGCCGCAAATTTTGCATCTTTCTGTTTATTTGCTATTGGAATTGGGGAGGTTACTGGGGAGGCACCCGCCGATAGCGACGTGTTAAGCCTAAGGGTCTTTCCTCCCTGTCGGGTCTTCACCTGGGAGGTCGCCGAAAACTTAGGTCTTAATGTTTTGGCTTTGCCACTCTCTGGTTGTTTCCCACTCCGTTCCCTTTTCTTATCTTCTTTCACCACCTCATCCTTTCTCCCTTCTTCTTCATCTTTCCCCACCTTTCCCTCACCAGTAACATTCTTTTGCGTACCGGCCTGGCTATCCACCGGTGACGCTGAGCAGTCGTCTGATGACGGTCGAATGGGGCCTACTCTATCACCCACAGTTTCGACCGGTACTGGGGTATCCCCCCCCTGCACCGTAAACTTTTCTTCTTCGGTTGTACTCATCATTTCTTTTTTTCCTTCTTCGCTTGGGGTTTCTTTCGGGAACCTCTCCCTAGTTACCGCTAGGGGCGTCCGTACGCTCCCGGACGTCATTCAGCCGTTGGCGCGGTTCCCTCCACCTTGACTTAGGACTAAGACATATGGTCGTCCTCTTGAATTGAGTACCTCTCACGTTTGCCTTGCGGACTTCCCCCCTCCACCGGGATTGGGTACCCGATCTCGGGGAGTCCTCCACAAGTTACCAGGGACCACCAACGAGGAGGTGTGAGTAGGCTTTTGATCCCCGGTAACCCGGGTTTCGGTTTCCCCGGGTTTTGGTAACCTAATTAAACCCAATCTAACTTGACATTTTTACATTCTCTCTGTATAAAGAACAATGATAACAGTGAATTTTGATTTTGAACTTTTCGAAAATTATAAATTATTTTAAAAGTTTTATAACTTTAATGATCTTAATGATCTTATAATTTTAAAATAAGCGCTTTAAAAAGTTTCAAAAAACAAAGAAAAAAGTCCTATAAAATAGAAAAAAAGCACAAAAAATTAAACATTAAAATTTAATTTTTATTAAATATTAGTTAGAAATTCGCTTAATAATTATAAAAAAAAATTATCATATATTTTTCCAAATTTTTTATAATGAAAAATTGTCGTCTGTTGTTTAACACCTGCATATAAATCGAAACACTTTGTTCAACATCAACCGACGTAATAGGAACCCAATTCACCTCACGATTTGAACTTTTTCCTATGCTCTATTGGAAAGAGGACACTTTTCTAAGCATATTGCAACAAAAATTTTGTACGATTAGGCATTAGTTTTCGAAAAATCGGCATTTTAAAATTTGCAATTTAGGGGAAGCGTAAAACTCGACATAGATTTGATGTCCCACGCTCACTTGCACCTCCAAAGTTTTCTTTCTGAGATTATTTATAATTTTTACCGATTCCACTAAAGGCAAATACTTTTTTTCCAAATTTTCGTTGGATGATGGAACGTACGAAAAGTTAGCTTTAATAGTATAACTTAATTTATTGTTTTCGAATTAATGTATTCTTAAAAATTTCTTGACATTCATTTATTGCTGCCGACAATAATTCTAATTACAATAATCTTAGAAAATTTTCAAAATTTGTCCCATAATATATGACAGCATTGAGCCACGTTCTTTACCTTGTAAGCACTGGTTTGGGAAGTAGAGGTGTAATCGGAAAAATTTTCTTTTAACAGCTTGCACTCTCAGAGGCACCTTTACTACAAAAATTCTTTTTGCATTTGAAATTAAATAAATTATTAACCAAAGAAAATTTAAGACAAATTGTTTCGGCAACACGAGATAACCCATGTGCCAGACATGTACAGTAAATTAAATTTTAATAAAATACTTTAAGTTCTGTTCAAACTTTAATCATGTACTTCGTCGGTCATTAAAAAAAAACATTAAAAAGAGCCCTAATAAGCACTAACGTGCGTTTTAAGCAAAATCTTGGAAAAAAAGCAAAACAAGCACACTACCAACATTAGATCAAATCACTGCAATTTTTAAGAAACGTCAAGATCCAAAAGAAATATCTTGTGCTTATAATTTAGAGCAATAAGCAAAATGCTTAGAATCCGGGCTCTAATGATCACTTTGGCTAACGGGATAATGACGAACAGTAAACGTTGAATCTTTTTTAAATACATATCTATTGATACCTTTTTTTATGTTGGTGTCCGCCGATAATTTTTTGTACAAGGTTGATGTCTGACAAACACTTGACTGTCGACTACCTTTACTGTACGACACTTTTAATTATTATTTTTAACGAGTGTAATAATTTAAGTTTTTCCACTAGGCCTTTTCTTATTTGCTCTTTTTCTATTTGAATAATTTATCTAACTTTTCTTTTTTTGTTGATTTCTTCAACACATTTTTTTGGTGATGTTAAATCAGGTGAAATTTTCACGGTTTTGAATATGTGCAGGTTATTGAAGTATCATTCACAGAATCATTCACAGAAAAAGTAGATCATCTTGTGTTTGACTTCTTCATGTTGTATGCTGACCTCGTGGTTTTATTTTTGGGAATCTTCTTGCGTTACATTCCACAGGGTAGTCGCTTGGCTAAAGCTTGGTAAAAATTCACATCTTGGATGAAATTACTAAAACAAATTGGTTGATATAGTTTTATATAAATCTTTCTAAATTTTTTTTGTATAATTGTTCGTTCTATATTGGTACCATATACAACAAAGAATCGGAAACTCGGATAGTAATCTTTGTTTCATTTCTTTATACTATCTAACATTGGACGTTTTAGCACTATTTTATTTACGTAGCTGTTATTACGCTATAGATAGTACAATACTCTAATATGGCTGATTGTATTAATGGTATGTATGTATATCTATTAAGATGACTGGTGTTATGTTAATTCTTTCCGCTAACAGCTTTTCGGAGATTGAAACTTGAACTTAAAAAATTTAACGTAAATATACAAAAAGGCTAAAATTTTGGTTTCCGAAAAACCGCTATCGTTATTGTAACCGGGACTAACGGTAACAAATTTTGTCTCACGTATTAATTATTGTAATTTGGTTTTTGTAAACAATTGTTTCTATGGAAATTTGACGAATAAACGAATACTATGGAAGACTCAATTCTGCGCAATCTAGATTTTTTTTCACAAAAAGTAATTTTTGTGACTCACCCTACTATTATACTACAGCCATTATTATAACGATACTGCTTTCTAGAAAACCAAAGTTTAACTATTCGCCACCACTTCGTATAAGTTAAAAATTATGATATCATATCTTTTTATAAAAACCAAAAAATGCACAAACAATTTTTAGAACTAAAATGTTTTAAGTTAATACAATATAAATACACCGTATGTATATTATCGCAAACGTTTTCACCATACTATGGATCATAGTTTTCATATACTATGGACATACATCATCAGGCGATGAACTAGAAAGAGAAACGAAAAAAATCTGTATTTATCGTCCAAATTGCAAGAGAAAAGGGAAATGGTAGGAAGGGGATATTTTTGAAAAAAATGGTAGGGATATAATTAACATAAAAGAGAAATAATGTAATAATAGAAATAAAATATAATAAATAGTAGATGTAGGGTAAGTTAGAAGGGGGGGGAGGTATTATTTATTAAAAATGTTTAGTAGAGGTGAGTTATTTAAATCAGATTGACTATGTAGTAGTGAAGATGAATATTTTAATTTATTAGTTTCCATAGCTTCCAAAAATTTCAGTTTTTTACTTTTTTGTTCAATGTGTAAAATTTTGTAACCCCCCCCCCCCCCCGTTTATGGTTAATGTCTAATAGGTGTTTCGCGAAAGTCGATTTTCCATCTGTAAGTCTGAGTTTGTGTGTGTTCATCAAATCGTGTTTTGAAAGATCTACCTGTATTTTTTTTTAATTGCTGGATTAAAACCGCATAATTTGGGCTTAAAAGCTACATAATTGCAAATTCACAGTATTGCATTGGTTGGACATATCGCAAACAATAAATTATAATAATTTTTTTTTATAAATTTTAATTCTTTTATTTTAATTAAAAACTTGGAGGGAGGGATTTGATCCACCAACCTCATTATTTCTGGCTGGCTTGTTGAATCTGTTATGTGACGTCTATTACCTCTCATTGTTAGTCGATGGGTACAGCTCTAATTTTAAAAATGTGTAGATAATTAAATGAGTTAAAAATTATATAGATTGACTTATTCACGAATGATTGAACCGGAAAATTTATATTGATGTTTTAAGCAATATCTACAGATACATAATCATTTAAATTACGTAAATGTATTGGGAGTTCGGTTTATTCTACTGTCGGAAACTCCAATTAGATTGTTAATTCGCGAAATTTAAGATGCATTATTTACCTCATGTATCAAGCTTATAAAAACTTTCAAATTTTATTGTTTGACCCGTTAATTTTCAAATTTTAAGTTTATGTATTACGGTAAATTTAAATTATTGTTTATGTTGAACCATAATTTTTTATTTATTGATTAATTCAAATAAAAACTCCCATTTTTAATTTGATTTTAGGATTGGGTTATCAAACAAATTTAGCAGTGGATTTATTGTACTATTCGAGAATTGATAATTTTTTAATTACTTGAATATTTTTAATTTACATAATATCAATACTTAAATAGGAAATATTTTCAATAATAGTAGGGTATTATTTCCATACTTATTTTATTATTAATAGCGACTGCTCTATTGGGTAACCGTATTTTTTTACTTTGCAAATTTCTAACACAGCTGTTACATTTAGAGTAAGCAACATTGTCTTTGCTTCTATTAGATAAGTTGCCAAACTTTTGAAGAGAATCACGTTTTTATAGCCACCATTTTCGACACTAAGTAGTTTGTTCAGAATTATTCATGTAACTAACTTTACTTTCATCTACTGATTACAGATTTCAGCAATAAGATTTGTAAATTATTTTTAGTTAATTATTTCTGATTGCAGTATTAATTTGGTACATAATATCCGTAAAAATTTTTTAATATAATTAAATCAATATAGGTAATATACTTTGCATTTTATGTTATCTAAAATCGAAAATTTTATGTTACATAAAATACTCAATATTGATTACTACATTTTGCAACATCGAAATTTTATTATTAAATTTATAATTACCTAACATTTATAAATTCGATAGTTTCGCGTGTTCTTCTAGTATTTTAGGCATGAAGGAGATTATGGTTAGCGATATTATAATTGTCCGGTCAAGTTTACCGAATTAACTCTAATAATAAATACCTATAAACAAGGGATGTTATCGTAAATAAAGCATAATAAAATAGCTCAAAATATATTATGCAATATTGTGAGAATGGTTTGAAAAAATATTTGTCGCTTAAAAAGGAAACTGTTGATTATTTGTATTAGTATTAATATTTAACTCAATTGTATTTGGAAAAATAACTATTTTCTGATTATAATTTATAAAGTTATACATCGAAACGGAAACCACAAAACAGACGGTTTTACAAAACTTTTTAATTTATGTTGTTTATTATTTATTATTTACTCTCTAGAGTAAGGGAGGCTAAATAGCATAGTATGATAAAGAACTCAACTTGTTGTTCTTCCAATTAAACTTAATAAATAGATATCGCTTATCTTCTTTAAACCATTGTTATATTTACAACACAATAACAAGAACAACAAATTATGAAAACTATTTTCTGAAAGTTATCGAGATAAATCTTACTTTACTTCCAAGATCCAAGTTATTGCGGCGTGGTTGTAATTACATTTCAGATGAAAATATAAAATCGTCGAAAAGATCATGCGAAATCACAAGTTTCGTAAATTTAATAAGTTCTTAATTCAAACAACTACGGCATATTGATTTTCTAATGTGCTTATTTAATGTATTAGTGGTAACCCACTTAAAAGCTGCAGATAGGGAGAATGAGGTGCGCTATGATCCTTCTTTATTTATGGCACTGCAAAATGTGTTCACGACGCTATAGTTACTTATATTATAGACTCCTAAATTAAAAAGGATATAATTTTGTCGTAGTAAATAATTATTACGAAACTCATTTTGGGCTTATCTATAAAAGTATATAAAAATAATGTTCACAGTGTATATTAATACATTTTCCGCTTTTCAATATTGATCTCTTTCTATAACATTTTTTTAAATTTTTCAATAGGTACTACAGAGTCCAACGCACAACAGCTACTAAAACAGCAGTTAAAATATAAATTTCGGCAACAGCAGATAGTAATTAAAAATGAAAATACAATTAAAAGGGTAATAAAAACAAATTTTATTAAGGATGCCTAATAATATTTATTTTAAATTTGTAAAATTTGAGAAGTATGTATTTATTATTTTAAACAATAACATATGTAATGAAATATTATCGATGAAATACTTTAATTAGAAATGGCAAATTATTAGTGCTGGAGAAACGTTTCGACAATAAATTTATTGGTAGAAGGAAATAAAAGGCAAATAAGTAGAAATTAAAAATTTGTCGGATGGCATGAAGCAAAAACAACAAAACGATTTTAATATAAACCTAGTTATCCCGAGGGGCAATTTTATAACGGTAAAGAGGCAAACAAATAAAAGCACAACGTTATTATCTAATATCATACGCCGTTAAAAACTCAACGCTATAAAACCAAAAGTAATTAATACAAAAATCCAGCTAATCATTCCAAAGAGAACAATTTTTATCGGTCATAAAACGACGACTGCTGGATATTAAAAAGTGGAAAGAGTAAAATATACTGTTGCTCTAATTTAATGTAACATCATACCAAATTCGCAGGATCCGACCATAGTCAATAATGATGTATAAAATTATATCTATTTTTATACATATAGTACCTACTTGTAAATAAATTGATGCTTATGATTTTTAACTTTGGCTTAGAGATATTACATACTTCCATTTTATTGCATATTATTTAATATCACCTAATTGTTTAAGATTATGATTGCATAAATTTTAGTTGCATATTAAAATTTTATTGTAATATTACAGAGCTAAGTTCAAGGACACTAGGTTGTAAAATTCGGTTGAAATTGTTGAATTACTGATTTGAAAGTTTATTCTGTGATAAGGGTTTAAGCTTATTTATTTATAAATTCGGAAAATATGTATCTAATTTAATATTTAAAACTTGCCATCACCGAAAAGTTGCTCTGCATTGAAAGGAAAAGTGTTTGTATACCTACCATTACCCTACGGAATGTATTAATATTGCAATACTTGGGAAAAACTTTCGTATATCGTTTTTCTCATCACAATTGCATTTTTTGAACTATATATGATCAAATAAGGTCTTTTAAATTTATATGAAAAATTTTACATTGTATATTTCGTATTTTGCTATATATTTCCAAATATAAACTCACTTGCGAGTACTATTGACGAAATGGAAAATTACATTTTATTCTGTTCGCTTAATACGCATTTTAAATATTTACATAACATAATAAATATCGAAAGGTAATATCGTGGAATGTCGTGGAACTAACTACCCTAGTTCACAAATTTTTTTAAATTAAGTATTTTCTTAATACTTTATATCACATGAAACTAAAATATTCTGGAATATAGATTTTCGTTTCTTGTGCATTTAGTACTTGGGCCAAATTTATTCATTATTTTAATGGCTTAATTATATTATAGGTACTTTCCGGTAACGCATTAATCAAATTTTTATTAAAGTAGTTTAGAATATCCTATAAAAATAATTTTATTTGAACTTGTAGTACTTTGGTAGGTTGGTATTCTGGAAACCTTGTTTTTAATTAATTCTATTAGGAGCTTTTTATTAAAGAAACTTTTTTATTTTTTTATATAATTTAGTTAAGTACCTATAGATTTAATCAATGTTGAAGCTTGAGAATAGCGAGCTTTATAATTTACAAAGTGTATTTAATCATATTAGTTTCACGATTAATTTTATCCAACATTTTCTTTGTGTTAAATAACAATCTTTAAGACAGACATAAATAGAAGCAAATTTTAACAAAGCCTCTATATTTAAAGTGGATCTTTATCTGTATGTACTGCTTTTAAAATCAAATGACAAGGTTTGGAGATAATTGGAAGCTATGCATTCTCTACTTCCAATATTCTCTCAATTATTGGAGACATTCTTCCTACAATTTATGGTTAGTAATCAGCACCCCGGGTTAAAAATTGCACGTAAGAGCAACTTCATTATATCTAGCATTGCAAGAACTTTCTTGATGAAGAGTTTTCTACGTTATATTTCATGGATTTTTCTCTCAAAATAATGCTGAAGTGGTATTATATTTTGCTATTAATCAGTAAGAGTAATTTTACCCAAGCCTTAGAACTTAATCTTCCAATATTAAAGTTATATAGGTTGTTCTATTTCAGCTGAAATATAATAAATTTTAAAAATTCAGTTTACAGACACATTTTGTTACATAGTTAATGCGTTTAAGAACAATTTAAAATGCACTCTAGCTATTTTATTTTATCGTGATTCTCAATGCTACAAATTATTATAATATTACATGTATACATATAATTATGCAGATATTTTCACTTAAAACTTCGATTTTTATTTTATATGCTTCAGTACATTTCCACATGTTATACGAGAATAGTGAAATTTAGAAAAGTCCTAAAATTACTGTACGTTTTTGTTACCTGTTTTAAAGCAATAGAAATATTTACATTGCAAAAACGAGAATAAAGTATGATCTTGTAAAAATTTATTAGAAAAATATACATTTTTTATCTGAGATACTTACTCGCCTTGACCAGGTGAAAGGAAAATCCACAACAAAAGAAAATAAATCGCATCCCTTTTTTAAAAAATTACTTTTCTGTGTAATGTAGAGAAGCGCAGCTTTCATTTATCCTGTAATTTATACAGCATAGTTACCAAAGCTTTTATAGAAGCTATATACCTCGTTAAGTAAAAACTACGTTGAAAACTTAACAAAAACTTGACTAAATAGTACAATAATTTATGTAGGTCGATCAAAATTACTAGATTTATACAAAGTAAATCTTTCAGAAATGTAATTAAATACCTTTTGCTTTAATTTTAATAAATGATTATATTTCATCTGTCGTAGTTGAACAAATGATCGAAAAAAATGATTCGGTCTTAGAGCAAACTTTCATTATGTAAGTTGAATTTAATTTTCAATTTATTAGAAAGATACGTTTCCTTTAAACCATCAAAGCGCAGGTGGCTCCAGTGTTCAATCCAACCGCTAAAAGCATCTCTTCTATAAATAATTCATGCGTAATACGATTATATACCTATTTCTACTTTGTGGAACAGTTTATAAACTATTCTTACAATATTTAAACATTATAATACAACTTCGAATTACCTTTCATAAAAATATGTAATCAATTTTTAATATCTTCATAAAATGTTATTGTTGCTAACATTACATTATTTACCTGACATTTCCGTTTCAAGTTGATTATTGCGACTTACAATTTTGATAAAATATTTGCCAACACTATAATCTGCGAATTTGGTCACCGGTTGAACCTTTAATGTGGTGACCACTGTACTATTATGAAGGTAGGTATTTTTTTCTTTGTAAAGAGAATTAACTAATCAGAGAAGCTTATACGCTCGCAATACTGCTAAATCGTGATAATTCTGGATCATTTTAGTATTGACTTCTTGTGACGTTTGACACAAATTTCTTGATATTTTGACTTTCGTGTTCATACTTTTCGTATCTTACATGTTGTACATTATTAGATATAAAAAATTGTTCTTTTGCTCTTTTATTTAATTATCTGAACACATTATCTCATGAACTAATCGACTTCCTTTTCGTTTTTAGGTAAGAAAAAAGCTTTATATATTGAAGATTATTCTGTAAGGTATTTGTAAGGTTTTTGTGCTCTCATAGAGATTTCGTATCTATCTTAAACACTTAGTTTCATAACGTATGATACGCCTCTGGAATTGCTATGCAAGATGTAATCTTGTAAAGTGCACATCGATTTTTATTTTATTTTCGTTTAAAATGCCCTAATATTAGTTAAAAAGTAAGTTGTGATTACAGAGTTATTTATTCGTTATTTACGCGTTTGCGGATCTTAGTTCATTGCTTACAGCGTTTTTCAAACTTGTTCTATCACGGTTAATATATTTAGTTGTGCAGAAACGTATTGTAAAAACATGGGTGAAATTTTTTTTTAATTATAAAAGTACGGCTGAGGAGCAGCCTAATAAGTTCCTATGAAATATAAACACGTGTTCGAAAATTCTCCGTTTCCATGTTCTGAGTATTTCGGTCTATCGCAAAACTTGACTGGGAAAAATGAAGATTTAGTTCAAAACGATTCAGTTTTGTTTCAAACCAAATCGCTTTGGTTCAAAGTCGAATCAAAATCTTTTCATCGGTATATACTTATATTATAACAAAAGACTATGATTATGAAAAATATTTGTATCACTAATAATTATCTTACATAATATTTTAAATTGGATTATTCATAGCCACCTGTTATTTTCACATATATATGAACAGTTTCATTTCACCAGAACATTAGGTTATCGTGTATAATCTTTGAATTAACCAAATTCTTCATACCATCTATATTACATTCCCAAGTCAAAATACGCATATATAGTAGTACTATGTACATAAAATTTTAATTCAAAGAACATTAGACAATTTCGGCACCCTTTTCTCGCAGGTTGTCAATTAAATGTGAATTCATTTGTAAGTCATCGCTGTATTTATGATTAATTGTAAATTTATTATAATCGATGAAAATTTTGCGCGTGTTTTTCTTTATATCGCTTGCACATAGCAAATTGTTAAACCATAAGAAACCACAATATTTTGTTAAAAAGTAATTTTAATTTTATATTGTTTTTAGTAATTTTTATGTGTAAAACGCAATTTAGATGTTCGAGATTACTATAAAAAGTTCGGTATTTGTTCTTTGATTTTTGTAATTCGATTAGTAAGTGAAGAATAAACGCCAGTTGATGAGGTAAACAATGGTAAGTATTGTTGCCACTAGTTCGTTAAATCTTTAATTCTATTTAATTTCAATTTGTGTATCTTTCATTTTAGAACAAATGCCAATACAATAAGATAAATCTATCAACTTCAATGAATACTGTTTCTGTATTTGTTCAATTTATAAGCATTTTATATACAATTAAAAATCTATAATATTGAACAAAAAATTTTGCTTTATTTACAATTACAGGGTTTGCCGTTCTAGAATAAGCAGTCAGATGCAACAAGTCCAAATATAAAAATTTTTAATGTACTGTGAAAAAAGAAAAAAAATAAGACAATTACTGCTATAATGCTCAAGTTATTTAATTCATCTAGTAGGTATATACAGATTTTCTACTGTATATTATATTGCGATCAAAACTCACACAAAGCTAAAATTAAAAAAAAATTAAAAAAGGTAAACGGATTTGTCGACAAAACTGAAAAAACAAATTAAATTGCTGTATAAATTCATAACAAACAAACGAGATAGTAACGAGGAGCAAAGAAAGCAACAGCGAATTTAAAAATAATGCAAAGAGAAAAATTAGAAATGAAGTAAGTACAATAAAATTATTAAAGACATATAACACCAGTGGCGTAACCGGGGTTACAGATCCCAAAGGCTAAAAATTTGATTTTATGGAACGGAAGCCTCTTTAGCTCTCACCCAAGTATGGAAATAAATGTGGATAATGAGATTCAGCTATCTTCTCAATCAAGCTATTTAGGTATCCATTTACCAGTGATACATACATATATGGCATGAAACGAATCAATCAAAATTTTTTATTATTTTTATATTGTTTCAATGCATCATAATTATTCAAAAAATGTAGATTGTATAAAGGAGTATTACTAACAGTAGTTGCTTCTTTTTCCGTCCAGGATTTAAATTTCCTACCTACTCGTAGTAACCATAGTATATGAATGGATATGGACATTGTAATATTCTTCTTATACTTGGTAGAATTTGTGTAAATTAGCACATAATTTCCCATATACTTGACCAAATTCATTTTTAAGATTGTAACTATTACAACATTTTCTATAATTCATTTTTATTTCTTCACTGAAGTTGTGAACTAAGATTTGTTATTTTTATTTAACTTCATGGGATTCACAGTTTCACCCAAGTTTAGAAACTTTCCAAGTTATGATATTGTACTTAATTGCTGTTACAATTATATGAAAGTATTGATTCAGTTTGCTATAGCCCGATGAAAAAGTCTTTTAGATATCTTTTCGAGTTTTAGTATTTCACTCACAATATAATTAATTAAAATTTTAATTAATAGTTCTGTAAACTAATATTTTTAACTAGAAAAATTTGATGGTAATCTACTGTTTACCACCGAACTAATAAATATAGAAGTCCGTAGGTAAAATAATGCTTGGAACTGCTATTATTGCAGGCAATTTTTCAGTTTCATGATGCGACCATACTGAATAACATTATTGATAACAAAAGTTTTGAAATATTCATGAAATACTCATATGAAATATTCAAAATATATCAGTGTCACTTCTAAAGAAATATGTGGGGTCATTTGAGTAAATTTGAACATTAACGAATAATATATTTGTAAATACATAATTTATGTACTATGTACCTATTAAAATTAATAATTTTTGTCTTTAGCATTGTGAGAAAAATTTAAGTCTGTGCTGAAC
Organism: Cantharis rustica; assembly: GCA_911387805.1. Taxonomy (NCBI): domain Eukaryota; kingdom Metazoa; phylum Arthropoda; class Insecta; order Coleoptera; family Cantharidae; genus Cantharis; species Cantharis rustica. The sequence continues at coordinate 95,925,225 of OU426877.1, forward strand.
TGAATAGAAACGAAAAAATAATTTGTGTTTAGAATATTTCAGTTTAATCAGTTTGCATACCATAAAATAATTCAAATGGGTGCAGATTAGTTACACAACAAATTTTTAGTTTAAAATGCAGTTTCACTGGGCACTCAAATAATGTTTTGCTATAATGATCTCGGGCGACTGCGTTACCTACATAAACAGTAAACCGCAATGAAAAGGGTTAATAGATTTTGCAATTTGATATCTATCAAATTTACTACTCACATTAGTTAATCTAAATCTAGTTTGATGTATAATCTAATATTAATCTAAACTTGGTGTAGTGTATTTGTGAAGTTCTATAGATTTTGTAAGATTCGTAACACGAGCTGTGGGTAGAAAGCGACTGTTGTGGCACAGTTTTTAATTAGGCAATTTTGGTTATGGATTCTGTACCTATACATACTATTGAATAAGAAGTTTTGAATTTTTGCATATTATATTATATTGTTTATTTTAAAAGTTATTAGCCTATCGCAAAGATTTGTTGTTAATTTTAGAATAAAATTTCACTTTTTAGCTCCAATTGTTAATATTTTTGCGTATTTTGATTTTTGAACAAATACATAGCCGAATAAAGTAAACTTGACCGCAGTACGGAAGATGGGGCATTCTTTTCGAAGAACTTCAGTTTTTAAATTTTTTAAAATTTGTGTAAAATCTTCTAATCTTCTACAACAAAGTAGAGGCCGCGAATACATTTTGAATAGTTAGGGAGTCCGCAATTACTAAATCGCTACAAACCTCGGCTTAAATAGATATTCGTAATTATTTATTAAAATATATTATGTAATTATACGCGAGTTTCAATTTTTTGCAGGTCGGAAAAGCTTTAAATTTTCTCCAAAAATTGTATAATTTATTACGAATATCACCGTAGTCACTCCTCTCAGCTTTTGTAACTTATTAGTTTGCGGTTATGATTTGAATACTCCTAAAGATGTGATGTTTCATTTGATTTATTTACTACAAGTTTATTTAAAAGAAATTCGCTGGCTACCTATACCCTACCCAAAATAGAACATACAACTAAAGATTTAAATTCGCAATGACAATTGTAATGACACTAATGAAAACCAACAACAGGGTGTATGCAAATAACCACTACTCTACCAATTTCCAAGTCACGAATGGATTAAGACAGGGGGATCCTCTATCGGCCCTTTTATTTAACATAGCATTGGAGGTAATAATAAGAAGAAGCAAAATCTCACGATCTGAAATGATATATAATAAGCCAAACCAGCTATTAGCGTACGCCGATGATATTACCGTACTGCCGAGAACAAAGGGTGAACTTGTAAAGGCGACGAAAAATATAATTAGAGAAGCACGAAAGATAGGACTAGAAGAGAACCAGGGGAAGACAAAGTATATGAAACTGGAAATCAGCAAGGAGGGAAGAGGAGTGGAAGATTTCTTAGAGGTGAAAATAGATGAAGGAGAAAACATGCTTTTTGAGAGGGTAACGACATTGGCATATCTTGGAGCTCAACTGACGGACAAATGTAAAGAAAGTACGGAAATCAAAGCAAGACTGACAAGAGCTTCGAGAAGCATAGCAGCGATGAGACACTTTTTAGCGGCAAAGAACGTATCCAGAAACGCCAAGTTACATATATATAGGACGGTCATCAGACCAACGGTACTGTATGGTTCCGAGATATGGACCCTGAACGTCTCTGATCAGAAAAAGTTGGATTTGGGAACGAGGAATCCTTAGAAAAGTTTTCGGAGGTGTAAACACGGAACTGGGGTGGAGAAGAAGAACCAACTATGAGTTGGAAGAACTGTACGGGGAGCCCAACATAACAGCGGTGGTGAGGGCGAATAGAATAAGATGGATGGGACACGTTGAGAGAATGACGAACGAGAGGATGCCAAAAATGGTTCTAAAGAGACAACCAATAGGAACACGAAGAGTGGGGAGACCAAAGTCCAGGTGGAAGGAGGCAGTGAGAAGCGACCTGAAGAGACTGAAAGTGGATGGATGGGAGGAAAAGGCAAGAGACAGGGGGGAATGGAGAAAAGTCGTCAACGCAGCCTTGGGCCTACAAGGCCTGTAGCGCTTACTTATATATAATTGTAGGAAACATGGCTCTATTATGTACATCTAAAACTATAAAATTATTTTTATACTTTTAAAAAATCAAGAAAATTTAAAAAATACTAAAATGTAGAAATTAGATACACAAAGTTAGATACTTATTCAAGTAAAGTTGGTAGTAAAGTAGAAAAGATCATCTTTGTAGCTTTATAATTTTCTGCCTCTGGTATAAAGGACTTAAGGCTGTTCTCTGAGCCTATCCATCCCAACGTAAGAAAGGAAATTCCGTGTTGTGCAAAGACAGCAAACTTGACGTGTAGAAACTTTGTAATGCTTTTAAAGTGTAAACGTGTGTAGAAAAATTAATACGAATCAAGGATCGCCTACCCACGCACGTAAACAGATATTCTTACTATAAGCTGATGTTGCAGTTTTACCGAAGTGCAATACAATTTTATAATTGTGTGCTCTAATTATAAAATAATATTCGTAATGTTTTTAAAATTATATTTTTCAACAATTTCATTAAATCTTACGATGACTTGACCATCGTTCCTACCTAATGCAAACACGTACACATCGCTACCTCGAAAGAATAACGACACAACTCAAAATTTGGCAAAATTGAGTTAAGTATTAAAATCGACAGAATTTGGCTATATCTTATCATGTATAACGTCACAATGCAAAATTTTAATAACCTGCTGTTATTATAGCGGCAGTGCCATTATGCATGTAATGCAAAGTTACTACTTATCAGTAGTTTAAAAACGCTCTATTGAAAAAAGTGCTTTTTTTAGTTTTGTCGTTATTCTTGCCAGGCAGCGACATATACCTTATATTTGGTAAAATTTGTTGATAAAATATAACATTTACTGGACGCTTACTCAAAAAGATAAATTATTATTTAGAATTGTTTTTGTATTTCATCATGATTAGTGTTCCAAGATTCTTGGGAATTATAGACAAAATAGGGCGCAACAATAAAGAAATAGAAATAACAACTTTTTATTTATTATAATAAAAATGCAAATATATTTATAAAATTTTGAGATAATATTAAAACAATAAATTAGTGTAAAGTTTAAATAAATTAATTTGTTTAAAATAATTATATTAATAAATTAACTACAAATTATACAAATTGAGATAAAAACATAGCGCCAATAGAACACTGAAAAAAGAAATCCACATGATGAATTTCTTCCAAAAGTTATTTCCAGAAAGAAAAAAATTTATGTTCATAGATACAGTTATAAAGTGCGTACCTATTTGTGATTAGCTTATGTAATATAAAATCCTAAAAGAAAATTAACATAATTTTTTTATGTAGTATGTAACATTATACTATGCTTTATAATCGCAAGATCTAACCTTACTATCTTCGATAAGAATTGTAAAAGATGCAAGACATTCTTTCTCAATTTATATACTTTTCCTACACGTCAATTATAATTACGTGAAGCAATTTGAACTTTAGGCCCTAAAAACTTTTAAACCAATTAAGATATCAAAATTCTGTCTGAGCCAAAAGTTTCTAAAAATCGAGATTTACAAAATATCGGAAGAACTCAAATTTAATGGTTTTTTGGCTTTTTTGGAAAAACCAAAAAACTTATTCAAAAAAGGATATTTGTAAAGGTTTGTAATAATCTACTACACATTCTGTCAAAATTTCAAGTCAATTGGTCCAGCCGTTTAGAACTTATAAAAAGGCACTAAAAGATCAGCCTTAAGTCAGAAAACGTAGTTTTCGATAAAACAAGAAAGAATATTGTAATGTAAATTGTAAAACAGGCAATCATTTATATTCACTTAGTTTTAAATTGAAGATGGTATAACTTGTTTGGTGATGAAATGTTTCTGGTCCTGCCTATAAATTAGGTGGATAATCAGCGGTGTCGTTAATATAATATTATTTTGTAAATAATTAGTGAATGGCGTCAATTTTTTACTTGTGAATGACAATGTTAACAATTTTGTACGTTTTCGATATTGAATAGAATGTTTTGTAGTACATAATATGTACTGCTTTACGAGCGATAATAATTGATTTTTCTTATGAGACTCGTATCTCACCGTCAAAGAATTGTGAGTATAGCTATTTAGCAATCTTTATGAATGAAATCGGAAGACTGTTTGTATATATCGTCCAAAGCTTTCCGTTTTAATTCGATGCTTAACTTTTTTCTATAAAATTTTTTCAACGATTCATGATTGTGTGTTTGCACCGAATTCAAAATTTTATTACTACTGTCTGGCTTTAGAAACGCTGTGCAATCGCGCTTCACACATGCTCATCTTTTCAAGTTACCACTTAATTGCTTTTGGTTGTTAAAGTTGAAATTGTCAATTACCAAAAGTGTTTTACCTTTTTCACTAAAAATTTCTGAGCTGCTTGCCATGTGTTAATTGCATATTTTTCATTTCAGAAAAATAAAAACAATTAATTATTATTTTTCTATTATACAATAACCCATTAGTATAGACATCAGAATCATTCATAAAATAATATTTTCTTTTGATGGTTGACCACCAATGGCGGTACAACAGACAAAGACAGAAGCATCTTTGCGATAGTTAATTGCACCCCTCCTCTTCTCCCTATTAACCCGCACCTATTCAAAACTCACTTAACATCTTATTATAGCTGCATATTGTTACAAAAGAACGTTTAATTATATTTGATGACTAACGTATGACGTCATGGTATTATGAGTCTTTCATGATAACATCATTATTAGTCATTCAAATATTGCTTGGCTTGCACTCTGGAAACTCATAGAATGTACAGGACGTTTATGAAAATTTCTGGGAGGCGCATTTAGGTATAAATGCAGAACGATTTCGAGTTTGAACGTACAAGTGTGAACATAATTAAATTGTAAATAAATAGTGAAGTGATAAACAATATGCCGAGTGTTTAAATAAATCCAAACTTAGTGTTAAATAAATTGTAGTGTAATTTAGTTTAGTGTTAATCTTTAGAATTAACCCTTTAGCCCTTTAGAATTAAGTACAAGTATTACGTTACAATATTAATCTTATATTTATCTATAACCGATGTACCCATCAACTATATCTTATTTAGAAAATTTGTTATTTAATTTTGAAAGAACTTGTTAACATTCACTTTTGGGTATCGCAACTTAAAAAAACTAATAAATTAATTTTTCAACAAGGCAATATCTTGCAAAAACAATTTAAAGAAATATTCATAGGAATGCAATTTAGTAACAATAGTTGTAACATCCTGTACTGTAATTTCCAAAAGGACGGGATCTCGCCAACAAAGGTATATATAATATTTCAATACAACAGAGAAAAACCGAAATATTTAATATACTTATGGTTAAATCTGTCATATCAAAAAAAAAATTCACACTTTAATTTAAATGCGGTATAAAAGCCAGCAATTTAAAAAAATTTAAATTTTATTTATTTATATTGAGTTAATTCTAGAAAGATTAGTTTGCATAATACATAATATTTTTTGTTTGTGTCATAAAATTGTAACATATTTTGGTCTCCAAAATTGATTTTGGATTATTTCATTGAAATATTATGTATATCTTCGTCGGGGAGATCTTTAAACCTAATGCAGCTTAAATCATGAAAGGATTAAAATTACTCGTTCTGGCCATGTTGCAGATGAGGTGCAATTCACCCACACCCTTGACCGTGGCATGCACTTTGCCAGCACCGAAATGTACTTTTAAAAAAATGCCATACCTATCCAAATAATGTCTAGTTGGTTAACTAATTTTAACATTATGAACTAATAACCATTAACATTACTTTAAATCATATATAAAACGTACATACATAATTCTTAGACAATTTCATTCCAAATAAAGTTTTATTGGTATAATTATGAGATTTTTCATGGTAAAAATGTAGCTACATAATTAAAAAGTTATAGAAACTAATATCTCGAGAACTAACAATAATAAATCTATATTAAAATTTGGAGCGCAGGTAGGGTATCTCCCAAAATATATTTATTAAATTTTTGGAAAAACAAACTAGGTTTGTTTTTGTTTTTTAAAAAATTACTTGCAATTTTTCAGGAATATTATATAAATATTTTTGAACTTAATTCAAAATGTTTTGATTTTTATATTTTTTCTACCGAAAAACTACAAAGTTGCTGAATTGGCAACAAATTTTCTTCTGCTAAACGTTCTTTAGAATCTGATTAATTGTTTCGGAATCTTAAAATACCGCTAACGGCGTCAGGACCTTTTTGGAGATGAAAAAATACGGCTTTCCTTATTTTATATAAACAATATATTTCAGCGAAAACGAACTCTGGAAGATTAGCCTACCAGCACTCATGATATGAAATGGATTAGGTCTTTTATTATAGAGTTTACAAAATAATATTTTGAAAGATATCGAATATGTCGCATATTGTACTACGTTGTTATAAGCGAAGGTTTGACATGCCTAGTTATCAAATAAATATTATTAGTTGGGGCTAAAATGTTCAATGAATATCGTAATATAGGAATTAATTATTATGTCATAATTTAAAAGAACTATTATACTATGATGCAACCTAAAATAGTTTAACTGCTACCTCGACTTGAGATTATAATACCTGGGGATATTTGTAATGAAATAGATTATTTGCACCAAAACATATACATACGTAGCTTCCCAAGACCGTGCAGTTCTGTTTGAAGTAGTAGTCACTCTAATCTATTTTGAACTTTTAGAATTGAGATTTTCTGTTAAATGAAATCATACTGAATACACCAATTTCTCTAATGCATCTAATGCATTTTTTTCAAGTTTGATATAATTCTCTTTAACCATTCTATAAATTTTAGCCTAGGGTGCGGTATGTGTGTGTTACCGTGCACAAGTATAAACCAGACTCGTTTTAACACTTCCTTATTTTTAAAATTTTTCTCACTTTTGCTATGTAACGACTTTAACGATGCTATAGAATATGGATATCTACACGTGAGGCAATGAGATACGAACGTGACTATGCTATGACAAACATAACTATTCAAATGCACATGAACTTAAACTAGCGTATATTGACAATGATACATGGTTTACCTCACAATGCCATTGCAATGTATGAAATGAAAAATTATGTTGTAGTTTATTTTAATATGAGAATTTTGTGTTACAATACTTCTTGCTATTGCAGGTAATGTTCATTTTTGGTTGAAACGTCACGTATAAAATGAACACGTACACTCCATCATGTATTCTGGTTTCTTATTAGTTTCAATTTTTTTTATATCTAATTCACCTATCGATAATATTACTAGTTTTTTCATACGCGCTGTCGAAAAAATTTCTAATATCTAGAACTAATTTTAAAATCTCTATAGATATTCTTATAAATTTCACAATTTTCAATTTACACCATACAGTGCGAGCTGGTAAAGTTTGGAACAAATTCGACAAAAAAATGTATGTATTGATGTATTTGCATTATGTAATGCATTTTATGTATTAATGAGTATGTAAATACAAAAACACTAATTTTATTGGGAATTCTATCATTTAGTTAAGTTGATTAGTTAGTTATAGTAGTTGGTCTATTGAAATAGATCTTTTTGTTTAAATATCCCCATAAGAAGTAATCAAGTTGAGCAAGATCAATCTATTGATTAGTAAAAATTACTGAAAAGTGGGTAGAGGTTCGTGTTGCTGGTATTATGCCATATTATTGGGCAGATCTACCGTATTCAAGTGCAGGAACTAATTAGCATCTTAAATAGTTAAAATTTATTTCACCTGTTAATTTGCTTTCAAATAAAAATGGATCTAATATACGGTTACCCAGAAAGTGGACTGCCTATGGGTGAGTTCGAGCGAGCGATGGGTAAATTCGAGGAGGCTATGGTATACTCGCATAATGTTAACATGTATTTTTGAAACTTTGAACTGATTATCTCGAAAACTTGATACTCAGAAAACTGCTCTAGCTAAAACCGTACGGAAAGAAAAGGGTGGAATTAAAAAAAAATTACTGTGACGTCACAGCTTAAAAGAACAAAACATCATAAAAATTGTCAATGACAGAAAAAAACTGACATTTGAAAAATGAAGTTCAAATGTTCAAATTTGCTTAGAAAATCCGTCTAAATTTTTGTATCGAATTTGTTTCAAACTTTACGAGCACACTATATGTAGTATTTTATACTAAAAACCACCTATAGTTTCTGAAAATTATTTGATTACTCTTTGTACTTTAGTGTAGTATGTTTCATGTAAACAATATCAAAATCCCATATCCGGTTGCAATATATTTATCGACATTTTCCTACAAAATTTAATTTATTTATTTTCTACTTTACTCAATGTATGTTCTGTAAATTTTTTTGTAAGTACATATATTGAAGTTTTTTTTTATAACACTATATTTCACGAATTACAAAATATTGACAGTTACGGCTGATATACATAAATAATGCTGTAAAATTTAAATAAAACATGTTCTCTGATGAGAAAGTTTTCTGTGTTGAGCAGCGCATAACACAAAATGATTATGTTGGGCTTAAGCGACGTTCCAAAGATTATTCTGATGAGTTACAAGTTTTTCAGATACAAAGGGCCACTCAAGTAATGGTGTGAGCCACGCTACTAGAAAAATGTGCATTTTCTCTTGTATTTATGCTGATGGACACCAAAATTAATAACATTGTTTATCGAGAATACATTGTTAACACATATTTGATCTTGTGGACGACGCAGAAAATATTTGGAAACAGCGTCTGGACATGTTATCAAGATTTTGCTGACAGAGCAAAGCGAGCTTTTTGTGATAGACAAAAATGTTCTGACGTTCATTTCAATTGAACAATGGCCACCGTATTCGAAATATTTAAATCCGCTGAACTTCGGCATTTGGAGAATTTTGCAGGCAAAGGTTTGATCTACAAAACATACTTTATTGAAATCTTTAAAAAAATCACTTATTCGAGAATGGAGAATGGAATTATTTCGAACATGTTTGGCATTTTGCAAAAGACTTGGTCTTGTAGTGAAAACCAAAGCCGGTTTTATTTCATTGAAATATACCTATATACTATTAAAATTTTGAAATGATACCTCTTAAAAAGAATTAGTAATACAATGTACTGTTAAAGAATCAATTGCAATTGACGGAACCGGTATCTATTTATTCTAATCTACATAGATAGATAACTAACCAGTAATCTAGAATTATATAATAGTGAGCAGTGTAAAAATTGTATACAAACAACTTTTTAATATGCCTAGGTATATTTAAAACACGTACATTTTATTTCAAATCAAATAAATAAATTTATAAAATAAATTGATTCATTATAATGTTCCGTTTTAAATTTTTTATTCGAGTAACGCGTTTTGATAATATATGAAATTGGTGCAATAATACCATAATACATACATAGTAGATAATATGTATCTATATAGTTTCAATACAGTAAGTGCAGTTTTAAAAGCTTTTCCTGAAATTAAAATTAAAGTGATCGTTTTTATAATTAATTACTGGCGGATATCAATAAATTTTGATAACTTAGAAATCGATATGATCGTGGAAAAATACTGTTTACTTAAATTTTTAATGTAGTTCAAATTGAATCGTTCGTTGAAAAAAATCATGTAAGTTACAAATTTTATGAAATTCAGTATTTGATAAAAATTTACTCTTTCAGAATAGTTGTAGTATGCTATGTGAAGAAAGCAAGCAAGTCAGATAAATTTTTAACAAAATAGTATAGCCATACCAAATGATATTATCTTTCAAGAATCTAAGGAATACCGTAGATGAGCTTTTTTTTCTTTTCAATTTTTCATAGGAAAATTAAGGAAATTCAAGGAAGCATCTTGTAAATGGAAATCTGGTATACAAAAATTTATGGTGATTCCCAGTCAGAATTACTTCTCTAGACTTTGAGCATTTGTAAACTATCATGTCCAAGACAAGCCAAAAATTTTCTATTTTAATACTGCAAGCAAACCAAATTTTAAACTTCAAGTAATGGTAGCTTTTATATTTTAAAAGATACTTTTAAAACATACTTTGTCAAACGAAAAATACCAAAAAACTTGAAACAGAATTTTGCATTTTCCACAGTTATGTCATTCTACTATCACGCAAACACAAAGAGCAGTGTAATTATAGCACAAAATGTTTTAAATGACATTTTACAATAATTAATATGTCTTTGACTTATTATACATTTCTAATTTTAATCACTTAATAAATGTATTTTCTAAAGTATTTCAATTTTAATAAACATTTTAAATTTTTGCAATGTTGTACAGAAGCAATGCAAGTCAGATACGAAAAAGAATTTTTTTAGCGGCACACTTGAAATTTAACAACACAATTTTTATGTAAAAATTTCGTTATTGTTACAGTATTACAATACACGAAATGTTCAAGAATTAAATACAATGGCTTTTCTGTAAATTAGTTATTCCCTTCTCCTGTAAAATTTTCTTTTTATGGCGTACGTTGGTTTTGAAAGAAACAATTCAATTAAAGGAAATTATTTTTTGTGAAGCTTTATTTTACAGTTCCTAAATGCAAAAACTAAAACAAAAATTAACTTTAAGTCATAGTCATAATCAAATTTATGTCAAATTTAGCAAATTATTTGCTACTTTCTTTAAATTGTTTTCAATCTTTTTGAACTGTTTGTTATTGGATCATGTCAGTAGTGTTTTTTTTAGATTTTACCAATGAAGGGGGGGGGGATTTTAAGAAAAGTTTATTTGCATTTTTATTTTTTAAATTTAAGTTCATTAGCAAATTCTATCATTCTTAATCTTACTAATTTTAATTTAAATCATATCGAATGCATCTAATATTATATTTCATATACTGCCTCGCTCATACGACGTTCCTACTTATCTAGAAATATTTATCATTATAAAATAGGGTTAATGTTCATAAAGATGTAATTTAATAACTTACAATTAAATTACAATATATTTATTAATGTAAACCAGGGGTGTCAAACTTGCGGCCCGCGGGCCGCACGAACATTTCTTAAGCCTGTCCAATATATCCGCACACAATAATATATAATAAAATAACAAACCGAGGCAGAATAAAAATAAGATAGGTAGAATTCGCTAAAGGTTTTTTTAATTGTACTTTTTTTTTCTATTACGAAATAAAATTCCAGAGATTTATCCCGCCTAAATAAGGTATTGCGAACTCCGCACAAAATTTCTCCCGAAATAGAAAAGATAGTAGCAGAGAAAAGATGTCAAGTGTGAGGACATAAACATTAAATCTTTCTTGTTCTTTTATTTATGTTTATTATAATGTATTATTCGAAATAAATCTACGTTTTTATGAATTGTTTTTTTTTTGCGGCTCACCTAAAGTTAAACTTTGTTTGTTTGGCTCAAGTTAGTCTTTGAGTTTGACACCCCTGATGTAAATAATAGTTTACTATTGATTTATTGTTTATGGGTGAAAACTTTTTTTTTTATTATAATATTTATATTATATACGAAGGGGGGGCAAATCTTAGACATTTTTTTTATTATTTAAATTAAAAATTTAAGAGTATAAACCCTCCTGGAATATTAAAAAAAACTTTTGGTAAATTATAATCCGGTATTATAGAATATTAATATATTTAATAAAAATTAAAACGCGATAACTTAATGACGTAATATTCTATTATCATATTTCTGGAATAGATTTCTATCAATAATGTCACATGCTACTCTTCCTTATTCCACTTATTCATTTGTTGTGAACAAGTTGTCAATAGCCAGTTGAAATTATTTTAAAATATTTTGTAAGGTGAAATTTGGCTAAAATAATCTGAATCTTATAATATGATGCATATCTCAAAATGCTATATAAAATAACATAATTATAAACATTGCATATTATAGAGAATCTAAAGTAAGGAATAAAATAAATTATCCTCGGACACCTGTCAGATTTTTTTACACACAAAAATATACATTTTTATATCATATTGAATTTTCCAACGTCATTTTTTGTTCTCGCGTAATGACGTAATTGACATATTTTAAATCGCAACCAAGCAACCCCCTACTTTTTTTTCATTTTGATGGATTCTTCAATAATTGTCTAAATGATAGCATAAAAATGTTGTGACACCTTACATTATTATAGTAATAAAATCTTCAAGCTAACAATTAATATTAATTAGAAAACTTTAAATTTTATTATTAGAAAAGTTAATGGTAAACCAAAATCCTATGAGCTGTGAATTTCAATATTCAAGTTCTAAATATTAAAATTGATTGTAAAATTATTTTTAGTTTTTGAGATAGAGCGCACGTAAAAATATTCCTAACTCATAGAAATTAAACATTAGTATTCATCAAAATTCAAATTTTTCTTCTGAACGATTACAATACTGTCTTATTGCATACTGCATGTGTAAAAATATAAATCATAATAATTATGGTATGTAAAAAAAGAATGGATATCATTACAGTACAATTTAAAAAAATAACTTTAAATAAGTAACACGATGCGGCTTTTGAGAGGGAAATTATTCTTGTTCGTAGATTTTGTTTTATAATAAAAAGCAAATTTAAAAACTAATAGTATTTATCATTTTGTCGAATTTATTCTTCACTTGAACTCTTTCCTGTATATTATTCATTTGTATGTACCGTACCTACTAAAAATTTTATACATTGAAGAATTATTCTTCCTATTATATATTTCTATTTCCAGTTAGTTTAATATCTTAAAAAAACGATAAAACTGTCGAAAGCTTATTGTCGTCCATTAAAATGTCATTTTGTTGAAACAAGCTTAAATATTTTAATCTCATGCAACTTCTAATATCTAAGAATAATAAAAACGCTTTCAAGTGAATCGATTTGAATAATATGTACCATTAAATTTCATCTATGAAAATATTAAATTTTGCTTATATTAATAATTCAATATGGATTAAGTACTCAGAGGTCAGTTATAGAAAACTAAATCGTAAGCTGCCGAGTAAATCCAGCAAAAGGGTAAATGTTACATACCTGGGGATTTTCAAGAAATTTTTATAATTTCAAAAATAACAAAATCCTCTTTGTATTACGTACTTTAGAATTTCACCCTAAATTTTCTCGGCTAAGGTAAATAGCATTGTGTAATATTGGAACTTCTAATTTGACCTTTATTATTTATAAGTTGAAATGCACTGTTTAGTTAAAATTTCTGGTTCTGGTTATGCTCGACGCTGTCTTGTTTGAAAACATTGTGTTAATATTTTATTTTAGTGTAATTTTTTTAAGTGAGTTGATGTATTTTTCATTTTAATAAATTCAATTATTTGTTGGATACATTTTGCAAATAATGTTTTGTTAAATAGGTTTTGTGATGTAATAGTCGTTATATTATTTTGAACTCCGAACATTATTTGTTATTTTTATTAAATTAAATATTAAAACCATGTTTTTTACAGATCATCCGGCTCTCGTGGGTTCTTCTGCAGTCGGTAAGTTTAATAATATTCTGCAATAATAATTATGCATATAAAATCTCAAAACATTTTTCATAGTATAATACTCACAATAATTTTACACTAATAAATTTATATGTGTAATTGTTATTAGTATTATAATCCCTGATTATTATTTAAACGACATGCGGGCACTTAAAATATCAAACCTTGGTTTAGTATTGAATATTTCATTCAGTGGGAAAGCCGAAATTGCAACTTACCTGGTACCGGGAACCATTCACATTCAACAGCAGAATCGCCAACATGAACATTAAATTTATCATCTGGTGCTTTTTTTGTTTTATTTTGTAATTTCTCGTCTATTACCATGGCATATTTATTAATCTAGCTTTTATTCCCTTGTGTATAACGTAATATATTTTGAATCACTCTATGTATTATGCTGTTAATACATGTAATAACGCAAATAACTAGCGGAAATAATAATAATAATATAAAGCTGATAAAATATTAAGGTTTATCAGAAAATGAAGAAACTTCATGCTACTAAATGGGTCGAGATTTTATTATAACTTTTCTATCGCGTTTACCGAGTTGTGTGTATACAGATTATAGGGAACCGTTTTTAGTGTAGTCTAAAACTGAAATGAAATTATATTTTATGATCGTATGTTGCTTCTATACGGCTGCACTGCGTTGTTATGTTGACGCACGGGTTGACCATAACCATAAAAATGCTATTTACGGTCGTTTGTTCAGATTTTGATTTTTCCACACATTTGATAACGGTTCTATATCTAATATTATGCACATCGTCGTATTTATTAAAGCTTCAGCTGGTAACTACAATATTTACTATACAGGGTGCTTTGTTTGTAATGAACCTTCTTTGTGAAAACATAATATGCATTATGTTTATATGTTTTATGAACGAAAACATACATGAAAAAGTAAGCGCATTTGTAAAAATGTTAATTCAACGTTGAAAGTTTGAAATTTCGCACGAATCGAAAAATTTGTTAAGGTTATAACCCCGTAGATACGAAAATTCACTATTAAATATTATAGAAAAGCAAATGAGTTGATGAGAAATATATTTAAAAACCTCGAATCAGATAGAATTTTTCAAATTTGAGTGCCGTTTAGTTTACAACGCATTTGGCCGAAAACTTCTGCAGTGTTTTATTAGAAAATATTCATTTTAAAAAGGTGTGACTTATATTATATTATACTTTTATAAATAAAAACATACAAATAGCTTCACAACTTTTTTGTCTTCGTATTTTCTGTAAAACTGTCGTTTGACAAAATTTCCCTCTGTCGTTGTGAAGCACACCATATTTAAAAGTATTTTTTGTAAGTAGTTATAGCAATTTTACTTATTAACTGCAAATGTAAATTACTATAATTGCTTACAATCTCTGTCGTTATCTACTTGGCAAACGTAATTTTCATTTATATGTAGACATACATATTATTATTTGTAGAAGAAAAGTTCTTTGTTAGTCCTTAATATTTCTGGAATTTGCATTAAACCACCATAATATATAAATTATTTTATATAAAATGCATGTTTCAATGTTTGTTTATTACAGCAACGGATGTAGATTTACTGTCGATTAATGAAAACTGCATTGGTTTTCTCATTCAAACTTCAAGTGGCCACATGAAATTAATTTCTAGAGTTTAAACAAAATGGGGTAAAACAATTTATTTTAAAATTGACTTAACAAATTATTTGAACACAAAGTATTTTGAAAGCTGCTTTCGTTCGAATGTACTAGCATTATTTCATTTTATATCAACATTATTCAACCAAATTATTATTTCTTTCTGATAAGTCAATATGACATACGTTCTCTAAAATAGTAGCGTTCAACCTTCGGTTATATGTAATAATTTTTAAATATTTAATTATTATAAATTTTTAATTTTTCTATTAGATCGAGGATCGAACCTTACGACTACAATAATTAATCAATATAATTCTATATCAGCCAGGCCACACGTTGTGAGACTTTCTAATACGATGTAAATAAATTTCAATTTTGTCAATTATAAACTTTTTTAAAATTTTTACTTACAAACTTCCACTCGTTATCAACAAATTCTTTTCTATTTTTTTCTTTCAATTTTTATTGGTAACGTAAAATTTCACACGTATGCCGTTGCGCAGCTGCCGACTTATCAACAATTTCGTCTTTCTTTCGACAAACTTTTCAAATATTTTATTTTATTTTGATTTAATCAAATCTAATCATAAATTTTAATTCAAAAGGCTTCTAATCAAAAATCGCTTCTGATATCAAAAATTATTAACTTACAAAATGAAATGCAGCGGACTCACAAAATTAAACATCCGCTGCGTCGGTCATTTTTGGTAAATCGACATTGCTTTCCAATCTCTATTGCCAACCTCGTAACAAAAACGAATAATTTACAAATTTTAAATATACAATAATATGTTAGGTACAAAATTTTTAACTTAAAACAAAACAAATTTTTAAGATAATTAAAAAAATAACAAAACAGTTTTTCAAGTGAATTGCAAAACACGGAATATGTATATCGTTGAAACCCTTCTAGCTGATGATTTTATTTCAGGTACCCTAATTTTGAAAAACACTTTATTTTACGAAATATATTTAATTTAATTTTGTTTTAAACAACTCTAAACAAATATTTAAGGAAAATCACTTGAAGACAAGATAAGCTTTTTCTTCATTTCAAATCTTATTGATATTCAGAGTAATAATAATTCTAGAAATTCACAAATGTATAATAAATTATGGCACAAAATTTTGTATGAAAGATATGAACTTAAAAATTATTTCAAGTAGATTTTGTGGTAATTAGTAGGTATGTATTGTTAAAAATGAACAGAGTTTAGTTTATGTTTAATTTTCAACTTTTAAGTTGGCACTCGATGTTGAAAGTACACTGGTCGAAAAGAATAACATGTAAATTTTAACACATTAAGATTAAGACAATTTTGAGAGAGTATTTTAAAAATAAGGAAACAATTTCAGAAACGTCATGGCAATTTTTCTCAAGTGTATAAAATTAGTTATTATTTTAGTCAGTAGTGTAACCACACATTGTGGTTTTTTGTAATTAGAGAATAGAAAAAGGTGACATTTTTATTCTGAATATAAATTTTCTTTTACTTCTAGCTTATAGAAGTTACACCAAGTACATTTAGTTGTCGATTTACTTGAGATAATCAAGTGTCGTATCTGCAATTCACGGATTTACGACCTTACTCTCAGATACGATCTTCGATAAAGGCGAAGTCGGTTTGTAGACATCTTGGTTAAAGTGGTTTCATTGTACGACTGTCGTGCCTTGCATCTGACAGATTTCTCAGATATAAAATGTTAAATTGAATAAATTTTGATTGATTGACGGCATAAGAAATATGCAGGATTTATGTCTGTTTTCTTTTTGCTATATTACTACATAATTATGGAAAGCGTTTCATTTTTGTCTATACGTTTTATTTTTATTTTTGATTTAGATATATTTTAATTGATATAATTGATCGATTTGTTAATTAAATAACTTTTGAAAGACGGTTCTAGTCTAATAAATTTTTTCCATTACAAACTTTTTATTTGGCTTAAAATACGATACCTATAGGAGTATTATTTTTATAAATCTCCACTTCTTTCGTTTCTATTATAAATGATACACTGATTTTATTATAGATGATACACTGTCTTTTTTTCTTTATTGCTAAGTATTTTTAAAAGTAGATCGTTTGATGGTTAATTATTAGCTATTACATTTTTTGATTAAAATACATGTCAACAACTTTTTATAACTTTGTATAAATTACTAGTTTCTGTGCCCGACATATCCGGTCTATTTGTTATTTAGATAGTAAAACAGGTAGACAGTATTTCATATTTCAAAATTTATTCAGTTACTGTAATTAAAATTTAATCGATGCTTGTGAGTATAAAATAGTTGTGTTATCCTAGAATTTCACAGCAGAACGTTCTGTAGCTTTTAATTTGAATTAAGTTTATGTTGCGCTGATTTTGGTTTAAAAATTCATGAACAATGAAGATTCGAGTAACGATGGATTAAACTGAATAGTAACGTTATTTCATTATGAAATAATATTTTTTTATAAATAAAATCATAATTACCCTATTGGAAGTAACTGTTATATTTTTATTTTTTCCTGATTCTGTACGAACACAAAGAAGCACACCCGTTGTTTCCTATCTCTTGATCAAAATGTTTTCTTGTTATATAGTTACAAGGTTTTCTAATTTGAAGGTTACTTAAGACGGCGTTATAATACTTTTTTTTGACGATATGCTAAAGGTAGAATTTAATTTTAAACGTGCATGCGTCACGAACTCAAATTTTCAAAATCTGTAAATTTCATGATGTTGCGTGCTCGATATGTATTTGTACAATAATTTTCATGTAGCTACCTAAGTTGAACCACGGTATTAGTTTTCTTATTCTTATTTTTATTTGGGGCCAATAAAAAAATATTTTGACACACATAAGCACTGACATTTTAATTTGGCTATGAAAATATGTAGGAAGTCTTGTAATATAATTTTTTTTATGAGCTTCATGAAAGAAATGAATTTTTTTGTAATTCCGTTACAATTATTTTAAAAGGTAGAAAACAATCGATCAAAGTTCATTTAAAAAGCTGTAAAGTTAGTTACTAATAAAAATTTATAAAAATACATAAGAATCGATAACAAAATGTTGTACTCGGAGTTATAAAACTCTTAAATTTGTTCTGTCAGTTATATTTTATAAGTATCTATTTTGAATATAATTTGCAACTGCCATCAAAACGAATAAATACAGAACTTCAATTGCAAGTCTTTCGGAAATATTCTGCGGGGTTAGTGAATGGTTCTAGTTATTCCCTTGGAATACTTGAACAGACTGAAAGGGTGGCCAGCATAAAACAAACTTAGATTTTGAATTGCTTCCCTGAGCGCCTCGCATCAGGGCACAGTTTGAAAAGCCCATTCCGGGTTCACTGTCGGATTCAAGTTTTGATGTGTATTGGCTGGAAACATCGTGGACATCTCCGTTAAATTTATCCAGTCTCTGTGGAGATATTGTATAAATAAGTTTAGTTGCTGAAATTTTTGTTTGCGTTTTATTATTTCTTTTTATTTTATTCAGAAGTGGGTGCGCTTATTATAGTTGCAAATGGAAATTTTGTTTTCGATACTTAATATATATTTATTTTTAATTTTGCATTGTTCATTTGCCTGAACATAATCTACTAGTTTGCTAATCATGCCGTTCCTTAACGGGTTGACCGAAGATTTATTAAGATATTATTTAATATCAATGTTAATTTGACTGTTATTTATAATAAAATAGCAGTTCTATAGTACTTTATGCCCCATAACAACATTTAGTTTACTAAATACATTGTATTATAGTATATTATGTATATTATGCTATAATAACGTCATTAGATTCGTTAATCACAATCAACCATAATAATTGATTTGTAAAGTTTATTTTTATGTTGGTTTTCATATCAGCAATTATGAAGGTTTTCAGCTAAGATCTGATAACGCGTGCATCCGACAATCTGCAAGTGCTTCTGTTAGAATTATTATTTAAAAAATATCTAACGTATTGTCCGATAGTGGTCGGATACAAAGAACAAAAATGGGGATTTTGAAACGTTCATCGAAAATCTGCACGAAAATCCAGCTCAATACTTAATTCCCCTCTGATCAATTACCAATCAAATGTCAACTAATCGTGAGTTGATTTACTAATAGCTATATCCTGTTCATTAATCATGGGAAATTCAACTGAAAATTTTACGCGCGAGATTTGAAATTACATTGCAGACAACATTTACTTTTAAACTGCACGACTAGTTCGATCGAAGATTTAAAGTTTCACTTTAAAATTTCTTGTTTAAGATACGTAAATCGGATTTTGATTTATGTATCGAATTAATAATTTAATAACTGCAAAGCAACTCATGGTTTTATTTTACACTGTTGCAAGAGAAAATAAGATAATGGCTTTAAATTTACCCCTGTTTTATTATACTGCCACATGCGGAAATTAAAATTTACGTCATAGACAAGTCATTATGGTAGAATATCCTTCCTTAATTGTTTGTTTGCACGAATGCTACAATAAGCTCAATATTCGATATACCAATTTTAATTTAACATAATTGCATTTATTTATTGGATGCAGTCAACATTTAATAAAATTTTTAATTAAATAACACCAATCTGACTTCCACAAAAAGTGTATATTATGCATTATTTTAAAAATTAAGTTTTTCTGCGCGAATCAAAATTCTAGTCACTCGATTTCAGGACGGTACCGGGAGAAACTTCGGAGCTTTTCTTGTAATTGTCAGATAGAGTGTGGTTTTGCCACTATGAAAAAATATTATTCAAGAACTCTAATTTATATCATTCACGTATTCAGTTGAAAAATCGTTGCCTTAACACTAACTTGACATTTGCAAGTAAATTGAATTAAAAATTTTCAAGAAGGACAATTTAGTTTTATTGAATACGTTGCATTAGCCCCACACATACGCATACATTTTTACATGACAAACTAATACAACTTGGTCTTGTTTACTTATTTGTACGCTTGCTTAGAATTTGATATTCTTGAAAAGATATCTTGTTTCAACGACGCTTTGGGCGCTTTGTTACCTTATTGAAATCTGAAGAGGAAGGAAGGCTTTATTTTTTTTTTATTAAGGTTGAAGTAATCACTTTCAAAAGGTTTTTCTTTTATTGTGCCTACATATTTTTAACGTTGAAAATTTTTATAAAACGAAATAGCAACGAATCTTAACTTAAACATCGTTTAATTCAATTTGTTCATTTAATAATATTAATTATTATTATTATTCAAATAAAGTTATTGAATTTGTGGGGTATATAATATCATTATGTTTTTATAATATGTTTTAAATGTAGTTAATTTAAAAAATATTAGTTGAAATTTAATATTTTACATAAAACATGATTTCGTAATATATATTAAAAGAGTTGGTTTGGTACCATCCTGAATCTCGGTAATTAAAATGGAGGGGATTGTCCGTTGTATTTTGTTTCGTAATATTCCATTTAATTTATTAGCAGATTTGCCAGAGGACTGGTTGGGGTAATATTGCTTAATTGCGTGTACTTTTGTCGGAATAAGTACTCTTTTCATTCCAAATATGTTTCTTCTATTATTAGTCGGCGTTCTGTTTCGTTTGAAATGCTTTAGTAATGTACTTTTAAATTATTTTCTACAGATCAAGTGGTGTGATATACTGATAATATAATGGTCGTAGTACACCATCATATTTTACATGTAAATGTACATGTAGATCTTGAATGTAGCGTATACTACACTAAAATTGCACTTGTATTTATACATGTATTTCTACATGCAAAAATTGACGGAATAGAACAGGTCCTATTTTTGAAGGTCATACACGTGTATTTCTGGTGACTATTGGGGATTTTACACTTAGGAGTTGGCGTTTCACTTGTTGCACTTAAAACAGAATGGAAACGCAACTGAAATAACCTGAAATAAGAAATTGGTGACAGTTCTTTTAGTGATATTTTATTTTTCCAACTATAGCCAACATTACTATTTTAAAAACTATATCATTTTTAAGATGTAAATATGACAGTGTACTACAGTAATGCGTACATGTAAATTTACATGTATTTTATCATATATTTTTACATGTATAAATATAATGGTGTACAACCGCTTTTATACATACAACTATCTAACTATATAAATATACTATTTCAGTTTTAACATTTTTATTTAAAACCATCTTGTATTTAGCGAGGTCTGTATGGAAGCTGAAATTATCTGTAAGAGATTGCTTACAAGATTTATTAAATTTTAAGTTTTAATTAAAACTTTTTGTTTGCTTTTCTTGCATTTATAAACTTCCATTTATGGAAGAAGCTGTAGTATTTTTAACATAACAAGAATGGATAAGTTAAACTAAATTGTAAAAATGCATATAACATGTATTCACGATTCTGCTATCTATACCACATTTTATTTAATACATATTGCCTACGATTTCTAGCTCTAAAAAACGTCCATGTAAATATAGACAAATTATTACTATTGCAAAGTGTGTTCTTATTCACCGCAGGAGTTTCTCAAAGTTTCATATTAGCACACGGAATTTTCTTTCTATATTCAATCACGAATAACAGGAAGCCACCACTGCATTTTTTTAGAATGTCTTGAATCACATTTTTCAATTTTTAATAAAATTACTGAATATTTGATGAAAAAGTACTATTTTCAATAGGACACATAATTTTTGATAGAGGAAAGGTAGTATAAAACTTTAAATCCAAAATAATAATTAAATATAGATTATGTTAATTGGCATAGATTTAATCAGTTTTACAGGTAAATATTCATATTAACTTTAAATAGAAAAAATAATTTTTATAAATTTATTGTTCTTGATTTCAAAAATTCTTGGATTCATAAAGTTTATGAAGATGAGAAGTTGGTCAAATGTAAATCAAAAATAAAATATGATTGGAAAAATTCTAGTTTTATTTGATGCTTATGAAAGATAGTATTTATAATTTTTAATTTGAGACCGTCATTAGCCTAGTAACGGTCTAGTCATTATCCGAACAACTACTGACCCTAAGGTACCCGGTTTGAATCCGAGGAGAATCTAAACTTTCTTATGATCGTCTCCCGTGCTTTGGATGGCACGTAGAGCGGCTAGACTTTCTAGGCTGATGATTTGCCTTTGTCAACAATAAAAACCAATATAAAATACCTCGGATGTAATACAATTAATATGCTCATAGCACTAATAGTACATAGCTTCAGAGTACTACTGAGGTTGCTTTTGGTGAAAATGCAGGTCACAGACCTAACGTAAAACGAAAAAGACAATAATTTACAATTTGCAATATTTACTGATTTTTCGCTCTAGCAAGAAACCCTACAAACTTTCTTATTTGATTTCTCCATACATTTCTTCTTTTTTTTAACCGAAAACGTTTTTCGTATTTTCAACGTTTAACTTTTATTTGTTTTAAACATAGATTAGTTGAATTGACTGCAATTTTTGAATAAATAATACAATGTACTTAATAAATATTTATATCTTTTGATATAATTATATATAAAGTAATAAACTAATTTTTAATTATTATCGTTTCAATCCTCATCTTTAACCAATAAAAAGTTTGTCACAAATTTTTTGTTTCATATTTTGCTATAAATAACTGTGGGTTTTGTGTATTTAGGAGTTATATTTGTGGTTACTAATTTAATGTAAAATATATGAAAGGTTTCCCTTTGCGAACAGTAAAGTAAATTTGAACATTCCGGAAAATGTTTGATATTCGGTTTACAACGTTTATATAGGGATTTCCGTAAGATTTTTTTCTTTCTTCTGAATAATATTTTACAGTAATATGTAATCTGACCGGTGATTACAATGTGGCACCCATAAAGAAGTAATGTGTCTTTTGATATTTATTAGAAATAAAAATACTAAATATTTTTTCCGTAATCATAATTCTTTTATTTTATTAAGTAAATTAATACCTTTAATCTATATTAACTATTAAGTTATTGTATTTAACATACTTTCAAGTATTATTTCAACGTTAATCCGTTTATAGTAAATTCATAAAGATTTCAGCCTATAAAAATTGCTTACATGTTTTTTGCTTTATTATAACTTTGTAATTTGAAGAATTTAATATAAGTTTAAAAAATTCTTAACATTTCGTTTATGTGAATGTAGAGTAAAAAGCTTTTAGAAATTAGCAAGTATTTTCTTTGAAGGTATGGGCTTATTTTGGAAATGCTAGAGCATTCTGAATTTTAAGTTTATGCTATATTTTATAGAAGAGGCGTCGATAAAATCTCCAGCTCAGTTCGTGCTTGCTATACTCGTATTTCATTTGTCTTATTGAGATTTATGAGCAATGAATTTTAATGTGTATCTATTGCTATTCGATATCTTCCATTAACCTAGAGTATATACTGCTATATGTAATTCATGTATAAATACGTTAAAACGTCATAGATATACATTTGCATTAGATAGTATACCTAGTTGTTTCCCGAGTTATTTTTAAGTATTCCATTTTATGATAGCAACTATTTGCTATCGACACATGGGATGACCGTATAAATTTTTATAAATGAAATTCCGTTCATTTTTCTTTTCAAGCTTTACCAAAAAAATTACAGTAGTTAATCTAATTTTCATTTTATGCAATTCTATTCTACCATAAATAGAGCGCACAAGAAACTAATTATCATTGACATTTACATTTCGACGATTTTACTTTTCAATGCATCAGATGAAAACATTTTAGAAATGTTAATTGTAAAATAACTTAGAAGTTGCAAATGTCGAGTCGATGAGTATTCAAAATCAGTTTAAAGTTACTGAATACGTTTCTATGTAATTTCATTCTATTTCATAAATTATTAAAGTGCTTATATTCTCTGCACAAATCCTTTGAAAACACGTGTAGAATTACCCCAATTCAATGTGGAATCAACGGCATATATTGCAGGTTTAAACCAATTGGCGTTTAGAAATAAAAACCGTAAAATAACAAGAACCTTTTACCGAAATACCGAAAATCTGAAAGTCCTAACAGTAGATAAAACTGAAAGACTTCACTAAAACAAATAGTTTACCATGGCCGGATCTAATTGCATCTGAACTTCTTAATTTTAAAATTCAAAAAAAAATTTTTACTTTGTCCGGGCTCAAACCGAGTCCCTGTTTGTAAATCTGTTCCGATTTCTTCAATATGGTGACAATTTTATTCATATGATACCTTCGCTTTTCGTCATGAAACGATGACCAAAATTCAATATGTGTAACATATGAAAAACATATCATGTCACAAAAATAACAGATAACAGCATAACTGTGCAGAAAGGCTAATTTATATGAGAAAATGCGGATATATTAACAGTTAAAATGATTTAATCATAATTTTATACTAGATCTTATAATCTGTAGTTTTATTGTTGTATTGTTGTGAACGAGATTGGAAAATTAACTGAACTATCTGAAGTAATCTACAACTAAACTATTACAGAGAAGGTGCTCCAAATAAATTCAACTTGTCGGTATTAAATTTTATATGGTAACATTTCGAAAACATATTTTTAAATAGTAAGTTTTGCTATTGTTAATAGAATTTGCTACGTGTTAGATGGCAATTAATGTAAACACCGACAACATTTAGACTTTGACTCAACTGTGTTGTAATAATATATAAAACAGATCGTTTTTAAGGTATTAAGCTACTTCTCATAGAAACTCCATAGTTCAACTTTAAGTAAATTACTGTATCGCATGTTTAACTTGTGTTCTATTAATTTACATTTAAATTGAACTCCTAATACAACAACCTCGTAAAAAACAAGGTAGCATATCAGGGGCCTTTTATGCGGTGTCGATTACTTATACCTATGAAACTAAAACAAGCGCAATCATTCACATTGGTAGGCCTTTCATATTATGTTTACCTATATTTTTTACGATATGACGTAAAATAAATGAACTTCTTAAATTAGTAAGTTTTATTTTTGTTCCACTATTGGTTTTTCTAAACACGATTTTGCAATGTAGGTAAGTAGTTCATGCGACTACCGCACTAGCTTGGATATAAATAAGAAATTTATATTTTTTAAACCAAATTTCGATTATTGATCGAAATTTCTACTCACGAAGGATTGTGAATTTTGTAATATGCTCAGGTGTTGTAAGTAAATTTATTTCCTGTATTTTGGCCACTGAGCCAAAATTCAAATATCTAATTGAAATAGTACAATTAAATATAAGTTACAATAAATTTGTTATGAAATACCCTGTATCTGGCACAAAAATCTGTCATAGATGAATTGCATTGCTTGTATTTATTAATTTTTTCTTCATAATATTATTATAATATACATAACCAGCAGTGTGGCGCAATGCTTAAATCAACATGCTAGGACGTGGTAGATCGAGGTTCGTTACTCGATTATGACCACGCCACACTGCTGTGATCTAAATAAGCTCAATATCGATCTATGGGCTATGGAAAGTTCACAGTAGTGGTTTGATATGATTGCTGGTTGAGTAACGAGCGGAAGTTCCGTGTTCGAATGTCAAACCAACGGAATATCTCAACTTGACCTTCTTGCGAGTATCAACACTCTGTGAAGGGGTGCGCAATAATCTTAAGCTTCATGCAGTAGAGTCAATACCACAGCCCGTTACAATAATGAATAATATACATACATAGTATTTTATACTTAAAATTTTCATAAATATAATTATGGACGTTTAAAGGTGTAACGGGTCAAATTGGCCGAGATGACACAATAGGGGGGAAAAATCTTAATACTTATTTGGAGGCTCAGGACTGCCGCTAGCTTCGGCCGAAGCGAGGTCGTGGATCGCAAGTTCAAGGAAATCCTGACTCCAAGTTGAATCGAAAGACGTAGAGCAACTTTGTGAATAGTCTAATAAAATGGGCGCCACTCAGATTAATGTCGAGATAATTTTCTTTTTTCTTCAACGCGTTTGATCCGAGACAAACGGTCGCTAATTCGGGGAACAGCGGGAAGATGGTTTGAAAACAAATAATTGAATAAAAAACTGTACGTTTATTAAGGTACCAGAGAAGAATATTACGGTAGTCCAAGTAGAGTGCGATTACATTAAAATATTTTGGAGTCAAGTATAATTTTGATTTACCTAACACATAAGTGAGCTTAAACCTAAATGGTATATAAGTGGCCTTAAAACTAATACACATAAAAAAACCGAAATACTCAATAATATTTTTAAATTATAGCCTAATGGCATAAATGATTACCTTTAAAAATATAAATGAAATTACAATTAGAAAATTGATTGCCTTCAAAAATATAAATGAAGTTACAAGTTGAGAATAGATTACCTGTAGGGTAGATAACCCAAATGACATATAAACATTCTACGAGACAGGTAATATTATGATGAACACTATAATAATATAAATATTAAAAAAATACTAAAGCGGTATAATGGTTTCTATCTTCCAGCTCATAGAATACAATAATGAACGTAGAGTAGTCCACCTCATCAAGATGGCGAAACAAAGAACGGTAAAACCATCAACGATCATCGGCCAGATGACTCCGGATTTTCGATAGATGAAATCGTACTTGGTGAGCCGGTAGGGAGGATAATCACAGAAATTGATTATTATTAGCAAATTCGAGATCGATGTTGGAAAATTTCTTCAAATTCGTTAAACGAAACGGTAACCATATGTTACACTTAGAATATTTCTGGGAATCGTAAATTTGCAATTCTGCAAGACGGCTAGAAGATCACACATTGACCTTAGCCAAACCAATAATTAACGTAATGAAAACTTTATGATATTTTCCCAAGAATTGGCAACACAAGAATTAACCAACTAAGAACCCATGTTGATGGTGTAAACGGAATTTATCAACTGACTAAAAAAATGACGCGCGCATGTTCGACTTTGATGACGGCAAATATGAAAACTAATAAACTGCTACTTCTGTAGGGTAGACAGCGTGCAGATTAAGTTTTTGAATTAAAATGATAATTAATATATAAATTTACTAATGAAAAAGAACAAAGACCGATTCAAATTACAAAGGGTCAACTGTTAACAAAGGAATAAAATAAATTTATAGGTACCCTATTAAAGTATAATTAAATGACTTGTACTCTTTGCACCAAGAGAGTTAAAACTGACTTGTACTTTAAAGACCATAAAGAAATCATATAGATAAATAAATAATTTTATTATGAATTATTAGGAACTACGTATCACGAATAAAAAAATGCAATATTAAATAAAATAAATTTAAAAAAATTAATTTTCATTAAAATTCTTGAATATCGAGATATGTACCGACTATCACCACATTTTCTTTTAAATTCCTGTAAAATTCGTGAAAGTGGAGTCTAATAAAAGGAAGTCTTTCTTTTTCTCTTTTGATATTGGTAAATAATCTGTATAACAACTTTTAGGATTTAAGATTAGTTTAGGATTTTCTCGCCTCAAAGATGATAACGATTTGAAGTCGAAATCATTATGCGGATTGTTTTAAAAAAACGCAATTTGGGGGTTTTGGTGTAACGAAACCATTTTGTTAAATTCTAATTAAAGAGATTACTTGTTGAATCCTTTTTCCGCAAAACTAAAGTTTTTTGCAGTAAGTAATCCAAAATCCGTCACAACAATTTTTTTTGTTTTTCTCTACTGTACGAACTAATTAAAACTAATCGTAAAGATGTGAGATTGGTTATTCCAAATTTTTTTTCTGTTTTTGTTATTTGTACTGTTCTGTCGCATACGATTTCAACGTTTTTTTAAAAAATATTAAATATTAAAAATTATTGATTTATTGATTTTAAATTAAAAATAAAAACTTTTAAGCATGTTATGATGGGTTGTGACTGGTATTCTTTTCACCACATATAAAAATATTAACCTGACAGTTAATAATATATATTATACGTACTTCACTAAATTTTGAAAAAAATTTAATTCTAATATTTTTATTTCTCGCTCCAGATATATTATGAACTATTACGGTTTCTATTTCAAATATATTTATTTTACATTTATTATCTGTAAAGCTTTTAACAAATCCCGAAGAGACACTTTTTAATTAACTATTTGCATTTCAAATTCAAATATATTCTAAAATCGCATTTATCGATAGTTCAATATATCCATAATACGAATAATTCGGTAATTATTAAAAAATATGTATTGTTATCTTGGATATAGTTAATTAAATAATAAAAGTTATTTTAAAAATTCACATGATTGAGAACGGTATATGATTTCAAACGCTAATAGAGTCTTAACTATTTTCACGAAAGTAGTTTTCATAAATTTATAAACATTTTAGTTCAAAACAAATTTTAAAAAAAATGTCAGATAACTATCATCACGAATTTCAAAATTTCAACTACACTATAGGAAAGAGGACAATTTTCTAAGCACGTAAAACAAAAAAATCCATGGATCATCCATAAGTTTTCCAAAAATTCTAATTTAAAGATGTAAAATTTACATGTATTTTAGATACACCTTTTAACACGGCTGTATGATTAGCCGTTGTTGAATAAGGGAAAAAAGTAAAACAGACCCTCCGGGTGCCTTCGGATAACAATACGCATAACAATTTAAAAATATCACTGAAGAATGACTCGCCGAGGGTGGAACTCGAAGCCATAGAACTCGTCCGAGTGTCGACCGCGACTGACAACAACATTAAGAGTATATCAAAGCACACGTACCGTCAATAAAATTAAGAGCAGGGACCTCAACGTGAGACCGACCGTCACGCATCGGGGTGTATCATGTTACACCTCCCTGCTTTTCGAAATTTTAAAATGCCATTTTCTCGAAAACTAATTGACGGTCCAAGGATTCTTTTTTTTTAAATACTCAGAAAAGTGTCCTCTTTCCTATAGTGCAGTTGAAATTTTGAAATTCTGGGTGATAGTTATCTAACAGTAACCAAAGAAATAAATAAGAAATTATCTTAGTTAATCCAACATACGCTATAATTCACTTAATTATTTCTAAATAATACACAAATTAATCTCAAGGTAGTGCAAAACATATATAATTATTTATTTATATCAACGGGTAAACTAATTTACATAGTAATTTACAATTACATTACTATTTATAACATAATAATAATACTTAATTATATACTAACAATTAAATATAAAAATATACCAAGCAATTAAGTATAAACAAAACTTTAGCGGTAAAACGTTAAGATACATGTTCCACATGATGCTGATTTTAAACTATATGTATAATACAGGATTGATGCAGCAGATTAAAGTTTTCACGTCCCTTCGGTCTGTTAACTAAATTCGCAAAGCTAAACTAAGCAAATTTGTTACATGTTTATCAGTGGTAAATACATTTTTGTGCCTAGTATGATGTGAAATACAAATGGCACGAAATAATTCAGCAGACGTGGTAGTTTTTTACCATTGACAACACGAAAGATAAAACGTAAATCTGCGACTATACGCATGTATTCCAATGACTTGATATTGCAAGTGCTGAGGCAACTTAAACTGATGAATTCCTCTGGAATACGACCTTATTCAAGGAACTTACGTTCAACCGCTTCCAATCTATGTAAAATGGAGACCATACACATAACTCGTATTCGAATTATGATTTTATTAGCAAGAATTGCAGCATTTAAACTGTTTCGGCAGAAAAATGCTTGCTTTGTTTGCAAACAAAATCTACAAATCTTTACGAATTGACTCTTGTACGTCTAGCCGGTGTCAAACCGAACACTCAAGTTGTCATCTCAACAACACGATTGAGTAATTTCCCATTAATACTGTAACCAAATGAGTCAAAACTGTGTTTGGAGCACATATCAAAATTTAAATTTAGTTAGTACCACAGATGAAGGTTGTTGAGATCTAGCTGTAGTAACCAACCGTCTTGCTTAGAACGAATTGTCTTGTAAATTTTAACATTATCTGCAATTGACCAATATCGTTGTTAAATAGCAGGAACTGTGAATACTAAATTGTGAAAATTCTTAATCCGTACCTTTTACTTTCTACTAACCATAGCTACCAACCATACATAGCTACGATGCCTAGTGGAGGAATTTCCTATAGGAGAGCATACTAGTGAACACGATTAAGCGCTTTTTCAAACGATTCCATATTAAGCAGTTGTCGAATGGCCAGAGAAAAATTCATGTGCTCGGCTACTATGTGATTTTTACTATCAGAAAGGAGTTGATTTGCAACTAATTTATTCAACAATTTTGGAATGGTCGATTAGTAATAGAAATATCTTTAGAGTTATCGATATCACAGCGAAGGTTTTTTTTAAAAATAGGGGGAAAAGATCTTTCCAAATACTAGGGAATTGAATATTTTTGGGGAATATATTATAGGAAATTGTGTATTGGAGTTGTAAGAGAATACTGACTTTTTTTATAAAAAAAATAGAGCAATATAGGCAACCTGTTGCAGTGGTTTATTAACATCAAAATGATACTTGGGACACCATCAACCAAAAGCTAAAACTGTCAGGCAGGCTGCCTATTGTCAATAATATTAATCATTGGGTGGGATATCAGTGCACCAAGGATAATATCACCAATCCGAACAAAGACAGTTTTGATAATATACATATATTGTGGAAATAAAAATACATTTTGCAATTTTACGGACTGCAAGTAATAATTTGCTACTACTGCCTCTAGTTTTAGTGCTAAAAGATGTGGATCCTACCACAAAGGAAGATGTTGACATTAAAAAACTGAAATTCGCTGTACGAAATGCTCTCCTTTAGATGGCAATTTAGATAGAACGAGATCATCGATAGTTACTGTTGCTTTCGAATTTACAAATAATTTATTTAAGCTACTATTCTTAGATAGTTTTTTTGCTTTAGCAGCTAAAGCTTAAAGCATTCCTACGGTTTTTAAGATTTCCATCACGTGTTGAGTAGGTTGCATAATGTTTTCTTATAATTTTCTATAGATTAATAATAGTATTTTTATCAGTAATTGTCGGTTTTAGAGTATTAATTTGTTGTTTTAGGGAGTTTGTTAAATCGTTATGCCATTTAACATAAATTGAATTAGAACTGAGGGGTTATTTTTGATCTCGACTGCTTTATTACGTAAGATTGAGTCTTGAAACTTACAGGCAGCTTTCCAGACACAATTATATCTATCAGTTTATCTTTCTTCAGTTTACTTAAACCATTTAGCTATAATAGAAAATTAACCTAAAAAATGAATTTTTGATTTTCATCACTAATCATTAATTAGCTTATTGAGATCTTCGTTAATTATTTTGGTATTATCTTCTATATTTTTGACTTCGGAAGTCATCTTTACACTACATAAAGAACGGTCGCAATCACACTAAAACTAACACAAATTCATGATTTTTAACATAATATAACAACCTCAAACAAACCGTGGCCTGTAACTTGATTTTCTACGTCTAACGACCTCAAAATACCGTAATGAAACAACAATTTTGAATCATCCGTTTTCGCGCTACAGAAATACATATTATTTCAAATATTTTTTCTTGTCGTAAATTGTGCACTAAATTGAAATAAATTAACACAGTAAATATATCTTTTAATATAGAATTATGTAGTTATACGTCGAGATTGAACATCATGCAAAGTGTTCATTCGCATCCAATATTGCATTCTATTTATAATTATATTATTGTTTACATTCAGATTTTGATGAATTTTAATAATTTAATTAAGATAAAACTCCTTTGTTTAATAATATTCTAATAACAAAACCCATATAACAATTTTAATAATGATGAAAACACGAAGTGGTTTGGTAAAGGTCTCTGAGAACTATATGTTACATACATACTACATATGTACTTTCCAAATTTACCTTGCATAGGTAAACAAACCTTGTACGGCATATCATTACATAAGATCAAACTAGAATTGTTTATTCACCTCTTCGTGCTTCTCACTTTACGATTGTTTTACCTTAAAAACTTCAATCATTCAGAAAATTTAATATGCAATTACGAACATTATTCTTTAAGAAGTTAAAACTTTTACTGCTTTTTTACGGTTTCATTTTCAGGCTTCTAAAGATACAATGCTTACAATGGCGAATAAAAGGTAATTTTTAAGATATTTTGGTCTGATGTCCATTTATTGAAGTGTTTACTTCTTTATTTAATACTAAAAAGGTATTTGATATTATACTGCTATACAAAATATTAACTTCTGAAAATAAATAATAAATTGAAAACAATTTGCATGATAATTTAACTTATTATTTTATTATTAAAAAAATCTCATTTTGAAGTATCAAAACTAAAATTTACTTTTTTAGTAATCTCGAATCAAAGGGTGATTTATACTAAAATAGTTATACAAATATTGTTTCAATGGATATTATCGTTTTGATGTAAGCAAAAGAGTTTATTACATCATTGTTATGAGATAAGGTCCTCTGTGTATTTGCTTAGTTATGATTATGAATTTTGAGAAATTGTTTCTTAAATAAAATGTTATTATATTTATTATCTAGTTAGACTATTTTTGCTAACGAATGCATTAAATTCGAACAAAATACTATGTGGAGACGGTAATTTGTCAATAAAGCAAAAATAGTATTCGATAATGTGGAATAAGTGCTTCAAAATATTAAAAATTTAAATTTTAATATAAAAGCAAAAACATTTTAATTAACTCGTTTTAACCGAAAAGTCTGGGTCAAATAAAAAATATTTTACTATAAAAGTTGTTTCGTTTTTCATGCAGAATTTGAATTTACTAAAAGATATATATGTTGGTGCTCTTTAAAAAACGAAAATTGACTTGAGTCAAAATTGTCTTGAGAAAATTGAGATATTATTTTTAAAA
Source organism: Cantharis rustica (assembly GCA_911387805.1). Classification (NCBI taxonomy): domain Eukaryota; kingdom Metazoa; phylum Arthropoda; class Insecta; order Coleoptera; family Cantharidae; genus Cantharis; species Cantharis rustica. The sequence continues at coordinate 95,958,200 of OU426877.1, forward strand.
CGAATTACAGGCTACACATTTTCTGGTCTGGTTTAGTTTTCGAAATGTTTCTTGCTGGAAATTTTCAAATGGACGCCCGGTATAAATATTTCATTTACAATTTTAGAAAATCATTTTATTTTGATAATAAATTTGAACTTTGTAGATAACGTAGGCTTTGTTTAGTCAACATTGTATCACGGTTTTGTTCTAATACAATTAACTTTTGTTAAAATTTCCATTTTTCATAAATTTAAATTTTAAATTGCATGCCTACATGGTGGTACATACAAAAATGTAAACATGAAAATATTGTTTATCTTAACATTGGTTATCTGAACATTGTGTAGGATGTAACATTTGAAGTAGAAAATGTTTAGCACAGATCCTAATTATTTGTATACCTTTTCTGTTTGTTATCAATTAAGTAATAATTGAACTTGTAGTTTAGGACCGATTTTGTTATGAAATTTAATTCTTATATTAAATTTTAATACTGTATTAAATTATATTATGAAATTGCACCTTACTGTTTTTTGCACATCAGTTTAAAATTAGTTCAATCAGTATTCAGCTTTTGAACTTTAGAAAATTAAACTCATTGACTGTTTAATTTTTTTTATTGAGTAACTGACTTTTTCTAATTGATTTGTATATGATATTCCGTTGGTAGAAAACTCCAATAGGAAAATAAATATACTGCACGGATTACCTTATTAAATTTCATAAAAATTCGTGTTTAAGACATAACTGTAAGATCTTAATAAATAAAAAAAAAATTAACTAAATAACATTGAATAAATAGAAACTACTTTATTTACTGTAGTTTAGTTAAGTTAACTAAAACTAGTTTAGTTACCAAAAACATTTTATTAAACCTACTTTGACAAATTTTGTTTTTTTCTGATTTCTTATTTCATAATAATTATGTAATTAATTTTTCCAATTTTTTTTTAAATGATCTTAAAACGTGATCTAATTTATTATAACTCTATGAATATAATTAATAATAGCCGAAACACTTTGGTACTTTCTGCTGATGTTCTGATAAAAACTTCCCTAAATTTTATATTGAAAACGAAAATTTATAATTTACTTTTGGAAAGTACATTCAAATATCTTGAAGCATTAACGAATTATGAATTTTTGAACATTATGAGATGATTATTGCTAAAAGTATTAGAATTTGAGCTGGAATTACTGAAACGTTACGAAGCGACCGTAAAAATGGGTATTAACACCACATTAGTGGTATTTATTAAATCCTGTAGTAAGCTATGTTATACCACACTAAGAAAATTACGCTATATGACGAATTTCTACACTTTAATAAGTTTTATTCGAGTTATTACTCGCATTACGAAATAATAACGAAGTAAATGTAGTGCATGTAAAGAGTTGTCAAAATGATTAATTGTATGCAGTATATTATACCTATCTAATTATTACATTATTAATAATTATATTCAGTACTTCAAGATTCAAATATTTTTATGTAATATAGTGGTAGTTAGTACTCAATATCATAATACGATGCCCAAATAGCGTATTAAATTTTTCTTAAAGTGCTCTGTACTTGTTTAGTTCAACTTTATTTTATGTTTTTATATAAATTACATATGTAACAAAAAATATATCTAAATGTATATTATAACTTATAACTATATTAAAACGACAATTTTAATTTCATTTTACGATGTGTATCTTTACAAACGAGATTTCTATAATCGACAAATAACATTGAAAGTACTACGTTTACAACAAAAATACGTAATATCATCAATAGTCCTAATGTACACATTTTGCAATTAAAATTTTCTAATAAATTATTCATTCTACTTAAACTAAAAAAAATATATATTTTTACTAACAACATACCTACCTAATACCTACAAAGCTAAAATTATTTTAATTAAAATTAAAATCAAATTTTTTAACGTTATTTTGAGCTTCGAATTAAATAAATTCGACTGTAATACCGTGGGCATACAGGTAAAAGTGACTAAGTCCCAAAATTGTGGAAATGAGTTAAAATGACTAAGTACCGTAAAAATGTAACACACAGGTATGTAAAAAAAATTTATTTTTTAATAACGTATTGAACATGTTTCATTATTCGAAAACAATAATTAAAAATATTATAAAGCTGATTTTTCACAAAATGCGAAACATTCAATTTGATTTATCTCGAAATTCTATTTTTTGACTTGGTCACTTTTACCTGTATGCCCACGATACATACATATGTAATTTATTACTACTACGTTATCATTTTTAATTGGGTTTTGCTTCAAGTTATATAAGGACTATCGGTCATTTATCATTCAGTAATTACTAACAACTATGGCTAACTGCAATTACAATCACATTTACAAAGATTCTCTCAAACTGCTCCTAATATATCAGAACTAACACTTTGACAGATGATTGAATCTGTGATTGAGGGTTGACCGAGAACCTGATTTGAAGAATTACTTTAAAGATTTAAATATAAGTTTTAACTAGTATTAATGTTTTACAACTGTTATTTGAATTAATGCCCAGTTATAAAGAAAAACTAGTCTAAGAAAATTTCGAAACTACCTAAAAAACACTTTTCAACTTTTTTGCTTCATTTTTGAAAAAATGTATGTTTGTTTTTTCATAATTTTTCAAAAATATTCTTTGGCTATAAATGAGACTTTTTTTAAAAAACTTGAAACAACAAAATTTAGTTAGTATTTATTATAATAGTAAGTATATAGTACTACTAGTACATAGTACTTCCTACTAATTCTTAAGAAATTTTATCAAGTTATTTTGAATACTAACATCACATAACTGTAAATATAATTCACGGATTTACTTTGACAATAAAAACAACGTAGAACTAAAACGTGTTCATATTGAAAAAATATATTAAAAAATTTGGTCAGGTGTAGAAAATAGTGCAAAAAAGTTAAAACCAATTTTCGTCAACCAATTTTGATAAAATTAGGTTTGAAAAATTGCGTGGTACTTAAGTCTGTTTTAGTGTGAATTTTAATAATAAACAAGTTATTTATATGTAAAGTTTATCAATTATATTGCTATTAACAGATATTTAATCATTATCTGCTTTTAAAAATACGAATTTAATTTTGTTATATTAATATATTAAAAACAAATGGTAAAAGTTATTAACATGTGATAATATTTATATTAAAATTGATTTTTACATGTTATATGAAATTGAAAAATAATTAAAATCCATAACTTACATAAAATACGTAGATACATACGTAGATCTGTCCTGTATATTTCTCTAAGTTCATACACATGAAATTTTGAAATTGGGGCAATCTACAACTTTTGTAATTTTAAATTACAACTAACGTTTCAATTTAGGTTTTTTTGGGGGTTAGTTTAGTTTTCCGGTTTAGAATTTTTCAAAATAAGTTTTTTTTATTCATTTTGGCTTCAAGTAGGTATAATTTTTATTTTTATAAATGTCAAATAAATTTGACACTTAATCAGATTTGAATTTTAATTTAAAAGCATAACTTTTCGATATTTTCTACATTTTTCCAGGTTTGCCTGATGAGATTCCGAAAATCGAAACACCAAGTTATAACAGGGTGTCGCAGACTAATTCATTTAAATAGTTTTTGCACAATTTTATGTAAGTTATGGATTTTAATTATTTTTCAATTTCATATAACATGTAAAAATCAATTTTAATATATATATATTAAAAACAGTAATATTTCTTTACAACATATAAATAGAGTAAATTGCTACGTAGTGTACAGGCATCTAGTTATGACAAAACATAAAATAATGTCTTATAAGACTTAAGGTTTTCTAACTTAAAAATATTTTTAGCGTATGCGTTTTGAATATTTACTAAACTGGCTTTTCTGAACATTTTCGTATAAAAAACGTCAAAATATACTTCTAGTAGATAATAACGTTAGAAACATAATTTTGATCTAACCAGGTATATAATTTATTATATTCCTACCGTAGATACTTTATTATTTAAAACAATCTTTGCTAATTTTTATAATTTAACTTTTAAAATAAAGTTAAATATAAATAACATTAACTGAAATTTACAATTTTTGCTATAGATAAGTTGACATTAACAATTTGAAGTTTAGAAAGTTAATTATTCAGATGTATGTAACGCACAAGATGTTCTTAAATGATTAAGTACACAGGATTTAGTTGAAGTTATAAATGTTAACTGTAGTCACTTTACCCAAATGTAATCCTATTAACTTTTAGAATATTCTAGTATAAAACTTTAATATCAAGATCTGTTTACAGAATCTTTTAGTTGCGTTCATAAACAGCATGTTAATTAAAAATATATTAATTTGTATGATCTTTTAATTTATAATCGCTATTTACTTTTGAAATTTAACAAATAATAACAATGGCAAACCTTCTTGGGCTTGCGTGATATAATAAAAAAATTTTAGTATAAAAATATCCCAACATGATAAAATAAACGACATAAACTAATTAGACAAACAACCTTTCAATTGTATTGAATAAAATATATTGATGAAGTACAAATATTATTAGTGTTGGAATTGTAAATAATAATAATAAAGTATAAAGTGAGTGTTCACATTTTACATTTAGCTCGTTATTGTTTTAAAATAATATTAAAAATAATTTTGTCAGTTAAATATAAAAAATGTCAATAATCTAATTATAAAAATTGAAAAAAGTCAATTAAATTTTTTTTTATATAATATTGCAATTTTTCTGGCAAGTAAAGGTCTGCACAACACACAGCAAGTTCTTTTACTAAATTGTAGACTACTTTTAATGCGCAGTTTCAGTATAGAAAATTATTATTAATTTTTAATAAATTATTTGAGTAAGAAACGAAATAAAATATTTCGGCAATATTATCTGCTCAACGGTACCCACATAAGGTGGGTATAGGTGGAATAAACCAAGGGTTTTGGACGTGTTATACTATATATAAATATTTTAATTGCTATGAATTTGAAAAATTGGAACTATCTATTTTCAAGAAAAAGTGTGAACAGGATATTGAATATTTAACATACACATTCACTAGTGTTGGTGTTGCAACTTGGTTGAATTGGTAAAACATTGATAAAACCATATATTACAAAATATTGTAGTGATTTAATCGTTTCTAAACTTCATTAACTTTAACTCTTACCCGGGTACCCTTTTGCATTTTCGTACTTACATACTTTTGTATTTAACGACAAATGATCAAATTCTTCTAGATCCTCGTTATTCGAGTCTTTTAGCATCGATTCATATAAGTTAAGTTATTTAAATATCCAAAAAAATAGCCAAAAGTAAACCTATCTGTAGATACAAAAGTTTACTAAATATATAAATAAACGAATTTATTTAACTTCTAATTAATTTTATTTTAAATTATACATAAAATATAAAATGTTATAATGAATTTATTCGATTCGCCAATAGTTGGAACGTTTTCAGTCAATTCATCATCATCTTCGTCTGACTCAACCTCACTCTCACGATTTTCCACTAAACACAGAAATAATATATAAATCATAAGAATATTATAATATAATCTCAATTATTTTTGAACATAGAAATTATAATAATGGGAAAAATAATAGTACTTACCAGATTCTTCGTAGTCCGAGACTTCTGAACGCTCGCTGTTAGGTATGTGGTACTCGTCGTCACCATCTGAGACATAATTCTCAACATCGGAAACTTCTCCCAATAACTCACTTAGATATGAATTCTTCTCTTCAACCATCAATCTGTTAAATTATTAATTTTATAACTATAAATTAAGTGTTTATGAACATATAAAGTAAATCGACTACCTACCGCTCAAAAGTTTGAAAACACTTCAATTTTTTTTATAATACTTATAAAATAATATTGTATACTATACTATATACTATAATATACTATAAATTTCACACAATATCAGTTTTGAGTTATAAATGTAAAAATTTACAAACAAAACCGCGCGCAAATGTTCTTAAATTTGAATAGAAAGAAATAAAATGTTGATATTTCTACCTACTAGCACGTCCGATTGGCATTGATAAAATTTGAGACAATTTAAGCACTTAAAAACTGTTTGTTTATTTCTTTTCGAAATTTTATGGTAGTAATTACCCCAAACTGTAGATTTACTTATTTTACGACCCTTTTGCAAGTTGCAATATAAAGTATGCTGCCCTGCTTCAATGAGCGGAAAGTCTATATACTTCGTGTAAATTTTCAATTTTATATATTATTTTCATAATTCTTTTTACTTTTAAATGTCACTTATTAACCTTAGCTTGGGTAGTCGACTACTCTATGGATAATTCTTAGTGCAATGAGTTAAAATGTAAAAGTTTCAGGTATTAAAATGCTTTGAATTGCATGAATAACCCATGCGGGTACCCATGTACCCCGGCTATTGAACAACGTTGTAACGGCTGGGTATTGACATAAGGGTTAAAAGGCTTCTACTAACTCAAAAATGTCGGAAGCATAAGATCGTTCAGGGGAGTGAGTTCTATTGATATCGAAATTCAAGTCAAAAAGCAATTGTGTTGAAATAAAAATATTTAATAATAATTATGCACAAGAAAATGATTTATATTTGTCCCACAAATTTCGGATCCTTTAGGGCTTGAGTGTTAAACGTGTTCCCTTGTCCAAAGGTGAGTTTTAATTATTACATCAAACAAACTGTTAAAAATAATTCGCATTTGTTTCTGTACAAATGTGTTCCCAAAAATTTTATAAATGTGGTGTATGGATTTTATCAAATAATTTCACTTCAATTTAATTTCAATTACCACATGGCAAACAAATTCACAGTACCTTTCGCCTTCAAAAATAAAATAAAACTTCCTAATCACTCGCCCCCTTGAAATGCAAATACATGTGGGTCGCAATATTACTCCGGTGAATAGCACAAAACCCGTCTAATCGGCTCAAAAATTACTAATTGTCACGTTTCTGATGAATTCCACAAAATTACGTCCGTTTTGCTCGGACTTTCGCAATCAATCTTTTCAAAATTTTAAAAGTTTATGCCTCTCTACTTGGGCATTGTTCCCTACTCAAATATTTATAATTTTTCGGTTTTGCACTTCACTATACGAAGCTATTTATGTTCACCAGCTCATACATTTTTACGTGGGAATTTAAATTGTGTATTGTGTTTAAAGTAACAATTTCCCTTTAAATCTGTCTTGTGTCAATTAAATTAAATTTATTCACTGTCTAACTCTTTAGCGGAGACTTGCGTAAAATCATTAAAACTGCTCCACTTTTAACACTGTTTCGGGTTCATTTATAACCTTTCTAATAATATCGAGACTGAACTTATTCCTAGGCTATCTTCCTGTATATATGAACTTCTGTTTTCATCTTACAGAATTACTCATAAAATTATGAAAATAATTATTACGTAGCACGATCGAACACGCACGAATTTTAGTCGTACGAGAGGTTTAAGATTAGCACCTCTGGCGCATTTGTCTACAACCAGCGATTATTTAAATTTTGGAACATTCTGAAACTACGTTACATTTAACACAAATTACTATATACAATACAGTACTATATTTATTATTATTTTTTATTTTTAATGAACGGTTGATAAAGGGGAACGTACAACTTTATTTTTACCCCTGACTGTTTTGCAAAAACACAGGGTATATATGAAGTTACTATGTACAATCTGTGTTTATTTATTTATTTATTTATATATATTGTAGTGTAAATTTTGTCCACGTATTTAATTTTAAATTTTTCCAATGGAAAATTATCCAATTCAAAATAATTCGTAAAACTAGAATTTAATAAAATATAAAAATGGTAATGCAAAATGCTACGATAGCCGTATCGCATCAGTCTGCTTATCAATCCAAATTTTATAGTTCCTATAACAAATTTTCAACTTATTAATATAAAATTTTTAATTTACTTATATTTTTAATTATTGTTTTCTTCTTTCTTCTTGCTCTATTATTTTCTTTATCTTATTACAATTATCATCGATAGCTTCCGTTCAAATTTTATTTTCAGAACCACTTAAAAATCTTCCAAAATTGATATATCCAATTATAAATATCAAATAAAACATTTTCATAAAAAAAAACTTCTTATATTTTCAAACTATCAACTTATTCAATTAATTTTTCGAACTAATAAATCACACGTCCATTATGTCGACCATTTTCTGGCAAAAGGCCTTGTATCAAAGTGATCGGTCCCCACCTAGCAAATTCCACAATGTTACAACTTAATAATTAATACAATAATTTTACTAAAATGCATAGGGTGAGTCCGAACTACTTTGAAACACCACAATATATATGTTTGTGTCACCATATCTCCCGAACGGTTACAGGTAGCGACGCGACGTACATTTTTGACAGCATGTTTGTAAAGACCAGGGGAGTGTTCCTGGCTTTTTACCACCATTATGGCTGTTAAATTCATATCATTCCCTAACTATTCGCGCTACCATATCGGCTGACTGGATCACGAAGCGGTTTAAAACATATATTACTTTTTCTATACATTTTGACAAAATATACTCCAAAAAGAGTGAAATAAAATAAAAATTGAAAATTTTAAAATCCTTGTCTGTAAAAAAATTCTAAAAGTAAAAATTATTAATAAAAGCACCTTACTTTAAAAACTACTGTTTCCTTTAAAAAGAAAAAAATAATTTTTTCTTCTTCATTTAACAACAAATTCTCAGACACTTTACTCGAAAAATTAACTTATCATCCTCCGCCCCCCCCCCTACAAAATTTAAACATTAATTTTGAAGTCGGGGGAAACGGAGAATGTTTGATATGGAATGAATAAACAGGTTTCGTAAGTGGAACAAATCTCCGTTTCCCCTGACTTCAAAATTAATGTTTAAATTTTGTAGCGAGGGGGGGGGCGAAGGATGATAAGTTAATTTTTCGAGTAAAGTGTCTGAGAATTTGTCGTTGAATGAAGAAGAAAAAATTATTTTTTTCTTTTTAAAAGGAACAGTAGTTTTTAAAGTAAGGTGCTTTTATTATTAATTTTTATTTTTAGAATTTTTTTACAGTAAGGGGCTTTCAAAATTATTAATTTTTATGTTATATCGGTTATACGTATAAAAAGGAGGTATACATTGCAGTGATTTTTATAGACTAATTACCACTCTTTATTTACCTCAGCGTCGCGTCGCTCTGTATTGGAGGAAGCAGAGAAAGTCTTACTCAGGGTGGTAGGTTTAAAATGTTTTGCTTTTGCTGGTCTTCGGGTAAAATATAAAGCAAGATTTGGCTTAAAATAATTCGCTCCAATAAATTTTAAGTAAAAAAAATTTTATGTTTGCTCAAGGATCGAACTTACAGTTTTACATTATTAATAATTCTATGTGGTATTTTCTAATCTACACGTCGCCCTTTCAAATGTAATTTTATAAATCCAAATAAATTTTACCTAATTCCAATTTATTAATTAATTTTAAAATTATCGCAGCGACTAAAATTTTTCGGTAAAAATGGCTATAGCGATACCAGGCTAACAGCTGTCGACCTTTCTATTAATTTTGTCGTTTCTTCGATCATTGAATAAATTGCAACAATTTCAATAAAATTGATACCGATCAAATAAAAATTGATCATTAAACAAAACAAAAAATAACTTTAATAATAAATTTTAAAAAATAATCCAGAACTCACAAAATTCCACAATCTTGGCTGCGGCCACTTTTGATCATATATACTTTCAAACAATTTTCTCTTCAATAATATTCAAAAAAATTCTCAAATGCAAAACTGTTTCGCACAAAATACTCAAATTTTACGGAGCCAAAAATCAATCAACCACTTTGGGAATCATTTTTGGCAAAAAGTCCCACTCTAACTTTTTTCTTGCCGACCTTAATTTTACCACCTTATAATTTAACTTTAAAATTGGAAAAATTATTATAAAATATCAAAACTGTCACACAAACAAATACTAAACCATCAGGAGCGGTCAAATCACTTTGTAACACGACAAAGTTGAAAACTTTATGTAAAGGAACTTCGATTAATTGTATTTACATATAATATAATAATAGTTAGTGGACATGAATGGGAATATTCATAAAATATAAAATCAATTCAACGATAGCACTTTCTTGGTATTAGTAGATACATGTACAGGCATCTCAATAAAGAACATTAAGTACAAACACGTCACGTTGTTTATTCACTGTCTCGTGTTGATCTATGCTATAACAGAAATCGACGTTAATTAATAGAGTATTATAATATTTGAAATTAAAGGGTTGGAAAATTTTTCAATAATTTCAATTGACATACTAGGTTGTCTTTTTATACTGAAGTCGTTTTTGTATCTAATATTAGTGAAAAAGCAGTTTTGTGGTGGTAGCAGTAAAGAATGGTAATTTGTTTTCGTATGGTTCAAATAAGAGAACAAGAAATCATTTTAATAATTTAAAAAGTAATATAGACTCGTTGCATTTATTTTATATCTATAGATTAAATTGAAAACTTGCAACCGATCTACGTAAGCTTAAACAAGTTATTGAATTTTCTTACTGAACTTTGTTTATATCTTGATTTTATTTACTTTTATTACTTTAATGCTGAAGCGGTGTACCTTTTACAATTTTATTTCTATTGTGTAGTTCAAACGGATTAAATAGGTACGCAGTATAAATAGATATTTATTGTTATGTAAAACAACAAATATAACTCATAGTGATAACGACTGTAATTACCAAAAATAGTTTAAAACACCTGAAATTGATTTAAAACTACATATTCAATAACATTTTAAAAATAGAAATAATAAATAATTATCTCCTTTTCCCATAAGGAAGATAAGATGAAATGCATATTATTGTCAATTAGGGGGGGGGGGGGATAATTCATTAATACTTGCTCAACTTGTTTTACAAACAGTAGAGAGAGAATTACACTAGGAATAATATAATATTATTATTTATTTTCTGATATTTTCGTTAATTAATGGATTTTGGAGCAAACCAAAACATATAATGGTAACAATTATACAAAATATTGTAGACATTATTTGTTTATTATTTTACTGATATTATAAATTTTCTCTTAAGTCTATGACATTAATCGTTAATTAATATCTAGCAATAAATAACGCTCAATATAAATTATTATTTAAAATACGTGCGATTGTGCAGGCCAATAATATCATTTATTAAATCATAATATTTGTTATTAAGCTGCGGAACGTTCGATCCAATTACGATGCGGTTGCTCATCAACCGCAAAGCAATAAGCAAACTTGGACTTTTTGAAAAAAACTTTAATTTCCCATTAATTATATACGACCAAACAATTAATTTACGATGTAGTGTTTAAAACTTGAGATCAGTTTGGATTATTTAATTAAATTAAATTTAAATTAGCATCGCTTCACCATTCTTGTCTTTTATTTTAAAGTAACTTCGAAATTGAGTTAGTAAATAAAGTTTTATTTCAAAACTTTTAGAATAAATATGTTGTTAATTGTTATTAAAAAAGTTAGATCTAAAATGTAGAATTATTATTAAATGTTATAAGTACGTTTTCAGTATTACTCAATCAAATACTTACTATTTACTTTAATAATGCTGTATGCTGATATTAGCTACGAAAATGATTTGTAGCTACAAAGCATGTTAGTTAGGTTAGCTCCTTTTAGAAGGTAACATGCTTAGCTTTATAACTAATATTGATTTATTTGAAATTTCACATACTCTTCTCAATTTGAAGTATTTTACCTAAACTGTTAACTTTAACTCATTGTAAGGTAAATACAAATACAATCGGGTACACAATTTTTTGCAAATACTTTTAAAATAAATACGTTCAAGTTTGGGGCTCACGGTAAATAGTTTGTCATCTTAATCTAGCGCAATTGACGACAGAAGCTATTTGTACGAATCAAACTTGAACATAAATTTTTTACATGAATAGCCATAACATTGCTTCTATGCCGTGTTTTTTGATTAATTAATTATTACTTAACAAGAAGTTGCCCAAGAAAAGATGTCAAATAGAAAACATCTTCGGATCTTATTTTCGTAAATTATGCTAACTTTTACTTTTTTAAAATTTTTACTTCTTCTCTTTTACACTGTCAAATTATCTATTCGGCTCTTCACCAGTGATAGGTCCAGTTTGTCTGTTTGTACTACCTGTTGCATAATCCTATACATTTAGTGCCCCTATATCTAAATTTATGATTTTATAATCGCCATTGCATGGCATTATTATTTTTACATGAAAGTGCCGTTACTATTTCGCATACCTATCTTTATTTTTGTTTTTTTTGTCCGTAGGCATGGCTTAAATCTATTCCTCGCATGAATCCGGTCTCTATACTAATTTATTGCTATTCGGCTAATAAACCAATGATAAGATTATGTAATGAAAGTTACAAGAATTGCAAATTGAAAAGTTGGTTAATGAATAAATCATTGAAAATTCTTGAATACATAAATTAACGAAATAAAAATTGAACTTTACAGATAGATTGCATATTGAATTAATCTGTTGAATAAATTATTTATATTCTCCTATGGTAAATCCGTTAGTAGAACTTTGATAGTTTCGTAAATTTAAAAATATTTTTGTTGCTGGAGTACTTTTCATAAAAATTCTAAATATCTAAATGTGCTAACAGAATCATGTGCAGATGTGGTAATTACGCACCTTGTGTGCACCTATCTGTTTTTATATAATGAGTTTTAGTTTAAATAGCTTTGTCAAGTATTTTGGATTAACAAAAAATGTAATTTAATTTAATCGATGCGATTTAAGGATAGCTAATACGATGCTGTATTTTTAAAAGTGTTAAGCTTTAGCTAAGCCAACGGTTTTTACTTCTAAGCTTTTTAAATTTCAACAATTTTCATTATTATCGAAATATTGATAATGTAGTTTAGCGAAAGTAAATTTTTTGTTAAACATATTTAAAAAACTAATCTTGCTAGATAGGTTTTTGTTTATAAGCAACCAGTACGTTTTCGTACATTTCTTCTTAAGCACCTACTCGTATAACGATAGAATGGACTAAATTTTCGACAAAAATTATTCACTTAATTTTTATAGTTTTTCTTCCAACCCCTGAAAATACCTTACGTTTTCATGGTTAATGATGAAGTAGTTACAATATTAAAACTATTTTTATTTTTGATTTTCATACCCAACAGAACTTTTCTCAATTCAAAAATATAGCTGCATATTATAGTTCAGATGAAAATATGAAGAAATTACTTACGTCACATCATAGGAAGTACAAATTCCCATCCCATAAATTCTCGTATATTACATTCCGGCATGGTTAAATTTTTTATTATTTTTTTAATTATCTACCGCGTGAAGTTTATCTCCTGAGTTTTGGATAATTGGGGGAATTTTGAACAAGTTTAGTAAAATACTAGAACATATTTTTTGAGTGCACGTCATTTAACTATTAAAAAGTTTATTATATCAAATTTTTCAACTGAAATAAAAATAATGAAATAAAATATTAAAAAAGTGGTTTGAAATTCTTCTTCTGCTTGCAATCTTATAAGTATTTTTTAAATTATTTTATAATACGAAATAATAATATAACATTTTAATATTTAACGATGAATGACGTGCTGGAATACCCCACCTAGTATACCTTTCTTTATTAAAGTGATTATCGCCAAAACATTTTTAAATAATTTATTAATAATTGACATTTAATATTAGTCGAATGATTAAAATACTACTATGGTGGCTGTGCAATTTATTTCAATAGCTAGTTATATTGCAAACGGTACGTCTTTATTTTGAAAGTCGTATGCCAACGCGGGTCGCAGTAGCATTTAGAACACTAAAAATTGTTCTTATCGAACATTTTGTATCTGCGTAGATTTTTCTCATTTTTTCCGCAAAGAATTTGTATTTTGTACTAGAAGCATTCTTAAAAATTGATCTCGTGTCAATATTTATCCCTAACTATAGAGAACTTTTTTGTTGTTTAATTTTAAAATACCTATAACCTCTACCTTGAGAGGTTAAGAAATTTTGTAATTGAACAGTTTTCGTGCAAAAATGATCGTCTCAATCTTCTGAAAATTTATTTTAAAATACCATATTAACATAATGGATGCAATTTTTTGACGTGTTTTTGTAATTGTTTGTTTGCTGCCTGTATGCAGAAAAAACCTGCATAAATTGCAGTGTCACCTACATATGACTGTGTTCTTTTTTTGAAATGTATGTCTAATATTTTAAAAGGCAACTACAATATAGATATTTTGTCGCTAGGTGTAAAAATTAATGCCAACACAAAATTTGTACCTGCTGGCTACAGGTAACATTATAATTAAACTTAAGACCAATACTGATTCGGAGCGAATAATGTAAAATTCCTCTGTTTCTATTCGGAAACCACTTGAAGCTGTAGATCTCTTATGTCCGTCACACATTTTTAACATGCAACAGGCACAGGTAGAGAAAACCGGAAACCGTGTAGACAGTAGAAAATTCGGAAATTTAATTAGCAAGACTATCAACGCCACTTAGAAAAAATTTATCTCGTAAAAAATGTAATTTTTCGAAAATTAATTACGGATCTTGAGTGAAAGTACAGTAACTGTGGCATAACTTCTGAAATATTGTAGATATTTTTTAATGGTAGATACTAAAGTTCAAATTTAACCAGATTGGTTGAATATTAATAAAATCTGATGAGATTCTTGAATAATTCAAAAATTTATCTTAAACCTTTAATGCAATAACAATGGATTATAAAAGAACTTTGTGATAATAAAATTTGAAGCTGAATTGGAAAACAAAGTGTCAATATATTTTCGTGTTATCCGTTTTTATCCCAAGGTTTACTATATAATGGAATGAAGCAAACTCGATGTTGTAATATCATGAAGTGGTAGTTTAATTTTTTTGTTATCGAAATACCTGTGAATTTTTAATATTATTAATGGAAATATGCATTTTTCCATTGGAAACGGTGACCGGCGCACATGTCGCTACATTACGGGGGCGCTGCCGTTCGACGGTGGTCGTCCAGACGCTTTGCATTCAGTAGTACCTAAGCTTACCAACAATCATGAACGTATTTCAAAAGTTTTTGCTTAAACACGTGTAATAGCGCAATTTAATTTAAGTGATGAGATCAACGAATTATTGAAGTAACAAATATGAAATGTTTATTTTCGAATAAGAACTTGACGTTTCAATTTTTTAATTCAACACGCCAAGTAACTACAATAATTATTATTGTTTAATATTATGTTGTGTGTTTTACTACATTTTGTAAATATACATAAATTTCACGGCATTAAGTAAATTTATTGAGGATAATGAAGTTCGAAAACTAGTAGCTATAGAATTTTCAAAGCTTTGGGCGATTGCTAATCAGGCGACTTTAATGAAAACAACAACATTTAGCGAGCCAGTTAATAAACATGGAAGGTTTACCCAGTCGCACTAACTGTATTTGGAAACACCGTAAGAAAGTTTCTATTGCAGCTAAATTGAAAATTTATAATGACGATTTCTGCTGTTGGATTACTGCAACAAACATAGAAAATTTGTAATTTAACGTATAGTGAAGTTTTTGTAAAATGTTGATCGTTGTATGTTAAGATAAAATAATTCTACTAAACCAATTTTACGATGTTTTTAAGTGTTACTTACTATATGGCGAAAGTCGAACTAAAAAATTTTTAATCTCGTGTTTTAAATTAGTATAAAAGTCTTTGTTTATAATAAACATTTGAAAGCAACTGTGATTATAATATACTTACATGTTTTTTACACATGTAAAATTGTAAAATTAATGTGTTCATAGTGTTTGTGTGTCCTTTGATGCTGGAAAAGCAAGAGGATGTACCTATCGAGGGGTTTGCTATAGTTATTTTTTATTCTTTGGTTTAGGTTTACCATGACGATGTACCCCGGAATTAGAAACCCCGGGTTACATATCCTGGCTACGCTACTATTTTTCCTTATAAACGGTCAAGTCTTCGCAGATGGTGAGTTAACTTCTATATTTTAGCATGCTTGCATGATTTTTGTTCATTACAGTTAAATGCCTGTCAAGATATTACAGACAGACGCCAACTTCTAATGTGACCTATAAGACACATTGTCATATTATTATCGTAACAACAAAATTATTTATAATAAAATATAACTTTTTCATTTATGGCCAACTAAATTTAATAAGCTAAAGTTGACTTAGGTACCTGCTATATTTATCAAAGAATTTTTTATGTTTTGTGGAAATTTTAATTAGTAACATAAATAACAGGTATCAGGACATATTCGTTGTAAATCGAATTTTTCTTTCTTCATTTTGTGTATTTATATAAAAGTATAATACGGAAAAAAGCTTGAATACCTTTTCCATTTTAAATCTTTCATAAATAATAATTAATTTAAAATAAAACTCTTGCATTATAAGCCGCATTTATTTTAATTAACGTACCTACTACATGAACCATCTCATTAGGCCTGAATAAAACACCGACAATTTTTTTAAATTTATATTTAGTTTCGTACAAAATATGTCGAATTTTTATTGCCCCCAATCTGCAAGGAAGCCCTCACATTTATAAACGTTACGAATATTTTAATTACTTTAAATTTGAGAAAATTGATATAATTAATTCATTTAATTACACTGCTTTTAGCCATTATTCAGTGCTCAAATTATTAAAATGTAAGGTAATATGAAAATGTGAGTATTAAATTACAAAATAACTTTAGAAATTTTGGTTTCGTGTACTTTAATGTTTGGTTTCGAATTAATTTTACATCAACTTAAATTAGTGCTAAAATTTTATTGGATTCTTCCTTTTTATTAATTAGATACCTACTAAATAGGTTTTCTTAGTATAAATTGTTAATTGATATTTTATCACGAAAGGCGTAAGTAAAAAAGCCTGAATGCCTATAAAATTTTATCGTAACGTTATGAGACCTAGCCGCCATTACTAAACGTCAATTCTACTTGCTAAATTATTGTTTCGTTTAGTATTTTTAATGTTTTTTTTACCTTTATAACATTGTGCATAATACATATTTGAAGCTAAATTTACTATCTTCAAATTTTTTTCGCATTTATTTTTGCTGTTCTTTTCAAAAATTGAACCTATATATTTTTAACCGAAAGCAATCAATATGGAAATTGATGTTTAAAACTTTACACTTGATAATGGGGATATGTGTCGAAATTTCACAGGAACCTATTATTCGCAAGGTGAATTATTTACATCTCGATTTTTTCTGTAAGGTTGTCTTTTTTATTTTAAAATTGCTTTGATATGGGATACTTTTTCGCAGATAACTTTAGACGTTTTGCAGGAAACTATACATCTTCAGATGTTTATAGTCTTGTTTAAAAAATACATAAATCACGAAAAACAAACGAAATTTGTCAATCATAAAATTTTATCATAAAATGTCGGACAGTCTCTAAAAAATTACAAATAACTTGAATTTTAAAAAATTTTAAGTATTACTTTTAATTTTTTAATTTTTAGTAAAAAAGTTTAAAGTGAAATTGTTCAAGTTATTTTTGACTTTTAGAGTCAGTACAAAGAACCTCTTGTGTAAGATTTTATAATGATTGACGAATTTTGTTTGTTTTTATGTGTTCTATATATTTTAAACGCATCTAGAAACTTCTGAAGATGCACCGTTCCGTGCGAAACATGTCAAGTTTGTAAATTGTTTTATTTATTTGCGAAGAGGTATCCCATACCAAAGTATTTTTAATATAGTTCTTCGCTTGTAAAAACCATCATATTTTGTAGTTGGTGTTTTGTTATATTATATTGTTGTTTGTTTTGGTTAGAAATTAAAAGAGTCAAGAAAATTTTCATTACCAGTAAGTATATGAATAATTAATATAATAGTCGTAAACTATGAATTTACTTGTCAGTGAACGATTATTTGATACAATATATTATCAATCATCACATTAAGGGGCAGTTTATGTTGAATTGATAGTTACATAGTGTGATTATAATACCAACTACTCCATAAATTGTAATTTTATCTATCGTTTAATTTTATTTCGACCTGACTGTTCCACGTATCAACATTTTCTTTTATTTCTACACAAAATTACTGTTTTTTCTTTACTTACTTCCCAAGAATGACTAAAATTTAAGTTAACGTAACAAATTTAAGTATAAAATAAATGAGCATACATTTAAATTTACTATTTCAATATAATTTTAATTAAATTCAAATTATGCAGATAGTTTTAATTTAATATTGGCCGTCTACTTAAACTATGATTAAATAAAGTATTATATTTTGTAATTTGCCGGTAATTAGTAAACGTTGACCTTTTGTTTGTTATCGTTAATTATTAATAACTCCTTAGTAATAAGTTTTATTGAGTTATATAATACTTATATTAGGTTCAAAGCCAAGAGTACCTGTTTCAATCAACATTTCTGTTATATTTTTAGGTTAAGTGTTTCCTTTTAGTACTAAAAGCTTTTATAAACGGCACCTGTTTACGACAAGGGTCTTATTGTTTCCAGAATATGATTCTTTTAAGTAATTTTGTAGAGTAAAAGGTTGACTAGTGCGTTTTTACAATGAGTAACGTAGTATGCAAGAGAAAAGGGCTGTTAAATTTATTCTTATTGCTAACATATTACTTGATTTATCATAAACGCACAGCTTTTATATTCTCTTTGCTTTTTATATACAATATCTGTTTACTTATACTATGCTTTACATAAAATATAAGTTGCAAAATTTGATAATATATAACCACGCATTTTTAAATATCTAAATCAAGATCCTCCCTCTTGCCAATTTTTCTAGTATCTTGCTTGACGTTGAAATTACTCCCACTTCATTTCTTAACATTGTCTGAACATCTGCAGAACAGTAGATTACGTCGTTAGATTCTACCACGAAATTCGGATTTGAATGAAATTTTAGGTAAAATAAATTATCGTGAAAGCATTTTTTTATTACTAAGAAATTAATTTTTATATTTAATCAGATCGTTCGTGGATGGACTGTAATGTTGTATACCTAAAAGTCTTATACTGCAAATAAAAATGTATTAATAAGTTCAACGAAGTAGTAATATGTATTTTCAACCTAAAAGTAATAAAACAACGTGATCTATATTTAAATGGATTATTTTAAAAATCGTCTACTAAAAATTTTATTTTTGTAGATATGTATGTCTATATTGTTATAAATTATGTATGTATATATGCCGAAATATATACCAATATTATTCTAACCAAACCATTATTTTCATTTTAATAATTAAGTTTTGTTTATTTTAAATTTCAATACAAATGTCGTTTTTTGTATAAATTTTAGTATCCCCTTTCTACAATACTCGTACGATATGCTACATATGTACGTCGTCCACGTAGTTCCATAAGGAATACAAGAAACGAGAAAACTTAATTAACCAGTTACACGAATCGGTGTTGATTTCCAGTCACAAAACCATCAAGATTTAGATCATTAAAATTTTAGGAAGAATGCAGGACTAATTTCATTTACTTCTTTGATTTGGTTGTTGCAAAATTTTAGGATTTTATGTTATACATGTATGTTTGGCTTTGCTATGATTTATTTGGTTGAAAAGATAATTACAAACTTGTAACAATAAATTGCTCTTTATATTGTATGACTTGATGTAGTTCGATAGCTATATTATGTTCGTATGATCACTTAAAATTCAATTATGTTGTACAATATTTGCATGCTTAATGCTTATGGAAGATGTGTTTGAGTTTATTGTTGACTCTTAATGTACTTGATTGAATTACTATTCAATTATTTAATTATGATTTTTTTATTCAGGTTATTGTTGCTTAACCGTATAATAGTTTAAAATAAGCATTTAATTAATTTGACAATTAAGTAAAAATCAAAACTTTTTATAATCTCACAAGCTAAACCATTCTAGCATTGGAATATTTTATTTAAATAAGGAATTTAAAAATTAACAAGTAAACAATAAAAATGAAATCAGTTTTTAATGGAAACTTACTTTAAATTGTTTATTTGAAATAATCTTCAAAGTAAGTCATACTCAAGGAGATTATCATGATTATCACCTTGTTAACTACTGGTGTCTCAAATAGATGTGAGGTTGCCATTTCAAACATCTTGAGATTTTTCAATCATGGAATGTTTCTTCCGGCACTATTCTTTTCGGAAATTCTATCCTCTGCAATAAAGTATTCAGCATTTTCCATAATATTATGGCCCAGATATTCACTGGTACCATGTACTACTTCTTCATTCTTTTCCATTCTGCGAGAAATCTCAACGTTTGTTACATGATTCATTCCCGATACTCTCGTCAGATTTCAAACGAACTTCATTTTTAGCTCTAGCTTTAGTCAGAATCTATGATACAATGACGTAGAAAACAGAACATTTTTCAAAGAAAACCGAACGACAAAGAATTTTATCAAACATGGCAGCACATGAGTCTTATTTTTATTGCATCTGTTGTTATAGACCTGTAGCTACTGAACTTTTAATATTGTCAAACCCAACCGTATGCAAACTTACCTGTCTTGCCACATCATTGCAAGGAGTTGCATCTGTGCCTGGGTTCTGTTTGTCTAAATTTGTGATTGCAAGAAGGTCAAAAGTATATCAAAATTATTTCAGAATCATATTTGTTAACATTTCTGATGGGTGGGTTGGAAGTTGTTGGAATACAGTTAAAATCAGTTTTAGTTAACTTAATAATGTATTTTGAATATAAATATCTTATTTGAACACATTTTTAGAAGAATTGCAAGCTTTAATTTTTTTTTATTTATAAGTATCAATTTTTGTATTAATGCTTGAATGATAAGAAATAATGTTTATTGTCAATCAATAAGTGATTGAAATCACTTACACGCGCGTAGATACTCAAAACTGAAGTTCTTTGTAGCCAACGATTCCTTATCTTGGGTCACATTATTATAGGGAATGTCATATTTTGCAAGTCTTAAAACAATCGTGAGAATGTAATTTATTCGTGAATTCATGGTGGGGATTTATTTTTAGATATTTTATGTAGGTTTTAATCTAAAAGTTCTTGGCTCTTTGAAAAAAAATAATTTTTGATTTTTCCTTTTCTATAAAAATTTAGTAGTAAAAATTAGCACTTTAGAAGATAGACAAGAATTTAATGCGAAATTTTAACATTTAAGATAGTATTTAGGTGAAAATACCTAATAATAAGCAATCTTGTAGCCTCATTGGTGAGATAAATTGGGGCTGATCTTTCAGTTTTCGCAAATTCTTTAAATAGCAAAGTTTTTGCACATCGATATCCAAATATAGCCACCACACTAAAACAAAAATTATATACAAAAATTTAAATTTTGGGACTACCTGATTTGATCAATAGAAGATATTAATAAATGACATAAATTTTAGGTTACTGTCGGAATTCCTATCACAAGAATTTAACTTTTTTCTATTGACTATTAGAAAGAGGACAATTTTCTGAGTATATTAAGACAAAATTTTTTTAGGATTATGCAATAGTTATCGAAATAACGGCATTTTAAAACTACGAAACGCAGGGAGATGTAATATGATATACCCCGATGCGTGACGGTCGGTCTCACGTTGAGGTACGGTCTCGTCGGTGACGGTCTCATTTTGTTGACGGTACGTGTGCTTTGATATACTCTTAATTTTGTTGTCAGTCGAGGTCTACACCTGGACGAGTTCTATGGCTTCGAGTTCCACCCTTGGCGAGTTCTGTCATTCTTCAGGGATTTTTTTAATTATATTGCGTAAGTTATTATTTGCGGACGCCTTCGGCGCCCTCCGGGCCTGTTTTATTTTTTTGCCTTACACAAAAATGTCTAATCATGCAGCCGTGTTAAAAGGTGTATTTAAAATACATGTAAATTTTACATTTTTAAAATCAATTTTTTTTGAAAACTTTTGCATAATCCTACAAAATTTTTGTTCTAGTATGCTTAGAAAAGTGTCCTTTTACCAATATTCAATAGGAAAAAGTTAAAATCGTGTGATAGGAATTCCGACAGATCCCAAATTTTAAACAAATCACATTTCCATTATTACATAAACAGTTTTTTTGTTGAAAATAAAATAAACAACAAATTCTTCATAATCAAGAAAAAAACCTCAACACGAGTCTTGAACCCGGGATAATTGGGAGTTCTATTCACTTGGTTACCAGCTGCTTAAACTTTGAAAGATATTGGCAATAACTAGAGACTTTCTTTCAATTATTCTAAATTATTCTTTTTTAGGATTTTATTTGTGCTTGTTCTCACCACAATCAGGCGTTGTCTTGTCCTAAAACTCGATTGGCAGCTGCTCATTATTGTGCCAAACAGCAATATTTTTTCACGTATAGCCGTTTTGAGAAAATATTTAGCATTTTGCTCTACTACTAAAGTTCGAAAATTAGATAAAATAAAATTAAAAATTTATAGCACAGTTTTATTAGAATTTGGAAAGCATTTCCGAAGACAATAAACTGTTGGAAATAATTTATTTTTTTACCGAAACGTGTGAATAAAATAATGATAAATTATTTAACCTTGCAAAGCTATATCCAAATTCCACAAAATATACATAATTTAGTACCACTAATAGTGAAAATAGGATTACGTTTTTTATTTGTGCTATTTAGGGTTTCGGTAATACAAATGCGTGTAAAAAAGTTCGACTGATTGTTCATATAAAAGAAGCAATTGAGCTTTTAACATATTTAAGTTTTCAGTATAAAAAAAAGCCGACTAAATTTGTACCCAATAAAAAATTTAAACTTTTGTGAGTGGTTCTGAATTGTAATTTTGACTTTGCTAATTGTGATTGACATTAGGTTTAACTTTCGTAAATATTTCATTGTTAGGTCATTCCCAATGGTTTGAAAATTATCCAATTTTACGGAGTTTGTAAATAATGTGTTTTACTTCGCATTACTAAGAATTTCTTAATTATTTAAAATTCAATTATTAAATATACATAGTATCCAAGTTGTTATAGCACTTTTAATGTTATCGTTGCGTACAACATTACATTTATTGCGATGAATATTTACTGTAATTCAGTGTAAATGTTTGTACATGGTATAAGGTTAAATAAACCAATACCTATTTTGTAAAATATAGGTGAAATGGAATTCTGATATAAGCTTTCAGTATTTTATATTTATATTTACTTTATTGTAGTAATATTTCTTTAGGTTAATAGCACCATTTGCTTTATTTTATCCCAGTTTTATCTCATCTAAATTGAAATGGGTAGATGTAAATCAAGATTTTCTTTGCTTTTACCTACGTTTTCAATTCGGCATTATTCATAGAATTGAAATTTATGCCTTAGCGAATTTTGTCATTGTTATAAATTAATTAGTTATTGTCCCTTCCCATTACACATTTAGTAATATTGATTTAATTTACGATATAAAATACTTGGGCTTTTTATGGTAATCATTGAAACAATAAATTAGTAAACAGTTTGTTACTTCTTGTAACATTGCTTTTTTATCATATTTATACTTCATACCGATCACTATTGATTTCTGATCAAAATGTATCCAATATTAAAAAATTATTTGTTTTAAAGAAATAACAAATATAATTCTTTAAATCACTTTGTAATCGACAATATCAATAATATATTGTTTGTATTACTTATTAAATTTTTTGAATACTTTGTACGTCCGTCTTAGTGCAAACGCTTTTTACTTTAGGCGCTGCTTAGGGTGGGCGTAACTTACATTTGCATATTCTTTCATTATTAAATGACAATGAAACCATTTTAGGCAAATCAACAATTGTTCCTTCTTTTATGGATAGATGTAAATTTCAAAACTTTCAGAAATGTGCTCAAGTGAGCACATTTTCTCAATCGGAAACATTTTGAATTCATTTGAGTTGTTTTCTTCTCTTTGTAAATGCGGATATGTTGAGATAAAATGAATTTTTATTGATTATGTTTTGGAACTCCTAAATAACGTCATTGTTTGGAGTAAATTTTCATCAGCTAATAACTTCTGTCATAAATGGTGTGCAGCAAATCAAAACATCAATACATTTTTCTACGCAAAGAATTGTAAGTAGGCTCTTTAAGTTATCAATAGAGAATTGAAAGTTTACAATTTAAAACTTTAAGTTTTCTAATAGGGAACAGCTCAAACCAAATGAAAACTAACAATATTATCTTAGAAATAATCTGAATTCGTTGAATTATTGAATCAAGAACACGATATAAGCTAGAACAATATTTTTTATTTAATTGTACTAAGGAGGAACCTTCATTTTATTGTCAGAGACGTTGGTTATTATTATTAGATTTACATTCTTTATATAGCTATAATAATAATAATAATAATAATATTTATTTTACGGATAAACCATTTTACAACAAAAATTTTCTACAAAAAGAACAGCAATTCATTAACAAAACAAGAAAAAGAAAAACTACATAATCTATAATCAGACAACCCCCCTGGTGATTAAAACCCTAGCGCAGCAAAGTCAATGCTCCACAGACTCCTCTTAAATGCCACTAGCGACACACTGGCCAAGTCGAAAGACTCCTCCACATTAAACACATTTGTCAGCCGAATCATCCTTGAAATGGGACTGTGTAAACCGTAATTGGTAGTATGTCGCCTCTCCTCGAATGTCCTCTTTGATCTTGTGAACCTGTTCGGCTTCCAAGGGATGAAATAAGCAAGCAAATACCTGCAATCAACTTTATTGTTAAGTAAGCCATACACAAAACACAGGTCGGAAGTTAGTCTTCTGTGAGCCAACGACCTTGCACCACAAAATGCAAGGCCCCAAACCCACGTTTGTAATGCAAATACTTAAAAAACCTGTGCTGGACACGCTCAAGTTGACTAATATAAATCTAATAATGAGGAGACCAGACATATGATGCATATTCTAACTGGGAACGAACCAACGAGAAATACAACAACTTTACTGTGGCAGCCGAAAAACATTCAGACTGTCGACGAACAAAACCTAGCGTGCGGTAAGCTTTGCAACAAATGTTGGAAAGATCGTCAATTTCGGTGACACGTTCAATTTCTCTACCATTCAATTTGTAAGCAAAAGGAATGCATTGACTCCTTGAAAATGAGGTAGTGTAACATTTGTCTAAATTGAGATTTAAATTATTTGATCTGCACCAGTCACACAACTTGTTCAAATCATCCTGCAATAGTAACCTATCAGCAAAAGAGCTGATAGTACGAAAAACTTTCAGATCATCAGCGAATAGCAAGTGGGACGAATTACAAAGAACTTCACCCACATCATTGATGAACAACAAAAATAGTATAGGTCCGCAGTGAGAACCCTGGGGAACGCCAGAAATTACCGATATTTCAGATGAAATAAAGCCGTCAATTTTAACTCTTTGGGTTCTACCCATTAAATAGCTTCCAAGCCATTTGACAACGATGGAGCCGAAGCCAAGAGACGAAATCTTTGCCAAAAGCGCCGAGTGATCTACTCGATCAAACTTGCCTTGATCAACTTTGCCTTAGCAAAGTCCGTGTATACAGAATCCACCTGAAGATGCTTTTCGAATGCATCCAAAGATTACGTGACAAATGACAACAAATTGGAAGAAGTTGATCTACCAGGAAAGAATCCATGTTGGTTATCAACAATAAAATCTCTACAAGACAGGCTCAATTGACTTGACACCAATTTATCAAGCATCTTCGGTAACGTAGACTGAATGGAGATGCCTCTGTAATTACCGATGTCGCTTCTTTCGCCCTTCTTGAATAAAGGCGTAATAAAACTTTCTTTCCAAACAACCACTTTTAAGAGAGATCTCAAAAATATTATTATCCTACATCCTATCCTACATTCAGGATTTTACATATCCCCTTGGCGGGAATGATTAGGCTTCATAAAACTTTTCAAGATTCATATTTCACTTCCAATCCATTAATATCCCATTACACGCTATAAACTCATAGGCTACGACTTTGCTATGACTTCTCTCCTCGGTACTATCGATCCTGTTCTTTTGGCATCCAGTCGCTCATTCATAGTGTTCAGATTGCCAGTTATCTGTTACCTATCGTGCTCTGCGTTTTTCTCTCGTTCTATCTTCTCCAGGTTTCCATAACGTTGCTTTTTTTTACAATAGAGTTGACGCTTCTTCGCAGAATGTCTTCCATCTGATTCTTTGCGCCTTAGCAAACCTCACTATGACATTTTCATTGAATTCCTCGATTATTTCGTGGTTCATCTAAGCCTTCTGATCTGCGTTTTCTGTCTTCTTAAAGCCCAGGATGGTTCTTAGAACTTTTATTTCAAATACTTTAATTTCTTTCCTTTCTAACTTAGACATTTTACTACTGTTTCTGTCTACATGCACTCCCAGGTAATTACAGCTTTCTATTTCTTCTATGTTGTCATTTATTCTTGGTGTTTCCGGGTATGTGTTACGTTTTTGTCGCATTTCTACTTCGTTTTGTTAGAATTTATCAGCAGTCCCATCAGCTTTGATTTTTTTTTTCCAGGTCTTTAAAATGGTCCACTAGTTATTTTAAGGATCAAGTCATTACGAGTCTGCATAAGTTATTAATTGCTCTTCTTTTGTCGCCATTGTTTCCCTCATATTCGTTTCTTTAATCGCTTTTTCTAATATTATATTAATAATAATAATAATAAAGCCATACATTTTTTTAGAATTAGGCTGTCTCTTGCGAGACTTACAAATCCATTTTCTGAGGTAGATTAATCCTCATTTTTTACATTCTAAACTAATTACAATTTACCTTTCAATCAAACTACTAAATTCCTAAACGAAAACACCAATTCAACAAATCCAAAACCAAATTCAACAAACTCAAAACTAAATTCTGCTGTTCGTCTTCGCCTTCATCACCATCTCTCACCATTCCTTTCGATTTGCTACTGTTGTTCTCCAATTCCTGATACCCATATTCCAAATGTCTTCGAGGATCTGATCGTGCTATCTTGGATTGGGTCTTTCTTGTTAATGAGTCTCTATTGGTTTCTATCTGGTGATCTGCTTTATCATGGGCGCCTTCATCGCTTATTATGTCCTCACCTTCCATCGGATTCGAAATTTCATGGTTCATCATTTGTTTACTTTTCTGATCGTCGGTTTTTACTGGTCTCAATAGTTTTTTTAAAATCCCTCTCTCATGTATTCTCAGCTTTTCCTCTTCAACGTTACTTAACACATGGTCTCGGCCGCATACATATTCACCGGCCTTATCATAGTCTTGTAGATCTTGATCTATGTTGACCTCGTTAGCTTTTTGTCGAATTATATTAACGTTGTTAAATTTATTTAATACACTAATAGACGTTGGTTAGTGCATTTTAATTAACGCTTCTTAGATTACGCTAGTGTAATATAAAAACACTCCGAATAGTTGGTACAATTGACATTATTGGTTAGAACTGACTCCACTTTCCCCCAACTTTTAACGTGAAGGTTGCTGCATGACAAATTTTTTGCTTGAAAATTTTTGTTACATAATATTTTAATAATCGTCTTCTACTTCATTTAGTTTTAGAAACTACTTATAAAGTTTTTATGATCTCTGTCAATTGTAATATTAATTAATATTAGAAAATATACATTTTTTTTAAATTTGTATAAGTGGAAAAGTTTTAGTATAATTAATATAATTACCAATAATTATTTGCTTCTTGCAATACATAAATATCTTAAAATATGCTTTTGCAATATCTGTTACCCAGTCAAGTTCGGCTTACTTGTTGTTCTTAAAGGAAATGCTCATCCTAAAACAACCATCTCTACTTTTCCTATATAGTAGAACAACATAGGTCGAAAAAGGTAACATCACTCTTCAGCAAGTGTTATTTTATGTACTTATCTGTTGTGTTGTTTGTCTTTGATGTTTATACGCAAGAAATTTAATTTTCATTATAATTTTGAAAAATATTTCATTTATCGATTTATAAGCCTCGAGTATTTTTGTAATTTATTTAATAAAATATTTTACTCATATTAATATTTGTAGTATATACATATTAAGCATACAACAAAAGTTAAATAATTGAGATTTACTCTGCAAACCTGCCGGTAGTAATATAATTACTTTAACTGGAAGTTTTATTACTCTTTCCTCCTATTGTTGTGAATGAGATTTTTATAGAAATTTCGTGAATGCAATTAAGATTTACTTTTTCAGCGGTGTTCTTTCTTTTGCTTGTACCTATTATTTTTTAAGATTTCCCTGGAGATTAATGCACTAATTTAATAAAATTAATTGCGAGGATATTAAAGAGTTAACTTTTATTTTTTAATCACTTACCTATTCTACTTGATTACTTTATTTTCGAACAATTTTTAAAATAATTAGTTAATAAAAACAGGATTTGTATTTAATCTGCTACATCGGTTGTTTTTTCTTGTTTAAAGATATAACCATTTTTTTGATATCGGCTTATTAGATAGCAATTTAGTTTCCGGTTTCCGGTTCATAAATGACCGTACATGTTCGGTTACGAAGTCTACGAAATCCTATTAGTGTGGACCAGTTTAAGTGATCAAATACAACATTGGTTTTTGAATGATATGTGATTCTGTTTGAGAGACGACCCTTTCTGTTAATGTTCACGTTGCCACTTATTTTGGCACATTTACTATCCGTACGACTAAATTTCAATCCGCTTGGTTATCTTTTTCGACCGTAGCAATAATTTCGAGTATTAATTTAAAATTCTGATATGTTTATTTACATATCGACTACATTCTAAAATTCTTCCGTACCTACACTATATCGGATTTTAGGAAAAATGCCATATTTGAGTACGAAAAGGGTTGTAATGTATTCCACTAGATGTTTTCGAGTCACCGTGATAAGAGTTTTTTTATTGCTTTGATGGTTACCTAAAACCCAATTTATTATGATTAGATTATATTTTGCGTTCTAGGTTTTACCAAATAGAAATATAGAACTTCAAATTGGCCTAACATTAAATGTCTATTTTTCACAATGTCTGAACTCACGCAAATCGACCATTCTGAAAGCCAATGGTTTAACTTCACGATTTTATAAGTGACTTTATCGGTATTTAATAATTACACTATTAATTACATTATTTGTAATAGAAACAATCAATTCTGTTGGTTTTTCAATTACTTGACAAATTATAATTGTTTTTTTTTACGATTGATTGATGTAAGTCGTACAAACACTTAATTTACTTAAAATCAATATTTAATTAAATTGGGTACATTATCTATAATTATTATTCATATTCTTGAATGCCTCCATAGGTCGTTAATATTGTAAATTGCTTTACAATTATCGGTTTCCTAAAATACGAATAGTAATAACGCTAAATTAATAAATTAGGTTGATTAAAATAGTGCAATTTATTATATTATTATACATTTCAATTCTCACTAATTAGGCGATTTTACACTAACTTGTCTAGTGTTTACTTATTTTATTTTTAAATATGATATGTTTTGAATTCGATTTGCCGGATAAGCAAACTCACTTGTGTTTAGACCTCTTTAAAATATGTAGTATATTCAGTTTTTTATCTATTTATTTTTATTTCTCATTTTCTTGAAATTATAATAAGGATAACTTTTCTAAAAAAATACAGAATATTCATTCTCTTGAAGTTTCAGTACGCATCGACACTTCTTAAAGAATAATGATGTACTAAAGGATATGGGATTACAAGACAAATTGTAAAAAGAACGAATATAAGATTATCAAAAGATATTTTCACTTATAACTAGGAAGTTTATAGTTTTTTCTGAACAGATTAAAATGTAGCGTATAACGTGGAACAAAATTTTGAAAAGAAGAATCGGCGGAGTATTGCAGATTGAATATCCAGTTGAAGTTGCACTTTCAAATTATTCATGAACTGATCCGCATGTACATATTGTAATTCTTGTCTGAACTTCTATGCAAGAATACCCAACTTTGGCGTATCGTCTAGCCGCTTGCGGGATGCCACCTTAACAGATAAAATAATTGACAGAATAAACATAGTAAGCCAACATCTAACCGATATTTAAATAATTTCTGCCTTTCTTGGTTCAACTCAGGGATAATAATCGTACAAAAGTTGATTGAAATCAAATAAGAAATATAGTACCATTGCTTCGTATTTATGCTGTAATTTTCCTTCTGGTCGGTAATGCT
Source organism: Cantharis rustica (assembly GCA_911387805.1). NCBI lineage: Eukaryota > Metazoa > Arthropoda > Insecta > Coleoptera > Cantharidae > Cantharis > Cantharis rustica. The sequence continues at coordinate 95,988,344 of OU426877.1, forward strand.
CCATAAACATTAACTATAAAGAAATAAATTTAAGCAAAATGATCTGCTAGCAGATTTCGAACTACGTTTATTTATGTAGATGACAAGATACTCTATCTAAAGCAATAACACTAGCATAATCCACATTTAAAATACTCTGCAGATATTGGATGCTTTTCCAATGGTAACTATTAGTTTGCTACATTTTATTTAACAACAAAAAATGTATTTTCAAAATTGATATGGTTTGCTACATTTGTACGTAGTTATGCAGAAAACATCCAATCTACAATTATTGGATATTTAAACTAAGGAAACGGTATTTTTGGCTAAAAGGTAACTTGGAAATGATCGATACATGGACATAAAAGCACTTTCACACTCTCGTTCACAATGTTTTACCTATTACAACATTTAAAATTAAATTTTTTTTCTCAATAGTTTGTTTATAGGGTTAGATGTTTTCTGCATAACTACGTCCATTGTAAGTTTCAGTAGAGCGCGTTAATCAATAAAATGTATATTGCGTAATCATAAAATTCTACTTGTGAAACATTTTTTTATTAAATAAATTCAATATTATTTAAATGCACGTCGACGTTCTACGGACCGGCAAACGAAACCGTATATCAACCACTTTATCTTATACAATTTCAGATATTTAAATATGTTTTTCAAATCATTCGAAATATTAATGATCGATCTATAGAATTTCAAAATATAAATTTTATTATAATAGTAATGAACTTAAAAATAAGAATTTTTAAATGTGGATATAAAAGTGTAGTATTTATAGTATATTTAACAAAAACTAAACAGAATGTTAATAATAGAATTTTAAGCGTTTAGTGAACATAAAAAAAAACTTAAACTTTTTTAGTTATTTGAAATAATAATTTTCTACGCATTATGTATTCTTTACGGTTAAAGTTTTAATATGCTAACGTTCCGTTTAATTTTTGTTAAGTACTATTAGTTTTTTCAAAATTTGAAATACCGAAAGTCAATTCAAGGTCAAAGTCATAATTGTATGTATGTATGTATATGCAATTGAAGAAATACATTGTGAAATTTATATATTGCAATTACTTCAAAACCATACGTTTTAGGAAATAATCGTGGGACCAGTTTTGTAAACTTAATTTTTGCATTGACGATACGATTGATTTCCAATATTACTGACAATAAAAGTATGGAAAAAGTTTCATATTTTAGTCAACTGATAACTGTTAATAGGTAGTACGTAAGATTGCTATTTACAGCCACTGTTAAATTAAAATTTATTTGAAAAGTTTTTTTAATTAATACGAAAATTACTAAAATAAAAAGATTATATTTAACGAATGGCCGGAATTTTTTTTTGGTTTGCAGTAACTTTATTATCACGAATATGAACTATATCGCGTTTGCAAGCTCTATTTAAGGTAACAAGTTTGTTTTTATAGACGAAACAAGTGAATCGATTTTTTCCTTGAAAATTCTCTCTCGCGTTTGGTCTGGTTTTTTTTGGTTACCTCACGATGCAATAATAGGTATAAACTTTGTTTGTTATGTTATTACATTATTTATGGTTTGAAAAGTAAATTTGTAATTAATTTGAAGTTTACCAACGTAAATAATTAAATTGATGCCAGGAAGGGCACATTGTGTAAAATTGTATTGTAGTTGGTTTACTAGCTACAATTCTTACTAGTTATTTCAAGTGTCGTGCAGAGCACACCATTCTTCAATCGAGCACGGAGCTTTACCACCGCGACATCATTCAAATGGTGAGTTTACACGCAATGTTCTGAAAGCTGTACAAGTTTGTGGTTTTTGTAGCCGATTGTCTTTGCAATTTTCTGAACAATTCAAATGCTAATGTATTATATACTATAATTTAAAAGTTAGTTAATTTAGATTAACTTTCCATGTTTTCGTTCGGATAAATGTTTATCGAAGTTGTAACCTTTTAATTTATTACATTCTTAAAAGTGTTTTACCAATAACTTTCGATAATTAGATGTGGATTTAAAATATATATAAAACACTTTACAAAGTGCTCTATTACAGTTTCAAATGCTTCATAAATTGAATTTTCAAATATTGTACTTTCAATTCAATTTGGTTTTCATTTTGGGAATGGTGAATGGAATCTCCAGACAATACGTTATAGATATTTTTTGGGATATATATCAATTGCCATTTTAATTTTTTCCACGTGATTATTTCGTTTCGGAATATAATTCCCATTAGGGATGATTGTTTTAATTAATTTTGAAGTGAAATTTTATATTTTTTGAAACACATTATTCGAGTTTGTTGCCTGTGTAAAGAACGATAACATTTGCATCGGAACGTAGGGCCCCCAGGTGCGTGTTAAGTTTATATCGATTTGCAAACATAGCTTAACGCATAGTCACGCTAGCAAGATCTAGGAAGGCCTTCGCCTATACCTTTTAGTACACATTTAAAAAATATTTTTAAGTTATAATTTTTATCTTTTTGTTTTATTGGCATCATTACAGTTTATTAAGATAATTTATGTACGAAAATATAGCCACTTTATGTAAATTAGTTGGCGAGTAAGTAACAAGTTCGTTTAAGCAGAGGAAATAAGCATAGTAATGGATGAAATCAGGTGCTTTTACTACTTGAACCTGATTTTAAAATCAATATTTGTTGTAATTAAAAAGTTGGCTCTTACCTTTTAGCCAATATTAAACTAATTTAATTTTATATTTAGATTACAAACTTTGTCAAGTTCATTATTTGTTACAAACGTAAGATTTAGAATAGTATAATAAACTTATTAGTATCAAAATTTAACTTATTATTAATGTTAGGACGTCGATGATTAACCTCACTATAGTTACTGTAATATAAATGTAGTTTTACCGTACAGCTAGCCGGCCATCGCACTAATAATTTGCAGTGCATAGCTCTGAAATACTGACAGGGTTATTATCAAGTTTCACTTCCTGAACCACGAATCGATCGTAACAATAAAAGCTTAAGCTGAGTTTAACACTGCGCCTGCTTTCAACTTTAAATTTTTAAGCGATTTACTTTATAGGAACGGCTCAACTAAGCTTAGTTCAGATGAGTAGCAACTGAATCTAAACCAGCCCTAAGAGTTTATCCAGAAAAATGTCCATCAAAATATTAAAGGTTTTTAATGCAAAAATAACATACATACCTAGTATATGTCTTTCAAGTCAATTTCATTCAAGCATATTTCGCCAGTATTAATGGAATGTCGATCTAAAGTTTGAAATTCATTATTTATTGTATGACTTATTTACTGGCAGAATGATGTTTTAGCTATTAATTATTAATTACTTATACGATACTACCTACTACTACATAAAATGAAACAGACTTGACAATGTCAGCTATTTTAACATGTTACATCGACGCCTGAAGTGATTAACGATGTAGTCAATGTTAATTCACACCGTATTGTCAAGTCTCGATTAACTAACTATTCATCTTGTTTATTATTAATATTCCAAATAGAGATACTTTACGGGGTGATTTTATAATAAAAAAGTTAATATAATGTGCTTGGCTCTGGCAATACATAATATAATATACATAGTATATACGTACTATGTATGTAACAGTAGTAAACAGTGGGATTTGGCTGACCACTTCATTTTATGAAGGGATTTCAAGGCAGATTACCTTGATGATTTGCCATTCCTTCCCGAGGAAGGACGGTTAGAATAAAGTTCTAGCTTCACTCGGGCTCGAACCAGAAATCTCCGCTTAGTGGTTGAAGCACTTAAGCATATTAGTATATGTATTATCTACATAATATATAGTACAATATGTATAATAATAATTTATAATGTATGTATAGTTTAGAATTAAAAAATCTGACAATTAAATATAACATCTTCGAGAAAATTATTATTAACATTGTGCAGACGATAAAATTTCTACCCTTATTGTGTTTAAATTATAAATATAACTTAACGGAGTTACCGATAATTTTAATTGTATTCCTACAGCAATAAAGCAACTTTTTTCGCGAAAACAATTACTTAAATAAATTTGTTAGATTCAAACAGATGTAATTAACAATGAATTCTGTATAATTAACAATAACAATTCTGTGTGTTGCTAAGTCTTTTACTTGAAATTTTATGGAAATATGTTCGAATTGTTTTTTTTAAATTTGTTGTAATTTTGATATTTGAAAATTAAAAATATTACCAACCACCAAATGGTACCTACCTACTGTTATGATTTTAGAAGAAAAATTTTATTTAAACTTTATTTCGTTAGTTGTTACAAGAAAGAAAATTTAAAAAATGCTTACGGCTCTAATCGTAAATTATTCGTTATAATCCTGTAACTAAAATTAGTTATGTTGCTGAGTTCATATGCTAGGTATACATTATGTATACAGATAATAAATCCAGATAATAATAGCAATGATTGTTCTAACAAACAGTTAATTTGTATATTTTAGACAAAAATATTTAGAAAATACTCACAAATTACGATAATAGTTGTTACAATAGCAAACATGCTTAACTACTAACTTAAATTAAATATAAAGTAGAAAAGAATACCCCAATGTGTTATTTATGTATAATTATGCAACCGCTCTGCCAACGTAATTTTAGTGATCGACCGCCTGAATTATTCTCAGGAAAAGTAGATCCAAGAAGATCAACGAAAAAAAAAGTTTTTCTTTCTTTGGTCCGTGGGGTGTGAAGGTTGGAAATCACTGTTAATAAAATTTTAAATATGAAAACTGATAATAATTTAAAAAAAAAACAAATTTGAATATTTTGCCTGAATTGTCAATTCAAAATATTAAATGAAAAATTGAAATAGTTTCAAACGAAAAGAAAAAAAGTCTCATGAGTTTCTTTTTTCCAAATTTCTATTTCCTCTGTAGAAGTCTGTTCTAAGTAGGAAATATATTGTCGTGTTTCGAAATGCATAAAAACATTAATTTTATTATTTTGTGGATTATTTTAAAATTTGAATTTTGTTTCGTTATTATTTATAACATTATAAACACACTGTATAAAGTTTGTAAAATTTGCTGTGTAAATAAAAGGTGGGAGAAGACTAGAGGGAGAACGGCGAGTGAATCGATGCAAGGAGAATGAGGCGAAGGCCGTGGTGCCTAGCGGATGAAAAACAATTCCCGCAATTCTAATTGAAATTATAATTATTTGTAACAAATAAATTAAGTTAAGTTGAGTTTTTGTTTTAATTATTTTAAACAAAGTGAAGTGCCACAAATTAAAAAGGGAAGAATTTGTGAAAATAGTCAATGTGCAAAAGGTGCATAGCAACAAATTTGAGACCAATTGGGAGCCCAGGTGCACTCCAACACGACAAGCAAACAAAGTGAGCATTAAATTTATAAATTTACAATTTTAAGAATTTTGAAGTGTCGATTGCAACAAAAAAAATGAATGCCCAGTAATTAAGAATTAATTTTATGGTTTAAGAAAGTTTTATAAGTTTTGCATTGACAACGGGGCATTACAATATATAATATCAGAATATTATATTATATTATCAATATATTTTCCGATGCAATTAATATATAGATACATTTTTTCAAAATAAACGAAGCTAATAAAAATATGCAGTGGGTATACCCACTCATAAGATAAAAGAGCTTGAATTTATAAAATATTAGATTCTTCGTATTTCGAAATGCGAACAGAGAATTTCCACTCCGTAACTCAACCATTAATCACACCAATCCGTTGATGTAGTTATAATCTATGATAAAAAAATTAAAAATGAACTATTGGCATCTACCATTTTTATAACTTCGCACTTGTTTTATGCTTGATTTTGTATTACTTATACGTAATTATTATCTTGTGTTTCCCCGAAGACCCAATTTATTTTTCGAGTCGATAAATTTTAACTAAAATTTATTTCTCTTGATGTTTTGAACTATAAAAGTTTTAAATTAAAAAATTATAGAATCTTAACAAATTTAACGAATAGAATTTAAAATCTAAACATAAATTAAAACTGAAATATTTATAAATCCCCGAATAATAAATTGATCTTAATTAATGAAAAATTAAGCTTATTTTTAGGATAAAACACAACTAACGCATATGCTTATGAGTTATGACATAGAATAGTTATTTTCGATTTTCAGTAATAATTTTTTTTTAATAGTCGGTTCATTTGTATCTAAGATACAAATTTGTGTGATTTACAGTGATTTACTTCTAATTGGGTGTTCAGGTGAAAATAGGGCAATGTAAGAGATAAGTTTCTTATAAATTACTGCTAATATCTTGTTAGTGAAAATTGGATCTTTTCAATTGAACAAAAAAATGCAGTGGAAATTTCACTAGAATTGCAAAATACGTAGTACATACTACAGTATTTACTGTTCAATTGATTTATACTTAGATTATATAATAGCTTATATTTTTTTATTCTTATTGTTTTGAAGCTTTTGAATGACGTAATAATGTGTTAATGGATTTTGGAGGTTTCTCGAGTGTTAATGTCATATTTTATCAAAATGGTTTTGATTATGAAGACTGCAGTGAAATTTTCTTTTATTACATAAATATTTAAATGATATATTTTAGTAATAAATAGTCTGTATCCGTTTAATTTTAATAATTTTATTTTACAGAAATCTTGTTTGTTCAAGTAAACCACAAAACCAATAGCGTTCATATTCGCACTGAAATGATAATCCTTTAATCTTTATTTGATAAACAGGTTAAATTAATTTTATTCATGTGCTACTTCGGCACAATCTTTACATGCCCTAAAATCTATTTTCTAATTAAAATCAAATTGGTTCCTTTATGTAACTACACCTACTAGAATGTTTGTCGCAGAACAAACAAATTTTATGTCTTCGGGCGGACTAAAATGGACCAATAGCACGGGAAGATTTGCGTTTATGAGTTTCTCACGTGGTTATGTTGAACAAGAATTTTGTACCAATTACATCAGGAGGTTTCCGTAATTTGTTTTATATTTAGAAATATAGGAACATTGTAGCGCAACCGTACGTTTGTCTAATCTTACTTTGCTCTATGCCGAAAGAGTCTCTATAGAGGATACACTATTCAGCAGTTATTTTACTTTCTTTCAAAGTTTTGTAATTCGGTAAAGTTAAATCCTACAAAAGTCTAGTAAAGTAAAAAGATTCACATATTAAGATTATAAATTAATCTCATAGATGTCTAGTGCAGAACTTTGTAAAAAGCTTTAGGGTCAAAAAGTTAAGTATCTAAAAAATGTAATCCTGTAAGAGTAACATAACTACCATTAATCATTGGCTTATCTGGTGCTTCTGACGTCACAGATGTCCAATTCAACGTAGCTTTGTTCATTCTAGTTTATGTTTAGTGTGTAAATGGGCATTATACGAAGACCACACCGCACTAGCATATTTTAACTAATTAATATGATTATCGTGTTTAAGGCATAATGGAAAGATTTCGTTTCTCTATGTTGGTGGTAACCCGGTAGGTAATATATTATGGCTACTTCATTACAGCTAGCGATACCGAAATCGAATGCTCACGTTTTATATTAATTTTCATTTAAAAAGAAATAAATCGTGATTAACGTTTGCCGATGTGGATTTTAAGTTGATACTTGATTGAAGCTCACGCATTGACATACATTGCGCGATATTTTCACAAACCAGTAGCAAATTAAAATTTCGTAAAGCTCTCTCTTACATTGCTACATCCGTATCAGATGAACAGGCTTTCATTAGAAACAAACAATGGGCTTTCATTAATTTTTCAATAAACTATCAAGTCAAAATAGCATTAACATTTGGGATATTATTTTTGAAGTTTCCTTAAAAATACATTTGGTTTAAGTTTATAAGGAAATGTAGCGAGTTCAATAAATTGATATTAATTAAGATTAACTTGCTTATTTTGACAAGCTGCAACTAAGCTACTCATTAGTTATCAATGCGTAATACAAGAAGATCAAATTGATAGGACTAATTAAATGTAATTCATCTAGTTTAAATGCTAAGCGTGTACCCCAGTACCTTTCAAATTCAACTTATGATATATAGCGATGGCGTCGGTGTAATTATATGGCATAGCCTTAGACCAACCACCGCTAGCGGTACAATGAATATTCATTACATTTCAAAACAGTGCATATAGGGAGAAATATATTCGTTAGTGGTAGATGTATGAATAAGAACACGGCATCGTAAATGGCAAAAACATGATAGGTGGCAGTAATGAATACTCGACTTAGAATTACGAACCAAATTCGGTTAATATTTGGTACGGTAGCAGATTGATTTCTTTTGTGTTTGAGGTTGTAACCTCATAAGTAACGTAACTCGTTGCTTTAGCTTCTATTCCTTTGGTATGTTTAATTAAAGTTTTTTGCCTTAGTTTTCTTGTTCATTGCTTTGAAATGCTAATAATGTTTTGTTGCGAAGATACTAACATTCAATTTGATACAGTAATCCGAAAATCTTTTTGTTCTCGGTACGCGCTATTCGTAAAGCGAATTTAAAATGTATTTTTTAATTAACCATTCAGTGAAAATGTAGCAAGGTGTTTGTCAGTTCAAGTTTTGTTGTGGAAGAAAATAAAACGGATTATGTATTATAAAAGTGACACCGGAAATTATATTTCCAATCCATAGCAAATATTGATTGAAGAAGAAGTAAGCAGATTATTCTTTCGATCTATGGTGCACCTCGCGACTTGACATGTGACAAGAAATTCCTTTCAGTATAATTTACTTTCCGACATCCAAAGTCTCGAGTTCGAATAAGATTCTACTTGGTAACGTGTAATATGGTTGTTGTAGAATTTTTTATTTTTCAAACACATCATCTCAAAATATTATCTATTACCTACTTATTTTTATAAGAATATACTTCAAGTTGCATTTTTAATTATCACATTGAGATTTTAATATAATTATAATTTCCACGGATCTTCTTGGAGACTTTTAACAAAGAGTAAGTAATATGTCAGGAATGTTAACAAAATTTGAAATAAAAGCTTACTCCTGAAAATTTTACTAATCCTTATTGCATGCGACCGAACTCAGGAAATAGAGCATTCACCATGGAAGCTCACCACTACAGGCAGATATGTAAGAAGAATGTAGGTCCCGTTCATTTCATGCACCGTCAATTTGCAATGTAACACATTTTCCAGCTCAAAGTCTTAGACGCAAAGTTGTTATTTATTTGTTTCTGTGTATAAAATATATTTAAAATATCTTTTATATTTTATTGCTTCGAAATATCAATAAATTATTATTAACTTATATTTCGATTTATAAATTTAAATTATTTTTAACAATCATCGTGCTCAACAATTACTTAAAAAATTAACATAATATAAATTAAATTTTTTATATAAATTATTATATAGAAAAGAACATCATTAAGAAGCATTTGTATGCTATCAAATTTTGAATTGAGACTTATTATGTTTTTTTTAATATTTATTTTCTGAACAACAGAAATTTGAACCATTAATGATAAAACCTAAGTTAACAGTGTTTTCAACAGAATAACAATTGCCAACAGGTAATGTATAAAAGCAGGGCACAAACCTTGTGCTTATACGATATTTTACACTCCGTACTAGCACACAAAAAACATTTTGAGAAACATACATTATATTTTGCTGCAATTTTATAAACACGGTAAACAAACCCATAATAACGGCTTAGGATGATGTTATAATTAGCGTATGATGATATTCTATTAAAACCAGATTTTGCTAGCAATATTGTTTTAGCTATACTGACGGTAAAGGCATACGATCAAAATAATATTATATTATTCATGAAGCATAGTACGTTATATATTCCAAATTAAAAATATGTATACCCAATGTATAAAAGAACATGTTTTAATCTAACTTTCCTAATTCATAACGCGTTGAAATTGCACCTATCAGAATATAATAATAGATTATATATCTTGGGAATCAAATTTTACTTCCCAAGAGTAGCTGATACAGATCTATTGAAAATTGCCACGAACTTAGCGATAAACCCAATATAAGGCTTGCAATAATTGCTGATGGCTTTCATTTTTAATTAAGAAGAAAATCTATATTGAATCTTAATGCTAATTTTTAGCAAAATTTTGTTTTGTATTTTTATAAGCTAAAATACGTTAGCAGTTTAGTTAAGATGGGGTAGCAGTGAGGTTAATTAAGTTTAACTCTTTTTAATTTTGTGCTTCTTCCTGTCATTAGTTTTTTTTTTAATTCGTATACTTTGATCCATTTGTAGCAAGCGTATAAAGTAGTGTATACAACTCGAGAGTAAATTTAATAAACTATATATGAAATTTTTTTTCAAAATTTATTTTAAAAACAATAAATTATTAATCACTTGAAGATGCATAGTAAGATGCCAGAAAAATTACAAATAACCAAAATATGCACATTACACATCCTTTTGCAACTAAAATTGCACAAAATTTCATATAAATGTATAGATGTATATTTATAGTACAACTATACGGAGTTGATGAGTTTAAAAACAAAAATTATTTTTTACTATCCCAGTGCATACTTATATTTAATAAAATTAACCATGCATACAATAATCAGTTTCTGAAACCGAAGTGTCTGGGAATATGGAATACATTTCATAACCTCCTAATTGTGATAAAAAGAAACTCTTATTATGGTAGATATATCCACTTTACACCATGAACACGAAGAAACTGTAATATTATAATATTAAATTAATATCATTATTATGTACATAATATGTATGTACTACTTACCTACATTTAAAATTATAAAAATTTTAAAAATGATGCTCCCCTTTACCAGTCGCTCCAATATGTATGCATAAGTAAAAGAAAGCGATGACAAATGAATTATATATTATATAATAATATAAGCAAGCAATTATTTAATAAGCAATTAAATATAATAATAATATATTTTGTTTATTATTATATTGAAATTGTTATTAAATTATATATTATTAAGTAGTACATTATGTTTAGGAAAGTGATACATTATAGAAAAACATAACGTTGAAAGGTCAGGGTAGCGTTGGTAAAACTGGAACTGACAAAAAACGCCTAATCCTAGAAATACTGATGATGTGAACTATGTTACAGTTAAATTAAATATTTTTCTAGTTATTATTTATGTGATTTTCACAAACCTACAAACAATAGTTCCAGCGGCATCTAGCATTCAGATAATATCTGTTAGAATAATTTTATGATGAACTAATCAGATTGTGATTTGTTAATGACTGATTGCATGCTTGCTTACTTGGAAGTGAATGATTCGAACATTACGAAGTGACAATGTATTAACGAGATTCTTACATTCTAAATTTGAAGTGAATAAATTAATTTTTTGTGATCTCTGGTTTTGTGTCGAGCATACATCGGAAAGTTATGATGTGAGAAACCGCATTTTTATATCTTAACATGTTTTGCGCTTTGTTTAACCTGTAACTGCTACAGGAAGTTTTCGGTTCTCTCACATTATAATCAGATCAAATTGACCGGCTACAAAAATAAACGACCTTAAAATACGGAAAAATAAAAAAATAAATTTCTATTGCATCACAATCACAATCTATTATGTCACTTACAACAATATCACTTACAGTCAAATTAACCGGGATAAAATGAATTATTATAATATCTATAACAACTACGTATAACTAATTACGTGGTTACCAGCTGATTGACATCAAAAATACAGTAACGTAAGAAATCGCAACTATAAAAGTCACCGTTTAATTTAAATTTCAGAAAGTGATAAAGTCAAATTGACCGGCTAGTAGCAGTTAAAGATAAACTTTGGTTGTGTACATTTTATTTTCTGAAACTCTGTAAGTTTGGAGACGCTTAATAAAACAAAAAAATAATATTAACAGGTACGATAAATTCATGGTTTCTAATAATCTAAGGTTAAAATTTTAAAAAATTTTGGTTGACATGTTGCTTGCCTCTCTCAGCTAAATCGAAAAGTGTGCAAGCAAAAATATAATGGAAAGAGAACTCAAAAATGAAGTTTTTAAGTAGATTATTGTGTTAATTAGTAGTATACAATATTAAAATAAACAAACTAAACAAAATATTAAAATAACGAATTTTAACTGTTAAGTAAAAAATACATACTTTCATAGAAAAATAATATTTAAAAAATAATAAAAAAGAGGTTAATTTACATTTAACAGGTTTGAAATATTTCAATAAACAAGAAAAATAAAAATGAAAATTGATGAAAAATCTTTAAATACTAACTAAAAAGGTTTGAAAATAAAAAATTACATTATAAAAATATGATAAAAACCTCTTAAATGTAAATTAATGTCGTTTTTATTGTTTTTTAAATATTATTTTTCTAAGTATGTATATTCTTTAATTAACAGTTAAAATTCATTATTTTAACCAATGATACGCCCTAACGATTGCCACTGACTGTTGTGAAACATTTAAAATGGGGGGGGGGGCATGCACTTGATAGCAATGATAATTCAATAAACATTTTATTTTAGATCAATAAATGATATTTAGTTACATTGAAAAAACATAATGATTATATGAAAATAATATTCAATTAGGACCGATTTAGTAAAGAAATTAAATCTAAACTTAAATTATTTAGGAAGTCGACCTTTACTGTGGTTGCAGTAAAGTTTTTATAGATGTGTCATTAATTGCATGTAATGATAAACAACCGCTAAATAATACGGTATGTCGTCAAGGAGAGATATATAACTTTAAAAGAATTTTAGAAAAGCGTTGGTTTTAATCATTACTTAATATTATTGCAGTATTTATAACTTTTGAGTATATAAATTATATAGATACCTTTAATACTGAATAGTTTACATAATATATGATATTAAAAAATTATTAAGCTTAATACATGCAAAGTTTTTTGCAATACAAATTAATGTATTATACAATTTTGATGAATTGACTATAAGTACCTAATATGTGTTTACTTCAACTTATTTTTAATATGTAGTAACTTCTTGTTGTTCAACCTAAGATTAATTTATAGTTTATTTTAAGTATGTAATTCAGTTTACGTACAAAATTAAAATAAAATTTTGCAATTAAGTTTTTTTTATGGTAGCTTACTTAATCGAGCGCTAGAGTAAATACATATAACCCAGTAGAACAAGTTCTTGTCTTTAGAGCTTAGCTAGATTACAATTTGTGTTACGATTGGTATGCAGAACCAAGTGTGGATCCGTCCAATTTCCGGGCTAGGTTTCCTATTCCGGTATTTACTGCGACATCTAGCAACTCCTGTGATTTCCCACTAGCGACCGCTCTAACTTACTTCCGTTTTAGAGTAGATAAGGCTGTAATAACTCCAAAACTTTACTAGTATACTGACCGGCTGAAAAATTGCTTAATTTCGTTTTCGTATATCGAATTCGGGGAGCTCTTAAATTATTTAGTTTGTAGCAATGGCCACCAATTTAAGTTAACCGTGGTTTTGTTTGAATTTAACAACAATTTGCAGCATTGGGTTTTCTTCAAAAAATTCGCATATATCCGAAATATAATTTTATGAAAAACTAACTATTTTAGTGCTAATATGTATGTACATACATATATTTTGACATCAAGTTATATTTAGAAATGCTAGAGCTATTATATATATACATATATGTACCTACATTATAATATTGTGTGTGCTACGTATTTAATATAAAACCTAGAGCTTTAAAAAATTATCACGCTAGACAGTCGTTACGCGTGTCTTATAAGTTAGTAGAGTATTAATATAAAATAAACAGAAAATGATACATAATAGTATTTTGAAATTAATATATCTACATATCTATTTAGGAACAAAAATTTTGTGTTGGCTATGTAGATGTTACGTTTAATTAAAGGAAACGTCAATTTTAGTTGAAAAGGAATGAAATTTAAAAGTATTTAAAAAGTCAATCATAATTTCACTTATATTATGATCACCAGAATAATGAAATGGTATTGGTGATGATATCAGACATTTATGGCTTTTTTAAAACAATTTCAACATTTTATAGGACTTTCATTTATACGAATATAACGTAATGTGTAGCAGTGTAAAGTAAAAGCACAGTGACGAAAGAGGATCGGCTTAATCACATTGAATATAATGTGGCAGCATTATGCATTTTAAATAATTTCTTATTGTTTCAGCTTGCTGTGTATGAAACGTCCCTTTTTACGTTCTATAGAGCAGGGTGTGTAATTTACTAGAAAATTTTAACTCCAGTACATTTTGTTGTTAAATTTGCGGTAGCCGACTGTCACCGAGACGAATTAAAAACAGCGTCAACAAGCGAAACGACCAAAAGCTCACTACACGCTTACTTAGCATGCACACTCGAATATACATTTAAAAGCTCTTGTTAATTATCAAATGCGTGCGTATGTGTGCCACTGCTCTATCTCTTTACACCTCGAATGTAAACATAGATGTTACATTAATATTAATTTATAGTTTATAAGTGTTAGATATTCTGCAAGTCTGCTTGTAATATTATACTACAGAAAATTTTTGTTTTTCAAAACTTTCTATTGTGATAGTTTTACGTTATTGCAATAAATGGAATATATGAATGCACGAACTTGACGTGGCACCACCTACAATAAAAATTGATTTAAAGTAAGTATTCTGAGCACGGAATATTGCTCTTCTATATCCTACGCTCTTTCTTCTTGCTAATACAGGCTTTCTCTATGTCAATTCATATTTTCATCAAAGTCTTGTAGCATTGCATTCTTGTCCAAAATGAATCTCGAAGTTTGACTAGTTTGTTCAAGTTTTGTTAAGCTTTCCAGGCGAACAATTTTTTTCTTACATTAGTGGAATTATTGTGTAATTGTATCGGACATTTTAGTAGAGTTTTTATTACTTTTCGGTGTCAAGCGTTGCTAATTTACTTACTTTATTTTGTAGGGCCCGTAATTTTATTTTAAATTAAAGTCGAAAAATTAACTTCCTGAATATTATTGTAAATTGTTATAAACTGGTTAATAATTTATACGCTGTAATTTTAAACTAAATTGTTAAAATGTTGATTTACATAAATGAAAATATCCAAACAATTTACTATAATAATAAATTATGATAATGAAGTACGGTATTTGCATTTGGCATAATTAATTTACTATTCAAAATAAATATTTATTCGAGTTTTAAGTCAAATTTAACCCAACTATAAGAATTTATTGACTTCGAGAACTACAAGAGTTGGATAATCGCAATAATTGCAAACTCATCAATTGGAAGAAAATTTTCAGAAGATCCTTTCCGTACCAAAACTAAAATTAAAATAAAATTAATATTTCTAAATAATTCACAAAAGAAAAGTGCATTGTATATTCGACGTCCTTATAATTCTAGTATATTAAATCACCAATGAGTATTATATAACTTTTGATTTTAATTTAAGTTTGCTTAGTCGAATGTTTAATATTATTTTTACTCTTAAAATAAATTAGTCGATATTTAAATACATTAGTAGGTATGGTAATGTTAGGAAAAATGAATAAGAGTAGAAATGCAATAAGATACTCATACTTACATTCAATAGAAATACTGCAGTGCTCATTATAGAATACAGTAACAAAATGACTGAAAACTTACAAGCAAACACATAAAAACTCAACACATTTGAGTATGCAAACACCGTATTTGAAATGTGGATAAACGTAAATACGCTAGAGCAGAAGGAATTGATTTATTTATATAAGAGGAACTCGTATTTCATGAGTTATGTGATGTATAGAATTTCATTTTTAAAACTCACAGTTGCGGAATGCATTCATCACCAAATCATTTGTTATTTAAAGAAAATAATGCAGATATTCTATGAAATATACTCTAAATTGATAACGTTGGTTTTGTTTCTCTAAGTTATTGGGACTTTGCAAGTGATATATTGTTTGGATACGTTTTTATTATTTGGACCTCTCGCAACATTAAGTCGTGAAAAGATTATATTATACCGAATACAATTATTATTTACTCACTGCTCTGTACAATAAACTATTCCGTATACTTTATAATATACCATTTATTTTACTAAATGCTTGTCTTCCAGTAAAAAGCGCATTTGTACATTTTTATTGTAGAAATAAATTAATGAAAAAGTGCTCAGGTTGGTTTATAAAGCTCACTAAATTTTCACTAATACAAAGATTTACTGAAATATTTCATTTCTATCGCAATAAATATTTATACCAATATAATAATATATTGTACATTTTGTTGTTGCTTTTTATTCGTTTTTTTTTATCTTGTATTTTATTTATTTAAATGCTGTAAAATAGCGCCTTGTATAATATAGGCTAAAAACTAGACGACATTTTCTTGTAGAAAACGAAACCCTCGCGATCCCATGCAAGCGTATTCAAATTTCTGCCATATTTTATCACTTTATGATTTAACTTCAACTACTTTATTCTTATTATATTTTCAGTAAAACCATAATCCACTTTTTTAGGAATAAACGCATTTAAAAGAATAAACAGTTTCTTTTTCTGCGTGGATGATTATATTATTTTTCACAAAGTTGTTTGTTGTCTAAAATCTTTATTGCTTGCAAAAATAAGAAACTAAGATTCATAGAAACTAATTTACAGAAATGCGGTTTCTTTGTATTTTATACTGAATGAATATGTTTGTTCGGTGACATCGATGAAAATATGCAAATCCGAGGAAAATTAATGAACGTTCCCCTGCTGTTGAGGATTGTGCAAAATGAATGCATTCGCTGCAAGATCGCACACCCTGTGATTCAATTTTCTTGTAAAATTAATTCATACATCTTAATTCAACAGTTATTTTGTCGAATCTTTTATCTGAGGTGGGACGATGTCTATTAGCGTTTAATTATTTATTACAGATGTTTTTTCGGTTTAAATCGTTCCATTTTATCTTCGCTACTAAAGTTTTTTAAATTATACAAAAATAAATTTTAGCTAATTAAAACTTGCGGCGAAAATGTTCTTATTTTACTTCTCCATTAATTTCGCTGTTACATTAATGCACAAAATGCCGCAGGTTATGAAACAATTAGTTATTTATTGCAAGGTTAATTTGCTCTTATTACTTATTTGTAAACGTTTTTTGTTTACATCGTATTAAGGTTTTATGTAAAGCAGTGTTTTTGTGTCGTTATTTTAAAGTTTATTTTGCAAATATAGAAGTAAAAGTTTTTAATAAAATGTGCGCTTGAAATATATTACTTCAATGCTGCACTTATGCAATTTATTGTAAGGTCACTAAAAATGTCACACTAGCTTCTGTATCAAGGAGTAAACCGTAGACCAAATCTTACATACTTATTCTTAATTATGAAAATTTACCCAAGATATAATTTATTATAAAATTAGGACTACTTTGAAATATTACATTTTTTAATATAAACGTAATCGCGTAAGTGGTAAAAATGAGCGGAAATTTTATACTATTATTAATTTTAACCTCAACATTAATGTTTGCCATTTGAATTTATCAATTTATGTTATCTGGAAAATTAATTATTCCAGGCGAATAATATAAGAATTACGTGCATATAAAATTTTGGATGTTGACTAAACAGTAATACATTGGTGTTTGACGTCAACTTTCAAATGACTTCTACAAAATTATAAATTCTAAATAAGAAATGATCTTAAAATAACTTAATAATAAATTTAGATTATTAAATTTGTACGTACAAATTTAAATTGTTTTTTGTATCCAAGTTGCAAGCTGCCATACATACCTATATACTATTTATTTACCTTCCATCAGTTGTAATTTGATGCTTCCATCAACGATGGTTTGGCTGTCTTGTTTATTTTCTCATCTTTCTATATTGCTTTTCGAAGATTCCAAAGATGATTAATAATAAAATGGACATAACATTATTGTAATCTGTAATTGAAATTTCGTTTAATTAAATGTTATGTAATTTTTTTTAAACTATTGCTTAAAAAAAACTTTGTAACATAATTTAATAGAAAAAGTTTTCCTTAAATTTGCTACGTTTTATTAGGAACAGCAACAACTTGTGTAAAGTTTATTTAGTGTTTTTTACTTCCATATTTTCGTATGGGTATGTTTATATGCACCACAACTTTAATCTTGTGAAGGAGTAACATTTGACCCTATTTATTTAAGTTTTTACATTTTGAATTTAGTATTTATGTATAACTTTATTTTTTGGATTTTATGTTATTTCTTCTTGAAATATTTTATAGGAAATGAAAATATGAGATCGGTATGAAATAAAATATCCCGGGTTACGATTGGACAACAATTTCCTCGTTCTGTATTCATTACTTATTATGGTCATTGGTGATAACTGCATTTCTATTAATATTATTAAGCATGTTATCTCGATGAGTATCATTAAATTATTTCTAACTAACAACACGGATGGTTTTCAAAAACTCAGAGGTTCTTTGTTGAAAAAATAAATTTTCTATTACTCTTTGAACTACATTCATTGGTAGACATGCTACCCGGCAGCGCAATCAGAAGTTACTCCTAAGGGCGATTTTTACAACAGAAATCTACTTGTTTGTAAATAAAAAAACAGCAGATGAGTTATTTTAAAATTCAAAACCACATATTTTATGTCGACCTGAGATTAGTAGCCTCAAACAACAGCCCAATTCATATTACTGAAATCTAATTTCCTAGCAATGCAATGTAGGATATTTTTACCATACAATAAATTATAAAACCTAGTAGGATGATTGGATGGTTTATTCTCGCCATGCTTTAGTTATTTCATATGTCATGAATTTTTTCACTAATAATAACGCTAATAAATTTTGATATTTAAACTTGTAAAGATAGAAAATGTTTAGGTACTTTCCGAAAAGTTTAGGAGTAGTTTTAAGAAGTTAAGGTTAGAAAAAATGTGAAAAAGACACTCACACGCAAGTATTTATAAATATTTTTCAGCAACGAAAATAAATTTTTATTTAAATTCTTACTACTGGTAATTGACATTAAATTTCTTTAAAAAAATTATTCCATTGTTATTTTTACGATACAGCGTGTTATTTCAGAAATTTTGGTTTATTTTATTTTTAATTATTATTGCATCACATTTTTACTACATAAATCAATAAATAGCGTATATTAAAACCAAACTTGATTTAAGTTATTTCAAGAATTTATTTTTGGAGGGATTAAAAAATGTCATTATTAAAAATAATTTTCAAATAATTATATCTTTTTGTGTAAGATTTTAGGGTAGCAAGTGTTCATGATTCTGACAAATACATGAACCAGCAAGGCCAATATTATAATTACCGAGTTTAAAGTAAGAATAAGGGTAAGGAACACTATCTAATTAGCATACTATTACATTACTATTTGTTGGCATAAAAGGACAAGGGTGATACGTTTGAAAACCTTTCTCAGCTTTCCTACACAGCAGACACTATTTTAAAGAGATAATATTTTGTATTAATTAGCAAGTATAATTGATTAAAAGTTTGGAAGGTTTGTTTTGCAAATATATGCATATTCAATGTAATAAGCGAATGATAATAATATATCACTTAATATGCATGTAAACTTAACAAACTACATCGAATACGTAGTAAATTTATGAAAATTGATTTCAACTTTAACTTGACGATTATAAATCAGTTTGCCTTGTTTTTTATATATTTTAGATTTTCAAATTGTAATTGGTAATCAATGCTGTAGAAAATCAAACGTTTTTAGGGTTTTCGTTTCGTAATGAAGTCTATGCTTGCATGTCGTCTAAATTGCATTACTAAACAGTTCCAATCACAATTAACGATGAGGCGACAGTACATGTTTGCCATCATTATCTGTATATCCACGGCTTACTGATATCGACTGCAATGGAATTGGTAGTGAATGTGGTGGAGTTTCCAGTGTATGTTATCATAGCCTGTAACAACTAAAGCTTTGGTTTTAAGGGATGGTTCTCAAAATATTACAACTTGGTGTTGGAAAGACAATGCAAGTTGAGTAGACCCAAATATTTATAAATCTTGGTTAGCCTTTAGTGTAGAAATCACAAAGCAGTGATTTTCAACTAATAATGCATATTTACGCTTTTAAAATCGATAGATTTGCGACGTAAGTAATGAAATTCGATATTATTAGTAGTATCATAGAATATCAAAATATTGGATTTTTATTTTAGAGTTATAAAATTATTATATCATATTTTTAATTTAAGTATTAAAAAATGTTAACTAACAATTAAGCTTGAGCTTCATGCAGTGAGGGCCATGCACCACAACCCGTTAATAACAATAATACCTAACAATAATTACTCACCTGCTTTTTCTATTCTTCCAATAATTGCATTTTGAGGATTTTTTCAATTTTTTAATTTTTTTTACAGTTTTGATATCAATTGACAGTGAATTGGAAGTTATGTTTGAATTTCATTATTTAAATACTGAAATGTGTTTAGACAGAAGGGGCTGATGAAGATTATATTAGAAATATTAAATATGACGCTCATAAGAAAAAATAAACTAACAGCGGTTTACGAAAAACGAAACGTTAATAAAATTTCAAAAAATAGGTTACTGTCAGACAACGATCATCATGAATTTCACAATTTCAACTGCACTATAAGAAAGAGCACATTTTCTGAGTATAATGCAACAAAAATTTTTGCGGTCCATGCATTCGTTTTCGAAAAAACGGCATTTTAAAGTTATATAAAAGCAGGTAGTTGTAACCCGATACACCCTGTTGCAACGAGTCGCGTCGCGGTAAACTAGCACGTCGAGTTCCTGCTCTACATTGCTCTTCATTTTGTTGACGGTACGAGTGCTTTGATATAATCTTAGTGTTGTAGTCAGTCGATGTCGATCCTCCCGACAAACCAACCAAAATCCACGTCAAGCAAACAAAACGGAAACTCTAACTACTGTACTCGTCCACGATAGCGGTTACCACCGCACAGCCTAAATGCCAACTTGGCTCAATGTCAAAAATTCAAGCACAACGATGAAGGGGATGAATGATGCCTACGGCATCGAAAAGCCCCGTATTTCACTCCGCTACGCTACGCTAGTCGATGTCGACACCCGGACGAGTTCTATGGCTTCGAGTTCCACCCTTGGCGAGTTCTGTCATTTTTCAGGGATATTTTTAAATTTTTTTGCCTTACACAAAATCAGCTAATCATGCATCCGTGTTAAAAGGTGTATCTAAAATACATGTAAATTTGAATTTTTCAAATTCGATTTTTTCAAGAACTAATGCATGGACCGCAAAAATTTTTGTTCTAATATGCTTAGAAAAGTGTCCTCTTTCCTAAGTGCAGTTGAAATTGTGAAATTCGTGATGATCGTTGTCTGATAGTTCCCAAAAAATAAAGGAATCCGTAGATTATACGGCCAATCAATATTTTTTTGGATAGAAAATAATGATTTAAGCTGTATTGAAAGTTGAATAAATGTCATGCTAAAAGAACATTGAATTTTCTTAATATCGTGATAATTTGAGCTTTGTTGGCAGAGGTTTGTTATCGTACTTGTCTGGAAACATTGTTATAGATTTATATAATCCCGTTATAAGTAATAATACATTTAGTATGAAAATATTTAACTTTTGCGTTTACGGTGTGGTGTTATATTACATTTCACAACACAAAGAGGTCTAATTTAGATAAATGTGGCTAATTGCTTCTAAGTAGTTATCTTTGATCGTACGCGCGTTCGTATTAAAAGAGCGATTCGCAATGGCGATTGGTGGAAACCAGCCGGATCATGAATGGGAAATTAATTTACATTTATTTATCGTGTTTTTTTTATTAGAAGTTAAGCCAGCATTAGATTGTAGAGATTATGTCGTGCCTACTTGAAACATTCATGCAACACATCACCAACAAGTATAAAATATCAAATCATGTTAGAAAACTACCCCTAGGTTATTTTATTGTGCATGAAAAGGCGTCCGTTTCGAACACGTAACGGCCGTGTATTCTTGGTTAAACACAATCATATGTACGTGTACGCAATGATCACGCCAAGTTTGAAGTCGAGCACAAGATATTGATTATAACGCGAAACTTGACCAATTAAGGGTATTTTATTTTGTAATTATGTTTGATAGGGACAGGCTGTGCTTCGTGCATCAGCTACTCATTCATATCACGCAAACGTGTATTTGTTGGTGTAAATTCTGTCGTTTTTACTTTTCCTTTTTTCTCGCAGTTTTACTATAGTAGTGTAAATACGAGAATCGTACCCACTTTCTCTTGTAAAATTTCTATTAATGTAATTAGATATTTAAAAGGGTTCGCCTACAAGGGTAGGCATAAACCGGTAATGTATACCAAGAATTCAAAACTTTCCAATTAACTTCTTTTATTTATCCTTTTGCTTTTCCCTTTTAACGGGACATTCTAAAGTCGAACGATTAAATTCGAATATAAAAGGAATAGAATTTTAGAAGATTGCTGAAATTGATATTTACGAAAAGGCGGTAAAATTTTCTAGACATTATTGTGAATTTATACCAACCGTAAATATTAATGCAAATTTATACTGATTTTTTGTGCTAGTAACTAAAACGTGATTATAATATTTTGTAGTACATAAATTTTAACTTACAAACTTGAAATTTTTTTATCTACTTTCTTACCTTTTTAAATTTATTAGCTTTGTTGCAGGTGCACATTACAGTATCATAAGTTTTAAGAGTATTTGTTTAAAAGTGCGTAATAACAATTTCCATGACGCTATTGTCGTCAGTTGATGCTTTACAGAGATACTAAATTTATCAATAAGGAGTGTCTGTCGGTTCAAGTAAATTCTGTTGAAAAGAGGTGCGAAGATGATTAAATTCGAGACAAAGTTTTATAGCTTTTGAAATAAGAACTCGTTTTACTTAAAAGGAATGTTAATTGGATCGTGGATGTACTTTTTTCAATCAGTTCGGTCTACTTTTAATCGATATTTTGAAAATAAACTTCTTATTGCTCGAATAATAATTTTTGTAAATACTTGCAATTCAACTAAAATGCAATTAATTTTTTTTTTTATAATCAATCAACTTATCGGATAAGTTCGACGACGTGACGCGCGACAAAGGATTCACCGTCGAGATTAATTTGTAAATGAAATTGTCATTAATCAATTAACGAAAACTTTATTTTTTGTTTCGCTACTTTAGACGCATCCCATATAATACATATTATATTTAGTAAAATGGTAGCATTTATTATTACAAGTACTTGTACCCGAAGCTTTGAAAATGTATTTACACGAATGTTTACGTTTCATTGTAACTATAAACAAATGTACAATAGCAGAGCTTTTAGGTATGCAGTATAGCATAGTTTGGTTTTGAGCTTTGTTATCTGGTAAACGATGTAATTTTCTTATTCAATACGTTAGGCCTGGTTTGGATTGCAAATTTCTACATAACTGAACATCATAATAACTATCTGTTATCTCTTCCTCTAAGGAAAATCTCTATAGGGTGCAAATTTGGATTACAACTTACACTTTAGAGTAACTGTTATTATTATGTACAATCTACATGGTTATGCTCTTCCATTTTGGTATCGCACAAGGTTTATTTTTTAAATATTCAAATCACACTAAACATTACTTTCAAAATTCTCTGCGAGTTTTTATGGTATCATTAAATTAATTGATTTATTAGTGTGTATTAAAAAGGTATAAAGCAAACATAAAAACTTCGGCTAAAGTGCTTCTTGTTGATTACGTAAAGTGACAGACTAGCTTGTGACATTTTATTTTTTTTTAAGAACAAACATTTAATAATATTAGAAGAGAATTAAATTATGTATATTGCAATTAAATTTACTACCCACTGCAATGTCAATTGTATTGCCGCTTGTGTCGCAGTAATCACAATAATGTAGTGGGATTACGTGATGTAATTTTATTTTAATTGGACAACTCGTGCCTTTTACTTTACTTAGCAAAGAGAATTAATTTAGTCAATTAGATAATCTAATCATCTATCAAGTGGTGTAAACAGAGTGTGTTCATAGTCGTTGCCTGGATACATACTTATTCCACCAAGTCGATTTTTCATTTTATAAAGGTTTGCCACAAAATGGATTGTGTACGATACATAGTAGATAGGTGCATTGTCTAACCAATTATACACACTTGTGGATGTGTTGTGTAGATTGTTTTACGATATTGTATCTGACAAATATTTACCCGCTTTGTGTATTTTTGATATTACCCTCAAGATAAAAAAATTTGATTAGACATCTAATTTAGTTACTTGTTTCATCGAATAAATTAACTTTTAAATACTTTATTTGTATTTCATTAAACTCAATATACAACTCCGGTATCTTATTAAGATTAATTTATTAATTTCTTATCGACTTTATTTTTACTTTCCAAATCTCCTGAGAAAAGGACGTAATGTTATTGGGCAACATTTTGATAAATTCTTTTGTTTTGAGTTTTCCTTATAGCAATATTGGGTAGGACACACAGTGGTCGCACTGTGTTCATGTAAAGAAAATCATTCGATCAAATCAAAAGAAATTGAAACTGTTGTTTTTTTTAACTTCAATGATATGCTCATTATAAATTTGAAAATGTCGAAACGCCTTTTTAAAGCAATTTTTCAAATTAATGTTAGTTATTTGTTGTTTCTAACTGTACATTACTTATTAAAATTTTTGTCATATAAAACATTAATTGGTAAAATATTTTCAAAATGTTAATAACTGGTGTAATAATGTGATGGTGCAGGTGTTATCACTTAATTTAAGTTGCCATTTTACAAAAAATATTTGTAGCAAAATTATGACTATGAGCTATAGAATACCAAAAAATTAGAAATTACAACAAAATTTATTGCACGTTTAAATCAGTTATAATAATTGTAATATAAGTATAGTCCTTTTATTATTTATTATGAAAAATACATTTAGTAAATTTTACTATTAATAAATTTATTTTAAAATTATTTTGTCAAAATTCAATTTCGGTTTTATGAAATAAATTGCACCGAAATACTTCATTCCTTAACTTTTTTGATTTGGCGCTTTAATAATTTCTACAAAATTTGCATTAATTTGTCAAAATTTTAAAATCAACTGTACTCATCGTAATCTTATTAACTACGGTAATTAAATAATTAACTGTCTTCATAACACGAACCAAGTTTTCATTTTTATTGTCAGCAATTTTTTAACTTTATTTCTGAATTTTAGCTTTCACTAGAATTTTCCTACAATTTATGTAGTTGCAGATTTGTTTTAATTGAATTACTTACCTGAACCTGTGTGGTCTCTCGAGATTAAACTTTAATTGTAAGTTACGCATAAATTTATGACTGTAGATTTTACAATTTTAAATCAATTTAGCAACTGTTTAATTTATTCATATTACGCTAATTTAATTTTTGAATAAAGTTGGTAAATAAAAGTTTGTACAAATAAATAAATTTAATATAGACAGAATCCATTTCAAATCATGCAGGCTGGCGAGGCTAATTTTTCAAAATTTGTTTTTGCTGGAATAATGTTAATGTTTATACGAAATAGTGAGACCCGTAAAGATCTTAAAAAAGGTCCTAACGCTCGTTAGCAGCATAATATTAAGATTTCGAAATAAATAATATTCTCAAAAATTCGGTGTATGGCATAAAAAGATTTATTGCCAATTCAGTAAATACTATATAGCTTTGGATTGAAAAACTTTAAAAAAACATTGCGATCTTTCTGAAAACATTGAAAATTATTTTTCTCGTAAAACCTCCTTTTTTAAATTAAATGTTTTGGGGGGATTCTTACTCTATATACTTTCCAAATTTAAATATTAATTTATTATAACTTTCAAAAATATTGATTTTTTAAAATTTCATATATGTATTTTCACCCATAGAAAAATGATTTAGAAAAAATGGTTTAATAGTTTATTATACGCTTTGTAATTCGAAGTAATGCTTGCTACTGATCAATAGTTTATAATGTTAAAATTAATTAACCAACCTGACGTTATTTGGTTAGGTACGTACATAGTGCCTATGTACATCTGTTAATAGTTATATAATTCTTCGAAGCTTTAAAGTTTTGATTTAATTTACACTTGTAAATGTTAATTTACATTAGTTTAAATACCGCCAATTATAAAATTTTAAAAATTAATATCTCCGAAAGTAATAAATTCTCACAAGATATTACATTTTTGTGAAAAAATCACTTTTGGTTTTCTTCAAATTATTTTTGGTTTTTTATATATGCAAAAATCAAGTACTATTTCCACATAAGAAAAACAACGAGAAAAAATCTCCAAATTTTTGAGGTGAAAAAAATATGCGTTGCCTTATTTTGTATAAACAACAACATATTTCAATAAGGCTGAAATGATTGAAGTAATATGTTATATTATATAAATCATATTTCAATATAATCTGAAATGGCTTCAGTCTATAATAATTTCATAATTCCACATGAGTAACTTTGCTCAATACTTATTCTGATAGATATTAACAATTTCAAAGGGAAATATTCATTTACAACATTAGTTAACAACCAATTGTTTAATGTGTTAGAATATGCATATTGTAATTTTAAATTGCAAAATATGAATTACAAAATTAACATCAAACATTTCGTAAATTGTTCTTCTTCTCATCTTGATCTTGATATCTTAATATATAATTATTTACATAGTTTAAAAAATAGAAATAAACAAAAAACGAAAAAATTAAAACAATAAGCAGGTGAATTAAAATATTCTAACTAACTCCAAATATAATTTGGACGTACACTATAAAAAGTGTTTCGTTTCTTCAACAAAAGCGAACACGTCAAAAAATATTTTGTTTTCCTACCAGTAATTTTTTTTGTTATAGCAGCAAAAAAACTCTGTTGTGTTTATTATTAACTAAGACAATAACTTGTTGCTATATCTAAATCTTTGTCAAGTCGTCGACAACTCATTTTATCCAGCAATGTTCGTACATATAGTCAAATTCATTTCAACTCGCGTATGACTTATCGAAAAATTGTACGAATCAAAATTTACAAAACGTATGTCTTAGGGTTCTTTATATCAAACGAGATGACAGTTAAAATAGTTAAAATCGACGTACGTTTAATTCATTTTCATTACAAAGTTACGGCGACGTATTATTTTTTCTGTCTTCTATCTGTCTCTTTTCTAATAGTTACTTTTTTCTAAATATAACAAAGATAACCAAATGTTATACGTTAATTCTCACTGCATATGGAGAGTAGTCTTAGGCGAGTTAAAAAAAATTCGACTATACCTATAACCATATGGAACATCTTTTGTATACCTATATTATGTTATATCACCCAACTTATAATATATTATGTACTTAGGTTGTATGTAGATGTAAAAATTGAACAGAACTGCTTAAATTCATAAATTGCAACGATAAAATTTTATCATTCTCAAAATGATTTATATAATATTGATCCTGTAATAAAAAATTAAGTACGTATACTATATTTATTCATAAATACGTGTAGGTATATGTAGTTATATATTCGTTGATGCTTGAATTTATTATCAGAGACTTTCAATGTAGATAACGAACACAATTGCAATATTTTTTATCTTTTTAACGGTTAGTAAATTTACTTCCCATAAAATATAATAGCGAGTATCGGTTAAAATTCAAATCGAATAAACGAATTATATATTTTGAATTTTTACTTCTTACCGGTTATAATTAGTACACACAAATATTAATTATAAACTTGTAATGTCAAATTCACTTGAATCAAACATTGATTTTAATAATTTTAATATTATAAATCGAACACAGTGTAAAATTTATGTATCAAAGTTGATGCTATTAAACAACCAAAACAGTTATTTTTTTTTTAATTTAACATTATCAATAACTTGCTTAAAAACGTTTAAAAAAATATTATAATAAACGATTACATAAAAGGGTCTATTAATTTTTTCTGCAACTTTTGAAATAATGTTATACTAAACATTTTAATAATTTCGCAAAAAATATAAAGGTTTGCAACTGTATATTATAGGTATAACTCAGCTATATATGATATAACTCAATTGAATTATATTTTTTGCTATACATATTTATCACTTAATTTCTAATTTTAATTGTATATAATTTATTATTATACATACTTAGTAAAATTGTTTACCACGTACTGTACACGTGTCACTACGATTTCCATTTAATATGTAACTGTGCTGTTGATAAAAGTCACTTTATCAACAACAGTGCACACCGAAGTCCTGAATTTTAAGGAATTTATTAGTATTGTTCCACCTCCTAATAAAGAAATATGTGTACATGACTACAATATAATTCATAGCATATTATCTATCAGGGTTACGATTGTGCAACGCCCTTTTTAACATTGAAATTGCTGTGTAGTATAAATGTTCAATTTCGATCATTTTCTTTTCCGAAATCTGTATACCTACCATTTAATTAAATGCTTTAGAATTACAATAAAATATATTTTAAATATTTATAATTTTAAATTCTTTAGAATTTATTTATTTTAAGCGAGTGTAATTTTAATTAAGTGTGAATATGCTCTTAAATGTTTGAACCATTAATCCAAATTGAGTCTTTGAAAAGTTTTTTGATGTCGTTACGCTTTTTGCCGAAAACTGTGTAGTATACAAGTCAAACTTTTAAAAAGAAGTAAAACGGATTCGCTTTTCAAACATTCTTTCATGACGTGTCTTTTCCGGCAGTGCTAAGATTTAAGATTCCTTATATACGTACATTAGCTAATTTTTATCCCGGCCCAGTAAAACTAGTGATGTATTAAAGTTGAAATGGTATTTCATTTTCGTGTTTTTCATCAAGCTACTATTATTTACCTTACAATTTTAAGATTTATAATATACTAGAAGTATTTACATTTAGCTACCTTTCAATGTAAGTCAATAGTTACGTTTCCCAAGAAATATGCAGTATTTTCATGGTTGGTTGAATAGAATAACAAAAATATTAAAATATGCTTTTTCATTGTTATTATATTACAGTTTCTGATTTTGAAATAGTATATTGTTCTATAAGTAGCTACAACCGAGATTTTTTCGAAGTCAATTTGTTAATTTAACGCTAAACTCACTTAACTTTCTTTATCTTGTTTATTTAAATTTTTTTGGTATCTTTAAAACCTAAATATCTTTAAATTAATGTAATCTGAAGTTTTTTAAATTAGTTTTTCATTAGTCAATAATTTCAACTCTCTTAACATCGCACATTCCTTAGTTACCATTATTATACACCAAATAGTGCAATTGTGCGCTTTAAACTGATATTTAGTGAAAAGCAGGACAACAGCATTGCTCGAATAAGCTTGGAAAGAATTTAGAAATATTTTATAAAATGCTTTTTAAAAAATTTACAAAATAGTAAGTTCTACTATTGGAAAGTATAATTTATTTAAACTTTTGTTTCTACTTAAATTATAATTATATTTATTAAGATTTTTTGAATTACTAATTTTACTAAAAAATTTGCAGATGACGAGTTTACAACATTTGTTAATTTTTCTTCGAACGCGTACTTTTAATGCGATGAAAACTTTTATAGCATCACTTTCTTGTTTTATTGAAATTTTACGCAACTTTTAAATTTAGCCATCAATTATTGAAGTTTTTGATAATAAATTTTTAATTTGATCTTTTAAATTTCAGTTTGAATGTACTAATTATTGATATTTGGTAATTATAAAAATCGTTGAAATTTTGTGATGCATTCAGAACCTTAGCGACATTTTACGAAAATGTAAAAAAAAACTTTTCGAATACTTTTTATAAATTTATTTTAGTAGGTACTAAATTTTAAAAGTATAAAAATATAATCATAAATAAATTGTAATTAGCATTATTATATGATATGTATGTAATAATAAAAAGTATTTCGACTCTTGTTACAAAATAGTAAGTAATCCTAAACTTGTTTTAATTGAAAAGATCGCAAATCAAAGAAATTTTATACAATATTAATTTAATCGAACTTTTGAAGAACCACTTAATATTGAGATTGAGATCTTTTAATTTATAATTAAAAGTAATCCTTGGCAGCAGGGTTTTTAAATAGTAATCTGGACTTTGGGACATTATTTTGGAACACAGAGGTAGTCTAATATTTATATGTATTTAATTAATTTTTTTATTTTATTATGCTTATGGCGAATATTTTATCATCGCATATTTAAAATTAATACTCTTTTATCAGCGATTATTTTCAGTATGGTATTTTGGTGTTGTTACTGGCATGTAAATTAATTTTGGATTTAAACAAAAGTATTTGTGCTAATTATTCCTGCCCCTTTCGCACGGTAGAAATTCACAGTTGTGGTTTTCACATCTTCCATGAACAAGTACTTACACATCGTTGGTATATAACCGCACGCTGATCACGGCACATACCTCTGAATGTTTGATATGACCACTACATGAAATTTCCTAAGTTTATATGCGCTTAAAGCATTATAGAAATCGGAGCAGTTGTATTACGCACATTTGAATAACAATATTATAATATGATTATCGTATTATACATATATTGTCTACGTGTAATTAGCGAGAAATTTTGGCATATTATATAAACGCTATTATACAAAATTTATTAAATTGAAAATATCTTCAGGTTTATCACTTTTACTTTTCAAAAGAAAAGTTTTTATAGTGGCTGTTACCTTTATAGCTAAAGAGACACTGAGGGTAAATTTTCATTACTAATGCATTAGAAAATATTACCTACTAAAGGGTGTTTATTTTACCCTATTTTAGCATTTCGAAAGTAACGTTACTTTCAGTAAAATTTGTTGCATTGCAACATTTCTATATGAAAACAAAAGTTTTTCTTATATTATTTTACGATGAAATTCTTTTGTTTTAGCAGAACTAAGATGTTGCCTCTTTTCTCGTACGTAATTAAGCCGCAACTAACAGACTATCTCTTTAACAGGTTTTATGCTAAAAGACTACATGATATTTTTAATTATTTAATCTCGCTGTGCTTTTCAACTTAATTCTTTCGAATGATTTGCGCTATATCATCAAATTAGTGAAAGTTCAGCTTTTATAGTATTATAAGTATTATGAAATAATAAAAATATTATGATGCACGATAATAACAAATTTAATTACCTATCATCAAAACTACGTGCCTAAATTACGGAAAAAGTACCAGCATGTACAAAATTCTATTAACACGAACGGTACTAATTCTATTAATTAAATTTTGCTGGGTTTTTTGTTTTTTGTAGTTTTTTGCAAATCTTTTCTGAATGTAAAGAAATTTTTCCAGAAACTTTCAATATCTTCTTTTTAATTCACAATGCTTAATTCGTAACGTAACTTTGAATTAATTATTATTAAGTTAAAGAATCGCGCACATCGTAAATTAGGGGTAATAGGTGAGACTTTTAAAACCTGAGGCGAACATTTTTCACTTTACGTATCACGTTTTTCAGTTTCGTTTTGTAGGAATTGATTTTTTAAAGTTATATTCTGTTTGAAAATGCGAAAAATAAATTTTTGTTTTTAATGTATAATTTTATTTAATTTTGTTATATGTTAATATGAGCAGTTACTTTTTAAGATCTTTTAAATTTAATACTATACCTACGTAAAATTAAATTTTATTATTAGTAAATTAATTTTTATTTTGGCTAAACCTAATCTTGAAATCAAGATTTAAATGGATAATAAACTCATCATTAATTATTTCACTAATATACGATGTTGGCTTTGCGTCTCAAAAAAAATTAAGTTTGATTTTTTTTCAAATTTGATTTTCTGTAAACCTTTATTAGCAAAATCTAAAGGTAGTCATCATTTTTTAGGTATTAAACTGTTTAATAAGTGAAAATGCAAATCAATTGGTGCGCAAAATGCAAGTTTCTTGTAACTTCGTATTAACATCTTCGGCAGATTTGCGTAGCGCCGACTAATTTTCTCAAGAATATCTTTTTATTTCGATGAACAATTTTTGACTTCTTATATTCCTGTTCAGAAAAGAACACAATGGTTTGATAGCATTATTATGACAGAATTGCTAAATAAAACAAACACATATTTCAATATTTAGACAAATATATAACTCTAACTTTTGAAATGTATGTTAGGTTTAGTTGTCGAGTTTTAGGTTTAAATCTTAGTCAACTAACCTGGGTTTAAAGGTAACCTCAGGTTTTTATAGTTAGGATTGGCAGTTATGAAACAGAATATTTATTAACGTTTTCTCTGATGCTCACAACACCGTCTGTCGTTGGAATTTAAGCAAAAACTAAAACAATATTTTTTTGAATTTTTATTTTGTCAAAATTTCATTGATTTGATGTTCAGTTTTGAGTAGCCAAAAATGTATAGTGTTACTGTTTCTTTATCATATTTAATAATTTAATAGTTTATCTGACTGTATTACCCTACGGAAAGTGTTTTCAGCATTTCTATTATAAAAACTTCTTTAATTTGGTTTGCCTGATAATTATGAGTAATTGATTTGCAAATAAATTTCAATTTGAAGATAAGAAATTTTAGTATCGTGTTAAGGTCAAAATATTTATACCTTGGACGAATTTGTGGAATTAACCACACTTAGGGAATTTGCCTCAACGCTCGAAAGGAGTTATATCATTATTTGAAATAAACGGAAATATGGGTTGACTAAAACATATTTATTACTTATTAAATTATAGCATATATTTTTCAATTTCAAAATAAATATGTTGTTGAGAAAATAAAGCCAAGATGAAAGATAAAATGTTATAGGTTTAATTAAAAACATATTGCTTTTCTTATTTATTTTATGGAAATTGTATGGTAATTTTTTTAGGTTGTATTTTTCATTGAGTTAAACAATCACACAATGTGAGTCTAGAACACCAAGATAAACACAAAGCGAAATATTATGTCGTACCTTTTATAGGTCTAGAAAATCTCGAGCAACACGCAATAATATTATTTTTTAGATAAGCCAACAGATTGACCACGAATAGTTTTCTGCTAAGTTATAGTAGGCATAAAATTTAGTTTGTATTAATTTTTTACAAAATACGTATGCGTATGAGAATTTCATTCATATTCATTCCTTAAACGGTTTATATTTTTCAAAGCTTTGACGGTAAAGGGATCCTACTAAAACATTTTATGCCTTCGAGCAAAAGCTTGTGTTTTGTTTAACGGTTTGAAACAAAAAGAAATATCAAAGTATATGGAATTGTTATTGAATGGTTAACGATTTGATTTCTAAAGGTACAGTCAGGCTGACGAGCGATTGCAAGCGAACGATTTATGGCAAGCAACTTATACACATAAAGGACTAGCGTGTCGCTCACGATTCAAACTTGTTTGATTTCCAAGCGATTAATCGCCTTGATTTGTACCGTCAAATCAATAGCTTTTTTCTGTAGCACCATCAACATGAGTATTGTTTAAAAGAAGTTTTAATTTTACAATTCTAAGTAGGTCCGTTATATGGTAAGAAAAATCTCCGGGTACCTTCATAATTGTTTGTTGAACTATACGTTGAATATATTATCTGCACACCATACAGTCGAATCCTGTAAATAAAGATGTTGGGACCCAGATCATCCATTCAGCCGAAGGCCAATGCGATTTGTTTGCGACTGAAAAACAAATTTATAAAAGAAGCAATTTATTTGATAATAATTCTGGAGACGGTTCTGCACGCTTAAGTTTTTTCTAAAATTCTCTAAAAATTTATGGATTGATTAAACTAAGAGGAAATATTATTGGCACGTTAAACTAGGTCGTTTGCACGACAGGAAATAAACAAAGAAATAAAATAAAAAATGTATAGGTTCTTAACCTTCATCAACCTTTGCACTAGAATTATAAATGAATTACCTAGCCTCAGCGGTGGCTAGTATGATAAAATTTTGGGTATTATGCCAACTATTCTAGCGAAAATTTTAGGGGGGACGGGCAAGTTTTTCGAAAGCGTAATATTATTATACCTTATACAATGTACATTAAAACTAAAAAATTTTAGGTTGAAATATTTCACTGGCATCAGAAATAGTGTATTGTTTCATTCGGAATAAAAGTTGATTTTACAAGAATTCTAGTGTTTTCAATCTAGAATTTTGTTTTTGTAATTAAAGTTAGTTTCATTTCGATCATTACTTAAGTCTTCATTTTTTAGCCATCAAGATGAAACCCTTATAATTTTGCTTTTTTATTCAAAATTTTGATAAATTGTGAAAAATTTCATTAAAAAAATGGAACATTCGCAATTTTTTAGAACAAACGAGAACTACACAGGAATTACTTATTTCAAAATATTTAAAATATTATTTATTATGTGTTGACATTGAACATTTAGCTCTGTTTTACTTTTATGAAAAAGTAAACTCTCAAAAAATAAAAAGCTGTAGATATTTCACAGCAGTTTCCGACAATTTGACAGACAGCAACTAAATGCACATATTATGAACCAGGGAGATATTAATGCTTGAAATCAACTATTATTTTTTACTTTTTTATGATTGCAGATCAATTGTCTTGACTCAGGCATTAATCTAATTGACACTTAAATGTTATGAAAATAATATTGTAATATAAATTTCAACAATGCTTACTTATAACTACTGTAGTCTAAAATCTCTAAGAATGTTGTATATATTTAAAAATGTACATAAATATTACCTTTGCTAATCTTGTTTTTAGCTGGTAAGTTTAGTACGCATTTACCACGGGTACGTACAAGTGCTGGTCTTAACGAATTTTTGTCGAAAACGTATAGTAAATGTGATAAACCACGTAGTGACAATTGCTTTTAGAAAATTTGTTTTACTTTGATTATTAGAAGAATTCAGAAACCTTATTTTAAAAGACTAAATTTTATTTACTAATGTGGATTAATTTGACAAATATGATTTAAATTTTACCTAACTTACCATTGAAGTTTATAGCACATTCTTGATTCTTGTACTGTTTAATAATTTTAATCGTGGTTTAAATTTTAAAACTTTTTTAAGCCACAATTAATCAATACAATAAACGATAGTTTTTCATTTAGTTCCTTCTCTTCTCGACACCGTATTTGAACTACTATGGCACAAAGAAAATTTAACATCAATCAGTAAGTAAAAGATGACTTAAAAATAATGCAATGTGCATTTATTTAGTACGAACTATATTTACCAGCTAAAAACATTATAATCAGAAACTAAAATATAAAATTTCTCACTTAAATATGTTTTAAAATATGTTTTTTTAAATTAAATTTTAATCTTTGCATGGTTAACTTACTTGAAAACTATGTACTTTTTATTTACCATGATTTAAAAACTTCGAATAACTTTTAGGGGAAGTCACGAATTCCGGTAAGTTAATTTAAAAATCTTCTAAAGTGGACCATTCACACATATTTTTTTTAAATTTGTTTCTTTTCAGTGCTGTTACAAAATATATTTACAGCAATCACGAGACTTTGGTATTGCAACCTACACACCTAATGATTTTTGTTACGAAATCCTTACCATTCTTTAATGTTGCGATTGTGTACCTTCTACTTTTCCTTTGTTTTAAATTAAATTTTATTTTTGATATTTTTTATTAAAATATATTTAATTAATATTTTATAAGCACACCTTATAATAAAGCATTAGCTGTCTGGGCGCTGGTGGCGAAGGTTGAAATTTCTATATCACTCAATGGTGAAGTGTAGACCAATAATTGTTTATTTTTTTAATGTATGTGAGAATGGTCCCGTTTATCCATTGAAAAATGGATTTACAGGAATTCGTATACACCTACTTTTACACATACCTATTTGTTTGTTATTACTGTGTTTTTTTATAGTCAATTTTGTATAACATTGAATGTATTTTTATTCTGCACGTCTTTGCATACCTATATATTCATGTTTAGTTTTTGTACTCTGCCACAGAGTCTTATTGATATTGTCGTTAAATTCAATTCGTTTCTTTAGAAAAATAGACCTAACTTACGTGTGCCTTCTATTATAGGATTTCACACCAATTGCCAAAATATAACTTTAGAAACGGACGAAGGTACGTGTAAGCCTGAGCCCATTTTTTACGTTTGCTTAAAATTAAATCATTTCGTTCACTTAGCATGTAGTTGTGGCTAGAAATGCACAATCTATTCGTTTACCTGGTTAACGTTTTCTATCTACGCGGTGGCAGATGTTAAGAGAAATCTGGTGTTTTCGCACGCACTCATCCATTTATGCATGTTCTCCAATACAAGTTGTAGGAACGCTAAATTTATTTCATATTATACAATATAGATGATACTCTCCAAAAATATACCTACGTTGATTATGACGAATTTAAGATTGCTATATTAATATTAAACTGGCAATGAATCATAAATAGTTAAACAAAGAATAAACGTAACTTATTTTTTGAGAGACCACTATAATTTTTACAAGAGTTAAAAATGTTTTAAAGTTTATATAAAATAAGCTTATATAAGCAGTAGGTACCTATCTGGAGTTTGTTAGTTGTTTTACCAAACACCCTAAAGGGTTTTATAATGTAAACTTAGATTTTCTAAACATATTTTTAAACATAACTTTTTCTTAATACTTTATTAATGTCGAAGATTTGCTGTTTTCAGATTATATTGTTTATTTTATTAAATATTCTGATGTGTAAAAAATGTTAAAGTATGTAAAATACTTAATTATTTATTTAGGAAAACGTTTTGTGAAAATTTATCTTGTAATTTGTATATATTTAAACTCCTTAGTTAAAATACTTGTAATTAGTTAAGACTTTTTTAATAACTTTATGAAACGTCAGTATGCACTATAATTTCATATTATCTTTGTTTTTACCCTTGTTTTTAGATCAAAATCATGTACTATGAGATCGTTTAAGAAATTTGTATGCAAGTTTTGTAAAAATTTAACTATTAATCAGTTAAGGTACAATATGACATTTTCTATTATGTTCTATAATTTATTGAAAGATAAATTCTAAATTCATGCTCTCAGAAAGAGCATTATGCAAATATATATGTATGTTGTATACATACGGCGCGACGTCTTAATAATACGTATCGCTAAACTTAAAAGCAAAATCAACTCTGCGTACTTATGGATGTAATTCTATTATGGATTCAATTTGTATAAAGTTAATTAATATTACTTTTCCATACACTGTATAAATTCGAATGAATTATCCGCACAATCGAATAGTCAATTTAAAAATAGAAGGTCAAGATTTTTTTTAATTCATGACTTCGAAGTGGAGAAAAAGAGAAATATTGGCTTGAAAAGTGCACCGATAAACGTGTCTAGAGATTATTATTGTTAAAGTTTTCCTCTGAATGTCTGAAGTAGAATTCTATTGATACAACCGAAGGTCCTTTGCATTACCTCAATAAATTTTTCAATTCCACATATTATATTCAATGAATTGTAATGAAAAAGAAAATTTATAGCGAGTTTTTGTAAACATGGAATTTATCGTTAAATTTGTTGGATGACAACTTAATTATAGACTTCAGTTTGCCATATTTTATTACATTAATGTATATGTACGTATAAATATTGTAATTTACGAATATTAGCATGCTTAATTTTACGTTTATAGTTTTTAAGATATTAAAATTGTAAATATTAATTCTGAAATGTATATCTAGTAATTAGAACTTCAATCGATGGAAATTATTCTTAACGAAAAATAACCAAACATAATTTAACAAATTGTTTTTTAAAACGACAAATAAGAAGTCTCCTTGGTCTGGGTAAGCGTTTATCGCGCTGAAAAAATATTGAAGTGCGCTAACAAATTTTTATACTTTCACATATTAGACTTTGTATTATGACTTGGTTTAAATTTTGTACGTGAGTTCTTTAAATACCATAATTATATTAGGCAAAAGTATCATTTATACATTCATAATAAAATTTGATTAATAAACGGACCATATCGATATTCACGTTCTAGTGCAGTCTATTTTCCTAACTACATAATTATTTAAATTTGATAATAGGCTGCATTTTAAACCAAAATGTAAGAATATCATAATAGATTACATAATTATAGGTTACAATTTTAGTTAAGAAAAATGAGAAAAGAATAATTTGGTTTATGTGGATAATCTCTGCTTAATGCCTCTTTATTTATAACTTAAAAATGGAAATTTAGATTTTCTATTTATTTCAACACTTTAGTGTTTAAAATAATATTTAAAAACTTTTTTCATTATGGACAACTTTCGTTGAACTTTCTCATTTAAAAAGTAAAAATTATTGTTGGCAATTTAAGCCATATCTCGAAGGTGGAAAAGATTAATGTTCTCTTTTATTAACGGTTGGGCGGTTATTGTTTTGTTTTGGGGGTGCATATTAAGCCACTTAATAGACTCAATTTAAAAACAAAATTAGCAATAAACGTCAAGAGCTGACAAAAATTTTAAGTTTTATAAATTTACATTTTGTTATAGTTATTATTATTTCGTCACCGATAATTTATTTTTTTGATGTTTTTTTGATCTTAACTACATTAGTAGTTTTTTAGCATTATATTAATTTGACATAGTATTATTTACTTCGGTTATATAATATGTGTACTATTGCAATACTACTTATGATTTTCTACCTACATTCTAATATCAACATATTTATTTGTATATATTGAGAATCATTGAAAATGAAATAAATGTACCTAATTATTTTTAGAAAAATATTTACATAAATGCGGATAGCCAAATCCTCATCATAATAGAGAAATAATATAAAACTTATTCTGTCTGCTAAAAAGTTGCTATATTGCCAAAACAAAATATAAATCTATTATGATTATGATTTGACAAAGATTTTTTTACCACTAAGTAGCACGATCATCAATTGCATGTGACATGAATTGAGCAATTCGATTGGATTGTATATAAAGAATATATATTTCACAATTACTACCAGGTAACTTTGACAGGATTGAAATTAAGTGAAACTGTCAAGTCTTGCTTGTCTTTTTGAAAAACGTATTGGTGTAAATGTAACACGCTACCGACAAATAATGATGAAAGTGAAAAAACCCGAATAAAAGCTCTTGGGTTTTGTCCAGCTTTAAGGACATGCATGAATATATTTTGTACACCTCAAATATGCACATCCGCTCAGGGTAGGTAAGTATATTTCATTTTTAGTTTTTGATGTTAATAATTTTAAGCTCAATTTGGCAGTTAATGCATTTAGTCATATACAGAAAGCTCTTGTATTAAAGAGAATTTAGTTCTGTGTCAAATTCGTTGTGATAATGTTGTCGTCTGCAATTAATTATAGCTCTACACAAACCACCCAGTCTTGCGAGCGCTTGTCATTTTCCGTTCTTAACTTCTCCAGTTTGGATTTTATCTCATTCCCAGTAGTCTCAGTTAAGTTCCCGTCACATTTCAGTTAACAAAACTTTCTCGTTCTTACTGCACTCAATTAAAAACCTATTTAGATTATTTTAAGCATTTTCTGCATAATATTAAGTAAGACTGTTGTCGTAAATCTGTCACTTGAAATAGCTTACTAAAGTGTCGCTGTCGTTTTATACAATTCTGGTGACAGATGTTTAAAATTGTCTAAATTGTTTTATTGCGAATTAGAATATTTTCTGTATTTTACCGAGGAAATTGATTAAAATGTATTCTGACACAAAGCAAGATACTAATTTATACTCGTACATTTAATGTTGTAAGTTAGTGTATTCATGTTATGCTTATCAGGCGCTTATCTAACAATAAGTTGATTTGAAGTTGCAAAGAGAAGCCTCTGTATTAAACGATGAATTTGTTTTATTACACGAAGTTCTTAATTAAAATTAATAGAAGCTAATACAGTTTCTTGTTGAACATGTAATAATTCAACTTGTATAACTTGTGCTATAGCTGATGATTCTTCACAATTTCTCATTATATATCCGTATTAATCTTTCGTAAGAGTCAATTTTAATATCTGCATTTTATTAATAAAATTGAATAAGGGTAAAAATAATTTTTTATAAAGTTAAATCTATTAGCACAAGCGGTAAAGTGATCGTTGTTCGTGGTTTATATCCTCTTTGAATTTACAATTTTTTGTTCTTACTTAAAGCATTATCTTTTTTCTCCGATCGTCTTCTTATTGCAGATCGTAGAAGCCGCGGCAGATGACGCGAATACGAAGATCTGTGTCTTCGCCCTCTCCGTTATTCTCTCGAGGGATAGTTCCCAACCCCCTTTAATCTTGTTTGACTTTGCTACCTCACTGAACCCATTCTTTTATTTCATTTTTATCTCTTCAATATCTCATTATCAATATATATTTGATAGGTGTCGTAGATTTCTTTGAGTGATTCTGAATTTTCCAAGAACTCGTAAAATGTTGGCATTGTCTTGAATAAAAACATTTTTCGATTCGTAGATACACGAAATCGTTTTGTGTTTGCCACTAGTACACCGCTGTTATGTGGAAGCTTTTTTAATTTTATAAAACTATTGATACACAACATTATAGTTGATTGCAGTAATTAATATGTTAATTTTTTAATCATTTTACTGCGAAACTTATTTTTTATCACAAGGCTCGAAAAATGTAAATTTAAATTAATATCTGTAATCAGTAAGTACCTATTGGTTATTGTCCAATTTCCATATGGGATATAACGGATATTAATAATAATAGTGAAATTGGAGTGCGTATTTTGAATATTATAACCAAGATACCAAGATTATTATTGCATGATGTGCATATTAAATTTGTTTATTTTAATAATTTATTATAAAGGCGTAATCTAAAATTATTTAATTTATTAACAATTTTAAGA
Source organism: Cantharis rustica (assembly GCA_911387805.1). Lineage (NCBI taxonomy): Eukaryota > Metazoa > Arthropoda > Insecta > Coleoptera > Cantharidae > Cantharis > Cantharis rustica. The sequence goes on from OU426877.1 coordinate 96,029,066, forward strand.
ATTTTTTTTTAAATGCACTTGTTTGATTCGATTTTCTTGTTCATACTTTATGAAATATAACGTATGCCATTAGAAGTAATCAAATTTTAGCCCCTCTAAAATAATAAATATGCAGACCTCTTGGTTTAGATTGGAACGCAGCGGAGATCCTAATTAGACTCGAGAACATTAAGCGTACTTTATTTTCTATGTGGTTCGAGGTTAGCTTTAATATCTAGTGGTTCAATGGTCGTCATTCATTAAAGATATCGATGAAGTTACATAGAACGTCTACCCCAGACAAGTTTTTAGTAATTTGCTCTTTCGTGTGGTATTTACGTGTTGATGAAAACACTTAGTTCGCATTATCTACTTGGTTACCTATGTCTACATAGGTAGACTATGTATATTGTGAATATCACTTATTAATTTATAAAATATGATAATGTTGTTTTATCTACCACTATAACACCTGTGTGTGTGTATCTTTAAAACGAATTTTAATACTAGATTGACTATTATTAAATTATGTTTTAAAATACCACTGAACTAAGTAATAAATATATATATATATTGCTATGTTTTAGTCTCTCGATTGTGGCTGCTATTGTTTCATATCAACGTTGTCATCTGATTAACCGACCAGGATTTAACTGTTTATCATAAATTAATTTTATATCTTCTAACTTTTATTACTTAGTTTAAATATATTTAAATTTCATTTTACCTAAATCAAGTGATACTGCACTAATTACTTCATAATTTTTATTTTTACTTTATTATCACCATTATATCATCTTCTCAATCAAAAAACCAATATAATAATCATTAATCAAATGATACATATTTACATAATAAAAACTAATTATATTCATTATCTTCAATTTTAACGTTTGTCTACAAATAGCTGTAGATATAAAGCGAAAATTTCAATATAAAATTTTCATGAGTTTTCAAAATTCAAATATTGCAATAAAATAACGAAACAATATATCACTGTAGAAAGAAATTTTAAAGTAATAAATAAAGTACCACTGATAAAAAAAATTACAGTAATATAAATACTAGCATAAAGTGATCTTACACCAAATTTTTGATTGACAGACATAATCATTTCAAAATTGGTCATTTAGACTTCTTCATAAAATGTTTTACAGTAGATTATTCATTTAATTCATTTTAAACGTACTATAGCTTAAATTTTCTTATTTGATCTAAACACGAATGGGTTTTTTCTTTGACTTATACGGTCATCGGGACTTTAGACTACTGCAAGATTTAAGATCAAAATCGGTGCATTTTTTAATAGTATTATATACATAACTAACAGTCGTAGCAATTGTACATTCCTTTCTACTATGCACTAGTAGTATAACTAATGGAAAATCGTCAATGCTACGCAAACCTGCCGAAGTAGTTAGAACGAAATTCGCTGACAAATTGCATTTTCACGCAATTTTTTTATCAGGCAAAGAAAACTTCTATAAATTATTTATTAGGAGTATTGCTTAAAACTATATGGCCGACTTTATCTTTTTAAACCTGCATCTTAACATTCTATTTGATAGTTTCTATATTTGATCTTTATGAAGGTTTCATAAAAATTAACTAGGAAATTGTAAACGGTCTATTTAATTGTTGTTTTTACAAGTAAATAATCTTATTTAACTATAAAAATATATAAATTATTATTAATCCTTGCAATAATACTTTTTTTGCAGTGTAGTATTTTTTACAATTTTTTATAATTTATATTTCCTAGTAAACGAATTTGTTTTAATATCATTAGTATTATAAGTTACTACAGAGTAATAATTAAGTTTTTACTACTTTTGACTAAACAGAATTACTATCCGAGAGTTGAGTAATGTAGCATTTCTATTCCTCTTATACTTTCATTTGGTTTTTTCACTCTCTAAGTAATACGTAAGCAAAGTTAACTTCTTAATAAAACTGTTTGAGTGCATTTAAAAGGCAAACATAATATTTTGGTTAATAATTTTTATGGAAGATTTTAAAATGCAGGTAAAATTTGATTTTTATAACACCTAGAAGTTGTAATAATAAGGTGTAATAAGCAAGTTCCGTGATCCAGGATTCGCGTATATTAATAACAAAGTCATATCAGACAGGCAAACATAATGAGAACAAAAAGCCATAATGTCCAGATACCGCAACAAAACAGTACAATGACGAGCACGTAACAACGTTTGTCCGGGCGTTAACTAACTCGCTTTCGCGTTAAGATTCTGGGAACGCTCGTAGCCTTTGGAGTAATATAGAATGTTATGATGAGCTCCTGCAGCGAGGACTGTAAAGCCTCGCTACGGGCAAGTAAAGCTTTTCATATAGGAAGTACGGTTAGGGACTGGGCCGGTCTCAAATACCGCATCTCTCAACTTACACCATCTACTAACGCAAGCGACACCATTTTGCATATCTCAGCTATCTCAATGAGCCATTCGCAAGTCAAATCTTTGAAATGCGAAATTTCAAATGTTATATTACATACATTAAGTTGCAATAAAAGAGTAAATCAAGAAAAAAATGAAACATTCTTGTAATTTCATTATGCAAATGGCGATGAAAAATGCCTTCCAGAATGACGTATGTATTAAAGTACCTACATCATAATTAAATATTTTCTTGGAGCTTTTCAAACTCGATGTAATTTTTGTTATATTTTATTGTTACAGTGGTATGCATAAATTTCATTATAAACTTTTAAATTTAAAAGGTTTTATTCTGCATGATGTATACCGAAATAAATTCAAATGCGTTGTGATAATGATGATGACTGCTCATTTACTTTGAAAAAGCAAGATTTTGAATGGCGAATGTTTAGAATGGACAAAGTTTGTTGAGAAACTTGGTCCGAGATTTTAATCTTCATTTCGCTGACTTATCGTTCTTTGATTTTTATTTGGTCGGACTGACGGCTACATATATGTATGTATGTACGAGTAAATTTAGGGAAAATTAAAAGTTTGAATCTTCAAAAGTTGATTAATAATATTTTGCGAAATGAACACAATCACAAATTTTGTGAAACTTAATTTACGAGAGTGGAAATTCAAATGATTAAAATTACGGTTTTTCGGAGTGCTCGCAAAACATTCTCTACTCAAAACAACAATCCAATACATTTTTCTTACTTCTACATTTTCATTGCTCAGCAGAACTAGATTATTATAGGATTAATTCTAATAACCACGATAGAAGTAAATATTTAATGGCATGCTCTTACTCTCTGGGGAATTCAAAACTAAAAACATTTAAATTGCACTCTAGCTTAATTATTTATTACTGCTATACTTCAGTTAATACCTTACAGTACGAAATATATTATGAATATCACGAATAAAGGAAAATTAGTACTTCATCATTGTGAGGCTAAAAGAGTTGAGTATTTGGTTAATAACAGAGTAACTTACTGTCGTTTTAGCCATGTTTGATGTTTTCGAGTCACGAAATAAAAGGAAGTTTTGAATTTAAACTTAAAGCAATGAATAAGTACCTACACATACACTCACTCATATTTGTTTAGAAAATAATTTCGTCAATGATTGCACTGTAATATCAGGTACTTATTTCCTGCCAAACCAACCTTACAGCATATAAGAGAATTTTTAAAAACTACTCAATGATCTGTTAATTTGGACAACTGTACAGTAGAAAGATTTATATTCCTGAATTTAATTGCGAGTTTTTATATGTAGGCGGTTTTTAAAAGATTTACATTTAGTGATCTTTTCGTATGTTACGCAATTTTTTAATGTGTGCATTAAACGACGTTCCTCCTATTCAAATTTGCGTCAGTCTCAGATTTCGAAGTTAACTGATTGCCTTTGGGCGTTACTGTTCGTGATTTATTTTCAGTTACATTTTTGAAAAAGGCTTAGCACACAATTGGAATACTGTAATAAAGATATATGTTCCCTTTGTTCATGATTGAAACAGTTTTCTTGATGGTTTTTTTATAAGTAACCACACCTCGACGGTAATTTTTATAACTATTTGTCTGGGAAATTATTTTGAAAATCATTTTTTAAATCAATCTTAAGTAGGTAGAGATACATGTAAGAATATTTTTAGTTATTTGATTTTCAAATGAAATTTCAATTGTTGTACTGTTGATATTTAGCTCTGTTGATCAATGAGCTTGCCGACCACGGATGATGATGATTTGATTATAATATAAAGAATTTAATTCTTTGACAAATAAAACATGTAACATTTCTTGTTAAAATTCAGAATATATTGTTAAAAATGAACAAAGATATAATCGGTTATCAATCTAGTGAAAATTTTGGTAAATTAAAACAAGTAATCAATTTACATAATATATTGACGTGCTTCATTTTGTCGTTTTCCGAGAAAAATTTATTACAAATGTTATATGCTTTTGTAATTAATCTGTGTAATTAAAGAGCTCTTTTTATATTTTGTTCAAAATACCACTCATAACTTGTAGAAATATTTTAAATTTATAACTCATGTTAAATGTTATTGAACAAATTATTCTACTGTGGTTTAAATAAAAGAAAGAACCAAGTTGCTGAAGTATCGCGCTCGCTTGAAACTTATCTATTTAACACTTGATACAAATATTTAACGACATAGCTTAGTATAAGATATATCTAGGTAAATTATGATCATTAAAAATGTTTTCGGGTAGGTACTTTGCCTAACTTTCATTATTGCAGGTTTGCATAACAAAACTTTGTTGTAGTAACGAGTACAATAGATTCTTTGTTAATAATTTAAAATTTGTTAGGAGTAGTAGTTGTATAGCAGGTAGAAAATCGAATAGTTTGGGAAAGCTCGGGACCTATCAGTAATTATTGACGATTTTTAATGAAAGAACTGCAAGCGTGTCGATAGACGAACGACAGACAGAGTATTCAGACAAAGAGATATAAATCCTGGGAGACACAGATTACAGGATCAGTGCTGCTTCTGTAGAATCTTACAAGATTAATGATTCTACGCTCCGGGACATCTTGACATGACTACGTCACGTAGAACAACGCACCACGATAAAAAATCTATACAATGTGACACCATTTCAAGCTATTCGATAAGACGCTTTTGTATTATATTTAATTGTTGATCCAGTTTTAATTATATAACTATATTTGCGAACTACAATAAATTGTGTATAATTTACGGCGGGATTTATGGGGGCTACACCTCCTTTCGGCAATATTTTTTTAAACTTGAAGAAAAACTTTATTGTTAGTGGAAGAGGGCGCCCTTATCGGCGAATATTGCACTTTTAATTATAGTAAATGTATGATAAATGGGAGTCCAAAACTAAATGGTGTTGATTTAAATGTAGCTTAACCATGCAATCCCTTGCGTCGTACAAAACAATACAAAAAATAAAGCGTGCAGTCAATTACCCACAAGAAAGATAATTACTGAGTGATGTAGAATTCTCGAGTGGGTGCCTGTCACGATATAAAGCTATTGAAAATTATTTATATTACAACAGTTGACACTATTTGGCATAAAATTATATTGATACAATATTAAGCTTTGTTTTGCTGAAGACTATTTTTCAAAGCCTAATCGCATTAATTTGTAAGTCTTTTCTATGCATCACTTTTAATTATCTTTCGGTGGATGTAATTTAATAACTTTACTGTCGAACTTTTTGTAACAAACGGTTTATCTTATTGATGGATATATGTTCGTATTAGGTTTGGTAGTCTATTATTATTAGGTGCGACAAATGGATCAATTAAATTAGTGGTATGATGTGCCGCACCTCTACTTCGTAGCTCAAGGGACGTGTTGATTTCATTTCAGTTCTTAAATTTTTATATTTTCCTAGTTCTATCGGAAAGAAAAATGAAGTTAGTCATTGCAGATTTGATTTATTTTTAGTAGCCCTTGATGATCTTACGGACTGCAAAAAATAGGTTTTGTGGTAAATCAATCGTAAATGCTGTTACTTTTTATACACTTTTGTATAGGAATAACCCTCGATTAAGGAACACTTGCATAAAAATATGAAAAATTTTTATTTAAAAACTTCAATAAAAGGCAGAATTACGTTGGGAGTAACTATAGGTTATTTTAAATCGCATATGTACAGAGTGTTAATTTTTGTAATTTCAAATTAAAACACTTTCAAAACTATTTAATCGTTTCCTCGTCCTTATTCCTAAGAGATATTGCAAATCTGATAAGGCATTATTAAAGAACTTTTGTAGTATTGATCCACCCTGTAAGTTGTATATCTATTATAGTGCTTACTATTTATGGGGATTGCAATAATATGGAGTCATTAAAAATTCAATTTTAGTACAAACGAAAGGGTTTTTTCGATATTGAGTTACTTAAAAATGCTACCTGCTACACGACGAAATGCCCATAAAAACAAACGTTATAGTCTTTCCTTTTTATAGTGCAAATCGATTTAACGAAAAAGAATCAGATGCGGAAATGCGATAACTGCATATACCACTGAACCAACCAAAATAGTTTCAAAGAGAACAAATTTAGCTATCATAGTTTATTATGGGTAACTTTCCTACATCTGACATAACATTTAGTATTTAAGTCACGTACAGAACAATAACTTTTTTTTGAAAAATGTAGCTAGCTGCAAATTTATACCAAAGTGCTATTGGAAACTAAAAATATCTAAGTACTTTCTTAAAATTGAGACGAGAAATAACTTATTTCGTGAACCTGATAAATTATTCACTTCATATAGCGCCATTATATCAAAAACTCTGCAGATGTGATGGAATCTTTGGATTTGATTTTGTTACTGTTACCGATAACGGCTTCTATCTAAAGTCACTGTAGATTTACGTAGTTATTTCTTGACTTCAAAAGAGGAACTAACGTTTTATTGTTTTACACTTTTATTTATTCAAAACTATGGAATTTCTATTCGTAGTCGTTATTTAGTTTAGCTTCATTGGTGAAACCTTCGTGTGACTTATTTTTTGAAAACATTAATTTCTTTATATCAGTTATGCAAAGGTTAGTCCAAATAATAATTTTATGCTTATTGTAGCATTTCCTAGTTTTCGGAAAAATCGCTATATGTTGCACAATATATTAATTTATTATGTTTTAAAAATTTTAAATTAATCTCTTAATAAAACAACTATATTCTAGGTAAAATCTGCGAAACCCTAGCCTTAACAAAATTCTAGGTGTTTAAAATTCTTTGCAAATCTTTGAACGTCAGGCAATGTGTATTGTAAAATTAGTGAATTTTGCATAACTACTAAAACGAATTTACAAATATCTTTTCGACTTCATAACTTTTGCGTTACATTATTGAAAATTTAAATAAATTTCTGAAGTGCTTAGTAAAAACTTACTTTTTCTCAAAATATTTAATATTACATCTAGAATTATTACCGTTGAAGTTATTTTTGATATTATGATTTTTCTGTAATTTATAATAAGAAATATCAATAGGTGATTCGCAAAGGAAATTTGGTGTACAAGCTCTAAAAATTACAATGGAGTTATTGTAATTTTTACATGAATTAAAGAAAATTGTAAAGAATTTGCAAGAGTTTGTGTATAAGATTTTTGTGTTGGGTTTACCTTTCGAAAAATGTACTTGCTTGTACAAGTCCACCCAATCGGTTTTTATAAATACAAGCTCTTGATATTCTAGTGGGCCACATTCACATTAAATCTGTCTTAAAAAGAAAATAAGAATTTTTTTTATATTATAATTTGATCTTGTTTTATAATTGCACGTGGGTAAACTCGTAATTAAAAACATCGGTGAACTAAGTATGATTCTTTCGGATTTTTTTATCTATTTCCAAAACGGCGAACCATATTGAGATTATTATTTTTTAAACGTAATTTTGTACTTGTTTTAATTGTTTGTTTAATCTGTTAATTTTTAGAGTTTATAAATTCACTAATTCATTTGATGCATAATTCATATAGGTATCAATTTAATGAATTTCAAGGCGTAAATGCATCGACTCATTTTAACTATTACATATTATATATAATAATAATACCTATTTTTTTCTAAATCGATGTCGGGCCACCAAAAATCTACTTTCGGATTGTCACTTTGACATGCTTCTTTAAGCAGTTTAAATTAAGGTTATACAAGTCCTTTTTATGATGAAACGTGGCTCGATTAACAATGAATGGGCATTTTAAAAATATTTTAGATACTAGTAACATTTTATCAATTTTATTGTGTCCTGTGAGGACTGCACTCATAGCATTTTAATAATTAATGTAATTTAAATTTTTTTCTCTAAAGCAAATATTTTTAAATTATTTTGATATCTGTTTCGCAGAGAATGGCTAAACCAATTTTGTGCTTGTTTGAGGTATAATACATTTACGGTATAACGAAAATTGATTATAAAAACTTGTTTATATTTTATTTAGTCAACATGATGGTTTTTGAAAATATTTAATGTAATAAAATTTTACGTTTTCTTTAATATATTAAAGTTCTACTCGCTTTACTGAAAATATGACAATAAATTATTATTGAATGCGTGTAAATTTGGATCATTGTTTATAATGAAAAAGTGTATTGCTCACAAATTTGTATTTGGCCTTTTTAATGCAATATTAGAACTTAAAATTATTATAACAAAGATTTATCTATAAACCAAAATGTATTCATATAAGTTAATATAAAATGTTTTCGAAGAAATAGTTTAACCGTTTGTCAATGTAATTTTTCAAGAAGGGGGTTTTCTGTCGATACTACTCTTTATTTCTTATCTTGAAATGAAAAGACACTTTTATATCTTGAAAAATTAATTTTTTGTAACTAAGCATTTGTCTCGCAAATTTGAAATTTTTATATAAAGGGATATTAATTAATATTAATAAAAACTTTGGTTGGAAGATTTTTCATTTAGATTCGCCAGCAGCAACTGCTGAATTAGATACGTATGAGTGAGTATTAACGCCATCTAACAGAACCCGTCTGCGGAAATTAAATTTTAAATTAAAATAATTTTGTATAGGCATTTAATTGCCATCTAAAGTAATTAACCAAACTTGCTGCAAAATTTAATTACAATTAAGAGAGTTGTTTTTAGTAAGGTGGAAAATAAATTCTTATCACACTCTTTCTATTTTCTTATACATATTGCTTTTACAATTTTTTCTAAACCTTAATTAATTATTATTTCAATAGATAATCATATGTAGATAGTATTGTTTGCTTAATTTTATTGAATCGATGATAATTACTCGACGGTTTTCAAACAGTTGTTAGTTTTACGTTTTTTGTATTTTTTTATTAAAATGGTTAAAAAATCTTTAGTTTATAATATAAATATAATATATCCTCCATTTATTAACAAAAATTAGAGTAACTTGCGGATCAGTTTATGAAAGGGTTCAAATTATGCTCGGTGTGTTTGTTTAAGATTTAAATAAATTTATTGATTTATGATTGCACGTTACGGTGTTCTAATTTTCATATTTTTCTTTTATTTAAATTTATTTTTATATTCGAATAATACAGATACGGTCGACCATAAAATTTCATATGTTGTTGTTTGATGTTTACTTTTGTATTTATCAATTTGTAGTAACGAATTATAAAAATATAGCTTTATTTAGTTTTTTTTAAATATTCTCTGAATTATTTAGACTCGGGATTTTACTTTATAGGATAAATTTTACGGCCTTTTCCAGGATAGGTGCGGTTACTATAAATATTGTAATATCTTAACCAAACAATAATTGTCTGGGGAAGCAATAAGTTATTTTGTATTAAACGGATAAATTATGACTATTGTAGCTTAGGTGGATAAGGAACACGTATATAGTTCTCCGGATACTGGATTTAATTGGATTATACGACTGCGGTGGTCGAACTTACAATTTACATTTATTTGTGCCTTTATGATGATTTTTAATTGAGGAAATTGAACTGAAAATTTTTGTTAGGAAATGAATAAAACATTAGGTAAGTATTTATAATTTTTCCTATTTCAGATTCAACATCAGGTGTTTTTTTAATAGGGGTTTTTCAATATACGTTCGGTGCACTCGTGGTTTATAGATGATATAATATGTATCTATAGATATACAAAGTACTATCTATTTTTAGTATCGAATTTTACGATACACATTACTAAAGGTATATTATATCAAGAATCGAACATTGCAGTTAGTTTCTTACCTTTATCATTGTCACTTTCATCTCTTTCAAACTTTGTAATAAAGGGGTATTAGAGTTTCTCATAAGAGCAAAACTTCTTACATTAAGAGTTAGAACTATTAATGCTTCTTGACAACTTATCTATATCATGATTTTCTAATTTGTTATTATTATGGTGCTTTTGTACATTTCTTATAACGGATTTGTTAAAATCTCTAATATATAACAAAAATTTGTTATTCAATATAAAAACCAACTAAAACATTTGTAGCCATTATTAATATTTTTTAATAGTTCAATGCTAACGGCTTAACCTGCATCTATGGTTATAAAATTATAATATATACTATATTTGTATATTTGGCTATGAAGGCAAATATATTATCCGCTATTTAAATTTCGAAAAAAATTGAGTTTATTGTGTTTTTTCTTAAATTACATAATTATTTACTACCAATTTTATTGGTCAACTGCAAAGCGATAAATTCTAGTTGAACTTTTCACATATAACATTACTATACATAAGTTAAGATATCTGCAATGGAACAAATAATCAAATTTTTTTTTAAATTCATTTAAAGGTGATGGAGTATGAGTGCAAACATTATGTTAAGTTATTTAAAAATCATTTTTAAAGACGTTTTAAATCATTATCAAAACTTTGGAACGAAGTATTATCGTAATTTTTTTAAAATTTCTTAATTGAGTTGATATTATAAAAATAACAAAGCATATAATAATTTGCATGTTAGTTAATGTGGTAAAAGATATCTTATTCAAATAAAAACTATATAATAGTTATCAATATCTATGTATCTACCTATAAGAACATAAAAAGTTAAAACCTTTTTGACTTAACATTGGAAAACAATTTAGTTAACCTACTTACATTATTTTCTATTAAAATATTGTACAACTGTACTTAAACAATATTTCTAATCAGTGAATTATTTATTAAAAAATGAATTCCATATGGTAATAGGTAATAGGGAAGGAATACTTTTATTCTTTAAACTTGCTTTAAAAGTGTTACTTTTAGAAAGATAAATTGACATTACCGAACAACATATAAATATTCCAAGTTATGAGATGTTTATTATTAAAATATGTTTAAAAAGTAATGAAAATTCTAATTTAGATATATTTTGATTCTAACGAGGATCTGTGTTTTATCGAATGTTTGACGATCTTAAGTTATAAGTTCACAACATTTGTCTATGAGAGGAGTTAAAAATATAAAAATGTGTGTTCTACATACCTTTATGACGAAAGTTGGCAAAAAAGGAGGATGCAAAATAACATTTCATAGAAAAGTGTGCACGACCGCATTTGGTAAATCGAAATGTAATGTTACTGCAAAAATTAAGATTATAATATGTATTTAAACCTTCAACTTGTGAAATAACATATTTTCTCACTGCTTCTTCTATATTCCATTTCTTCACCAGTTTCCTTCAGCTTTTGCTTTTCTATGATGGAATCGGCTGTCAAAGTTTAAAAAAGTAAAAAAGAAGCTTAATGACAAAAGACAAAGATTGTATTTTAATAAATTTAAGCTATATTACCAGGTGTGTAAGTATGAAACCGGAATTTTTGTACAGAAAATACACGTTTATTGTAATGATATGATACAAAGTAACTTATTCAAAGTATTGTCCGTCGCTATCTATACATTTTTCCCATCTTTCTGGCAATTTGTGGATTCCGCGCCCAAAGAACTGTTGCTTTTTTGAGGCAAACCAGTCATCGAGCCATTTTTGTACATCTTCGTAAGAAGTAAAGCGCTGCTCAGCAAGTGCGTGTCCAATCGATGCTAACAAGTAGTAATCGGATGGGGCAAGGTCCGGTGAGTAGGGCGCGTGCTGAAGAATCTCCCAACGGAACGACTCTATCGTTTCCTGGATCTGTTTTGCTTTGTGTGCTGGTGCATAGTCATGCAGCAAAATCACCTTGTGTTGTCTTTGTTGGTATTCTGGTCGTTTTTCACGCAAAACTCGATCCAAATCGGTCATTTGTTGTCGGTAGCGTTGAGTATTGACAGTTTCCCCAGGTTTCAGCAGCTCGTAGTAGATTACGCCCTTCTGATCCCACCAAACACACAGCATTGTCTTTCGTCCGTAACGGTTTGGTCTTGTCGTCGATGTTGATGGTTCACCAGGAGTAACCCATGACTTTTTGCGCTCAGGATTTTCGAAATATATCCACTTTTCATCGCCAGTCACAATTCGATGTAAAAATGACTTTCTTTTGAACCTGGCAAGCAGCATTTCGCATGATGTTTGGCGGTTTTCCTGCTGTCTTTCGTTGAGTTCATGTGGAACCCATTTCCCCACCTTTTGTATCTTTCCCATGGCTTTCAACCGAAGGGAGATGGCTTCTCGGGTCACCTTTAACTGATCCGCCAGTTGTTGTTGTGTTTGAGCGTCGTCTTCGTCCAACAAGGCTTGCAGGTCAGTGTCTTCAAACTTTTTCGGTGGTCTTCCACGTTCTTCGTTCCTCACGTCAAAATCGCCACTTTTGAACCGTTTGAACCACTCGAAACACTGTGTTTTACCGAGAGCATGCTCACCGAACGCCTCCACAAGCATTCGATGCGATTCGGTTGCGGTTTTCTTCAGATGAAAACAGAAAAGTAGTGCTGTCCGCAAATCGTAATTTGTTGGCACAAAACTCGACATGTTTATCTCTAATAAACTAATGCTACTGAATGAAACTCGTGTTATTGTGAGTTGGAAATCTTTGTCGGATATCAAAACAATAACAAGACACCGCTGACGTGATGTGTCGGTAACTGCATCGACATCTAGCACCACCTATAGGCAAATTCCGGTTTCATACTTACACACCTGGTATATATAAATTTTCGATTATATTACTTAATCAAAATAAATGTAAACTCCACTACACAAATATGCAAATTTGCATAATCTTTCTTTGCAAAACTTGGTAATTTATTTTTCGCCGAATGAAAAATTTCAAAAATACAAGATATTTATAAAACAAATATTGTTTACACAAATTTAACAAGCCCTGGTTTGTGTGCTAATAAAACACGACAATATATAACATATTATATTACCTGTTCTATATTTATCTCGATATTACTTTACTTGGGTATAATACATAAAGAAAGAAGATCCTTTACTGATAAAGTTCAAAGAAATACTAAAAAAGTGCTTATACTAAGTTTTAGTTAATGTAAAAATTGTTTTCAAACAAAAAAATGTTTGTTCGCCGCAGTTTTCAAACATGTAAAAGTCAAAATAATATTTTTCAGCAGTAACAAAAAACTCTTTAAAAATCGCTTTTCCGAATAAAAAACAGTCTTGTAAAATATATTTAAACTCTTTTGAATCATTGCTGACTTTCATTTATACATTTTTAAGTAATGTTTCCTATGTTTTTTCTAAATAATTGTAATAAAAAAAATTTGTAATTAATAGCAAATTAATATGATTAGTTTAGTGATTAGAAAAGCCAAGTTTTCACTATCTCGTTTTAAAATTGGTGTTCAATTATCCTATACTTAGATTATAATATCTATCCAATTGCTTGGAAAAAGCAGGAAAACTGAAACAATACCAATTTCAAAAAGGATTCACTTCCTTTCTTAATACGTGCAGTTGTGATTTTATTGCTATATACAAATTTTAAAAACTATTTCAATTTCCAGTAAACATTTAATTTATGAATTTTTTAAAAAAGTAATCGCTTCGGAATCTACTTGCAGGTTTCTTTTTCAATTTTAACAATATTACAAATTTATAAGTAAAGTAATAATTAATATTTTTAATAAAATTGAATTTTACATGTTAGATGAAATTGAAAAATAATTAAATTCATAACTTACATAAAATTGTGCAAAAACTATTTAAATGAATTAGTTTATGTAAGTTATGAATTTAATTATTTTTCAATTTCATCTAAAATGTAAAATTCAATTTTATTAAAAATATTATCACATGTTAATAACTTTTACCATTTTGTAATAATTAATAGAAATTAACTAAAAAATATATTTCAATAAATTGTGTCACATAAATAAATTGCTTTTGATGCTAATTACTAAATATAATAAATAATTATCTATTGTTAATTAATATATTTATTAATGTCATACACTAGAGGAATAATGTGAGGTAAATATGAAGTAGTTTTGTATTTAAAACATAAATTGTTGAATGCTGAGGATATTTAAAACAATATGTTATATTTGTTTGTTTTATACGAACAAAAATTATAAATTAAATTATGTAGTTAATTCATTATAATGAATTATGTGTGAATGAATTCTATATTTATTATAAAATCAAAACTGGCTGAATCATCTGTTGCAAAAATTTGAACTGTTTGTAATAATTATTAATTGATTAGATTATTAATTAAATTGAATAATGAGGAGAAATTCTTTTAAAATGCTCTTTCTTCGAATTATCAGATTTTTAATTTTTTGTTTTGCTTTTTTTCTGCATTGGTTTTTCATAACAGATAATCATTTATTATGATCGTCGATCTTTTGACTGCTTTATACTTTGAAATTTTAAATATTCAAAAATTTGTTCGGGTGCAATGACCATTAACGTTTTACTTTGGACCCATGATGGGACAATATTAGACTCTTTTTTATAAAAAATATACATTTTTGGAAATGCTACCCAATAAAGTCGGTGTTTCATCATTTATATGTATTTTTGGCATCTACAGATCGTTAATTCTAGAAAACCAGAAATCTTAACAGAATTTTAAAGAGAAAAAATTTCTAATTAGCAAGTGCTCAATTTTAGAATAATATTATATAAACTTGAATTGCGCTAAATTGAATTTCAAGATATCTTTAATGGTAGCAGTAATTTAGTTACAATAAATTAGAATAATTACAATTTCTTTTATAAAAAGAAATTGCCATTTTGTATGCAATTTTACTGCTTCGACTATCATTTGTAACATTTTCAAGAAATGTCTTAACTACTCAGAGTGCAGATATTCGTGAATTTCCATTTGCAATAAATTACTTTTGTCTGAGATCGTAGGTACATCATGTTGCATTCTTGACCAATTAATAGTATAATTATTTAACTTGACTGTTTGTATTAGACATACAGCAGTTTTATTAAAGCATTGAAAGCTGATGATGTGATAAGATTAACTTTTTAGTAATTTGTCTTACTGTTTTTTTAGATCAATGATTACCACCATATCTATACGAATCTAGCTTAATTCTGTTTTGTGGTATATGCTTTAACAGTAGTTGTCGTTTCATTAGTTTTCAGTCAATACTAAATTAATATAATAGGTAGGTACCGGCTATATACTGTTATTATCAACAATGGTCGTAAATTTAATGCACGCAAGTTCATTAGCAAAATGGTGCACTGTTGCATTTATAATACAAAACGAGTGAAAATAGTACTTATGGATACATTGTTAGTAAATTATATTCTTAGAACTTTCCTATCTGATTAATAATTATATAAATTGCATATAAAAGTTTTGAGGTTTGTACTTTTTTATTATCATGATCTATCTAGATTTTTAATGTTTTGCAATCCTTCAAGGATTACGAGATGTTGTGAAGACATGAAAGCTTTATTTGTATTAGAGCTTCCTCTACTTAAACGAACAGAAAAAAAATTGCTGCTTGCGAATCTAGTAGGACTGAATTGGCTTTAAAATAATTGGCGACATTTAGTTTTACTGTAGCAGAGGAAATATCGTATTAGAGTTAAACTCTCGAAAGTGTTGGTTTACGTTGGGTAATCATAAAAATTCCTCCTTCAAATAACGCTACTTTATGTTATATCTCAATTTATTGTGTTTATACTACAAATAGGAGAATCGATTCAGAAATGAAATTAGGTCAATTTTTATCCATTACCATCTTTCGACTAAGAACTGGATGTTGGAATTGAAAATTATAAAAAAGAATTATAAGAAGTCTCTTACATCCGATTCCAGTTTTTTAAAGTGCTTTTTCTGAGATTTTATTACACTATAAAATTTATCCTACGATTTTAAATGAAATTTCTTTTTATTATAAATTCTAATTTGCTTAAAAACCAGGAAAACATTAATGGACTGTTGTATCACATAAGGAATGTTTCTTGAATATTTTCTTTGTAAGCGCATAATGTAATTATTTTTTAAATGTAAAACGACCTCATTAAATTAAACGAAAATTTTGTGCAATTTAAAAATAATTTCCACTGGCGAACAATTAAACTTTTTACGATGCGCGTTCAAGATAAGTTTATTGATTTTTTAAATTTCTAGAATAGAATATTATGTAGTAGAAAATTCTTTAGAAAATAATGATAATCGAATAACTCAACTAAGTATGTCGGAAAATCATTAATTTAGAACTACCATCTAATGCTATGAACAACAAGCTTTGTTGTCTAAATTTTATAAAAATCCGATGTGACAGACAACACATGACTTATCCGTTTAGTAGATTTAACTACGTAACCGATTTTGATTCGTTTAAAGCAACGGTATAGGTTTGTCCAAACTATTTCTTGAATTTTTTAAAAACTGTGAATTGCCTGGGAAAATAATCGCCTACGAAGTACTTCAACAGATCTAAATAACTTTATTGAATGAATCCTTATAATGGGGTAAAAATGGAAGGTTTTCAAACTAAATTTTAATCCGCTTCAAATTTAAACTGGTATGTGAAATTCGAAGCCAATCGATGCATATGCGTTCGTCTGTAATCCTAGACAAAAATGGTGTCAAACGATTTGCATAGGTTTGTAAACTAACAAAAAAAAACGTTTTAAAAGAGTATGTAGTGCAGGTAAATTTCACAGATCAATATTATCAGTAATGATGGTAAATGTAATAACGAAGGATGCCTATTGTTCTATAGTATTTTCTTTTTAATTAAGATGTAAGTTGAAAATTGATACTATAATGGAAAAACACAAAATTTTCTTCATATTTGGTAAGGAATTAAACTGTAGTAGTATTTGTACATATGTAATTTGTATTATGAAGTGAAGAAGTATTAGTTAAAAATATTTTTTAATGATATGTGTATATCTGTACTTGAATACTACAATGTTGTAAATTACAACACACATTATACTTTACTCTTATATATATTCCAATACCATTAATAATTGGTTGTATTGTTTCATTTTAAAATTTAACTGTCCAAGCGGGAATTTAATTAATACAACCAAACACACAATTTAACCAGGTACAATAATAGGGCCACCATTTAAAAAGTACGTATTTCAAGAGGGGTAATCGAATTTACTTTAAATTTTAATTAGAGGGGTGTTCAAGTACTGTTTTAACATTATTTATCAACCGGTATTGAGTATCATTAAATTTTCACCAACAAATTGCAAAAAATTGATTTTCGGTCAATTGGAACAAAATTACATAACAAACAATAATTTTTTTATTTTTTTTCTTATCTGCTAGCAATGCAGTATTTTACCTATATATTATAATGTCGCTATCACATTATTTAACGTGGTATTGGAATGTGGTACGCACATTTACGTCACGAGCGATAAATATACATGATTAATCCTTACTAGGACTAAAAATTAAAAAAGAAATGTCTACACATGCCCACACTAATTTTCGACCCTCAGCAACTGTTTACTTTGTATATTTGATCAATTTAATGACTTCTAACAAATTAAAATAAGTTACTTTAGAAATATCTTGTACATTTTATATTTGCATCAAGAAAGATTTTATGTTTATGTATGAATATTTATTATTAAATTAATACGAAGTTGAAATGTTAAATTAACTGACAGGTTATATTATACATAAACTTCGAGATTTTAATTTAAGCGCGAACTCCTTAATTTCCGATATAAATTAACTATTAACAAACCTTTGAGTAGTTATTAATTAATAACATAATTTGCTGCAACATCGAAACATCTGTCAAGTTTGTTCCGACATAGTAGCTAAAGAACTGGATGGTGGTAATTAGTCGATTGTTCTGGGATTTTTATTTCTATGTACGAAAACCAGAATGAAGCGCTATATCTTACCAGCCCTGTTACCCACTAATTACAAAGAGAAACCATTGTTGCGCAAGGGTTTGTTCGCCTAGTTCTAAAACAATTACCCAATTATCTACCGCGCTTACTCCTATTTCCTTTTAGATATACGATATTGCACAATTAATTTTTCTCTACATTTGAATTTTAACTCTCATAACAGAGCCATCCATACTGCAAAACTGGGGTAGCTTACGAAATTTTATTATTTATTTAAATATAAAATTACTCATAATTAACTTTTATTTGATATTTTTTAAATTATCTCATTTGGTAATTCCTAAGAAGAAAATTACAATTTTATTAAGAAAATAGCATCTTTGTTTTGATTTGAACCAAATTTTACATTTAAATAACACAAACTACAAGTATTTGTTATACGGTATAATAACTTACTGGAAAATTATTGATATCAACAACTTCGATTTAACAAAACACCGAAACTTGAAAAACTTTGGAACGTAAAAGTGAAGCAGACGGTTAACTTTGGAGTAATACTATGTTTTACTTTTTGTGTTCGTAACCTTACAATTTGTACATTTACAGGATAATAACCAAATTGAAAAAAACATGTACTTGAATAACTTTCAAAAAAATGGCATCTTTTAATCTTAAACATGGTTATAATGTATTGGTCTAATGGACCAACTTTAAATAAAATGTTTTGAAAGTGTTTCGTTTTTTAGAAAAGAGGTAGAAAGTTGTAGAAAGTTCAAGTACTACATCAAAAAAATAGTATACTACCTATTAGTGGTACAGCATTTATGTTTTATAGCAACCCTTATTTTTAACTGTGATTGATCTTATCGGTTTTACCCCATTTAAATATACTTGTTGAACGTAGCTTTTAAAATTTTTATCGGGACCTCTTGGTGAAATTCTAATATTTTTATTGAATATACGTATGCAAGGTATATAGTAGTATAATTGAAATTATATTTGTTGAAATTGTAATAAAATATTTATTTATTAAATTAATAATAAAATAAATTGAAAATTTAAATAGAAACATTTTTGACTCGATCATTACGTAGGACTAATACTAATCAAGCTATTTTATAATTCAATGGCAAACCTTATAATTATTTTATTCCAAATATTATATTAAATATGAAAAATAGATTGAAATATATAATTCCAAAAAAAGTGTAATTTTGAATTGCTCGGCATTTTCGCTCTGTAGATTTGAACAATTCTAGTCCTCGAGAACAATATTTGATGTGAAATTGCAAGCAACGAGTCTCATTTATGCGAAAACGCGAAAAAAAAACTTTTTCCAAAATAGTAATAATGATAAGATATTTTGTATAATGTTATGTTCTACGTAAAATCGCAGCAATTGTTTCAAAGAGTAGCGCTAGTTTTTTTTGCTTGGTCCCTCTGTTAAAATTTGCCCGAATCACTGATCTCTCTGTACGGTGCCGAACATACAGGTTGTAAAAAAAAATTAGACTGTTAACTTTCTCTTGTAGCCGACCAACCCTCATTTCCCTATAGATTAAAATTTTTGGTATACTAATTTAATTTTAATGATATTTTTGAAATTTGTTTAAAATTAGGAAATAAATTACACCTTTAGGTATGGCAAAGAACGACGTATATCGTATAATAATAACAAAATTAAGTTGCTAAATCAATATAAACACAATCGCTCACAATAGTTGGCTGTTTGATACCACAGGGATTTATTAAATTTGATATTAACCTAATAATAATAAAAAAATTTAATTAATTAAAATATTTTAGTGATTAATGCGGAATAACTCTGATTTTTCAAGATATACTGCCATCAATAAATAAATTGTGGTATGTCAATATTTAATATTCTTACAAATTTTATTAAATTTAGTTCAAATTCTACAATTATTATTTATTTAGACACATTCTTTGTTTAAAGCAATTTACAGTCGATTAGGTATTAATTATATAGATTATCGAGGTTAAAACTATTTTATATTATAGAAAATGAAACAGTTTCTTTAGTGCTGACATATTATCATGCATTACTATCGATTTATGGTAGTTGGAACACTCGAAGAGCAAGTATATACTTGCGTACTATGTAGTATGTATACATGCTTGACGAATCATTGGATTAAGCAGATAAATTGAGATCAGACCTAGGTCGTTGAGGTAATAGGCATTTCATCAAGAAGCACCACCAGTGTCGATACTCAGTCGCGCGTCAAGAATCATTCATGTGAATAGGCACTAATACAGTGAACTTTTATTTTTTACAATTTTATTCTAAGAAACAAAGCAAACAGTAAAAATAATGTTATATTTAACATTCGATTATAGGTATAATCATAAAGTATACGGTCCCAAAAAAATTTGTTTTATTTTTTCCACAAAAAATTAAAAAACGCATAAAAATACGATACATACATAATATATTATTTAAAAATGTCCCACAATGGTGTAAACAAAATAGCAAGAAGTTGATAAAACATTATTAAAAGCAAGACGGGCGCCAGGTTATTTCAGCTGATATACATATATACAGTTACTCGAAAAAGTATTCGGACGCTACTATGTTAGCGATGTAAATTGTACTTTTTGAAAATTTTTTTTAGCATATTAAAAATCGCTTTTACAAAAATACTTGTCTGACATTTTTTATAGATAATTTCATTTCTTTCATTTTTGTTTCTATACATTTTTTTATTCGTCGCGTCGTTTTCGACCGAGAGTGACTTTGAGCAGTCTCGGTAAAAATCCCATGGAAATCCTCTGCGAAAACCATAAGAATTTCATTGTGAATTTTTAATTTTATTAAAAGGTTTTACCGAGTCTGCTTTAAGTCACTCTCGATCGAAAGCGAGGCGACAAAATAAAAAAATGTATAGAAACAAAAATGAAGACAATGAAATTTTCGACAAAAATTTCTAATAACTATTGCTGTAATAACGATTTTTATATGATAAAAACAGTGTTCAAAAAGAACAATTTACATTGCTAACATAGGAGCGTCCGAATACTTTTTCGAGTAACTGGTATCTTTTTCATATGATACTGCTAGCAATGTTTTTGACCACGTACTTGTAAATAAAATAGAGTCCTTCGAAACTGAAATGATAATCAATAAGATACTGTTTTTGTGGAACTAATTTACTTTCTATTCTAATTTACTTTTTAGTACTACTAATATCAATTTAATGTTATACTTTATATCGTCCAGATCATGGACAAGATACCCAGAAATAATATCTACTATTTGAAATTATAAACAAAATTGACGTTACGCTTTAGCTTTTGGTAGCGTTACGTAACATCTGAGGTGAAACATTAATAATGCTACTGTTTTTCACGTATTAAAGAAAATAATATTTGTTCGCGAAGATTAAAATATTGCTTGCATTTATTATAATTGAGGAATTTGGTCGGGCATGAAAAGATTACAGACGAAGAACAATTTGATGAGGTCGACCTGTTTTGATTGTTTTTGGGTAGTGGAAATGGAGATATAATATTCAGTTTGTAATAACTCTCATGTTTAAGCGTTATTATCAGAAGCCTATGCGATATAATCATGTTTAAATGGGAAACCATTCTTGTCTTATAATAACATATTAAATATCTAGTTAATCTAGTGTAACAACCTTGCAAGGCCATTTTATAAATTTTGAAACTTATTACATTCTTTGGTGTAATTAATATTTATGCAGGGCCATTCAATGGAATAAAAAAAATCTTATTGTAAACTACACGCATAAAAAAATATTTACTTTTTTTAAATATTTAGTGTCTCCAATTGAGTAGGTTTATTATCAAGTGTTTTAGGATTAGCAAGTTAGCAGCGTTCGATAAAAGTTTTGAAATTAAAACATCTTTATGGAAAGAGTTATCCCAACTCCTATTTAGGAGTTGAAAAGTTTTCATATAATTAATTTTAAAATGTTTGCAGATACCTCTCGCTTTAAAGAAAATTAACATTAATATGCAAGACTTTTTATAATACCGCTTGATTGATGCTTTTACATTATTTTTTGTCAAAAATTTAATTTTCTTCTCAATCTAATTCATGATATAAACTAATGTCCAATTAACGCGGAAATGAAAAATGTTTTGTCACTTTCTTAATTTACAAAGAGCGCGAGTGTAAAATTTCAAGTTTTTTACGAGATAAAAGTTTAGATGTAATAAAATGAAATCTTTCTAACAATATTTTACCAACTATACTCATCTCACCGAAATCTCAACAAAATCTTACATCTTAAAAAGTGAAATGAAATTACTGCCACTATTTTATCAGTAATAACGTTTTGAATTTTTACAATTTGAAGAAAGTTTTTCGTGGGATTTTGCAGTCACACACATTCATTTTGTCACACTTGATGACATAACGTGTCCTCGTTATTCAACCTTGTGGAAATGTTGTATATAAGAGTTTTATGTGCAGTTCATTCTCCGAAGGGTTGTAAAATTGTAAAATATGGCAATCCACAATAAGATCATCGTATGTCAGTTTTTCGTTTTCTTAATCAATGAAGGTTTTTAATGTCATCGGCGAGAGCTCACCGCGATTAAGTGGGTTTTGTTTTCTCGTCTTAAAATATAATCGTTATAAACGATAAGTCTTATCTTAAAGAAAAATGGTCATCCTTTTATTTTAATTTTCGTTTTTACCTTAAACTCAAAATTTATCCCAGTTGACAAATTGATAGTATATTTTACATCTTATTTTTCTTTATCCAATATTTTTCCAGCTCATCTCTCACCTTACTTTATCAAACTTTATCTGCAAAAATCCCCAACACTCGGTTTTGGGCTGCATAATATTTTTAAGCTAACATCATAAATCTAGCGGGATCGAACGGGAGTGATCTCATTCATCATGCAACCCCTCAGATGAGAAAAGCAGGTAATTTTAATCCAACGATGTACAGGCATATTTAATAATACAATAGATGGCACATATTTACTGCGTTAGGTGCATTTGCCTCGATTAAATATATTGCTGTGTTATTACTACCTATAACTTTTTTATAGATATCCTAATGAACTTAATTTAGCAGAAACTTAATCGCTTGGTATTTAGACAAAAGAATTAATTGTAATAAACACCAAAGGTTTTCACACTTATAAAACGATACGTCTACCGAATTTTTCTATATTTGATGCACAGCACTCATCTTGCTGACAAATTTGCACCATGTTTATAAAATATTAACATAATATGCTATTAGTCAACTTATTTAATAGTAATTTTTGAAAAAGTAACCAAATCTTGTTTAGAGCAAACCGTACGTAATTATTTTGAAAGCGAGTGTTTAAGCTTTTCGCTACTTTTAAGATACGTCATATTATTCTCAGTAAAACGATTTATTGTAATGCAGGAAATGATGAATAAAGTTGGGCGCATGTTTTAGACGTGTCTACTTTAGAACTATATTCCTTAAGTACGTTAACTGTACAATAGAAGCACTTCTTTCATCAAGCCGTACGAAGAACTTTATTTTAATAGTCTGAAGTATGTCAAATTTACATGTAGAGGTAGTACTGTGTTTCAAATACTGTAATAGTGGGAGAAATAAAACACTACTCACAGAATTTAAAATTCTCTTTATAGCTGACCAGTTTATTACTCGTCTGCAAAAACTTCGCGTTCCATTCTCCGATGTGAATTATTCGTCTTATTCTTTTATTTTAGAGTTTGAATTCAAAGTATGCAGAAGTTCCATCAAAAGCTTCGCCTAAAAAGATTTTTAAGTCAAGGATTGTACGTTGGAATATCAACAGATTTTATCTAGCTGAAATATCAATATCGCGGAGCATGGAAGCAACAGCTAGAAAGAATAAGAGACATCCGATACTAAAACAACTATTCTCATATTGACCAAGACGAAAGTGTAATATCGGCAGACCTAGAAGAAAGATGGACTGATCAAGGGTAACGTAATGGGTCAACAAAGCATAAAACGCGCAGAAGAAGAATATCAACATACATGATAGAAATTTAAATCAAAGAGTAAATAATGTAGGTTAGCTGTTAATTTGCGATGAAAATAATTAAAAATTTTGTCACCACGGCGCCGCGCTTACGTTGCACTACCCAAATGGAAAAATTTCAAATAATTGTAAGCTTCCAACTCGAGCACGGCCATAATAAAAACGGCGTAGAAAATCGTGAGGTAAGCCAAGCTATGCATTAACATCGACGGCAAAGTTGAATATCCATGGTTTCAAAATCATGCTCTGGATTTCGTGGAATCAGCTGGGTGTAGTAAATTATGGACTCCTCAAACCCAACGGGAACATCATGGGAGATCGCTATCGATTACAATTAATGCGTTTGAGCTAAGCGTTGAAGAAAAAAACAAAAACGAGACACAATAAAGTAATTTTACAGATTGTCCACATGTTGCCAAACCACTCAAAACCTGCATGGAAATGCTCAAATGGGAAGCCTTAACCCACCCGTCGTATTCACCGGTCCTTCATTTTTATTCATAGTATTCATAGTCCTTTTGACTACCACTTGTTCCGTTTGATGATTCATAGCCTGGCGGTACAGCACTTCCATTCTAATGAAGATGCCAGAAAAATGACTCGATTCGTGCATAACCTCAAAAGATGAATCGTTATATTGACAAAGTATAAGACTGGTATGCTGCCAGAAAGATGGGAAAAAGTAATCGCTAGCGATGAATAATACTCTCAATAACATGTTCTTTCCTAATTTTTTGATAAATGAAGCATTCATTTTCACGAAAAAACAGCACGAACTTATCCAAGTCCCGGTACATTATTATTTTATTTTAAATGTATATGTATGTTAGACTACTATTTCTCAAGGATTATCGAGTAAATTTCTTAAATTTTGCAATTACCCACCTACAAGTTTAACCGCAGAAGTTATAGCATGTTATTTAGCTTTGAGATTTAACCAACAGTTCTTCAAGCTTAGCTTTCTAGAATAGTTTGCTGGTTTCAATGTTACAGTTTAGAATTTACAACACTCTTAAAACTCATCATCATTACATTCCTACTGATGTTACTAACTTTACGAATCAAATATCTACTCTTTTTAAAATTAAAATACAGAGAATAAAATAAACTAAACAAAAACGTTAAAATAATTAATTTTAACCGTAGAAAAATTACACAATATCACAAAAATTTTTTTTTTCTTCTAAACTACATAGGTACAAAACAGTCGACCAATTCGAAGTTTTTACCCATTGGGCAAAGTTTACCAAAAGAGTGGAGGAGTTTTGTACGTAATTCTTATGTATATGTATTATACAGAGAAGAACTGAAAAAATATTCTTGTTTCTTTGTAAAAGAATCCTCGGACACTCCTATTTTATTTTATAAAAATATACATTTTCTTATCAAATTCAATTTTCCACCGTCATTTATTTTCTAGACGTCATCTTCTTTTTTAAATAGTAATTTTCTTTGTTCTCTTCATTTCATAAATAAATTATCTTCTAACGGCCTTATCGGGTATTTAGAGCTTTTATTCTCTATTATTGTTTATAACTTAATAATTTTTTCAATTTTAATGTGATGTAATTTTTTTAGTATTATACATATGTACATTCAATTTCAATTGTTTTTTGTTGGAAAACAATTTGCCAAAAACGGGTTGTCATTTAAAAAACAAATTCGTTAACGTCATTTGCTCGAAAACAAATGCGATGGAAACTTGAATTCGATGTAAAAATGTATATTATGAAATAAAATCGTAGTGTTCGAGGATTTTTCAAAAAACAGTATTTTTCATATTATTGAGTTTATTCCTTACTTTAGAGATTTTCTGTATTTGTGAAATCGTGGAGTTCTAGAAAATGTTTGTGCATATTTCGGTGATTTCAAAATATACTGATATTATGGTCACTATCATGTTTCACTAAATTAACCACAAATGAATTGATTACGACTTACGTCACAATTTTGTTACAAATTTTAATCTGGCGGCACTAAAGTTTGCTATTGCAGTCATAGAACTTGGAACATTACAGTAGCTGCAGTAACAATATTACACAACTTTTCAAAGGAAACAACTGCAGTAGCAAATTTCGGGACTGTCAGCATCTCAGCGTTGTAGCGGAACACAGAGTAGTATGTCTACAAGCCATAACTTTGGTCTTGATATATGGTCAAGTCGCGCTCTTTCGCTGTTTTTTTACCAAGTTTCTACGCTAACTGGACGATTTTAAAATTAAAATTTTCCTTATTCGTAATTTTAATTCTTAGTTAATCCCGAGGTAACTACTTTAACTAATTTTTTATTTTTACTATATTAAAATTTAGTTTTGCATCTATAAGGAATCCTTTAGTTTAAATTTAATAATTAATTAATGTCGCTATACGGAACGAACGGACAGCTTTTAACTTTGTCGAATATTCTATAATATAAACCTGGGTTGTTTGAATTTCAACCACAACAACGATCCAATGGGACGAAGATAAACGATTCTATCCTGATTAGAGATTATCGAGTTGCTTGTCAAAATCCGATGCCATGGGCCCCTTTAAATCACCGGTAAAACATTGGGCGCATCTGTCTACCCATCGAATGTAATATGTGCGAGTACGTACTTTTACGGAAGGGTATCTATCCTAATTGATATATTGCACCGTAGGGATTAGTCGCCCATTTCTAGTGTCGCGTGAGGCAGTCAGTACTATTGATCTAAAGTTAACTTGTTTGTCCTTTGACATTTATGTTCTCACTTGCAAAACTAACGTTTTCATTTGACCATTTATCTTTATAAACTTGTTTGTATGTACATATAATAAAATTGGGAAATTAGAAAAACTCTTGACAGAAACTGTTTAGTAAGGAAAATTTTCACATTTATAACTTTGAATAAATATACATAGTAGACGTATTTACCTACTGTTAAGTGTTTGTTGAGTTTTTTTAATTAAGGTAAAAAGTACACACTTTTATGTGAATTTAAAATGAACATTGTCTAGGACGTTTCTTCATCTAGTTAAGTTAAAATGTAATTTTTTATATAATGTAAAAAATGCTTGTCGAGTTATGCATGCGTTGTATTTTTTTATGCCTGGTGTATTATTTTTTCTATGTATTACCCATTAACGTCCACCGTGATAATTGTAAGCGCTACCATTTACTTACCTAAAGTATTTTTTACCCAAGATTAGTAAATTAAAAAAAAAAGTCCTGGGTGTTAATGGCTTGAATGTTTTTGTTTTTGGCATCTAAAATATAACTTGTAATTGTAATTCAATGTAATTGACTAAATTTACAGTCTACTGTTAATAGAAAATAGTTATTTAAATATTCGTTCAACGTTTTAAATTTTATTCAAAGATTATTTTCAATTTGCATGGTGGAATTAAGAGCAAAATGTCCTATTTGAAATGAATTGTTTGACTTGCATTTTCAAATGAAAAGTGGATCGAATTTATACACTTGGTTATATTTGTCTCTTCTCTAATACTTAATCAGTTTAATGGTTTTTTAACGATTGCGTTTAACATTTTACATTTAAATCTATCTTCGGATAGTTGAAGCAATGGGAAAAGAAAGAAGACAATAGCACTTACGTGAAATTGATACAGATGTAGCCAACTGTAGCTTCTAGCTATATCTCTAAAATGGGTTTAGTCTTGAAAAGTATATTTGGTTTTACCTTTACATCTGAGAACAAGTGGGTAAACATTCGTATGTATTCTATATGTGTATTCTATATATACTTATAAATATGAAAAATATATAGTATAAATCGAAGGTACCTAATAAGTAGCTGTGTGGAGTTCTTTTTTTAGTTGCTGCGAATATCTTGTAAATGTTTTCCTACACAAGCAAACCCTACAATTTCATTTTTTGAAATGTGTTCTTATACAATAATCGTTCATTGTGTTATATTATTATTTTTTTGAGTGATAGGTTTACCTTTAAAATTGCAAATTGACGGAAACGTTATTACTTCACTTGAAAAGTTTGAAATATGTAGATTTATTTAATTACGTTAATTTTTTTTGAGAATGATTGCTCTATTTTCAAATATTTATTTAAATTTTAATTATTACTTAAAAAATGTTTATGTAAAATGACATTTTTATAAATATTTGAAGACGTAAGTCTCTCCAGATGGCTCTTATATTTTAATCGGTTATCTTGGTATTTAATTTTTAAAATATCAAAATTAAAAAATGAGATTAATATTTCATTAAATTTTCCCCAATGAGTCTTGTTTTCTGAAAAGTATTTATTTAACGTCTTTATTTTATAACTTCGCTTTTTGAATCAATTTACTTTTTTATTTAAAATTGTATTATGTATTATTATGCCTTATCGTATTTCTTATTTATAAATCTAATTCTAGTCTTGACAATTTGGGTGTAGCTGAAACAATGCATTATAGAGCAAATGTAATATTGACCGGTTTCACTCGTAACGGATTACTTTTTTGTTTCCTACTTCAATCCTATATTTGATTTAAAGGTTTTGTATAATTGCCTTTTAAAATTTTGGAAATGTTGTTGATGTACGTACATACATACATAGCTAAATCGATTATTCAGGAATTACTTTTTTTTAATGAAATAAAGTAGTAATGTTTCTGTATTTGAACAATGCATTTTGCTATGTATTAGGATTATATTATTTAATATTACCTAGTTACATAACCGGCAAGGAAAAAATAAATTTATAACGAAGTAAAGTTCCGGGACGTAGATGATTGCACTAGAAATAATCTGCTTTTGCCGTTTACGTTACGGAAAAGTATTCACTTTAACAGAAATTCGATAGCAGGTTTTATATATCGAGGAACCACTAGTTTCCCCACAGGTCTTTTTACACTCACCATAAACCAATTTTACAGCTTCTTCCGGTGCATGTTCGACCCTACACATCAAACTAATTGCCTTTTAAGCGATTGAAAATTTTATTTTAAATAAAATCAATTTTTTAACTTTAATAAAAAAATTATTAGCCAAAGCAAATGAATTGACGGTTTAATTCCAAATTAAACTAGAGTAGTTCATTAAAGAATCCAATTAAACTTTTTGCTTAAAAAAGTTTTTTGATAGATAATAGAGTAATAATAAATTATTGTGCGAAAACGATAGCTCCCGATAAATTATTTTAAAGATTTTATTATAATTAATTTTTAAAATTCAAAAAGCTTACATTGTCTAAAATGAAAAGTTACATCCTTCCAAGTTACGATTAATGTGTCAAGTGCCTTGGGTCTTATGGAAAATTACGATTTAAAAAATTTAAATCACTGTAGGAGGTAGTCTTTTATTTACATATTCCGAATATTCCTTAAATAAATATTGAAGTTTTGCTTTCAACAATGGAAAATATATCACTTTATTCCTCGACTGCTCTTTTCACATCCAAAGAACGAGTCGTGCTTAATTTTTTATTCTTAAATAATAAATTTACTCGCTGGTGACAAACAGTAAATAAAACCTAAAATTCAGTATTTAAACTATGGATTCGTAAAATATTGCATAATTTATACGTTCTTTTGGTCGTAAAAATGTAGGTAATTTACTTGATGAGCATTTGGCCCTTTTTAAATTTGAATATCACAGATTAAACTTATATTTCAGGGGGAAACTACTCCGATTTTCCTTACATCCAATACTTAACACGTAAGTCAACAAGGGGTTTACTGAAGTCATATTAAAGGACTAATTTAGTATTGTCTTTTGTGTTAGTACTACAGTATTGACAAATCACTTTCCATTTCGACATTTGGGAAATGTAAAGTAAGGGTTCGCCTTTCAAGATTATTCTGTTTTCTGAATTTCGTCTCGACCTAATAATTAGATTATTATTTTAAGTCTTTAAGTAATTATTAGTAAATTGAATTTACATAATGCCCTTGTTGATAAATGAAAATTGTTAAATTATGCTCCCATACAATTTCGTACTTATCAATTCATTAGTACATATATCTATATTTTTATTGCTTAATAAGCTTCATGTTTTCGAATATTCATCAAATATTTAAATAAATTACGGTGCTCAGTTGTTTTAATACTAAAAATGCTTCTAGGTTTTCATTTTAGTAATATTCCACCTGTCACATTGACAAGCACAGAAATGTTCAGTGTATGAACGTCGTTATTGGCTTAACATGTTTTTCTGTAATATTCTGAAAAATGTTTGTGTGTGAAAAATTGTTATAATTTTCTGTTGTGTTTATGTTTAGCTAGATAACATCTTTTTATCGTTACGATAGACCTACATTTTAAAACTTTAATAAGTTATCGAAGCACATCAGTTAATGGCAGGTGCAAGTATGTTTGTTTATCCTTTAATAATATATAAACAAAATTTTTACGGGGTATTTAGCTGTTAATTAACTGGGATTTATTATTTAGTAAAGCATTTTTATTATCAGCCTAGAAGAATAAAATGGCAAATTATATGAAATTAGTTTTAAAAATGGAGATCAATTTTGCATTATAGAACGACGATTTATTAATATCGCCAGCAAATTAGCATCTCAATTTATTTCAAGCAAGAGAAAACAAACAGATTTAATACAAAATTTTTGGAAAAAATTAGTATGATTTGTTTATATACTTAGAGGAATATCTTTAGATATTTTGTAACCAATCTACTTTTCCACTTCGTAAATAGAAACATTTGCCGAGTTTTTTTATGTAGGTATATCAAACACAAAACGTTACAATTATTGCGTGTAAACCGACACTTACAATTCTCATTTTTTATTTACACCTGTAAATAGTTTAAATTGTTACAATATTAAAATATAATATTGTATTGATAAATTGATTGATAAATATATTTTTGCTTTAAAATTTAAAATAAATAATATTGTTCTAGAGTGGGAAACAATAGAAGTAGGTAAATTTTGCACACACAATCATTGGAATTATAGTATAAAAAAAATTATACGTGGTTAAGTGTAATATTAGTAAAATTATTTTATGTTTAATCCATAAATTTTCCAGTTTTTGTGCAATATGTATCCGTCAAATTTTATCGGACAACTCAAATCCACTGATATAATAAGCTAATGTTATATACCTTTCATTATTTATATGTTGTTCGATTTTGATTAGAAAGTATATTTCATTTTTATTATTTATTATCTGCATCATTTTATTTTTGTTTATGCGATTTCGTTTTGTAAAACAATATTTTACGTTTTGAATTTTTAAAAATAGCGGAGCTTTATATTTTAATAA
Organism: Cantharis rustica; assembly: GCA_911387805.1. Taxonomy (NCBI): domain Eukaryota; kingdom Metazoa; phylum Arthropoda; class Insecta; order Coleoptera; family Cantharidae; genus Cantharis; species Cantharis rustica. The sequence continues at coordinate 96,060,377 of OU426877.1, forward strand.
TTTAATAATAACAGTACAAACATTATGTAATATCAAAGTTTACATGTTGTAATTTAAACTAAATTACATTTAGTGGGGTCGAGTAATTCATGGTCGTTTTGCAACCACCTGCACCACAAGTTTTCCACAATCATCCTTAATCCATTTGAACATCTTGAACTGCTATTTTAGACGACTAGATTACTCCGCAGGTGTGTGAATTGTTGTCGGGCATGTTTTAATCTTTGTTTATTTTGTATTACAGATCCTCCGGAAATCACGCTAAAGCCTCGCAACCAACAGGTCAAGGCTGGAGGAATTGCTTCATTTTACTGTGCTGCTCGGGGAGATCCAACACCCGTGATTCAATGGAAGAAAAATAGTAAAAGGGTATCGGGTAAGTAGATCTTATTTAATCGATTATATTTAACAGTCAGTAAATTTCCTAATGAGAATAAAAATAATGTAGCTAATGATAATTTCTCGTGCTTCTATTTCTAAACACAAAACTTAAAAAACAAAAATTGGCATTGCTGTTAAAAAAGCTCAACAATGACATAATTTTTTAATTTGCGACAGGAACTCAATCGCGCTATCAAGTTAAAGATTTTCCGGACGGTGGAGCATTGTTACGAATAGAACCTGTGCGTGCAGGGCGGGACGATGCTACCTACGAATGTGTTGCTGAAAATGGAGTGGGAGATGCTGTTAACGCTGAAGCCACTTTGGTGGTTTTTGAAGGTAAGTGTTATTATTAGTTTATAGGGATTTGAAAAAAAATTAATAATTTAACTCTAAGCTACTTATCGAGTAGAATTTATCAAAAATGTAAACTTTATTCAATTCGAGGATTGACTCAAATTCAAACAAAATCTACACTTTTCACAAATTAAGTCAAACGTTTTATTTCGTTTGAACTTGCTTTAATCCTTATATGCATTCACAGTTGAAGCTAATTAATTAATAAAATTGAAACTTACAGATGCTAATTTTTAATATTTTATTTAAAAAAATTAGAATATTATCGGGTCTAGCCGATTTCAAGTGCGGTGATTTTTAATTTTTTACACGAAAATTCATTGTTTAGATTTAGAATATATACATAAAATTGATTTCGTAAGAGTCTAAATGACATAACATAGGTATAAAATTCTATATAATTTCTTTATTTAAAGCTAATCCCCACTTTATTTTCCCGTTCAGAGTGTTGAGAATGTTATTACAAAAAATATTTAAATTGCTACAGGTTTAGTATAATTCACATTTTTAAAGTAGAATTTTTTTAAGTGCGAAGTTTGATCTAAATTTTTATAAAATGTGTGGAATTTTGGCATAAAATAGAGGTACTACACTGTTATCAACTGAAGAAAACAGCGCAAATGTAATAAATCGGGAATACTTTCAAAACAAAATGATATCGAAATATGGTAAATTAGCAAATTAACATTTCATTTTTGTATTAAACTTATATTTTACAGTAATATTTTTTGTTGCATTGTTATGAAAGGCGAAATTCACTTACTGAAATCGATATTTAATTTTGCTTTGTTTATAGTGCCTCGTAAATACAACAAATAGAGGTCAATTATTCTAGAAATTAATTTTAAACTAATCAGAGCTCAATTTTGATTAAGTTTAAATTTATTGGGTTTACACCCATCTGACAAACTTAAGAAAGAAACATAACACCCACTACATAATATATTACGGGTTATTCAAATAATCTTAACTGCTACTTTTTGAAAAATATCTTAAGTTGAAAATAATTTCTAAGGCTACTCGGCCTACGGTCTCATAACTATACTTGGTTTTTTTAGCATAGTTAAGATGAAAAATTTTTTACGATTAATTCTTTTAAAACATGATAAAACTCAGTATTAGTAGTCATTTCGTTTACGTTGACATCAGTAAATGTTGACAGAGAGATACGACAGGTATTCGGTATTCTTGAAACACTAGTAAGGTTCTAATTTGTCTAAATTACTTAAAAATTTGTGTAGTTTTTATTGAATAAAATTGACCAAAGCTAGAATCACCTATTCAAATCAAGTATAATTAATAGGGCTACGTCCTCATTATTTAATTATGCGTTGTAATGGCATTTTTAAGTTAAGTAAGACTCTTTTGGTTGACTTTTGAAACAGCAAGCTTTTTCGTGAAAGTTTTGATAACTTTGGTTTTTTCAAAATCGTGACCTTAATTGTCAAAAACAGAATATTTTCTATCGAAAAGGTAAATCTCTAACATTCTATTGCGTTATATCTGCATTATATTTCTAAATTTTCTCCATGTCATTGCATCGCGATTGCAATTTTATTTTACATTTTTCAACAGGCATTGAAAGCATATTATTTGACTATATTACTTAAATAATAAAATAAAAGAATCTAGCAATATTGTTATTCTTAATTATTGATTAAATTAATGTAATGAATGTATTTCAGAACGATGCTTTTTAACAAATGAATTAGTAATTATTGATAAAATTATATTAATTACATATTATGTATACGAGGAAGATTGATTGTAGAGCACTTATTTAATTACACTTTTTAAAAGTATTCTAGACAATTTTTTTTGTTAAGTTAGCACCTACATGTATCTTATATGGGTTTTAATCGAATAATATGTTTCGTTAATCAAAATTTCACAAACCAGTTGTTTCTCAAGGAATGAGACATAAATTAATTATTGAGTAATTTCCAAATAATAGTTTAAGGAAATACATTTCTGACTTATTACTGTTGTATTATTATTGTAATTGTGTTTACATCATTATTATTTTGTAGTAGGTACCTACCTATATGCAAACAAACAATTATTATTAGAGCTACCCGTATTTATTCGCCCGTATATTCGCATATCTTGAACTTCTACGCTGAAGCAACAAAATTTCATTATGTGTAATTTTATCTGGAAAACTATTTCATAATAGTTTTTCTTTTAATGAAACGAAATTTATTATTAATCGTTTAAGAATAGAAGTAAATAATTTTCGATAATGTGTACATTTGTTTCGTTAAACAAAACTTTAAACAGTTATTACTGGTCAGTAATATAATTCTAATTGAGATTAGAAAATATCCAAAGATCAGTGACCGCGAGCGGCCAATCTAATACTTTAACTTAATTCTACACTCTGGGTCGTTACTGGAGTTTCTCTATGACGTTTAAATGCTTGTTTGCGGTCTGCCAAACAATGGTTCAGATAGTTCTGGGCTTTTAGTTAGAAGTTAGTTAAGTCGTGGAATTTGATGATAAGATAGCTAACATCTGCTTACATAAAATTTACAATGTTTAATCAACGATTATTCAATAATGGCACAATTCACAATTAAAATTATCCTTTAATACATTTACGCTTAAAATGTGAATAATTAAAAAATCACTATGCATCGAGTAAGGCAGGCTAGAGAGCGGAAAATCTCGATTATAGTCCTGACATCCATCCGTGGGTTATATTTCCCTAACAAGTCATCTTGGCGTCATCGTCAACGTTCGTTGAACGAATCTGTATCACTCAATTAATATGAAGTAAATATTGAAACTTTCTAAAAATAATATCGCATGATATACCTACGAAGATGGCAAAGAATACGACAATAATCTTAATCTTTAAAGTTTTGTTGATAAAACGTTTGCTTTGAATCCCAGATTTGCCGTGTAAATATATAATACTTCTGAGGTGTAGAATTGAGAAAATGATATTCTTTGATATGTAATTTTGAGGATAATCTTTAAGTGCCGCGAATCTAAATAATGCTCGAACTTCATTTACACCATCTCAATATAAGACCCTGTCTGGTGTCACAGTATGAGCACATGTGGGTATTATATTAAATTTAGCGGCGTTGAGAGCTGACACCTGCTGCTGTATGTTTGCTAGTCCTGCTGAGCCATCGCAACGTAATATGAAAGCTTCTCGAAGAAACTAATCGAAACGATTCTATAGCATAGTTCTAGTGTTCATTTTATTAGTTTTAGTTCATTTCCAAACTGTATTCATAATCTTTGGAGCAAAGAACAAAACTTTCTTCTCCGATATTTAAGTAAAGAATATTGAAATATTTTTCATATTCGTGAATATATGTTACAATTTATTGTTAAGTTCGCAATAAAGTTAAGTTAAAATAAATAAAAATCTTCATCGTACGATGTCTCGGGAGTTTCTCAAATGTAAAGTAAAAAAAAAAACAACTTTGTATCTGCAGCAGTTTCAAACCGTTTCAAGTATTGCACTATACCTCAAAATTTATTTTAAATATTTATGTATAATTTTGTAATTCTATTTTGAGAGATATAATCAACTCACTATAACATGACTGACAGTTGTGTCTGGTGCAAACACTATTTCCCTTTCAAGTAAATGCAATTTACACCGGTAGGTACCAACTAAGTAATTAAAAAATGTATTTCAAAAAGTTATTTTTATTTAAAATTTATATTTTTTATTTATTATTTAAAATTAGTAAAACAGTATTAACATATTCACAATCAATCAGCAATAATGTTTTCAACACTAAAATTCTGTTTTATTTGAAAGGCGTCGGCGTCGCTTAATAAATTATCTTGTCGAACATAAAAATTAACTAGGTAGGCATTTTCTATTTGTTTGTTGTACCAAGATTGCAAATGGATTTTTGGATGAAAGTGAATGAGCAACTTTTCTCAATAAAAATTTTATCGACCTCTTACTTAAATTGAGGGTAGGAACTTTACTTGAAAGCAAGATACTCTTTCCTTAATTGTAATAGCACACGTGCGATTTAGTAATATCAAACTCGTGAGTAAAATAATTTGAAATTATTTATACAAAACATCGATCCTGGTATGCATTGTGTATCAAAAATAGTTGATGGAAAACGAACATAAAATATGATTTATTCACTTAATTAATATACTATTATAGTCGTTTATATTATGTAGGTACTATTACTTGTTTGTAAATGCTGTTTTGATCTTATTACAATTATTACAAATGCTTTAAAAATATTATTTCTACTTTTTCTTGTTTTTTTCATTAGATTTCATCTTCGTTAATTTAATTTTTTCTTGCATCAAGCGTTATGTTGTTCCCTAAGAAATGGAATTTGTTACGGAATTCTTACTTACCGGCTTTTCTTTATTAAGTAATAAAGTATCTTGCTCAGAATATTTTAATAATATTACTTGAATTCAAAAAATGGAGTGCTAATTTGTAACGGTAAAGCTGAAATAGAAAATTTCATGATTTAATGAATTGAAACTTTTTAATTAGGCACCTACTCGGTAAACTCCAATAAATAACTGAAATAAAAAACTAAATGCTTAATCAATTATTTGATTTTTCAATGAATTGATTTAATTTAAAAATAACCACAAAACTAAAAATTTTGTTGGTAGATACCGTAACTTCTTTGTTCTTAAAGTGGATTTATTTTGTTTTAAAACAACATAACATAAGAATTACGAAGGTTTTCCAGAAGATTCAAAAATATGTGCATAATGTTATTTTTATCTCATCGACGTCATCATCGACATTTTGTTAACGAAATGATTTTACTTTTGCTTTTTGCAGTTTTTGAATGTGCCCTATACTATTTTATAATACTCTTCATAAGGTATATTCCTGGCGTAAAGAAATTTTTGAGAAAATTGAAATTTCGTTCAAACCTCTTTACTTAAGTTTATTGATAATTAAATTTTTATGACGAATGAGACAGTTGCGTTTACACTTGAATGCAAACTTTAAACAATGCTATTATCGCAAATTGAGAAAATTAAATTTAAATTAGCTTGGTTATGACGATAAAATTTGTGCTCACAACGAAGTTTGCAACTTATTTAATACAAAATATCTTTTGCACATTAATTATTGTTTAATGGATTGGGAGTATATAATAATAATTAAATAGATAATTAAAGCTCCAAAATAATTCCTCTTTTAATGTCATTATATTATTAGTAAAATAAAAATTGTTGAAATTTTACACTCTTTGGGTTCTACATTTTGCTTTACCAAGAAAATTACTGAAAGTAATCAGTAAATGGGTAATATATCTCGTTGGTTTAACCAACATCGCACGGTGTTGTTACTTATTGGCAGAACTTAACATTTTGATTTACAATTTACTTTTTAATCGTGTGTTTGAATTCGTCTTCTGATTTGAATTACAAATTTATTTGAGTATAAATTTTGTAGGTGGATTTACAGCTTCAGTTGCAGTTACGGGCAATTGAGAGCTAGTACGTATTTGATTTTGAATGTAAATATTATTAAACTGCAATGTACAACTAATTTATTATCATAAAACTTTACCTACCTTATTAAATTAAATATATTTTAAACTCTTAAGAAATGGAGTCTTTGAAAATAATTTAAAAAATTTAAGCAATCGCATTAACCTTCAACAAACTAGCCTGGGTCTATGTGGACCCCTCATTTTATAAAGTTTACTTCAAAATTTAAAACTGCGAACAAGTTATTTTATTTAAATAATGGTCGAACTATTAAAGATTAATGTTTATTAACACATTACGTTTATTACGTTTATTAACACATTAACACAGTTCATTTGCAAGACAAACTACAATAATAATCTATTATTTGTATTTGCTTTGACAACGGTTACGCTTTCGGAATCAAACTTTTTTATCAAAAAATAAAATGTTATGCTCTGAACGTAAACATCTTTTTTTTAAAAAAAGCCAGTTTTTTTTTAATCTTTAATTACTAATATTTCTTTTACAAAATAGCTATCGTTTTATTTGGTACTAATTTAAAAACTACTTCTAACTACTGTATATTTCTTAGATTATGCACTAGCTGTAAGATTGTAAAGTTTAAAAACCCGGATCACATACAAAATTTCAAACATACAAAATAATATTATTACTTGCATACAGTGAACTACAAGAAAAATTAGTGGTCGATATACTTGTGTTTCCAGGTACATTAATATTTACATTGCAGGGTGTAGTATTAATTATGGTTTGTGTAAATAAGACTATTTACCAAGAAATGAAAGACTTTTTAATTTAAATGTTGGGTTTGTTCCCACGGCGAATATTTGAAATAGTAAACATCTAATTTTCTAAAATGTATTTTACGTCTACAATCTAAACAAACGACACATTATCATGTAGTAGCAGTAGGAGAGCTTGCCAAGTTTTTTAAGCTTTTGGTTTGGCAATGTACCTACTACTACAGTCGCATTCATATTGGACCAAACGATATTCAATCTCTTGCTGCACGTACACTTGGCAACATGTTGCCTTCAACTTTTGAGCAGAATTATTCGTAATTCTGTTCTTTAAATTCTTGTTACAGATTCTTAAAATATCGCAAAAGTTTAAAGTATAAAAAATAATTTTCAATAGATTTTTTTTGCTTTTCGACCTTAATGTGTTTTTAATTGGTTAGACTATAGAATGAATTTTAAAAAATGTGAATTTTTTTAAATGCAACAAAAATGTTCGTCGAATCAATGAATTGCAGGTCATGAACAAAATTTCGTAGTTTTAATGAAAAGGTTCTGGAAGTTTTCATAAGCAGAGAGAAATTTTGTTCGCTTGTAATTTATTATATTAATTTAAATTTAATCGAAATAGCCTTTTTTGATAGTATACAAAATATTTATTCATGTTTACATCTTATAAATATTTACTATCATATTTGTCCCTTATTTATGGAAAAATCAATTGGAAAAACAGTAATCTACATCTATATTTCTTGTAATATTCAAATGTTTTCGTTTTGAAATCACCACTTGTTCTATATTTAGGGGACTTTCCTGAAAGTTAAGAAAACTTGTTTGATAAATGCGTAAGGAATGCGAAGAAACAATACTAAAAATCAAAGAAATATTTTAAAATACAAATACTTAGAAAGTAAAATGAAAGATGGTGTTTTGAAATGAAACATGCGGCACGAATGTCAGAGGTTGATAGCTGATATGAAATAGTGTCGACTTTCTACTTATGAATGTAAAGTAAAACACTGTAGATCGCGTTTCAAGTATCGTTCGAGTCCTCGAATACTTTTTCTCCCTTACTCCCTTTCGTTGGAAATCAAGTTTTAACTTGTGCGACTAGGATGTATTCCACACATTTTAGAACTGTGAATAGAATTGACTTTAAAATATGATTCGAACGCGACCAATATTTCTCCCGGCCGACACATATTAACTCCTGGCGCTCCGGGAACGTTTCACTTGCGTAGCGAACATTGCGGTATTAATAATCCGGACTCAAAAGTGTGAGTTGCGTGTCATGGAACTGAGAGACTGCTTTTGGCAACATATGCTAAGACGTTCTTGTTAGTTTTCATTATTTTCGCAAAACCTGTCGGTTTTGTTTCTATTAACATTCAAAATGACGAACTAAAACCATCACAAACAAATTACAAAGACAATTTTCTTTAAATTCGTTATGCTTTTTAATAGTACTTCGTACTTTGCGTTTTATGATTATTCTTATTAGATTAGATGGCATTAAAATGGGATTAAAAAGTTGGCGTCGGTAGTCGCAACGCACGCCCAACCAAAATTTTACTTTACATTATAAAGAGGTAGCGGTGCGCACTGTAAAGTTTCGCATTATGTGATTATTACAATTTGCATAAGCTCAGCGCACAAAGTAAATATAGCTATATAATCCTTGCTATATGTTGTTCCATTCCATAGCGTAGCTCAATCCACCGCCTCGTAAAATATTCACAACTTGGATGAATACCTCTCGTAAAAACTAAAAGTAATTCAATTCTTAATATTCATTGCAATTAAGTTGCTTGTGTTTAGTAACGGATATAATAAATTTAATTATTTTATACACCTACCTACTTTTTCTTTCCTCGTAATACTTTTATTATTAGGTGCGCTCGTTTGCCACTTTTTTTTATTATTTCCTTCTTATCCTTGTAGCTTGTACTCTTTCACCACCACATTATGATGTAATACTAAACTAGAACACCAACTTTCACGGATATTCTAGGTACATTTTGTTCGACGAATTTTCAAACATTATTTTGTCTATTTCGTCCTTTTTTTATCCAAGTCAAGATTTGACCGCTGTTTTGTTTTATGATGATCGTTTATTATTGACCGACTTTTGATGGTTTACTTCATCTGATTATTTTTGTAGCATCCAGTGAACCTTAACTTATGTTGCTATAGTTACCACCATTGATGACCGTAAACTTTTGATAGAATTTTCTATAACGTGAAATTTATATACCTAGTCTTTAGCCTACTAAACACATTAACTTTTAGCAATTCTTCTATTGGAAAGCTCTCTAGTTTAATTTATTTTTTATAGCTGGCACTAAGGAAATTTCTTTATTTTTCACATTAAATCGTTTTATTTGACTGCAGCACATTGTTTTGAAATGGTCAAATCGCATACCGAATTAAAAGTAAAGCGGATATTTTAATTTATATAATAACAGCTATCATTGCTTAAAATACGGAACTTTTTAAATTAATAAAGGTGTTCTAAAATAATCCTGGAAATGGAGTGATGTTTTAACTACAAAATTATATTATAACTATGAATATTTAAATTGCCGTCATAAATTCGATTTAGTACATATAAATTTTGTGCACACCATTTGATTTTCTTCTTATTATTTGGATAAATGAAATTGTTAAAAGGATCATATTTTTTAGCACAAAAGTACTTGGGCAAAAATTTCATTATTACACAACTATCTTTATGTTTAATTAAAGTTTTGCATTTTTAAAATTAATTTTTTTTTACGTAAAATAGTAGTATAATTTGTGCGCTAGATGATGAGCATCATCTACTTTAAAATGTTTACGTTTATTTACTTTACTCTGGACGTTTTCGTCAAAGACCAAACTTTGATTACCAAAAGTACATGTGGGCGTAAAACTACTAATTTTACGGGGTATATTATAAAAGAACTGTCGATTAGCTTCATCTCAAAGTTTGAGTGAAGTTTCACTCAATGAAATAAAAAATGAGCTTTACATGAACTTTCCATCCTGTAATTTATTGATGGAATAATTCAGAATGTTTGAAATACAGCTTACAAATTTCAAATTAATAAATAAATAAACAACTTAAATAATATTTTTTGTATGGTACTCAAAAAGTCTAAGATAGGAATTTGTCTTACCATAATTTTTTATTCTAGCATTTTTTTATTAATGTAAGATTAAAAATCGCATTAAATTCGTTAAATTCAAAGTTTTTCATTTATTTATAAAGGGGAAGGACGTTTCGGCACCAGCCGATTCGGTGCTAAGATCTATATTTCAATCAGTTGATGTAACTCTGACACTTAGTCTTTGTAAGATTGGGAAATCATTGCTTCATGTATTTTACTTCTTATTTTCCCATTTCTGGACGAAAGCTTTCCTTCTAAGCCACTCTGGTAAAACTCTTTTTAGTTTTGTCTCATCTCTTGTTTATCTGATTATTACAATTCATCTTTTTATCTTATTTTACTGTTAGTCACAAGTTCCCATTTTATCTTTGGTAGTTCTTTATGTAGTTTGTCGAGTTTCTACATCTACATCGAGTTTTGACACGACGCACCCAATTCCAGATACACATTAGTTTCCAACATCGCTAAAGCAAGAGAAGCAAAATTAAGTATTCTTTCGATTTCAAAAATTATAAAGAGTTGGTTAAATTCAAGGGGCGCCATTGTTATTTTATGAAAACAGTTAAAATGAGTTTGGGAATAATAAGCTCTAAATTCAGCTAATCATAAAATTACAACTAAATATAACCCTGATTTTACTAAATGCCATCTAAACACAAAAGCTAAAATAAATAAAAGTATAATAACAATAATAATTCAGTTACGTTTATAAAATATAGAGAAATAAACAAAATTGATGAATAAATGATAAACAATAATTGCAAAACAGTTGAATTCAAATATTTAATACATGAAAATTTAATGGTTCACTAAAAATTAAATAATAATATGGTCTAAATTACTAACTTAATTACAGAACGGCAAATTGTTGTTATTGCATTTAAACCAAATTACGTGATTTAATATCATTGGTAAAACTTCTAACCTTACAGATTAAAAAATATAATAAAACTGTACGTCAAATAATATAAACATTGAACCGTGGGATGTGATCTTTGATTGAGTTAATTTTTTCAAAAGGAGCTTCTTGGATATGAAAATATTAGGATTATTGATTTACTGTGATCTTCGTCAAATTCCCTTATATTCTGGTTTTAAAACGAATAATTAACATAGTACGCAATGTTTTCTAAATTAGAATCACTTTTTAATTACGGAAAAATTTTCTTTTCCACCGTTATTACAGATATAAACGAAGTTAGCAACCTGCATCTTAAAAGGTTAGAGTATAACTAACTAAAGAAAAGCATGATATCTATATTATTTATAAACTTCTAACAATGTAAATGGAGCAAAGATGTACAATAATATTACATTTAAACAGACCAATAAAAAAAACGAAGAAAATAAGGTTATTTCATTACCTGAAACTGCAAATATACCTAAAAAGTAAAACTGGTTTAATTTGAAACCTAAGACGCCAAAATGGTAATAAAAATGTTTACATTTTTAATGAATTCTCAAGAAAATTACCTCATGCTGCTACAATACTTGTTTGATTAAGAAATCTCATATAAAATAAAATCAAATTTAGCTTTTAAAATATAACTTTAAAAGGGTAATTTCTAGGTGACTTCAAAAAGTTTAATGATATAACACCCATAATTTATAAGGCAGCTTGACATGTTGATGTCGGTGTGTGTTTCCGTACTGTTATTTCTACTCACCTGGGGTCATTTCGTTATTTGCTGTATTTCATAGTTCCATAAATTTAGTATTTTAATAAAATGCTATTCAAGAACTGTTTCGCCTTATTTAACTATGTTCTATTATTTTCAATTGTACATATACCAAAACATTTACTTTCTGGATTCGGTGGGCTAATGGTAGGGTGCTAACCTGGATAGTAAATCAGAAGATTGGCATTGGACTTTCAACATTTAACAGTGTAGGTAACTGAGCTGAGATTTGAATGTAGAATGTGGAAATACCTTAATTAAATTTTAAGTTTATATAATATATTTTTGAAACCAGATTAATAATTATTTTGTTTTATCCAAATGTTTCATCTTGTCAGTTTGTTTTTAACAGAATATAGAATAAAATAATAAACAACACGCACCTAATTTGTACTTCATGTCAACGAGAGAAGAGAACGCATACGTACACTTAATTTCTTTTCGTTTTAAAGTTCTCTCATAAAAAAGCCTAAAAGGAGAATAGACGGTTTAACAATTTCGACAGTGGTATTTCTTCAATAACAATGAAATAAATAGAAACACTGATGAATTGCTAAAACAAATAATGGCATTGTAAATACAAATAAAATAGGATACAATTAGATATAGTGCAAATGGTAAGTAACTGTAAAATGAAAAAGCTAATAATAACCATAGCAGTAGGTTGCTGGCTGACTTCACGGAGCTTCGTAGTTCAGCCTTACGGTAGATTTATCCTGACGTGGTATGAGCAAGACCAGTAACCGTAACTAAATCAAATTCAAAAGCTAACAAATTTAAAAATAAGCTAAAATTACAAATAATTTTTGAAACTCAATTAAAACTAAAAAAAGCTCTTATAAAATATAAATAATATTAACATGGAATATGATTATGTTTACGAAGTTTCTTTAGCAAGTTAACAAGATAGCACAAGACTTATTTGTAAGTTTGACGTACCTGGCATAAGTGCATTGATGTAATAAAATTATTTTGAATGCATTTGGCAAAATTATATGCGAATTTAGTATGCAGTATACTATTTTCAATAAACTGAATTGAATTTTATTACTTTTAAATACGTTTGGTAATATTCTTCTAATGATGATTCATTTTTATAAATATATTGGGGTAAGTGCTAATATGTTACGTATATTAATAACTATAGTAAGCATTCCAAAATTTAATTCAGTGAACGTAAAACTTTAATAATCTAGAGAAAATTATGTTTAGTATTGTCTGTTTAAATTGCACAAAATTGTTTGCATAAACTTGAGCAAGTGTTATAATGAAAGGTAATAAAAGTTAAATAAATGAAATATAAAAGCGTCAAATAATTAATTAATTTAATCAAAAATTACTTTTGTCGGGGATACCTAGTTGTTTGGGTAAATTTGAAATAATAAATTTTAGTTGCTATAAATTACAGACACGGTTTATCTTCAACACATAGCAGTCGCCCGCCAAGTATTACAATTGTTCCATTACGGGAACGGCCATAAATAAACACTTTTCAGAGTGTCTTGTGATGCGGTTGCTGTGCTTTAACCCATAATCTACCTCACATTCCAAGCCGAGATATCATTATTAGGCAAAGAATCTCTAAATTGGACTACCAGACGCGCATTCAAACTTATTCCCGTTTTCTTCCGATTCCCTTGTCAGTTTTCTTCCTTTTAAATTAGAATTATTTGTTCAAATTCGGAGATAGGCTTGATTGTTTTATCGTGAAAGCAACCTTTTGTTTTAAGCAGTTTGTAAACTGATAAAAGATTTGTATTCAAAGTAATCGTATTGATGATTGTCATTTACTTAGTTGCCTTTGCTTTTTATCCTAATAATCCTTTTATTAATAAAGTTTAATTTTTAATTTTTAGTGTAATTGCTTAGTGGAAAATTTTATATTTCAAGTCGTTACTTTCCGTCTTGGCCGTAAAGAAGAGGGGCGCGAATTACGTTAGCTTTTCGTCACATTTTTTCCTTATAAATATTAAATAAGTACCTACTAGAAGTTTTGCAACAAAATGAGAAGCTTCCTCTAGAGGCAACGAAGCTGTTTGATTGATACTTCTAATATCGCTTTTAAACGAAGTTTGCGTTGTTCATAAAATACATCAAATATTCATGTGTACAGCACGTATAGTAATATCTATTCGTTTTAATATTTAATGTGTTCTGGGTTTTATTATGAAGCTGCGAAAAATGCTGTTCTCCGAAGCCATTTTCTAGGATTACTACTAATCTTTTTCCTAAACCCGATTTACTAGAGTGAATTATTTTCCAACTGGTTTAACTTTAACTCCTTCAACCTGCTGCTACGTAACTGATACGCAAGATCCATAAGTTTGAGATTTTGATAACTTTTCATGTAAATCGATCGTATTTTAATGGATAGATAGCTAAAATTTTAACTTGCATTACTTACGACAATTATTAGTATAATAACCTTGCAAATTAATTTAATAATTGATTTCTCGATCGTTATTCAAAAATATATTAATTTTAACGTTTCACCTACCAATGCAATCGAAATTAAAAGTTTTGATCTCCAAGTTTGAGATCTTATATGTATTTATATTATTTTTTATCATTCTTGATGAAATTTTATGCATCATAACATACCGATAGTGAATTAAATATTGTATAACATACTAAAATTTAAAAATTGTAGGTTGAACGGTTTGTTTTTTATGCACATATTAAATATTTTTTCCGTATGATGGTAATAAATAATAATTTTTTAATTAAACTGCAAAAATTACGACTTACAGTTTTAGAAAAGACAGAATGTAATAATGACATGAGTCCAACTGCTGTTTATCTTGATGGGTTGTTATACGGCATAATAAAATGGTACAGATTTATAAAAAACGGTACAATTATGTACACTTACATAATATATTATATTTAATATTTAATTGTATATTTTATGTAACATTAAAAGAATGACTATACTCATTTCTCACCTCTTTTTATAATTTACGTCATCCTAAATTTAATTTTTTTAATTTTAAGTTTAAATATAACATGATAGTAATAATTAAAGTCTGATATAGTCATTTTATATTCAGCTGTAAATATAATTTGTATACATACACAATAAGTGCAACTTAAAAGCGGCTAAAATGTGCACAGCAATTTCCTACAGTTGTAAGTTAACGAGGCGCGTAACTATTCGGTATTCTCACTGTAAGCAGCCTAAAGTGTTATTATTTATATAGGTTTTGTTTATTTTTCCGTGCTTAAAAATTATTACAATTTGTTGAATTATTATATGTTTAATTTATATTCATATGTTTAATTTATATTCGACATAACATTTTAGTTGAGCAGGAAGGTATTTACAAATATATCATAGAGAATGATCAGCTAATGTTTGCAAAAACAATGCTTTTCCAATGGTATAAAAATTAAACTCGATTTCTAAAAATGTGTCCTTTGGAATTACACTAACAGTTTCCAGACAGTTAACTATTTGCGATAAAATCTCTATGCCGAGAATCATAGTATCATTTTCAACAACTTCGCACAATTACTGAAAATTTGTATTCTCTTTGGTTAGGTTAGGTTAATTTTGTTAAAATTTTAAGGAATCTCATAACAATTTTGACGATGTTTGTACTAAAATGTTTTGCAATTATTGTAATTATTGGAAAATGTTATTTTAGGAATAATACCACATTAACATGTGTTTACTCGACGAATATGGATAAAAAATGGACTACATTCGAAGTTTTTATAAATTGTATTAAATTTGAAAATTACTAGTTAGTAATATCACCTAACACTTGACGTTTACAACATCAAAGGTCTCGGTTTTGTTTTGTATACAGCTACAAATTTAAAATTAAAATTCAATTTTATAAAACAATAATTATAATGAAATATCATAATTCAAACATATTTCATAAATATTTTAAAACTTACTTTTGTTTGCATAATATAGTACATTCATAGAAATTATTGTTCGCTGGCATAATAATAAATATTTAATATGTAAATATAAATATATTCGGTAGTTAAGCAAAAATAAAAAGATAATTTTGATTAAAATATAAAGCATCTATCTTATACTCATTATTATTGCAACTTGAAAACGTAGATGTAATTTGGATATTAAATTGATATTGTAACGAAAATTAAACCGTTTATTTATTTCAAAAGGGCTACAAATATTTACAGATACGGTTAATAACAATAAAACAATTATTACACTAATATTAACACTAAACTAAATTACACTACAATTTATTTAACACTAAGTCCGGATTTATTTAAGCACTCGGTATATTGTTTATCACTTCACTATTTATTTACACTTTATTTATTTTTACACTTGTACGTTCAAACTTGCATTAATTCGCCACTATTATAAATCGCTCTGCATTTATACCTAAATGCGCCTTCCAGAAATTTCCATAAAAGTCCTGTACATTCTATGAGTTTCCAGAGTGCAAGCCAAGCAATATTTGAATGACTAATGATGTTATTATCCATGACTCATCACACATGACTCATCATATATGACGTTATACATTAGTCATCAAATATAATTAAACGTTCTTTCGTAACAATATCTAAACTGTAATTTGTATGATTAATTGATTATGATTGGCAAAGTTTTAACTTTGAAAATTGAAACTGTTAACACTATAAGACAAACAATTTAACATAAATAATAATAAAATTTTAATATACTGCAAAGAGAGCCAACAATAATAATACAGTTGACATTGTATATAGTTAGTTCACTTACCGCGATTGATACAATGTAGAAATATTAATGTACTTATTAACATTTTGCAGCATTATAGTGCAACATTGTAGTATTATGCTGTTAAGGATTTAATTTTATAGTACCTATAATTAGTTACTCTTGTAACCAATCACACATAGAAAAACCAATACTAATCGTATTTGGAGATTTTGATCACTACAACAATATCGCAATATTAAAAAAGATAATGAAATAAGAAGTAAGAGGAAACTAAGAAAACAATATTAGCACAAGTGATTAAACACGTAATATCATTTATTTGAGAAAGAAGTAGCCAAAGAAACTTTACTTAATCAAGTAACAATTAGCTAATCTCGAGATTTGATATAAATATTAAGGTTCCGACTAGGACAAAAATAAATTATAAATATTTATCAATTATTATTAATATCGATATTTTTTTTAAAGATTACAGTAATTATGAACAGTATCCAATAGAAACACGTGTTATAAGAAATTATTATTATTTGCTATTGGACTAGTTTGCTTATTGGTTGCATTCGGATTTTCACTTTTGTGAAAATACTACATATCATTGAAATTGAAATTTTAATCATTATATATAATAAATAATAATACATACTTTTTATCAATAGTTTCACTTGACATTTAGATGTTACTTTATTTATTTTTAATTTATTTTAAATGTTTAATATTCTTAATAAGCAAACATATTATGTGCCACAGTAAATTAAAATAAAAGTATAACACAGGAAAAGGGTAAGTGGCTTGCCTGTAATTCAACTAAATGATACTAAGTGCTTTTAAAGCTCTTTCAGCTTTATTGGACTAACCGTAAGTAAGTATAAAAATTTGAAAACCTTATTTTATAATCTCAGACGGCGTGTAAGTACTTTTAATGGCGGTTAACAGCCATAAAGTTATTCTAATAATTACCCATCCATTACTACCTACAATATGTCATTATCGTGAATTAACTTACCGTTATATTGCGAGTAAAATTTTAGATGTTCATTTGATAAACTTAAAAACGTAAAAGAATTTAACGATCTCGTCTAGGTGTAGTAGGTTAGGGCAGCAACGTTCGCTGAATTTTGCTGCTTGTGGTTAGGTAGATCCCCCATACTATATCCCACGCATACTGAATACAAAATTAACCTTTAGATGTATAATTTTTGCACAAGAAAAAGAGAAAAACAAGAAGAACATAAAATAATTTATATGAAGCTGAGCAAAAACGTTGTAAAATTGATTACTGTATACATGCAATTCATACATTTTAGTATCTATTCAGTCATTTTGGCATTGCAAGATATCAAACTTGTTTTTATTATGAAGTTGTCGAGTTTTACTTTAGAAATTTATTTTTATTCTTTTTGATTTATATGTTGCTCGCTTTTGACTTTTTCGTTCACTTCTCTATAATTCCTTTTTGTTTTCAATCAATGCTTACCCTTCTTTAGCTGACTTTTTTCTGGCACGGCTTCTAATCTTGGAAATAATAAAACTGCATTTTATTGAATTTGAACTGCTTATTTCTTCTGTTAATGCTGATGATGATTGAAATGCTTTTTTGAACCTAGCGCTATAATTTAATGAAACCTGCATAATACATAATATTTTAAATATTCTTATATCTACCTTATTTTATTTTTTCAGTTTAACATTAAATTTTAAATAACTTTTGACGTATTTCAGAAAAGAATTAAGACGTATTTTTATAATATGTATGGTCTTCGCACATATCGAATTTGTATTAGTTACTGTTCAAAATGGATGTGAAAATATGTCCTGGTTTCAGCGGTGTACTTATTCATTCTGTTTCAAATTTAATTCCCCTAAGAGCACTAACTTTTGTGTTTAGTAACTAACTGTTATTTGTAACTTTAGAAAACATTTTTTAGCATAGCTTAAGTTGAGATAGGTATAAATGGAAATTGATGTGTAGAGTAAGTATAGCTCATAACTGTTCTTTTGGGGATAAAGATAGTGAGAATTTAAGGTGAATGGTAGCTTACAAGCTTGCAGATGACCTAAAGCATTAAGATTGCGCGTGGCCGATATGTAGCACAAGGATTAATTAATTACCCTATTTCCTTTATTTGGCAAATCTACGTATTGATTAGTTATCTTCGTTGCACATTCTAAAATACGTATTATGTAGCATCTTCTACGACTTAATGGAAGTAACGATTCCCTAACACCTAATACTAATCTTAAGTGTAAACTACAGTATGTTCACAATAGGTAAAATTAATTCGCACATAATTCACCACACTCTAAGATAAGGAGATCAGTCCTGGATTTTAACTTTAGTATTTCAAGCATCTGGGGCACTTGCAATCCCATGGGATTCAACATTTTTGCGAGAGGTACGTAACAAACGCTTGTGAAAATACTTACTAACATTTTATAAAAAAATGTTGTATTTGTTCTGTTCTATGCATTAGGGATATTGTAGGACATTAATTGAGCAGCAGAAAAAATTTTAATAATAATATTAAAAATGTTATATCTACTAATGATAAAAATTCAATAAAGAAATGGGTTTGGAATCATATGTATGTGCCCCACCTGCACTATTCTATGTATTTTAACATAATATTGTTATTATTGGTCATGCTTTTTTTTATAACTTAATTTAAAATGTAATTTTAATAGGTGGATTATTAATTTAAATTTTTGAGTTACAATTAATTGGAACCTAACTTTTGGTAAGGCATGTGTTTTACTTACAGGTTCATAATATATTAAAGTTGAAATTGACAACTTAGTTTTGTAAGGGGTTAAAAGAGTTCTCTGCATTTATTTTAGAGGTGTGTAGCAGATACACACTACACGAGATTATTTACACACAATATTATGTGAACTCCCTCTCATTTTAGTTACCCTATATAATTTTGATAAATAATATAATTTTAATTAATACCGATAGCGTTTATAGTAGTATATTCACGATGCCTAGTCGTGAGCAAAATATAATATTAACTGAAAACACAATAGCATTTCATGCAGAGATAGTGTTATCTAGTTTAATCCATCAATTCAGCAAATTTAGTAAACTGTTAATGTACATTTATAACATTGTTTTTAATTCTGATTGGAATAATTAGTTAAATGAATGGGATTGTCTTGAAAAATTCTAGTCATTACTTTTTATTAATAATCCTTATTAAAGTTAACTGAAATAGAACGTTTTTAAACAGATATATTGGCATTGTACTTGTAGGCCCTACATACCGTTTCTAAATTTATGGAGACTAATAAAAGAAGCACTTCGTATTTGTTTAGCAAGCTAGTGATCTGTTTAAGACCAATTTCTTCCAAGAATTTTAAAATACTACGATTTTCGACATATCTTTTCTTTTAACTACTAATATGGTAAATAAATTATACGGCATTTTGGAACGAATCCAGTACCTATCTGACTCTTTCCGCTATCTGACGTAGTTACTCGTTTCGTAAATTGATAATTATTTTTTTAATATCTTGGTATAAATTTTTCAAGTAAACATCGCTTCTCGCATTTCCTCAAAATATTCAAAATAATTCTTAATTCTTGTTTATAAAATTAATTCTCTACTTCTACTGGTAACAGATTAGGCAATTACGTCGGCTTTTCAACTTTATTAATGCACAACTTACGAATATTAAATTTACGAATGAAATACAAATTAATAATAGTATTGATTACCTCGATCTTACAGTTTTCGAAAATAATCTTCTTAAAAATACAAAATTTTACATTTTAATCCAGCTATGGTACGGTTGATAAAGACAGCGCAATGGAAATCGATGGGATCCAATCGGGATACAAAAATTATTCTCTATTAACTCCATCACGTCAGAGCGTTATGCAGTTGGTATTATAGTTAATGGATGTAAATGTAGCTGATGATGAGTGTAGCTAATATTAGTCCAACTGATGTGCTTATGAGAACTTTTATTTAATATATAGGGAAAAATAAACAATTTGTATTGTTCTGAAGAGATAGCATTGAAAATTTAAATAACTTATAAAAAGTTTTAATAAAAGTAATAATAGTAAAAGACAAATAACATCTCATAATTTTTAAGTTAAACTGCAATTCCAAAAAGTTTTTAAGAGTAAAATAATGTGTGTAGTTTAAAACTAATTAAAAACTTAAGTTTTCATTAATGGAATGAAAATTTAAAAAAATTAGTTTATTATACTATAAATTAATACTATGTTAACAATGTGAACGGAAATCTTCTCGGGTTTAAATAATTTTTAATATTATTTGAAATAGTATTAAATATGACGTACATTTTCATGTAAGGCTTTATATGAGTGAACAAAAATGGATGAGGAAGCAGGTATACAGCATCGATGACAAATGTGAGAGAACTCGTTTTTCATACGCAAAGCTTAACGTGTATTATCCATCTACTTGGTTATCAGAGATCTTTGAGTTTTCCACGGTATCTACTTTTACTCTATGTTATTGAACTAGGTATTATGTATCGTAATATTTAATTATTAATAAACTATTTTTGAATTTCAAACATGCTATGCTTTACGAGATTGTTCCCGATACTATTTTGAAAATTTTTGCATTATGCTGACAACATAGAATGCTTGTTTAATTTTGCAAATATAAAGTACCTACATACCTTTGATGTTGTTCTGTATTTGATAACTAGCCATAGGCATTAATAATAGAATTAGGTTATAGGCAATGAATTGCACACATAATTGTTATTTGCTTTTAAATCAATTACTAATCAAACTAAAATACTGTATGTATAATTGAGTTAGCATGTGGCGTTGCCACATCAACATTACATAATATTAAGTATTCTATATAAATTTATATTTAATATTAATAAATAATAATTAAGGTTAATGCAAATATAATTCTGTTATTAGTCTCTAGTTAATGTTATTAAAATTAACATAATATCTATTATCTACCTACTAATACAGAAAATAATATCAAATGGTGCAAGATAATAGTAGAAATTCTCTACCGGAAGTCAGTTGTTAATTGTAATCCATTTTGATAGGCATACTATGGCAAATTTATTTAATACATAAAAATATTAAAATTTTGATTTTTTAGAGTAATAATTAGTAAAATGAAAGAGAGAATTAAAAAAGAGTGTATTTTTGAAAACACCTGGAAAATTTGAAAATACTAAATGCACTTTACAGATTTTAAGTAAATATTTACTATTTATCACTAAAATTTATTCAAAGATGATTCTTTTGTCCTGCGTATTTCTTCAAACTGTTTTGATATATAGCTTCAGATATAAAATTGATTGCATACCAAACCAATGTTAATTATTTGTGATTCTCAACATCTAATAAGAAACTAAAATATAAAATATTAAATAAAAAAATAAATATCCTAATAAAGTGGTTCAAATTTGAAATCCAACTAATGTACTGATTATTACAGTAAAATTAAATTAATTAAATAATTGAAAATATTATGGAGTTGCCTTTTTATTTGCAACTTAATTTTTTATCGGTAAAAAATTGTTGCATGCTTAATACATACATTACCTATGGATAATGTTAAACTAAGTTACAAGTATGATTAAAATACTATAATTAGTTGATTACGAATTGCAAATCGATCGAATTGTTAAGTTCACTTACTTAAAATGCGGTAATATTTTCTTTTGTTCGTGTCAAAAACTTTTTTTAAATAATTAAAATTCTTTAAAATAAACATACTTTTTATATTGGTTTTATTTTAGCTGTTGAAAAAGTCTTGCATAAAATTTGCTGTTAAAAAAGGTTCTTGTTTTTTTAGGTAAGTACAAATACCCACAGTTTGTCAGATACCAGCATTGCGAAATTCGATCGATTTTAAAGCTGTATATGACGCTTTCTGCAATGTAAAACAAAAATTATAAGATTTTTTAATGTACCTACATATCCATGAAAATTTACTCAAAAATAATTACAAGCAATTTAGTGATAATCATAATTTATGTACTGCGAATTGTCAGATTAAATTTTTGAAATCTTTGTATCAGTAAGTTTAAAGTCCATACGCAGAAATTTTAAACAAAATTTACTTTTTTTAATTAAAAGAATTTGTATAAAGCGAAGGGTAAGAAAAGGGTTGAAAAAAATGGGGGTCAATGTAATTGGAAATCATAAATTTCACCACATTAGAAAATAAATGAAATATATTTAACAGCAGAACTTTATTTTTACTTTCAATGAAAAACTTTTTTTTTATTTATTCTTGATAACATCATAAAATCATAATATTTCAATTTATATATTCTACCTTTTGAGTTGAAATTAAAATAAATTTCTGTAGCCTTCCCTGCCTCTTTTCACCAATTGTTAATTAATGTTTTATAAGTGTCTTTTTTTTTAATTAAAATTAAAAATTTTTAATAATGAACGAGTCTTTTTAAACAATTAACATTATAACTTCTAACAAAAAAGTTTTTGAAATAAAGGTAATTGTTATTAAATTTTCAGAACTTTGTTATATTTTGCTTTTACTAAAAAAAATGTTTTTACGAAAATTCGTAAATTCGAAATACTGTAATTTGTGTATTCTGCATATTTTATGTCAACAGTTGTAAAGACCCGTGTAATTTTTTTGAAGATGCTTTTCATCGTATTTTAACAAATAATTCTTATCAATTTACCTGCCAATGTCAGAAGTTTTTTATCAATTTTTTTTAAAAGTCACAATAAAACTTGTTCAAAACATTTTAAGTTGCAGAATTTAAGGGTTATATAACTCTTTGTAACGTGGTCAGCTCTGGAAATCTCAACAATTTCTACAAGACACTTAACTTTAATTGTTATTTCAGCAATAACTATTTTCACAGGTTTTTTATTTATTTTTTTACCCAACACACGAGTCCCGACATAGTACAATGGCTTACTACATAAGGCTAAGCATGTTTATCTCTATTTTCTAATAGTTCAATAAATTGCTGTTGAAGTTGTTTATTTATCATATTTATGACTGGTAGGAGCAAGTTAATAGTGATAATTCTTCTTTTCCTAGAAGAAAATTTCTAGTAATTACATTTTTGAATATGAGATGCTCAAATTTAGTATGATAATATGATAAAAAAAATGTTTCTAATTTTAGTTTCGATCTTTTGCGTACCAGTTGAATACACGCGCTGAACCAATTGCGCTACCGAGACGGTAACTTATGTTGGACGGATTTTCTATTTTATATGATTTGTAAATAATTCTAGAACCGCTATAGTAATATTAAATACTCCCATAAATTTACATTCATCTTTTCCTGAATTCAGGAATTACAAACAATACAAAAAATTTATTTCTAGATTGTAATAATTTTACTGAAATATTAATAAACTAAAAAAATGGAAATAGTCAGAACATATTACAATAAAAATGCATAGTTTTACATTAAAACTTTGTTTTTGGATATTATCCACATCCTGTATGTTGAAGTATTGGAAATAACCAGGATTCGTTAGCCAGGCGTAAGAATTAAGTTGCAGCGCGTAGCCAAGTAAGATTATATTTAAAAATCGACCAGCGCTGACTTCAATTGAGTTGAACAAAATATTTAACTCTTCATAATTATAGAAGAAAATATTTTAAAAAGATTTGTCGAATAGTTTATTTATACAAAATTCCTTAAAATACCTTTACTTTTTCTGAGTAACCCCATGCACCGCGGAAATAGGAGAAATATAATAAAGCAACACGTTACGTAACTTAAAGACTATTACTTTTTATACAATTTTTGGCTGTACAAAACTTCAAATGGTATTAATAGAAATAGCATTTTCTAAAAAATGAATTTTAAAACTGATTCTGTAAAATATTTTAGATATAAAAACTTTTACATGCAGTCTATGTAAACTTCTGTATTCAATTTTTATAACCGGTGTGTGCTTAAACTTTTATCTTATATTGTTATCGCTACAAATTTAAAATTTTTCTTTTTATTTGTTTGTAAGTTAGATACAATTGTAAGCATTTCTAGTTAGTGTTGATAAATACGCTTTAATAATACAATATTCACTTTAATTGAAACTGTGACCTGCGGTCAGAGATTCTATTATTTACTCGAGCATTTATTATTGGTCAAGCATGGTCACAGTTACTTTTCTTTATTCTTTAATCTATAATCTCAAAAACAAAAATTCAAGTAAAATTGAATTTTTCATATTACGCGATAGTATTAACACTAAAATATTATTTCAACAGTCTGTTATTTCAAAGACTTGCAATATTATCATTTCAATTTTTGTATTTAAATTGCCAGAATCTCGACAGTAAAATTTTTATTAAAATTTTATCTTATTCTTTGTAATGTACGCCGATGTTCTACCTATTTTCTCTCTAGTGTTGGCGTGCAATGTGCATGAGTAATTATTATCACATGAAGTAACTGCTTTTTATTTAGTGTTTTAAAAATCAGTTACTAAACTATCAGTTCGTGCTTAAATTTATCTACTCATTCAATAATTGTCTTTTTTCCAACTCATATAAAATACTAGCCAAGCAAAATCCGAATTTTATTTTCAGAGGAAATTATTTATTTTTTAATATTTATGTATTATTTATTTTTTTATTAAAATTTACTATAAAACTATCTATTTGGTATACAAAGATTTCATCCATCATACGATGATTATGAATTGGTTAAATTATCGGAATTATTAACTTTTATACTGAAAATGACATAAAAATAACATTAAAAGGTAAGTTCATAACGAAAAATAACGCAATTCTCGAAATATTTCCTGTTTTTTTTCAAAATTCTAAAATTGTTCACAAAAAATTTAGAATAATCTTAGAAATTTAATATAGTATTTATAATATTATTGAATTCAAAATATGTAGTTTTTATTTCTGAAAAATAAATTCAATAAATATAATTAATTAGCTTTTATTTAGTCAATCATAGTTTTCATGTCACAAAGAACGTTTGGTTTACTTCAGATTGTATGTAAATAATGAATATGTTACTGTAAATATGCTTTAGTATGTCTGATTTTTTCAGTACTTGTACTGAAAGTACCTTTTTCCATAATTTTGCAAAATTTTAGTAAACTTTAATAATAAAGCATTTGTAATTAGTTTTTCCATTAAAGTTTATTAAAACAACAAAATATAAATTTTGAAAAGCTCTGTAAGCTTCAGTCGCTAGAGTCGAAGAAATATTTCAAAATTATTTGTTGATGTTTTAATAAATTCGTTTTTAAAAGTTGTTTGGAATGCAAACAATGGAATTGCCATCCAAAAGCTAATTATATTTTATTAATATTTATTAATTATAAAACAAAACGTAATTTAAAATTAGGCTTTTTAGATCACGGTTTATACCTCGATTTTTGCGTTTGAGAATTATAATTCTTACAATTATTAGCCTTACAAGTCAATAAGAATTATTGATTTGTGATATTATGTAACGAAACTTTGTAGTTACCACATATACATTTTGGAATTATCAAAAAATTCTGTTAAAACACTTTCTAGAACTAAAATGCATAAATTTCCACAAAAAATATCAATCGTCTTATGTTATTATCGATGCAAACTTTTTTGTGAAATCACACATATAGTTGGTAGGTATATTTTATTTGTGAAATATTACAGATTTTAATTCTGAAATATATAAAATGGTTATTTTAAAAATCTGATTTATCTCCGCATAATAAATACTTCATATAATATGTATAAGCAGTCATTATTTTGGTTTGAAAAACTACATAATATCTGGAATAGCAAAACAAGTTAAGGGTAAAGAGAAAGTTTACGCCAAACTAGAAATACTCGTAATAAAAAATAATAAGCTCTTTTTACCAAAATGAGATTTTATATAAAAAACTTTAGTATAAAGCATTTTGTTGAGAATAATATGGTTTATTATGATATAATTAAATAGAACTAAAATTGTTCGTATATTTTGGTTGAGCTTTTTGTATTCGAGCAACCGCGGGACTCCGTTTACTTTTTGCACAATATTCATTGAAATGAGAAAACAGTACACACCGTTAATTTGATAAATAAGCTGTATGTAAGGTGCACGCAAAGCTTTCTGATCTTCTACTTTGGTATTCCGTTCCACGTCTTCGTAATTCAGCTTCAACAACCATATAGCAACGACATCAAACCGTTTCTCTTAAAATTTATCGCGATAATACACTGACACCTGCTATGAATAATAGCAAAAAGTTCTTCGTGAATTTCCTACGCAAAATTATTCAATTTCGATTACCGCGTAAGTAAACTTTACGAAATTAGTCTAATCTGAATTTAAATGATTTATGTGCTAAGCACATAAGGCTGCACGATAAGGAAGTTTCGTTCTACTCTGATTTTTCTTGCACGAGCTTATTATTTTTTCATTAGAGTTTCTTGATTAAATATTACAGTGGAAAATTTATGATTCTATTTAGTAATACTAAATAAAATGTATAACAGGCGGGTTGACAAGGAACAACAATTTTAACTTCAATATTCCAAAAAGCTTTAGTCATAATTTAACTAAATCTGTGATGCGAGTATTAAGTAATTAGTAAACGACTAGACAGATCTAGAGATAGTCGAAATGATTTAATGTGCGCAATAAATACACGTGGATTCCCAATGGAGTGAGGTAGAATATCAGGAATATTTTACAATTTGGATAAAAATAAAATAAATTGCACATCAAATTTATTTTTGTTTTTTTATCTACTTAATCTTTAATAAAACCTGGGACAGTTGTGATAAGTTTTAATAAATTAACTAATATTTTTTGTTTCAAACCTGAAAAGTTCAAAAAGTCACAAAACCGTATATTATTATATTTTATATTATGTACTCGAATGCTTATCTTACCGAAAGTATATTAATGACGAACCAATTAATTTAATATAACTCTATAGTTAATTATTATTAAATATCGATAGTAATATCACCGAAATCGATTTAATTTTTATTGCAAACAAGTAAACGTGTTTTTGTATATTCCTGACATCTATTTAAATCGAATCAGGTTATCTTTTCCAAATTTGTCAAAATGTAACATTACTGGAGTTGTGTGTACTTGATTTTACCTACCTATTGATATCGGTCGCTGAGAACTGAGGAATGAATAATGTGCGGAAGGTGGTTAAGGGATTCAAAATGGCAAGGGTGACATAAATCCACTAATTGACCTATGGTCACAGCTGCTGCAACCACAAGCTCGGTGTGCAACCGTGAGTTACTCTCTCAACACGCATATCTCACATTACCAGCAGGCTTCACCTGGGGACATTATGGTAACATAGTTATAAATATGCAGATACAGGTACTACACAAATGTAGTTGTTGAAGTAATCACAATATCGATTTTTACATAATACGATATTGGTTATAATTTAATTATTAAAATTGTTTTAATAAATTTTTTATCATCTAACTGGAACTGTATTTTTACAGTATATTATTGTTCAACTTCACACAAATCTACAGTATTTTTGATATTGTTTTATCAGATTTAATTAAATTTTAAAGAAACAAAAAATATTTAGTTTAAATTGATTTTTAATGTTTCCAAGTTTTTTTTAATAACAGAGGTAAACAAAATCATTTTGATTTTCTTTGTGTTATTGAGATAATCCTGAAATAAATTTTTAAAATGATTTTGTAACATCAAAATTACAACATTATGGTATGAGTTACAGAAAATTTGAATTTATAATCACGGTATTTCGCAGAAGTCTCTAAAGCAAGCACCAAGTTAATTGATATTTTTAGTCGTATTATTATCGTATATCTTTAAAAATTTAATTAAAATTAAATATTTATATTCTCCCGTCCTACATTATAAAAATATCACCGTCTTAGATACTTGAAATGCTATCACATTTGATTACTGAAAATTGCAGTCTCTGGATCCCTGCAGCATGATGCACATGCTTTTGTTTTTCATTTGTTCTTTGATGTTGAAAAGCTGACATTTAAACCTATTCAACATAACTCTCATGTCAAAGTAATTTTGCATTCATTTCAGGCTGAAATTTATCTTCTTTGTGTCATATATTCCATCATAATATATAAGTATTTACTTACTTAACTTTAATAACTTGTGCTCAAAATGGATGTACATAATCTAATAGTAATTTAGGCCTTAAGGTAATTCCTGTAGAAATATTGAACAATCTAATAAAGAATATGTAGTATGTATTTTTTTTTAATTGTGGGTTTTATTATCTCACTTTGCGATTTTCTTCACTTACCAATAACAATATTTAATCACAACTTTTAAAGTTTGTAAAGAATGTTTGGTGATTTAGTCATTCTCGTTTTAGGGGAAATTAAAAATTCTTCAATAGGCGATACAAAAAATCTTGTGTGCAACTTGCTCAACTTATTCTTCAAGGGAAGAGATTTATCAATATGTTTGACTTTCATAATGTATACAATTAAGAAACTGTCTGCTATACGCCATTACATTTGATAGTATTATCTGTGTAAACCCAGAAAGTTTTGTTAATCTGGTTGGGACAAAAAACTGGAAAACAATCAAAATCACTAACAAATACGTAAATAAGTAAAAGAACATCGAGAGAGATTTTATGAACAAAGAAATTGTTTCTGTATAAATAACAGAGATCTGCTAATTAGCAAGAAATCAGGCAAACTGAAAAGATTAACTGCCTGAAATACTTGATGTTTCCAGGAAACTTGATCAAAATTACAAGCCAGGTAATCGAAAGTTTAAATTTCAACAATCAACAAGACAACATGTCCGCGAATTTGCTTTGAATTTGAACCAAGCACGATCCGGCACAAATTCAGCAAACAAATAAATAATTTGTAACGATTTAAAAAATTCTTTGGATAATTACATATAATTTTGCACATCAAATATTATTAAAACAGTATTTCATCTAGCACTAATATAGCATTATTGAAGAAGGCTAAGTTAATTTGTTTTACGTAAGATTAGTATTTTTAAACATTTTGTTAAATTTAAGTTTTGACATTGTATTAAATGTTTTCTCTACATAGATTGTATTCGCGAAAGTTAAACAAATGCTTTCGACATACCTATTACTGAAATACACATTGTCTGGTTGAGAATAACTTATTGTTTTTTACATTGTTTCGTACAATAATAAAATAATTTTGTGTTCTAAAGAAATGTTTATTATTACTTAAAAATACAAGATAATCTTCTTACTATGAAATACATAAATCAAAGAAAGATTATTCTGCCAATTGATAATTTTATATAAGGTAATTTTACCTTGGATAATATATAACAAGATTGTTACGGCCAGGTTATTATTATAAATTATAACAGGCGCCCTAACAAGATTAACAAAAGTTGATATTCTGACTGCCCTCGCATAATTCTTTTTAATTTTTATTTCTACGAAATTGTTGTTAAAGTAGTTTTAATGTGCCTATTTAAAACAATTGTGCTTGTGCGCAGCATAATATTTATCAACTGTTGGTTGTTGTGGGCGTTAATGGATTAAAACTTAAAATCATTATAAATATCAACATGAAGAGTATAAAAAGATATCGCCCATAGCCAAAGTGAGACAATAATATTGTATTAACTTTTTAGTAGAACATTAAATAATTTATATTCAAACAGTAAATGCCATCGTGCAAAGTGTAAAGTTTTAAATAGACGGCTAGCAAATGCAAATAAAATTGTCAAAAAGTGAAGCAATTTATTTATTATTTTTTACTTGCTTAGATTTTTATTATTAACTAAAATATAAACAAAGTTGTATGTTCATACATCTGAACACACATCGAAACACACACGAACACGTATAAATTATAATAACCACTGTAATTGAACTACTATTAAGATATCAATTAATCAGAAGCTTTTTTGATTATGACGTTTTAAATGGTTATATATTTAAAATCAGATTATCAAATTTTATTGCATCTTGTTACGTAACAATGCCATAATTATATTGTCATATAACCATATTGTTATAACATTATAAATCAGAATTTCTGCGCAGAAAAGTTGCTTGGAATTGTTTTTGGATATATTTATATCTTATTTTATTTTATTTTATTTTTTCGTTCAGAACTACTTTACTATTGAATAATAAGAAAAAATTATTGTTAGCAAATTAATTTAGTTTAGATCTTTTTTTTGACATCAACACATCAATCAAAGGATAAAAGGATTCGTTGTTATTAAAGATAAACTAATTACAGGTTAATTTATTTAATTATTGTGAGTTTTAATATATACTTAATTAAAAAAGTACTGTATTTAATTTAAAAAAGTAAATTTTTATATCAATCTCTAAATTGACTGTTTTTACACAGCACTACTATTTTTGTAACGTTTCGTGACAATTTCATTTATATTGATTTAACAAAGTTATTCCAAATTTCATCAGTGATTTGCATTGCATTATCTAATGAGAATTTTACTCTATATCTGTACTTAGAAAAACAGTTAATGTACTCGTAAATATTCATTTACATATCTACTTCTGAAAAATTAAATTTTCTAGATTTTGGTAGTCGTGCAGATTTTTCAAGTTTTTAACTTTATTTGCACTCTTAACTTTTCTCCATATTTTCCAAATCCTAATAATTATTTTTCGTTACTTGAAGTTATTGTATTTCAAATTTCAAATTACTTTAACTTAAAGGACACATAATTTGGCAATAGATGAGATATTTTGGCGTTACACATAGTTAGGTAAGTTGGTGATACATATGGAAATTGAAAGAAATACATATGTAAAATAACAAGGATGTATTTTGTCAAGCAGACTATCGATGTTATTTCGTACTTTTATATTACAGTAAACTATGTCTTGTACAATCAATTCACATGTATGGTTTGAAATAAATTATTATCTGCACACAATATAGTTTATATCTTTAAAAAATAGTTATTGATTTTTTTGCAGAATATTGTATTATAAAAAATATTACAAAATGTAGCATTCATATATACTAATAAAAAAAGTTTTAATTGTAGCCGAAAACTGAGCAAAATTTAAATTTATTTGTAATTTTGTCACCACGACGCAGCATTTATTCTCTACTACCCAAATGGAAAAAGTGTTTTAAGCACTAGTAATAGGCGGACAGAAAGCTGTGAGTGATAGTTGTAAGCTTCCAAATGGAACGGTAATAACGTAAGGCAGCGCTTCAAACGCTAAACGAAACGTATCCGAAGCAAAAATCTATGGTTAACTATTGCCTACATATTTTAATGATGTAATAATATTATTGGCTTATTTTTGTAAAGATGGCAAAAAAGGTGAAACAAAATATACCTACATAAAGAATAAAGACAATGTATTAGAATTTCGACGTCGGGGTCAAAACGGTGGAGTTACTAATAATGTAGTACGTGGAGCAATTACTCTAATGGAGTTGGTTCGAGTAAGAGACGACACCCTTCACTTTTGTTACGTTAAGAATTATTTGCGTTTCAGTTTAAATTAGAGAAATGAGCACTAGTTTTATTTTTATTTGTGCTTTTGTTTCTTTCATTTTACTCTCAACTGTAGAGTTAAGGTTTTTACATTACGTTGATAAAAAAAGTTGCATTGGAAACTTTTTTTTTAAATATTGACTTTCTATAAAATTTACGTACATGCGTGTATCTATACAGATCTAAAATAACTAAATGAAATCTATAGCAAAATTCAATATATATTGACGAACCCGCTCAGCTTTCTGATGAGAAAGAAAACATAATTGTATAAATTCCGGAAGAGCTTCAGTTGGAATAAAGTTTTACAGAATTCTTAGCTATCTTACTTATTATCATTGAAGATTCAATCACGCATTTCTATTCAGAAATTTTGCCATCAAGTGGTGGGCAATATAACTTTTACCCCTTATTGGAATAGAACTCGACGCGGTTCTGCTGATAAATGCAAACAAATTTATCTTTTTGTGAGTTGTTCACCCTCTAACTAGAGTAGAATATTGAAATGCAAATAGCTTAAAATGAACAAAAAATTGAGTTTAATTTACGTGTTACTGTAAACGTATCGAGTATTAAAGTAAAGTATGAAATTATGAAATCTAATCTTGCCACAACGTTAGACGCAAGCACGGTGTATGCATTGTGGAACATTGAAATTATTTAATCACTACGTGCGAATTTGCTCTGGCAAATTAAAAACTATACTAGTCATTTTAATTCATACTTTTACAAATAATAAATTAGAAGTAAATAATGGGTATATAATTATTACAGTCCTTGGTATTGTTGTTTTATTAACTCAATATTTTATGTTACCTTATGCAAGGTGTACTTATTAGCTTTTGTATTTTTCTTTCCATATTTTTTTTATCAATTTGTCATCTGAGCCATAGCGTGTGACACGTTACTGAAATCAACATAAAAGATGCTCTAAATTAATATCCTTCAAAAGTTTACTACGTAGAGGTAGTATGTACATAGGATAACATACAGAAAAATTTTTAAAATAAAAATTAATCAAATACAAACAGTTTATATTATTAAGTTATTCATAAAATTCTTATTTATGATATTATTTAGACCCGAATTATTAAGTTAGTCCTTACAATCTTTTATTTAATTAAAAGATTAAGCTTTGTTGAAAGCTTCGGGAGCTTTCAAAATATTTTCCTTAATTAAAAAAATTCATTGTTGCGTATTTACAACTAAACGAATAGAACTATTTTTATATTCCAATATCCCTACTTGAAATAGAGCTTAATTCCTTGTTTTTGAGAGCATAACATAAAAAAATCACACACAGCTAACAAATTTACTCTTTAGAGAAACTACTTTAACATAATATAAAATGTAAATGAATAATAAAATACAGTAATTTTACATTGTATTTTTATCATTAAAAACGTACGTATAAATAATTGCCTAAATGTTGTAAAATATAAATGAAAATCTATACCTTATAAAAAAGTTAATGTTCATTTATTTAAGAACAAAATGAAAATATTTTTTTTAAATACTAGTAGTAATCGATAACGATTTTTTTTAAAGATTGAGTTTAACTATTAAATTAAATTATGTGACATTTTTTATATAAAACAAGTTGTAAATCAACATAGAATTTATTTTCAACTAGGTAAATTTTATTTACTAATTTTTTATTTTAAAATAAATACAAATGTAAGTTATATTATAAGTTAAATGCTTATATATTAAAAATATTTTATTTGAATAATTGATTAGTGAATTCGATCAACAGGGTTTATACGCTGTGACC
Organism: Cantharis rustica; assembly: GCA_911387805.1. Taxonomy (NCBI): domain Eukaryota; kingdom Metazoa; phylum Arthropoda; class Insecta; order Coleoptera; family Cantharidae; genus Cantharis; species Cantharis rustica. The sequence continues at coordinate 96,094,041 of OU426877.1, forward strand.
GCACTATTTTTTAAAAACGTCGAAGTTTGTGTTTGTGGGATATTTAAACTGATACAAACGAGGAAGCATTTTGCTAAGCTTGGCAATGTCGATAAGAAGAAACTAAATTTATTAATTGATTAATCTGGAAGAATTAAGCTCTTTGAGATTTAATTTACACGTATAAAAGAAATGTTTTTTACAGTTTTAAAAGAGCGGTAATGATCATCTTCTTAATTACTTGCCTGATCGAGAAGAGAATAATTTAAACAGATTCAAATAACGAATTCGGTAAATGGAACTAGGAGAAAATTAAAGAAGACTGATTAATTGATTCGGAAGTAAAAACATTATAGCCCATTATACTACAAACTGTTTTACTTGTAATTTGAACGAACGGGATTAATTGAATATTGTTTAAAACTTTTGCAGAAAAAACTGATAAGGTATTCGAATGGAAATCGAATACCAATGGAGTCTCATTTTATGCTTTTGCAATTCAACAAACTCAAAATAACCTTTTTAATTGCATAATAACTTTTTAGAGCCACATTGATACATTTTATAAAATGAGAAATTGCTGAACTTTCTTTTACAAATATCCTCTTATAATAAGACTTATTTTCTAAGAAATTGTTTATATTATATTATTATATATAATATTATTGTATAGCTATATATACAAATCAGATTTAGTCTTTAGTTTCTAAATCGTAATATTTTCGATCTCGCAGTTATTGAAACTCAACTTCTTTATTTTTATTTTTATTGCTATACCAGGAAATCGAAAAGCCAAATTTGAACTCATCTTTTCAAACTACATAAATATGTAGTTTATCCAGTTTATCCCAATCCATGAAAATAACAAATCAGATTACAATAAGCACTAAAGGCAATTAAATTATTTTCACTTCAACGTAATCAACTTAATGAACCTACCTATAACACACTTGATATGACGTTTGACATTAATAATCACTTAAAAAATAATAACTTATATTCGATTTTCTACTTTTCTGTTTGTCAGCCAACAAAAATAAAATACTCTACTTGAGTAGAATTGTATGCTCATCAAATTTATAACTTACATGAATATTATTCAAACAGGTGTCTTTTTTCTTAGCGAATTGATAAAATATTATGAAATAAAAAAAGGTCTTGTTCATAATATTAAAAATTAAGTTTTTTTTTTCATAACCACAGCCACATAAATTCTAAAATTTTCCGTAAAATACAAAGAAAACATTATGCGTGTTGAATCGAATATTGGCATTAAAATATCTATTCTTTAGAATTAGATTATCAAATAGTTGTTTTTTTTTTAAACTACATAATTCGATAGTATAAATAATTATTTTACTAAAATTAAACAATGCCATATTAATATGGTGTTTTTGAAACCTTAAATAATTTTCTTAAAAAGGAAAGAAAATAAATAAATACTTACCTATATATTATAACTTGTATCGCTAGGAATATCAAACCCGCTAAAAGCTTTTCTTAACAGGTCAGGTCTATATTATTTATCTCATAAAAATGCTTTTATACGTAAAATATACAGAAGCTTCTATCCACATCTGATCTAATTTTTCACTTTGTTGCCTACATACGGATACGAGAATTCAACTTGGAACATATTTATAACAACGCTTGAAAATAACTGTAATTGACAAATCATTCTTGAAAACTGTGTTTGGATGACAAGCCAACGACTACTTGTTTGACAATATACAAAAATTATTACAGATTGTTCTTTATAACATGAAATGATATCATAAATGGTGAAAAGATGGGTAGGTGTTTTGTATAGCGCTGTGTTACTTAATGGAAGTTGTAAAAATTTTCTAGAATATTTGTCTCGCATGGGATATGTCAACAAAATTGAAAAGCAGATAGAAATGGGTCAGTTGTTTCCCGAAGGGGTAAGCATTTGAAAACTGCTTTTAACCAAAAGGCTTTGTATTCAGCTGTCAAGTTTTTAGCTTTCTTCATGCTTGCTGATATTAGATAACAGATTTAAATATATTTGGCGGGCTTTATTCAGCTTTCTTGAAAATACTAATTGTATGCAAATGACAACAAACAGATGGTGATATACATTTTGAAGTATTTAAAAAGAAAATAATGTTATGAATAAATACAATTAACCCCGCATTTTGACGACAGCGCCATTATTATATTATTGGAATTTTTATTGTGTAAATCCAAAGTACGGTAACAAAAAATACCGTTAAAATTTATTACAAATTATGGATATTGAAGAACTTGATCAAATTTTTAAAAAGGTTTTCAGCGAAACTTTTCATAAACAAACTTATTAAAAAAATGCATGCATCACATAATTTCAAAGATCAATCTGTTGTGGTTATGAATAAATAGGTTTAATCAAACTGGAAAGTGATACAAAAAGTTGATATTGATTAATACAATTTTCATTTAAATTTTATTTGAATACTACGAATTGGTGTTAACGAAGTATTAAAAATACCAAACATGGTATTTTTATGTTCACTTACACCTATATTTATACAATCTTCAGAAAAAATGAACTCTTATGTAGAACACTAACGCTATTTATGAATGTTTGTTAAATTAATGTAGTGTCTGCTGTATACAGCATACGTTATTTTTATGTTGCAATTTTCTTTCTTAACGAAAGATTATTTTGGTTTTGACGAAACAGTGATTGACGTTTAGAGAAATAATTTATCAATCTCTTCAGATACTGAAGACGAGTGGATGGAAAAAAGTTTATGAATATTTTTCCCATTATATCAAAAAAAGCTGACATCTTTTTCAATGAAATGTTTGCATATAGCTCACATTTTAATTAACATTTTTGAATTTTAAATCTTAAGTGTAATTATGAATAGTTAAATACAATAAAATTTTATTAAAGTTTATTACGAAACAATTTATTATGTGTATATACCGCCTTGATTTTCTATGAATAGATACGGGCGTTATTGAAGTGGTTAATATTTATTTTGTGTTAAATAAGTTTAATTCTATGTACATAGCATCTAGAAAGTTTAGAAAACAAACTTATCGGTTTAAATTGCTAGATATTTTAATAGTTTGCAGCTTCAGGTTACATACAGTTGAAATAATCTAGAATTCTAAAATTAAAAATTTTCATGAAATTTTATTTTTTAAATTCTAGAAATTTTAATCTACAACTGGCCACTTCCGCAATAATTACCACAATTTAATCGTTTGAAATGTTTAAATATGACGTTGATATTTAGCGTTGCTTTAGCGTCGCATCAGCGTCGAGAACAATGGTAAAATGACACAATCCTAGAATGTCGTTGTTACTCAACAAGTACCTGAAACTTCTGAACGGGAAAAATATTTTGCGGTAATTCTTAGATATAATTATTTCTAAAGAGTTATATCTAAAGATATCTAAAGAGTTTTCGTGTTATACCTTATTTTTCCGACATGTGACTTGTTTTTACAGCACAAGGGTCGGATATTTTCTTTAACTTGGTCCTGTTAATCAATATTTAATGAATGTATAGCTTAGTTAGAAATAACCACTATTCTAGATAATTCATCAGCTACTGTAAGTCCAACAATAATTATTTAAACCATGAAGAGTATAAGAACTCTTACTCGTCATTAGGACTGAACTAATTTTTATTGAGCGTCGAGTAGTGCAGCTTAGGAATTATATAACTTATAGTTTAACTTATTATTGATTAACAGAATCCTTTCTAGCCTTATACGTAATATACATATGTATTTATATAATATTATGTATATTATATACTTTTTGAATCTCGAACGAACTGTGTAATTAACTAAAATGAAAATTTTTATTTTTATATGGCAAATAAATTGTAGAACAAGATAATCAGTAAATTAATGTTGTTTACTTTATACTATAAACTTTTACATTAAACAACCAGCTTAAATTTAATACAAGTAAATACGGAAATGTAAAAGACAGTTTTGCTAACTTAATTAAATTTTTACTAATTCGACACGAATCCTTTTTAGAGGCATTCAAGAAAGTGATCTAATGTGTGATCGGTATAATCGGATTGGATCGTTTGACTCGTTTCTTTAAATTGTTCGCTTTGATGGCCGCAATTAAGCGGAAATTAAAAATATATTTTTATTTCCTATTTTGGCAAACGGCCATAAATACATCCAAATATTTTTTAGTCATTTAGTTATTGTGCTTTGATAAATGGATGACAAAGCACAACTACAAGCACATACGGTTGAATATACTCAGCAGATGATTTGTGTCGAGAGGTCTACAGCTACTGTTATATTAGGCAAGGAAATACAAAGAGACAGTAGCGACAAAAGGACGTGATAAACCTATTGTTACAATACAATGGTCCATCAACATGACACTGGCAAGCGACCTGCAGATTTGCAGAATGTCCTGAGTCAGAAAGTAAAGAATTAATAGCTCTTTGTAGTAATTAGGATCATTCCAGTTAATGAGTTATATTGCAATTTTTACATGCACTTCATAAAATTTTGCAACATTAATCAACACTTTCTTTTCATTAAAAATTTTTAAGAAAAAATTTGAAAAAACATGGAGCCATTTGTCATTGTCTAACCTTTTTTTTTTATTCTTTATGTACCTGCTATTCTACGATTAGGATAATTATATAATTTGAGCAAACGTTTTGAAAACTTTTTGTTGTGTTAAGATAAAAAGTTAAAAGTCACGTTTGAAAATAAAAGTAATGCTTTCCAGTTAATTTCACTTCTTTCTTAATACGATTGCAAACGAAATCGCAATTATTTTACATTAGTTCTTTCCTCTAAGTTACCTCCGGAAAGAGGATGTGCAAACTCAAGATATATGAAGAAAATAAGTTTAAATTGTGCATCAGCTTATTTTTATTTAAAGAAATAAAAAGGAAATTGCGATTTTTTACTTCGTTATGGATAAAATAATTCATTCGATTTATTTTACAAGAGCTTTTAGTATCTTATACCTATTATATTATAAATTGATTTAATTTATAGTAATAATATTCGCAAATTATATAAATAATACCCGTATATGTATATAATATTACAAATATTTTAAAATATCTTTTATTGGCTTGAATGTTTAAATTTTAATGAATAATTTAATGTGTATTCAGTTTTTCAGTCTGCGTTTGTATATTAGCAAAGCGGTTAATTTATGCAGACATTACATGAAAATGCTTTTCACTATAATCCGGTAATAAATTTAGAGATAGGTAAATCTATAGTTTATAATTTATTAGGCTTCAACGTGTGAAAGATTTGTAATAATAATGGATGATATCAGTTGTTAATTCCATTATTTCATACCATTTTCTTGTAACATATATTATTTCTTCTTTTTACATATTTTCTATTTGTTGCAGTGGACAAATTACCTCCTGGATTTCCACAAATAACACAGCCTCCGGCTACTAATAAAGTGGTTGAAATCGGCCATAGCACCGTTCTTAATTGTGGCGCAACGGGAAATCCACCCCCTCGAATTACGTGGTTTCGTAATATGCTACCTATAGATACTACCAGTACACCTAGATATTCTACGAGGGATGATATGCCAGGTAACGACTACTTTTAAAAATTAGTTTGTGTATTAATACTATAGAATAAGGCCGAGCTATATCTCTGCAAGAAATTAATTAAAAGTTTTGCTTTAATTTTATAGTACCTATTTCAAGCTTATTAAAAGTAATTATTGTGAATTACTATGTTAGCAAAATGCAAACTTATATTTTAACTCGAGCATCAAAGTTTCTATACTTTTCTTCAAGTTTTTAAAGTACTTATTAATTTACTTTTACTTCAATATTTATATACTTATGTATTGGTCACTTAAGTTACCAACATAGCAAACAATACCGAAAATATCAAATTTTTACACTACAAAAAAATTAATCTTTAGCTTCTTTTTTTATGAGAATATGGTTCATAAATTTTAATTTAAAAATGTGATATTTAATTACTTTCAGGAATTTAAAATTAAAAGTTATTAGCTGAGGTTAATAATCTTAAATTTATAAATAAAAACTTTTTTTATGGCATTTTATATAAGAAAACAGCATTGTTATTCTAAGAATCGTTTTAGTAAAGTTATCGTATAATAGATATATATGATGGTAGTTTTTACGTTCATTTTGAAAATAGATTATGAAACACATATACTCAAATTTTGAAATTGTGTTTATGTGCACATAAAAAATAATCTAGCATACTAAAATTTGAGGACGGTAGAATAAGTAAATCTAAATTTAGTACTACGAGAACATAAATGTATTACATATTTATCATTTTTTCGAGTACGTAGATACATAATTAATGTTATTTTGAAAAATAATCCAAAATATTTTGAGCATTTATTATGAAGTTGTATTCTTTTTAATCGTTTTTATTACTAATTGTGTTTGTGTTTGGTACAAAAAAAAACTATTAGAAACCCATTAAACTATATTCCACAAATAATATTTTATGCTTTTGGGATCTTATATGATAGGATTTATTATTTTAATTTTCATTCAATTTCATAATATTTTTTGGCTGTTGATATTTTACAGTTGATAAAAAATTATTGAAGCTATTAATATTAAGATTAAGAGATGCGGAGACTGTACGGAGTGGTAATAAAAAGATCATAGTAGAATGAACAAGATTTGAGTAAAATAAAGATCATTAGAAAATAAAATATGTGTAACGTTTTTGAATTATTTTTGTGGAAATTGATAGTTTTCCTAAAATTAAATAACGCAATATTTTCATGTATGTATAATTCTAATATTATACAGAAAATTAGCTAAGTACACAATTCATAACTACAGAAAGTGATTTCTTGGGCTATTTGACGAAAAAAAGTTCTATGAAATTTATTACAAGAAACAAACTTTTCGAACTTAATCTGTGTTAATTGTTCCAGATAACAAAACATACTCACTTACACTAATTAGTCGATTAGATGGAATTACCTTATTCGGTTTCTAATAATACCTAGTATTCTAGTTTGTCTATATTGTTAATAATGTTTTATTTTACTTGCGCTATCCAATGACAGCATTAAATAGAATAGTATTTCTATCAATCTTTTCATCTAGGACTTCATTTTACTAACATGATGATACTACACATAATACGCATGAAATATTGTAAAACTAAAAAAATGATACCGCACAACCCATTAAGAGCTCGAAACAAATGCAATAAATAACACTATAAACTAGGTAGTTTTGTTTTCATAGTTGGAAAAATTCGTCTATTATTTCACTTTTTAATGTTATCACGGTACCAAAGCTATTATTTTTATGTGGTTTTCTTTCTTTTTTGAAATATTTCTTCTACTTACAAAACATTAGTACAATATTATGTTTTAATGTCTGATTTACCAGTCACTCTTAATCTCTAATCTATGTCTAAGCGTAGTTTAATTTTTGGTATAGTTAATGTGATGCCATTATCTCATTATATACAATCAACCATTTATATAACATTTTCAATTTTCACAAGCAATATCCACTTACTTATTCATAAATACATTAAACAACTCTGGAGTTGCAGAAACGTCTGCTAACCTATTCTGACACTTCGTTTAATATTAAGCTATAAGATGTACTCGGTTTACCATTTACGGTTACACAATTTAGAATTTAGATAGATATATAAATAGTTATAAATAACTAAATTAATTTTGTGAATATTTTTTGAATACATAATATTTTGCAAATAATTTTCTTTGCATTCTCACATTTCTCATAAAATGTTTAAGTAAGCTCAGGCAGGAGTCCCGACGTCTTAAACATATCCATATGTTATTCCACATTAAAATATGTTTAAAACTGGAAACAGTAGTTTGAGTGGCGGAAAAGAATCCATATTTTTAATACCGCACAAGTTAAGTTGAAAGGAAATACTGAAACAAATACATAATGGGTATAATCAGAGGATGTACTACGCTGTTGTAGATCTACCCGAAAAAAAGTATTTTTATGCAGTCCAGATATACCTTACATTAAAAATTTTAACCTAAGGATTTTGTTGTATACTAGGGACCATTGTGGAAAATTCATCTATACATTGAAAAGCACTTAAAATAAGTTAAATTTTAATATATTACTGGACTTCTAGATACGTAGTTGATGTACCCGTTGTGATATAATGTAATATTTATACCTTGTTCATTACGGAAGTCGATCAATAGGTTCAACTGTCGGTATGCAATTAGGTGGGTGACCGCTTTGCGAATATTGCTTGTCGCTAATTTCTAAATCAAGCTAGCTCTAGATCATTGGTGAAAAAAGCAGATGTTCTAAAATATTACCTATATTGCTGTTTTTGCTATTTCAAATTAGTGTGAATTTCTATTTTTTGGATAAAATATTTCTAAATTTTTAATTTTTGTATTTTTTTTTTCGTTATATATCAATGAAATTGAACGCTATTCTTATCGGCCCAGTTACGTTATACCTTGAACATTTCAACAATTTATTGAATTTCTATTCTTTTAAAATTTTAATATTTTACAAAACTAAACAGATCGTTAAAATAATAGAGTTTTAACCATACAGTTAGGAATAAATACGTAGTTTGTTAAATATTACATATATTGAACAAAACATATTTATACTACATAATGTATTTAAAATTCGTATTTTTAAGTTTATTCCTATCATTTAAAATTTTTGTGTTTTTATTAACAATTACTACTATATTATATAAAAATTCCTTTTACTTTCTGTTTTAATAATACTTTTGTTTTAAGTTTCTACCTTAGTTCTTATCTTACTGGAATTCTTATCTCTTCATAATTAATTATGATACTCATTTTATTTGGTTACTTTATTAAATAATAATATAATTACAATGCCAATAAAGTCATAAGAGTATTTTTCGAAAGGGACTTTGCCATCCTTTTACACTCTAGGTCTAGGTCAAGTAAACTAAATTTTCCTTACCACTTCAAAATAGTACTAATCTCATCAATTTATCGCTTTAAATAAAAATTCGCAATGAACCAACAAAACATTCTTTTTAAATCGACATTCTACAACAACTTGTACAGCCTAAGGCTGACCAAAATAAAGAGCATAAAAATACATAAATCATATTTATATATATTTTTTATATATTCTAGAAATTACATTAATACCAAATAACAATATTATACTACTACATGTACATAAAATAATAATGTACAAGCGGGATGGTCTGTATAAAGAGATGCTTACAAAGAATAACATAATTTTAGAGAATTTACCTGTGACATTTTCCATTTTACTTTATAATTAATTGTATTAAGCATAGTAGTATACTCATATTATACATAAATAATACTCACTCGTAATATAGTGAAGCTTGCTAGCAACCATAACTATGCTTTAGAATTACCTAACAATGCATTAAAATGTTTATTAATAAAAATTGATTTTGTTTAAGAACAAACTTAAACTGCCATCTTTCTCTCTTTCTTTAATGATATTTAAACTATTTTTCGGTTTATTAATCGCCTGATGGATCTGCAAAATATTTTTTAATTAATTTCATGCGTAAAGACATTTTCTCGCGAATGAAAAATTGTGTTCAAAATAACTATTGGTAAAATAGTCAATAGACAAATAGTTGTCTTAAATTGACAACTTTTTCACGCGAAATTATGCAACTCGTGAAAAAATATTAATGAATATTTAAACTTCTCTTATAAATTTTTCTGCTCGTTTAGTAATTTGTTTTTTTTTACGTTCGTTACATCAACTACTATTGCAGTGTGTTTATATACAAAAATTGTAATATAGTACAAAATTATAACTCTCGTCATAATTATACGCATATGCAATATTACTTATTGTAAGGTTGTTTTTTTATAATACTTAGTGGTTAAGTCTTTTTTCGAAGGCTCTTTCAATCGAAATCTCGTTAATTCATTCACTACCGGTGCTAATTTGGTTCGTCCCGAAGAGGAAATAAAAAATTTTGAAATTCTCTAATACATCCGGGATTCAGGAATAACTTTTTACGTTAAAATGACCGCATTCAAATGCCTCCTAGAACGTCAACTCGGGACACAAACACAAATTAGGGATTTTAATATAAATACAGGTTACTGTGCTTTGATGCTAGAATGTGATTTTTAATATTTTTGAGAGTGTAAATAGTAAATAGGTCTATTAACTTGACAGAAACATAACTCGTGATTATTTCTTGCCTCTTGTCGTTTACATTTATATACTAGTTTATTCTACTGCCGCGGATAAATTTACAACTTTGTAGTAAAACTTCTCTGCTAGGCAGAGAAAGTTGTACGTAATGTCTTTTAAAATACTCCAAAAATACTAAGTATTAGGGGAAAATGAGACAGAAAAATAGCTAGTTTAATTTGGCTAATTAATGTTTTCCGGAGAGGAAATGAAGCAACCCGTTTAATACCTACCTAAAAAAATTGGTATGCTAACATTAATACAACCTAAATACTAAACTTGAAGTCAATTTACTTAAATCCTTAACCATGTTTTGTTTGTACCTACGAGTATGTGATCTTTCTCTACATAACGTTCTAATTTTAACTACATTACTGACAATAACTTTGTACTTGTGCTGATGCTGTAGAGCTAATTTAAATTGATAGAAAATTTAGGATTTTGATACGGGTCTTGTCCAGAGAAACAAAATAGAAATATTGAATTGTTACCTCTAATCTTCCGAGACGTATTTATCCAGTACTAAAGATAAATGGGGAATTTGATCATTTGCGGTCGTGCCGTGAATATTTAGGTACAAATCTGAGCTGCATTTACTTTTAGCTAAATTCCAAACATTAGATTTGGTTTTAGCTCCGTTATTGGTTACAACAAATCAAATAATCCACAAAAGCAAGAATAACGTTCGTTATCTGCATTAAAAATGTTCAAAATTTGAATTTTATTTTTATTGTTTATTATACATATTTATGAAGTCTATACGCCAATAATCAGAATATTATAAAATTGATGTTGAATTCGATACGAGAAATGTTTCAAGAAGTTCAATTTATTAATACCGCTTGGAAGATTTTAGAATACAAAAATAATTTTAATGATTGCGGTTTCGTACTATTTTATTATAACCTATAAGGTAGGTATATGAATGCCAAGATTGAAGGAGATTTTATATTTAAACGATAACAATAGAAACTCGATGACAATGTTATGATTCCGTTTCTGTTATTTTTACTTTTTTGTAGTTAATTTTATTATTTTAATTTGTGAGTTTTTCAATGCAACTATCGGCTTGCACTTTCCATCAAATAACTCACACTAAGCAGCTTTACCTGCATAACAAAATTATGTTTTCGATATAGGAAGGAAGACCGAAAACATGTTTTTCGTAAGAATTACTATGTTGGGATACTTTTTTGTCTTAGAAAATTTTGCTTTCATAAATTTTATATGCAGCGTTGGTTAGAAGGCTGCGGTGAGACGTAATATAAGCTTTGCGCTCTTGGCTTGCATATTGATTCAGGGAACCCTCACAGAATATGGAATATCCGGAATACCACAACAAAAACATCATTTATCCTTACAAATAACATCGGAAGAACACGCTTGCGAGAATTAAGCTTTTTGAAGTTTTTATTTTTATTTTCAAATAAAATTTGCATTTACAACGATCATATATTTTTCACTGTAATATTTGTTTTATTAAAAATTAAAATACTCTAAAATTAGTGATGAAAGTAAAGGAAATTATATATTAATGCAAAGTAATGTCAAAATTCATGATGTGTGGAAAGCTTATTAAATTTAATTGCCTTTACACGTAAAAGCTCGGAAAATATAGCAAAATATAGTCACTAACATATATACCATCACTTTGAGCAAAGTAAGTATATATATACTACCCAGAACCGACACTGCAGCTAATGGTCTCTAGGGAACCCTACCGGTAACACGCTATCGCCCGGAAACTAACCCGCTCTGGGAATTCCGCCAAACAAGCACTCCGGCCCACCGTCACGTCACAATCACCTTCTAAAAGAATAACAGGACAAGAACGCAATAAAATATCAGTTCTGATATTGTTATTTTATATTAATTTAAAAAGAAACCGGAAATATTATTTTTGATTACGTGACATTAAGTTCGCCCGAAATCGAAAAATCACTATTCCGCAACAACAATTGAACCCGATTTTCAAGTGGTTACTTAAATCACGCAAACTCTATTATACCAACCTTTTAGAAAAATCAATTTTTTTTAATTTGAACTTTTTTAACCTAAGCTTTAAAACAATTATCTCTGAAACTAATGACTTGGGGAGTTGATTAAATTATGTAATCAGCTTATGAATACAACGAACAAAAGTACTATAATGAAAAAGTTATTAGCGATTTATGAGTGTTACTAATATATAATTCGTATTCGCGGTTAACTGATTTTCAACAGCATCTGTTGAGCAACTCTAATTTTTATAAAATTACTTCAAATGTATTTTCTTTATTAAAAGTTACACAATTTTGAAATTTATTAGTTCGTTTCTCTATTGCACTGCCAAAATACATATTATACACTAGATACTATTCAGAATATATAATTTTTCTCGATATTAAAAGTTTAGAGGAAATCAAATATCTAGGGATCACTATAATATTATATTTTTCTTATTTACAAAATAATTTCATACGCTTTTTAATGCAAATAATAATTATTGAATTTAAAATTTATTTATGCACTATAATTATGTCGTAGGTGTTCTTCTCTCCTATAGATGTGACATGCTTTTTAAAGTTGATCACACACAGTAGGGGACCTACTGCTTAACAAGTATGGTCTCCGAACAAGTATGGCCTGTAATACACTTGATTTTGAAAAGGTTTACTATGCAGATTACATGTTAATGGTTTACCATGGTCTTTCGAGGGGAAAGGATCAGAAATAAAGTTCTTACTTCGTGTAATATATTTACGTTTATTTATCATCAGCAGGGGTATAATAATTCTTCTTCAGTTGAGGTGCATCTAAGCTAATGAAACTAAATACCAATATGAATTAAATTAATATAGGTTTTTTCTCTATAAACATTTCAACCTTAGTACTTTTATCTCGGTCATTATTTATAATTATATTAATATTAAATTTTTAAAGTTTAATAATTTATGTTAGACCAATAAGGAAACTAGGTGTTGGTTTAAACGTTGCTTATGTGTTAACTTGGGAACTTTAATATAATTTTTAACTAGAACTTAAATAAATTTTATATTATTAACTTTTTTACATTTTAATTTGATGTTGTTAGAACCATCACCTACGTTGAAATTAACTTTTTTTAACGGTTTAACTTTGAATTAGGATATTAATAATAAATTAATAAAACTATTAATTTAACTGGACTTTCGGCGTTCGGGGGTTCCCTCGGTTCCCTCGTTCCACAAACTTCTCCACTGTCAAAATAAAATTGACACTTAATACTTGTATCGTAAATAAATATACTGTTATCTTCGTTCACTTTAATTAACTTTTATTTACGTTTTATAGGATAAAATGAATGGAAATACAATTATCTTGAATAAGTAAAGACTTTTCATTTTTTATATTTATTTTGCAATTTTTATTACAAAATTAATCGACAATACTTTCGATTTATTCTCTGTTGTGTGCGCTCTTCAATTCATTGATTTTTCGTTTGACTCGCTTCTGAGCTTACACGAGTAAGCTTTCTTTACCTTTGAGCATTCAATGTAATTTTTTAAATTGGATAATTGCTTTCTTTTATTTTCAAGTCAATTCTTTATTATACCTACTTACTGCTTTTACAAAAACAGAAGACTCAAAGTTTGATATAACAATTTTAATGAAGCATTCAGAAAATGTGTCGAAATTCGATAAACGAAACGAACAAACGGATCTTTCCCTACTTTTTAAATGAAATCTTAGGATATTTACTATCAAAGATCATTAAACTTATAGACGAACGATCATATTGTTAGAAATTGAAGTGAAAAGACCACATCAGCCGGTAAGGAGTGTAGTAAGGGTCATCCATCGACAAAGAAAAATATTACATTTTTATAGATAGATCAATCAAATATGAATAAACGCTAGTCCATCTGATGTACTTCTAACAATTGTCTTCTTAACATTCATATAAAATAATCAGCATTTGTTTTTTGCTGATAAATTATTCTACATTTTGGGAAAAACGGTAATCCAAGTTAATACAAGCCAGTAATTACATAATAATATTAGATAGTATCTAATACCTAGATATCTATTCGATACCTACAACTTAACATGGAATCGAGTCGAGTTGACTACAGTAATGATCAGTAATGATGGGGTACGCCAATTCCGTATTTTTTGAACTAAACTACTTTACCATGCAAAAATGAGTAGATATAATAAATTTAAACTCCCAAGTTGCAATTTTAATTTAAAGTAGCTTTTAGAAGTTACTGTATTCTACATTATAGTATGTAGTTTATTTAAGTTTCTGAAAGTAACATGGCATAATTCTGATTAAAGGTATTTTTTAGTTACATAATATATTTAGTTAATGTAATTTATTCAAATTATCAGAACTATTCCACGGTTTACAAGTAAAACTAAGGTTGAGATATATTTACAATTTAGAAATAAAAGAACTTAAATTTTTGCAAATTTAAACTAATTTTTTAAATCTACATACTATGTTAATTATAATTTTTAATATTTTATACGGCTTTATAACAAACCGTTTTACTTTTTATGTAGTTATGTCTTCGTACACTTTAGTAAACATTAAATTGATTTATTTGGATTTATGATTAGTAATAATTGTTATATTATAATAAGGGAATTTCTTTAGAAATCTAAATAATAATAATAATACCAATTAAGTTATATTAATTAAGTTATTTGCAAAATACAAAAGATATTATCTTGTTTGTTATAAATAATTAAACATGACCGGAAGACCATGTTTTAAAAGACAATCGACGAACTGAAAATAATTAGAAAAAATCTAAAAATTAATATGTTATAACCCAGTAGAGTAACCTAGAGTAACAGAGTTATGTATGTATATTACATGCAGTTTACATGTTTAAAGTCCAGAGAATCGCTTTATTTTAAAGATCACGAGATTTTAAATGTCACATTCTCGTCAGAATAATAATTCCTAAAATGTCTTTATGATCACTGGTAAAACTTGTAAAATCTACTTTACAACTGAATTATAAACGAATAATGTTTAAATACATACCTTGGGGGTTTTTATTTTTTATTTCAATAAAAATTATTGATGTAATCCACAAGTCGATTGGTATATTTATCCATTACTACAAATTCACTTTCCAGTTTTTAAAACTACTTACCTATCAGGGGCGGTTCTACCATAGGAACTGCAGAGCTGCAGAACCGCCAAATATCAGAATGAAGTGTACCAAATTAATTATTACTTATTAGTATAACCACCACATTTCAAATTATTTCAATAATTGAAGACTAATCAATTTTGGTTTCAAAGCGCGCTTCTTATGTTGCCTTGAGTTATAAGTACTTTTATCAGTCAGTCAAATAAGTACTGTAATAATTAATACAAGTCCGTTACGCTTTCGAAATCACTGTTTAACTTCGATGTGCTGGAAATGATTCTGAACATGAAATGACGTGAGCTATCGGGTGGAATCGTATCCATACCAGTATAGTACATCGTGGTGTTAGGACAATCCTAACACCACGGTATACACTACAAATTGAGCTGCATCTTATGCAGAATTACATGCCGTATTTTTGTAATATAATTTAAAATTTGACATGAAAACAACTAGTAAGTTAATTTTTGTTCATTGATTGTTCAACAACATGGTTAAACAATAAAATGCAATAGTTTAATACTCGTAATATAGTGTAATTTGAAAATTTAGTACAAATTTTAATTTTACCAAGTTTCTTATAAATACTATTATCAAAATAGAAGTAAAATTATTTTTTGGCAGATCCTATATTAGAAACTCAAAATGAAATTACGTTTAATTATTAATATCAATAAAATTAAAATTATGTAGGTTTTTTCTACAATAGTAATGTTTATTATTAAACTCGCAGATTACAAGATATAGGAACAACGCACCAAACGTACAACCGTTCTGCTCATATTTCAGCTCTGGTTTTACGAACATATACGATTTTATTTTAAACACATCTTGCGCTATGAACTTTAATTGAAATTATGAATATCGAAGATAGTATCTTATACCTACTAGTACATAAAATAAATGCTTATGAATATTAAATGAACAAAAAATAAAATGAAATATTACTAATATTTTTAACACAACTTCTCTCATAAGCAGTACTTAATAAAAATTTTTCGAAAATTAGTTAGGATTGCAATTTATTGTAAAAATGTAAAATCATATAAAGTAATACATTCTAGATAAGTGTTGTACGTTTAATATTTAAAAATGTTCAATAAGTAAATTTATTTTTTGAGATTGCCATTTTCTGATATCTTGCCATTTTTATAATGCAGAACACCCAAGAATATTTTTCACGAGCCGCCACTGTTACCTATACTTTTATATATTTCTATTTATAATCAAAATATTATCAAATTAAAATCAAATATAATTAAATCGATAGTAAATAACGAAATACACGGCAGCCATTTATTATCATATAGTCATCTAAATTTTTTTTGTTTGTCCAATTTATTTTTATAAAATTTAAAATTTCAATAATTTTTTCATATTTTTTTATAAAATTAATTTTTACATGTTATATGAAATTCTTTACGTTAAATGTAAGTTTATGTTACAAATATTATTTTTCAATTTCATGTAACATGTAAATATTAATTTTATAAAAAAATATTATCACATGTTAATAACCTTAATCATTATATCAATTTTTTCATATACTAAATGTACTCAAAAAGAACCGAAAATCTAGTTTCAACTGAAAAAAAATGGACATTCTCTGTTTATTATTTAAAATGTTGGTATTTTATTTATGTTTGCCAAATTAAGTACAATTATTTTGTTACTCAACAACGTGGATAACATTTTAATAATTATTATGTATCAGAAAAATTGGGTATTGATATGACTAAGTGCACATATGTATAAGATAATTTAAATATTGTTTTAATTAGTTTCGTGGGGAAAGTAATTAATTTTATCAATAATTTCAAAAATAATAAAAATTTTTGACCATCAAAATCCATAATGGAAATTTTACAATTTTGAAAATGTAGGAATTCTTTTGTTAATCGAATATACTAATTATTTATTTCGAAATATCGACATTAATTGTGCAATTACTAGAATTTTGCTATAAAAATCTCTATATTAATAATTATTAGGTACTTATTGTTATTGTTATCCATTTTTATAAAATACGTATTAACAGCGCAAAAGGCCAAACTAAAGTAAATTAATGTTATTAAAGAAGCAAAATTTATCTTTTTTTCAACTCGATGTATAAAATATTTACTATTATGAGTAGGTAGCTACAATCTTTTGCAAATAAAATATATTTAGAGTACTTTTTACATTTTTCGTTAAATTGAACTTTAATTTTATTAAAACTGAAACTTAATATTACAGGTGCTTTGCAAATAAAAAATAGCGAAGAAAAAGATCAAGGTAAATATGAATGCGTTGCTGAAAACTCGATTGGAACGGAATATTCGAAAGCAGCTCTTCTTTACGTTAAAGGTAAGTTTATGTTACAAATATTATTTTTCAGATTGAATATTTTAAATATATTTTATCTAGTTCGTCGAGTACCTCCTCAATTTTCTGTATTGCCGCCTCAGTTAAAAGAAGTAATGTTAGGTGCCGATTTAAATTTGACGTGCGTTGCTGTCGGTTCGCCCATGCCATTTGTCAAATGGCGTAAAGGTGCTACCGAAGAACTTACACCCGAAGATAAATTACCCATAGGCATAAATTCTTTAGAATTAACAAATATCCAAGAATCCGCAAATTATACTTGTGTAGCCGCGAGTGCTTTAGGTGTTATCGAAACTGTCACGCAAGTTAAGGTGCAATGTAAGTCATTATAAATTTTTTTCTTGAAAATTTCACTGTGAAATTGACCATTCGCAGCTTTGCCGGGACCACCTACAAATGTTAAAGTATCAGAAATAACTGCAACTTCTGTTCGTCTCACTTGGTCATATAATGGGCCAGAGGATCTTCAATATTATGTAATTCAGTTTAAACCTAAATATGCCAACCAAGCCTATAGCGAAATATCTGGCATTATAACTATGTATTACTCTGTACGTAATCTCAGTCCATACACTGAATACGAAATGTACGTCATTGCTGTAAATAATATTGGAAGAGGTCCTCCTAGTGCGCCAGCGGCTGTAACTACTGGTGAAACTGGTATGTTGCAATTTTTAATTTTTTTTTATTTTTGTGTCGCATATTTTTTAAAAAGTGTGATATTTTTTACTAAATTTACTTTTGCATAGCCATTTTTTTTAATAAGTAAGTAGTAATGAATAAATTACACGAATAATACTTATAATGCTTTCATGAAAAGGGGCAAGTTGTTTACTTTGAAATTCTATTAGAAGTTGATATTTTACCGTCGATTATAACAAAGCCAAATTCTGAAATCAATAATAAATTTACACTTACAAAATATTTTTCTTGTAAACGAGTTTATTTCTTAAATTTTTAATCCATATTGTTTTTTTCAGTTCTTTGCTTATTAACGGTTTTAATTAATTATAAAAAAAACTTTTAATATTCTTGATGATGTGATCGGTAAAATCTTACTACTAACTACGCCTCGATAATATTTTAAATAGTATCATATCAATATTTTCAAAATCCCAAAAAATGCATATTTTTTTAATTTTCTAAAATATTGATATGGTTTAATATCGAGGTTCGCTACCTAAATCCATCGATTAATATTTTAAATATTTTGAACACGGTATTATTTCATAATTTTAATTATTGACGGAGAGTTACGTTCAATATTTTGATTAAATACAATAATAATTTATAGTGGAAGTAATAATTTATACATAATAACGTTGAAAGTTTGTCGTTTTTATATTTATATTTTTGGACGAGGTTGATACATATAGGAATTAATTATTTTATGAATGTACAAAGAATAGTCAATAATTGTGTTTATTTTTTTGGAGCCAATTATTTTTGTCATTTTCATGCAAACAATTTTCCATAATTCTTAATGGATTTTGTGGCTATGTCTAATGTAAGTTTTTGAATTTTTGTGTGCAATTTTTTTACACAATTAGTATAGCCGTATTATGCTCACTTACCCAGTATAATGCTTGCTTTTAATTAGATTTAAATTGGTTAATTTATCTTGATGAAATTAATTGTACTTTAATTTTATGCAGCTGATCCGTCTTTTGGAGGTGCCAGTAAGTTTTATTTACATGTTGTATTTTATGTTCTTTCAATATAAATAACTTCCGTAGTGTTATTATTTTTTGTGGTGGTTATAAAAGTTAAATTTATGTTTCTAGAAATTATTGCCCTGTCGTATATTATAATTTTTCTAATTTTGCAGTACCTGGAACGTGTCCAAGAAATGTTCAAGTTCGACCCTTAAGTTCAAGCACTATGGTCATTCAGTGGGATGAACCCGAAATGCCCAATGGTCAAGTAACTGTGAGTTATACTTTTTTTAAGTTATCTCCAACAGTAATTTTAATATTTTCAAATATAATTTGGAAAATTTCGCAGGGTTACAAAGTGTACTACACGACGAATCCTCAACTAGCAATGGCTCAATGGCAATCGCAAATGGTGGACAACAATCAACTTACAACAATAAGCGATCTCACTCCTCATACAATTTATACTATTCGTGTGCAAGCTTTCACTTCGGTCGGACCTGGCCCGTTAAGTCCGCCAGTGCACGTCAAAACTCAACAAGGTATTTTATTTAGACTTATTAATTGTCCGCCGTACGTAAAATTTGTATAATATAGGTGTTCCAAGTCAACCGTCTAATTTAAGAGCATCGGATATAGGTGAAACTGCAGTGACTTTACAGTGGAGTAAACCTACACACTCTGGTGAAAATATAGTGAGTTATGAACTATACTGGAATGACACTTATGCAAAAGAAAAGCATCACAGACGTATACCAGTTTCTGAAGGTTACACGTTAACGGGACTTTACCCAAATACTTTATATTATGTGTGGTTAGCTGCAAGATCGCAAAGAGGAGAAGGGGCTACTACGCCGCCGATACCTGTCAGAACGAAGCAGTATGGTAAGATTGGTTGATTAAACGAATTATTCGCTTTTGGGAAAGAAAATGTAGTTCTTCATTAGGCAGAATTTTTTAATCTATTTTAATGTTGCGCTTCTTGCACAACAATAAAATAGATCTATTTAGAAAAATCGATTTTGTTAATTGTGGAACTACCAACACTTAATATTTTAGACATTTTTGAGGTACTTAAAAATAATTAAATTCATCTCATCCAGGAAACATTTTAAGTGTAAAATTAAGTCTGTTAGAACGAATTAATGTTTTATTTTCAATGTTGCATTTCAGATATGTAGCAAAGGTATATCATATAAAACTAAATTAACTTGGTTGTTTTTTGTGTGAGAGTGTGTGGGTGTGTTTTATATATTAGTGCATTGCATGCCGTATTTTAGTCGTCGGTGGATATTAATATGTTAAAGAGCACTGCACTATAATGCTATGTCTTTATTTTGATGTGCAATTCACACACTTTTATGTTTATCTTTGATATCTACACTGTCCACAGGTAGTTGATACATTTTTTTATTTTAATATCCACTAAAATTAGTCTAAGCTTTTTGCTAAATAAATATGCTGTCACCACCTTAGTACCGGGTGCACCGCCCCGCAACGTTACCGGAGAAGCGGTAAGTCCCACATCGATCCAAGTTAATTGGGAACCTCCGCCTGCTGAACGCAGCAATGGAAATATCATTTACTACAAGCTCCAAGTCGTCGAAGCAGGCAGATCTGATAGCGAAGCTTCTGTCATCAAGCTAAATGGCACTAGCTTTTTACTTGATGAATTGAAACGTTGGACAGAATATCGTGTTTGGGTGTTAGCTGGAACTTCGGTGGGAGATGGACCATCGTCATATCCTATTACTGTGCGCACCCACGAAGATGGTACGTTTCTGTCTTAATATTTTTTATACTTATAATAGTTTTTATTAAGTTAATGCAAAACTTCTGCACTTCGCCTGCGAAAGTTAACCAAAGTTTTGCAATAACTACTTTATGTAGACAATTTATTTTTTTGTGTTTCAAACAGATATATTGATCGAAAGCATTTTTTATCTTCACTGGAACAACTTTTAAATTTAATATATCTGTTTATTTTTGGATTTTTTTTGTTTTTCTTTTCTGAACAGGATCTACCAGTAATGATCACGGATGGAGATATGGATATCACTTAAACTAATCCTATCACCTTATTATTCTTCCTTTAATATTTTTTTTTGTTTTCTCAAAATTAGTACATTTAATTTTTTTACTTAGTGTACAAATAAACTTTAACAAGTAGTTTTTTGACATATCCTCAGCGGTATGTGTGTAAACCACTTAAACGGTTTTTTTTACCATTGCAGCCTGCCCTTGGAGGATTTTTGAAGCTGGCTCATTTTTTTTTCTTTTTACAGCACTTTTTTAACTCCAACACTTTTTTCAGCTGTGGGTCCAGGTGTTTTTGAAATAGTTTTTTTTTGAAATGCAGTTTGTATTTTTGTAAAATGTTTAATTCGTTCTTTTGTCTATGAAAGCATTTGCAGGAGATTGGTCTTAGAGGTTTTTTCATCTTTTAATTTTTATGACTGTTTTTGTAATCGGTATTTCAAAATTTTATAGTAACTGTATCTTATTTTCTTTAGTTATTGTTGTACTGTTTAGCTACTCACGTTCACATGTAATGATTGCTTATTAAATCTCACTGGCACAAAGTTGCATTGCAATGGCACCATTTTTTGAATCAGAATCGGCACAATTTTTATATTTATTTTTAAGTTACTTTGTGCACTTAATTTTTGTACTTATACTAGATTATTATTCCTAGCATGACTTGTCTAATTTTAATCTTTTCCATAAAGAAAACTTCCAACTACAATATTTTTATAATTGTTTCGCGCTTACGAGTCGCAGTATATTGTAAATTTTATTTTAAGTTTCGACTTGAAATCTCGATTTATACTACACTGCATTATTTAATTTATAAATTTTCCCCAGTGTTCGCCTAATCAGTTTATCATTATTTATTGATAGTTGGTATGTTTCGTATCCTTTTATCCTATTCATGAAGGCTCGCTAGGCAGCACCACTCACAGTAGGATGACATGGCGCACTATTAATATATTACTATATAAATGGCACATTTTTATACATCTCACTGTGTGTGAATAAATACACTTGCACAATTTGTGTGTGGATGTATGTTTGAGAAATATAAATTAACAATATTCATTTGGTTGCACTTTGAAAACACTTACAATAACTTGGGTGTGCTCTAAAAAATCATAAGTTAAATAGTTACCTGGATATAATATTTTAATAATATCTACTTATTAGTAATTGATGGTGGTTTAAATATTTTATTACTTAGTAAGGATGTAAAAATTATTTCAGCAGTTTTGGTATAATCATCATGGCAACACATTTGAATACCAATACGTACACTTGTAGTATTTATGTAGATATTACTTTTTGTATCTATGCATGAACTACCTATGTATAAGTTATATACTTTGACTTACCTATTTGTTTTTAGACTAAGCAAGTATTTATGTACATAATTATATATAATCGAGATCATATCGTTTAATACTTTAATTGCATACATATTGCAGCTCTAAAATCTTCTTTTTTTTTTTAATTTAATATGAAATTGAATAATCTCCAATTAAAACTTCTAAATAAGTTTTCAAGTAACGTAACTGGTTTTTAATGACTGTTTCACAAAAAGAACTCCAGCTTATAGCTCGATTATTTTTGAATATACCTACATCTAACAATCTATAGGTATATATTGTTAAATCTTTTATTTAAATCTTTTTACCATTTTGATCAAGTACTTTTTTAATTTATTGAACTCTAACTTTTTGTGCTCAATTGAATTCTATTTATATTTCCGCGATATGCAATACGAATTTACAGAAAAACTTCAACTTCTTTAAGAAACATAAATTTTTCAATTAAATTGAAAATTATTTAAATATTTAATATTTGTTTTTGTGCTTTTCTCAAAAATATTCTTTTGCATCTATCTCTTCACTTATTTTACAATAAAAGTATTTATCATGGTAGCCGAAAAATTTTATAAAATATTCTATTCAAAAATATAAGTACGTACCTAATAGACAATCTGTTAAGTGTATTTATATTCAGAAACCTTGTTATAAATTTGGGCTTTCATGTGAAAACCTGCATACTTATTTTATAGTTTTATTCTTACACTTATTATTATTTTTCATAAACTGAAACCACAAATGGACTATTTTAAAAGGAATTATATATTGCACCGTAAAAGCCATTAATACAATATGGAAATATATCTTTTCGAGAGTGGTCTTAATGACCACTTAATATTAATTAATTTCACTATTAGTCAAAGCACAAAATGGAATATTTTTAGAAGTAATGAGCTGCATCATTAAAACCTATTGATGATAAAATATGGATAATTAATTTCTTTCGGTGATAAAATGAACAAACCTAATCTTCCCTCTCAAACTGTATCGAACTTTAAGATTAAGGTCAAAAAATAATTACGTATTTAAACGATTAAATTAATAATTGGTTATTAATTTAAATAAAGTATATTTTAAAATGTATCAATTAAATCTCACCAAGTTTGAAAACAACTCGGTAAAAATAAAAACTTGAAAGTTGAAATTTGCAGAGTTGCTCAATGGATTACTCTAATCAGCATAGCAAAAGTTCTCTAAAATTGGGTACGATTGGGTTACCGCTCGCTTCGCTAACACTGAATTATTTAGAAGATTAAAATCGGTTTTTCATAAATAGTTCCTTTCCCAATAAATTTAGGGCAATAGTGCCTACCTTTATAGCAAACTAAAGACAAACTAATTTGCAATCAGAAAAATACTTTTTCTGCTTTTTTTGTGTTATAAGCGATTATTTATTTTGCACGATTTTCTTATGCCCAAAAATAATAATAGTAATAATAACCTGCTATAAAATTCTAACCATTTTTATACGTTTTAAAAACACGTCTGGCTGATTTGGGGAGAAGATGATATAATTCCCATTTACTGCTCCAACTTTTATAATTAAAATTCAACATAATAAATATCCGTTTATTTTCTGGTCTAGTTGACAAATTTTTATATCTTGCACTTTTATTCACTTCATTACTAATAACTTTGGGAAAGTAAACCATTCTTATTTTTATTTGCCTTTCGTTCTATCCGTCTAGCATAACATTTTAATTTGACACTTTTATCTTGACGACGCATAATTTATGTATTATCATGTGTCGAAATCATCTAACATAATTATTTTAAATTTCCTTCCAAATTTTATTCTAAATAATAATTTCTATTTTAAAATAAATAAATTATGTACTTCGCGAATATAAATAATAATATTCACGCGAAGAAGTACGCAATTTTTATATTTAATTCGAGTAAAACAATATAATTTTAAAATATACTCGCTGCAATCCTCAATTCAACTCTTTTGTAATTCCTAAGATTTATCTTTAGTTTTAAAATATAGCAAATATAAAAGGTTTAATTTTTAAATTTGTTGAAGTTATTAAAGTTGTGGTGAAGAAGGAAAGCATAAAATTTTAATAATTGCATTTTGAATCTTTCCTTAGAGAAATTGGTTGATGTGTGTTTTTTTGATATTATTTTTTTTTTAGTTGTGAAGGAAATATTTAACTTGGATACTTTTTAAATTAACTTTAACGCGAGGTACCTACCGTGGATTTATATTTGAAAAGTTTCCTTCTTTAATATTTAGGAAACCAAAAAAAATAATAACTAAAACATACTTGGGCCGTTTGGAGAGGAGGTAATATTATAATTCCCATATATTAAAATTATGTTTCAACCTGACTACTCCAACTTTTATAATCAAAATTCAAGAAAATCATTTGATTTTTTAACAGAATTTTTTATTATTTATAATTCATAATTCCGTAGGCTCCATCGTATGATAATACACACAAATTATGCGTTGTTATGTTTGCTAATATTTTTAAGAGAAGTTTAGAAATGATTATATAATTTATAATATGTAATAAATTGAAATAATTTTTATTATTGGGCATGCTGATTTTGATATTTTCTGCTTACTAAAGGTAATCTGTATCTAATATAATTTATTACTAAAGGTATTTTTATGGTAGGTAGATTTGTGTGTAAGAGTGAATGAAGGTGCCAGAAGCAAGAGTAATACACAAAATGACGACACATTTTTACACATTTTTGCATTACCTGTTTACCTATAAACGAAGTTTTAAAATAAAGGCCATTTTTGCAAGAGAAATTTTTGCGATTTTTGACACAATTTTTGAAATCAGTACATGTGTGTGAGTACTTACATTTTAAGATTTTTTCGTCGTTGAATTTTTGCAACACAGGAAAAATTGAGTTTTTTGTAATCAGGTGTTTATATTTTTGTATGCCTATTTTACAATAGACATGTACACTTTTACAATACTATTTTTTCTGACTTTTTTTGCCTTGACATGGTCCGCAGCCATTCGAAGTGAGTATTTACTCTTTGTCGTGTGCTAGTAGTGGCCTTAGTGTTTTTTTTCTAGATAAATGTATGCTTTATTTACAACATTATTATGCTGCATTTGGAACTTATATAATTATTATTCAAAAATTATGACTAAATGTGCAGCATAATTTTATTATAAAATAGTTATTTTGTTTTACCTACCTATATAGCTCGCCGGAACCTTATTATTTAAATTTTTAGTAAACTTAAGTATGCATATTATTATCAGTTACAATAAAAATAGCTATTTACATGTTCTACAATTATTTGGATGAGGTAAATATTCAACGAATATATTTCATGTGTTGGTATTCAAATGTCTAATCGACAAGACATACATATTAAGTAGTTGAAAAACTAGCGTGTGATTTTTTCAAATAAGAATTTAACACATTAATTGCTTGCATGTTAATCAAATTAAGATTTTAGAAGTTTGCTAAGAAATGTATTAATTTTAATAAAACTTTGTAGTGCCTGGTGATCCACAAGATGTGAAGGTAACTCCAATCAATTCCACCACCATCAAAGTAAATTGGAAACCGCCCCTCGCAAAGGATCGCAATGGTATTATTCGTGGATATCATATTCATGTTCAGGAAACTAAAGAAGAGGTTTTAAACCTTACAAATTAAGTTAATCAGTTATGTGAAGCAAAATTTATTTTTAGGGAAGTTTGCTCAACGAACCAATGAGATTTGACGTTCTAGAAGATTCTCTTTTGGAATTAAATGTTAGTGGATTACAACCAGATACGAAATACACCATTCAAGTCGCCGCTCTTACAAGAAAAGGGGATGGAGATCGAAGTGCACCAGTTAGTGTTAAAACACCAGGAGGCGTTCCAAATCGGCCAGCATTAACTCTCAAGTATGTTATTTAAAATTTCCAATTACTCACAAACGCATTTCTTTACTATCGTATAGAATTTTGCAGCACTCAAAACGAAATTTTTATAAACCCGAACAGGTTTTAAACAAAATGTTATTAATTCATTCATGCTCCTTGCTAACTAGATAACAGCGAATTTTGAAAAACTTTTTTCTTTTCTAATAACAAAAATCAATTCTTACTTTCATAAACGAGAACTTATACATTTGTTGTCACAAAACGCAACATTGTTTTAGTGGATTTCTTTTTATTTCGAGTCTTGGACTGATCTTAATAGTTGATAGCTTTCTCAGATCGAACTATTAGAATTCAACGGAACTTTTAGTCCAAATTATATGGGTATTCAATCAATAGATACTCGAATTACAAACGAACAAACCTAGCAGGCTTCACATTAATTAGTTCATTTATATTCAACAAAACAGAAGTGTAATAACCTATGAACGATGATAAGTTCCATCATTAGTAGATTCCAATGAAAAGCCTAAGAGTTTAGCTGCGTACAAATCTTGATCTAATTTCGCGTGAAAAAGTCGTCATTGGGTAATCAAAAATCAATACAACAAACTTAATAAATATGAACACAAAATTTTTCATTATGTGAAAAATTTCAGTGACCACCGGCCGGGTCTGTTGGAGTTAGTTTAGCAACAATAGACAATAGACCAACAGATAATTATTTACTTACCTAACAGAATCTATTACTCAACGATTTCCATACAAATGTTGTAGAATATCCTTTATGTATTATTTTTTTACTTCAGAGTAATTGAACGAGAACCAACGGTAACAATTGAATTGGAATGGTCCAGACCCACACAAACGTATGGTGAATTACAAGGCTATCGACTTCGTTTTGGTGTAAAAGAGCAAATGCTGAAAGAAGTTATACTTAAAGGTATTTCTTATATTTTGATATAATATTGTTATGTAAATATCTGGGATAGAAATTTAACTATTTTTTATTATAGGTGTACAGACAACTAATTACAGAATCACTGAACTAGAAAGAGGTGTAGAATATGAATTTCGAGTTGCAGGACAAAATCATATCGGTATAGGTCAGGAAGCAATCAAGTACATGCACACACCAGAAGGACCTCCTACTGGACCACCTACAAATATAAGTTATCATTTTCAAACTCCGGATGTAGTGTGCATTACTTGGGATCCTCCAAGCCGAGAACATCGTAATGGACAAATAACTAAATACGATATACAGTTTCATAAAAAATCCGATCATAATAACATAATAGAACGTAATGTGACGAATAAAAAGGCAGTTTTTACAAATCTAGAAGAAAATACAGAGTACGTTTTTCATATCAGAGCTTACACTAGCCAAGGAATGGGACCATTTAGCGAAAAAGAATCAATACAAACTGAAAGGGATATCGGAAGAGCACCTATGTCTGTTAGAGCTGTAGCCACTTCCGATTCGAGTGTGGAAGTTTGGTGGGAATCTGTACCTTCTCGTGGAAAAGTTACTGGTTATCAAATATTTTACACAATGACGGCTGTTGAAGATTTAGATGAATGGCAGCATAAGGATGTCGGTTTGACAGAATCCGCTGACTTAATTAATTTAGAAAAATTTGCTCAATATGCCATAGCGGTAGCTGCAAAATTAAATAAAAATGGACTTGGACGATTATCCGAAAAAGTTACAGTCAAAGTAAAACCTGAAGATGTTCCTTTACATTTAAGAGCTTTTGATGTTACCACACATTCCATGACCTTATCGTGGTCTCCGCCGATTCATTTAAATCCAATTAATTACAAAATTTCATTTGATGCTATTAAAGAATTTGTCGATGCTCAAGGAATCACTCAAACTGCTACTTTTGATAAAGTAGAAATACTTCTTAAACAAAATGTAAGATCACACACCATAAACAAATTATCACCATTTACCACCTATAATGTCAACGTTAGTGCTATACCTACTGACTACTCCTATCGTCCGCCCACGAAGATTACCGTTACCACCCAAATGGCTGCACCTAAACCCATGGTTAAACCAGACTTTTATGGAGTAGTTAACCATGAAGAAATACACGTCATATTACCACAAGCATCAGAGGAATATGGCCCAATTAGTCATTATTATTTAATATCTGTCCCCGAAGATAAAGATAATATAAATCGTAATCCTGATGAATTTCTTACAGACGCAATTATTGACAATCAAAAGAAAAATCCTAGCGATCCTAATGCGGCCTATATTGCCGCTAAGTTTCCACAGAGAAACATTCCGTATACATTTCATTTAGGTACCGGTGAAGAATACGATGGATTTAAGAATCGAAAATTAGAAATAGGTAACAAATATAGAATATTCGTTCGTGCTGTGGTGGACACTCCTCAACAAGATTTGTACACTAGTAGTCCATTTTCTAAATCATTATCTTTGGATATGCCAGGTGTACCACCTGGAGATCCGCCCTTAAGACCTAATCCAAACGTGCCTACAGAAAACGACGTTAAAGTAAGTTCACAACATAAAGAAGCAGGTGTACTTTGGGTGATTGGTCCTATAATCGCCGCCCTGTTGCTTTCGTTTATATTAGTCATCTTATTCATTATTAAAAAGCGACGCCAACCATGTAAAACTCCTGACCAAGCGGCCGTTACACGACCACTCATTGCAGCCGATTTAAATAACAGCTCGGCACCAAGCGATCCAGTCGAGATGCGTCGACTGAATTTCCAAACTCCTGGAATGATTTCTCATCCGCCCATACCAATTACAGAACTTTCGAATCATATAGATAGGTTAAAAATGAATGACAATATTAAATTTTCTCAAGAATATGAAAGTATAGAACCTGGACAACAATTCACCTGGGAACATTCAAATATGGAAATTAACAAACCAAAGAATCGTTACGCAAATGTTATAGCTTACGACCACAGTCGAGTTATCTTGAAGCCCGAAGAAGGAATTCTTGGAACCGATTATATCAATTCCAATTATTGCGACGGCTATAGAAAACACAATGCATATGTTGCAACTCAAGGTCCGCTACAAGAGACGTTTGGCGATTTTTGGAGGATGTGTTGGGAGTTACATACTGCCACTATAGTTATGATGACTAAGCTAGAAGAGCGAACCAGAATTAAATGCGATCAATATTGGCCAACCAGAGGCTCGGATACTTATGGCAGTATGACTGTTTCTATTACAGACGTTCAAGAGTTAGCAACATATTGTATTCGTACGTTCCAAATTCATAGACAAGGTCATAGTGAACGTAGAGAAATTAAGCAATTGCAATTCACTGCTTGGCCAGATCATGGAGTTCCCGATCACCCGGCACCATTTTTACAATTTTTACGACGAGTTCAAAATATGAATCCTGTGAATGCTGGCCCTATTGTAGTTCATTGTTCTGCTGGCGTTGGACGTACAGGTAAGTCTTTTTTTAGAATTTTTAGAATTTTGAACTTTTGTATAGTTTAATTTGAAATGTGCTCTATATGTTGAGATTAATTACATCAGCCACTTTTCAAATATTTGCACTTTACAATATTTTGTATTTCATGTTTTGTTGACTCTTTATTCTTTTTTAACCGATTTTTGATTTTTACCAATTTCTTAATTCAAATATTGATTTGATCAGATATTATATCTATTTAAACTAATACATTTTCTTTTTTAGGTTGCTTTATCGTAATTGATTCCATGTTGGAAAGAATGAAACATGAAAAATATATTGACATTTACGGTCATGTGACTTGTTTACGTGCACAACGTAATTACATGGTGCAGACTGAAGATCAATACATATTTATTCATGATACTCTATTAGAGGCTGTGATTTGTGGCGCTACTGAAGTCCCTGCTAGAAATCTACATTCTCATATTCAAAAGTTAATGCAACCTGAAATTGGAGAAAACATAACAGGAATGGAACTTGAATTCAAGAAGTTGAGCAATATTAAAGTTGATTCTACAAGATTTGTTTCCGCAAATTTGCCTTGCAATAAGCACAAAAATCGATTGGTTCATATTTTACCATATGAAAGTACTCGGGTGTGCTTGACACCTTTACGAAGTGTTGATGGATCCGATTATATCAACGCTAGTTTTGTCGATGGATATCGTTACCGTAAAGCTTACATTGCTACACAAGGTTCCCTACCCGATACAGTGGACGATTTTTGGAGAATGCTTTGGGAGCACAATTCCACCATAGTTGTGATGTTAACAAAATTGAAGGAAATGGGAAGGGTAAGTGGCAAAAGGTTTTTACGTCGAAATACTTTATAATTATAAATTTTGTAGGAGAAATGTCATCAGTACTGGCCAAGCGATAGATCCGTAAGGTATCAATGTTTTGTAGTAGATCCAATAGCTGAATATAACATGCCTCAGTATATTTTGCGCGAGTTTAAAGTAACGGATGCTAGAGATGGTTCTTCGAGGACAGTCCGCCAATTCCAATTTACCGATTGGCCTGAACAAGGAGTGCCTAAATCGGGTGACGGTTTTATTGACTTTATTGGACAAGTCCATAAGACGAAAGAGCAATTTGGTCAAGATGGGCCGATTACTGTGCACTGCAGGTAAGTTTTTCTAGTTTTTGGAATTTTTTGCGTACTTACATTTTAATGATTTCAGTGCGGGTGTTGGTAGAACAGGAGTATTTATTACTTTGAGCATTGTTTTGGAGAGAATGCAGTATGAAGGTGTGGTAGATGTTTTCCAAACTGTTAGAATTCTCAGAACGCAACGACCTGCAATGGTCCAAACAGAGGTAAATTATTAATTAATAAAATATTTAATAGAATTAAAAATTGTTTTTTGAAAAAACCCTACCGTAATGGCTTGTTTACTAATTAAATCTTTTTTTATTTTAGGATCAGTATCAGTTCTGCTATAGAGCTGCACTCGAGTACCTGGGCTCATTTGATCATTATACAAACTGATATTTAGAATCATAGAGGCAGTCTCGAAGTGGATATAGACAATAACTGCCGTATTTTAGAAATTGTGCTAATTTGTTAATATCGCTAGCAACTACTGCCAATTGAAACATTCTTGTGAGGCTATATTTAAATTAAAAAAAGTTAGTGATGATAAATTAATATAAAAAAATAGTGTGCGAAAATAAGTGTGAACAACGTGCCTACATTATTGAAAACTTAATTGATCAATAAAAATAAATAATAACAATTGGCTAGGAAATGTGCACATTTGTTTGAAAATATTTAGATATTGAAAAATATTCTAAAAATTTGTACTTGATCACTGTATTTACTTTTGTATCTTTATTAAACTCGCTTTTTAGATATCTCATATACATATCGTATTTTTTCTTACTCGTGAGGCATTTTTTATATTTGTTAAAACCTAATTTTGTAATTATGTAATTTTTATAAGTTAGTATAAGTAAAAAAATGTTAAAGGTAACTAACATACAGACTGAAAGACTTAGAATTCGTTGTTAGTGATATCGCAAGGCGATACCCATAATACTCACGTTAATTTTTTTATATACATTTTTGTTACTATTTCATTATTCTATTATCTATATAATTGCAAACTTTTATCAATGTATCCAAATAATACATAAATAAAAATTTTGTTTTGCATTTTACCTGTTGTTTATCGAATGAAGTAAGAAAAATGCACAAGAAATGCAGCAAAAATTCGTACATAAAATATTTCTTGTATAAATAATACCTAAGTTTGCTATTATTTGGCAATTTTATAACAGTTAATTTTTTATAATGTTGTTTTATAAATAACTTTTAACAATGTAAAATAATGTATGTTACGTTTACAATTGCCATATTATTTATTGTGGTTAAAACTGCCATGAACATTAACATATTATGTAATTATTATTATGAATAATTTTAAGTACCTATCAATAATCATTAGTCAAGTACTTAGACTGATTTCCATCCTTTTTATGTTCTTATTTTGAACTGCAACCTGTTATATTTTATAAAATAAAGCAAATGTTGTAGCACATCGACAAATGAATATTAAAAAATAAATCTCTAGATTTTAATAGAATATGATTTTTTATTTAATCTTGCCTTGAAATTATGAAAAATCAATTGATTTTTCGTAATATTACTTTTTACTTTCTCAGATTACATATTATATAAAATAATCACATTGCAATTCGGTCAAGTATGCATTATAAGCAAAGAATATTTGAATTTGGAATAGTCTATTATTCAAGCTAGGAAAAATTCCTGACAAAAGTTAAACTTGGCATGTGGATATATTTTACGCAAGTCTTGTTGAAGTTTAAGTTATGAAACAAATATGAATTCTTTTACAGTTGATTGAATGATAGCTAGTATAATTCTTAAGTTTTAATAAGCATAATATATCTTATTAGTTAATGTATATGTTCAAATAAAAAATCTCATATTTGACCCTTTTTGTGAATATGAGGCAGTTATGTTAGCTTGTAAAAATAAGGTTTTTTT
The DNA here is from genome assembly GCA_911387805.1 of Cantharis rustica. Lineage (NCBI taxonomy): Eukaryota > Metazoa > Arthropoda > Insecta > Coleoptera > Cantharidae > Cantharis > Cantharis rustica. The sequence continues at coordinate 96,127,080 of OU426877.1, forward strand.
GTATTATTTTTTGCGGTTTGCAGACCTTCGACATTTGCGATAATTCTTTTAATATGGATCTCGTTTGTGACGACATTTGCTACAAAAAGGATACCTACTTATATATTATATTTTCTAGAAAACTCATTTTGTACGTTACAAGACGAGCCATTGTTGCAAAATTATTATAAGCATTGGAAAAGATCATTTGCAGACGACTTTCAATTTCTTATTACATTTTTGTTTAATTTTCACCTTTTGTAAATAAGAAACATTTCTCGTCATTCTTCTGTAATTGATTTTATGATCATTTACATTTTTTTCTCCGGAAACCCCTTTTTAATCAGATAAATTTAAGAACTATTGTGGTTTGTGTCAGCAGGGTGGCCAGTCTAAATTTTATAAACAAAATTATTTTGTAAACATTTTTAATATTTATTTCAACTTTTTAGAGTAATTTTTTCTTTTTTTTACTTCTTCAGAAAGTTTACCCACCGTTATAGACTATGGCTAATTTTTCTTATTTTAATTTAATTGTCAAAAATGTTCACCTAAATTTCTTTTGTTCAAATGTTATAAAAATTGACATGTGCAACCTGATAAGTATGTTCTCTTCAATGTTTACTTAGCAATACAAATTTTAATTTACAATTATAGTTTTAAGTAACTTCTTCGTTTTTCTAATTTATTTTATTTTCTTCTTCTTTGTAAATTAGGACTGGGTCCTGTATTTTCCAATTCTTATCTTACCGTGTCACGGATTATCTTGAGATCCAGAAGTCCAACTCTCATGCCACCTTTTGGGTGGTCGTCCACTCCGTCCTGGAGATGGGTTTGCCCATCATCGCCACTTTGGCCAGTCTGCTTTCGTTCATTCTCTTCAAGTGGTCCCTCCATCGTCTCCTCTCTTTTATCCATCTCACGATGTCCTGGATATCGCATGTTTCTCGGATATTGCAACTTCTCACTCTATCCATCAAAGAGACTCCCGCTATTGATCTTAATGTCCTCATTTCTGTGCATTTTATTTTAATAATTTAAATTAAATCACTCACCCCTAATGCTAGCATATTACATTACTTAATAATCAAAACTTTCAAACTTCAACTTCAAAACATTTTAATTAATTGAGTTTCGACCTAAATGAAGTGTACCTGTTCACACTCCAACAAATCAAACTCACATTTCTAAACCAACAATTTCCCCAAAAGTATAACTTTTTTTATATTTTTATTGGGCTCAAGTAAACCTGACAAAGAAAATATATATTGTCACTTTTTAGATCAATATATTAGTCTAAAATAAAAAATAGTGGAGGGCACTTTAGTTTCATGCCGCAATATGTACGCTAAATTTTGCATATTGCAAGCAAATTTTGTATGTAATTATTACTAAAAAGAAATTTAAAAATAAAAACAATAACAATAATAACAATAACAAAAACAAATCAAAACGATCATTTTTGATAAGTCAAAAAAGTAAAATTGTGGATTTTCAGTAGTGTAATCTATCAAACTAATAAGGTAGTTCTAGAAATTTTACAATATATTTCATACTGAGGTTTTAGTCAATTCATGCCTAATTATGAGAAATCTCTTCGGAGTAATCTTGAAACCGTTAGCAAAGTAAAGCCTTGTAATCCATGTGTTGGTTTGCCATCTGCATGCACCTTCTAAGTCGAAAGTATTGCTTCTGTGGTAGTCTCACATTAGATAGATAGATAGACATTAGAAGATATTATTTATTAAGGAATTAAGGTATTAAAATATTAAAATGAAATTACTGAACCCCCTCATTTCGATTGAATGAAATCTTTTAAAACTCTCTTTTTGTGACTCCTTAATCATTCTTCACTTCCGACAGTATAAAATAGTTTTTCTTCTGACCCTGTTGCAAAAAATTTAATTTTAACGTTTTTGTTTAAAATTTCTTTAAATTAAATAATTCTAAAACTTCAAGTAAATCAAATTAAATTACTAATTCAAATGCCTCGTCCACCGTTTTTTACAAATTTGCTTTCTTTTACTAATAAAATCGTGATACAAATATTTATATTAAGATTTGGTTAGCGAAACAAAACTAATTTGCAAAACAGAATGAGTGAATGCGGTATACCAAATACACCTATAAATAGCTATTTTATATTTTGTACCTGCCTACTTTGTAGTGAAACATTTATCGAAGAGTACTCAAAAGAGTAATCCAATAATTATATTATTACCAATCATCTAATTATTATGTACCTACCTTATAAAATATAATGTGTCAAGTCGAGTAAGCATTAGAACAGAGGAAATACAACTTTCAGTTGAAACCTCAAATCTTCTACGGGGTCTATTTTACTGAATGTGGCCTATTTTAAATTCTTATGGGAATCCCTATTTGTTGTGCGTTGTTAATACTCCCTAATTTGTTAACAGTGCAATCAATTATTTTCGATAGTTCTATCATGTTTCGACGAAGATCTCCAATACCTGTGTGTAAAAGTTCTTGCCATCGATAATTATCAAAAACTTCTTGATTGGACCTTTTTGTTTTCAAATTATTTAAAAAATCAGTAGAGATGAGAGACATGATTGCCCCTCAACATATTTTAAATTTTTTATATAAAATGGTTTGAATAATTCTTTTTGCGTTTGTATCTCCTTAACTTTCAAGTTATTAAGAAAAGTACAAATGTATGTCCGGACGTCTGCTTTTGGCACTTATTGGTGAGTCTGTGAGTCTGTGAGTCTTCTAGGTATTTATTTTATTAAAGAGCTTGATTGTTGGAATTGTATCCCAACATTTTGAAAACATAAGATTGTTATCGGTCTTCTTAAATCACTGAATTCCTCCCATTGAACGCTTATAGTAAAGCAAACATAAATGAAAAAATGTTGTACTATCTTCACACCTCATGTTTAAAGAAAAGCGACCTACGGCTCAATACTTAAAGCCAACGATTTTGCTTATGTTAGAGGTGTAACAAGATTTTATTTGAAATAGATCGTGGTGTAAAGCTTGCATTGACGGACTGCAAAGCGAGAAAGTGAGGTTCAATGCTTGGTCGCACCGACTACACAGTCGGTGCCCAAGTTCTATCTAGGGTCTAAGTAAAGGTGTAGAAGGGAGAGAGACCTTCACTGCATTCATACCATGTCCCGAGAAAACATGATCTGAGAACAACTGTTAATCATGAATGCTGCCACGATGCCTGGACATGGGCGTACCGACCAAGAAGATTTTACTGTCAGAGGCTCTGTTCATCAAGCCGTCATTTAATAGGATGTAATCTGGTGTTTTATTTGATATAACTACCTATTGTTGCATTTTACATGAAAAAGATAAAACAAACAAATACGACACGTTAGTTTGCTATCAACTAGGTTTGTTATGTAAAATTGCCAATTCGTACCTTAAAGCGTTCCATAAATACTTTCATGAAAATAAATTTTAGGTCAAGGTTATAACCCTTTTTACTAACTTTCACTATATTCAATTTAATTGAGTAGGTAACTAATATTAAATATTGTAGCTCGGTCTTGCCTTGGTCCTGATAAAATACCACTCAAATATTGTACATCTACCGCCACTAGTAAAATATCCCTCGATTATACATGATTATGTTATGAACATTCAACGTAGGGAGTGATATCAATGATATCAAGCGGTAAGAATCAATCTTTTTATCTGCATTACAGCAAATGGAACTACAATTTAAAAATAGAGTGATAGTTATCTATCACTTCCAAAGTTAAACTCAATTTATGACGTCACATTAATTCATAGTTTTTGAATTCATAATTCATATCACACGAATACATAATATTCAACAAAGCCAAGGTAAACGCTTTTAAAGACATCAGATCTCTTCAATATTCTTTCTTTTTAAAACAATATTTCCTATTTTGTTGTCAGAACTGATACTTGCTAGGTCCATAATATGATAATTCTGGAATATCTTAAGTGCATCCTGATGTTGTCTAGCGCCTTAAAAAAATTCATTTTTTGCATCAAATGCCTTTTTATAGTCCACAAAAGATATATGGAAAAAAACATAGTATTCCGTGCATTTTCCCACTAATTATCAGATTTTCTGAACTTAGCCAATGTCCCATGTTATCCAAAACGTTAGAATATTTTCCACAAATATGCACTTATATAAAAGAATTTTAGTAATTGATTTCCTATCCAATCGTTTCCTGATAATTTCTTGTTCATATTATTAAAAGTTTTTCCAATCTCTTATGTCCAGAACTCAAAGTCTTAAAAGTGACGCTGGTTTAACTATTCTTCTCCTTCTTTCGTATTTTTGAGAAACCTCACTTTCTTTAAGCCTATCTTATTAGCATAGCAAAATCAAGATCCCATTCAAACACTGAGTGTTTGCGAATTTTAACGATAAAATTCGCAAATTGTAGACAAGTGAAGGTAAATTTTAAAAATGTACATCAATATCTATTATTTTACTATTTTACAAAAAGGAAAATACTTTTATTAAAAACTTAACAAATCAACACTAACTTCGACAATTAATGTGGTGGGAAACCCACAAAAAAATATGTATCTTTCCTACAGAAAAATAGAAAATGGATATGAAGAAATACATAACCAAATGATCAACATTAAAAAAATATGTATGTGATTACGATTCTGCACATCATACACATAATCATCATTTGAGCAAAAATAATAAAAATAAAATAGATGCGTGATAAGAAAAATAAAAGAATTGTATTATATCTAACATTATAGGAGCACTTTTAAGCATTAAATGGTTTTATACAGAGCATTGAAAATCTGTAGTATCAATTTTAGTCGTAGATATATATAGAATTCAATCAAACTAACAAGAAAGTTTTTATAAACATACTATAGAACTAAAAACAATTTAATTCGGAATTACAAAACAATAAAATAAATTAATTTGTTATTAAGAAAAATGAAAGCAAATGGAACTCTGAATTAATCTGTTACCATCCTTGAAGTAATCCAATTTAACCAGCTTCTCTCTTATCAAAGGCCTTCGAACTAATTTTCCATTGTTTGGTTTTGAAACAATCAAATATTGATGTTTTATTGCGTTTTTCGAAAAATAGCCAATATTTATTAATTCAAAAAACTATGTAAATGGTTTTTAAACCTGTGTTGATAAAGACTTTTTGGTTTGTTTGATAAGTTCTTAGTGCTCCTAAATTTTGGTACCGCTTTTTTCAACACTTTGTACGAAATAAAACAGTGATTCTATAAATTTTAGTCAACTATGCAAAATTAATGTAAGAGGTAATAATTTCAGTGCTTCACAGTTGCACTCACAGCTCAAAATGTAACAATTGATGTAAATATACATAGTATCTACGACTATATTTTCAATTACCAGTGTTACTTCTCCACTAAAAGGTATTTGAAGGTTACCCTTTGTACGTTTTTGCTAATGCAAATAGGTGATTAAAATTTTATAAAATCAATCAAATATAAAGTGTATGTTACACGTCAAACTAAAACATGCATCTACAACTTATTTTATCAACACTTTTCACGTGTTAACCAAATCCTTGACTGAAGTGATATACAGTATGGCCATTAACAGTCACAATGTTTTGTCATTACATTACTTCGCCCACACTTAGAACAACATAACTTGGGCAAATTTTTACAAGAAGATTTCCAATGGTTTGGTGAACCACAGCGAAAGCATCGGTTACCATGAAAAGACTTAGAAACCTTCACTGTCTTGATTTGTACTCCTGTAGTTTTTATGACCTCGGTTTTCACCGCTTTAGTCTTTTTAACGGCCTTGGATTGTGATACCTCCATTGTAACCAGTGTATATTTATCTTCTTTATCATCTTTCGATTCGGAAGTAAAATTACAAGTACACAAAAATGAATACAAACTATCAATATTATCAAAATTTTGACGTTGAGCTTCACGTAGAATTTTATTGTTAGGAATACCATAAATAATGCAGGAAACTGCTCGTCGACCAAAAATTTCACAAGCATTGAGCAAAGCTACCTTGTGTTGAAAATAATTAGAAATACTCTCATCTTCTTCCTTATTCCTTGTCATCATTCTTTTCAGTAGAGTATAGTACTCTATTTGGGTGGGAAAAGCACTAATAAACATGTTTTTTAGACTATCCCATTTTTTGTACTTTATACCTTTAGAAAGATACCATTTACTAGCTAAACCCCTAAGTCGTGATGTCATCATGTACCGTCTATCTTCATCATTCCAGTCCCGTTTTCTAGAAACTTCTTCAATTACATTAATCCATTGTTCGGGAGTCAATTTACTTGTATCTGAATTAAAATCGGGTATTACAGAATCATTATTATCATCACTTATGTTTTGTAAGTTTCCTCGAGAACCATGGAAATTATCGTTTACATAGTTAACTTTCACTTGTCCTCCCTCTAATGAAGTTTTTCCTACACCAAACATAGATTGGGACGTGGAAGTAACATTTTGCATTGGTATATATTTTTCCTGAGAAGAAAAACTAGGCAAATATTCGGGTTTTACATTACCTTGATCTGGCGATATCAGACTTCCACTAAAACCTTTTTCATTGTGATTTTGAAAAACTGTTTTGTTAGCAAAATTACAATCACTATCTAAGTTGTCTTCAGAACCTGAACTCACTAACACGACACTAGGGCTATTCTGCACGTACGACATCGAATGTATATTTTGGCTGAATTCTTCGTGATTTCTGTTGCTTGTTAGCATCGGCTTATCCTGTTTCTCATTATTAGTGCGGATTCCTTTTGCAGATGTGAAAGTGTCTGAATGAAATTCGGTTATTACAGAAGTATTGTTGCCGTCATCTTTATTTTGTATACTTTGTAAATAAAGTGCACCAGAAAATGGATTTTCTATTATCAATTTTTTTTTAGTAGATGGATAATTTAAATAGTAGCCAGGTTCATTATCCAAAGGACTGCTTTCGAGAGAACTATTCGATGAATCTTGAGATTGGTCTAAAGTTTGAGATATTGACATAATACTTTGGGGTAAATACCTGCTTTTACTAGAAGAATTATCTAAACCTTGTTTTGTATTTATTTGGACTAATAATTTTGAATTTGTTCCATCCTGTTTATGAACCACGTTGCTGTTGTATGGCCTAACAGAATCTGACTGATGTTGATTGGAAAAAGCATAATGGTCACCATTGTAATTTGGTCCTTTGTTTGAAATTTTTACACTGCGACTATTGCGATCGTGTGATCTGGAACGTTTAATTCCCTTTCTTTTGTTATGAAAATACTTAGGCGGACTTCGACTTTTACTTCTATAATGTGGTTTGCTTTTAGATGAACCTTCACTATCTTGACATTGCGAGGTTATAATTATTTCTCTTTGCGAAAGAAATGTTTGATAATTGTGTGAAGTAGGTGCACCATCAAAATTATTGTTCCTTATTGAAGTAGAATGTGAAAATGGATTTTCAGAAGTATTGCAATGGTTAGGTGTCATCTGTGAAGAAAATGTTCTATAATTTGCATTATTTGGTTCTCCAAAACTGTTTTTTTCAACTGGTGGATAGAATAGATTGGAACGATAATCCATGATAAAGCATAAACTTCGACAATCTATAAATATATAAACATAAATATTAATTAAAGTTATCTATTCCTAGTAGAAGTAAAGTGTTATCAGTAGCAAAAACACAAGTCACATTAATAAATTATACTTTTACCAATTTATTGAGTTTAAAATATATAAACCTACAAATTATTTATCAGTACCTTTTAATTTATAATTATAAAATTATTCAAAACACAATAAGTTATTCACAAATCATAATAAAAAATATTATTTTCATGCTTATATTTCAACATTCAACAAATTTGACAGGCAACTACAGGCAATCAAAAGCATGACAGAATGAAGCAGTTAAAGCATAGTATACTATGGTTAAAGGAGCGTTTACGTATACATTATTTTATTACTAAATTTTGATGAATATGTTCAGCTTTTTCCACTGTCCACTGGGGAGGGATATGAGGTGTGGATAAAATGTAAATATAAATTATAATTATAATAATATTATGTATTTTTAAAATTTTAACAAAATGCAGTGGATTTCGTTGATTATTGTTTTTATTATTATTAAAATTAATCAATTTTTTAAACAATTAAATTTCATGTTATCTAAATAAGATAAGTAATATCTAAAACTTATTCAAAAATGTTGTAAAAAATTAAACAAAGCCATGTACTTTTGAATATGACTGTGTATGGCAACCACAAGGCAAATTAGATTACGCTAGATTTCCTTTCACGAGATTCCTTTTCCGAGATTGAAAGATTTCCTCGGATTTCTTCCTAGATTGCTTTAAGATTATCTTTCGAAAAATTAGAAAATGGAAAAATAATGCTTATCTGTAGCAGTGGCGGCTCGTGGGGAAAAATTTTGGGTAGGCCAGCAATATTATATAAATAGATAAAATCTGCAAAAGATGTGAATATTTTCTTCAGTTACAATGATAGGCTCTATTAAGTCATTTTATTTAAATAATAGAATTACTTACTTTGGACGCTCCTATTTTAGCAATATAAATTGTACTTTTTGAAAACTCTTTTTAGCATATAAAAATCGCTTTTACAAAAATACTTTTGAGACATTTTTTGTAGATAATTTCATTCCCTTCATTTTTGTTTTCAAACATTCTTTTATTGGTTGCCTCGTTTTCGATCGAGAGTGACTTAAAGCAGTCTCGGTAAAAATCCCATGGGAATTTTTCAAGAAAACCATTGTGTATTTTAAATTTTATTAAAAAGTTTTATCGAGTCTGCTTTAAGTCACTCTCAGTCGAAAACGAGGCGACAAAATAAAAAAATGTATAGGAATAAAAATGAAGACAATGAAATTTGCGACAAAAAATATCCAATAAGTATTGCTGTAAAAACAATTTTTATATAATAAAAACAATGTCTAAACGAAGCAATTTACATTGTTAACACAAGAATGTCCAAATACTTTTTCGAATAACTGTACATTATGTTATGGTATTTATAAACAATGATTGATTCTCTTATTTTTCCTCTTCGCAAATCTGTCTATGACATTGTCGTGAAATGTGTCTGTTTTTAATAATTTATCAAGAATGTCTTTGTATTGATAAAAGTGCAAGTGAAGATAGACAAACTCGCAATATAATACCTACCGCTTAAACTATTTTGCAATAATAAAAATACACTACAAAGTGCAAAATACCGCTTAATTTCTTTTTTTGTTATTTAATTTGAGATAAATATTCTTTTTTGTCATCTAAACAACTTTAAAATGCCGCTCGTATATGTCCGATAAGAAAAACTGTTTATGGCGAGGTATCATATAACTGCACAATATATGGTAGGCACGGGCCTAAGCGCTGGCTATTGAAGCTATAGTATTACTGTATCTGACGCCATGGTCCTACTGTTACATTGCGCTATATGGACCAAGCTAGGCCAGTGCCTATACTGTAATACTTTAAAGCAGATACAAATAAAAATATAAAACACGCTAATTTTTGCAGCTGTTATTGCAATTTTAAGTGCAAATAATGAAAAATAACAAATATTAATTGTCCATAATATTAAAATATTAATTATATTGTTTATACATTAAGAAAATGTTATTTATGTACATTAAATTTTGGGTAGGCCGGGCCTACCTTGCCTGTTCTTTAAAACCGCCACTGATCTGTAGTCTGTAGTACCTATTCCTGAGATTTCCTCATCTAAGATTTCTCTTTACTTGTACACCAGATTATCTTAGCAATTTCCTCTTCGTTTGTAAATTATAGTTTAGACAGGGGTCAGTAATAAACAATATAATTGGCTGACGTTTCGAGTCTTTATTGACCCATTATCAAGGCTATATAAGAGATAAACGGAAAACGGAAGTAAGAAGACCACTATATTTAAAAAATTATGTCCTTTTTCCAAAAACCGTACGATGTCTCGTCCATTTTTAAAAATTGTTAACAATATTGACTATCTCAAACGAGGTTTGGGATAATGGGTCAATAAAGACTCGAAACGTCGGACAATTTTATTGTTTATTACTGATCCCTGTCTCAACTATAATTTACAAACTAAAATGGAGGGTCAACGATATAAATACATTACTAATTCCCTCTTCGTTTGTACTTTAACTTGTACTGTTAAAACATAAATTTAGAGATATTTAAAGTATTTCATTTACGTTAATACTAACTGAATCTTATTTTTTTAAATTTAATTAACTTTATCAATCAATATAAAGTGGGGTGCTACGATGCACCCCTCAATATCGTTAAAAAATAGTTTGAGAAGCACTGCACTGGTTTGAAGTTTGAACGTGACACTTCTCACGAAAAACACACGTCACGTGTGCGCAATAGCAATACGCACGTCATTTTAAAAAGTGAATTTCATTTCCGACGAAATCTTTCATCAGTGAATCTAATTTTCAATAAATTTCAATTATTTGTAATTATTAAAAATCAAGAAATGGAACATCTTCAAAGCACTGACCAAATTTTGGTTTTATACGAAAAAAATTTAGAATTACTCAAGGAAAAATTAAATGATTTTAAAAACGTCCAGTTTGTTGAATCAAGTACATTTTATGACGGTAAGGTTACCTAGCTTTGTTCTATTCTACATTATTTGAGATAATTTTTATTTTATAGACTATAAGAACGAATCACCTCAAAAAGCAGTTTTATTAAAACACGAAGATGCACTCACAAGTATTCCAAATTTAGACAAATTTTTTGAAAAAGTTCATAAGTGTTTACAACCAAATGGAATTTTATTGGTTTGGTTACCGCAAGAATTCATCAAGAAACTAGAATTCTTACTTAAAACGAATGGTTTTATTAACATTATTACTGAACTTACTTCTACTTTTAACAGTTCGTTAAGTGAGGTTAGATGTGGGAAACCTTCATATGAAATTGGTTCATCAACCAAATTAAATCTAGTTAAAAAGTCGTTTCCTGTGGTTTGGAAATTGGATGATGCTTTAGATGAAGATGTGGAGACAATAGATCCAGATAGTCTCTTAGATGAAGATGATTTTAAAAAACCAAATGAATCGTCATTGAAAGGTAGGCAATACCTGCTATTCTTAACTCGGGATTGGTCTCTGTGAGATTTTCTCTCGCAAAAATTTTATTTCTTTAACTGCAAACGTTTGCATAAAGTTAGGTACCTGCAACTGTACCTAATCTAAATTTAGAACCCCGTCTCAATAATAACGGTGGTTAGGTTCACTTTCTCGCCATTGTTTGCCTTCAACGTTATTGTGAACAATGGCTCTCGCTGTTCTGTGAGAGATTCTCTCACCTAGCGACCAATCGTGTCAAAATGTTTTATTTATTTTGCAACGTTATTTATGTTAGAATAGCGATGTATGTTGATACAGTTCCTATACAAAAGTAAATTGTGAGTAGTCAGGACATGGCGCCATGGGAGCAAAATCACTTAAAATTTGGTAGTTGGTAAAAGCCTCAAAATTATGCTACCATTTTAAATTTTCATACCTACATAATATTGTATATATATTATGAATTTTTAAGAGTAATAAAGATAAACAACTCTATAACAGACGTTGTATGACCATTTTGAAGAAATTGGCACAATATTTAAATCATAAAGTTTTAAGGTGATAAATGGATAGTAATGCGTAAAATACACATTTTGAGTTTTTAAAAACGTGACAAAATCGTGAAATTACTACTTCTGCTATTTTGGATTTATGAGCTATTAAAAATGATCTAATAATGAGCTGCGAGAGAAAATCTCACGTACGACTACTCCCGGGTTAAATTAATTTGTTCTACAATTTTATTTATGTTTGTTTTAGTTTGTGGGACAACAGGAAAAAGAAAGGCATGCAAAGATTGCTCTTGTGGTTTAGCTGAAGAATTAAATGGTGAAAAGATTAGTGTAGATACAGCTCAAGCTAAATCATCCTGTGGAAGTGTAAGTTGTAAAACATGAATGTTTCAGATCGTTTTATAACCTTGTTTTTAGTGTTATCTAGGAGATGCATTTCGTTGTGCAGGTTGCCCATATTTGGGAATGCCGGCTTTTAAACCAGGAGAAAAAGTTCAGCTAAGTGATGGATTACTTACAGCAGATGTTTAGTTTAACTTCTTGAATTTCATAATTTTTTAATACTTACTACGTAATTAAAATTTAGTGACTAAGCATATTTAATTTGAAATATTGTTATTTTCTCTCTCGTTATTTGTTTAAATAAGATCACGTAACTTTAAGTTAAAATAATTATGTGATGTATTGGTTATCGCTCCCTTCACATAATATTTTAAATTTATAAACTACATACATACATGGAAAAAGTATAGATTTAAAATGTATTATCATTTTATATGATTTAGAAATAAATGATCTGGAAAACTAAGTTTTGTAGTACAATTTTGCACAGAAGCGTTTCGAGTGTCAACTTTTTGCTCGTTCTGCAAAAAATTATGTAATGTGATACATATTTTAGTTCCATGTTAATGTAGTTTTAAAGTTGAAGAAATAACATTTACTGAAGAACCTGAATCTTATAATTTTTAACTAATTCAATTACGTTTCCATTTTTAAAATCAATTTGGTGTCCATTGACAAATATTCTTGGGAATGGTAAAACTTGGATTAATTACATGTCCATCAACTTATTCTCTCATGCAGCCTGTGGTTAGTTTGGACTATATAAAAAAGTATATTGAACTTGCCTATGAAATATAATTTCTTCCTCAGGTATAGGATGTTTCAAATTAGGTCAAGCAAGAGAACCAATGTTATAAAATGAGTCATTTTTGTATGGTTTTCAAATTTATTTGATCTTTTAAGATAACATTAGATGAATAACGATTGATCCTGGATCTCAATGTGCAAAATGTCATCACCATGTTTTGCTGTTTAATTCAAACTAAGTTCGTATTCTGGCATTTCTGTGTTCTTCAATATTTGTTTTTAATTATGTTTCAAGAATTACAAATTAATAGTATTGCTTTTGAAATTTCTTAGTAAATAGAGCCTCGATTTTCTGACACTGACCTTTGTTTAGATTTGTACCGGCAATTTTGAGTTTTATGATATAATTTTGAAAGAGAAAATTTCAACATGAATTAGTTTGGTAAAATTTTCAGAAAAACCTAAGTAGTTTTTTTTTTATTTAACTGTGAACCTTAAACAGCTATTTACTTCAAACAAACTGAATGGTGTTTGTTGAGCAAATCAATCATATAACTAAGGAAAAACTGCGAAATAAAAAAAAAGATTTTTATATAAAGTTCAAGTTTACTACGCCAAAAGTGGTTAGTTCAAAAACAATTAAATAAGATTTTACTCCTATTGACAAACTGGTAGATACATAAATATTATTAACTATTATACATTTTATCTTGACTTTTGGATTGCTTTCAACTACCTTCACATTGGAATCTGGACTGACACCTAAAAATAGAAAATGAGTTACTAAAAGCATTATTTTCGATGTACACGACCAAGTTTTATTTAAATTTAATTTTAAAATAGTTAAACCGTTGATTTTAATAAAATTGATTCTGTCAGAAAGTACACTACCTAGTTATATGCTGTATGTATAGAATATGTATGTCTTAATAAACCTCGCGTTGATACAATAAAATCCATCGAAGTCATCCAAAAAATACCAAACAGCATATTCTTGTGTTAGAAAATAGAAAAAGTTTCACAAAACTAAATTACTTAATAAGTAATAGTAAAATAAGCAGAGTTGAAATACTTAAGAAACATTTTCATAATGAATTTTATTTTATATTGATACCAAAAAAGTAGAAGATTGATTATAATGATCCCTTCCCCAACGTTTACTCAAATACATACATTGTTGTATGTTCAATTGAATCAAGTTAAAAAAATTATTTAGTCATAACAAAACAACCTTCAGTGGAAATTCAAAAGTGTTTCTTTCCTTGAAGAATTCCAAGTTGGACTTGGTTCATGGGCATCATTCAGAACGATGACAATTTAATTCGACATAACACAATCAAGAATTGCCTAAGTGGACTAAGAATTTCCTACTCGAGAAGAAAATCTGTTTATATTGACAATTAGTTTAATATTTTCAAACTATAGAATCCTCAAATAATTGCACTGGTAAATCAGTTACAAATTCTGGCTGTTGTGGAGTAAAACATGGTTTTGCTGCAACAGCAAGCTCAGTATTTCACATGATATAGATAACTCGAATTTTATGTCGACCAGTAGATTTCAATAAGATTAAATACGTAATTAATCTTTCCAGGAATTCCAACTGAAATAAAAACTTCAATAGTTTTACTGTTTTGCAATACTAGCAATATCATAGAATTCACAAGTAATTGTAGATTGATGGAATTCTTGGGTAGTGGACTTAAATAAAACTAATATGTAAACATGTAATTCATACAGCTGTCAAAGTGTTCAAATTCCAGTCAAGTAAATTTGTTGGATGACACATTAAGCCATTGGTAATCCAGCCATGAAGTAATCTGGAAGTTTTCCACATGAATCAGCTAAACCAAGTTCGACATACGTCGTTTGTCAAATCAGTCGTAATCTAGTGCTGTGTAATAAATAAATAGCAGATTGATTAAAATTTGAAGGTAATTTTTGCTTCATATGCAATGTGGTATTCGGATCAATACCTCGGAGACCAGGCCGATTCAAATTCCATGTTCAACGGTCCCAAGTATGAAATCAAAAATGCACTAGGTAAAATCTTTTTCATAATAAAATTAAAAATGATTGAGTAAATTTTAAATCCATCTTGAATTTCTGCTTTACAATAAAAAAATGATTACATCCAGATGAATCTCCTAGTGCATCCGTAGTAATAATATTAGATATATAAAACTGAAAGCTGTTACTCACTTATCCAAAAATCCAAATAATGAAGGTACTACCAATAAAAATATCTTATATTAAAAAACAATGCTGCTATAAATAGGATTGAATGCTTTCGTATTAGGTTGAAGGAAAACCATGTACCCTAATTTTTCACTATATATCGACTATTGAAATGGTAGAATAAATTCTTCATACAAATTCTTGGTTCACTTCTAATTCATCCAGAATTATTTTTTTTTATAATAAATCTGTCTGTAAAATGACGGTTCCAATACTAGTTGTGTCAGATCCACTGCTGGGATCTACAATCCAAGATCGATTTGTGGGCAAATGGAGACCACCCTAGTAATTATATTCCCTAGGAAGTCATCTTGGTTTAATCAAAACAAATCGCATACAAGAATCGTCAAAAACATAAGGTTAAGTAACCTAAGTCATGGTTAATACTAAGTAAAGGACTAGTGTATGTACAAATCGATTACTTCAAGAGGAAGGTCAGGTGTTGAAATAAATCCAGCATAAACAGAACTCTTTTAAATGTATGTATTTTGAAACTTTTCTGTTGTATTATATTATCAAATATTTTGTTAAATCATCTTTAATTAATTATAGAACTGCCAAATATTACAATAGGAGAGATTCCTAAATTTAATTCTTTATTAGTTGATTCTACCTAATAAATTCTACCATCAAAAAGATTACAAAGTTAAATGTAATCAAATGCTATCCTCATTCTTATATCTTCTTCAGACCAGGTAACTAAATAAATAGTTTCTTGTAGACTCCTTAATTTGTAGAAAAATTGACTCATGTTTAATAACCCATTTAAAAAGCAGAATAATTACTTCTTAACTTTTAGAAATTGCCTTTAGTTACGTTTAATCCTGTAAGTGAAGAAATTTTCAACATTTCACTAAAATTAATTGATAATCTCTCATATTTGGCTCCTGCATCAACGAATCGTTGATTTAAACTTCATTATCTGTTATATCTTCTTCGGTAGTTAATCCCAGCAAAAATGAGATTAAGTTATGTAAGTTTCCTTAAAACTGATACCCAACTTTAGCAAGTTGCAAACAAGAGTTTAAAAATTTTAAGTAAAACTTAACTTTTTCAAAAGTTACACCAAATAATCCTGTGGACTTTGGGACAGAAAATTTGTGTATAATAATCAATTAATCGATAAACTACAAACGTTCTTACTCGAATAAAAAAAAATGGAATTCCTTGGAACGAAAGGTAATTTATAATCTGTGTACAAAAAACTTACCATTCAATTGAATTATTAAAATGTAAATGCAATAATTGCTTTTAACATTTTTTGATTAAAATAAGATTCATGCATGTATTTACTTGTTTGATTATCGGTGCAAGTAAAATCAACAATAAATTTATAATTGAAGATTAAAAATAATTAAAATATAAATTTACCTAACACATCTAGAAGTCAAAATTGATAAATCCATCATCCATTTTCTGGTAAATACGCATCCTCTTCTCCTTGTTTAAAATGTAAATATGACGTTGTTCTATGAAAGAACTTCCAACCACAATTGGAAATGGTTGAGTATTAGTAGGAACAACATACAGCTTTATATTAGCTTTTGCCTTATCTACAACAAGCGATGTTTCCACGTATCCAACTGAAGATATCAAAGAACCTCCGTGTCCTTTAATGGTCTGGGATTGTCGTTTTATCGGTAATTTAGTATCAATGCAATCCTCTTCGCGAATTGTGGTAGTTTCACTTGTTTCATCAATGTAAGCCCTGAAACGAATGTCTTTGACGTGTGCTTCGGTAAAAAATTCAGGAGACTGTTGTTTAAATAAAGATGGAATCTCTTCTCGAGATTCTTCTTTTCTTCTCGTATTTCTTGTTGATCCTTGAAAACGCATTGATTTTTCTTCCTTCTCGTGTGGTTTTTCCTCTTTGTCCTGTGGTCCATTAGTAAAATCACATGTACGTAAATATGTATACAAACTGTCAGGGTCATTAAAATTTAGACGTTTAGCTTCCCGCTTAATCTTTGCTGTTGGAATGCCATAAATTAGACAAGAAACTGCTTTCCGACCGAAAATTTCACAAGCATTAAGCAAAGCCATCTTATGATGAAAGTAATTAGAAATACTTTCATCTTTTGTTTTTACCCTTGCTATCATTCGTTTGAGTAATTCAAAATATTCCAATTCGGTGGGAAAAGCTCCAAGAAACATAGTTTTTAAACTGTCCCATGTTTTAGTACCGACACCTGATGTAAGGTACCACTTGCTGGCCAAACCCGTAAGTCTCGAAGTCATCATATACTGTTTCTCATCCCGAGTCCAATTTTGTTTTACGGCGACGTCTTCAATCAAGTCAATCCATTCTTCGGAGGTTAATTTACTAGTCTCTGGATTGAATTCTGGTATTATGGGGGACTCGTTAGTTTCATTTCTATTTTGTGAGCTTTGTTGGTATACCATCCCAGAAAATGGATTTTCAACAGTCAAGGTTTCTTCGGGTGGATAAGTGTTGCAGTAAAGTTCATTTGCCAATGGAGCACTTCCACGAAGGTTAATTAAAGATGGGATATTATTTATCGGTAAGTAACCAGAATTACTAGAATATTCTTCCAAATGACCACCTTCATTGGTCTCACCGGGCATGTTAGTTGGTGAATTATAATTTCTTCCATACTGTTCACGCATTTCTTGGTTGTTATGTCCTTCATCCAAGTGATTTCGGTTAGAAGCATCGTAATAATGATCTTTGTAAGCTGGACTTCTTTTTCTGAATTCTAAATGAGGACTCCTGCGTTCTTCAAATCTTGACGATTTATTTCTACCCTTATGTTGATGTGGACTCTTACTTCTGCGTGGGCTCGAACGTGAATTTCTTTGTGAACTTCTGCTCCTACGACGTTCGCTCCCCGAAGATTCTCTGTAGGGTTGGTATTGTGAATCGCTTGGTATTTCCGTTTTAAAGCCAATTCTCTCATAATTCTGTGAAATTGGTAAGTCATTATAATCCTGAGGTCGACCAGAATAACTAGAGTTTTCCTCGTAATTTTGGAAATTTGGAGGCGGGGAAAATTTACTATAATTTACCGGGTTAGGTTTCTCGAAATTGTAGTACTTGTCACCCTGCATGTTGCGTCTATTTGAGCGTGATCCCATTGTAGCACAATAAACGTAACTTACCTATAAACACCTATACACAAATAGCAATTAAAATTATTTTCAAAAATCTTATTTTATCAAGAAAATTACCGATATTTCGGAAATGGCGTATACGGGTAATTGAGAGCAATAAACGCGTTAATTAAATTAAATACGTACTTTATATTATTATTAGTATAATAATTATTTCCTCTTCTTTATAAAGCCGTTGGAAACTGAAATCGATATATTATTTTATAAATAGTAATGGCAACCGATTCTAAAACAGTAAGTAACAACTTTCCATACCAACTTAAAAACATTCAAAGATTCAAGTTTCAAACAGATTCAGTGGCGTTTCTACGGATAGGATATTATAAATTCCTTCATCACATTATCTCCTGTAGATATTACATTGAAATTCAAGTAGGTGCTCTTGTGACATTTGGCAACTGTTTTCTTATAACAATTTTTCCAGTTCCGGCCATTATATTCCTTAAGGCAACGGTAATAATACAGTGAGCTCATACAGTTTGAAACAAATTTTCTTTAAAATTTTGTATAGAAATATTCTTAGAAAATTAAATTTTTAAATGTTATGTTTTTATTATTATTTGTTTTTGATTTGTGACATCGTAAATTTTTTTAAATGACTTTTTTTTAGGAGTTTGGATAGAGCACAAATTTCTGAATATGAAAATCAGGGCCGTATTTAGATTAAATTTTCGGAGAGGGTTTTAAAAAAATTACAAAATAAATAGCTAATTTATTAAAATATAAAAGAAATTTTTTTAAATTTAAATTTTATATTAATTTTTGAAATGTAATGTTTGGAGAAAAGTGAGTAAAAGAGGGTTTTTTGCCAAGATGGCGGAAATGACGGAGGTCTAGATTTTGCTCCCCTGACTTTTTAAGTATAATTTTGTGCAAGTATTTTTGCAATTAAGATTTAATTTTTCAGTATTGTTATTGGAAAATTTTGTTTGAAAGTATTTTGTCGAAAGTTACCGCAATAAAATAGAAATTTTGTGAAAAGATTGTTTTTATTTAATTAAAATAATTATTTTTTTGAGCAATTTTTCCTTATTTGAGTTCGATATTCAGAGAAAATTTCGATTTTTGTGAACTTCATTTAATGGTTGAAAATAATTTGTCAAAGGAACGCCAAATTTTGATTACAGGTTGACTTCTGGGGGAGGGAGGGGGGGAGCGTTATCGCCCGTCTGTACCATTTTAAAAGTTTTGTTTACGATATTTTTAATAAACTTAAACTTATTCATATTTTAATTTTAAAATTTGAATAAAAATCACAAACTAAATTCTTATTTTAGCGATGGCGATAGTAAAATAATTTTGTCAAAACGAAGAACTAAATTAGATTATCTTAAGCGAATGTACACTTACGTACAAATGTACAAAATATAAAACAATTTCTGGGTTTACAATGCCCACTCTAATTTATTGCGGAAGTGTTATTTTAAGCTATGCTGCCCATGGTGGTCATAAAATTTATCTTCCTTTTAAAATTTTTGGTTAAAACAATTTATTGCAATTTAAAATTTTTACCATAATTGTAAGAATTAAGATAAAATACCTATTTCATTAATTTCAATATAATTATTTTTCAAAAATTCGAAAATTAATTAATAGGAGTAATAACTAACAATTAATTAGTAATCCCCCCCCCTTAAATACGGCCCTGATGAAAATGTAATTTAATAACACTCTAATTTTGAGATAAACAGTTGTAGAGATAATCAGTCCCAAAGTATTAAAAATGCATGATAAAATACTCAATAGATAAGTGGTTTAGGTAGTGTAACTCGATATTAATCATATCAAAATTTTTAGAATAAACCGAAAAATGCACAAACACTTTTTAGAACTAAAATGTTTAAGTTAACACAATATATTAGTTCATCTAGTCATCAAGCTAGTTCATTGCCTGATGATGCCATAGTATGGTGAAAACGTTTGCGATAATATACTGTCGTGTTCTGAAATGCAGGAATCATATTTTGATTGTTTTGAAAATTAATTTGAAGTTTTGATTTAATTATTGTAAATTATTTATTAAAAACACTGTACATAAAAATTAATTGTAAAGAAAGTGGGAACGAGAAGGTACAGTAAGAGTGAGTTGCACTCGTGGCAGACGCCGTTGCGTTGGATTAGCGGAAGCTGTGAGCGGAAGAATCATTATTCCCTCAATGCTAAATTAAAATTTGATTTGTAAATGATGAAAAAATAAAAAAGTGATTTAATTTAAAGATTGATTAAAAATTTTTGAAGAAATTGGAAGTTTTACCAATTTACCAATACGTCACAACGAATTTGATAGATCGGCGAGCATATGTCGATCGCACACCGATGCCAGAAGGTAACGAAATTTTATGCAAGCAAGCATTTAAAATTTAATATTTGATTTAATTTACATTACAATTTAACAACTAGAAGTCTCATGTAAAATTATTAAATAATGAATGAACTCTAAGCGAGAGGATAATTTTGGATTGAGCAAATTTTTATATAAATTTGTACAGCTAGGGTCATTGCAATACATACGGTGTATTTATATCGTGTTAACTTAAACATTTTAGTCCTAAAAAATGTTTGTGCATTTTTTGGTTTATTTTAAAAATTTGATATGATTGATAAAATACTAACTATTTATTAAGAAAAGAAACTTCATGAGACTTCGTAGTTTACAGTGAGTTCATAATATAGACTTGTGTTTCTCAGACTTCACTTAGTGATTACCCTCTTGAGCTCACTCTATAGTATAATATTACGTTCTCTCTCTCAGAGTTCTTTGCCCTACGTAAGGGCATAGTGACCACTTCTTTTTCAGAAGACTTCTTTTTTCAGATACATACCTCGGTGGTTTGCCATTGCCTACCAAGAGAAGACGGTCAGAATAAACTTTTTACTTCGCTCGGGATCGAATCAAGGATCTCGGCTTGGTAAGTCGAGGCACATAAACACTAGACCGTGATCGTCTTCGTGTTATGTTAGTAAACTTTTTTTATTTTAGCAACTATATATTTAGGCAGTATTTTATAAAATATCATCATCATCTACACGTGTAAGACCGCGGTCCGTTACGTCACTCAAACTGATCTCGTCCCTTCTGGGGCGACTACGGATCTTCTTCCTCTGGGTTTGTATTGGAACAGCTTCTTTGGTATTCTGGAGTAATCCATTCTATCCAGATGTTTCCTTCATGTGCTCTGTATTCTTCTATTCTTAAATTTAAACTGTATATACTTAGCTTGTTTCTTATATCCGTATTTCTTTTTCTATTGGTTCTTTGATAACCGGCCACTGCTCGTAGGAATGTCATTTCTGCGCAATCGTCTCTCATTTTCTTTTGTAATTGTCCAAGTTTCGCTGCCGTATGTAATGCTTGGTATAGAAATAATTTTATAAAATTTTATTGCCGTGCCCTGGTTTGCTCTATTTTTAAAAGTTCTCTTTAAGTTTCTCCCCTATTGATTTTTATTAGCTCCTCTTCTTCGTTGTACTATAATTTCTAGTAGTAACTAAGCCATTCTTCATTTTCGATAACTGTAAAGAAAGCCGTGTCTTTCTCTTTGCTGTTTAGATGTTTCATTATCTTGTATGCAACATCGTTCTCAGTTCTATCTATAAATTGCTCTTATTTATTTTGTTTTAGTTTCTTGACTATTTATTTGTTTTTTTTGTTCTTTTCGTCATATTCTTTTTTGTTTTCGCGTGTTGCATTTGATAGCCATTTTTTGTAAGCTTTTTTTTATGTTCTATAGATTCTTCGAGCTCTTTGTTCCATATTTTCATTCTTTTTTTCGTAGTGTTTCGTCGATGTTCAAAGGATTTGAATGAAGCTTTTTTGATTATGGTTTTGATGTTATTCCATTCTTCCTCTATGTTTTCTAAATTTTCCAGGTTAATACTGTGTTTATCTAATCTTGTTTGGTATAGAGTTTTCACGGATTCTTCTTGTAGAAGGTAGATTTTAAAGAGTTCTCTGTTGTCTTTTTTTTGTTTTAGCCATCTTGCTTTTATAGCTATTGTGAAACATAAATAAAATGATCTGATCCAATATCCAGTACCTCTGTAGACTCTGGTGTCTCTAATACATTTAGAAGTATTATCATTAGTTAGTAATATATAGTCGATCGTGGAGACTTGTCTTCTAGCCGAACAGGTATATTTATGTATTCTTCTATATTTACAGAAAGTGTTCGTAATTTTTGATTTATTGTAGCATGTGAAATCTTTCTTTTATAAAATAAATGGTTATAGTCGATCCAAGATATGAAAAATATAGGTGGCGCATCGTTTACAAAGTCTAATTTACATCGGGAAACTTCAGATAATTTAAATAGTACTTAATCTTGTAGTAATATTAAATATTCACCACAAAAAAGCAAAATGTTATAACCAAATAACTACGTCTATTCGATATTACATTTAACTCTGTTCACATCTATCTTATTTATGACTTTAACCGGTTCAGTTTAGGCAACACGCATAGCACTTCAATCGTAAAAATTTCGCTATTGTAATAGCGTCTAATTTCAAAGCAATTTTATTGGTTTACATATCAAGGTCATCGCCTTAGTACAAATTCCAATATTTTTCTTAAAAAAAACAGACTATAATATAATATATTAATATTTTACCAGCAAGTCTGCCTTTGAAGAGCTCGAATTTCGGCATCGTCACTTTTGTTAATTTAACTACTAGGTTTTTTATTAATCATTAATTAGGTAATTTAACAACTTAAAAACACTAGAAGCTTTTGTTCACTGACTGATTATAATAATATGAGTAATGTACCCACAATTTTTTATGTTGGTAGACCGGTTATACAAAACTACATAATTAAAAAAATTTAAATTAACATTTTTGTACTTCAGATAGAGTTATAGAGGCCAGAAACTAGTTCTAATAAGACTATTTAAAATTTTGGAGAAAATAAGACTTATTTGATCGATTTATTTGATTATTCTTTAGAGTGAGCCACAAATTTTTCATTTTATTAATAATAAAGATTATTTATATTAAAATCAAACATAGTGATGACGAATATTGACTATTATAGCTACATACATATTGCTATGTCCCCTCAGTAATAATTTTACAAAATGTAAAATTTATTAAAATTATAATTTTATTTTTGGGTTCGTTGCAACATGTAAATTCTTAGAGCATGAGACTCCTCTTCTAATTTTTAAATTTAAGTTTATTTAATCGTATAAAAAATTTTTTGTTTTCATTTTAATTTCCAAATGTAGTCAATAAATTTGTGCTTTAAAATTTTACCTTTATATGGTATCGTTATTGTGTGCTCATCGTTGCGCAGCTGTCTGACTTATCAAATAACTTCGTAGTAGTGCGGTTACCAAAATTATCAAAATCTTTGAATTTTATATCTCTCAAGACTTCTACTTAAATAAAATAACTTTCAATTTATAATAAACTCTATTTTAACCTCAAAATTATCACAAATTATCAAATTTATATCACAACGGACAAATTTTCACGTCCAACATCATAACAAAATAAATTCATTTACAAAATTTTTATATACGAGACGTAACAATTTAAAATCAAAACAAAACAAATTGTAAAATAATTTATAAAAGTAACAAAACAGTTTTTCAACAGCATTTCAAAACACGACAATATATATGATCAGTGGCGGCTCGTGAAAAATATTCTTGGATGTTCTGCATTATAAAAATGGCAAGATATCAGAAAATGGCAATCTCAAAAAATAAACTTACTTATTGCACATTTTTAAATATTAAACGTACAACACTTATCTAGAATATAGTACTTTATATGATTTTACATTTTTACAATAAATTGCAATTCTAACTAATTTTCGAAAAAATTTTATTAAGTACGGCTTATGAGAGGAGTTGTGTTAAAAATATTAGTAATATTTCATTTTATTTTTTCTTCATTTAATATTCATAAGCATTTATTTTATGTACTAGTAAGTATAAGATACTATCTTCGATATTCATAATTTCAATTAAAGTTCATAACGCAAGATGTGTTTAAAATAAAATCGTATATGTTTGTAAAACCAGAGCTGAAATATGAGCAGAACGGTTGTACGTTGTACCATGGTGGGTTGTTCCTATATCTTGTAATCTGCGAGTTTAATAATAAACATTATTATTGTAGAAAAAACCTACATAATTTTAATTTTACTGATATTAATAATTAAACGTAATTTGATTTCGAGTTTCTATTATAGGATCTGCCAAAAAATAATTTTACTTCTATTTTGATAATAATATTTATAAGAAACTTGGTAAAATTAAAATTTGTACTAAATTTTTAAATTACACTATATTACAAGTATTAAACTATTGCATTTTATTGTTTAACAATGTTGTTGAACAATCAATGAACAAAAATTAACTTACTAGTTGTTTTCATAAGTCAAATTTTAAATCATATATGACAAAAATACGGCATGTAATTCTGCATAAAGATGCAGCACAATTTGTAATGTATACCGCGGTGTTGGGATTGTCCTAACACCACGATGTATACTGGATATGGATACGATTCCACCCGATAGCTCGCGTCATTTCATGTTCAGAATCATATCCAGCACATCGAAGTTAAACAGTGATTTCGAAAGCGTAACGGACTTGTACTAATTATTACAGTACTTATTTGACTGACTGATAAAGGTACTTATAACTCAAGGCAACATAAGAAGCGCGCTTTTAAACCAAAATTGATTATTCTTCAATTATTGAAATAATTTGAAATGTGGTGGTTATACTAATAAGTAATAATTAATTTGGTACACTTCATTCTTATTTTTGGCGGTTCTGCAGCTCTGCAGTTCCTATGATAGAACCGCCCCTGTATATGATTATATGCAATGTTATTACTTAGGTCGATTACGTTTTAACTTTGAATTTATTTTAAATAGCATAAAATTTTGTTATTGGTTGAATTTCTTAAATTTATTATTTTAATAAGTTTTTTGTAGTATTTAGTCGCTGAATTCCTTTATCTCATATGACCTTGAACTTACACAGTTTGAATACCTCTTTTTGCCTAATTTATTTCACCGGATTCACCTAAACTGCATCACAGATTTTGTGGTTATTTGCCATTCTACCCTTCTCTATAACAAGAATTGTTATTCAGTTCTTTTATTTTATTCTTTATCTTTTTTCTCGTTGGTAAATTTTGTTAGACTTGGTATATTTTGTGACCAAGTTAAATTTTTTAATTTTGCAGTGTGAATTAATTGTTTATTAGATATAATGTTGGTCGTTTATTTTTTACACTAATTTAATTGTCTTACAATTATTTTATTGCCTTATCATTGATCAACAATAAACTTATTGTGCTTATTGGTTTTATTTTAATTTTATTAAAATAATAATTAATACAAAAAAATAAATTTTATTAAATAAATTTAAAAAGAAAGACATTAATGATAGGAATCAATGGCATATCAATTGTGGCAAACTGTGCGGTAAATGGTGTAAAAACTCTCAAAATATATAAATTTTCTACAAGTTTGTAATGTTGTAATTTGAATTTAAATTTAATGGGCGCGAAATTTTAAATTTAGTTCATTTTTGTTTACTTTAAAATACAACGATTTGGCAACAGGGGTTTTAAAGCAACAGGATGTCGATTTCCGTTAAAAAAAAGTTACCGTTACGATTAAGAGAGTAGGTAGAAGCCCTTACGCTTTTGACCATCAAAAAGGAAGATTGATTTTAGTGCAACAAATGTTTTTAAAAATTTATTCAATAATTGAATTTATAATTGTTTCAAATATATTTTAGTTATCAACAAATTTAAAATACACAAGTTAAATAAATTTATTAATTATAATCTTTTTTAAATAAGGACAAGATGGAGTATTAGAATTTTTAAGTTAATACGTAGTAATTTAACGACCACGAGGTCAAGAAAATTTGCCACAAGTTTAAAACTATTTTAAAATTACCTCATCTTCAGTTTAAAGATTTAATTATTGGGTTGAGATTATGATTTATACATTATTATATTTAAACGGGATGAGGCTAATGTAATGAAAGGGATTGATTATTCATATGTGACCTAGGAGGTATCTTTATAATGCAAACTATTAGTGTCGATTAGAGATTATTGTGGGCAATACAAAGTAGGGGTATTTGTTTATGATAATTAATACGAAGGCGGTTGTTTGCTGTAGAAAAATATATTGCATTAGATAATTTAATTTAGATGAATTACACAATAGGAAAGGGGACGCTGCCTATCTTAAGATGACCGTCTCAAGATATCGTCGAAATGTCTGATCACATAGAAGTAGTAACCGCAATCTAGGACCTTCTTGTGAGCCAGCAAATTATGTGAGCAAGTTGCTTAATATTTTTTTTCCAATATCTCTCAATGAGATAATATCAATAATGATATTTAACAACTGTTAATAATATTAACAAAGTTTTCTTTATGATTATTTGCGGTTACATAATAATTTAGAATGATGACGCTAGGTTTAAGTATGGACGATTTATTTAGATTTAAGTATTGACCAGTTAGATTTAAATATTGACGAGTTAGATTTAAGTATTGCCCAGTTAGAAATTAAGTGGTAACGATCTTAGATTTAAGTACTGACGACATAACCATTAAGTGGTGACGACCTTAGATTTAAGTTTGACGAGTTAGTAGTTAAGCGCGGACAATTTACCATATAAGGGTTTATTATTTAAACGTGAGGACATAGTAATTGAACGTGGTGTTTAAAAGATCTTACATAATATAAAATAATTTAATTGATCATCGAAATACATATAGGCGCTTCTTTACAAAGTATTATAAAGATTGTGGTTGGTCATTACATATGAATAAACAATTACAAATGTTACAATCAGTGAGATTAATTATCGAACAGTTATTAAATCAAATTTCAAAATAAAGTATTCTGAATTAAATGATATCAAGGAGATTAACATTGCTGGTAAATTGGTTGTTGGACTACTTTTTTTTGTTTTCTCTTTTCGGTCAAATAAATATTCATCGTTAAACCGAATCCTATGTTGTATTTAATTTGTGTGCACTAATTATTCCTTTAGGTATCCTGTCAGTGATTCCGCCACTGACACATGTAAGTTTAGGTGAGAGGTTAGAGAACAAGGTAAACAAGGTAAAGACGTTTACATTTAAAAAGCCATCCGCAGATTTAAAAGTACTTGTAAGTGTTACTACGAGGGGGATCACAACGTGCGAGGTTTGTTTGACGATCACAGCTTTGGTTTGGTTTGGAACTTTGATTTGAGAAGGCGGTAATTCAAATTGAAGAACCAAATATTACAAGCTTGACAATTTTTCTGTCCGCGTCTCTGTATTTCTTCAACTTTAATGGTGGAGAATTTCCAGCAATAAGTCGCTCATAAGCTACATCTTAACGTGTTTAAATTTTCTTTTTCTAATTATATTTCAAAAAGTCTTACTTAGTGATATTCAAAAGTGTGTGGAAAAGTGTGGAAAACCGCACTAGTGCGGTAAAGTAGTACTTTTACTCACACTTATAAAAGTATGTGGGAAAGAAAGAAAAACATACAAAACATAAATCTATTTTATTTGTAATATACTGCAATGACCCGAGCTATACAAATCTATAAAAATTTACTCAATCCAAATTATCTTCTCGCTTAGGGTTTATTCATTATTTTAACAAGAGACTCTTCAAATTGTACTCAATTGTATTCAAATTTTTAATTTTTAATCGCTGGCTTGAATAAACTTTCGTTACCTTCTTGTCTTGGTGTTACACGGGCGATCGACATATGCTCGCCGGTCTATCAAATTCGTTGCGACGTATTTTAATAAACGACCAGATTTATGACAATTTCTTCCAAAATTTTAAATTCTTTAACAATTCGCACTTCACCACAATTAAAACAACTTTAATTAAAATTAAAATTCACTTTTATTATTTTTAATCTTCAAAATTATAATAATTAAACTTTGTGGAGAAAAACACTCCCACAGTCTCGCTAACGCATAACGCGTCTGGTCTTCAACCATTCAACACCTTCTTTTCTCTCACCTTATTTATAGCTAAAATATTATGTACAGTACATGTACATAAATAATCACAACAATAAAAACAAACTTTAAAATAATTTTACAAATAAATAAAATTAATGTTTTTAGCGTTTCAAAACATGACAATACATTTACGGTTAAATTTTATACTAAAATTGTAAAATTTTATTACCTTCATTAATAAAAACGTGTCGTCGTCCACCTCTTTCAAGAATTTAGGAACATCGACGTGGGTAAACACCGCCGATTCCTTAGCACCACGTGTTGAATTGCAGATATGCCTTTTTGTATTTGCCTCTGGATTTCTGTGGAATTAGAGTTTGATTAGAGCCGCAGATTCCTCAACATCAGAACATTCCGCCATTTTTCAGCTATTTTAAAAACACAAATTGTAAAATCATAAATTAAAAAAAAAACGTGTGATCACTAACCTGTTCACTTTGTAGCTGACACCCACAAACTGGCACCTTAAGGCGGTACTCTAGTTCTGTTCTCATATTTCTATAGTTTAGATATTCAAGAATATCTTCTTAAAAAGATTTTTTAAAATTCGAATTATTTTAAAAGTTATAGCCATTTTAGTGTCGTGGCAACTCGACTGGTTTAGACGGAATGAATCTAAGAAAAGTATTAAAAAATACTCTTTATTTTTTTTTGTGTTTTTTAAATTTTACTTATTTGAATATTCAATTTGAGATAGATGTATGGAGTCGGAATCGCTGATTGAAGAAATGTACGCAGGGTATCAGTTAGACTGCATGAAATTTAACTTACAACTCTAACGCGTTTTTCTCGAAACTATTTTTTCGAAACGTTTGTCACAAAATCTCAAGTTTATTTCTATTTTTTTATCTTTTATCGTTTATTACTTTTATTATTTACTATTAAGTAAAACTCAAATAAAACAACAAAATACAAACTATAAAATAATATCCTAATATATAAAATCCCAGCTCGCTCCTGCTACAGCGTGTCAATATTTTGACATTTTGATATTTGACATTTTGACATTTGACATTTGACATTCAAATAATAATTTTTGATCCGTTCAAAATAAAATATAATAAAGGAAACCGGAAAAGAAAATCAAAGTAAAAGAGAAAACTTCAAAACCGGTCGATCTTAGGTTAGCGTTATGAATTTTTTAATTAAAACAAATAAAAAATTAAAAAAAAAAAATAGAAATTCATTCCAATTTCAAAATATTTAATTTCAAAAAAATTTTAAATTCTAAATATTAATAAAACTCGAAAAATGAACGATGGTAACATTATAATTTTGTAATCTCTTCTTTTTCTATCGTCACGCAAGTCTAACTCCCCCCACCCCCTTTTACTCATTACGTAATTACAAACTTTGTGTGCTATAATTTAATTATCTTAGATATTTTTTAAATAAATAGATTGCATAGATTGCAATGAGATCGACAATTCGTTTGCTAATTTTTCTACAGCCAGATATAAATTTTGAAAAAGTACGAATGCTACAGAAATAATTATTTGTGTCCAGTGGCGTATTAATCTAGCTCCGAGACCGTGTTCCAAAATTTTCATGGGCTCCCCTACCCTTTCCTACCCGAAAATTATTTATTAAAATAAAATAAAAAATAAAAAAGGAAAGCTAAAATAAATAGGAAAGCTATCTTCTGTCGCTGTGAAAAGTACGCAAAGTATTTGTGTAAATTTTTAACAGATGGCTGGCTATGTAATCTATATATAAAAACAAATATATTATTTATTAATGCAATTAATAAAATTGGACAAGGGCGACGAGCAATCAGGCAATTGAACTCAATTCTGTGGAATGACAAAATAACTAGAAAGACCAAATTAATAATAGGGTAATTCTAGGAGAGTTGAACCACGAGGAGAGATGGACCAGTGAGAGAATTATTGCTTATTTTTAATAGAGAGTATTGTGTATATCATATTTATCTTCATTGTGTTATTATAGAAAAACTGGTGTGAAACTGTTTCGAAATATTTGTTAATTTTTGTGTTATCAAGATATTGTTAAATTACTTGTACCAGAAGTTTTTGAACGTTGTACGTTTAATAAGATTTCTGAAGTCGTGGCAAGTATTTTTAAATAATTCTTATAGTGTTAAATAAATAATTTGTTTCTAACGTTACCTAACCTTACAAAACAATCTATCATTCTTTATACGGCTAGAGTAGTGTAGTCCATCTCTCCTATGTAATTAGGTGAGATGGACCACATTTAAAAGAATAGTTGAAACGTTGCTACGTAAAATTTCTTGTTGAATTTTGATGGTTTCAAATTATTTTTTGAATTTCAGTAACTATTATTGAAGCAAATTGCAAGCAAACACATCCAAGCAACATTCTGAACTAAATGAAATTACTCCTGGTAAAGTGTTAGACGAAGTTTCCCCTGTTCTCAATATTTCAGCCATAAAAATAGTTAGAAAACGTGGAAGAAGCATAGCAAATGTTCTAAATTTGGTGGAAAATATTAAAATATTAGAAGCATTATTACATTAACAATTAGAAACATTAAACAATATTAGAAACATAATTATACTGTGTGGTATATCTCTACTACATATATTGTTTAGGTGAAATGGTAAAAGTTATTAACATGTGATAATATATATATTAAAATTGATTTTTACATGTTAGATGGAATTGAAAAATAATTAAATTCATAACTTACATAAAATTGTGCAAAAACTATTTAAATGAATTAGTCTGCGACACCCTGTTATAACTTGGTGTTTCGATTTTCGGAATCTCATCAGGCAAACCTGGAAAAACGTAGAAATTATTGAAAAGTTATGCTTTTAAATTAAAAATTTTCAAATCTGATTAAGTGTCAAATTTATTTGACTTTTGCAAAAACAAACATTATACCTACTTGAAGCCAAAATGAATAAATAAACTTATTTTGAAAAATTCTAAACCGGAAAACTAAACTAACCCCCAAAAATTGGGGCAATCTACAACTTTTGTAATTTTAAATTACAACTATCGTTTCAATTTAGGTTTTTTTTGGGGGTTAGTTTAGTTTTCCGGTTTAGAATTTTTCAAAATAAGTTTATTTATTCATTTTGGCTTCAAGTAGGTATAATGTTTGTTTTTGCAAAAGTCAAATAAATTTGACACTTAATCAGATTTGAAAATTTTTAATTTAAAAGCATAACTTTTCAATAATTTCTACGTTTTTCCAGGTTTGCCTGATGAGATTCCGAAAATCGAAACACCAAGTTATAACAGGGTGTCGCAGACTAATTCATTTAAATAGTTTTTGCACAATTTTATGTAAGTTATGAATTTAATTATTTTTCAATTCCATCTAACATGTAAAAATCAATTTTAATATATATATTGTTTAGGAGAGATGGGCCGACACATACATTTACTTTTTTGGAAATTTGATTTGGTAACTTTTATTACCTTTAAAATATCAAAAAATAAAAGTTATGAGCTTTTTTAGAAATGTGGTCCATCTTTCCTAGAATTACCCTATATAAATCAATTATTGAAAGTATAACAACTTACGAGAGGTGTAGACCGTGAGTGCAGAGAATAAAAACAAGCTAAGAGCCTTGGAAATGGACTTTCTAAGACGAAGTTGTGGTGTATCTAGACTGGATCGTCTTAGAAATGACGATATTCGACAAAGGATGAAAGTAGAGGGTTTAATTATGGATACATTGGAAGCTAAAACACTGAGGTGGTTCGGGCACGTTCAAAGAATGAATAACGACAGGTGGCCAAAGACGATATGGGAATAGACGCCGCACTTCAGACGAAAACGTGGAAGACCTGCTAAAACTTTGGAGCAAGAGATTGAGGAAGCCATAGAGGATAGAGGACTTTACGAGAATGATTGAACCGACAGACAGGCTTGAAAAGTGGTATGCGAGAAACGGATACGTCTGTAAAACACTCGCTCATATATTGTCATGTATTTTTCAAAAAAAGCCAAGATTTTGAATGTAAAATAATTTATTGATGGTTTATGTTTAAAAATTAAAAATGTTTGTTTAAATTAAGGTTGGCAGTAGAAAAAGAAGATAAGAGGTCTTTTGGTTAAAGATGGCCACCGCAGCGAAGGTTAAAATTTTGTTTCGCTGATTTGTTTGTGAAAGTTTTTGAATTTAAGAATAATAAATTAATTTTGTTTTTGATAGTGGTTTGTTTAAATTTGAAAGTGAGTGAAAGATAAAAATTTTGAAGAGAGTGTGATGTTTTTGGTTGCTTAAATTTTTGAGAATTGGAAATAATTTAAAGATATAATTTATTACATCACATTTTATTAGCATCCAAAATCGTGGGATTTTTTAAGATTGGAACCAACTTGTGAACCCTGAGAAAGAGAAAATTAAAGTTATTTTAAAATTACAAAACGCAGAAATTATTAAAAGACATTTGGAATTTTACGGTTGATAAAATTAAAAGTTTAACAAATGTTTGTAGATAATGCAAATTTGCACATGGTGAAAGGTGATTTTGAAAAAGACAGTTTTGCAAGAATAAAATAAATTCACAGTGAAAAATAAAAATAAATAAAATTTTAAGTGAAATAACTATATCAAAATGGCTATGACAGAACAAAAAGAAGAAAAAAACAGCGACATGCAACAGATTATTCAAATGATGAAAGAACTGAAAGAAATGATGACAAATTTAAATAAAACCATTGAAACAGTTGATAAGGACTGTAAAATAAAACATTCAGAAGTGGAGGATGAAATTAAAATTATTGAAGTACATGTATGAACCATAGAACAAGGAATGGTAAGAAAATTGGAATTTAAAAATATAATCGAACCTATTATAAAAGATGTGACGACACGTGAAATAATAGAAAACATAGACAAGTCGAGGAGTGAAATAAGTGAAAAATTAGAACAAAAGCTTAATGCTTGCAATGAAAATAATTTTAAGTCAGATTCAAAGTTGGAAAGTGGTAAAAGCACAAATGATAAAAAAGTTTTGAAAAAGAAGAATAAGGTGATAAAAAGGAGAATTAATAAAATAATGAATAAGGAAGAAAAGTTTGGAATTATTGGATTGTTTGCTCCGCAAAAATTGTTAAAAAAGTTAAAACGCTACATTGGGAATAACGCAAAACAGATAAAGAAAATAAAAGGAAAAATTTGGATATCAAAAGTTGAAAAATTAACGGTGACAACAAGGAAAACGGAATTTGGCCGGAAAAAAGAAAATAAAGAAATTAAACAACTGAAAATTATAAAATTTGAAGAACCAAACAAAACGAAAAATTCAACATCAATGAAAACAAACAAGTACAAAGTGGAAAAAGAAAATAAGAAAAATCCAACATCAAGGAGGACAAAATTTAATGTATCTGGGAGATGTTTGAAAGAACGGAAGAGTAAGGGGTGGTCGAGAGTGATGCCGGAGATGTGGACACAAAGGAAGAAAACTTATGTGTGGAAGTACCGAAGAAGAACGGAAAGAACAGCAAGAATTCGGATGACAAAATTTGGTATTAATAAAAATTTAATGATTTGTTTATTTATAAAATGTTTATTGAATTTATTTATTTACGTGAAAATTTGATTTAATTATGATTTTGATTTGATATGGTTTGAGAAATATACCTGAACGAATTATTTTTGAAAATTTGGATATTTTGATAATTTGATTTTAATTTATTTGGTTATTGTTTGTTATATTGTAAATATTGTAGATTCTAATAATTTGGTAGATTTTTTTGAATTTATTGATTCGTAACAAGACATCAGTTTATTTTGTTTTAAAAATTTTTAATTTGTAAATTTTCAAATTTTGAAAAAAAATAAGAGGGCATTATAATGTCATGTTCCGAACCAAAGTTTTACGTGTTAATTTGCTATGAATTTTGATTTTAATTTTATAAAATATTTGAATTTGAATTTTAGGAGGTAAAACTTTGAAAACTAAAGTTGGCAGTAGAAAAGAAAGATAAGATGCCTTTGGTCAAAGATGGCCACCGCAGCAAGGTTTGAATTTTGTTCCGCTGATTTTTTTGTGAAAGTTTTTGAATTTAAGGATGTATGAGCATGACAACAATTTTCAATTTAAGACCTCAAAATTTTTTTACATATAGATTTTTACTCAATGAATTTACTGTAAAAATTTCAGCATAGGTAACCGTTCATATTTTAAAGAAAAAAATTTTTGAAAATCGACATAAAATACATTGCTCTTATGGAGAAATGGGTAGTTGTGATGATAAATCAACAAATATCAGTATGTTAAAATATCTTCAGCTTAAAAAAAAACTATAAATAAGAAAGATGATACTTGCAGTAATTCGTCAGTATATTAAAAATACTATGCATCGGTTCATCCCAAAAAGAAAAATTGAAATGAAATTCAAATTATTTTATTTTACAAATTTTTTCTCGTCGTAATATGACACTTGGCAACGTTTCACTGTAGTTCACTGCTATCACGAGCGCCACAACAAACTAGCGGTAGTAATAGTAAATACAGATGTAAATATAACCTCATTTGTGTATTTAAAAACAGATATTATATTATATTATAGTGAAAGCAGCAGACTTAAGAATTTTTATATTAAGTAAACAGCATTTCAATAAATGAAAATTAAAAAAATAGCATGCATAAAACGTTCAAATGTCAGATGTCACCGACAGGAAATTAACCAAAAAAACTGTGTTGCCAAATGTAAATTACACGTCACGTGGTTATTTTTGTCACCTCACCCCACAACGATACTAGCCTATCCCCACTCATCAAAATTTGCTATTCTCCCACGCCCTCGCTCATACATCCTTAAGAATAATAAATTGATTTTGTTTTTGATATAGTTTTGATAGTGGTTTGTTTAAATTTGAAAGTGAGTGAAAGATAAAAATTTTGAAGAGAGTGTGATGTTTTTGATTGCTTATAATTTTGAGAATTGGAAATAATTAAAAATATAAAATTTATTACATCACAATATATTGTCGTAAAACAAAATATTTCGACCCACCCTGTGCTAAATTGTAAAAATTTGTTAATTTTATTTTTAAACGTTTAGATTAAAAAAGTACAGAGTGGGGAGAAAAGATTTAGATAGAAGCTTTTTGTGCCAACTATGGCCGACAGCGGGTGCGTGATTTTGCATGCCCGCTGAATTTGATACGCTGAGTTTTGATATAAATTTTGAATTTGTGAGTAATAATTTTGATTTGATTAAATAAAGTGATTTTTATGCGAATGCATTATTGCGCCTTTTTGGATAACAATTTTTGATATTTTGGAATTGATTTGGATAATTTTTATGAGTGGCTACTGAACTATAATTAATTTGATTTGATTGATTTGGAAAAGAAGAGGTTCAAATCATAAATTTGGATTTGCATTTGATATTGGAAAATTAAAATTTATAATATTTGTAAGTGCGAGCGTGTGGCCAGTGACTGATAACTCGACGCTTTGGATAAGGCAAATCAAACTTTGTTCCTTTCGAATAAAATTGAGATTTTATTTTATTTTGCATTGAATTACATTGGACTTAATAATTATTTTTGGATCATTAATTTTTTGAGACAAGACGAATATTTCGTTTATTTTTGAGAACGCTTAGAACCCTTCGACCTCTACAAAATTACCAATTGCTCCCGCACTCCAGGGTTAACCCGAGGCAAACAAGAGACTGTTAATTTTCTACGAAAATAATACACAGCAATATATTGTCATGTTCAGAATCAAAGTTTTACCTACCCTGTTAATTTGTTATGAATTTTGATTTTTCATTTTGTAAAATATTTGAATTTGAATTTTGGGAGGTAAAACTTTAAAAATTAAAGTTGGTAAAAGGAAAAATTTTGATCGAGGCTTCTATCAAAAATTTGGAATAATTTTGATAAGTTTGTGAAAATTTTTGAATATAAGTGATTTTTTTGATGAAAGTGTTTTATTTGATGTTTATAGTTGAATTTATCAAATTTGAAAGATTTTTGAGTGGTTTTTGAAAATAAAATTTAAACGGAAGCTATCGATGATAATCGTAATATGATAGGGAAGATAATAGAGCAAGTAGAAAGAAGAAAACAATAATTAAAAAATAAGTAAATTACAAATTTTATATTAATAAGTTAAAATTTTGTTCAAGGAACAACAATTTGGTTGATAAGCCGGTCTGCGATACCGGTATCGAATAATTTTAACGTGCCCATTTTAAAATTTTATTGCAAACTAAATTAAAATTTTAAGAAAATATGGAATTGAAAAAATTAATTAATTAATTAAAATAAAATGCTGGGGGCATAGCAATATATTAATGCAATATAATTTATCAATACAATTTTAGTTACTTTTATTTAAAATTATATGAACTGGTCAAATGTTAAGTCCTATTCTCTTGTAACAAATTTCTGTAATTTGTTTTATTTTTGGGCACGGCACTGCTCTCAGTGCATTTAGGCGTTAAGCCTATGACAGATTTGTAAGAATGTTTGACGCTTGAGAAGAGACGAGAGAAATTAGATAGAGGATTAGCATGAACAAGAAGTGCAATTTGAAAGTGCAATGAAATTTGAGCAAAATTAATTTTTATTGCGACCTTAACCTTGGCCACAATCAGCAACTGTTGAGTTTTGATTTTAAAGTGGCTTGGAATTTCCATTGGAAGAGTGTACAGCAGCTGCAGTAGAATTTCCAAAATTGTTGGTCCATCTTCTCCGATTGTTCGTGGTGCAAGCGATGATTGTTGGTGTGCTCAAACCGATACTGCTGATGAACTCGTAGTTTTAATAGTATCTCTGTATAAAATGGAAAAATTGTAAGTTCATCGATAGCTATCAGGGTGAGAAGTTTTTAATATTACTTTTAATCTGTGGGTTCATATTTTCGAAAAAGCAGTTAGCTTTATTTTTCTGGTCATTTAGAAAAGTGACCTTCAACATCTTCAAGAGCGTGCACCAACATTTGTTTGAGTTTTTTTATTAATTGCGTTTGCTCTTTGAGAGCATCTCTAGCGGTAATTGTTACCTATGTGCAACTCCGATACATATTTGTATTTTTTTTTATCTCTAATATTAAAGTAAATAAATATCTATTTTTTACGCGTTTTTCTTTCTGAAGAGCTGAACTTGCCGGGAACGGCTTTTGAACCTCGCTCTCGCTTCCGCAAAAATCAGTTAGTGTAACATTTCTGCACAAAAAAGGCTGGTTATTTTTTTTTTCAGCGTTTAGAGGAAAAATTGTCTCTCGCCGCAAGAGAAAATTAAGTTTTTCATTTCACTCTGCGGTTGATTTTGAATGCGATTTCTCACTTGCTATCTTTTATTTATTACTCCTATTAATATTTAAAAACTTTTTTATAACTTGATTTGATTAATTTTTTGATTTATTTAATAATTAATATATTTATTTAATTATTTTTTTGTGAATTTTCAAATAATTTTATTTATTTAATTATAATAACATTTTTTACATTCTTACATTTTACCTTTCTTACTTATTTTCTTTGTCTTTTTATACTGTTTATCATCCAACCATCTTCCACTTAATAATCAAAACATCTT
Organism: Cantharis rustica; assembly: GCA_911387805.1. Lineage (NCBI taxonomy): Eukaryota > Metazoa > Arthropoda > Insecta > Coleoptera > Cantharidae > Cantharis > Cantharis rustica. Next base: position 96,164,635 of record OU426877.1, read on the forward strand.
TTTTATTAGAGCGGCTTTATACATTTAACGGCTAAGCAATTCCGTCCGAGGTGCTCTCTTACCATTCTTACTCTCAACACAGCGCCAAACCAATATTTTTCGATCAAGCATAAACTGTACATAAAGTACTTACAGCTGAAGTCTGGTTTAATAAAAATCATGATCATACAGACATTCCTTTTGTTCTCACATAATATTCTTAATTTTAATGAAAATTTAAAATTTAAACCTACATAGATAACTTCACATTGTCTTTTGCAATTATTATAAAACACTACACTTTTTAAATATTTTTCAATTAACTCTACAATTTTAAAATAATATCATCTTATTGAAAAATTTACTATTAAAATCTAAATTCGTCGGATTCTTGAACTTTTGTACATAAAAGATGTTTTATTTTACTGGTAGCTAAAGTTAATAATTTTTTTTAAATGCATTGCGTCGAAACATTTTAATTGCTTGGATAAGCGAATAGTGGAACAAGTTGTAAAAATAATTAACCCTAAGAAATCATTTAAATCAGTACTTGACCCATTTGAGCATAATTTCAGTAAAAGTTTAATTTAAGAAGACTGCAATTAGATAAATGTTTTATTATAATATAAATAGTCAAGTATACGCTAAAAATTTACTATAAGTATTTGATTTACTAAATGCACTGTTAAATTTTTCTTCAATAAAGGCATCCAATTTATTCAGTCCAACTCCATTTGCCTCAACGTAGTACGGTAAAGCTTTACATTTTTGGTACCATGCAAACAAATAAGGATAAATTTCCATACAAATTGGTAAAAAAATACTTGCTGTACTTATTGAAGCTACGCAACACAAATCTGCTATCGTGAGGTGTTCTCCAGCCAAGAAGGCATTTACTTGTAAACAGTTGTTTAACAAATCGTATCCTTTTTTTATAGCATCTATTTTATCTCTCGAAATAATTTTTTCTCCGTGCGTAATCGATAGCTAAAAGTAGAATTATTAATTTTCTAACTAACTAAAAATCTTTAAACAACTTCATAAATAATGTTAAATTTTGATAAATATTAAAATATAGCAAATACGTACTAAAATATCGTCTAATTTAGATAATAATAAATTAGAATTAAAATATAACTTTTCATCTACAAGGGCTTGACTTGTAATTTCGGTAGGATATAAATTGCTGCCATTCCCATATTTGGAAACTAAATATGTTGAAATTGCGTGACAATCGCCAATTACTAATTGATCATCCAATAATATAGGGAGAGAACGTTGAAGTGGATTTTTCTAAATTAAAATTTTTTATTATAAGAATAAATAAGTGCAAAAATAATTATTATGTTTTTGTATATGGACATAACGTAATGTAAATAAGTACTTACTTTAATAATGTCCTTAACGATCGTGTCATTTCCGTTTAAGTCAATTTCATGCATATCGAGTTGTAGATTAAGAGCTTTGATTGTCAATAGTGCAGCGCGACAAGAAATATTAACTGTGTTATAATAAAATTTAGCGACCATTGTTGTACAGGTGGGCAGTTCAAAATTAAAGGTTTGAAAGTTTTACGATTGAGTTTAGTCATTGTTTAACTGCGTCCTTCATTGAAATCCGCGCGTCTTTAAACGTGATGAGAATTTAACTTGCATTTTGCTGCACGTTATAAACACTTATAAATTTGTATCAGTTTTAAGAGCATATAGTAGTATCTTTTTTGCTTTTACGCTTACTTATTTGAACAGCGCCAAATTTTTGGCATTCTTCCTTGTAAATATAGATTAAACTATTTTTAAAATGGCAGCAGGACATAAAATATTTTCATATAAAAAAATTACACTTTACATACAAATTTAACATTAGGCATTGCATTATTGCGTGGTTTATAGAAAAAAGAAAAAAAAAGTAGAAATTGTGTTTGTTAAATATAAATAATAATTATTATTAATTATTAAAACGGTCTTGTTTACTGTGTGTATATAGGTATTTAATTTTTTAAATGAGAAAAAGCATTTTTACTGGCGATTCAAGTTTATATCATCTTTATTTTTTATATTATATTATAATCATGTCGCTGTTCTCAATAAACATGGCCTATCTTATAAACTTCTTGGTATTATGGTACTGCTATAACTCTACATATTACTTTGAATATTATAATGAAACATGCTATTTTTTCCTAAAATTTAAAATATAAGCTGTATTCTTTTTACCTATTTTATTTCCATCTCAGTTGCACAACTGAGATGAAGTGAGCTGAGACGAACTGAGATTAACTGAGTCAAAGTGAGAAAAATATAAGTTAAAAAGAACAACGAAAATTTACTACTAAGTGAGTTTGAATTTAATTATTTTGAAGTTTAGTAGTACTAATCAAATTGTTTTTTGTATTATTTGTATAAAAAGATTGCAATAAGTGACAAGTTTCATTCAAATCAACCAATCCGGACCATTTCCCAATATGTCTCAGTTGTAACACTTCAAAACAGCAAGATCAGTTTGGGTATGGAAGGGGATAATTTTGTCACGTAAAACTCAGTTCGGCACGGCACAGTACTTATGTCAAAACGGTAAAAAAACAACCTTTCAACTGAGTAACTGAGTATCTCAGTACAATCTCACTTAAAATAGGTAAAAAGAATACAGCTTAATTAGTAATATAATATTTAATTAATATTATGTTTACTGCCGGCGACAGACGGCTTTAAAAGTTAAGGTTGATTTATGTAGAACGCAGACATGACGCAACCGCCACGATCAAATGTTCTCATTGGTGTACTTTTCGAGCTATAAGTATTTTAGTTCCTTGCGCCATATTTTTACTCAACTTCGATCTGATGAAAGTGATACTTGATACTAACCACGGATGTATAATGCTGACTATGCCTACGATCCTATGATGAGTAGTAAAATAAATTATTATAATTGCATAGGCAATTACCGGACCTATACCTTATAATATGCATAGGCAGTTTAAATTTTGGGGGGATATTTTTCCTAGTTTTACTAGATCATTGTTAATTTAAATATTTTAGTGCCAATCTCGATTTTTTCCAAAAAGTTAAGCCCGGAACGGCCTTCGTCTTCCTGACTGTTATAATATTAGCTTAATAAAATAATACTTACTCGCTAAAGTTAATGTTAGAAGGTTGAAAGCAAAAAAAAGGTACTACAAGTTAATTGTTTTATATGAAATTAATTTTACTTACATAATTAATTTAATTATGAACTCGAATAATAACAATTTTGAATTTAATACATCAAATTACAGTACAAATAAAAATATAATAATTACAAAATAATATTGTAATTGATTAGATAAAGTAAGCATAAATAAGCATAACATTTATTAACTTAAGTAACTTTTTTATAAAAAATAAAATGTATTAAATTTGATATTGTAAACATGCGATTAATACGATAATAAAACTTATATAATTAATTATTAATTAAAATATTTGTTTGAAATGCAGTCTTATACAATAATATACATACATAGTAGGTACTATCACTTTACAATAGATACTTCAAAATATAAAAACATAATAAAACATTACAAATTCAATGTTTTGATTAAATTCTTAAAGTTATCTAATCCTATTTGGTTTGCTTCCTCATAATAAGGCAATTCTTGAGAGCGCTTTATCCAAGCAGAAACGTTTGGATAACGACTTTTATCAATTGGAACAAGAATATCAGCAGAGGTCACCGACGGGATAAGACAAAGGTCTGCAATTGTTATCTTATCTCCAGCCATCCACTTTTGGTTTCCAATAAAATCCTCTAAATAGCTATAAATTCCATTTAACTGGTCGGTTTCATCTATGGTCGCATCATTAACGCCACATTTTAACATATTTCTCTGCAAAATTACACAATATTATACTAACGTGCAGTTGAATGGCAATCAGTTCTTACAATTATACATCTTATGTTAGAAGAAACAATAGTAGAATCAAAATTTAGTCTTTTGTCAATTAAATCTCGCTTTTCTTGATCTTTGGGATATAATGAGTCGTCATTACCATATTTTCCAATTAAATATGCAACAATAGCGTGACTGTCCCAAATTACGTATCCATTATCTACTAAGGTTGGAACTGCATATTGAAGGTTTGGCTAATAAAAAATTCATACAAAAGTTATATTATTTATTTCATTTATAAACATTTTTATAAATTTACCTTATTAAAAAAATCTTCATTAAACTGATCAAAATCTGTAAAATCAAGAACTTTATAATCTAACGTTATTCCCAAAGCTTTTGCAGTTAATAAAACGGTACGCACTGAAGGACATAAATCTATCATATATAACTTTGGCGGAGCCATGCTCTAAATTTCAGACGATGTTCGCCATCTTTGTAACGCTTACAATACAGCACACTAATGAACTGAGACGGTTTTATAATTATATTAATTTTAAAGCTAAACTTGCCATAAGAGGATCACGTGACGTTCCACTTGCTGACGTGTGAAATATATCAACAACAAAGAATGTTTATAAACAGTGATTGGCGATTTTATTAAATCAATAATGTGAACTTTATACAAAATAATCATAAACGTGTCATTGCCTTTTGCATCTAAAACAATTTTAAAATAACAACAAAGCGTTTCTTCCGTTATATTTTACAAGTCTAAACAAAATAATGTATTTTCCAACGCCTAAAGCAGCAGGCAAGAGTCTATTGGATACTTACGATATATTCAAATTGTATAATATAAATAAAAAACCGATAAACCAAATGATCATTGTCCTAATTAGTTAGCTCGGCTGGAATCTAGGGATAGTCTAAACTTTTTTATGTCAACTTTCGTGCTTCGGAGGGTACGTAAAACCGGTAGTCGCCTGGATTGATAATTTACCTTCATTAGCAATAAAATAGCAAAATTACATAAATAGCATAATATGCTTGCTAGCCTAGCAAGTAATCACAGATATAAAACAATTAATTTAAACAAAGTACTAATAGTGATAAGGGAACACCACCGACGTTACTATTATTGGTACCAAACAGACACCATGCCTATGATAAAAATAAGATAAATCCATTGCTATAAAATTTACATAATATCATAATATTGAATTTATCTCGCAAGTTTGAATGGCAAGGTGATGAAAGAATATTAGTTTTAAGTTTGAATTTTCAATATTGTGCGTCAGACATATTTACAATTGTCGGGTAGAGAATGGTTATAAGGTGTACGATATACGATACAGACAAAATTATTCGACTTCCTGAGTTTCTATCCAAGCGATAATATATTTAAATTAAATATGTAATTTTTTTGTAATTTTTTTTTTATAGAAAACTTTTGTGTGCGTTCGAAAGTAGTAATTGATAAAAAAAAATTTATGTCATCTTTTTGCATATACTTCCTTTAGCTTTTCAACGGCATTGGTAGTGTAAGTAAAAGAGATTTTGTTATTGCTTAGAAGATATGGTACTAATTAAAAAATATAATTGAAGAAAAATATAGTATATTATTTTTATATGTAATTATGTTTGGTATCAATTTTAAAATAATCTATATTATAATATAATTATGCCTCAAGTGTTGCTTAATAAAAATAAAACTTGAGATGCATAAGTACTAAGTCTGGTGCAAAGTAAAAATTACTAATAATAAATTCTTATCAGCTATCAGTTAAAAATTTTGATTTTGACCAATCTAATATGTAATCTTGTTGTTGTCGTTATAGACAAGCTATTATGCAAAACGACCCTTTGTGGATATTCTATGCCAATTTACTTTTTATAAATCCAACCAATTTATCACAACCTTCTTGATTAGCTTTTTGATAGTATGGAAGTGCTTGAATACGTTTAAACCATTCAATTAAGTGAGAATGCTTTTCTTTGTCAAAAGGAACAAACGGAGTACTTGAAGAAAGAGCTGCTCCAAAACTCAAATCAGCGATAGTCAAGTTATCTCCAGCGAAATAGGCTTTTTCACCTAAAATAGTTTCAAGTAGATCGTATGATTGTTTCAGTCCGTTAATAGTTTCTTCGGGAATTTTATTTTCTCCTCTTTTGATAGCTAGCTAAAATTACATTTTAATTTGAATAATACTTTAGCTAAAAATACTTAAAATATTTACTTACTACTATTCCCGAAAACTTTGGTTGAAAAGAGCCCGAATTAAAATGTAAACGTTGATCAACAAGACCTCGTTTTTTTAAATCTTTAGGGTATAGAGAATCCGTTTTTCCGTATTTACTTACAAGGTAAGCATTGATAGCATGACTATCCCACAAAATATATCCGTCATCGACTAATGTAGGAACCGTGTGCTGAGGATTTATCTATAAAATAAACAAATTAGATTTTAATTAATAATAAAATAACACAACATTAAAATATTAAATTAACATAATACAAGTAACATTTGATTGTTTAGATGCTCTTAACAATTTTAATGTAATATGTGAAATTATTTTTACGTTTTTCTTCGAGTGCCATAAACTAACATGCAGTGCGTAGGCGTTTAACTTGGCCGAAGCCAAGATGATTTACTAAGGATTATAATTAATAGGGTTGCTTTCTGTTTTTTCCGTATAGCCCACAGATCAATATTGGTCTTTAGATCATAGAAGTGTATCCGACGCCATCAGGTTTTGAAACGCAACGCGGTCCAGGTTTCCAATTGGCTGGTGTAGTCTTTATGCCGTAGTACTACTGCTATTATTTTTACTATACCTATATTATAATAAAATATATTATAGTAACAGTAATCGATTATGAATTCTTGTTTCAAGTTACTCTAAAAATTCTCAGAAATATTCAAGAATTTTTTAATGTGTAACATCTTTCCGCTCGTTTATGGGGGTAATTTCGTGAAATGAGACAGAAATGTGTAACAAGAAGCCAGAAAAGCGCGCGCTATTTTATTAACCTCGCGATCACCAAATGATGTACTTAATTATGTTTCAAGCATAAAATACATTACGCTATAAAGGGTTAATCTAATAAAATTGTTTTAATTCGTATTATCCGTTACAGATTAGGGTTGCTGCTAACGTAATGCCATTGCTCCACATACTTTGCGATTTTTAAATGATTTATAATTATTAATTATTTCAAATAATAATGTTGCTTACTACCAATGTGAGATGTCAGATGTTACACATCATAGTACTGTAAGGCTCGCTGGCTCGTTTTTTTCATTTCATGTTTCTTAGATAAAATTGATTAATTATTTAAAATTTAATAATGGGTTAATCAAAATTTAAAAAAGAATTGTTATTTTATTAGAGATTCTCAAAAGTTCTTTATCAATTCCTTATTAGTTAGAATTCTTGTGTATAATAAATGTAGGATATATAGACCCATCGAATAGTTCTAGGCGTTAGACCAATGGTAGAGTGAGATGTATTTGATCTATAACTAACCTATCTATCTAGAGACTATTCGATGCAGAGATAAAAGTATGTACATACCAGGTTCGACCCCTGACAAACTGTGAAGCAGAAAATTAAAAACTAATGTTTTACAAAATGCAAACAATTCCCCGATAAGTAGCCATAGATTAAATAAAAATTTAATTTTTAGGATGTTTTGACTAAAAACTAGATATTTTGACATAAAATTCGTTTCATTTTTAAATAGAAAAGTATAAAATAGTAGTTGTCCGTTAATGTGTCGTATAAAAAATATTTTCAAAATTTTAAATAATCCGTTGGGCCGTTTTTTAAATGATCTTACTACTTGTTAAACACAATAAATCTCGGTAAAACTTCAGCCTTATAGTTATTATTTCAATAGAAAAATGTTTTAAAACAACCGCATAAGAATATTTAAAAAAGGTGGCTTAATTAAAGTAAGAGCTTACTTAATTATTTTTTAAAAGTCTGTTTATAATAAAATTATTAAGTTTCCACTCAAAAATTTGCTTATCTAAGATAAGCGAAAGTCTTAATTTAGATTGAAAAAGTGATTCTGATATGCTTCTGTTTTATAATCAATAAAATAATAGAGTAATAAATATCATTTTTTTTATATTTTTACTTGATGAACATGAAAAGGTATTGTAACCGCTAAAAAAACAAAATTAAGCTTTTGATGAAGATCCCAAGCTGAAAAAAATTATTTCTAAAAAATTAAAAAAACATTTTTTTAATAGAATTTCATATTTAGAACTTGGAGCTGATTATATTTTGATTAAAATCGGTTTACAGAAACTTAAACAAATAATTAAAAAAAACATTTTCTTCTAAATCATTAAATTTTAAATGAAAATTCAACCAAATTTTTTTTTAAATTTTTTTTAACATTATGATAAAGTTGTGTGGATAGATACATCAAATTTATTTATATGCTTTTATGTTTTGTTCCTCTGTTTGCTGTATATGACATTTGCTGGCTTTTTATGCACACCTTACTTAAATAATACATTTAAAATTGCATTTAATTTTACTTTGAAATTTAAGATTATATAATTTAATATTATATAAAACAATTATTAATACTAAATTTACATTTAGTATTAATTAACGATATAATAGTACTGAACATTACATTAGTTTTCTGAGATTGAAATTTTAAAATGTATTAAATGATCAATCATTTGTAGATGATTACTTTATAATTTCTATTAATTTAAATAAATATTCTCCTCTCCCAAAAAACAATGGGAGCCTCTACAGTAATATATTTTCAAGGCTTTCTATAAAAAATGAAATATTTAGAAAGTAAACCTTGAAATTATTGTAATTAGGGTTATAAAAGCAATGGTTCTTAAAAAATTATTTTTTAAATCTGATTTCGGTAAACTTATAAACAGCGCCAATTTCAATATTTTCGTTGCATCAGTGATGACTCGTAGTTAAAAATTCAGCGGTTAAAAATTACAACAAAATATTTAATGTAAGCTACAAGCTACCGAGTTTCCATCGATTTTTCTTATGCTATACACCGCATTGCATTTTTATGTAAATATATGTGTTTTTCTGGAAAACAAACTATAATATCGACAGAGGCAATTATTAATGAATTTTTCCCTCCTGCTAGATAGTTAGTACTGTTTTAATTTATTATTTGTTACTAAAGAAAAATCCTATAATCAACCTATTATTATAAACGAAAAAAGTTGCATCCCACACATTTCTCAAGTACGACAATTCTTTGATATTGGTATCTAGTAGTATAGTATACCTACTAGTATAATTATTAATTATAAATTGATTATTTATATAATCGAGAAATTAATTGATTATCTGTAAGTACTGTACTATAACATTATAATCATTATGGGTTCGATTATCCTTAATTTGTCGAAATTATGAAAATATATATTATAAAAAATGATTTATCGATAAAATTAATTTTATTTCTGATTTTTCAAATTGAAAATGTTTAAAAAAAAATTAAAAAACGATTTTAATGGCAATTCAAGTTGTTATTAATAAATATTCCCATTTTATTAATATTATGCATAATATAATAATTAATGAAATATACAAAAATTTATAAAATTTATTAACGGATAACTAAACAAAATATGATAATATAATTTTAGTAGATATACCTTTAGAAATTCAGGTGATAAATGTTCTCCAGTGGCAAGATTTATAACTTTTAGATCTAATTGAAGTCCTAAAGCATTCGCTGTTAACAAAACCGAACGAGATGGTGGGCTAAGTTCAGAATAATACAACTTGGGTGCCATTTCAAAATTTTTAGAAAAATTAGTCTTCACACTTGATTGTTTATTTTATACTGACACTAGTTGGTGCACGCATCCGTTTTTGTTAATTTATCTGACTCATTTATAGCAACTCAGCAGTTTATTGTAGTAGTAATCAAGTGACGTCAGTAAAAGCCAGGAAAACTAAAAATTATTTTATAACCAGGTATTATATCCATTATACGAGTATCATGAAAAATACCAAATCATGCTAAAGCATATTAAGCAATTTATTTTAAATGGAAAAATAAGAATGCAATAAAATAGTGCATATTAGCAGTATAGATACTGACTGAATCCATTTCACCTGGGACCTTATAGTCCCGAATTCATTTTCGCTAAAATACATGCATACAAAATGCAACATACGTCGATAGCGACATTTTAAAATATCAAACTAAATTTTATTATTATTCTCATAAATTTGGTGTTAGCATAAGAAAAATCGCTGATAATTTGAAAATTTTGTAGCTTTTTAGTAGATTTATTTTCACTTACATGAAATATCGTAATTGATTATAAAAAAGATAAAAATCCAAAATACTTCAAATAAAAAACGAAAATAATATTGTAATTTTTATGGAAAACCTTAAAGTTGTTTTTAGCTAACCTTTTAATTTTTTTTATCTAAAAATTTATCTAAAAATGTTTTGGAAAGATAATATTAAATTGTTGCTGCAAAAAAATTATAGTTATGTATACTTATTATTACTTATAAATTTAAATATTTTGACTTTGATTTCTTTTAATCAAAAAAAAAAAAAAAATTTGATTTTTCGATTCGAATGAAACCCACACAAAATTTTTTTTTAAACAAATAATATAATGTATGTATGTTATAATTTTCTCGCTTCTATCACTTAATATTTTCGACAATAAGCTAATTTTGAAAAGTTTCAAACCCACTTCAAGCATCATTAATCTTACGATTTAAAAAAAATATATGTTGTAGAGACAGAAAACTGTAAGTTCCTTTTTTTGTATTTTTGTCTGAGAAAACATTTATGGGAGTAGCAACCTTCTTCTTAATTTTGCGATTATGTCACTATTTTCAAATAGAAATTTTTAAATATTTTTTTATCAAACTATCCACTTAACTTTATTAAATTTATTAATCTAATAAGTTGCTGATACCAACGCCGATTAAAAATAATTTAATTTCTTATATAAGTATTTTTATTTTTGAATAATTGTTAAAAAAAACATACTACAGTAGAACCTCGATAATCCGGATCAATTGCAACCAGAGCCTATCCGAATTATCAAAAGTCCTGATTATCAAAAGAAAAGAGCTATTTGACGCTTTAAACATAATAGAAAGTTGCTAAAACTGTTAATAATTCATTTTAGTGGTTAAATGATTGAAGCAGATAAATAAAACCATTCCATTAATTAATAATACGAATTTATAGGTATGTATTTTAATGGTACAAATTAGTAGGTACTAATACGAAAATAATAATTATTTTTGTGCTAGAATTGAATCCGGATTATCAAGAGTCAAGATTTTCGACGTCTAGATTATCGAGGTTCTACTGTATAATGAAAAAGTTAATCATATATACCATAAAAAGTTTAAAGAATACAAGTTAACGTTTGTATAGTTGTAATATACTTTGCGAATGTAGTTTGCGTTCCACTTACAAGAAGACTGCAGTCGTAGTGCAATATTGCATAATTAAGAGTTGGTTAACTAACTGAGGAAGATTAATGAGTCAGAAACCCAGGGTTTACCGTTCATTTTTTATTATATGAAAATATTACACATATTAAAAATATTTAAAATATAATGATATTTTATATTTAAATATTTTGAATTTTTTCAACATTTGGAATATTTCAAGTTTTTTTGTTTGTTTAATTATTAATTCATTATCACGAATTAATAAGACACTTGCAAACTTCTACACACACACACACACACACATACAACCACGATGAATTTAACGGTTAAGGTCGTTTTTATGTTTTCGGATTCGTTCGGAAAATGGTAAGATTAATTTATAATTTCTTTTCCCAATCTGGATCTAATGAGATCAATTCCACAAGTAAAATTGTAAACTAGATCAAAACCATTGGTCATCCAGAAACTCAGTTTCAAATTTATAACTTCTATTTGCTAGTTTCTTATTTGATAATGATTCTTAGTGCCTCATTGCATGTATTTTTTTGAATTGTATGTTGTAGAAAAAAATCTTATTATAGGTTAATTAAAACCAAAATGCTCAACGATTATGTTTTATTATTGATGAATGAGTTGTTTTGGGTTAGTAATAAAAAAAAGAACCGTAGAACCAGGCTGGATTAACTCACATATTTTTAAAATTGTTTAGGAATGCTAAATAAAGGTTTTTATTTCGTCCTATATAAGATATAGCATCTGAGAAATTTATAAATAATATTATCATTAAATACTTCGGAACATCACTGAGGTTGCTGATACTGAAAACAGATTGCAGACCTAATAAAAGTAGAAGAAGAAGAAGTACGCATATTTAGATATATCTCGTTGCAATAAAAAATAGAGATACTTAGAATTTTATATTATGCATAATTTATTGCATTAGTCTACTTTTAATAACAGCTATATATTTGTTTAATGGTATTTGATTGATTTCATTGTAATATGGTAAGTTTTGCATAGTTGTTAACCATTGCCTCAGTTTTGGAAACCTATTATCGTCAATTGGAATAATCGGATCAAGAGAAGAAATGGAAGATACTAAACTGAAATCAGCTATGGAAAGTGTATCGCCTACCATATATTTGTATATTTCTAGAAATTTTTCTAAAACTTCATATGTATTTACGATATCTTGAGATCCTTCTTCTGGAATTTTATTTATTTCTCCCAAAAACAGCCGTCTCTAAAAAATAAGCATTGTATATTTTAAAAAATACATAACTTTGTCAATACCAAAATAAGTCTCATTCTTGGCTGTACCACGCCACTATTAAAATGCAACCTTTGATGAACAATGCTTTGCTGCTGTAAATCTTCTGGATATAGAAAGTTTTGTTTTCCATATTTTCTAACTAAATATATTAATATGGAGTGACTTTCCCATAAAACAAAACCATCGTCATCTAAAGTTGGCAAAGTTGATTGAGGATTTAACTGTAACGATTTAAAAATATGTGAATTTTTGATTTAAGAAATAAACATCAATAATTTATTAAAATTTGAAAATCAATAATTAAATAATGGTTTATTTTACATTATTATTAGAGAATTAGTAGCATCTAAAATCGCGTTACGATTTGTCCGTGGCATTCATCTCTTCAAGCTTGTGAAAGAAGCTTACAATAAAATTTTGATTGGATTCATGCAAACTGTATTTGAATCTAATTTTAAGATTATCTTTATAATGCTATTGTAAGCTTTTTTCTTGAAAGTGTCTTATGGTGTAATTTAGGTGCCCCTTAAAAATAAACTCGTACATTACATGTTTGAAGGGGTTAGGCATAGTAATTGGATGATTTATTTTGTTTCTCTTTCTCGCCTGTTTCTATATTTAACCAATACAGACCTGATGAGACGAGTACCATGGAAAAATTGTAAATAACAACGAAATGCATGGTTTGTGAAGCCACCACCTAATACGAACAAATTTAAAATTTTACTATAGTCAACTAAATACAATATCAACTTATTTTATTTCTATATAATTTTAAAGAATTGAATAATCATTCTTTATAGTCTAATCTAAGATACACTGCTCAATTTACATATTATGTAAAAAATTATTTTGTAATTTTTGTTTTGCTGTGTGCATTGGAAAATTATAGATAACGAAAAAGATAACCTTTTTAAATTCAGCAGATTTATGCTCTCCTGCAAGTAAATCCACTGCAATGAGATGTAATTTTAAATTCAATGCTTTTGCGGTTAGTAAAACACTTCTCACAGGAGGACTCACGTCTAGGTAGTATAACTTTATAACCATTTTTCTTCAACAAAGTAAAATTTGTATTCTTAACCGTTTTATAACTAAAAACTTTTATTTATAATTATTTTTTCTAAAATATTATCATTCAGATAATACACTATGGTTAAAATTTTATCAAATAAGAAATTATCAAGTTTGTGCTAATTACAAGCATGATACAACACTTTTTAATTTATATTTAATATTATTTATCTATAGATTAAAAGTTGAATTGAATAACATGAATTTATTGAAAATCAGTTTGTAAACATTACACAATATTATATTTGGCAAAGATAGGTGTATATTATGCACTTAAATAAGAATTTTAAACTTTATTGTTTTTAGCAATTATCTACAATTACGCATATAATATTTAATTTAAACGATTTTAAAAGTACTATTTGCATACTAAAGAATGTTCAGTTTATCTTATCAAAAATTAATTTTTTGGTTTACCATTACCGTTACAAGTTCCGTGAGATTAAAAGTTATAGCGGAAATTTTGTAATATTAACTTCTTAAAATAAATTCCAAATAATACGACAAGAAAAAGTAATTTGAAAAAAGTTAAAAAAAATTGTTTTGTTTCTTTGTTTCGCTTTTGAAAGTAAAATGTAAGAAACTACTGAAATAGCTTCACGAATTTTACTGCAATGATGTCAGCAAACTTACAGAATGATTAGAAAAAGAATACCACCTACAGCAGAAAATCATAATAATAAATAAAATTAATTTGATTTCCAACACGCGAATCAAATTTCATAAAATATTGTTTTTGGGAATATCCCATCACGAGTGACATTTCTCATATGATTTGAATGTTTAGGTAAACTCCAAGACTTACAGTTAAACTTGGAATTTTATTTAGAGCTACTGAGATTCGAACCTGAAGCCCTTAAATCGAAAGTCCGAACCCTTTTCTTTACCGTACTATATTTTTTTCGGCCTAATATTTTAATAATTATAATAACTTAATTAAACTCATTTCAGAAAGAACACAGAAGTTCTTACTATAAGAAAAAATTTTTTATTTATTTAATTTTTATGTACTTTAAACGAAACTAGCATAATAGTCATATTATTATGTAGATTTTGAACAAAAACGCCTGCTTACGCCTTTGATATACAGGGTGTCCCCGTGACCGTGAAAAACCTTTGAGGTGGTGATAAAGGTTCTATGACAGGTGACCACATGACAAGCGAACCCGTGACAAGTGAACGCACGACAACCGAACCGACCTAAAACCTAATTTCGACTGTTCTTACTTATTTCAATAAAATTGAAATATTCTTAAAAATACATAATAAAGTAATACTCAAAATAAACTCATTAATAAACTATATTCTTTATTATAACTAAATATACATTTAAAAAATATTAAATTACATTTTAATTTTATTGCAGGTTTGCCATTAGGCGTAAGTATGATAATTTATCTTGATTATTTTCGTATCCCTCGACTGTTAAGGCTACTTGTTCATCTAGACGTACATATTTTCTTTTTTTCCCGGTTGACCCATTTGTGCGCTTTTGCTAAAGTTAGTCTATGACATGATATGTCCTTCTGAAGAGCTTTAAATAAGTTCCAGATACTTGGATGACTACAATGAAATAGTGAATTTAATCCATTATGAAATCCTTCACAGCAATTAGTAGTTCTTGGTGATTTAAGTATAGCAGCATCATAATGATTTCAAATTATAATTGGGAATTGTGACTCCCTTCCTATGGCACATTCAATGTATGTTGAAAAAAATAGGTAAGAACTGCATTATACAGTACCGTCGGAAAGTTTGGAAGCAAGCATTAATTAATTGAAATATTTAATTATTAATTTTTTATAATTTTTTTAATTAAATATTTTTGATTGCCATTATAAATACATAGTGTTTCAGTATTTTTGGTAGTATTTTAACTTAAAAATAATGTTTTATTTAAGCACATTTCACAAAATTGAATTTTATTACTTTACGGTATTACTTACCTGCATTTTAAGTTTCGGTAAAACACAAATAAATTTTAGCCAGATGTGGTTTTATTGTTTTTTTTTATTACTACTAGGTACCGACAACTCCTGAAAAGTGATTTATTTGTATAGTTTAGTTTAGAACTTACTTGTTGGGGTAGTGAATTTACTTGCACTTAATTTCTATAAATATCGTTAAATTTTTGAAAAATTATGAAAAAAAATCAAATATCAATTGAAAAATGTGCTGCTATTTGTGCATTACACATGATAAAAGTTTAATAGAATATAAAATTTCAAGTAGATTAAATGTATCTTGCAAAGGGATGCATTACACCACATCGCGTAGAAGAGAAACCGAACAGCGAAGTGTTAGGAAACGCAGTGGACGGCCCCGTGTGACAACCAGTGTCGAAAAAAATTGTATTGTTACAACATGTAAACGTAATCAGCTACTTACTTCACCCGAAATAACCCACAGGGTGAATAAAATTCGAGATAAAGCAATTTCTGAGACATTTTTGTACTTGTCAACATTCGAATTAGTCGATAAAACAATGGAAAAAAGTACTTTTTACGAACTAATCGAAATTCAAATTATTTGGTTTTAGAAGACGTGTGCATGTTCGATGTAAACCCAGCGATCGAATGGCAGAGCAGTGTTTAGTGCCTACAGAAAAAAAAGGGGGGTGTAGTGCTATGGTTTGGGGATGTTTTGCCGGTGATAGAGTCGGCGATTTAGTAAAAATAGAAGAAATAATGCGGAAATAACAATATTTAAAATTTTTTTATGAGAATTTAGTTCCTTCTGGACGGCGGATCATTGGAAAAAATTTTGTGTTTTAGCTGGTTAATGATTCAAAACATTCTTCTCGATTATGCAAAAGTCATTTGGTAGACAAACAAACCACTGGGATACATAAAATAATGGTTTGCCCGTCCCAGTCACCCGATCTTTCACCAATCTAGCTTTTGTGGGACGAATCGTACCGAAAAATTAAATAACACCTGTCACAAAATGAAAATATAATGTGAAAATATCTGCAAGATGTGTGGAAACAGATTTCACCGGATTATTTAATTAATTTAATACAAAAAACGCCTCGAATTTGTAACGCAGTAATATGTGGGAAAGGTAGATATTTTGATAAAATAAATTTATGAATGTTTTTCAATAATAATTTAATTGTTATATGATATAAAATCAATAGTTATTTACCTATTTTCTTAATATTAGCATTAAAATAATTAAATCTTTTAAAATTATAAGTGTTTTATCGAAAAAATGGTCTGCTTCCAAACTTTCCGACGGTAGTGTACCTACTATCATCTGGAAATGTTGAAGCTAATGCATCAAATATAGGTCTTACCTCACTTATCGGTACAAATACCAGTGCTGCCAGAGATTTTAATTCTAATTTGGTTTCAATGTTTGCTGTTTTGGGCCGTTAGTTTTTTTCTAAGACGTTTTGTTTAAGAGATACGGGGTTTACAAGAAAAGAAAAAAAAATAAAATCAGAATTTCTTTAACATTTTTTCCCTTAATTTAATTTATAACTCAAAAACCGTTTATTCTAGACGGGCATATAACCTAATTTGTAGATAAGCAAATGATCTTTAAAAAAGGTCTAATTCATTAAGTCAATAATATCGGAGCTATGGCCGTTTGAAATCAGAAATTTAAAATATTGCTTTAAAGGGAGGTACTCCCCAAGGGTTTGAACTTGAAAAAAAATTTATTTGAAAATTTGTCTTAGAAAAGTAGGCCCGGACTGGCCAAAGGGCAGATCGGGCAAATGCCCGATGGGCCGGTGCACTCAAAAGGCCTTCTAACTAGCAGCGCTGACTGATTACATCGCGAAAAAAATTATGCTATTTTATATAACATAACAAAGTATCAAAAATGGCTAATAGAACTTAAAAATTTAGCACAATAAATTTATAAATAACAAAAACCGTTCAAATACAAGTTTTTAATAGTAGAAGCTCGATAACGTGAACATTCGAATTTATGAACATCTCGGACCTGTGAACACCCAATCCAATATTCACTCAATATTCTTAATTTAGGACTACGTCCTGTTTTTTAACCAAATTTACATTTGGCATTTGCGGTTCTTTGAGTAGGGTCCTAACCTTGCCAAATGCATAGCCCTTAGATCAAACTCGGGGTTTAGATCACAGCAGCGCAGTTGGCGCAACCAAGCATCAAACTGCGGTGACCCGCTCCGTAGCACGTTGATTTAAGCCTTACATCACACTGCTGGTCTATCAGTCCACATTGATGTATACGTAGTATAATATACATTATAATTATGTGTATATTATGTATAATACTACTACTACCTCAATAATTGAGGTGTAATAAAAACAATTATTTTAAATAATTAATTTTTCTTTTATCTAATTTTTACAGTCTTCCAAAATATTAATTAGTGCTGCCGTTCCAAAACAACCATCAAAATCATCACATTCATTCTACACCTCATCTTCTCATTCACTTTTAATTTCAAACAAAATAACTTCTTATAAAATCACTTTTCATATTCAAATTACAAATTTTCTAAAAAATCAACAGACTTTTTTGACAAAAATATCATCTATATTGCCAACCTCGTTTTAACAAATATTCAAAATTCAAATATAAACATATAAAAAAATCATTTCACACTCCACAATACCAAATTGTAGGGAAATACACGACAGTATATACGTATGTATACGGGTACATATATAGCGTTTTTGTGGGAAGTAGAAGGCCGACAGTCTCTAAAATGTCCGGGTCGGTTTTAGGTCCCAGTCCGGGCCTGTAGAAAAGTGTCCTTTATTACCACCACAAATGTTCTCCACGGTCACGGAAACACCCTGTATAAATAACTATTTTTAATAGGACCAAACTTACATTCAATATATCAGAAAAAATAATAACTTTAATTAGAATAAAATAGGAATTTGTTAATTTATATATTTTTACAGAATATATTATATTTTACTGTAAAACTTAAAATATAGTAATTTAAAATCTTAACTTATTTAATCAGTCACTTTAGAAAATTTTATTTTGTTTATCTAAACAAAAACAGTCCAGCATTGTTATAAAAAGAATAAAGTTATATTGGCTAGTGCAATGATGATCGACGATCATCCGCCATCCACGTGCTTGTTTCGAGAAAATCTTCCGTAAAAGATTACATTTATAACTTTATAAGACCTTCTCGATATGGCTGTCTAGTCACTGCCATAATTTTTTTTAAATATTTTAAAATTAATCATTGCCAAAAAACAGGGCTTATTTTGGAAAATGAAAGTTGGTTTTCAGATAGTCCTGTACATTTGGGCGATTTAAATTAAAAACTATAACATTTAGAATTACTGTGTAAAACTCAAATAATGTGTTCAGGTGCATCTCTTAATAATATTTTTCCTGTAAAACTGAAATACCTGAGAGATTCCTAGATGTCCTATAACTCAGTCAGATATCTCGAAAATTACGCAAGATAATGCGTAACAAACTATATGTACCTTTTTTGTAGAGTATAAAATCATCTACAAAAATTATTTGAACAATATTCTGGTGAAGTCAGTCGTTCAGCTTGCAGATGTTAATTCTGAAAGTTGGTTTCTAAAAGCACTAGAAGTTGTTATTTTTTAGTTTCGAATAAAACATAAGACTGATAATTAAATATTTATTTATATTAAGTTACAAGTAAAATTTTATGATTTTATAGTTAAAGTTGTAACATAGGTATGAATTAACCTTTCTTGTATTTTGGTTCCTAATTTATCCAAACCTATTTGGTTGGCGTCTTTATAGTATGACAAGCTCTTACATCTTTCAAGATATTGATACAACCGGGGATGTTCTTTTTGCAATATTGGTATGAGATAATGTAATGTACTTATGGATGAAACACAGCAAAGGTCAGCAATTGTTAAATTGTTCCCTGCTAACCATGTAGATTTATTTAAAAACTTTTCTAAAATACCATAAGAATATTTTACATTTGACTCAAGAGACTTTGGAATGGAAGTTTTTCCACGGAATAATAGAGGATGCTGTAATTTACAATAAACCAAATTATTTTTTATCGTTTGCTTATTTAACTTATACATCAAATTTTATAATAAATGCGTGAATAAACGATTACTTTAGTTCTAGAGTCAGCTTTACAATAAAACTGATGTTTTTCATTGTTTTGTTAGCAATGCAACTGATTAATTAAGGCAGTATTCTAGTCTAGAAGCTTGAATTTCGGACATTTCTTGATGGTCGATAAAAGAAAAGCAATTAATAAGTTAATATTTTAACTATACATATTTTTGTCATTGATTTATATATATTTTAGAAATTCACAAAAAAATTTTCAAAAGAAAATAAATAAATTTCACAAAGTTGCACGTTATTGAAGTAGAGAGGAAAAAAACAGAGTGTGTTCTGGTTGACACGATTCCAACCCTTCTGGTCATCTGAAAAAAACAAAAAAAAAGATTCTTTATCAGTACAAATGTCATTATGGTAGGAACCAGAAAAACTAAAAAAAAAGATTTTTCTCGCGATATAGCGGCTACTCAGATAAAAAAGTTGATTTTTTCAGTTATTTTTCAACTTTCCGAATTTTTAAAAAATAGTAAAAATTGAAAATTATAATTTTGTTGGTTCCAACCATAGGGAGATATATAAAGAAAATTCATACAAAATTTCAAGAAAATTTGTCAATTAGAACTTGAGATTTTATGTCAACCGTTTCGAAAAAAGTAGTTTCGAAAAAAACACGATTAAAAATTTAAGTTAAGTTTCAGGCAGTCTAACTGATAGAACAATACATATTACTTACATTTCTTCAATCAACGATTCCGGCTCCATATATCGAACCTTCTTCTACCTCAAATTGAATATTTAAATAAGTAAATTTTAAAAAACACAGAAAAACAATAAAGAGTATTTTTTAATACTTTTCTTAGATTCGTTCTATCTAAACCGGTCGAGTTGCCACGACACTAAAATGACAATAATTTTTAAAATAATTCGAATTTCAAAAAATCCTTTTAAGAAGATATTCTTGAATATCTAAACTATCGAAATATGAAAACAAAAATTTTCGATTTTTTCAACTTTCTAGACTAGAATACTGCCTTAATATATTACATAGGTTATTTCTTTACAGCAAGTGGCTAAAATTAATGTTTAAATTGGCTGTTTAAGTTATTCAACATTTTAACCATGAAGTGTGCTGCGAATAGGTAACTATATACCTATCTAATAATTTTGTAATTTGATCAAATTTGTTTGTATTTGTGGTATATCTTATGCCGGATTTCCTCCGTTATAATTATCTTCAAAATACGTATTTGTTAATTAATTAACCAATGAACCAATCAGATTAGTCAGAAACTAATTCAAGTCATGGAGCCAAAAATATACTATTGTTGCTATTGTAAAATCTTTCATAATTTTAAAATAAAAATATTTTACTACGCAATAATTGTAAACCTGAATACAAAATTGTAAAAGATTTTTTTAATACAGTTAAAATTTGATTGTTTATTTAGTCAATTATCTAATAGATATGGAGAATTTTGAAAATATCTCCAGATGAAGAAATCGGGCTTTATACAATTATCTAAGGGCGGATATAATAGAGGAATGGCTCTTTAAAACTAAAAAAATTAATGAAATGCATTAAATTACAAAAATTTAAAAATATAGCGTTGGTTTTCATCATAAAATATTTAATTACTCGCAACCATGAACTTTGTGATCCACTCTTGGAACCAAATTTTAACGCTTCTGTTTAACATATTATAATTAATATAGTGGTCACCGAAAGCCAGAACAGTAATTAAGAGAAAATATAAGTCAAAATCTCAGTATTAAGTTATTTAAATTAAAACTTACTATAATTTTATGAATTTTAGGAAATAAATGTTCTGTATCGAAGTATAAGCGCTGGTCTACTATAGCTCGTTTATGAAATTCTGATGGGTATAATAAATCATTATTTTTTCTATATTTAGAAGCCAAGTAAGCAGCAATTACGTGACTATCCCACACAACAAAATCTCCATCTTGTAAAGTTGGAACCGTGTGCTGAGGATTTATCTACAATATTTATTGTATTTAAATCAAAGTGGTAATTAATACAAGGTATCGAATTTTACTTACCTTTAGTAAATTAGATTTAAGATACTCTTTGGTGAGAATTTTTACTTCTTCCAAATTAACATTTAAATTTAAAGCTTTAATTACCATATGCACACCTCGAGCTGGTGGACTGTATGGCGAGTAATACAATTTAATTGCACTTACCATTTCTGACAAAATATAATTAAAAATTTAATACTGAAATTTTAAACATAATGAAACACTTTGATAAAATACCCGAAACGTCAAAATTATTGACGTTCTATAACTTATAAATAAAATTAACCAATGAGATAATTGAGTTACAAATTATTTAAAAATTAATATTTAAGGAACTCTGCAAAAGAAGAAACACCTGGAAAAAATGAGTCAAGCACGTTTACCAGGCTAATGGATTTTTTGGTCCGGCTTTGATTTGGATTTAATTTAGAAATTTACCGATTTTAAAAATTTTGATTTTGCGCATACAACTTCCAATTCTTCGAAGCCCTAGTTCTAGAAGAAATCCAGTTCTTGGTGATGCGTAAACTCAATGTAAATAGTTAGGGCACTTTTTTAAAGGACGGACCCGGCTGCAGTTGTCGACTAGGACTGCAACTTTCACAATTAATCACGAAACTAAAAATTTTCTTATAAAATTATGGTAGTTTATGGCTTAAATTACAAATATAAACATTAATATTTATAGATTATTAAAAAATTCAGATGAAAAATCGTAAAAATTCAAACTGAAAACGGCTACTGTATTAACTATTTCCATAAGATTAGCTCGCCCATTGACTGTTTTTATCTTCCTCAAAAATGGCAGATCTAATTAGACAGTATAGATTTTTATCGCTCCACTCATTAAAAACATCCCTGAAACGGTCCTAATTTGAAAATTACGAATCTAGAAAGACGCAGATCTTTGCTTTTAAGTTAAATTTAACTATTCGGCTCTGTTCACTGTAAACTAAGGATGACCGAACAGAACAGAACACGAAAGAACAGATCACGAAAAAACAGAATATGAAATAAAAGAACATTGACAAAAGAGAACTACGAAAAATGAGAACATAAATTTTTTTAAAATGTATTGATTTCCAAAAAAATCACGAAATGACGGTTTTAGGCAATTTAAAAAAAATTACATACCTGAGAAGACATGAATGATGCAATATTTAAACAAATTAATTAAATTAATTTTGAAAAAACTGTAAATAATATTTGAAAATTAATGTTTTTAACCAGTTTTAAAAATATTTATGTTTTAAATCAACGGTTTTAATGAGAAGTTAACGCAGTGCAAAGGAATATATTATTATATCAAGCAGGTTTTGGCGGGCTTTTCAAAGCATCAGTTTCATGAATTCGATTTATTTGTCCAATTTCATTCTTTTAAATTAACCTCCGTTTACGAACGATAATTTTACGTCATAAGAAAACATTATTCAATTCGATTCATAAAAGTATGCAATTTTTCATCAATGTTTTTTTATGACATTATCACGTAAAATTATCGTCCATAAACCAACTTTACAGACAACCTGAGTGCCACATGTTTTGTTTATTTATATAAAAATCAGCGTAATATAATAACATTTTTTTACTTAACTTCATATCACTTTTTTGAGTAGGTAATTATTAAAATTATAATATTTAATAAATTAATTTTTTAACTTATATATAACTAATATAATTTATAATATATTATATTAAAATATTCTGACGAAAACGTTTACCAACGTCGAAAGCTCAATAAAATACATTATTATAAAACGTTTAATTAACTTGTTTATTCTAAGATTATTTAATTATTGAAATTATATTAAATTGTAAAGTATACTCCTTTTATTATTAATTTAAATAGAAAGCCAATCATTAAGTCGACACCATATTCACGAAAAAGTATCGCAAGCAAGAAAGTTCACAATAAAAAAAAATGCTGAATCTTTTTTTAAAGACAGTAAGTGTTACATTATTAAAAACATTTCTGGTATTAAAAAAATTAAATACAAAGAATTTTAATATTATTTATTCAAATATCCAGTATAAATATAATGTCATTTAAGAGTAAGAGACAGTATTAAAATTCAAACTCAGAGTTTGATTAATTGCAACACATTTTTAAGAGTGAAGCTTTATAATTAATATTTGTCAATATTTGAGTACATAAAAGTATTTATACTAGCCAGAATAATAAAAAAAGTTAGATTAACTCTTAATGGAATAAATTGGTTTTCTTACGTAACAATATAGTAATTGAAATACTGTTTTCTCATATTAATATTAAAAATATAAGGGAAATATAATGAATCAACAAAATAATTTAATTTGTACATTAGTTATAATAAAAATTTCCCTAAATAAAATTTAAAAAATTGCATTTAATTAATTTATTTTATAAGTACTTTCTCACCAACACTATATTGACTAATTAATAATTTAATTGACTTCTAAAATTGTACAAAAATTAAAATAACTGCTGGTTACCTCCAATTTTATATATGGAAACAAATTAATATTAATATTCTCATGAACACACCACATAATCTAAACATAAGATTAAAACTAGAGATTGAAAATACCGAATCCTAATTTTAAGTCTGCCCAAAGCTCATTTGATTAAAACGAATACTTTCTTCGTACTTGCACACAAAAATATCAAAATTGGTGGTGACCAACAATTATTTTAATTTTTGTAACAATTACTCATTATAGTACTGACAAGTACTATCAAACAAATTATATTACACAAAATAGTTATTAGTTTAAAATATGTTACGGAGTTTTAAAACTAAAATATTAAACAAAAATTAAGATTGCATTTAATATTATAATAAAAATAAAATAGAGGAACTTGAAAACACAATGTTGTCTAACAAAGTAGGTAGTTAAATTATAGTTTTTTTAATAAAAAATGATCTGCCATTGGGGTTAAGGACTTTAGTGCGAACAGGAGATTCAAGACACCATTGATACCACACTTTATCTTCGGAATGTAATCGCCAAAAAGATACCTGTATAACATCACCTTCTTTCACGTGTATAGGATCCTAAATCATAATTATAAGTGTTGGTGGTTAATAATAATAGATAACTGAGTAATTACTTACAGGTAAGGGGAAAACAATAGGAAACCAGCTAACCATTCCCGTGGAAAAAGTTTGAGGGTTTATACTAAGCATAACATCCTTGTATAAAACAGTTTCAAAATATCCAACAAAGCCTGTGAGAACACAGTTTTGTGATGTTGTAAACTTAAGAGTAGCAAATCTTTCATTATCGATAGGCAAATTCCAATTGGGATGTTCAAATTTATATAATTCCTAAACAAATTATTTGTATAATTAACAAAAATTATAAAAATTATGTTTTAACCTTTGATGGTGCAATTTGATAGTGGTTGACTAAATGAACCACATATGGCATTTCGTACACACTTTCAGCTGTTTTATCGTGAGGTCTATTACTGCGAATTTCATTATAAATCTTTGTGCTTTGCAATGGTGCCAAAAAAGAGGTATATGAAGAAGGTATTGATATTCCAGATTTTTTTAAAAATCTCTGAGCGCCATCTAAACACTCAGGGGATAACTCATTATCACCAAATGATCCTAGAATTAAGATGCACGATTGTTATATATTTTAAAATACAAAATTATTATAAAAAATGCGGTTACTGTCAGAATTTCCTCATCACGAATTTCAAAATTTCAACTGCACTATAGGAAAGAGGACAATTTTCTGTGTATAATGCAACAAAAATTTCCAAGGTTTATGCATTAGTTTCCGAAAAAACGGCATTTTAAAATCACGAAAAGCAGGCAAATGTAATATGATATACCCGATGTGTGACGGTCGGTTTCACGTTGAGGTACAGTCTCGTCGGTGACGGTCTCATTTTGTTGACGGTACGTGTGCTTTGATATAGTCTTAAAGTTGTGTTCATTTGATGTCGACACCCGTACGAGTTCTATGGCTTCGAGTTCCACCCTTGGCAAATTCTGTCATTCTTCAGGGATTTTTTTTAATTATTTTGCCTTACACAAAAATGTCTAATCATGCAGCCGTGTTAAAAGGTGTATCTAAAATACATGTAAATTTTACATTTTTAAAATTGATTTTTTTCGAAAACTTTTGCATAATCCTTGAAAATTTTTGTTCTAATATGCATAGAAAAGTGTCCTCTTTCCTATAGCGCAGTTAAAATTTTGAAATTCGTGATGAGGAAATTCTGACAGTTCCCAAAAATGCAAGTACCTAATAATTCAGAAATTAGAATATCTGCTTGTTCCGGTGGTTCATAAACCCTCATATCTTCTTTCACTAAAATAACTTGATTTTGCCATTCATTTGCAACTCGATCTTCGAGAGTGTTAATAGCATAAGGATTCTTTTCAACTGCATACAATTTAATCTTTCTCTGCAAAATTATAGATGCGTTTAATGCCGCCTGTACAAGTGGACCTCTGCCTGCACCAACAACCATAACTACAGGCAATTCTATACTTTCTGGCAAGTCACCAAGTGCTTTTTGAATTGCATTTTGATATTCTATGTATTTAATTTGGTCTTTTTCAAAAACTTCATACACCATTGTTTCTAAATTTTCAGATAGCGGTTGTAAAGGATTTTGTAAATAATCCTCACATCTACAAAAATTTTAACATTAGTCTGCTTTGATATAACTTGCTAAACATTTATATGTACATATTTATAGGAACCGATCTCTTAAATTGGTTTAAAATGCTGAAACAGATTTGAAAAAGAAGATAAACAATAATTTTAACCCCTTACTGCATGATTTTTTGTTTTTACCAGAAAAAATTACAGATATAGAATAAGTTGTGAGTACCAGAAAATTATTTAAAAAAATAAAAAACGTTAGAAATTCTGTTTATTATATAGTCTAAGATCCGGCATAAGAAATATATACCCTCATCTGTTATTTAATGATAATAAAGAATATATGCTAGATAATGTATACATTAATACATCGCAAATAGGTTGCCTAGCCAAATCACGTGCCGATGATGTTAAACAATAAAATGTATAATTAAATTTTTTTGATCAACTTCCCCGATTAGTTATTTAGGAAAGTCGAGCATCAGCAGAGAGAATATACCCCAAGGAATTGAAAAAATATAGGTTGCCTACTTTTCCTCTGTGCAACTATGAAGTTGCCAGGTATAAACAGGTAAGTAAAAGTTGTTAATATACCCTCATAGGTTATTTAATCGAATTACATATCAAATGAAAGCTTATTTTATTCCCAATCCAACCGTATTAGGTTGCCTTATCAAAAAGTTTGTTAAATCCATGGTTGCCTAGATTTAAAATGGTACATTTTCTGCGTGAGCATTGAGAGTAACAGAGAAGCGCTACGCGCAATTCTATTTGACAGACAAAGAACAAAGACAAAAACGAGTTCTTTTTTAAATATTTCTCCGATAGTGTAAATATTAACAACGATATCAAATTTTTTTCACTCGCACATTTATTCATCAGCGACAATACATAATTATAAAATAATAAATTTTTCGTTTCAAATGTACGTCTTTCAAAAAAAGATTTTTCCGATAATTATAAAATTTATTATTTTATAATTATGTATTGTCGCTGATGAATAAATGTGCGAGTGAAAAAAATTTGATATCGTTGTTAATATTTACACTATCGGAGAAATATTTAAAAAAGAACTCGTTTTTGTCTTTGTTCTTTGTCTGTCAAATAGAATTGCGCGTAACGCTTCTCTGTTACTCTCAATGCTCACGCAGAAAATGTACCATTTTAAATCTAGGCAACCATGGATTTAACAAACTTTTTGATAAGGCAACCTAATACGGTTGGATTGGGAATAAAATAAGCTTTCATTTGATATGTAATTCGATTAAATAACCTATGAGGGTATATTAACAACTTTTACTTACCTGTTTATACCTGGCAACTTCATAGTTGCACAGAGGAAAAGTAGGCAACCTATATTTTTTCAATTCCTTGGGGTATATTCTCTCTGCTGATGCTCGACTTTCCTAAATAACTAATCGGGGAAGTTAATCAAAAATATTTAATTATACATTTTATTGTTTAACATCATCGGCACGTGATTTGGCTAGGCAACCTATTTGCGATGTATTAATGTATACATTATCTAGCATATATTCTTTATTATCATTAAATAACAGATGAGGGTATATATTTCTTATGCCGGATCTCGCACTAATACATCTATACTTAGTACTATGTCAATTATGTCCATATATGCAGTTACGAAAATTAACCAGTTGGAAGCAATTAAAAGTCGATTTTTGCTATATGCCATATATGACCCGGTATGTGGTAAGGGGTTAAAAATACTTGAATGTATTTTGTTACAAAAAAGTACAAGTAACAACTTTTGGTGACCTGATTTGATCGTGTGAAAATTGTGTAATAAATTTGCGAGTTTGTTTGTGAGTTCACAAATACCACCAAGATTATTGTTCGTAAAAAAAAACAGACTAAAATTTTAAAAACATAAAATTTTGAAGTCATGATTGAAGACATTTAAGTTTAGAGCAATTTTATTACAAAAATTATATACCAATAATTCTGTGAGAAGGGCCAATGTCGTATTTTTGTCATTCTGAGATATGTATTGTGTTAAGTATATTTTTATGTTTACTTTGTTATAATAAAACTATGCAAGAGTTGATGTACGCAGCCTTAAATTATATTATCTTGATACTGTTCGTAAAATCCTAAGTCTCTGTTTATTCAATGTTTTGGGTAAAAAATAAAACAAAATAAGCGTGCAATGTTGAACTTTGAATCGTGAACTGTTTCACTCAATACCATCAGAATTATTTTGTATTATACAATAGTTTTATGCTAGAATAATAAAATAAATGACTTTCAAATAATGATCTATGTATAGTCGAATTTATTTTAACTCGCGTATGTATTGCTTTATCTTGGTTTGTCAGTTATCTTTCTGGCCGCTCCCAATCGACTCGTATCACTGGCCGTGGAGAGTCTTTTACTTCAAGTAATCGCGCTGTGAGTCTTGGTGTACCCCAGGAGAGCATTCTTGGTCCTCTCCTGTTCATAATCTACATGAACGATCTGCCTCTGGTTACTGCGAACTCTTCGCATAAATTTCTCAACTATGCCGATGACTCTACTTTGTTGTTATTGTGTAATAATTTAAGCGATGTGGAGTCAACCTTAAGTTTTCATCTTTCATCGGTTGAGGAATGGTTGCGCATGAACAGGCTGTGTTTGAATGGAGATAAGACGGAATGTGTATTGTTTAAGACTGGTCACTGTCGAGCTGCAGTGCCCGAGAGTCTTTGTGGCGGTCGGTTGATGGTTTCGGATGAATGTCGTTGTCTTGGGGTTCACTTGGACAGTACTCTCAATTGGCGTAATCACATTAATACACTGGGCAGTAGGCTGAGTTCTGTAATTTATACGCTCCGTGTATTGAGTCAACAATTGAATGCCGAAACTCTGAGAATTCTTTATTATGCAAATTTTCATTCTTTGATG
The DNA here is from genome assembly GCA_911387805.1 of Cantharis rustica. Classification (NCBI taxonomy): domain Eukaryota; kingdom Metazoa; phylum Arthropoda; class Insecta; order Coleoptera; family Cantharidae; genus Cantharis; species Cantharis rustica. The sequence goes on from OU426877.1 coordinate 96,193,860, forward strand.
GGTTTTGGGGTTATTTTCTGGGGCGGTGGCACGTCAGCAAACAAGATCTTTGTCATGGAGAAGTTAGCTATTAGAATGTTACTCGGTCTCTCTCACAATGCGTCATGTAGGGGTTTGTTTAAAAAGCACAATTTCTTGACTTTGCTAGGCATGTACATCAGGGAGTGTATACTTTTCTTGTACAGGCACAAGAAGAAGTCTTTTAGTTGTGTTAAAAAGGGTGTTTACCCTACTAGGAATAATTTTTATATGTATCCCATACACTCTCTCACTAACACGGAAAGTAGTCCACATTATATGTGCCTGAAACTTTATAACGCCTTACCTTTGCGCCTACGCGAAGTGAATAATTTAAAGATATTCAAGAAAAAGCTCGATCGTTTTATTATACAGATCGAGCCTTATTGTTTAGTAGAATTTTTGAATGTTAAATTTTGAATTATTTTATTATTGTAGTTTTTGTGGTTTGATTTATTTTTGCTGTGATTATTGTTGTATTATTATGGTTTTTGTTGATGTTTTGATAGTTCATTTCTTTTGTGACGCCTGTTTTCTCCATATGTCTGCTTTGATGTATTTACGAAAATAAATTTAACTTAAAAAGATTTAACTCATAACATTTCATTATCTTTGTCACATTTAGAAAAAGAGTACGCCGGGGTCACTTTGTAATGAAAATAAATTAAACATATGTCGATTTTAACTGTTATCTCGCTTGGTTTCCTAATCTTAGTTTTGTTGTAAACATAAAGAACCTTAAAATCCACTGTTGTAAATTTTGATGCATACAATTTTTTCAATGAGTCACATGCAAGTTAAAATAAATTCGACATTATACATGTTATCAAAATAGTGTCTAGATAAATATTTTGAGAATACAGTGGACCCCCGGTAATCCGGCAAACATTATGCAGGGCAGTGTCGGACTATCGAATTTGTCGAATTATAGAGCACTGCCTAAGACCCCTATAGTCCGGATTTTTTTACGAAAGAGTACCTTGTAATCCGACAAATTACATATCTAATGACAAGAATCTATATATTATACGTACATATGTATGTACTTTGAAGTACAAATCAGACTTAATTTATGTAAGTCGAATTTAGTAAATTCGAAAATAGTAAACAATTAACGCACGCTAGGCCGTACCGCTATCACTAGTAGTCAAATTCAAACTAAGTAAAACAATGCATACGCGTCGAGCACAATAGCGGTGGCGCGTACGAGTTGTGACCTGTTCAAACCTGCGTGATCTATATTAGCAAAGATTGTCAAACATACATGTATGTAATTCTAAGTCATGTCGGATTACAGGGGGCGCCGGATTAGACAGGGGCCGGATTATCGGGGGTCCACTGTATTGTTTGATTCAGGCATTTGTAAAGTTACAATGTTTTGTTACACAAAAAATCTAAAATTTTATATAAGTTACTTCATCGAATATCTATTAACATTAACTTATTACCTCTTTCTAAACTCTAAAAATTAAAATTTAGGGTAAAAAATGTAAGGGTGAAAAATAATTTGAATAAAGCAAATCATCAAACAGAACTGTTTTCAAATCATTTGAAATTTTTTCTATAATTTTATATCCTTAATTATATTGAGATTTAATTTGAAATTGCAAATTACGTTTATAAAATTCAATATGTGTAATAACTATGTTTAACTATTTCTGATGCCAACTTCAGAAAAATATTTACAATTTCCCTAAGCCTAATCAGCACATTTAATTATGTTTTTAATATGGTTATAATTAAAGTGGTAAGTAAATCGAAGTATTAACTTCCAGTTAGTTGCAAAAGTATTTTGACACCTAATAAAAATTTCAAAATAAATTGTAATATGCCCATACGACTTAGAGAAGTTATAAAACAAAAGAGATATACCACCAAATATTAAATGACAGTTTTCCCCAATTTTTACTTAAAAATTCATGTAGTGTCCGAGTTCTTTGGTAGTTATAATTTAATTAGGATTGATATTATTAAATGATTAAACCCTGGTAATTTTTATTTATGGTGAATTTTTTTCAAAACTTTTTCATGTTATCGGTGACATATTTTATTAAATGGTAAGTTGTCACCACTACTTGCTTTTTGAATTACTTAAAACGTTGAATTACTTTAAAATTACTGCAACTTTTATTAGGTGTCCAAAAACTATTGCAAGCAATGTACATTTATTGCAATTTTACAGCAAATAAAAATTTCCTTTAACTGATTGAAGAGACAACAAAATACAAGGTAAGTTTATTCTAAATGTCTGGATTTTTTAAAATACAAATTTTGAAACTGAAAAAACGGCTTATTATTATTTGACTTATTTAAGTAAAAAATAAATATGAAAAAAGTAAATTACGAAAATCAAAAACAGGATTCTCATTATTGTTGTATTTAATATTATCAGTGCTGCTATCAATTTTGATAATAAATATAATAGCTAAAAATTTGCACTACCGATCGTGCTTAATTTTTGCAATTAATTATGTAAACCCAGTAAACAATAATAGAAAAATGAATTCAGTGATAACAAAATCAATCCAAGTGATTGTTTCTTTAATAAAAAACTTAAATCTTTTATTGAAATCAATATCAAGATATTTCTATTAAATTCATTAGGCAAATTAACCAAGTAATATCCAATTTTTAACTCTTTAATGTAAATTAGAATTTTTGTCTGATTGATGACTTGATTAATTTATTGGTAGATTTGTATCTCACATATTATATCTCAAAATGAAAAAATCGAACATAGGACCCCATTCACTAATCCTCGATACAAAAACTGCCTGCTTCAAATGAGAATCAATAAAAATATTCTTACCCTTGAATGTAGTCTGTAGTTACATCAGGTCTATACAATTTTTTCCCTAAGAAATTAATGTAAGACCAATACGATTTGTACCCATTATCAGATTTTGATGGTCCCCTAATAATATATTGAACATCTAGACTAAGAAATTGCTGAATGATGTCCTGATGAGCTTTCGAAAGTACATACTGATGATGTTGATTAGTTATAAATAAAGAAGTGTGTATGATTAAAATTTTGACAGGTTCACCAATCCAACGTTTAATTTCATTAGCTGTTGGTAAAGCTTTTACATCGGGTAATTCTAAAGCTATGCCTAATCGTCGATCATAATGACAATAAGTACGAAATTCATTCCACCATTCCCACATGTCTTCATGTTCATCTTCACAACATAAAGGTGAGTAACGTGATGAATGGACCATAGGCAATTCAATCCAAACTTGTAAATTAGCTCCAGAAATCAATTTATTATATAGCAAAGTAGCCAAATTTGAATTTCGACCTTTAGTCAATTTTAGCATAATAGCAGGTAATCCTAAATAAGTAGCAAAACCTAATTCTTGATTTAATATAGCTTTACTTCTGTGGTAAATGTGTTTTAGTTCACTATCAACATCAATGGATGCGGACAATTTTCCAACAACAAGCCTGCTCCAGTCATTGCTGCTCAATATTCTATCAGTTCTACCAATAACATGAGATGAACTAACGGTAAGATCCCGTGCATAACGAGGATGCACAGTACTTGTTATGATAAAATGAAAGCCATCGTTCGAAGCATTATGTAAACATTCTTTGATATCGGCTGGACAATCAACTTCTAAACCACAAGACATACGTTTTCTCTTTTCCGATTCTTGTAATTCCGGTGCTGAATATTCCTCCATTTTGTCTAAACAATTAAATCTACATCAAACCTTTTAAAAATTTAAAATTTTTAGGTTACAAAACAAAACGGAAAATTAACACACAAATACTGCACATTAAAAATAATACTAAAAAAGGTATTAAATATAATAAAACATTATACAAAATTAAAGTCAAAAAATATTAACAAAGTTGGTCTTAAAACTCACCAATTTACAAACTAATTTTGAGGTTTGTTTGAATTTCTAACAAGCGTGATTTTACTGTCGAATCTAAAAAATAGTAATACCAACTTTTGAGTTACGTCGAATTTCTTCAACATCGAATATTTAAATTTTTATTTATAATGAAATTGAATTTATCATCATGTATAATATCATCGAGACATTATATTTTATGAATTGGTCGCCAAATGCTTTTTAAATAAAATTTTTGTTTGTAAAAGTATTATAATGCTGATTTTTGCTTGTTCAGTGGCGTAACCTCAAGAGCCTCATCAAGTGGTCTCGTGATCTACCTCTAAATTTACGACGTCGCAGATTATTTAAAAAAAGCATTATATTTTTCAATAAAAATAGAAACATTATTGCTAATAGAATTTTGTACATGCTAGTATATCCGCAATCAAGCACAGCGTTGAAAAGTAGAAATTTCAAAAATTTTAATTTGGCCTAAGATACAAAACAGCAAAAGTATTTTGAGCTTATTTGCACCTTTTTGTAGGTTTTTAAAGGAGACAACAAAAACATTCCGGTGTAAAAATTCTGTAAATTAACGCAGTTATTAGTATGTTAATTAGCAACAAACACCACATTAAGATTTGCCGGTACGGTTCATGTGTAAGAAATTAAGGAGTGGGTGATGACTTTAATATTTTAAGTTATGTTAATATAACGTGACTATTTATTCTTTCCATCAGAACAAGACGCTCTTAAATTAATAGTAAATAAGTACATCTTGTGTAGTTTGATAAGCTCTTTTTAAAAACTTATTGAAAAAAATTTGTCGCAACGTGACGCCATTTTTGAGTATCAAGTTTTGTTTTAGCAAAGAACTTTTAAGATTTAACCTAAAAAATTTTTGATAAATCTGAAAATAAGCTCAAGTTCCTCTCAAGTATTACTGAACAACACAAACTTCCAAGACTACAACCGCTACGCTGCTTCCAGTTCTACTATTTTTTGATATCAATAAGATTTTGCTCAACTCCAGACAAAAATATTGCAAATTCAAAATTAGTTCAAATAAATGTAAAGTTAAGCTAATTCTGTTTGGCGAATAAGACTTTATTTTAAATTTTTGAGAAATCGAAAGTAATTCTCAAAAACATATCTGCAATTTACTGTTGCCAATATCTGCTTTAAAGGCAAATAAAATTTGTTCAATATAAGCTGTATTCTTTTTACTTATTTTATTTCCATCTCAGTTGCACAACTGAGATGAAGTGAGCTGAGACGAACTGAGATTAACTGAGTCAAATTGAAAAAAAGATAAGATAAAAAGACAACAAAAATTTACTACTTAGTGATTTTTGAATTTAATTATTTAGAAGTTTGGTAGTAGTAACCAAATGTCAACATAAACTTCAAAAAGAGGAATTAAAAATTTAAGGTGCAGTAGATATTATTGAAATGATTGTAATAAGTGACAAGTTTAATTCAAATCAACCAATCCGGACTATTTCCCAATTTGTCTCAATTGTAACACTTCAAAACAGCAAGATCAGTTTGGGTATGGAAGGGGATAATTTTGTCACCTAAAACTCAGTTCGGCACGGCACAGTACTTATGTCAAAACAGTAAAAGAAACAACCTTTCAACTGAGTAACTGAGTATCTCAGTACAATCTCACTTAAAATAGGTAAAAAAAATACAGCTATAATCAAAAATAGATCGAGGTAAATGATGTTATTAAAAATTTGTTATTTTTCTTTTTTTTGTAAAAATTTTAAAACAATTTTTGTTTGGCTTACAAATTAATTTAATTATTCCTAAATTTGATTTTTTATTATTTTTCTATTGAAAAAATTGGGCTTGTTATGGCTATTTGTTGTTAAAAAAGTGTGATTTCGTAAAAATAAAATTGATAATTTCATTGCGAAAAATAATTTACCAATTATTTCTTGCATCATTTAGGAAGATAAATAAATTAAAAAAGAAATTCTTCTTTAACTTAACTTTAACTAATATAATAATTAAATTATATATTAATAATATTTTTCTACTGCTAAAGGCTAAAGTAGTAGTTTAGCATCAGCGCCAGTACTGAAGTGAAACAACAGCTTTCATAAAAAGTAAAACTTCAAATAAGTTGACAATTAAAATCATAATATAAAGTGAAGATTTTATAATATCGATATCAGAAAAAGATATTTTATTGAAAATATTTTGAAAATGAAAGAACTCTTTTCACTATTTTTTCATTCATTCTATTATTTTCAAAATTATTTTATTTATTTTTAGCATCAGCTAACAATGTCTAATTTTATTAGTTTAGAATTCTAAAAAAATGAATATAATATAATAGTTAAGATAGGGACGATTTTAATTTTCCAAGTAGGTAAATTTCTAAATGAACAATATCGCAATTAATAAGATGCTGGTAGTCAGGACCGTCTTTAGCATGAGTGATGAATAAAAAAAATAGCTAGTAAGCCAGATATTTTATAGAGGATGCATATAAAATCTTCTAATTAAATACATCATCGTAATAATATTATTGAGCATTCGACAGTTACGTGCACGTTGGCAATTTCATTGTCATTTGCGGAATAATAGTAAGTTTAATTTAATTTTTTCAAGTTTTCAAAAAGTTTTTTATTTTAAAGAGCTTGTTTTGAAATTCAAAAATTCTTATCGCTCTTTTTAAAATTTTAATTTCAAACTTTTTCAGAAACTGAAAATGCTGAGATAACCGTAAAAAGTATAACAAAGTTGTAGTGATATCAATCACAAAGTGATTGACAAAAATAAATCTTGATGGTTTTTTAATAATAATCATATTTAAGTTGATAAAAGTCGATATCATAATATATTTTATCTTCAATAGTTTAGGCGTAAAAGGCACTCAAAATAGCACACAAACAACTAAAACAACTTTCACGTCTATTTACTTTAAGTTACTTAAATTACTTATACTATGTCTAAACCATAAATAAGGTATATGCTATCGATCAAATTTTTGCAGAAAATTTAATTCTTTAGAAATTGTCAATTTAGAATGTTGTCGTAGCACCAACAGTAGTCTCTGTGTTAAGCAAAGTCATAGACACATGATCATATTATTTGTTGCTGTTTTGATCGAAATGTTCTTGTTTATTATTATTACATATTGTAATAATTTATTATTATTGTCTAGTAATCCAATAATTATTAATAAAATAATTTTTCAAAATCTATTTGATATTTAAAAATTTTTTTTATGTTTTACTACTGTTTTTCTACGTTTAAACAATTAAGATTAAACGTAAAAGATTTTTCCGATATAATTTTGTCTGCCTTAGCCGTCAGAGTCAACTAACAATAAATTTTGCATGAAAAGTTGAAAATAAGAAAGTTATATTTAGTAAAAAATACATTTTTGTATTGACTCCAAATCAGTTTTACGTTTTACAGTAAACTAACAATTAAAATTATTATTAGTAAATAATAATTTAAAAAAGAATTAAATAATAAAATTTTATAAAAATTGTTTTACTAAAGCTTGTTAATATTTTTTTAATTAAAACATGAAATGAAAAAAAATTTTAAATTTAAAAAAATGTCTATCCTATTAAAATAAATGAATTATTGTATATGAAAATAAATTTTTATACTTTTACAAGAATTAAAAAAAAGTTTTTCTGAACTAATTTTAACCAAAATCTAATCAGCTATTATTAAAGTACAGTTTATTTTGAGATTGTTTTCATGTTTCTAAAATTTGCACTTTAGTTTATTGTTTTGACTTCCGTTTGGTTTGGTTATAGTACGTAATAGGCAGGTATTTTGACTTTTTGTCACATTAATTGTTTAAAATAAGTTGTCAAAAATTTTGTGAAGTTATTTTTGTCATCAGGGTAGGTACTTAATAAAAATTATATTAGATACAAATTATTTTCTTATTTTTGTATTGTGGGCTATGCAGTTGTTTGTTTCATTCATGTTTATCTTTTAATGACAAAAGTTGGCAAATTTTATATTACAGTTCTTTAATAAGCTTTGCTGCGTTTAATAATAATTTATTAATAAATTAGTTGGTGTGAATTAACAAAATAATAGCAATAATTGCACTTAAGAAACCAAGTTAACATATAATAATAAGGTCGGTAAAAGCAATATCTATAATCAGAAATAGCTTACAGGGGTTGGGAATAATTTTGTGTTTAGCTCCACCCTTCAGAAAGGGAGAGAAACGGCGGGTACCGCCTAGCATCGGGACGCTCTCGTGAACTCCTCGCTTAAGTGACCGGCCATCATGACGTACAAGAACACTACGAGGGTGAACAGTTACCCTCTGCTTGTCCATACTCATTAAATCTGATTTTATTGGTAGATTTTTTATTAACATAATGTTACGATGATTGGATGAAGATTAATAAAGACGAAGCGTTTTCAAAGTTAAGTGAAGAAACAAGATTTGTTTAATATTGACTTAATTAACCTAATTTCATATTTAGCAATTAAATCTTATTTCTTAAATTATAATTTGTTATAGTAATTCAATTTAAATTACATCACTAATTCCATTTATATTATTTATTCATTTATAAATTTATCTAATGCTACTAATTTTCATTTTGTGATTTTTTTAAACTGCAAAACGTTTTTTCAAAAAGTATCTAACCTCTATGCTTCCTTTATTGCAAATAATTTTATAACGAATGAATTAATATTTTAATAATGATATTAATAATACATTAATCTAATTAAATTTATTTAAAAATAAATACAATAAGCAAATGCAGAATAAATTGATCCACTTCAGCGCGGTAATTATTTATGATTTCCTAAAGGTGATTCAGTATTTTATTTGCTTGAACACATTTCCTCATAAATCAATTATCTAAATAGAAAAAATATTTGAAAAACATTCAAGAAACAGTCGTATGTCCTGTTTATTTATGCGCATTCGTTATATGTTTTTTTAGTAATTTTGTCATGTGGTATAGCCAGTGTCCAGTAAAGTGGGGAATGATTGATATAATTATGTATCCACTATATAATAATATATAACGTGACATTCCCAAAACAAAATGAATGCAAAATGCATAAACATATAAATAAAATAATATTAATATACGAGAAACAAACAAGTATGGTAATTATGCATAAAAACAAGACATCGGTTATTGGTGAAAGTAAAACTTGAAATATTATACAGCTTTTAACAGATGAAGACAACAAAAAGCATACTTAAAATTATAAAATATATGTTTTTATGTTAATGATTTTGTACCACCTTATACTTATATTTTCGCCATGCTGTTGCAATAAACTTAATTAATTTACTTCTTACAAGTCGTTCGACTGAGTTATGCCCCAAGTGCAAAAAAAAACATAATATTACCTTCAATTTAACTAAATCACAAAAAATATCACAAAAAAACTTTATAAAAAAAGATGTTGATACCAGATAATATCATAGAAATGGCTTTTGAGTTTTTTAAATCTGCGTAATTTGCTGTTTCTATAACAATTTAAGACAATTTTCGAATTCCTCAAATTTTCAATTTAATAATCAAGAAAATAATTCCTAATTATATGCAATTACAAATATGCATTTTGAAAAAAGAATTAAAAAAATAAAATTCCATATAAAAATATGAGATTGTTATCGAAAGAATATTTTATTTCAGCGTACAATAGAGCAAGAGATTTGATGTGAGTGATTGTAGTAAACATGTTTCTAATTAGTGTTTCAATTTCAATTTCTGATTAATATTACGACAGTGTGGTATCTCAAATATTTACACGTGATAGTTTATTTTGGTATTCTATAACAATTCGACTGGGCATTTTCAGTAGCGTTCAATTATCTATTACTAAAATTATTTGAGATATTGATATACTATAATCTTTTTAACTACTATATTCTGTAGCTTTTCAACAATAAAGTTTTTTGTAGTGTGGTATCCAGAATTGGTGTTAAAGGTTTTTCTGTAAAGGTTTATTTAAATATTATTTTTATCATAATTTTGTCTCATATAAAACAGCACGAAGAAAATTTTTATATGCATGTATAAGACAATACTATTTTGTTTTAATAAATCTGCCAATCAAATTTGTAAAAAATAAATATCAATTCGAGATATCTTGAAAGCTGTCTTGATTGATTACATGGAGAAATAGTGGCTTGGCTTTAAACCGCTTCTGTGTGCTGTATAGCATAAATATGCAATACGGTGTAATAGCAATAACGAAATTTCGAAATCTAAATTCTAAAATAATAGAAATCGAAGACGAAATTTTTGTTAACTAATAAGTTGACATGCAACTTATGCAAAAGATGCAAAACAATGAATATCGGCAAGAAGGAACGAATGAATAGTATGTACATGTACATAATACATAATAAATAATTAACAATATCTTCTGCAAGACTATTCTTTGTTGAATAGGACAAAATCGATCTATTTTTGATCTCATCCATTGTTTCTGCTATAATAATAATTAGTTGTATATTGGTGAAAGTTTCAAAAACTTGCGGGTTTGGGTTTATATTTTGCCTTTTGGGCGATGACTCATGTACAAAAAAATTGTTTATTTTATAATAATTATTACATTGTTATCATCTACTGTACTTTCGTGGAAGTTACATTGGACTCTATTACTTTCTTGTTCTATAGACTTAATTTGTTGTTGAAAGAAAATTAAGCTGTATTATATAAATTTTAATTTTTAATTAAAAATTTTAATTTAATATGTAAATTAAATTCTAATACATTAGAAATTAAGGAGACACGTCAAAGAGTTTCCAGAATCGCCAAAGATAGCGTCTTCTGCATTTAGCGATTCTTCAGGAGTTGACAGTGCTCTAGCTGTTGATGGATCTTGAGATCCTGCTCTTGCGTTTTCTATTATCGACAAACCAGATACGGCTTCAAAATCAATTAAAGCTACAACACTTTCTTCATATTCATTGAGAGAAGTAGTTGGTTGGTCACCTGATGACCACATCTAAAATTAAAGAAATACAAAAAATGTCGTTATAAAAAAAAGTCTTGGCCATTCAGTCAATGTTTTTCTTGGATCATCAGCATCATCATTCAAAGTATTTTACTTTATACGTTTTTCTAGTCTTGGCAAAATTCTATTTAAAAAATACAGAATATCCGAAAAAAGCTGGAATTACATTTAAAAGGAACTCTTAAGATGTAGTAAGTAATGAAAACGGACATAAGTCTAATTACCTAAAATTTAAAAATTTTTCGTCTTTTTCCACTGTATCTAATAAATTTTTTTAAATAGATATTATTAAGCTCTTGGCCTTAATTATAGTTATTTTTTAATAATAAAAATTTAACTTATTTAATTAACTCAATAAGGAATGGTGTAGAAAACCATCAAAATAATAATTAATTATTAAAATGATCTAGCGAATATTTACTTTTAAGGTTATATTCACACAGCCGTGAATTGGTGTGATCGCTGGTAGAGTTACAGAACAGAAATTCTGGATTCGAATCTTGGACTCGACGGAATTTCTTAGCTGGGCCCAGCTAAGCTATTTCTTAGCTGGATATTTACATAAGTTTTGCAAATTGATAAAACATCAAAGTTAAAAATCAAAAATCTTTATGTACATCTTTACATCATGTCAAAAAACAGTGCGCAGTAAATGATACCACATATCCGATTATTTCAGGCTGCGCCTTCGTGCAATTGCAAAAATTAAAAAGAAAATTGTATTTAGGTAGTGTGTAATAGTATCTTTTTAAAAATAAACAAAAGAAAAAATGATATTTGTGCTAAACCTTATTTACATACTATACTTAATTATGAAAACACCGAGTTTAAAAATGAAATGAGTAAATATTTTATTGAAGCTTTTATTCATTTTCTATTTGATTATTTTGCATTTAATTTTCAAATTTTGAGTTTAGTTTTTTTAATTTGATTTATTAATATCGTAATCTGCCGATCTAATGTAAAAACGTATTACTTCTTTCAAAGTAAATTAGCAATTAAAATTAATGCTTAATATTGGCAAACGTGACTCTCAAAAATTCTTGTAAGATAGTTTCAGCTGAATTACTACTGTGGCATGTTAAAAAGATAATAATAAAGACATAAAAGTAATTTAAAGTAGGCGTGTAAATTTAAATTAGTTACCATTATGATAACATATCTACTGAAAAAGAAGTTTTATTTTATTTATGCTATTAGGTGCTTACAATATAATTTTAGCCGTCGTTTCATGGTTTCTAGAAGTATTTTAGGTAAAAAATTTCATACATATCTATTTTTATTCAGCAACGCGAAAATTTGCTTTTGGTAGTTATTTTTAAGAGTTCACGAGAACAACTCACAGAGGAAGTTAAATACAAAACAATGCAAATTCTTGCGGTTTTTCAAAGTTTTAATCATAATATGAACAAATATTTTTTAATTAGAATACTTGAAGCGTTTCTGCTATTATAATAATTATTTCTGAATTAATTCAATCGGAAAAATCAATTAAATGAATTTTAACTAATTTAAGTAGATATTAATTAGCAGATTAGAATATTTTAGAAAAATGGTGTGACTTACGTATTAATACATTAAAGAAAAGGCAACAGAAAATAATACTGTGTTAATTAAATTTCTCTAGTAGGTACTCATCATCTTAGTCATCTTAGCCTTTGTCTTTACTTTATCTCCGCCGTCACTAAAGTGTCTTTAGTCGTCGGCAGTAAAAGTGATGGTAATTAAATTTATTAATTACTTTTCACTTAAGAAGAAAACTGAACATGTTTCATTTATGATTCATCTGTAATTTTTGGACTATTTCCTCTTCGCTCGTCCGTCAATTCTACAAATTCGCCACTATAAATATTTGCTCCAACATGTGCACTAAAAACAATATACTGTTTTTCTTGTAACATAAAAGAACTTGACTTAGTCATTCAATTTTTTAATTAAAATTAATTTTAATGAATGTAATTTAACACAAATTTCTAATTATTAATTTAAGATTTGTTCTTAAAACAGCTAAGAAAGAATTAGAAGAAACGCCAAAACCCGTTGCTTACGAACACGAAGCTTTGCATGGTGTAATTATTTTTACTGTTACCGAGTTATTTTCATTGTTGATTTGGTAGTCCTAAACTGTTACAAAACTGTTACAGGTGATTCAATACAATTAATGAAAAGTGTATTATTATTTATAGATTATTGGTTATAGCGAACTATAGCCTTAATTAATATATTAAGTTTTACATTATTTTATAATAAGAATAAAAAATAATATTATAATGTTTTCATTATAATAATTATTTATAGGTTAGATAACAAGTGATGCTCTTATTGCCAAACTTTTTTTTTTAAATATGAATCAGATGAATCACTTGCTATATGAAAGCTGTACCATCGATTTATGTATAAAAAAAATCGGTAGTATAAATCAAGTTCGATCTTTACAAGCACAGTTGTAGGCAAAATATTTATAACACACTCATAAAATTTCTAATGTTGTTTATAGTTTCAATTGATACCCTAGTTGGTGCCTTGGTATAAAATTGGAAGTTTTCAAAGTAATTACTAATTAGATTGTGCACTGGTTGCCCCTCCCTCTCCGGAAGTACAGACAGACGGTCTGCTGTAAAATTTCTACCGTAAAATCACGTTTACAATAAATTTCGTTTGATGTTTAAAGATGTGATCTTGATGGCTAACATTTTAAAATATACCGTAATCATTATAAAATATGAATGGTTTTAAAAAGTTGAAAAAGTTTAGAAAAATTAAAAAAATAGAGGGATAATATTTAAATAAAGTTTACTGCAGTGTTGTTTAAATTTAATACTAAAAACTAATTGAAAGTAAATACAAAAGAAAATTTGTAAGCAACGAAGATATAATTACATGCGAAAATATTTTTAATTAGAATAAAAAAGAAATTTTCTTGAGCTTTGATGTTAACTGTATAAAATTAAAATAAAAAGCGCTTAATGAAAAAATAAACTACGTCTTTTAAGACTAACAAGTTTGGAATTTGGTGATGGATAAAAGCATAAAAAAGAGAGCGCTAAGTAAAAGTGGAATTGGAGATAATTAAAATGGTTAGGAAATAGGAATGCGATTGCTTTTCTCAAAGAACACTTAAAACATCTAAAAATATTTTTCAATTTACTGACTTTTAATAATTAATTCTTAATTTTTAATCATAGATACTTAAATCAAATACAAATTTTTAATTGTGATATTTGATGTACCATGCGATTTAAAGTTAATTTTATTTTAATGTAAGAGCATTTTAAATCTGTGGGTTTCTTTTCTTCAATTTTAAATTTGCATTTTAATTGAAGCTCGATTGATTCTTATTAGAAAGTAAAATGACAAACGCAAAGTAAAATTGTGTAGATGGTTTCCAATTGTATGAAATGATAATGGGTGTCTGATTGAAAATTAAAACTCGAAAAGTTGTGAAATGAAGTTAATTGATGTAGTTTCTTTCGTAATATAAAAGAATAAATTTGCACAGTAAAATATTGAGTGGTACAATCTTAAGTAAAATTTTCTGATAACATTTCCAAAACAAAATAGATACATTTACATGGGTTTCAGAAGGTATTTAATATCGCGTTACAAAAGATAATTAAGAATTCGAGAAGTTTTCTTATCTCTTAAAAGTATTGATTTTCGAGTAAATTAGTAAACAGGACAAAATGCGAGAATTCCTGCAAGAAAAATGTGTTATGCTTGTATAATGTAATTAATTTGTTAATATAATTATTAATTTAATTTATAAAGAGATACATATTTTAAAAACTATTATCAAGCTAAATTAACAACGGTAAAATTCAAATTATGTTTGATAATATCATAAAGCTTTTAACTGTAAAATAACAAGAAAAATAAAACAGGTCTATTTCTCCAGGTTTTATTTTATTGGTATACGGTCTTCATCAAATAAATATTTTTATATCAAATGAAAATATTTGGAAAATACTCTGAAAGATGTCGGAACCTTTTAGTATCAAATTTAATTTAAATTTTAATTGTTGTTAATTCAACTGGATAAGTTTTGCAAGCTAATTTACAGGATGGCTGGATTGAACTGCAACTTTTTAAAAGCATATTTTTTTTATTAATATAAATAATTAAATTAATATTACATGTTAATAACCTTAACCATTATATTATAAATAATTAAATAAATTGAAATTTTTAAAATAGCAACAGAATTTTGGAACAGAATTATTTTGAAGAGACCATGCAATCGTATTTTATTTTCAGTTAAGAGCTTTTCAATAAGCTTATAAGTGCTAATTTAAAGTTCACTGAAAGAGTTTCTTTTAGAATATTTTAGATATAACAGTATATTATGTCCAATAATATGTTGCCCACGTATTTCAGTCAATAACGTTATTTGAACGTTAAATTGGTTAAAAAACGTTGATTAAAGCAACGATGCTTATTTGGTTCTTTCGGCGTATTCAAAACTGCGAATTTTTATAGAGCTAGCTTTGCTCTCTAAATCCGCTAGATTTAGATCAGAAAAAAAGAACAATTAAAAGAAATAAAGTATAAAAGATTTCATCTGAGAGCTAAAAAGATAACTAGGTAAGTATACGTGATTAGTATTCTGATGTTGGATAAACTTGATACAAATTTTGCATCTTTTTTAACCTCTTATTTTGTCTACTGCTGGATATGCAGCTATTGTTTCTTAAATTTACTGAATGGTTTCAGCATTAAATCGGATCGCGGAATGTGTATGTAACACTGTTTTTTAATTTATAAAATTTTATAAAAATATCTTGAATATAAACCATTAAGTAAGTAAAATTTTGTATTAATATTTTACGAAAGGTTGACCCTCTATAGGCATTCTCTTTATTTGAGCACATAACCTGTTATTCTTTGAGCATTTTTTTGTGAAAACATGCTTACTTTTGAGCTTATAAATACTGTGTAAAATCATCAAATCACAGAATTGTGATTGCAAATAATATTAAAGTGCTTTTTATTTTGAACCAAATCGTAAACTGTACAAATAATTATTGTAAAAAATTATATTTTACTTTAGGAAAAGACAATTTTCCTCTACACGCTGGAAAAATACCTGCTTCTCTTTCGTGCAGAGAGCTCTAATAAATTTTAAACTAATTGATTTTTAATGAAAGCAAGATCGAAGTTTAAAAAAAACAACTCCCCGCAAGTCCAGCTCCTCAGAAAAAATCACACGTAAAAAACAACAGATATTTATTTACTCTAATATCAGACATAAAGAAACGAATATATAACATGTTCACACAGGTAACAATTACCAGTAGAGATGCTCTCACAAAGATAAAAATTAATTTTGCTCAAGTTGAAAATTTAAAAATATATTGGCAACTGATTTTGGATAAGACACAGCAAATTAATATATTAAGTTGCTAGAAGGATGCTTCCTACAAAACGTAAATATAAAATTCAACATAAAACAAAATAAATTTTTAGTCTTGCACTCTATGTTCACTCTAATGCTCTATCTAATCTATTCTATCTATCTATCAGATTGTTGCAAATCCGCCATAGGCGTAACGCCTAAATGCATTGAAGGCAGTGTTGTGAGCAAAAATGAAACAAATTACAAAAATTATATTTTGTTATTATATTGTAATTAATAAATTAATTTTTTAACTTGTGATATATAATTAAATTCAATAATCTTAGATTGAACAAGTTAATTAAACAATTTTTAATAATGTTTTTATTATTAAGCTTTCAACGTAGGTAAACGTTTTCATCAGAATATTTTTAATACAATGTTTATAATATTTTTATATAGAAACCGAATATTAACGTATTGTCATTTGAACAATCTATGATCTAAAACATGTGATTGTGTGATAAGGAACAACCTGCAGTGACTTTTCTTCAAAATAGGAAAAACGTAACACCAATACGTGAGGGTAATTAGACGAATAGATATTGCTCAAACCATCTATATCAGTTTTCCTGTTCATTGAATTCTTTTCTCTTTTGATGCTTATCATTTTGTGATTAATTCTTTCTGTATAATTAGTAACAGATTTAATAATTTTAGGTTTTTTTAAAATCAGCATCAAGTCTATCGACTAATATATGTTTTGCAATGGCAGTAGAGTCCGGTTTATTACAACGAACAGTTGAGATATGACCACTCATTCTTTTGTGCAGCCATTGGTTTGTTTATCCAATATATACTAGGTTACAATTCTTACATTCAACTTTATAGATGAGGTCTGATTTTTTCTCTGTAGGAACGGGATCTTTTAATTTTGTATACAGCTGTCTAATGTTATTATTTGTTGGTTTAAATTCTCTTAACTTTTTCACTTATTCCTTTGACATAAGGCATAACAGCAAAATTGAATGTTTCTTTCTTTATACTGTTACCATTATAAAGTTTGTTTACACGATCTATAATAATTTTTTTTACTAAGGGTCCAGGGAATTCATTTTTGACCAGAGTCTATTTAGCTATTTTTAAAGTTTGCTCTATCCACGAGGCTTATGGCCGTGCTTATTATATGGCTTTTATGACGGTAAGAGTTAAAATTGAGATATCTTCCTGACCATGTCTGTTTTTGGATTCACTTGTATTTCAGGCAGTTACTTTTACGAATTAACTGTATGTCTAGGAAAGTTATTTTATTTTGTTCTTCTTTTTTGATAGTAAACTACAGTCGTGGATGAAATGCCTAATAATTAAATTTTCATGGTCTTCTGGAGCTGCTGTTATAATATCATCCACATAGCGCTTAAAGAATGGTAGTTTGAATGAAAGTGTTGATATATGGTCTTCTTCCAAGATTTCGCTGATATTGGACTTCCCATTGCGGTGCCGAAAATTTGTTGTTGTTTATCATTATATTGGAAGTATGTAGTTTCCAGACATAGCTTGAGTGCATTTAAGAATTTTCCTTTAGGGATACTTGTGTAGTTTTTAATTTCGCTTCATTTTTTTTTAAACCGCGTTAATTGCCAAATCAATAGGAACGTTCATGAAGAGAGATTTAACGTCAAGCAAAATCGGTATTATATATTTGTTGGGCACGGTTAGTTTCTTTATATCTTCAATAAACGTCCATGAGTCCTTGGTGTAGGAAGTTAACCTACGTTAAAAGCTTAATAATAAAAATATTATTAAAAATTGTTTAATTAACTAGTTTAATCTAAGATTATTGAATTTAATTATATTGTAATTATAATTATAAAAATCAATTATATAAAATATTGTTAGAATAGATTAAATACTAGTTTATTATTACAATTTAAATTTTTATTAACTTTATATACTAGGTTCTTCGATTGTACGATAGCAGGTATTGCTAGCTTAATATAAAACTTAGTCTGTCAGTATAAATTTAAAGTATCTAAACTTTAGATCCTTAATTTTGATATACGTAAATAAGTAAGTAATATTTAAAAATATATCATTCGACGAAGTAATATTAATTTAAACAATTTCTTTAATTAATGACTTGATGAATACGTTTTCAATAATGAAGGAAACATCTGCAAGTAAGTATTGATAATTTACAGTGCAACAGTTTATCATTAAGTTTTTATTATTTTAAATATTTACTTATATTCAAGATATTATCGTTGATTGAAGAATTTTCTTCAATCATTCTTCAATCAACGATATTATAATAAACTTAGAAAAAAACGGTTAGAAGAATTTTTTACTTTCAAAGAAATTAAAAACTTTAGGCAATTTTAAAACTATAATAGTGCATAATAATAATATACATAGTTGAAATGAAAACATAACAAGAAAAATGATTAAATTCAAGAAAATGACAAATTGAAAATAAATGAAAAATGAAAATAACAAATGACAGGTTTCGATCTTTGAAACTGATCTCATCAGATCTAGAGGCAAATTAAAATATAAAATTAAAGTTATGGTTTTCCCAAACGATTATGAAACTGCCAACTTGAACTTAACTGCCAAAAGTCCATATTGCGATGACTTACAAGTTTGCATATCCTGAACAATCTTTGAAAAAATCGATAAAAAGAATTTTTTAATTTCAAGAAATTTCTGGTTTTTAATAACAGTATGTTTAATTTTATATTTTGATTTGCCAGTATGAATTTAATGAAATCGGTTTTTGTGAATAAGATTTTTGCAATGTTATTTAATTAGAAATTTATCTCTTTTAATTTATTAATGTTTACAATATTTTTTTATTAATATGAAAAATTAAAGAAAATGTTTTTAAGCATTTTGATTAAATCCTGTCAGCTCGAGAGTACGCAGAACAATTCTGACGGAGCAAGATAGTAATAGTACTGGTCCAATGATCCAGAATATATAATATGATAAAGCCAGAAGAGCATGCAACAAACACGATATTGATTTAATTTTCATGTGAGTTCCCTAGCAGATCCCTATGCAGTATTGAGGTAATCACAGCAGCCTAAAAAATAAGGTAAATCAAAAAAGTTTAGCAATATCAAAGATACCTACTCGATTAACGACTCGGAACATAATGATCTACACATGCAATCAATGATTCTTTACTTTCTCTATCCTTTTCTAAAATAATATACCAATATCAACTATATATTATTGTTTACAAGTAAATAATATGAAATTATTTGCCTGTTATATTACAGCGAACAGATTTTCGTGATGGGATTCAGGCTATCTATATAAAAATTAAGACAATTCAAGAAATTTTTAAATCTTAAAAAACTGTTTTTAAGTGAAAAGAGTCAAAAAGATTATTTTAAAATTAGAATCAATAAATCGTTTAGTTAATTATAAATCGATGAGTGCAGTTATTTTGATAAATTTTTCAGTTATTTATTGGATCTTGCTTCAAATTTTGCCGGTATATAAAACTAAATTTGTCGATTCGTTAGAGGAAAGCTCTAAAACACAGCAAAAACGGCTAAAAACCACTTTGAATTGATTATTTATTAATATTTCCTTAATCATCTGTACAATGTTTCAACTTCTAATTCCAGTAAATTACAGGTTAGTGCGGTAAATTTTATACCTTGGAAATAACAGTAATTAATAATTGAAGTGGATAATTTTATCTTTTGCATTTAAAATTATAATCAGCATTTGAAGTTTTTTCATCCGCTAGTATAGCAAAATGACACAAAATAAATATTAATTGAAAAATAAGCCGGTTGAACTAAACTTCTTCTGGTGACGTGTCGAATCTGCATTCCCAGAGGATTGTATTGTTTAACTGCGTATTCACTACATAATGAAAGATGGTCGGTGAAAAGGGTTACAAAACAAAAAAGAAATAAAATAAAAATGTATACATTCACAGTCTTTCAAAAAAACAAATAGGTTGCATGCGGATGTGAAACAGAAATTAACATTTCACGGTATGCAAATGACTAGGTAAAAATAATAGAAGTAACAAGATGAAGGGCTGCTCTAGCCCAAACTATAAAAGGAGTAACTGGTTTCTTTAAGCACAGGTTTTTTCTTTAAAACAAAACTGGGTATGAGAAATATTTTATGAGCTACTACGTTTGAGAAATAACTTGAAAAAATATTGAAAGCCAGTTTTAAAAAGATTGTAAAGCTTTTTTTCCATGCAAATATTACGCGAATAGGAGACATAAATGCATATTTAAAGACAAGTTTTGTTAATCTTAAAAATCTCTTGGCAGGTTTACAACTTTAAATCACGTCTTTTACATATAACGACATGAGTGGCTTGCTGTTACCGTTAGGTAAGTATAGAGCAGATATTCCGGGTTTGAATATTAAACATCATAGACATCAAGTTTAGCCCTCCTTTTGGCGGACCAGGTCGAAATGATTAATCAATGTAATTATTAATAATTAAAATAATATTATCGTTTAACTGTTATACTAATTTTTTTTGTAAAATTCAGATAAGAATAAAATTTCTTTTACGATAAGTTTAACGAAAATTATTTATAAAAAATACGTAGCAAAATTTAATTTGTAATAAACACTAGCATTTACAATAATTATAAAAAATAAAGTGGGTACCCAAGTACTTAAAAAATTTCCATATTTATTTTCCGCTACTGCACACACAAACACGGTTAAATGCACATATCATCATTGTCCAGGCCACATCCATTGACCCTCGACCCTTCCGTCCTGTACAACGGTCAACGATTCAAAAAGGGTATTTATTGTTTCCTGCGTGCAGCCTGAGGTTTCACCTTTGTTTAATCTGTGTATGCCGAGATTAGTAAAAATAAAAGTACCAAAGATTATGCTAGGTAATTGCTATCAGATGTGTTCTGGACAATGAAAGGATATCCTTTATGTGTTTTGAATGCGAGAGGGTATAACGAGCCATATTATAAGAGACAAACAATTAACAAAGCTATAGGTAATCTAAATACTGCTCTAAGATGCACATGGTCACGATTAAAAATAATAATCATAATACAATACCCGAAATAATTTTTAATTAATCGCAAAGTTGAATGAAGGAAAAGTAAAAAAAGAGAATTTTAAACACAATTAAGGTTTGAACAACAAAATTTTAATATAAAAAAAATTAAATTATTAATTAGATTTAAATGAAGTGTTTTCAATCGCTTGAACTAATAATTCTTAATTACTGTTATATTTAATTAATTATGTGTATTCGATAGCTAATTACTAAACAGGTTTGAATCTGATTCGAATTTAATATGCGAATTTTGATTACTACTTGATGATAGCACTTCATGAAAGCTTAATATTAATACGTGAAATTTATAAGATGTGTTTAATTAATTAAAGATAATATATTATTTACTAATAACCAATAGCTGGAATTTTTATTTAATATGTAAATATTTAAATAATTTTTATTAAAATTCAAAAGTATTATCGCAGTCGATGCGCTCGAATTAAAATAAATTCAATTAAAAATTACATAATCGGATATTTTTTTGTATAATATTATTTCATGTAGGTACCTACCTACATAATGCAACGAACGTTGTTAAAGTCTATTATTTCAATTATTACAATGCAACATATTTTATTTCATTTCGGCATTATATTATAAAAGAGCAATGTGTAACTGTGAAACAATTGTTATAAGTAAATCTATAAATAAAAAACTGAAATCAGTTGCATCTATAAGCAAAAAAAACTTTGTTTCATTCGAAAGCTTATTTGCATAACATGCATAACGAATTAAGAAGGGTAGAGAAGAAATAAAGAATCATAGGGTGGACATCCTCAAATTTTACTCGAGGTCGCTAAAGCAAGATAGAAAAGTTGCACCTTTGCTACCCCATCGACCCTAGCAAAACAACAGGAGAGAAGAATTATTATTATAAAAGTGTCCAGTTATAAAAGTAACCTGATTTGCATTCAAGTTCAATGTTTTTTTGTAAGCTGGATTCATACAAACGAGATCCCTATCCCATATCCTAGATGAGAAAGGTGGTTGTCACTTATATTTAAAAATTATGACTTATCAAGATTTAATTGTGTCAAAAATAATTATGGTTTAAATACCATCAAATTATAATTAAATATCGAACATTAAAGTTAATTATTGTATTTCTAACTCCTGCACGAAGTTTCTAATTTTGAATAAGACGGTTTCACATACTAACTTCGGCAAAAATTAACTTTAAGTATTGGTATAATTAACGAGTGCAATTAAAGTAAATTATTATGTACATAAAAGTTTATTTTATAGTTTATTGTTTTTATGCCGATTTGGTTCTTGCTTGTAATATTACACCTGCTATATTAGAAATACAATGTTTAACGATCACATCGTTTTGCAATATAATATTTAACCATGCAAGTACTTAAAAAAGTTAAGTGGTAAAGTAATGGAAAGTCAAAATTTTAATAATTAAAAGATAAGTTTTTATATTCAAAAGAATATTAACTTATAGAGGTAGTATTGCAGTTTGGTATATGGTGTACATCTAATATAACCCATATATTATAATAGAATTTAGTCAGAGTAAAATTTTTAGATTTATAGAGAGAACTCTATTTTACGTTATGATAGTCTTCTGGTTACTAAAAAAATATTAAAGATAAATCTGTAAATCTTATTTTCTTTATTAATACACCAAAATCATCAACAATGTATTACTAACTCACTAAAATACATAATTATTATATTACGAAAGTAGTTTCACTGCATAATTAGTTTTGTTATAATAAAATTATTAAAAAAATGTAATACAATTAAGTTTCTAAAAGCAAATAAATCGAATAGGGGCATACAAAATTTAAGCCAGGTGTAATATGTACTCATACGTGTATTGAACTTACATCTATCATGTGTTACAAATGAAGCTTTCACTTATGAAGCTCATAAAATTTGAGTTTTATTTTGTATTGTTATTTTCATATTGTTTTTTTTCAAAAAGAGGCAATTATAAATTTAAGCTTATTTAAGAGATACTCTTTAAAATTAGAAATGTAATATATAATTAGTTGTTTAACCTTATTTTATATTACAAACTTATCCTTCTTTGTTTGCAATAAATAATTTTTAGTTTAAATAGGTAGCAGATGAGCAATTTTACTGTCGTGCGTAGCGCAAAACATGTCGAGTTTCTAGACGAAATTAATTAAGCGAAGAAGTATTTTATTTATTTCAATTGTATTATATTATTAGAAAGAAAAGAAAAACTTTTTGAGTTTAGTTTGCAGGTTTAACAATTACAGAGATGATCTACACATTACTTTTTTCCCAATAAAAAAAGCTTTTATTGATTGGACAAGCTCCAGGAAAAAAAAACAAAAATGTGAAACTTGAACTTTGTTTACTGAATGACATATTTTTGTACTATATACAAAAATGTTAAATAAAGGGTAATAGAATTTTTACTAACACTATTCGAGTAGGTAGAAACAAATCTAGTTTACTAAAAATTACTTTCTGACCGATTCGACTGGACAGTTAACTTTTTTAAACTTATTAGAATTTAATAATAGATGAATTACTGACTGATATCACAATAATTATTATGTCAATTGTTGTCAATTACTTTTCAAAGTCAAAATTAAATACATCTAATATATTGGTAAAACCTGTTGTTTTTAAATTTTTAGGTAAGAAAAAATACGATAGCAAAAGTTACTTAATTTAATAATCTTCCAAATAGTTTTTTGCCTTGGTTTGAATTGCAAGTTAAGCAGTTTCTAAGTGTAATGCTATCTTTAAAAGTAACTTAAAGTGTAATGCACATTATACAAATATCTAAAAGTTGGATTCATTGTTACTGTTGTAGGTTCTGTATTTGGTATACATCCAAAATGTATAACTTATAATACATTTTTTATATATGCAAAATTAACTTATCGATTACCTATCAATTACCTATCGATCCTATCCTATATCGATTACCTATCCTATAAAACAGGAAAAATTGTTTTTCAAAATATGCACACAACTTAAATATTTAAGATCGTGATTTTTTTTTATTTTATTAATAAATTGTACCCAACCAACAATTTAGACACCTACCTTTAAATATAAATACTTCGAGTAATATCTACTTTATTGCTCTTTCCTTCTGCAATTTAGGCAATCAATATCTTTTAAACGAAGCGTTTTCGGACAAATTGTTTTTAGTTTTGTGGTCTTCTATTTATAATTTAGCTTAAAAACCCCATTGCTATAACATTAAACTATTTTTATTTTCAATAATTTTAATACTATTTGTAAGATTTTTGGAATCAAATATATTATAATTATTAAATATTGATTTCAAAAGATAACTATGTGAATTGTAAACCTTAGAGTATAATAAGTTTCTAAATAAAAACAGTTAATTTACACAAATTAACAATATTGAAAAGCAGTACAAGCTAAAATGCCGGAAACTTTTAAAATAATACGTTTTATTTTAATTGACAATAATATAATTTATATTAAAATAATAATTAATTAGTGACTATGTTATACTTGTATATGTTATTACCGGTAAAAAAAGTAGTTACGGATGAAATTAAGGATTTTATCAAATTTTCCAAAACTAAAATTTTATAATTATGGCCAATAAGTAAACCCGTAAAATCTATAAAATTAATGATAATTTATTTAAAAATCAGCAGCTAATATTTTACAAATATGTTATTGGCTCTTTAATTTAATTTTAGTTATATTAAAAACAAAATCAAATAACAAGGTATAAACTAAACAATTTTAGTACAGTTAAATTATTGTTTTTAAAATTTATAAACGAAACTTTTAAATTTTCATATTAGACGAATTGTTAGACGGTTGTTGTTAAAATAACAATTGTATAGTTAAAAACATTAACTAAATAATTATATTATAGTATGCATATTATATAAGTACTTATTTAAACACTGCAGATCTGCTAGACCAAGCCATTATGCGATTTACAAATTTGTACACAGTATACCTAATAAATTATTACATTTCATTATTTTACATTTTTATATTATATTATGTTTATGCACTAACAAATCCAAATTCCAGACAAAACAAAAGTACACACGAACACTGTAAAAAGTCGACAACAAATCTCTCAAGCTCGGTACTTGTTTTACTAGGTACCCATCTTTATTCTTTTCTGTTCTGAACAATTTTTGTCCAGTACCTTACTTTCAATTTCTTTAGATCTTCTTCCACCGTAATTAACCATATTTTCCTTGGTTTTTTGTTTCTTCCGTTACCGATTGGTTCTGCAAATCTTAACAAGTTTTTGCTGTCTTATCACTTGGTAATCGACGCATAATTCTTTCTTAATTGTTTGTGCCCATTCATTTCTTAAATGTTTTTCTTCATTTATTCTTTTTAGCAATTTTCTTTTCCACTTTTTTAAATTCTTTCTGTTTTTTTTCTAATTTAATGTTTTTATTTCTGATGAGTATAGTGTAAAAAATTCTTGGTAAATTGACCCCTAAAATTGGTTGCCACTTGGTTACCACTCAATGATGTATATTTTAACAAAGTTTTTATTAACAACATCTGATTCTGTAAAAAAGTACATTTTATTAAGAAATATTCTTCTTCTTTTTCTTTTTTTAATTAGGTCTGCGACCTGTTTTTACTTAACAGTAATCTCAGTGATTAATGATATGAACATATTTATTGTTTTACATCCAAAGTAGTTTGCTAGGTTTATCTCACAGAGGGACCGCCGGCTTTACGTGCCCTCCGAAGCACGGAGACAATCATAAGAAATTTTAGACTCTTCTCGGATTTGAACCGAGTACCTTAATGTCAGCAGTTATTCAGCTAACAAACTAGGCTAATGACCGTCTCTGAGTCCGTCTCTAAGAAATATTAACTGATAATTTTAAATCATAAACAAATTTTATGTCGCACATTTACATCTCAGGGAAAACTAATGCCTAATTTTAGATGGAGAAAAACTTTTTTTTTTATTAGTAGGTAATTGTCAAACTGATAGGCGAGCAAAAAGATCACAAACCCACTTCTTTGATAGTTTTTTATTGAATTGTATTAACAGTACAGCTAAATTCTTGTTAATTAATATTAGTAGGATATAATAAAAAAAACGGTATAGTGACGGGTAAAAAATTATAAATCAACTTATATTAGTTCTATTATTTCCTATTAAATGCTTCTAATAGTACAAACATACTACTGCTTGCATTGTTTAGATCAGTGCAAAGATGCAGTTATCATTCTAACTGATTCCAACTTCCAGTTTTAAATACATTTTAATTTTTAAGAGTTTTTTTCTATAATATTGCTTTTTGTTTATGATCTCTCTTAAATATCCACTGCAATAATTACAATAGCTAAAATAGTTCAAACAATACGCAAGTCGGCCACTAGTGTGATGTCGCTAGAAAAACGCTCTGAATAGTTTACTTGCAATTAACACAGGAATTATTAAAAATATTTGAAAATGACAAATAAGCGCTCAATCACCTAATGAACTGATAAATAATATAATAATAATAAATAGTATTTATAATTATAAAATATAAAAATTGAGAATTTCATACAGAATGTCAATTTTAAATCTTATCTATGTAAATTACTAAGCAATTTTTTTTCCGATTTAAAATCTGATTACTTTTCCTCAGTTGCAGATGATGTAAATGTACTACATAACATTTTATGGGAATTAAAATATCTCAAATGGTTAAGGTTATATTAACATGTGATAATATTTTTTTATTTAAAATATAAGATTTAAAATATCAAGTAAGTTTATAACATTATTTAATTTTACAGAATTTGATGATAATTGAATAACCTCGTTGAAAATTGTATAATTTATATTTTCTGTGTTTTACAGCGTCATTTTTGTTTAGTTTATTTTACTTGATATATTCAGTTCTCTCCATTGCGTTGTACAATTGTTTTTTTATATCGATTAGCTAACATCTATTTTACAGCGAATATTTAGTCTATCACCGATCTATTGTTTCTAAATTTACTCTAGTAATTGTCAATTACTTTTTAAATTTTTGTTTTATAACGATTTTATGTTTTACATAAGTTGAAAGCGCTTTCCTTTTTTAAATATTGGGTTTAGTATCTTGTTCGTCATGTGAATTTCTTCAATCCATAATTTTGCTAAAAATTCATATAGGTATTTCTTCTATCAGTGTTTCACCACCAAACTTAATCATTTCCGCTATAATTAAATTTTCTGTCAATATTAGTAATTTTCAAGACGGGTTATGATCTTTTGGTTGCAAATTTCGATAGTTGCCTTACTGCGCTTTCTTGAATTTCTATGTTGCTTATAACTAATTGCGTGATACCTTTCTCTTAAATTTTTTCAACTTTTTTCTTTCCTAGTTCTTCAAAATATTTTTTCCATTTTTCGATTCTTTTTTTCTTTCCTATCAAATTTCTATTGTTTACTTTAGCAGTATTTTGATAGCAAATTCTTTTCTTTTTGATTTTTTGATACAAATTTCAGATTTTATTACTCTTCATCTTTTTTTCTATTACTTTTGTTTTTAGCTCGCTTGTTATTTTTACATAATCATTTTGTTTTTTTTTCTCTGTAATTCTTTATTTTCTTTTTTCCACATTTCTATTGTTAAACTAATCATTATTAATCCTAAATGGTTTGAATAATTTTAGAAAATTTTGATAATTGTTTTCAAAAAACTTCATCTATACAAAATCATCTGGAACATCTGTTCTATATATTTAAATCATATTGTGTTAGTATATTTTTATATGTGATAAACTTGAATAACTTATAAAATGTACAGTAAAATGTTAGTCTATTTTTGTATAAACACTGTTACGAATTTTTGGCATTTTGTACAACATAAAACAATAAATATGAAGTATAAATAACTTGCACAACAGTTTATAACAGTATCTATGGTTGAATAATTGAAAATTATAGCAACTGTGAAAACTTTTTTTGGCTTAAAAAATGCAATTAAAAGTTATATTAACGTTCGCAAAGTTACATAACAAATTCATATTTTAAACTTTCTCAAAAAACTTAATTTGGTGGTTTGTAATTACGAACATAGGAAAAGTATTCTCATGAAATTCTTATTAGCATACCTAAGTCAACTTTATAATAAAATAATTTCCTTGTTGAGAACTTTAAATTAAAAGAATGCTATACCAATGTATGCTGTATGTTGTATTAAAATACACTTGTTGAAAATAAATGCAAATAAATTTTAGCAAGTATAAAACAATCTTTAGCTGTTATGTTTTAAAATGTTCTTATTTCAAAATAAATAGACAAATTAAATTATAAAAATTAACTAAACATTTTCCACATTTTCAATTATTACAATAATAATAAACTGTATGATCATTAAGTTTACAATAAATAATGAGTGTTGCAAACTCACAATAAATTATAAATACTTACTCATATTGTTTGGATTTTTTCTGCGTCACATACAACTGTAGATATTTATATTTTTGGAATTAGGCTGTTTCGATATTTGTATCTACAATTTTTAGAGACAGATTAAATATATCCAGTTTCCGTAAAAGTATCCAAAAAGCAATAGTATAAAGAAATCTTAGTTTGTATTAAACAATTGTGTTTGTCCTACTAATATCATATCAACATTGAATTAAACTTTTTTCTACTCAGTCCTTAAGCTTAAGGACATAGGTTTTTTTGACAAATACCTGAAAAGACTGTCAGAAACAGAATAAAGTTTTTACTCCGCTTGGGATCGAACCGAGAATCCCGGTTTAGCAGTCGACGCACATAAGCATCCGGCCGTAACCGTCTTCATTAAGTTAAACTTAGCAGACAGTTATAGCTTAAATTTAAGAAACATAGGTAACTTCACAAAATCCACATTTCCAATAATTACCGAAAATAATTTACTAGAACTTCAAAAAAATTCAAATTTGAATGTGCCGAATTTACAAATTTTAAATAAATTATGCAAAGGTTTTAAATCTAGCCAAATTAAATGATTTACTAGTTTGAAAGCGCTTTGAACTTTGTAACGGCTCAGCTCATGGTTGACAGTTCAGTTTTTAATTTAATTTGGTTTTACATTTAGTTAAAATAACAACAATTTTTAAACCAATTAGTGATAATTTTTTTATTTAATTCTGAACGAATTATTGATGCTATTTAAACTAGTCAATAACATTATACATTATCGGAGAGTTAAATAAACTTAACTACTACACCCGTTTACAATAATTACCTATTGTTCTTTTAGTATAGATATGTACACGACTAAATTGAGTAAGTAATAAATTTTAAAGCCTTTTAATTGAAATTTAATTAAAACTGTATCTGCTTATATAACGTAAAAAATTCGTGAGAAATTGTCAAACATAAATCCCTACTAAACAAAACCTTCGGACTACTTTGCATATGTGCTTTGTGACAAGAACAAAAGTATGTCAATGTGACGAAATTTTTTGCAGGTTGCTTTTGTTCAAATCTTGCCACATTTGCATACGGTAGTGAGTATATTTTCTACACTTTTCAAATAAGCAAACGGTTTAATTATAACAGTCAAGATAAAACTGGATTTAATATCAGCGAACAGATCAGTGCCGTAGGACTATTAGTGCAAAATTTATTATACAAAGATCTTAAAATTCATGAATTCATGCATGTACGTTAAAAAAATAAATAAATTGACGATGTGGAAACAACCTGTTAAATTAAAATAAAAATCGAATTATTAAGTTTTAATAGGTCAAACTTTAAATCGGCTCCCCGCGGGATATCAGATAATATATTGATTTTTAATAAATTATTCAAATGTTCTGAACATTTTTTGATTGCGGTTTTTGATTAATTAATTTTTTTTATGGTTTGAATGTTGTCATTTGGTATCTACGCCACTGAGAATAGAAAGGGTTAATGCCTGGTTATCACGTCCACCTATGAATGTGAATTAAGAATGGGTCGGTTGAGAGGCAGGGGCCTGAGATGTGCCCAGTTGTATGTAGCTTTATGTTTGGACAGAGAGTAGTTCAACAAAGGCCAACCAACTTAAAATTATTATTACAATCCAGAGTCCGGATGCTGAGCGGCTATAATTAATGAATCGCTGCAACTTTAGTAACGTGTAGTAAAAGCTTCATTAATAAATCTTATTACTTTTTATGAAGTGCATCATGCTATTCGCGTTTGTGAAATTTAAACATGATGAACTCACAGTCGAGTGATGTGCAATATTTAGTTTTCATGACCTACGGTGCCGGTGCAATTTGTATTTCAAGTGTTTGTTAACGTATATATTTATTATGAATGTAGTGGCTTCAATTATTGTCGACCAAATCACAATTTCATTTAATTTTCATGTTGATTTTTGCGAGATTGCGAAGTATAAATAACAAAGTATCATTCAAATAATTTAGATTTGCAAACGTAATCCTGATTACATTTGCAAAAAGATATTATTCTTTAAAATTCTTCAACGTTAATGTAAATATGAATTGGAAAAAAACAAAAAGTATATTAGGTGCTCTTTTTTCTTCTACGTTATATTGTTATGATTTCATACATTTTTTTCAAATTTGTCAAAACTTAAAAATTTATGCAAAACAAGCAAAAGGGCAAATTTATATCTACCTTATGTGTTATAAATACAGGTAGTTTAAAATTTGAAGTGGTTAACACACGTGTATGCTATTATTATAGGTACCTACAAAAAACCACATTGTAAATTTTTGAATCACAATAAATTGTCCTATATCAGTTGAATTACGTGACACCCCATTGAATAAAAGGTACCTATTGAATATATTGGCATCAATCAATAACCCATACTGTTATATAATGTATGATTTATAAAGCCATTTGTCATACCAATTTATAATTACAGTAAGTATTTAAGAAAAGAATAATAATTTCCAAAATCTTCAAGATAAGTTGACGTATTCACATTAGATATTATAGTTTATTAACGACACCAAATTTTATTTTAATAATTTATAAACATAATATTTTCTATTAAACAGCTGCACAACTTTAAAGAAAATATTTACTTGTTAGACTTCAAATTGCAGTATAATTAAATTTTGCAGGAAATGAATTTTGGCTGTTTACATTAAGTTGATGAAAGTTAGCAGTTTTAATATACTTACATGCAAAATTTAATTTCCGGACCTATAAAAAAATGCGCTTTTAAAAAACAATTTCATTTTCATCTAAATTATTATGCATTTTATCTAACTAAATTTAATAAACTCAAGAAAACGTTTTTAATGGCTTTAAAATTAAATTATGTTTTCAAGTTTGTTTACAAATTATAATTCGCATAATACATTTCGTTGAACAATATTTTCTTGACAAATAAAAAATTGATGCATAATTATAATATTATTTTTAAGAATAATCGATGTGGAATTGCGGCAAGCCTATAATTAGTGAATTTTTAAGATCAAATTTAAGACTTAACACCATAGGTTAATTTATAGTAAGTTTACACATCCAAACACCAATAGAATTGTTATCTTCAGAAAAAATTTGATTTTTATTTAAATTTTAATTAAAATACTAGTTTTAAAATTTAAATTCTGTACCTAATAATTAGTTTTGTTGCGAATATAACATTTTTTAACATTCATATGAGTTTTGAATGAATTTAATTATTTTCAAAATATGAATTTTCATACATAAAAAAAACAAATAATTATAAGGCATTATTTAAAAATATTTCTATTTCTGAAAAAAAACACAATATTATGTCTATCTAATTATTAATTTCCATACAGATGCAGTAGAAATTATAAAAATTATTTATCCACAAAATCCATCAAATAGAATTTCATTATATATTCGTATATTTAATATCTCTCCTTGCTTTATGTAAGTTTTGAAGTATATATGTTATTTTTATAATAATTGTGAATATGGCACCAACAAGCTGCCGAAACCAGTCAAATAAAATTGATTTACATTTTTTGTGGAGAGACTATTTCTGAGTGCTGAGTATTTTTTATTCATTATTCAAACAGTATGATTTAATTAGATACATCGTATTGAGTTATTATGTAATACGAGAGCCGAAACGTGTACCTAAGAAAATAGAAATTGCGAGAAAAATGCAAATTTATTTTATTTATATTTAATTATAAATTATTCTCTTTGAATTTTCTGTACCACATTCAAACAATAATTATGTACTGTGGCAATAATTATATGACAAATAAAAATTAATTTTGTAGTTCTATGCATCCTTGCATCCTGTCAGGATGCGTCGGTGGTAAAACGAAACAAGGGTAATAACGCAAAAATGATAAAATTATATCTATTACAAAAACTAAATTCGACATGTCTATCAGTGGAAAGCAAACGATTAGTAGATTAAAAAATTAGCTTTTTATTCATATTTTTATTTTTGATTGTTTACAATTTTATTCGTTACAATATTTTATATGATTTTTTTATATTATTTTTAATTTTATTCGCTGGCTGCTTGAAGTTTATGAACTAACGAACTAAAATTTTTTCTTTAAATTAAAGTTTTATGTTATTTATTCTCAGAATGCTTTTCCGACAATTTTAAATTATTCGAATTTTTAGTCGAGCCGTCTACATCGTTATGATTTAAAGTCTTAAAAATTAGTGGAAAACCAATCCATTAATTTTCTGGTAATAGTTATTTTGACTTTAACTAAGTTAATTAACTAATCTTTACCTAATGAAACCCGGAAGAAGAAAAAACTCGCGAACATTTTTTCTTTTGATGTGTTCCGTTATATTCTTTTTTATTGAGAAACTTTTTATACTCCATAGGTACATCTTTATATTAAAAATAACCTGCAGAGAATCTAAAACTTAGCATTCATAATATTAAGTGATCATTTATGATTTTTTACATCTACCTTCATGTTTATTGAAATATTATTTTGCATTTGCTTGTCAAGAGTTAATATTAATAGTTGTTGATTAATTTTCGATTGATTATTATTAATTGCGGTTGTATTCTAGAAACCGTCGATATTAAATGAAACGTAATTTGTGCACATCTTGATTATTGCTATAATTTTCTTGAATTGCTATATTAAAAAACTAATTGACTGCTGCATAACATACCGCGTGGTATATAACACATAAATTGATTAAATTAATACGAGTGAAGTTGAAAGTGACTTAAAAGGACAAATTGCAGTTAATACATTTTGATCATTAGTTAATTCAAGTTCATTAAATATTTACATAAATTAACTGTTAAAAATGTTATCCGTGCAATTTAAAATTTATTACGCGCTAATTGCAGCGTTTCAACTGGATCGGTTATAGGCGTATGAGGTTATATAAATAGACGAATCAGTTTTACACCTAGAGCTTTCTTCCAATTTCAAATTTTATGCTATTACTTAAATTATTGCTTTACTTATTTATTTAAACTAAATTCCAAGATTAACAGTTTTGCCAAAACCTCCCGTAGTGGTCACTTCTGTAAATCTAAATTAGACCATGAAATTAGAAAATTATGAAATTAAGATCATTATCAAGATGGTAATTAGGAGTCGTTTTTATATTCACCCGGCAAACATCATATATTGCTTTTAGGGTAATTGCTTGTGTATGTTAATGGGAAATCTTTAAGTTTTCACTAAGGAGCCCATAAAAGCAAAATTTATAGGAAAATAAAATGGACTCTTGTAAAGCAAACGAGGCGGGAATGGCACGAGTCAGGCACATGATTGCATGGCCTATAATACTAAACATAACTGTCTGCTTTTAATCCAACTCTGGAATTAATGCAAAATCGTTCGCGCGGGAATAGACAATGCGCCATGCAATTAAAATAATTTGATAAAAAACCGACTCGTGCATTAGAGCTCTAAGTACGATGTCTAGGTCCCCTTCTTTATAAGTTGTCAACTAATTCGATAGAACGCCGTTTGTCTGTTTTATGTTCATGGGGGATTTTTTCTACGGTAATAAATAAGACCATCAACAAGGTACAAATGAAATGAAAAATAAAATGTTTCGTGATTAATTTAATTTATAGAGCGAAAGTACATCATGTGCTCGTTACGCCGAGTTGTTATCAAGATATAAAAGTTTTAAATTGTTTTTTTCTTGATAGAAAAATGAAAACTTTTTTAAACAAACATTAAAAACACGTTTGCAAATGTTCAAATTTAGCATATATTTCTAGTTTTAAGCCACATGAAATAATGCATAATTGATTAAATTTATTATAATTGTAAGTACGTTAAATGGGGGGTTACTATGGTAAGATTTATGTTATACCGTATATATAGAATTACCTGAATGTTTTAATTTTAATCTTTTTGTAGAAATAATTATTATTTATTTTACAAAATAACGTTGGCGAGCCTTTCAAAATAAAAATATAAATACAGGTAATCAATTTTAAATGTTAAATACGTAAAAACATTTGAGTAAATTTTAAATTTATTAACGTAACAAATAAATAACTCGAATACAAATTTAGGATAAACGAAATAAATAAGCATTAATGTTTTAATAAAATTTTAATGGTAAACATATTAATTATTAATCAAGAGCGCTTATTTCGGCCGTCACTCTTCCACATGAAAAACGTTAATATTGTCTATTGAATGAATTGCATCAATAAATTATCTATGATGAGCAGTTTATCGGAAATATTGAATAAAACAATTAAAATTAAAAATAGATATTATAGACCAACATTTCGCGCAACCATTTGTCCAGGTTCATAATCCACTCAACATCTATAAATTAGTTGACGTGGTTCTACTTCAGTAACCAAAGATGACTTACAGTGATGTTAAAAACATCATTGTTGAAAGATTTTGAAAAATATTTAATCTTTAAAATTAAGAATTCAATTTCTCTAGTAAATAAAATACTCAAGCTAAAGTAAAACTGAATCAATAGTTTTGTTGCTAGACGTGCCACGTGTACAGCAGAATACAATATTTCCAATTGATTGAAAATATATAAGTCTTTTTCAGTTTTCTATGTGACAATTATAGGCGTAGTAGGCGTCATGGCAGCGCCACCTGCAGCACCCCGACGACGGAAAAAGAATCTCCATGGTAACATCGAGGGGCGAGCTTTTTAAGAACGTAGGAGGAAATGCCAACCAACGCCCTTTTTTACGCCATCTTTTTATTTTATTGATAATTTAAATTTTTGAATATGAAACCACACGTAAAATTCATATAATTATATATCCAAGTATCTTCGAGTTCTCAAAATATATTTCTGTAGGTATGCATAAGAAACCGATTAGTACTTTATGTCAAGGAAATACTTGGCACTTGTTTGTCCATAAACATTAACAATAAAGATGCACCTAATAGGCTGTATTAAACATTCATGTTTCTTAAGTTTAAAAGTTATAAAATTTTAATGTGTTCCATTAAAAAAAACAAGGTTGTAAATAGCAGGAGAGTGTTTCTTCATTACAACATACAACAGCAAATTTTTATTCCTTTTCATCGTAAATTGCTTTATTTAGTAGCGAACCTTGAAGAGATTTAGCAAAGTATACCTTTCTCTACTAATTATGAATCTTTTACTTTCGTACAGCGAACGTAGCGAGAGGGATTATTCAAAAAAAGGTTGATTAAACAAAGAATACTAAGCTTTCAGCATAATTTTGTATCTATCGTATTCTTTTTTAAATTTAAAACGTAATAATTAAATAGCTTGTTAAATATTTTTTATTTTTTTCTACTACTTACTTCTTCTTTGTATAAATACTATTTAATTATCTTAATTTTAAAATTAATAAGGATATTAATATTATCCATTTAAAAAATAATTTAAAATAACATTTTCAAGCGGAAAGCTTCTACGAAGAAAATTAAGATAAATGTTATTTGACGACGTAGTGAGAGGTAGATAGCGATTTAGGATCTCATTAAATTCTGTTTGCCAATTATTATTTAATAGAAGTTAGTAATAATGAATTCAATTTTTAAATAATTGCATCAATTAAAGTAGTAGGTACTTCTCAGGTTAATTATAAGTAATAATTAATACATTTAAATAATATAAAATTAATGCCACCAGATATCGATTTACATATTATTTTTAAACAAAATAATAAAAAGTTAATCACTTTCATAAAGAAGAAGTACTCACAAGCAAAAAATAAAATTAAAGAAAAGTATTAATTGGATAATGAAGACGAGAATATGCTGTTCAATTAGTGGAGAGTAATATCTGCGGGGCTAAAAGTTAACCGTTATTAGATTTCACTTAATGTTCTCGACTCAGATGCTGGATACTTATTTTCTCTTAATTAGAACTTCAGTTTAAAGCAAAGGCTTCCTTCATAAGCTCCCATTGACAGTTGAACCGAAATAAAAAAATGCGCAAGCGACTTTTCCGTCCGATAAAACTTTTAAGATGAAACGGACGGGACTTGTATTTTGACTTGTATACTAATAATATACTATTTGTATTTAGTTTTATCTTTTAAATTTTTAATTAAGAATTTTTTAAATTTTGTTAAAAGCAGATTTATTTTAACAAAGTTGTAATTTTATTGTATACTCTTGGTTTATTATTTACTATACAACTTGGCAATTTTCAAACTGCTTTACATTCGCTCATTGTAAGTCGAACTTAATTATTAAAATAATTACCTACCTTCTTTTTATTTGGATACGATGCGTGATGAAAGCTAAAAAGAGGAAAACATTTCCATGTACGAATTGAACACTACGGAGTCAAAGTAATATTAGGAAACTAGAGAAGTACGACTCACGGCGTTTTCATAATTAAACTTCGGGCTGATTAAAAAAGTTGAAGTAACTTTTCGTATAAGATCATTATAGAACGTGGGTGGGGTGGCTTTGTAAATAAGAAACCCTTAAAGGGTACAGAAATTGAAAAATGGCGACATGGGGGAATATTAAAGAGTACCGTCATGAAAGATAGGGTTGAAAATTGAAAAGAAGAAGCTGCATAAGCGAATAATTAATCAAGACAAATGAAATGCAGAACGCTACTTTTTTGACTTGTAAATAATGCAGTCAATGGATATTGAAAGAATACGTCAAGTACGTCTATGTACTTACTTACGTATGCAAATGTATAATATGTATAAAAGATTTAATTTAATTTGACAAAAGTATGCATATTATTTTAATATATTATAATTAAATAATAATAATTATTTTTTTGTGCTTTGTTTTTAACACTTATTTAATTATTACTTAAATATATTACAACATTTTCATGTTTTAAGTTGTTAAAAACTAAGAAACTCTGCATTTGAAGATTCTTGCAGTAATTTATCGCATTCTTTACACATACTGAACGACGTATATTAAACATATTATACCAAAAATATACTAATGCCATATAAAAATGGAATTTCCTGTACTATTTTAAAACTATCTCATAATTAATTCATCATTTCAGTATAGAAAAATTTGAAACCTTTTAAAAAATTTTAAAAAATTTATGTTGTGGAATATCATAATTAAAACTTTCATAGCTTTTTTAAACAGAATTAATTTCAATAGGTACCTAACACCTACATGTAGTTTCAATTTCAAGTTTAATGTTTCTCTATAAATTTACATTTTTGTTAGTTATTTAAATTAAATTTTAATTGCCTAGAAGCGGGTTATGTTTTCATAATATGTACATACATACGTACATAGTATGTTATATTATACCGATAGATTCTAAATGAAGCGGTTAAAATATATTATATGTCCAACAATAAAAATATTATATTATTTTAGTATTAAAGAGTTTTCTTTATGTTCTCAACCATGAATGTTTACAGACAAAACTTCTTGTTTTCCCATATTTTTATACTCTACAAACAGAAAGTAGGTACTTAATTAAAAATTATCAGCTACATGGTAACCCATCCCAAGTTGATTGGAAGGTCCAGGTTCGCTTCCCCGCAGTAATAGTTTTTTTTAGTTTGTCATTTTATAAGAGTATCAGTATATAGCAAATATGTTCTGTATCTTATATTCAGAAATATATTGCGATGCCTCCTGTATAATTTTTATATAAATTTTTAAATTTACAAATAATCAAAATTTTATGAATTTTCGTGGGTTTGTGTGGAGGGTATGCAAATATTTGTGAGCATGAGACTCTTATTGTAATTTATTTTTGTTATTAAATCTTAATTTTGTCGTTTTTAAAATGTTTAGTTTATAAATTTTTAAAATGTGATCATATATTTGCTTTATTAAAATTTTACCTCATGTGGTTACAAATGTTCGTGTCGAAGCTGCGCTTGCCTTATTTAAAACTTACCGTGAAATAATTTCAACAAACAACCAAAATGTACATGAATCTTAAAAATTTCATCTTTCAACACTCGACATTAATAAAAACTCTTATCTTAAATTAAAATCACTTTAATCATCAAAAATATCAAAATAATTAAACTAATATTGCAGCGAACACAATTTTTGCGACTGACTTCGTCGCCATATCGGCATGAAGCCCTTTCTTCCTCCTTCACGGTTACCAACATAATCTTTTATACAAAATTTTTATGTACAGTATGTTTACAAATATAAAAATTGAAACCAAACAAACTTCAAAATAACTTACAAAAGAAATAAAAACAGATTTTAACGTTTTAAAATAAGATAATATATTAGAAATATCTCCATAGAGAAGATAACAAAAGAGATTGAAAAATTGTCTTAAGGCCCTCTAGATACAAACTTTATGAGCTAGACGTTGCAGAAAACCAAGCAGATTACCAATAATTTTTTGAGTATAGTCGAATTTTTTTTAACTCGCGTATGACGTATCGAAAAAATTGTATGAGGCAAAATTTACAAAACGTATGTCTTAGGGTTCTTTATATCAAACAAGATGTCAAATGTCATAATCTTTGACGAGATTATACGTCAAAAATCAAACGAGATGACAGTTAAAATCATTAAAATCGACGTACGTTTAATTCATTTTCATTACAAAGTTACGGCGACGTATTCTTTTTTTCTGTCTTTTTTCTAATAGTTACTTTTTTCTAAATATGACAAAGATAACCAAATGTTACACGTTAAATCTCACTACATTTGGAGATCAGTCATACGCGAGTTAAAAAAATTCGACTATATATCTCTATTTGTTACAATATTTCATTTTTAAAATAATTTTTAATTTTATTTAATTTAATTCTTAATTTTAAAAAGAAAGAACAGGTCAGAAAAAAGATGAATTTTAGATAATCAGAAATAAGAAAGGCAACATGCAGCACCAAAAGAAGGCTTACTTTCAAAAAGTAAACAAATTTGCTCAGTAAATTGAGAAACTCTATTTTAACAAAAATATGTTAATTGGAGAGCATAATTATTAAAGAACTTCATGAGATACAAGAGAGCACCTTCTTGTAGCTGTGAGAAATGACCCTAATAGATCAGAATCACTGTTATGCTAGAGCTACACCTGCGTCTAACGTGATGCTTAACGTGCATTAATTCACTAAAGTGCAGATATGGCTACGAATTAACGTGCTAATCTATTAACGACATTATTAATGACATTAGACATTAAGCGATAACTCGGGTAGGGGTCTCTTGGTACATCAAATGAATTAATGGCTACACTTTTATATTTATTCTATATCTCACACTATCAGCATACCTAGACGACTATACAATGAACTACGTTAAACATTACATTAAACATTAATATAAATGTAGCCATTCAAAAATATATAATCCAGCGCTTAATTTTGTTTCTCGTTAAATAACGCGTTACTCTTGTTAGACGTTAACGCAGATGTAGCACTAGCATTAGAGAATTCATCCGTTCTTATATGCTTTCTAACGTTGGAGGTGCGTTAAATACAGGTCTTCAACAGCAGAGTTTGGTAAGGTAGGTTAAGCAGAGTTGTAGTACTAAAATCGAGAGTTTAAAAATAATAATAAAAATTAATTCCTGAGGAATACACAGGAATGCTCCCCGTACCTCTATACTCCTAAATATCATGTTCTACTTCGGTTTGTCTTACTACATTCAGATTCACAAACCGCCGCATTTGCAAGAACGAGCAATAAAAGAAGAAATTATCGATATTAATTATAAGAAGCCTCTACGTTTTAATTGGAAATTAAAGATTGTAACCAAAAATGTATTCTTGCTTAGCAACGCACTAGAGTACACAAATGTACTTGCTTAAAAGTAATACTTTATTTTTTGTTGTAAATATTAAACATATTGACAAAAACTAACCATTTTTCTATGGGTTTTTGTTTCTTACCTTATTTTTAACTCAGATTGAGTGATATAACGGACCACTGGTCTTAAACGTGCGGATGATGATGATGATAAGAACTAAAATTTATTATGTTCTTATATAATACATACCGAACTTCAAATTTAAAGGTTGTAATTTATATCCCTAGTGCAGACGGTGTTTCTTTCAATTATAAAAAAAAATTACACCTAAACACTCATGTTTATAAAAATTTGCTAATGGGAAAAGGACGGGTAATTGTAAGATTTTGGAAGCATAGTTTGACTTACTATATACTATTGCATCAATTAAACGAGGTATTGTAAATAACCCACTTCCTTCTTATGTATCTAACGTAGCTGTTTAATATTACTATAGTTACACTTGCCGATGTAAATTTGACTTCCGTTGAAAACTGTAAAAAACACTTAAATCAGTTTTTTGTCGAGAATTTTCGAGAAATAAAATTCAACGCCGTTGGAAGAATAGCTTTATTAGAAAAATTATAAAGGATCATTGACCAAGGAATACGAATAATTTGGTAAGTTTGTGTGTCCTTCTAATTACATAGTATATATTATGTACTTCAATAAGATTGAATTTACAATAATATTCATACCTTCAATTATGCTCGAATTTCTGATAGTGCTCTGTTACCACGTTTAAATATTATTTTAGATATGAAATCTCCAAGTTTATCAATTAATTAATAACTAAAGACCGAAAAAATAAGTATGTTTTTTTAATAAAAATAGTGCTTTAAAAAGTTCAATGTTTTGCAGAAACCATTGCAAATGAACTATAAATTCTTTTATACTAAAAATTTGACAGATGTATGACAGCCATACATATGACCATGTGTTTTTGTGTAAAATTATGCTAAAATTTACTACAAATAGCGCTGCTCCTTTTTTGCACACTGCTTATATGATGTTTAAAAGTTCTAAAAAAGCAATACTGCGTAGCAGATTTGAAGCTTGCTACATAGTTTGCTCAAAAAAGTTGGCAAACTTGATTTTTAAATAAGTTAGATAAAAGAAGTCTATTTCTCGTCGACATCTCCACATGTACCACCTTACCTGATAACTATCAATAAAAGCTGCAAGAAATTGTTTAATTCAAGTCTAAAAGCTGGTTCACACTATGTAATTTCTCACGTGACTAGGCCATACGAAAAGTCATAGCTAAATCATAGCTAAACGCTCAAATCACATGGTCATAGGGTGACCAGACAGGTGACCACATGACAAGCGAACCCACGAAAAGTGAACGCACGACATTCGAACACATGGCGAGTGTCCACGCTGACAAGCGACCACACTGACAAGCCAACACACGGATAAGTTACCACCCTGACAAGTGAACACACGGACGAGTGACCACTCTAACAAGTGAACACATACACAACTGAACACAAACGTAATATTTATTTTAATTTAAATATTTGTTATTTATGTTTATAATAATAAACTCGGAGAGGTTTACTATTTTATTAATTATTGTTTTACATGTCAACTAAAAATAGCCAACAATTTTTGATTTTTAATTTTTATGTTTGTGATTTGTTAGTTAGCAAAAAGTACGAAACTTAGCACTACAAAAAGTTTTGCTAGATTTTGAGCAGGTCTGTATTAGTGCAGTTCATACAGCTTTCCCAAATGCAGAGGTTAAAGGTTGCTATTTTCACCTGTGTCAGAGTTTAATCAGAAAAATTAATTCTGTTGGCCTCAAAGCGGAATTTGATGCAGACATTGGAACCAAATTAAAATTAAAATCTCTGACAGCACTGGCATTTGTACCGATAAGTGAGGTAAGGTCTACTATGTTTGATGCATTAACTGCAACATTTTCAGATGATCGTAGGTATAATGCAGTTCTT
The DNA here is from genome assembly GCA_911387805.1 of Cantharis rustica. Lineage (NCBI taxonomy): Eukaryota > Metazoa > Arthropoda > Insecta > Coleoptera > Cantharidae > Cantharis > Cantharis rustica. The sequence continues at coordinate 96,236,144 of OU426877.1, forward strand.
ACCTATTTTTCTTTCAACTTACATTGAAGGTGCAATAGGAAAGGAGCCAGAATTACCAATTACAATTTGGAATCATTACGATTCTGCTATACATAAATCTCCAAGAACTACTAATTGCTGTGAAGTATTTTATAATTTATAATTTTATAATAATGGATTAAATTCACTATTTCATTGTAGTCATCCAAGTATCTGGAACTTATTTGAGGATCTTCAGAAGGACATAATTATCATGTCATAGGTTTACTTTAGTAAAAGCACAATAGGTTAACCGGAAAAAAAGAAAAGAAAATATGTACTTCTAGGTGAACAAGTAGCCTTAATAGTTGAGAGATATGAAAATAATCAGGATAAATTATTATACTTACCTAATAAATAAAAAAAATAACCTAATAAATGAACTTTTAATGTGGATAGTAATGTTAAAATAAACAAACTAAACAAAATAATAAATTAATAAATTTTAACTGTTAAAAAAACAAACTAATAGTATATTATCTACAAGGGAGATATAAGATGCATTACCGGCGAAGGATTTAAAAACCAGAGGAGGCTTTTGAATCATGAGTGCACATACGTACATAGAAAAATAATATTTAAAAAACTATAAAAACTGATTGTCGTATTAAATTATAAAATTATTTTTATAAAAAAATATTATCACATGTACCTTAACCATTTTATTTGTTTATTTTATTATACTTGTTCTGAATGACAAATCTGCAATAAAAATATTTTTTTAATGTTTATTTAGTTATAATAAAGAACATAGTTTATTAATGAGTTTATGTATTTTTAATAATATTTAAATTTTAGCGAAATAAGTAAGAATAGTCGAAATTAGGTTATAGGTTAAGTTTTATGTTCTATTTTATTTTATTGCGTGTGTTCAGTTGACCGCGGGTTCAGTTGTATATGTGGTTCACTTGTTAGGGTGGTCACTTGTCCGTGTGTTCACTTGCCAGGGTGGTCACTTGTCAGTGTGGTCACTTGTCAGCGTGGTCACTCGCCATGTGTTCGGTTGTCGTGCGTTCACTTGTTGCGGGTTCGCTTGTCACGTGGTCACCCACGGAACATATAAGTAGGAGAAGGGAACCTCGCATGTTAATTCATCGCAACACGGCCCTCCTGCGGCCGTAGGGCACAACTAAAATTTTTGCGCGGTTTTTGAATAGCTCTTTATAATTTCATAATTTTATTACAAGATTTAAAATTTAAAATTCTTAAAAAATTTATTTATAAATTTTCTATAATAAACAGAGGTAATTATAGAAAATATATAAGTAAATTTCTTGAGAATTTCAAATAATTATCTACTAAATCTGTCATCAGAAGGTTGGTTATCAATAAAAATTCAGTCAAATTAAAAATGTATATGAAATATATTAAACACAAGTTAATACATAAATTTATAAAAAAACAACAATATGTATGTACAACAAACAGCAAATAATTTTTAAAAAGCAGTAACAATATAATATAGTACATAAAACAATAATATTAAATAAGTATTAAAACGAACAAGTTATATAATCATATACAACAATAGTATATTAAACAACAAGTTTAGAAAAGTAAAGTTTTACTAAACGAATATAGCTTTTAAGTATGAGCGAGCACAGCGAGCGAGTAACTTAAAAGCTATATGAGTTTAGTAAAACTACTTTTCTTACGAGGTTTGTTTATACAATTTTTTCGTATTTTGTGAAAATTTATTCTAAAATATGAATTTAGACGTTTATGGGTAAATTTTTTTTGCGCGCGATCGGTCTAAATTTTTTCGTATGCCTTCCTATCGATAATTCACGGGGGGTGAGTACGAGGCGAGGGGGGCGATTTTTTTACTCAGTTTTACGATATCTAGCGCCGTTCTTGAGTTATTGCTAATTCAAAAAGTTTCTAAATAGATATTTGTGTAAAATTTTCGTAATCTAGTAACCAGACACGGCGGCTTTATTTATTTACATAACAACAGTTAATTTTTATTTTTTGATTTGAATTTTGTGTAAGTTACATAATATTAATTATAAAAGTGAGATTGTTAAGTTTTCTAGTTTGAATAATAATTTTGTACTTTTAATATACATAAATGTATAACAATGATTCCAATATTTAAATAAACAATCTTCTATCCAATAGTTTTTTATTGACAGTGACATTACTATACAGTAAAGTGACATATCTATGTGCTAAAGTACCACTTTATTAAATGATTTTGAATTTAATAAAACAGCACATTATTAGTCAAAATGCAAAAATAGTATATTAAACAACAAGTTTAGAAAAGTAAAGTTTTACTAAACGAATATAGCTTTTAAGTATGAGCGAGCACAGCGAGCGAGTAACTTAAAAGCTATATGAGTTTAGTAAAACTACTTTTCTTACGAGGTTTGTTTATACAATTTTTTCGTATTTTGTGAAAATCTAATCTAAAATATGAATTTAGACGTTTATAAGTAAATTTTTTTTGCGCGCGATCGGTCTAAATTTTTTCGTATGCCTTCCTACCGATAATTCACTGGGGGTGAGTACGAGGCGAGGGGGGTCAATTTTTTACTCAATTTTTCGATATCTAGCGCCGTTCTTGAGTTATTGCTAATTCAAAAAGTTTCTAAATAGATATTTGTGTAAAATTTTCGTAATCTAGTAACCAGACACGGCTTTATTTATTTACATAACAACAGTTAATTTTTATTTTTTTATTCGAATTTTGTGTAAGTTACATAATATTAATTATAAAAGTGAGATTGTTAAGTTTTCTAGTTTGAATAATAATTTTGTACTTTTAATATACATAAATGTATAACAATGATTCCAATATTTAAATAAACAATCTTCTATCCAATAGTTTTTTTATTGACAGTGACATTACTATACAATAAAGTGACATATCTATGTGCTAAAGTGCCACTTTATGAAATGATTTTGAATTTAATAAAACAGCACATTATTAGTCAAAATGCGAAAAAATAAATTTTCACATCACTTCACGTACACATGCGTCTCGTATAAAAACACGAACCAAAAATGAAAATATAACTGATATAACCTAAAAATAATAATATAGTGTAAAATAAAGGAAGATAACACTGAAAGTCACTAGAAATCACTAAGAATCTCACCAGCTTTGATGCTCTTTGGCGAGTATAACCGAAGAATTACGATGAGGCACCCGATGATCGTGTTAATTGCCGTAATTTCGTATCTCAGCTTCAGCCCCATGTGGTCACCTGTCATAGAACCGACCAATAGTTTTTATGTCTTATGTTTTATGTAATGTTGTAATGTAATTATGTTTTATGTTTTTAAAATCAATTCAAATAATTAATTTATTTAAAAATAATGAATTATAGTTATTAATTATATAAGGGGATTAAAGAGCCTCTAATCCACGAGAAAAAATGGGCACTCGAGGCGCAGCCGAGAGTCACATTTTTTCGTGAGGATTATAGGCTTGTTAATTCCCGAATGTAATTCAACATTTTATCCACGATCATGGCCAAAACCACAAGGAAAAATTTTAGTTTTGAGAAACGTCAGATTTGACAAATTAATTTTGATCAATACCTACTGATTTTGAGTTGAAAACTAATCCACTAGTGTATTATGAATTCTAATCCACTAGTGTATTATGAATTCTAATCCACTAGTGTATTAAAAAGCCTCTAATCCACGGAAAATGGACGTATTAAACCTTCCTAATATAGTGGTCGTGGATAAAATATCTAATATATTTATAAATATTAATACAAACTATTTTTTTTTACTTTGCATAAAATACTTTTGAAAAAAGCGGTTTATTCAAAAAAATCATGAAAAGTCATGGCAAAATAGACACCATCCTAATCTGAAAATCACTTATTATTTTGGTATGACTTGGTTTATTATTTAGCTATGACTTCAATAATATCAAAAATCATATAGTCTGAACGTAAAAAAATTTCTCACGTGAGAAGTCATGTGACAAGTCACGTGAGAAATTACATAGTGTGAACCAGCTTTAACTCAAGCTCCAACTTTACTACAACTTTAACTTATTTTAGCCTCTGGCTTACTGGTACCCACGATAACTACATACACTTGAGATAATCAAAATCAAGAAATAATAAAAATTATGAAGATGGTATTGTGTTAAATCTAAATCATTAAATTTTCTCGATCATTTCGAGAAAAGTTATCTGGTAGATAGTTAAGAAGAAGATTTAATAAAGAAGAGTTATCTGGTAGTTCCAACAATAAAAAGTTGTTTTTCTTAATATACACTCCAAATTTAAGAATAATCAGTTCATTGGTTTTAAAGATATGAGTAGTACCAGTCACAAAAATGTTTCAAAATTTTAAGGTTAAGTTTACACTTCCGACATTTAAACTTTTAGGTTAAATTACTGCGTGTCGTGTGTTTTTTGTGCGCGTGTTTTTTATTGATACTATTTGGTTAATTATGGTTGATGGAAAATTTATAGATCTGAATCTGATACATTCGTATCCGTTCCTCTACGATCGTAGAGAAACCGATACCGTAGTCAACCGATCGGGTGAAAATACGCGTGCGCGTTCTTCAATTTTCTATGTTTTCTATGTTGATGTGAATAGCAAGTCATTTGTTATGTTTTGTACGTTATGTCTTGTATGTCCGCTACGTACGTTACTTGGATGTGAATGACGCTTATGTCTTGTACGAATGTCACTGGTGGCGTTTGAAACCATGCATTTCAACTTTTCTTGCATTATGTCTTGTGTGTCCGCTGCATACGTTACTTGGATGTGGATGACGCTTTACAGTCGTTGATTTGAGGCATTTCCTCGTTTGTATGCTTGGTTCAAGCCGTGGTTCAAGCTTACAACTCGCCAGATGTTGTTATTAATTTGACTGTCAATACTCAAACACTTTTTATTTGCAATCTCTATAAGAGATAATACAAATATGTAGTTTTGAAACCAAATATTTCTGCTTTGAAATGGAATCGTTCTAAAAATTGAATTGAATTGAATTTTAAAAATTTAATAAAAAGATAAAAAGCACCAAATAAAATCGATACTCAAATTTCATCGGCTTAATGTTAAACAACGTTAACTACAAAATTTAAAAGTTTGATAATGCTCTTGCTGTAACGTTTTACGGTCTATTATACTGGTGTACTGTACGGTAGTAACTGCACTTATCTATAAATAATCAAACTAATAAAATATGGTAGTATTCAATAGAGTTCATTATTAATCGAGTTGCACAGCAATTCAGTTGCGTATCAATCGAGTTATAACATCAATCGAGTTGCTCATCAACCGAAATCCACTGTATTCACTTACATACTTTGTATTCTCTTAAAGACAGTTTTATAATAATTTTCTAAACAAATCACTAAGCTTTAAATAACAACAGAAAAGCTGGCTTTTGTTTTGAAATGCTTTGCAAAACAGATGTAATAAAATAGAACACTTTCTATTAAAAGAGGTTTTCACTGAAATTGAGAAAAGAAAATGGCTTGCATTGAAGGCATTTCCTTTCAACGCAAGAAGCTCATGACCTGCAAAAAAGGTAAAGAAGAGGTTGGAGTTTTATTAATCATATATTAATTGACATTTTGGGTAAAAATGGTTAGCTTTGCGGATGATTTTTTTGAATTATGAACTTTACCATATTCTGTCATGCTATTCTCTCCAACGTCGTCGCTACTGTTCTGGGTTGTGGTAAGGTACATTCTATTAATTAGATATTTTATACATTTGATTATCCTTCTTTATAAATAATCCTGGATCCTGGATCTCTACTGCATACCAGGAGAGCCGCACTCCAGAGGCCTCCTAAAAAACAACCCGACTTAGCTATGATATGAAATCATCTATTTAATCCTTTCTATTATTATCTAGTGACCTAATAAATCTCTATCCTAAAATTAAAGTATGTGCTGTGTAGCAGATCTATAATAATTGCAGCATGTTGACAATAATTCCAAACTTTCTTTATTGTCAAATGTGAATATCCCATATACTCTCAAATAGTAATAAGCTGGAGTGAATTTTTGATCAGTATTTTTAGAGCAAACGTTCACATGAAAAATAAAGCTGACGTCAGAATTATCTAAATAAAGTACCAACAATTTTTGTTCTAATTATTAATTAGTAACATAGATACAACAAAGGTGAAATAAATATATAATTATTAAGTTGCTGATTTAAAAAATTTGTACGTCGAAAGTTATATAACACTTAATGTATGGGATAGAAAAAGATAGCTACATTAGTTCTTAGCGTACATAATAATAATAATAAAAGTAGTTTTTATTATGATCTGTGCTATAATATTATGACAAGTTTCGTTTTTATTAGTTATATTTCCATTTCATTAGAGAATTAAATTTTTTTTAAACTGGAATTCAAAGTACATGGAACTTTAAAATCGCAAGCGCGACCACTTGTGTTAAATATACATAATAATTATATACCTCAATCCTCAATATTTTATTGAATAAGTTATACAGTTAAAATAATACTTAACCTAAATTTGTATAATTTATTATTATGATTTAAATTTGTTATATCAAATAATACACATAAAATTTACAAAAGAAAAAAAATAAAAAAAAAACGTTAAAAAATTAACTCAATAAGATGTATTATTAAGAATTATACTTGTCTTGATTTGTTAATTTATGTTTTTATGATATTATTCAAATAAATTGTAAAATTATGATCTACTTAAATATAAAACTTGTACCTATTTAAATATTGTCATATTAAGGTTTTGTGTTTTTCTATACATGGTTGTATATTTACTTTGCTCTGTTTCAAAAAATTGATAAAATACTATTAAATTATATTTTCCAACAACCCTCAAAAATTCTACATAATATAATTTGTAAACTTTTAATAAGTTCGAAAGTTAACGTTATGCTTCCTGTATAAGCTTGTTTTTTAAAGCAACGCAGACACCGATTGCCAAGTTAAAATATTTTTAACATTTAAATTGGAAAGTAGAAGTCACTCAAATGGAAGTCAGTGAACCAGTAAAACTAAAATATTTAAATTTTGAAGTTTTTATTTTATCTTTTTTAAATCGATCAAAATTTAAATCACCGAAACTTAAGAACACCTAATTTAAGGAAAGCAGATTTCAATAAATGCGAAAAACCTAGGCAAGAAAAAGTCAAAAATATGCAATAAAATTCGATTTTTTAAAATAATTGTTATAAAAAAATGTTTGTAGTTGAAATAAGTCAAGTTTCTAACTTAAGAACTAGAAACTACGATATAAAAACTATTTTCCGGAAGGATTTCATTTAACTGTGATAATGACATCAAGTTATTCATATAAAATTCAAAATCTAATAAATTTTAATTTACTATGTTAATAGGTTTAAGAGCCCTCGCAGACTGCAGACTTTCTATCGGCCGATAATTTTAACCGATAGTTTGCCGATAGTTCAGTTTGAAGGCAATCGTATAGCCCATCAAACTTTTTTTATCGGCCGATACCAAATCGTTATAATTTGCGCACTTGCATATGTATATCTTCATACTGATTAAAGAAATCGACCAAACTATCGAATGATAGTTAGATAGAAAGTCTGCAGTCTGCGAGAGCTCTAAAAGTTTCAAAAGCCATTATATTTTTATGTATAATTTTAAATTTTATAAATACTGCAAATTCTTCTGCACTTCTCTACGTTATATTTCCCACTGAAGTAGTAATCTGTACGCTCTACGCTGAAGTTTTTTCATAATTAAATAAAGTTTTGTACATAACATGCAATGATATACATAAGTAAGTCATTTTTTGTCTTTCTTTCTTGTCTTTCTTGATTTATGCTAGAAAATCCACATGCGTTGTACAATATGCCTTATTTCATGTCTATTTAGGTAAATATCTATTACTCTGTATGTAACAATTTACTGCCTAGGCTATGTTAATTAATGCATCACAGATACGTTTGATGCATTTATTTTTCAAAAATAAATTAAACTGAACTGAAGTTATAAAAATATTTCATTAAAATTAGTCCACATTATTTTAGTAAATTGAATCAATTAGATATTTAGTATAGTAGCTCATGCTTCAAACGATTTCAAATCAGAATCTTGTTAATCCATGTTTAGTTAATCTAAAGTAGTGTGTTCTCATGGAGAAATCAAAAATTTTGAAATGCTTATAATATGTTTGGGATTAAGCAAGAACTTTTTACATTAAAATCACCGCGGTCAGATATCTCCTAAAACGTTAATCTGGGACACACATAAAAATTAAGAATTTTAATATTTAAAATTATAATGTTGACTTTTTCATATTAGTGGCAGTTGCGTAGTTACAGTACCGTAGTACAGTAGTATTTGTTATTCTGAAAAACCAACAGGTTAGTACATTTTAGTTGTAGGTTGTAAAGCAAAAAATGAGTGCGAAAAAAAGTGAGCTATGGGGAAAATAAGAAAACTACATTTACTTAGCAAGTCATTTTGGCTACAGCCAAAAATATTCTTGAAATTATATAAAAATAAAAATTTAGCAATATTTGTTTTGTGTGTAGTAATTTCAATACCATATAATATTATATTTTATTAAATGTTTTATTTAAATTTTAAGAAATGATTTCATAGAATAGTAAATTTAGATAATGTAAATCTTATTCAATAAAAATATAAATTATGTAAATATTATTCAACTATTTATTGTGCCCACAAAACTGCTTATAACATTATAATAATTGTTTTTTATTACAAGCTACTTCGAAATATTCGTGATATATTTTCATTTAAGAAATAAAGATCTAACGACATACTGATAAGGACAAATGAGTGTAAAACATAGAATGTGTACAATTATTTGCAGTCTACGTATTCTGCATGTTCTTCCACACAAACATTCCGCGTTTAATCTTACAATTCAATTGTGCATGATCAACACATGCACAATCTCAACCCGGAGCGGAAAATTCATTAAGGATTAAAGATAAAATTTTCTAGAACTGTTCCTGCCTTTTTAAATTTGATTAGTTATTCCTCATTAGAAGTTAGCTTTGTGCTTAGTTATATGTTATTTTGCACAACTTTGTTTATATTTAAATAATAGTTGTAATAGAAACTTACTAAATATTAGTATGCATAAGAAATATTAATGAATTATATTTTCAAAAATGTTGTTTAATTAAAAAAGACAATAAATCAAGCGATTGTTTTTCTTGAAGAATAAATAAGTAAAGTTAATAAGTTTTTAAATGTATTTCTAATTTTGTATGATTATTCTAAGCCCACCCCCTAGTAATGGCCACGTTTTTTTCACGCATTTCTTTTTATTTTCCCTTTAAAGTTGTTTCGTGAATATCCTGGCTGGTTGCAAAGCGAACTGCCGGAGCCAATCGTACCCTGTTTCCGGAATTCGCGAGGGTTCTTAACTGCCCCGCACCCCACAGATTGCTCGTGCGTTAATTATCGATCCGTGCCCAGTACCGCTCGATTATATTTGTCATATTAGTTAGCAATTTAAATATATTACTAGTTTTTGCGTGGTTCTAAGATATAAATCGTGGCCTATCGCTTCAAAATCGCTACAAGTAAAACTGATCACAATTTGAACTACTACAATATTATACCATACCACTTTGTTCAACCGATGTTACTATCCATTTAATCCTTGAAACTTTTTACCTCTACGGTTGAGTTAAATTGAGAATATGAATGCGGCGAGTACAAAGTAAGCGCTTAAAATCAGCATTACACTCTAATCTCGCAATAATCTACTTTTACATTAATTTTTATTATTTAAAATGTTTTCTGAACACATTTCCTCGTGATGATTAGATTTAAAAGCTTATTACATTGTATTATTGTTCTAGGAATTCACTGTACCATGCCTAATAAATAATATAGGTACATACTACCTTCTTATCTGTATGAGTACCGAGTGGCCTTATTTAAAATTATAACAGTTTTATGTGTTTAAAGTTTGACAACTTTCTTTTACTAGATATAATAATTTATTATAATTAGTTACCGTCTTTGTCGGTCTACAAAATAAACACATTTTATTTCTAAAACAACCTACGTCTACATCTTTCCAAAATTGCTAAGAAATACTTGAACTAACGAAACAAAATTTTACTCTTTAAAACAGGAGAAGTATTTGAAATATAAGCTCTAGAAAGAAGTAAAGTTAATAACTCGTCGGAAAAAGGGGTAAAAATGTCTTGTCAGGATCCATCAGCTTCCCCTGCATTTTATCGTAAACTCGGCGTCTGAAGTTGACATCTGAACCCCTTGGAGATATACACCCCAACTTGAATGTATTTTATTTTTTCTTCCCCTTTCAAGTTTGAATAGAATGTTTCTCTACTTTCATTTCTTTTGACGATTTACATTTATATTTTGGAAATAATGGAATTTTAAAGCTTGCCTATTAGGTAGTAATAATTATTAAAGCTATATTTTCTAAAGAAGAAACAATTTGGAACAAGAAAAGATTAACATACACGTTTTTCTGCAGTGATTTAAAAAGTAGTGCCATAAAAAGTTTTATCAATTCTAAGGTAGGTATTTATTAACATAAAACAAGTTTCCAAATCTTATCTAATGGTTTTTAATTTACACCTAATATATTGTGTATAGATTTAACGGCTTATAATATATTTTTTAAATATGGCCTTGTATTTCTTAAAAATTTGATAATCAAAACTTGAGAAATAAAATTTATAGCTAATATTTTATTTCATTGTAAGTTAAAATCTCTATGCTAATCCAAAAATTAGCATTATATTTTTACGTTAGGCGGCATAATTCAATACTTTAAATATTTTAAGCTTAAATTACAACAAAAATCAAGTTAGCTTTTTGTAAAGCATGGTTTATGCACAAAATTTTGTTAGATCAAACGGTATTTGTGTTTTCTGTTTGGCCAATTAGCATAGTCGATAGTGGCATTGGGTCACCTTATGGTGTGGATAAATTCAGATTAACTATTAAAATGACAAAAAGTTCGGGTTTGAAAATGAAATTAGAATTTATAATCTGTAGATCACAGAATTGATTCAAAGTTTTCATAAGTCTGGCTAATTGACACAAGTCAGGCTAAAATGTACTAAATTTCTATAAAAAGTTAATAGTCAAGGTGTCCATTATTATTGAATCTTAAATTATAAGTTAATTTATGATATTAAAACAGGATATCAAATAACAAAATTTAATAAATGTAATTTCAATGCAAGTCATTATAATGGAAAGCAATAGATAAAATTTTTATTGCATTAAAATAATATTTAAAATAACTTGATTTGAAAACAGTATCAGTTAATTAGGTTCGAACCCATGTAATGAAAAACCGTCGAAGTGTAGTATTCGTACAAAAATCTTCTAAAAAAATGGAAATGTATAGTTAAGTATTACACTTTTGGTGGGTCAGAGTTCGATATAATATAACAAAATTCAACATTACAAAGAAAACCTAGAATAGTATACGAAGAAGATTTTAGTGTTATAAGTTTGTTATAACATTGTTTAATTTGTAATAACTACCTGAAATCAAGACACTCGTTACTCTTAAACCTGCCATATGACCATATGGTGGATACAGTAGCAACCTAGTAAATTTAAGGACTTTTTATAATAGTAAGTTTGTTTTCAATAACATTGAAACTTAAACCCAATTAATAACAATATAAAATTTTTGATTATCTACATCTAAAAATATTTTAGGCTATTTTTTCAACAACAAAAATTATTAAATACTCTTTTGTTATTAAAACTTAATTTGTTAATAATGTCACGAGAAATGGAATTTCAGGAAATCTTCTTTGAGTTGGCTACGTCAGGATAAAATAAGACCAAATTTGTAAATACACTGTAACGAAAATTAAAACGTTTATTTAATTTCTAAAGAGCTACACAAACTATACAGATAAGTTTAATAACAATAAAACAATTACTACACTAAGATTAACACTAATATTAAATTACACTACAATTTATTTAACACTAAGTCTGGATTTATTTAAACGCTCGGTATATCACGTCACTATTTATTTACACTTTATTTATGTTAACACTTGTAAGTTCAAACTGGAATTATTTAATTACAGGAGACCACTCTGCATTTATACCTAAATGCAGCATTCCAGAAACTTCTATAGAATTTCTATACATTTCTAGAGTGCAAGCTAAACAATATTTGAATAACAGCGATGTATGACTTATCACATATGACTCATTACATATGACTCATCATATATGACGTCATACATTAGTCATCAAATATAATTAATCAATGTTTTGTAACCATACTCTGTTGCAGAAAAATTGTTTTGTGGTTTTCCCATTTCATATGCATATATACTATCTAAAAGTCAAAATTAAGCTAACACAACTTTAGCTAAATTTTGAATAAAAGCTTAAAGAAATATTGTTCTAGTTCTTACAATTTTGAGCCATTACATTATAGCCATCTAAAAACGCTGGGTTTGGATTTTTGTTTTACTTGTTCGAAAATCACGGATTTCAGCTTTTGTAATTTCTTTACGAAAATTACAGGATAATAAAAATTAAAAAAAATAATTTACTTACAAATGAGCAGTGACGATCTAGTTTTGTGAATTGACAAGCTAAGGTATAAAATAAAATTATAAAGTACATTGAGTTAAACTAAACGGTATGTTATAAAAAGTTGTTTTATGTAATATAATAGAAGTGGCTTTCTAAAAAGCGGTAATGATACTTTAATAATTTGTATCGGTGAGTAGCAAGGGCAAACACCAGGCTGTTGTATACTACTCGCCTGTCCGTGCTACACTGGAAAATAAGGAGTTTCTTTAAGGACTTGCTAGAAAAACCGAATTCCAACGTGAACTCGCACCGTTTACAATCGTTTTCTTAAAATTTCTTTATGTTGACATCAAGCAGAAATCAAATTACGTTAACATCCGCATGGGATTGCAATGCTTTGTTTTAATTAGTCAGTTGAATTTCCTAATCGTGCCAAACGTGGTTAAAAATCTTAGAACAGAAAATATAAAAGAAGTAAGATTACTCCCGAGAAACAATTAATTAAAAATGAAAATTATTTTTTTTTGTTTATTTCTTGTTACTTTAATATAATTAAGCCCTGATTTGACCAGTGATGACCTATAAGGCTTAATATAAAATATAGAATATTATGTACTACCTATATTTTACAATACATATTCTGTATTATAATACAGAATATTACTGATCTTTATACATCTGTATCTGTATATCTGTATAAAAATCAGATAACATTGTACCTGAAAAATGGCCAACGTAATGAAGGATCAAATAATGATTTTATTTTAAAAAGTTTGCTTCAGAATGTTGAACACTCAATAAATTCAAATATCACTGGGAAGAAGAATCGTAAGCAGTATCTTTAAAAGATAACTGTAATATTAAATTTGAGTAAAAACGTTAAATGTTACACTTATACAGGTGACCAAAAATTTGCTGCAAGAGACAAATTTTTTACCAATTTCAGTATTTCAACAATTAAATTCCATCTAGCAATGCTTTTGGGGTCAGTTATACGTTTTGATTAAAGTATAACGTACTGAGTACTTATTTAAAATTTTTATTTTACGAATAATAGGTGCCAGCTAATAAATATATAAAATAAATAGCCGCAAAATATCGAGTATTGCTTAAAATTTTAATTTAAAAATATTTATTATTTAAATGTTCTCCCGAACGTCGACGGTCACTGCAGCATTGATAGAGAGCAATACCAAGGTGACTTACTAAGGAATTATCATTTTCCTTACCTTTTTCATAGTCTACAGATTGATATTGGGTTTTAGATCACAACAGTGTAGTCGAAATGACCAAGCTTCAAACCGCAGTCTCCCGCTTGTCAGCATGCGACTCAAGTCTTAACCACACTGTAATTTAAATATTATATGATTAAAGTTATTAATATGAGCACTATATTTAAGCATTATTGGTAAATAGATGGTTAGTATTTTTAATGAATTACTAATATGTAAGATAAAGAGTACCACTAAAATTTTTTTAGTTTAAGAGCAATCTGACTAACAAAAAATTAATTAACTATTTAAAAACTACATAGATTTATATATTTAAAAATATTTTATTTTTAAATTACTTTTATTAAAAGTAAACAAATTTAACAATTTTAAGTTACAAAAATTAACTAATCAATAAATAAAAATTATAAATTATGTTTTTGCACATACATATTATTATATTATTATATACATACATACAATATAATATATTCTAAATTCATAACTGGCACTGTTTAAACTTTTAATTTGAATATTTTTGAATTAAATATATAACATAATGTATGGTAAGGAAGTTGCAGGTTGGCTGGGATTTGCAAATCAAACGCTATCTCAGTTTGTCGACGTTTCGGACGCCTTTATGGCGTTCTTTACCCTTTTTAGACCTTTTAATAACTAGAGAGGAAGACGGCACTCTCACAACGGATATTTACAGGAAACCATCATCAACGGAGAGACTGCTAAATTATGAATCCTCACACCCTAACAGCCAAAAGATGAGTGTTATTAATACACTTAAACACAGAATACAGACTTGTGTACCAAAAAATAAGATCCCTACGAGACTCTACGAACTTAAACTGCAACTCCTAAAAAACGGCTACCCCTCAAGATTGGTGGATTGGGTTTTATTTAGAAGGAATCGTATCAATTCCCCTAATCCACTTACAGAACCAGAAGATCATAAACAAATTCCGAAATACAGCAAAATAACTTACCATCCTTATTTGGAACACCAGATAAAACATGCTTTTCAAGAGGCCATAGATAGTGGTGAGTTGAGATTAGCGTTCCGTAATAATTGCAGTTTAAGTAGGATCTTATACTCTAAAACTAAACAAAGGGTTCCTCCCCCGGACAAAGCCAACGTAGTCTACAAAATAAATGTCAATGCAATGTGTGTTACATCGGACAAACCAAACAAAGACTTGCTGCTCGCGTCTACCAACACCTGCAAGACGTAAAACATGGATCCAGTACAACTGGTTTGGCAGAACATGCACTCACCTCATCGCACAGTTTCTCTCAGAATGACGTAGAAATTTTGGCGACTGAGAGTAACTACAGTAAACGGACCTTCCTGGAAGCAGCATACATAAGCACCACACCTAACAACATCAATAAGCAGACTGATTTTAGGTACATCAATGCGGGTTACAAGGATCTTCTTAATAAATTCAAGATAAAGACAGGACAATAACAGCATTCACAGTAACCTCACCAACTTCGGATTTTCTTTTGTTTCAAGGTTGTTTTTTCCCCCCTGTTGACTAAGTTATCATTGTTTGATGACAGCACACTTCATCCTTTTTTCGCACAGATTCGCCCGAAGCGGAATCAGCATCATGGACAACATTTAATAACTAATACTGCGGAGGATACATAAAGGGTTGCCTACCTCAACGTTAACCTTTAAAGAATTGAATTTTATCAAGCCAACACATATATATATTTTTACATTTCCATCACTATCAATTAGTTTTAATTGATAACCATTTAGTTTAATAAAGTGTTATAGAGGACAATAATTTTTGCGGTATTTTGCAAAATTGTATTTCAATGTATGTTTTTAACCAGAGTCATATTTATCTATTATTTATATTTTAACATTGTTGACTTCGTTGAGAGTGATCTTTTGTGCAACATTGTATATGTATATCTCCTTACATGCTGTTATCAAACGAGCCAACATCACTCGGTTTTTCGGTGAGTTTTTTGGGTGTTTTCTGTGTTGAAAGCGTTATTTTTGAACTTTGTCGGTTTTATATTGTTGTTCTTTTTTCTTAGTCTTGAGAATGGACCCATAAAGGCGTCCGAAACGTCGACAAACTGAGATAGCGTTTGATTTGCAAATCCCAGCCAACCTGCAACTTCCTTACCATACTTTATTATTTGGGTGAAAATTGCTTTCTTACTTATATAACATAATACTGACTAAAAAATATCACTGTGATTGGAAATATTATTTAATTAACTCATAACTCGTAATATAATTTAACTCTAAATGTTACAGACTATAAAAAAAAATTTTACTGACTAAAATTAAAAACTGAAAAAATACAAAATTATACTGACCAAATTCAATATAATACTAACACTTAATTATTTATACTGACTGAATATTATTATACACCCAGGAGCGACCTGCAAGGCAAATTTTTGTACACCAGGTTTTTTTTACGAGATTCTCAAGAGATTTTCTTGTATTTTCTCTTGGATTGTCTTAAGATTTTCTTTTTAAAAAACTCATTTATAGTATTTCTAACGTTACCTAGTTTTCTAAGATTTTGTTTCGCTAGTTTTTTAAACATTTTCTAGAATTTCTTTGAATTTCCAATTTGCTAAGATTTCCTAGATTCCTTCTTACTTGTATTTCCGAAAGTTTTCTGAAATTTTCAAATTTCAGATTTCATATTTTTCAGATTATATTGACCTTTATTAATGAAAATACTCTTATAAATACAATTACTACATTTCATTTCATCTTTGCGTGCGCAAATTTAATTTTTTGTATATAATGTTTAATATATATTTTAACTTACGTATTTGATATAACAATCAAAGAGAATATCCGTTAATTCATTTACGTGTTTCTAACGTTATAATAATTTATTTAATTCTGATATTAGGCAATGTA
Source organism: Cantharis rustica (assembly GCA_911387805.1). Classification (NCBI taxonomy): domain Eukaryota; kingdom Metazoa; phylum Arthropoda; class Insecta; order Coleoptera; family Cantharidae; genus Cantharis; species Cantharis rustica. The sequence goes on from OU426877.1 coordinate 96,252,791, forward strand.
TTACATACATAATACTAAACTAAATTCTGAGATTTTGAATTATTGTAATAAAGGGTTTATGATCGTTTTATGTGTTCTGGTAATAAAACAATTTACATTTGTATAGTAGGTAGTTAATATTATTATTACCTACAATTCTAATTAATCAATATTATAAACCATATTGATATGACAATTCACTAACTCAAACCTTTGGTTAAAAGAGAAAAATTAATCAAATTGCAAATTGATTATTTATATCGTCAAACCAATTAAGATGAAATACTACTGTATTTGCGAATAACCTATTAAAGAAAAGAGTAAAATTATTTTAGTGCCAAAAACAAAATTTCACGATTTTGTTGATTTATGAATAAAATTGAGTTTCCGATTTTGGAAAAATTGAAAGTTTTTAGAAATAAGGTAATTTATTAAACTTTTAAGCGTTATTAAAAAAGCATGCAAATTATTAAGTTTTTCAGTTAATCAGTTAATTTACTTTTATATCGACAAAATAATAATTTTTTAACTTCCCGACAATATCAATTTACCTTTCTGAGCGATTCAAATCTTTTAATTTCCAGACTATTAAAATATTTAGTTGTATGTGTGTAAAAGATATTCTTATATAATATACATAATTTTCTACATAGATAATATAATAATGCGATGCTACGATGGTAGATAAAAGAACATTGTAATGTTATAAATTGTTTCTGTATTAGGCAACATATTCAAACGCGGACGTTAACCTAGACCAAAGTCGTTTGAAATAAAAATTGCAAAAAAGCTGTGATATAATTAAGATAGATGTCAACAAGTTGAAGCTAAAACCCAAAATTCAACCTTTTTCAGTTTAAATTTAATTACCAAACCACGTGATTTATTACTACAGCATTAATCTAACATTAATGTAGGAAGTATAATGAAAAGATTATTTTACTAGCATTGATAAGGTAAATATGTAACTGTGGGTTAATAATACAATAAAAGCAAAAAAGAATAAAGTGTTTGGATTCTGGAGATTAAATCTGCATCAGTGGATACCAAATTGTAGGTACTACGTATCATAGCGTTCAACCAGTTTAGCTCGTTTGCAAAAGTTAATAAACGACAGCAGTTATACTGCGGACGTTTTCAAATTAGGATGGAAATATTAATATTCCATAATTTTCCAGGCACTTAATTCACGATAATAGTTACATATAGTCCATAAAATTGTAAGCTCCCGAAATAATTTTACCCTTGAAATGAAAGGGATGCAATTTTATCTTTTGAATATTAAACTTAAATTTTATATATCGTGGGCATACTGGAAAAAGTGACTATGTCAAAAATAGAGTTTCGAGAAAAGTCAAATTGAATGTTTCGCATTTTGCGAAAAATCAGCTTTATAATATTTTAATTTTTGTTTTTGAATAATAAAACATGTTCAATACGTTATTAGAACATAGACGTTTTTTCCAGACCTGAGTCTTATATTTTTACGGTACTTGAACATTTTAACTCATTTTCGAAATTTTTTGACATAGTCACTTTTTCCTGTATGCCCACGATATGTATGTATACCTACCTACTTTTATTATAAATTATTTTTATAATTATAAATATTATACGCCATGCAAACCAATATGTGCGTAATTTTATTAGGTATTATACTTATTTATTATAATATTAATGATATTTTATTACAAAAAATTAATCATAACACTAAGTGTGTTGTACAGATTTTGTATAGTCTTTAAGTTAAATAAATTGATAAAAAAATTGATTTTGTTGAAATAAAAAACAGTAATAAGTTGAATGAAATTTGTTAGTATTTTAACCCGATAAGTGAACTAGAAACGAAACTATAATTTATTATCGCCAGGTGTACTGTATAATAACAGTGCACGTAGGTACATATTTTTTTATTTTCTAATTTTAACAACAATATAAAGTTATTATTGAACTTTTAATTAAACATACTAGTTTGTTATCCAAACAAAATTTGAGCTTATTACTTTTTGTTCTGATTATAAATTTTAAATAAATTTTTTTTTATAATCTGGTTATAATTATTATAAAGATAAAAAAAGTAAGCATTGTTTACACGATTTGAGTATTCGATAGAGTCGGTAGAATCGGCCGAGAGTTCGACCATACGCAATTTAAATATTTTAGTAAGCAATCGTAAACAAATCTTCTGCTTGGTCAAATTTGAACCAACTTATGCTTATAAGTCCAGCACGAAATATAAACCAATGAGAATCGCTGAACTTGACGTTGCGTTGCGTTATGCCGCCTGCATAAACTGAGTTTTGCACTTCAAATAATTCCACTTAAAAAATTTATTTTTTAGGTTCTTTTTCTATTTAATAATTTTTTCGATTTTGTTTATGTAAAACTAAAAACATTACCGTACTAATGCAGTGTATCAGGCCCGAAGAAGTTAATTTCACCAGTAAAATCGTAAATGATTTTTTTTTTTAATTTCTAACATTGTTATTAGTTTTCCTATTGAGGTTGTTTTTAAAGATGGTTAACTTTGTACATAATAACCATATTATTGGTAATATAAATTTTACACAATTGCATAGTGTAATAATTCAAAAGTAATCATAAATTTATGTATATTGTTATTTTAATTTAAAACTGCGATTATAAAAAAATGCATAACAAAAAGTGTTGACGTAAAGCTACAGTTATAATAATGCTATATAATTCAAATTACTAAAATATAACAACCTGTGTTTCAAATTAATTAAGATTAATGTAGTTTTTATTGTTTTTATTAAGTAAAACACCACTTCAGATTTTTGATAAAAGTAACCAAGTTTATTTTTATAACAAAATAAAAGTGCATATTTTAAGTTGTTAGATTTTTTGTCAAATTAAATTTTATTACGACATTATTATTATTATATATTATAGTTTTTATTTAAATTATAACATTTTATATATACCCAGAGGTTATGCTAATACAATTAAAAATTCTTTAATAGTTAACTTATTTCTTCCAACCTTTGAATTTAAAAGTTTTTCCATTCCGACAAATGTGTTCAGTTTTTTTTATATACTATATCAAATGCTGGTAATTTTTAAATATTATTTTAGACCACGAGTTGTCAAAAAGGTAGATTTGGAATCAAACAGAATTAATTACAAGCAGCAAAGCAAAAGTCAACAATAAGTTTATTATCTTTCTTTAACGAGTATCCATACACAAGGATTTTTAAAATTGCTTTAGAAATAAGTCATTTTAAATAGGATTTTTGATACCCGAAAGCATAAAATTAATTTAAAAAAATTTATTTTACAAGATTATAATTTATTATCTTTATTCCGTTTAAGTTTTCAATAATCATTATAGTATACGTTTCTATATTACAGAAAAAAAAAGATAACATGTTAATATTGAATTTTACAGGACCTCCCAAGGATTCCTTTAAATATTTTCAATTAACATATTAAACTTTAAATTAAGTTTATGTAACCGATCCGGTATGATGGGAAATTTGATTTTTATTGAAATTGCAATAATAATTCTAAATATAAATATTAAGAAATATTAAAAAACCTAATTATAAAAAAGCTTTTAAAAATGACTTAAAATATCACTTTGTAATCGCATATAATATTTTATAAAACATTATTCTGGGCAAAATATTAAAAATTTTAAAAAACCTTAACTATAGTCTTAATAAGGAATCTTGTCCTTAAAGTGCAAACTGACTGATTTAGAACTTTTGGTATATATTAGACAGAAAAACCAGCTAACCACATCTATCTGAAAGCTCTATCTCGGCATTCCTATCAATCCAATTTTTTACTAAGCGCTATAAAAAGTCGTAATGCCATTATTGCAACTGCGTAAGAACAAAAATGAATATTAATAAATAATAAAACGAGTTATTTTTAGAATAAATTGAAATTCTATTCTCTGACTGATTTAGAACTTTTGGCATATCAAACAAAAAAACTAACTAACTACATACTATATCTAAAATCTCTACCATGTCATTCCTTTGAATTCAGTTTTTTATCAAACGCCATAAAAAGTCGAAATGTTTTACGACTTTGAATATTATTCAACAACTAATAAGTTAGTTTTGAATAAATTGCAGTTCTAGTCATGTTAAGGATAATTATTATTATGAGTTGTGATAGGTAAGAGAATCAAATAGCACAATCTAGTTCTGCTCATTTAACTTTTAAAATATTAACATTTTAACTCGAAAAACAATTAACAATGTAATTAGTTTAATATTTAATCTCCAATTTTTAATATTTGGTTTAAGTAAAATGATTAACGAGCTAAATATATTTTTCTAATTTTACTGTAGTATTTAGATAACTAAAAATGTAGTTAGGTAGTATATTATAATAACAACTTTTGAAGGTTTGTTATTTATTACACTAATAAATAAACGCGTGCCCAATTTTAATTTTTTAAGCAATTATTATTCATATTCTAAGTTAGAATTTTGATTAATTCTTATTTTTATCTTCAAGTTTTAGTATGAGGTATTTCAAATTTGAATTTATGAAAACACGAAACATCAAGAATAGTTAAATGTATTTAAATTAAAAGAACGAACGTATTGTTGAGATTCGATCATATTTATCTCGACAATGCAGACATTACGAAAGCCAATTAAACAAACCGGGTCGTATCCAGAATCTGTGCCAATTGAAAAACTAACAAAAATTCAAAACACTTTAGTGGATTGAGTACCTATTTACAGGCATATATTTTCAAACTTTCAACACAGCCATATACGATATAATAAACATTACTACTAAAGGATGCTTTTATAGTCCTGATTGAATAGTGAAAATATCGTTTATTCTTATATGGTTTGGAATCCACACTAAGTTATAGGTTTCTAGATTTTCAACATATAATTATAACAATAACAGAAAAATTGCAAAAACTGTGTATTTTGAAAACGAAAACTAAATAAGATTATTATACATAAATTTGAATTAAATTTTAATTGCACGAAATTTAGCGATATAAAAATTTAACTGGCTTTCTACCGTAAACAAGTAATATAAAAAAATTGCATCAATTATACTATGTAGATATACCTTCCTAATACTGCTATAGAAGTAGTACTTAAAATGTATAAAAAAGTATCTAAAACTGTTTTTTTGTGCTCTATATAACTTTATACCTGAGGTTAAAAATTGCATACATTTCGCCGCTGGTTTAAAAATCACTTCTACTAATTTTAAACAAAATTCTTTACGGAACTAATATATTATTTAAGTTCTAAATGATGTTTTTTTTAATGAGCGAAAAATTTAATACAGCGGCAAAAGTGTGATTTTTATCCTCAAGCATGAAGTTATTATCGCATTTCGATAACTTATCTGTAAAAAGCAAAGAAATACTCGACTGAAGTAAAACTGGAATGCCTCATTTAATTAATTACTTATTTGCACGATATCGTTTAAATTTAAAGCAGAATTTGCAAGAAAGACCACTTAGTACCTTGGAAAATATGATAAAAAAAATGAAAAATGTGATGCCAATTCATGATATTATTATGCTACTACAGTAAATTTTAAAGTATACATAACGGAAACAATTACATATTAGCAAATATTCTGCTATAAATTTTATTCTTTTGTTAAAAAATTTGTTAACTAATTGTCTTTAAAATCAGTTTGTTAATGTTAACCAATTTTAAATAATTAGCATTACAATAAAAAACTGGTGAGCCAGTATATAGCTACAGGGGTTTCAATTTATTTTTACACAATATAAAATTTCCTTGACCAGTATAAAATTGCTCAGCGTCGTGCTCTTCGAAAACAATTTTTTTTTCTGTTTTATTATTGTAATACGGCAGTTTTGCAAAATATTATTATTAGTGATCTTCCAAAAATGATGCGATTGGAGCCGTAGAATATCTTCGTAGAATATATTCATTGAAATAAGAATATCTTCGACGTTTTTAAATGCAGACAAGTTCGGTTGGATGTCATGGAAAAAGGACAAGTGATTGATATAATTAAATTTAATATGCAAGTACTTAATTAAAACGTCATTTTAAATATATAAAATTTACATGTTCCAATTTATTTGTATGTCTACGAATAAAAAATAAATTGTTTTAAAAATATCACAAAATTAACATACGAATATTGTAAATAAACAGTTTTATTTATATGGTAATATTAATTTATTCAATATTGGGTAAATTAAAAGAATGTTTTCTAAAGCTTACAAGAACAGTTCAAATTTATATAAGTACGAGCTCAGTGGCTGCCTATACATACCCACGGAAGTCTTCTGTTCAGGGTATACCTACCACTTTTTTGGTTTAACGCATACTGGTAAAAGCTCAAACTTTGTACATCCCTGCGTAGCCAAGTTTATCACCAGAAGAGCGCTTTGCACTAAGAGCGCGACGGACGGTTGAGTTAAAAATAGTTACGCTATTGCAGCATAGAGGGCGCTTAAAGTACAACTTTAAATTTGACTTTGATTAAATTTAACGTTAATTTAATCCGTAAATAATCATTCCAACACCAAATATATTTACGTTCAAATTTTAACGAATATTTATTACAGAACTTATGATAATATAAAACTTTGTTTATTAGGTATTCGCTACTTTCTATTTTTAAATATTTAAAACTTGCTATATCTAACAAATCATTGTTTTAATTTTAATTTTAAAGAATTATTAGTAGTATAGTAGTCGTATAACATTTAAATTAAAAAAAAAATATTATTTGTTTTATCTGAGTAAATTCGCAAAAATAAAAAATTAAGTTAATATTTTCACCTTCATTCATATGTTTTTGCTTATTGGAATAGATGAAACAAATAATTTTAAAACTTGATAAAATTTCGAGTATCCGAATTAGCGAAGATATACCTACTAGATTTAAAAATTGAATTAATACATTTCCGATCACAACCTATTATTTCGAAAACCATATAAACTGCACGATGAACATATTCAATTTAATTAATTAATAAGAAATATTTAAAGAAAATACACGATCCATATTTTAAATACTATTTATTATTTTTGTAATACAAATAATCTTGAAATGTCGCTTTCAGTTAACGACATCACAAAATGCTTCTTCACCACATCCAACTTTCAGGAAGTCAGGTAGTATTTTAAATATAAATATTAGATTAGTTATGTAGATGTTTATTAAAACATTTAATTTTACTTTTTAAAATAAAGCTTTGCTTAATTAATAATTATTACTAATGCATATTAAAATTATTATCATTCTAAAAATTAATTAAACATAAAACAAAATTATTAGCATAGTAATGTATAGGGGAGGAAATGAATAAATTAAAAACCAGATCTCTACAATTCTTCTGCTTTAGTATAATCTGGATATTGTTCTTTAAAATTTTTACAAATATATAAATTTTAATTACTAAATCTAATTAGAAAATTAGCAATTTTAATAACAATTAATTACATATAAGTTTAATTAAAAATACGAATATTTTAACATAATATTCAAACACTTTTCGGAAATAAAAATTTTACATTTTTAATAGTATTTTTATAATGTAGCTATTACGTACCCATTTATTTCTTTAAAATTTTATACAAATTAAAATAATCTAAAATCACCTCACTCTAAAATAAGTAGTTAATAATAATTATAAGAGGGGTGACGATATTCTGCACCTACACAAACAACATTTTATTAAATTAAGCAAAGTATAAAAATAGAAAACCAATAAAACAATGTGAAAAATTTACACGTATTTGTAACAGACGATAAAATATTGTTTAATACAAATTAATACAACAGTTTTATCAAATTATGCAAATTTTAAACATATAAATCTACATCTTAGAAACCTATAAACAACTAATACATATTTATCTCTAATTAAGCACATTATCTACTTTTAATATAACAAAAAGCTTAAGTGTTTTTGCACCACAAAGAATATTTAACAATTATTGTTAATTATGTCGATATTATTAATTATATTCAATTATGTTATAAATCTGTATATTACAGTATTTAAGCTATTATTTATTAATACTGGCATATTGATATCAGGTCTGAATATGTGTAAAGCTAAATAGTATCTAACTTTTATTTTTTTTTCATACGTCAATGCAATGTTGTAGATTCCAATTAAATCATATTTTTATGAGTTTTCATTGTCTTATTAGAGAAACAGCTAAAATAAAGTTCCTACTTTACCCTAAATCCAACCGGGTACTCGGTTAATTGATAAGAATAAACTGTATAATTATTTAAGTTCTCTTATATAAATGAACCAAATGCTATAAAATTTTCACTGTATGAAAATTACCAAAATTTTTTTGAGCAATGAAAACTCAAATTTATTGTGGCGATTTGGTTATAGCAACTAATATTTTAGTTAATTGTTTTTACTGATAAATTACTTTTGCAAATTAAAAAAATTTGAGAAGAAACAAATTACATCAAAAATAAATAATAGCTTCAGTTTCATATATTAAAAAATAATACAATTAATTTAAAATATTGGTTTTGTTTTTATTATTAGTTTCATAATGATTTATGCTAGTTTAAAATAAGGCTATAATTTGTGTTATACTTACTTATACATAATCATAGATACCTATACTTGTATTAGATGTATGTATGTGTAAAAAATATGCATATTATTTATGTCAGTAAAAAATTTAAGTATGACATGTTGGGTTTTCCTGCGCTTTATAATATTATGTACGTATAATTGCCATACCATAGGTAGGTATACATATTTAACTAAAATTTATATAATGTAATGTTGTTATCTTTTTTTAAGTTGGTGATACTATTATTCTTTCTATAATGGATAGTATTATATCGAAGCATACCTAAAGCATTATCGATTTTAAAAAAAGTCACTTTATATTACTTGCACTCACAATAATAATAAAATAAACATTTTTTAGAAATAGAATATTTCTATTTTATTTTATTACCTAGTTGCTACTCAAGTTGAAGTTGAAATACGTATAGTACTTAATTAACTGTAGCTACTGTTATTTAATTTACCATTGTTAGGATTTTTTAAAGAGATAAAATTAATTTCAGTGGGAAAAAGATTATCTAACGTGGTTTTAACTAAAAATTATTAACTTGTTTGAAGTGTTAAGCTCACAGGTACATTTGTACAGCGAGTAAATAAAATTGGAAGAATTTATAAAATTATGTTTAAGTTGGTAATATTGTAAAACTTGGAAATTTTCAATACAAAAATTACTTCAGTGGAAACTTTATCTTGAAAATTTAATAAATATATGCTGAATATTTTCAGCGGCTGCACATGGCAGCGTTGACTGAGCATCATTAGTCTGACATGTCGCAGAACCTAGCAAAAAATCACCGTTAAAATCGCGTTTTCCCGCTTCTGCCGTTTTACTGCTCGTTCCCGCGACACTGGCGGTTCTCGCTAAGAAAGATGTCAGTCATTTATCAAGTGAGTCTGGAGAATCATTTTCTTCTAAGTGATATTTTTAGGGTGCTAATCAGTCTTATGTAACCACCCTCGATCAATTATGGAATCTATAGCCGAGTTTGCCTGCGTCGCTTTTTCATTGTTAATGTAGCTGCAAGAAATACCTACTCAAAATGTGCTATGTTAAATATTAATTTTTTACACGGTTATTTTTTGGTACATTTATTTAATGCCTTATATTGTTTTCCCTTCTTGATTTCTCCATTAACTTTTATTTAGCAAACATAACAATTCACTTTAAACCGCATAGGTCTACCTTACTACACACAAATTTATAAATTCTTCATAATATGAAAAATATGATCAATAAAAATTGTGGATCCTACATAATTATAACCTTTGATCTTAATAGAAATTTGAGTTAGACATAATATTATTTATAAATAAAATCTTCTTTTCCTCCGAGGGTGAAAAGTACATCAGCATTAGTTTTCAGGTTGATTGCATCAACGACCGTTTTCATAGGGCATGTAATAGCAAATTTTGTCAATAAATATGCAATATTAGTGCTGCATGTGATACCACTGTTAAGTAGACTATAGTCTTGATAATAATACTTTATCGTTTAACGCAATGAACTTTTTACACCTTTAAGATGTTAAAAGATATATTTTTCTTGATAAAAAAGCAGAAGAAACTTTCAAGTTAACCGCCACAGATTTCCAGATGATGCTTTGGATATTGGATGTATAAACTTCAGATGCATTTTAAATTTTGTATTAACTTTTACTACGTCTTTTAACAAAAAATAATTTTAAATTTAAATTTAAATTACTATTAAAAGTATTTATTATAATAAGTAAATACTTAAATTATTTAAAATTATTTTAGTAATACATAATACTAAAATTATAAAGTTATATGATTAGCTATGGTTATATAATTTTAATCGTGGATTAAATTTTGAATAATAACGGCTAATTTCAAATGAAGAACAAAACATAATCAAATTAATTCAATTAAATATAAAATAAATAAAATAAATTATATCTAAGGCATGAAAAAATGAATTACATAGTATTTATTCACAATAGCTATTATTATTTTATAATATTTTATAAATATTTGTTTCAAAAACTTAAATGTAAACATTTTTTTGCAGAAAAGCGCTGGAAAAAACTATGTGCCAAATTTGAAGTTTCTAAATCAATTAGAAAGCGCGCAAAACAGAATTAAAGCAATTTATAAATAAACTCTTTTTAGCTTTTTTCTTCATTATACACTAGCGTATTTCAAAACTTTCTAACACTAATATTTTCTAAATTAAAACAAATATTGGTTCTTAAGAAACCGTTAGCCAAATATAAAGTTTAAAAATTATTTAAAAAGTACTTAAAATTACAATTTTTAAATTTCAAAGCACATTTTCCAATAATATGTCAAATAATAGCTATAAAGAAATTTGGTCTCTCTTTATGTTTAGTAGTTCCTCATCTTTTATAACCTTTTATGTTCACTGCAGGACAATTAACCTCTTTCTGTGATAGAATGATTTCAGCATTTACACCCTATGCTGTTTAAACAGAATTGGAAAATATTTGTAACCCTGTTTTAATGGTTAAAGGTGGCAATCATAAACCCAAGATACTAACGCCTTTACGTGCCCTCCGAAGCACAAAGACGTTATGAAAAGTTGAAACTCTTCCTGACTTTGAACCGGGTGTTTTAGCGTCAGCAGTTGTTTGGCTAACTTACTAAAAGCTATGATGATCGTCTCCGTCCTTTTAGTAGTTATATCATATATAAGACTTAAAACTATGTAAGTAATAGTTAATATTATAATAAAATTCAACAGGCAGTTCTCTTATAAGTTAATTATGAGAGGTGAAGATATGTCGTACCCATGTGTCCGCTATTCTTCCTGAATGACGTGACGATATATTAAAATATGTTAGTTTCCTTTAGTGACCCATGTTATTTAGTTTTCATATTTTTGATATAATGCACACTGTAATTTTTATATCAAGCGTATGCGGTCTAGCAGGTAGATATAAAATTTTTAACAACTTTTTTTTATATTCTTTATTTAAATATGTAAATATATAAAGAAATGCTGGAGCCAAGCATTCAACACGGTAATTCCTCTCCACATCCACCTACATAATCTATACAGCTTTACTGCTTCCACTTTCATTTGCCTCAGAAGGGAAAGAATAGAAGTTTACCGCTAGCAACTCTAGATCAATATTCACATACTCCCCTGCTTCTTTTGTGTGAGGGGTAGACATCGTAAGCCCCGGCCATTTCGCATTCTTATAAACTTTGTATAAACCTACATCACTGGAAATCCTTTCCAGAAATCGTTCTAAATAAAATTGCTTCGTTACGCTGTTACGCAAACTACCACTGTTTTAGTCGTTACCTTACGATTAATCACATATTAAATTTTGTGACTTAATTAAATTTAAACTAAAATTAGTGAAAAATGCTACCGAGGTCTAGATAATGAAAACTTAATTTTTATCGACAATATAATATGTACAAATACTTTAAATAATTGTTGATCTTTGCTAATTTGAAATTTAATGCCAAAGAGTGCTCTTATGCCCGAGTATACTTATATTTTTTCACAAAATACTTATTTTATTTTTTCTGAAAAAATAGCTTGTTTGAACATTTAATTATGTCAATCTTCAAATAATTACTCTTCGGCATGCGACTATTTCCTTCCTTAGATTTATAGTTTGAGATAAGGTATTTTCGCTTATGCAAGACATTAGCTAGAACCATAAGAATGGGGTATTCTATATTTTTTTATGTTTCTAACTAAGCACAGTTCATGAAATTTCTCATGGCACTTTTAATGGGAATGCGCGTCTGTTGGAGAAATAAAAAGAGTGAGTTTTTAAACATCATCGTATCATATCAATCTCACGTTTCCTGTCCTCTTTTATGCACTTCAGGTGCTAAGTAAAAACCAACAAGCTGTAATCTATTATTACCAAACTTAAAACCTGTGGTTTATTTTCAGTAAAATTTTTTAACATGTAAAAACTAGTAAAATTATGTTTTTTTATTGTTACAGAAACATTAAGTTTGAATTTAATTATAAATTAGTTAATTAAATATCAGAAAAGTAACTATAGACATTTTAATTACATCACTTATATTATGCAAAAGTTTTAAAATTATTAATTATAAAACTGCCACTCAGTAATCAGACAGCTAGAACCAGTGTTTAGTTATTTTTAATAACTAAACACATTTTATTAATTTTTCTGATTGTATACAAAAACCACGAAATGAAATAAAATAAATATTTTGGAAAATATTCTGGCATTAATATATCTTTCTTAATTATTGTCTTTATTATTCTTGTCTTTTACATTTTCGTCATTATAACTTTTTTAAATGTGTCAACTGCCAAGACAAAATCTTCAGTTTGGGTCCAGATGAATAAAAACTTGATTTTGATGGTATTTTCTCAATAAGCAATGACAAATCAGCAAGATAATATGCCATTAGAACCCTTCTAGAAACTGTGAGATAATGAGAGAGATAAGAACAACATATATCTAGTTTGGATTTATAGTTTCTATTCCAAAACTCAATTTCGATAATTTAACCAAAATCAAAATACTGGTATTCAGTAAATGTAAGAAAAAAATACTTCCTAAGCCTATTTTGCTTTAGTAAACAACTACGTAATATATACTACATTAAAATAGTAACCACTATTTTTTATACCTCTCATCAGGCTTTTAAATTTTTTTATAGCAAACTAAATAAAAAAGGAACTTCTAAGTTAAGAATATTTTAAATTTCTTTAATCATAAAAGGGATTATATGACTAAAGTTTTTGGGTTACTCGATATAAAATTTTAGTGTATATTAGACAATTCGAAAAGTATAGCCATAATATAACTGGAGCTTTTCAACTCAAAATAAAAAATACATTATTTTAGTATTATAAGCTCGTGTTTATTTTTATAAAACTAAATTAAAATCTAATAGTAGAATATATCATTAAAAGTAAAAGTAATAAAAGTATAAATAAAATACCTAAAATCTATCCCAAATTTAAATGTACAATTAAAAATATTAATGAGTTGTATAAAGAAATTAAAAAATAAATAATAGTTATACTAAAAGCTTAAAATCATGTTTATTATTTTATTAAACTAGAAAATTGTCAGTTGGGTTATTCGTAATTAGAAATAATGCTATGTTTTAAACATAATATGCCTAAAAGTTTGTAAATATAATTAACTTATACTTGTTTTAGTTGGCTACAATATTACACATAAATTTAAGAACGTTGTGTGTAAAATTACAGGCAGTTAATTGAGACGTATAAATGTTCTCCAATATATTGAATAAATTGGCCTGTCACAACGTCAACTTGTAAAATGACGCTTTCAAAAATAGAGGGTAAAAAATAAATACATACTTATATTTACTTCGTCTTTAGACGAATTTCGTCGATAAAATATCTGTAATAGTCATGTTATTATAAATTTTAAATTATATAAAATTGTTATACTATAAGAAATTAAAAAATAAAAAGATCGCGTTATTTTGTTATTCCAACTTATTGATCTACTTATCGGTTTACTTTAGCTTATGCTTTCTTCCCATGCCCATCATTTTTGGCTTGTATTTGCATTTTACTAAATTTACTAATTTCAAATTCAACAAGTTCTATCTTTAATAAAATAAATTTTACCTATACTTAAAGCAGAGATTTTATTATTTTTAAAATCTAAAGGTTTTATAGCAGTTATCATTTTTCAATAAATCATTTTTATTTACTAAATTTAGTAGTATTGCTGAAGAACTAAACACCACCCGTTTTGATAGTTGTGACAAAAACAATAATTTATTATAAAATGTTAAGTGCATACAAACCTATAAAACTTATTATCAAACATTCATTCACCCTTAAATAAAAGAAGATAATCTATAACTTATGTGTATATGAAAATATCAAATAATAATTAATCATTTTCAATAGAGTAAAAGCACAATTTTTATTCTCACTACAATAAAATATGTATTTATTATAATGCGAACGTTAAGAGGTATGGGAAATATGTTATGTTTGTATAATACTGATACAAGTATGCTAATATTAAGTTTATGTATGATGGTATGCATGGGATGAACATTTTACCCTTTCGTTCTCTGTTTGGATGACATTCGTTGCGCATCAGTGAATCCCTTAAACGAATTCTGTTGGATACAAGTTGCATTTATTTTATTTTAGTGTTAATGGGTCAAAATAATATTCTTACACTTTAGTTTAAGTCTGAATATTTCATACAGAAGAAAATTAGAAAATAAATTCAAGAAGTTAATTGTAACTTACACCAATCTTATAGTTAGTTTCACTCACCTTATAATACTTAAAATTTTATATTAAATTAGAATATTACAGTTTGGCGTTTAATTGATGTTAACCGGAAACTATGTTTCAAAATTCAGAACTTTTTCTTAAAGGACAATAAACTCTTCAATTGGAAACTTCTTTTTATTTATAACAACAAAGTTATTATAATTAATTATAACATTTAGATATAATTTGCAATAAATTATTTTTAAAATATGAAAATTTCTGAATTTAATTTAAAAACTAAAAACTAAAGTAAATTTAATAGTAAATAATATAATGTATTGTTTTAATAAAATCCAGTGCTAAATAAATACGTACCTACATACATAAATACATTTGCTCTGAATACTTAGGTACTTAATTTTATCTGAAAACCCAAAAAAATAAATATTAAATTCAATTAAAATGACCTTTATGTAGCGTCTTGGTACTAAAGTACTTTACTGACAGCGACAGGTGACATTAAAGTACTTTATTGCCGGCCGCTATCTTTTTAAAATAAATTGCTTTCACGAAAAATGAAACTTTTACTATGACAATTGATTGGTATTAAACGAATGTCTTGTATCTGAAATTAGTATCCAAGACTAAACTCTTGAATTTGAATAACTTTCTTGAATATAATAAAAAACCATTTTTTTCTGATATTTTTTTAACTTTAACTATTTTTAATGGTTTATTTTTCTTGGCAAGTCTTTTACCTTCTTTTTTTTTTTAATTTCAGATTTGTCGAGAAATTATTAAAACTTTTATATAATTTTCAGTAGCTTGCAGAACCCTGTTGTAATTTTTCTAGTATATCGATTCTTGCTTTATAATTTTACTGTAATTCAAGCGAGTAATTCAACTACGCTTTTATGTTTATCTTGTTCAGCAGTGTTTAGTGTTTTATTTTAATTTATAAATATATTAATTTCCAAATTGACGATTCTGTTCTGAATAATATTTTTATAACCTTCTGATAGCATAAGTTCCTACTTCAGTCTGTTAATTCATAGTGTAAAGTAGAAGTTTATTTACTATTAACCACGATAAGAAAGTTTATCTACTATAATAATATGAGTTTTCACGAAGGTAATAAATTAATAAATTTAATAAAATTTGTCAACTATTTAAAACACTGTAAAACTTGCAATAAATGAAACAACTTTTTTTTAATTGCTGATGGTGACAGAGAGACAGACAGTTTTACGTATTCTTCAAAGCACGGAGACAGTAATAAGAAAGTTTAGACTCTCTACAGTCGCACAGGGTATTTCAGAGTCAGTCAGCGTCAGCAGTTGTTTAGCTAATTTACTAGGCAAATTATGTCTAGATTTAATAGTTATTAATTATATAAGGGTATTAAGAAGCCTCTAATCAACGAGAAAAAATAGGCACTCGAGGCGCAGCCGAGAGTCACATTTTTTCGAGAGGATTATAGGCTTGTTAATTCCCGAATGTAATTCAACATTTTATTCACGATCATGGCTAAAACCACAAGAAAAAATTTTGGTTTCGAGAAACGTCAGATTTAACAAATTGATTTTGACCAATACCTACTGATATTGAGCTGAAAACTAATCTACTAGTGTATTATGAATTCTAATCCACTAGTGTATTCAAAGATCTCTAATCCACAGAAAACGGACGTATTAAACCTTCCTGATATAGTGGTCGTGGATAAAAAATATAATACCAAAATGGTTAATGTTTTCAATGATACGTGATCTCTTTTCAATTGATATTCATAGCATCTACACTAGTGAACTAAAATTAGATATAATAAATATGTAGTGTAGTTTTAATTTTAAGAATTATACATGCGGTCGGTAGCGTAAAAGTATTTATCTAAATTCTATAGACAGTTAAAAAAATGCCAGTTATTGAATGATCAACTTATATATTGTTGTGTTTTTTTTACACTTCAAACAGATAAATCCCCTGGTGGTACTTGGTGTTTTGGTTACCAACCAAAAAATTTATAATTTTGAAAAAAGAATAACTGCATGTTTTTAAACGCCGTAACTTTATTCTCCATAAACACAAAACAATATAAACATAAACAGAAACAGGAACTTAAATTAATAAAATTGAATTTTAAACCTACCGTTAACAGAATACCTTTTTTTTGTACTATTTTCTTTTCTTTTTTATTATCGCTGCCGTTTTTTATTTTGCCACAGTTATTTCTTCTTTTCTAATCTTCTTTTCAAATTTTATTTCTGTAATAATTTTATTTTCCTCAATTTTGTAGTTTCAAGAGCCCAATCCTTCTCGAAATCAATCGTCATTTTCTTCTTTTAATTTAATTATTTAATTAAATTTGCAATTTCGAGTGATCAATTTCTCTCAAAATCAATGTAAAAAAACCTTTTTTTATTCTTTTTTTTTCACTACTCTTTTTTTTTCTCCTTCTTTTTAAATACATCTCAATATATATGAGCGAGTGTTTTACAGACGTATCCGTTTCTCGCATTCCACTCTCTAAGCCTGTCTGTTGGTCCAATCAATCTCGTGAAGTCCTCTATCCTCCATGGCTTCCTCAACCATTTGCGTCTAAGTTTTAGCAGGTCTTCCGCGTTTTCTTTTGAATTGCGGTGTTCATTCCCATATCGTCTTAGGCCACTTGTCATTATTCGTTTTTTAAACGTGCTCGAACCACCTCAGTCTTTTAGCTACCACTGTATCCATAATCGAGCCCTCCACTTTCATTCTTTGTCGAATATTGTCATTTCTAATATGATCCAGTCTAGATACATCACAACTTCGTATTAGGAAGTAAATTTTCAAAGCTCTTAGCTTGTTTTTGTTCCCTGCACTCACGGTTTACACCTCTGACCCGTAAGTTGTTATACTTTTAATAATTTATTTATATATTATTAATTCGGTCTTTCTAGTTATTTTGTCATTCCACAGGATTGAGTTTAATAATTGCCTGATTGCTCGTCGCCCTTGTCCAATTTTATTTACTATATCATCATTGCTATTGCGGGCTCTAGAAAATGTAACACCCAAATATTTAAATCTTGTTGTATGTTTAACAATGTCTGTTTAAATTTTTAGGTCTTGTCTCTCTTCCCCAACTACCAAGTATTCTGTTTTCTTCAGATTAATCACCAGCCCCATTTCTTGTACTCTTCCAACAGTTTTCTTAGCATATAGCTGACATCATATTTATCTGCCGCCATCAGAACCTGGTCATCAGCAAAAAACAAAGTAAACAGTATTTTGTTGTCTATTTGTATGCCCATATTACTACATTTTCTAGTCCACTCTTTTAGAGCTTTGTATAAATATATTTTGAAAAGAGTCGGTGCTAGATAGCATCCCTGTCGTAATTCTTTTGTTATTTGAAACTCGTCGGATAATTTATTTTCTATCTTTATGTTACTAACACAGCCTGAATACAAATTCCGTATTGCCCTTATGTACGTTTTATTGACACCATTTTCACTCAAACAGTTCCATACCTTATTTAATGAAACGTTGTCATAGACTTTATGTAAGTCTACAAATACCAAGTGAGTCGATCTCCTCCGAGCAGTATACTTTTTAATAAGTTGCCTCAGAGTAAATATATTATCAATGCAAGATCTGCCTGCTCTAAATCCGCATTGTTTCTCTGGTTCCATTAAGCACTCTTCAAATTTTATTTTTATAACTCGGCCGTATAGGCAGGCTATAGAGGAGATCACGCTTATGCTTCGGTAATTGATACATTGTAATCTACTTCCTTTTTTAAATATTGATGTTATATGTGCTGTTTTCCACTTTTTAGAAGGCGGCTCTCCATGTATGCATTCGTTAAAGATGTTGGTCAAAACTTTTAAAAGAATATCTGGGGCTACTTTTATTAATTCTATTGGTATTGTTACGAAAGAACGTCTAATTATATTTGATGACTAATGTATGACGTCATGTGTGATGAGTCATGCATGATAACATCATTAGTCATTCAAATAATGCTTCGATATCAATCGAGAAGCGCAAAGAAGTGACTAGAAATTCCTGGATGGTTATGAAATTTTCTAGAAGGCTGCATTTAAGTATAAATGCAGCGCGATTTCCTGTCACGAATCAATTCTAGTTTGAACGCGCGAGTTTTAACATAAATCAAGTGAACATAAATACAGTGAAGTGATAAACAGTATACAGAGTGTTTAAATAAATATAGACCTAGTGTTAAATATAAATTATAGTGTAAATTAGTGTTAGTGTTAATTTTAGTTTAGTAATTGTTATTAATCGTATCTGTAAATATTTGTATTAGCCCTTTAGAAATAAATAAACG
The DNA here is from genome assembly GCA_911387805.1 of Cantharis rustica. Taxonomy (NCBI): domain Eukaryota; kingdom Metazoa; phylum Arthropoda; class Insecta; order Coleoptera; family Cantharidae; genus Cantharis; species Cantharis rustica. Next base: position 96,271,856 of record OU426877.1, read on the forward strand.
TTTTAATTTTCGTTACAGTATATTTCAAGGCTCTGTTGACTTGCCATTTTTCATGCTATTTAGAGCTATCTTCACTTCGTATAATGTTATGTTTTCAGGTTTTTCTTCTAAATCTGATTTTAATCTTTCACTCTTATCATGTTTAAATTATTTTCTATCTTCTTTAAGAAGGGTTTGGTAATACTTCTACTACTTTTCCATACTTATTGGTGAAATCTTATCATTATCTTTGACATTTGTTCTTATATTTTTTAGCATTTTCCATGCTTAAATGATAATGTTAATTTGCAATATCGTGAGTACAATAGCTATTCAGATACCAGATCTATCTTGCCAAACGTCCTTTTTCAGTTTTATAGAAACATACGAACTGTTCAACTATAGAAAAAAGTAAAAATTTCCATGTTTTCAGAGCTATGTGTTCAAAGAGAAAATTATCAAGTTTTACTTATAATACAGAAAACAAAAATTATTTTTGACATAGTAATTCTAACGATGAAGAGACTTACATGATCGACAGAGGTTGGAATTGCGATAACAGCACTCTTATAACTTACTTAAAAATGATATACTACACAAGAATATACTAATTGTCGTCCTGTAGCACATCTAGGGGTAATCTGTGGTTACCATGGTAATAACTTTGCACTTATCTGTGAATACTTTTAGATAATATGTACTTGCAGGTTTCTTGGTAACAGGAATTACCAATTTTCATCGTTAAAAATATCTTTAATTTAATTAAATCTTAATTCTCTCAATTTTGAACGACCACAGCTCTACAAGATGAACCGCTAAAAATATTTATAAGGCTTTTTTTTGTAGAAAATATTATTAATTTTTTTTATCTGAGAAATAAGTGAGTTATTGCAGGAAATCTATTTTCATGTACCTTTACATGCTAACCTAAAGTACACATTTTATCGGTCTAATTTACCTGCCCCCTGGCTTATTAATATTTGCACATAAAAAGTTTGAAAAAAAAATTTCACAAATTTAGGTTTTACGATTGTTGAATTGAATTACTTGAAAAGAAAATTTCATTTTATAGTATAGTTTGGTGAATGTTTAGCTACCGCCCTGTTATATTTTCAAACTTTAATTTGACATATTATACCTACAATGCACCTCCAATCAGTAAAATTATATTTGTAACTTAAATTGATTTGTGTAAAAATGGCTATTCTACCAACGTCAACCAAAATAATTTTGAAATTAAATCATAAAAATTTCATATTTTATTCGTCTCTGATCAAAATTTTGCAACTCATGAAATTTTTTTTTTATTAGTTTGTGAATTATTGTTTATTTTATTTGATTATATTTTAATTATTTTTACTAGACTAACTAAATTGTAATTGACAGCTACGGACTTAAAGTGACTCTAAACTGGGGTTTCTAAAAATATATAAATTTGGACCCCCGCATTTACACATATTTTGATCTATGCATATCTTAATTTCCTAATTACTATTGCAGTGTTCATAAAGGTAAGCAGTTGTAAATTTCATCGATAAAGTAAATCAAAAAATAATTCAAAGAAACTTGATATTTGAACACATAATGATTTAATTTAAAATAAAAATTTATTGGTTAAGTAAATGATTGAAAGTCGAAGAACTTCAGATATGTTAACCAACATGGTCGTCAGTGCGGGTACATGCAATCAAATAATAATTTCAAATCACGTTATCATAAAAAAACATCGATAAAAAGAAAAATTGAATAAAAAAATAATAAAGGATCGCCAGGACAACAGGTGGAGAAAAAGAATAAAAAAAAAAAAAGGTTGTTGATGATTAAACGTGGACCGGTAAGGTCGTGTTGAGATTGTTCTCCAGAAATGGAGTAATCCTCAAAGAGAATCAAACAAATATTTAGTAACAAAAATAAGAAATTCAATTTGGAATAACCAAGAAGAAACATTTAGACAAGGAGAAGAGAAATTATTTGGAATTAGCTGGGAGCTGTTTTCACGTAACGTGACGAATAAGAGGAGATTCACACCGAATTTAGAGTGGACCATTGAAGGTCGAACTTACAGGAAGATAGACAGGTTCGCATAATCAACACTATAAGTGATAACGGGGTTTACTGAATAAGAATCGTGATCGAATAATACGGAGCGCATTTGACAAAGTTATAAATGTAAATTAATTGTAATTCAATCGTTTACTAAATTTAAAAATAAATTCAAGATTCATTTAATAATTTTACAAGTTTTTTTGAAAATAAAAAGATCGCAAATAACTTTAATTCAATATTTAAATATCTGGAAGCTGAGGTTTGCATTACTGCATAATTGATAAAGTAAGTATGCATTTTTAAAGATTCACTCCTTTAACAGTGCACTATACATAGTTGTGACTCGACAAAACAATGTTTTCACTATTTTGTAGTTTTAAACACAATAAAAATAATTAAGAAATCGTTATTTATGTATTTGTTTATTTTGTTTGGTTTCTAGAATATCTCCAATACTAAAGAGCCACAAAGAAAATTAAATTATCCACACGATGAGTCGATAAAATTGAGATTATAATAATTTTTAATTTGTTTAACAAATTAAATTATAATTATAACTAATTAGGTATTATGATAAACTATTGTGTTGAAAATTATTATTTAATAGTACTGAACTAGAAGATAAGTTATTGATAACTTCAAAATAAATGTATTTGTATTTTAGTTCCATAGCAATCGGATGATAGTCAACTTATAAAAAACAAAATATAAAATATTATGTATTGAGTATTTTACATATTTTTTATTGCAATATCGCAAACAATTTTTCAATAGACAATTATTCTTGTATTAAGACTAAGTTTACAAAACTGTTTTCTTATTTTTAAATTTAATTTCTTTAATATATTATCGATTATGTTTTAATTATAAATATTATTTAGCCACAAAGGAAACACCTTGCAAAGTTTATTTCGCCATTTACATAATGGTGTAATCAATAAAATCAAAATTAATTTTTATGGTATTTATATAATATTTATGATAACAAATTGCTATCCGAATATTGCATAAATTTAATAAATTTTTAAAAACACCTTGCTCGGTGCAGTGGCATAGTTATAGTGGGTAATTAGCTACTACACATAGTGGTAGGCTTAATTCCACACCCGCCTGTTGAGTGAACGTAATGACCTTAAGTTGTTAAAAACGAATTAATTGAAAAATGTGTCTTAATACTATAAACTTTTGCAACATCAAGGATGAACATTTATAAACATAATAATTATGATGTTTCATCTGTATTTGTCGAATATATTGGCTTTGCTTTACTCGGAAGTAGATCGGATTGAAAATGTTCTAAACAAAAATTCATATTTTATATTAGAATTGATTGGAAATTAACTTAAAAGTTAAATACGGTAGTAAAATATTTATTTATTTAGGTATTATAATTTTGCAAATTTTAACAAAAACTTAACGAAAAACTAAAACATTTAAATTTTAATTGTACTTAGGTGGAATAATTCAAGAGAGTTAAGTAATATTATGTTAGCCGCATGTAATCTGCAAGTAGTTTTTGACGTGATAACGTCTTATAAATTGATATACCGGCTGCACCCACGAAAAAACATGACTCATTGTCACGTTCCGCAAGCGAAAGCGCGGAACAAGCGAGAGAGAGGTACGATCGGCTTTGCATCATACGTAGACATCATTTGAATTATAAAATGCCATTAAAAAAAACTTGTCCGGCATGAGGTTCGATCTCGCGATCACCAAATGATGCAATTATGTTTCATGCACATAACGCACTATCCTATTAAGGGTTAATGTAATAACATAGTTTTAATTCGTATTATCTGTTACATAAACGTAATTCAATTCAATTCATAAAAGTATGCAATTTTTCATCAATGTTTTCTTATGACGTTATCACTAAAAATTATCGTCCGTAAACCGACTTTACAGACAACCCGAGTGTTTTTAAATAAAATAAAGAAGTATTAAAGATTAAAAGTTAGAGATTAAAAATCGGACTGGATGATTCAAAATATTTAACAAATTACTAAGATCTACCGAACTAAGATCTTTAGTGGGTACAAAGGTATTTTTAAAGAAAAAAGATTAAGAATATAGGGACATTTTATAACAAGTGGTTTAAGACTTGAATCGATGCAATAATAGTATATTAAACAACAAGTTTAGAAAAGTAAAGTTTTACTAAACGAATATAGCTTTTAAGTATGAGCGAGCACAGCGAGCGAGTAACTTAAAAGCTATATGAGTTTAGTAAAACTACTTTTCTTACGAGGTTTGTTTATACAATTTTTTCGTATTTTGTGAAAATCTAATCTAAAATATGAATTTAGACGTTTATGAGTAAATATTTTTGCGCGCGATCGGTCTAAATTTTTTCTTATGCCTTCCTACCGATAATTCACGGGGGTGAGTACGAGGCGAGGGGGGCCAATTTTTTACTCAGTTTTTTCGCCTTTCTTGAGTTATTACTAATTTAAAAAGTTTCTAAATAGATATTTGTGTAAAATTTTCGTAATCTAGTAACCAGACACGGCTTTATTTATTTACATAGCAACAGTTAATTTTTATTTTTTGATTCGAATTTTGTGTAAATTACACAATATTAATTATAAAGGTGAGATTGTTAAGTTTTCTAGTTGGAATAATAATTTTGTACTTTTAATATACATAAATGTATAACAATGATTCCAATATTTAAATAAACAATCTTCTATCCAATAGTTTTTTATTGACAGTGACATTACTATGTAGTAAAGTGACATATCTATGTGCTAAAGTGCCACTTTATTAAATGATTTTGAATTTAATAAAACAGCACATTATTAGTCAAAATGCGAAAAACATTTTTTAATTATTTATTAATAGGTATTTTCTTTAGTAAAAAACTTAAATTTATAAAATTTTATTTTCAAAATTAGTTACCCTCTAAACGTCCAAGAGTTGGTAATCAGCAACCTAGGTAAACTTTAAAACATGATTCGTAGAAAGAAAAGTAAGTTTTAAAATTTTACAATAAAAGAAAGAAGTCTAAAAAGTCAATTTATGCTTATGATGTTATATTCACCAAAATTAATGTTGCTCTTTTTTTTTATTACAGTAGCATTACAACCTACAGTGAGTTTTGGCGGACCACTTATTTTTATGAAGGGTTTCAAGGCAGATTACCTTGTGTGGTTTGCCATTGCCCGCAAGAGAGGACGGTTTCTTTTTGCTTATATACTGGTAGTATTATTGCTGCTTGAAGAATAGTAGAAATTACGGCTCCATTACAAAATTCTAAAATGTAAGAAAAAAATCGTTTATTAGATCGATTATTCAAAATTAAGTTAAATGGAGTATTAAATAACTATACAAAACTCAATTATGATTTTTCATAGAGATTGGTGCAAGCTCCGATGTTGTACACCTTAAATTGACCCATTCTTCCTTCTAAAAACCTTCTGAAAAATTAGCACCATCTGTACTGACATCGGGTTTGAAGAAACTACATAATTATTATTATGGAATTTGGCTGAGATCTCTCTGTTACAATCTTTGAAAGAAAAGTTGAATTTGGTGGAACTATTATTTCATACAATTTTATTTAAAAATATTTAGAGTAACACTTGGCAGGTTTTTGATTTGCAATTAAAGAAACCTAACAAATTTGTTTTAACTAACAGGTTTGTACAGTTCTGCAGTGAAAATGACCTGGCCATAATGAACACGTTCTATAAACTTCCCAAAAGACGTTTGTATACGTGGAGATCCCCAGCAGATAAACCCGAAAAGATTGTCAGAAACCAAATAGACTATATCTGTGTTCAAAAGAGATATAGGAATGCGATAAAATCAATCAAAACATACCCAGGAGCAGATGTACCGTTGGATCATAGTCTACTTCTTGCAGAAATAAAGATGCGCTTTAAAAAAATTAAAAGAAAGGAAATGCCGAATAAGATAGATGTAGATAAATTAAACAACTTGGAAACGCAAAAAGAAATGATCGAGAGAATTGAAAACAAAATGGCTCAATTCTTTGTGACGAATGACGCGTCCAATGTGGAAACTGCGAAAACTGCAGAAAATATTGAAGAACTATGGGGCGGATTCAGAAAAGTAATGAACAATGCCGCAAACTCGAAACTAAAAACAAATAGACGAAAAAAGAACAGAGCTTGAATGACAGACGAAATTCTAGACTTGATAACATCAAGACGAAAATATAAGAACAAGAATGAGTGTAAGTACAAAAATATACAGAAAGAAATTAGAAGAAAGATACGTGAAGCTAAGGCTGATTGGTTTGAGAAGGAGTGTTCAGAAATAGAGGAATACGAAAAGAGATATGACGCATTTCACTTACACAGAAAAGTGAAAGAAGTTGCTGGACTTCGAAAAGGATATATACATACAAGAATTATAAATGAACAAGGATATATAGTTATTAATATAGAAGAAAAACTGAACATCTGGAAAAAGTATCTCGAAACACTCTTTCATGATCAAAGAAACCCACAACATGGAATTGAAAACGCTGCGGAAGGTTCTCTTATCACTATGGAAGAGATAGAAAAAGCCATTCGAACATCAAAAAATAGGAAAGCAACGGAGCCAGATGAAATACCATCTGAATTGCTAAAGGTACTCGGTGAGAAGGGGAAAGCGATTCTACTGAAGATATTCAATATGATATATGAAACAGGCTGTATTCCAACTGACTGGCTAAAATCAACTTTTATAACCTTACCAAAAAAAGCAAATGCAAATAAGTGCGCAGATTATCGCACAATCAGTTTAATGAGCCACGTTTTAAAGACTTTTCTCCGTATAATTCATGAGAGAATATACCGCAGAGTTAAAGAAGAAATGAGCGAGACTCAGTTTGGTTTTCGCAGCGGTCTGGGTACAAGAGACGCTCTGTTTGGCATTCAGGTCCTTATTCAAAGATGCCGAGACGTCAACTGCGACGTGCGCTTATGCTTTGTCGATTTTGAAAAAGCTTTCGATCGAGTGCGACATGACAAAATGATGGAAATATTGAAAACACTGGGAATCGACGATAGGGACCTGAGAGTTATAGCGAGCTTATACTGGCAGCAGAAAGCAGTAGTGAGAGTGGAAGGTGAGACGTCGGGGGAGATGGAAATTCTGCGTGGTGTGAGGCAGGGCTGCATGTTGTCGCCACAGATATTTAATATATATTCTGACAACATATTCTTAGAAGCAGTTGCAAAAGTTGAAAAAGGCATAAAAGTAAATGGGGTTGCCATAAACAATATTAGATATGCAGATGATACGGTCTTGATGGCGGATAATTTGGAAGACCTACAAATGCTTCTGACTAAGACTATAAATGTTTGTGCGGAGTATGGGCTGAAGCTTAACACCGCAAAAACAAAATATATGGTGGTCAGCAAGACACAAATTAATAACGCTACTCTTTGGGTAAATAATGAGCGATTAGAACGAGTACAAACAACCATGTACCTCGGCAACACTATCAACGAAGAGTGGGACCATTCAGTCGAAGTTAAGCGTCGTATTGAATATGTAAGAACAGCATTTTTCCGTCTAAAAAGCATACTATGCGGGCACGACATAAATGTACAGTTACGAGTCCGTCTGCTCAGATGCTACGTGTTTTCCATTCTTCTATACGGCGTCGAGTTCTGGACACTTACAGAAAACACCTTGAAGAGATTGGAGGCGTTCGAGATGTGGACGTATAGGCGCATGTTACGAGTAAGCTGGATGGACCGAGTCCGAAATGTCGATATACTTGGAAAACTGAATAAAGAGACAGAAATTATAAAGACCGTAAAATCAAGAAAGTTGTAGTATTTTGGACATGTTATGAGACATCCAGAAAAATACGACATTCTACATCTCATCCTACAGGGCAAGATTAAAGGAGCGGGTGGACCTGAAAGACGAAGAACATCGTGGCTGAAGAACCTGAGGCAGTGGTTCGGAATGACTTCAACATCACTTTTCAGAACAGCAGTTAATAAAGTAATGATAGCCAACATGATAGTCAACGTTCGTTAGCGGATACGGCACCTTAAAAAGAAGAACAAATTCATGTATAATGCAATGCTCCCATTTATTAAAATTGTAAAAAGTTTACCGCCTGAAGAAAAATCTTTGCTGGAGCGCATTCAATTTTAAATTGAGTAAGAGACTCTTCTTCAAAATTTCAAATTTAATTTTTAAGGTGGTGAATAAATTTTGTTGCTTCATGTGGTATTGTACCGCCCTGCTGTTCACACCTGGTCGCCTAGTCAAACTCGTGAAATAATTCGACAAATAATCAAATTTTTATAAAAAAACCTCAAAAACCTTAATTTTCTACACTTCGCTTCATTTCACAAATTAAACAACTTTTATTTTTAAAAAATTTCACTTTAATCACCAAAATATAACAAAAGTTAAAATTATATCAGCACGGACAAATTGACACGTCCGGCTTGGTCCGCCCACATCGGCAAAAGGCAATTCTCCTACTTTGTTCATTACCAACACAATATTTACAAATAAAATTTTATGCACAGTATGTTTACAAATTTACAAACCAAAAACATTTAAATGATTTACAAAATAAAAAATTAAAAAATCTAACGTTTCAAAACACGGCAATATATCAAACTAAAAACCAGAAAAAATAATATTTTTTAGAAATTAACTAGTATATCGTGAAGAGTGTCTATTTCATCACTAGAAATATCAACACCGGCAGTATATTTGTGAGGACGAAACTCTGATATTGGTTATAATAATTCAATACTAAATTTCATAATGCGGTTAATTCCTGTAGTAATAAAATCAACACATTTGGCTTGACTTCCAGTTCTTGTTCACATAGTTTCTTCTAAAATCAAAAAAAAAACAGCTCTTTTATGAAATGACAATTATTAAATCCATTTCAACTGCAATTTATCATTTGCGATGCAATTTACACTTCAATATCTGCAATAAGTAGGAAACCAAATCGACTTATTTCCAAAAATGCTCTTTGAAATGTTATTGACAATATTATAAAATCTATGAGTGTGTAATATTTGGTTCTCCAATTTCAATTGCCGCCTTCTCTCATCAAAGTTCTAAACCAAACCAAAGCTGTGATCGTCAAACAAACCTCGCACGTGGTGATCCTCCTCGTAGTAACACTTACAAGTTTTTTTAAATCTGTAGATGGTTCTTCGAATGTTAACGTTTATCTTGTTCACCTCATTCTAACCTCTAACCTAAACTTATATGTGTCAGTGGCGTAACCACTGAGTGATACCTGAAGGAATAATTAGTACACACAAATTAAATAAAACACAGGATTCTAACGATGAATATTTATTTGACCGAAAAGAAAAAAGTTGTCCAACAACCAATTTACCAGCAAAGTTAATCTCTTTGATATCATTTAATTAAGAATACTTTAGTTTGAAATTTGATTTAATAACTGTTCGATAATTAATCCCACTGATTGTAACATACTTTGTAAAGAAGCGCTTATATGTATTTCGATGATCAATTAAATTATTTTATATTATGTAAGATTTTTTAAACACCACCTTTAATTATTATATCCTCACTTTTAAATAATAAACCCTTATAGTCTGTTTTTTTTAAGAAAAATATTGGAATTTGTACTAAAGCGACAACCTTGAAACGTAAACCAATGAAATTGCTTTGATGGTAGACGCTATTACAATAACAAAATTTTTGCGATTAAAGTGCTATGCGTATTGCTTAAACTGAACCGGGTAAAGTCATAAATAAGATAGATTTGAGCAGAGTTAAATGTAATATCAAATAGATGTAGTTATTTGGTTATAACATTTCGCTTTTTTGTGGTGAATGTTTAATATTATTACAAGATTAAGTACTATTTAAATTATCTGAAGTTTTCCGATGTAAATTAGACTTTGCAAACGACGCGTGTATATTATATATTTTATTCATATTTTAGATCGACTATAGATGCTAAATTGTCCTCGCTTAACTACTAACTCGCCAAACTTAAATCTAAGATCGTCACCACTTAATTTCTAACTGATCAATACTTAAATCTAACTATTCAATACTTAAATCTAAATAAACCGTCCATACTTAAACTTAGCGTCATCATTCTAAATTATTATGTAATCGCAAATAATTATAAAGAAACTCTGTTAATATTAACAGTTGTTAAATATCATTATTGATATTATCTCATTGAGAGATATTTGAGAAAAAATCAAGCAGTTTGCTCACATAATTTGCTGGCTCACAAGAAGGTCCTAGATTGCGGTTACTACTTCTATGTGATCAGACATTTCGACAACATCTTGAGACGGCAATCTTAAGATAGGCAGCGTCGCCTTTCCTGTTGTGTAATTCATCTAAATTAAATTATCTCATGCAATATATTTTTCTACTTCAAACAACCGCCTTCATACTAATTATCATAAACAAATACCCCTAATCTCCAATCAACACTGATATTTTGTATTATAAAGATACATCCTAGGTCAGATATGAATAATCAATCCCGTTCATTACATTAGCCCTATCCCATTTAAATATAATAATGTATAAATCATAATCTCGAACCAATAAATTAACAGTAGGAAATTACTCTCGCCCAAAACTTAGTTGATGCTGAAAGAAGTTACAAGTTGATTGGGATTTTCAAATCAAATAAAAACTTCAATTTGTCGACGTTTCGGATCTATTACTTCTTTCTCTCCTCCTTTCAGCATCAATAAATTAAATCTTAAAACTGAAGATGATGTAATTTTAAAATAGTTTTAAACTCGTGGCAAATTTTTTTGACCTCGTGGTCGTTAAATTATAACATAAATTTCTAACGTAATCCTGTATTACATTCTTTTAGAAAAGATAAATCAAATATTTAAACTTACGTATTTTAAATTTATTGATAACTAAATTATATTTGAAACAATATTAAATTCAATTATTGAATAACTTTTAAAACATTCGCTCGCACTAAAAAAATCAACTTTCCTCCTCGATGGTCAAAAACGTAAGGGCTTCTACCTACTCTCTTAATTCTAACGGTCATTTTTTCTAACAGATATCGACATCCTGTTGCTTTAAAACTCCTGTTGCCAAATCGTTCTATGTTGAAGTAAACAAAAATGAACTAAATTTAAAATTTTGCGTCCATTATATTTAAATTCAAATTACAATATTACAAGTGTTATTGCCAAGTATTCTCTAGTAGAAAAATGGGGTTTCAGCAATCGGCTAACTAGAAAGTGGATAACCATGGTTCAAATCTTGGTTGCGTTGAATACACTGCTGTGATCTAGAATTTACAATGTTAGTGCTGATTATGGTGTGTAATCAATAACTTAGAGGAACCGCAATTTTACGTTCCCTCCGATGCACGGAAACGATTATAAGAAAAGTTGAGTTAATGATTGCCACCATCAACTATTGATAAAAAAACAGGATTACAAGAATTCTTCCATCCGGTCTAAGCAATCGTGTTTGCTAAGCAACAGTTCAAGAGTGGCAGTCCTAGAGACTGAAGGGCTGATGAAGATAATGTTTGATATATTATAAACATGTAACATTTTTTTATTTAATAATTTTATTTTGTTATATAATTTTTTAATAAAATAAATTTTTTCATGTTACATGAAATTGAAATAAAATTTAATTCATAAATTTAATTATGTAGTTTGTTAAATATGTAAGTTGTGAATTGAATTTTATTTCAATTTCATGTAACATGTAAAAATTAATTTTATAAAAAAAATGACCTAAACCATTATAATTTTTTAAAAATCAAATTATAGTATCGCAAAAAGTAAAAGGTTTCTAGTTGTGTTACCGTTAATAAAAAGTTAGCAACGGCTGCTTTAGTCTTCTAAATAAGGATTTTCACTCCTGAAAACAATTTACACTCCCAAAAAGAAATACAATCAAAATTTTTATTTTGAAACTATTTAACATGCTACGATCTCTTCTAGTTGTTATATCATACATCATAGTTTTTTCTTGGTTTTCCAAATGTTATAAAGAACAGAAATATTATAATGGGAAATATTTACATAAAGGATTTGCTAATATAACAAAAGTTGTTTCTACATCTATTTTGGCAGAACTGCTTTTATAATAATATATATGAATTTATAATAATAAAATCTAAATTGAAAATGAAAATGAAAATGAAGAAAATTTCAATTTATATTTAAAATTTTCTATTCGATATGGAATATGATTTATATGGAACAATTTGAAGTTGTGAGAAAATAAAATTGTTTAGGTAAGTTTAGATTAATTTTTATAAACTGTTGATGCTTATTTAATTAAAGAATAAATTCTGAAAAATAACCATATACGTTTTAAGCATTATACAGGAAAGCTGAAATTTTAAATAACAAGTCGGCTAAGTTATGAACTAACATAAAATGCTAAATTCTTTGAAACTTATCTGCATCTAAAATCTTTTATGTCATAAACAAGCATCCCTCCCAGTTTGCTTAAAGTTTATATTGCGCACATGTAATATTAATTTATTGTTTCATGAGATGCAAAATTAGCGTTTTATTAAATAAAATTTAAGATAAATTATAGTTTGGATAGGTGAAAAAATAATTTAAACCAACAAAATTGAACAATTTAATATTTTAAGTGGAAATACACTGTGTAATATAAAAATTGTATTAAAAAATGTGGAACAAGAGAGATATATTAAGGCTTCCAACTGAATTTTAAGGAAGATACAGTGAAATAATATTGTAAGTACAAAAAATATGCCGATGCCGGTGCGAAGATATAGAGAAATTGAAATAATGATGAAAATAAAATACCTACTTCTCAGACCATTACTCTGATGGGAGACTAAAATAAAAACAAAGCGCAGACGTATTAAAAATATTTATGAAAGCGTAGTTATTAGTTGAAAGAAATTGCTGCAATTCAAAGTGGAATTAGAAATATGCAAAAATATTAAATTACAATTTTGTATTATTTTCTTATTTTTATACATAAAAAGAGGCAGCATTATATTTAAAACAAAGTCTTTTCATTTGCATACCAACTCGACTAGTAAATTTTAAATAATGTTATATGGTACCTGAAACCAGTGCGTATGCAAATGTCAACGCGCAAACTTGTTATTTGAAGCTTAAAACACATCTGCCCCAACAATAACCGTAACTGTTTTGGCTATGCTTTAGTAGAAATATTTTGCCGAACCAACCGAATCTTATGGCACATAAAACATTAATAATTTTCCGTTCCTAATAAAATTACTAAATTTACAAATTATTCGTGCATAAACAAACTTCCTAACTTTTACTTCCCCTGTCAAGGGTATCAACTAAGTACTTACTTCTAACAAATAATTATTATATTATATTAAGTCAAAATTTCACGAGTGCGTGTAATAATAAAAATTAAGAAGTGTACTTATTTATTTCAAAAACATTCATTATTTAAACATTTTGCAAGTTTCCAAGTTTTAAAACCGCCCGTACCTACGTTAATCGATCTTTTTTGTTAACAAATATGTTATATTATATTTTCTGTTAAATTATAAAAAAAGACTTAATGTAGTTTTGATTGGTTTACCTGTACCATTTACAATATATTTGAAATTAAATTTCTTTTAATATAATTTCAAATTTGTGTTATTACAACCGAATTCAATTTTAAAATTAATTTCTTGCTCTTTTCAGACAAAATCTGGAAATGATGTAAACATTTTTATATTTAGCTACCTTAAACTATTTCGTGTAGTTGGTTATACATACATTAATACAAACATCGTAAGATTGTAGATGAGCCTAGAAATATCATAATTTCGTAATTTATCAGATAACAATCGGAGCTCAATTTATTTATCATAATACAATGGCCGAAACTTTATGATTAAATTTTGATGCAGCCACAACTCTATTTGAAAATAATTGCTGAACGGAAGTTTTAATCCGGAATGTTGCATTTTTCTATTTGCGCATTAGCAACATTCTATTTCTTAAATTTTGCTCATTTATTTAAAACCATTTCTTTTAGTATTTTATTCAAATAACTTTTAATCCAAAATATTGTTATTGAAAACTATTGCATTAAACTAGCTTTTATGCTAAGCAATTTATGATTTATATCTTCAAATGGTTTTTCAATCAACAACTGCTATTACATAATATAGCATTATATTTTACTACATTTACTTGTAATTAAGAAATTTATTGCTGTCGTTAACACATTGCATTTTTCCTACAATCTAAGCGTGTATAAATGATCTAATGTACTGTAATCCATCACTAAAAGTATTGTGTTTTTATTTATTTTTATATAAATATCAAAGTTAATAATATATTATAATGCTGGGTTTATTTTATGTTATTTAGGGTGATATTTGATTAAATTGCAAGTTTTGATTATATACTTCTTTTTATTCGATTTGATATAATTAATTATTATAGTAATAGTTTTCCCACTACGTCTGTTTATTTGAAACACATTACGTTAATTCAAAAATATTGGGTAGTACACAAATTTGCTAATTCTTTAACAATAATAGAGAGAAAAGAAGTTTTTCTAAGAAAAGTGTTATGACCCACATTTCGTGTATCTTAGTTATAAACGAATTGTAACTTTTACATCTTCTATTACCATTACCTATTATTCTATTACTATTACCATCAATATAACAGTGCGGGTGGTTGGTGTAGACTATAGCGATTTTTTTACGTTTATTCCAGTCATTACGTAACCATTACTGACTTAATAATTTCGAGTCGTAGGTTTTCTAAAACTCTCTATGCATGTTAAAATATTAAAAATCGCAATAAAAGGTAAATTTCGGCAAGACCTCCATTTTCAAATTTTAGATGAAAAGTAATCTAAATTGTTTGTATTTACCTGTTTGTACTCATTTTCTTTTCGAGATATTTTAAAATGTCTAATAATGATATTTCTCCCCCCCCCCCATTTTGAATTTAAAATAGTCTAACTTATTTGTGCCTGTTTATACCTACTTTACAAAAATGTATAGCTGATTTTATATTTGAATACTTATTTTGATAATAAATAGTTAGATTGTTAAATTTGTTTAAAATAACCCCCCAATCCTAAAAAAAGCTATCTACGCCACTAACATCGCCGAATAATAACCTAGCTATTGCTGATGTTTTTGTAAATAATAATATTAAGATTTATATTTTTTATTAAGAGTTGATTTGGGATGGGAAAACCTAGAAATCGGGAACAAAAGCATAAAAAAATTCTTCGTTTAATAAGTTTAAGTGCTTTATTTATTTAAGTTATTAAGAACTTTATTTTCTCACCGTTCTCCCTCGGCGAGTAATGGCAAACCACCGACGTAATATGCCTTGAAAAACCCTTCATAAATTGAAGTGGTTAGCCAAAACTCACTGTGGGTTGTAGTGCTATACTGTGTGCATACAAACAAATTAGATTTTCTTGTTCGAAACTTTTCTGTACTCATTTTAAAATTTTCTGTACTCTTCTACTTTTTTTAAAAAGGTATTTTAGGGATTTTCAATAATTTTTAAGTGATTTTCCAACTATGTGTGCACAATTTTTTTTTGAGAATTTACCTACCCTTTTACGAGGTACAACTGAGTTACACTTTATATGAGAGAAAGCAACGAAAAGAAAATAAGTACAAACGGAAATAAAAAAGGTGGACAGAAGATACAAACAATTTACTCTATTTTGGATTTAAAACTTAAAGTTGTAAGAGGGGGGGCTGGCGAAAAGCACTTGTTTATTTGTTAATTTTTTTAATTTTAGTGACATGAACACTTTTAACTAATTTTTTTTTTAATCAATAGATAAGTGGTTAAGGTAGTGTAACTCGATATTAATCATATCAAATTTTTTAGAAAAACCAAAAACTGCACAAACACTATTTAGAACTGAAATGTTTTAAGTTAACACAATATAAATACACCGTATGTAGATTATCGCAAACGTTTTCACCATACTATGGCATCATTAGGCGATGGACTAGAAATTTTTTTAGCTTTAAAATTTATGTTTGACATTTCAGAATTGTTTGATGACGTTTTTGTATGAACTACTTCCTATTTTATAAATAAATAAATTCATTTTCCAGTACCGAACAACCCATCGCCATTCACGTCAGTGAAGTAGCATTTCACAGCCTTATCAAGTTCTAGTTTTGACTTTATATTATTTGTAATATCGCTGTTCTATAATAGTTGATAACTTACCAAGTACCAAGTTCGACTAAAATTGATAATTTTATCAAGAATCCTTGAAAATAGACAATCTTGGCAATTTTGCTATTCAGGACAACATTTTTAAGAAAAAATCTTGATATTAAAATCAAGAAAAAATTAATTAATAATTAATAATAATTATAATAAATAAAACAAAATTAATAATTAAAATTAAATAACACCAAATGACAGTAGGCAAGTAAGGTACACTACTTGTTCAGATTAATAGTACTTGAAAATATACGGAATATTTACGGATAATCGTTTAGAAATTTGTGCTTTTACTTTGTATTTAGGTAAACTAAACACAAACAAGAAAATTTTAAGTTTTAGAGTAATTGCTATATTTTTTTGTAAGTTTACGTATGAATATCTGATTTTATAATTAATCATTTTTAAATTTTACTTCTAATTAATAGAAAATATCTTAAAATAATTGCTCTTTGTTCAGCGTAAATTCACTTTTTCAAATAATAAAACTCATTTAGGTTTGAAACCTGTCTCTTTATTATTTTAATCTCAATTATTTTTACAACTTGATTATTTTGCCAATTGCATCATATTCCCAAATTTTGCATTTTAAAACATTAAACCATATTCTTAATGTCTACTTAAAAACCATCTAAAGCCTTCGTTATTTATTCTTCAAAACTTCGGTAATTTTTTTTAAAGCATCTATGAAATTAACTAGAAAAGAGAACGGTTACTGTTTGATGTTTAAATACGTCAACTACATATGCGAAGATGTGTGGTGGGAGCCTGAGTGGAAGCACGAATTTTATTCCAGCTGTCTTTATTCGGGGGATAATGGTAAACCACCGATGTAATCTGTTTTGAAAACTCTTCATAAAATGAAATGGTCAGATAAAATACACCCTGAGTTATATATAAATTAACGTATGTACCTGTTGTGTAGAATTTCTTCAATATTGTATAAGTTTTAAAAATGTAAATGTTTACAAAATTATTATAAAATACTTACAAAATAAACTTACCTGGAATGCTCTAATATTATTAAAATGATGTTGCTTTATCTCGTAAGAGACTGAAATTTAAATTAATGCAGTTTTTCTTGTTGAAAACATAAGTTCAGTTGTTATATTCAGGTTTTTATTCTTTTACGATATTCAGAAATTGTTTAGAGAGGGAGTGCAGAGGGATTCCTTCTATTTCAAAACATTAATTACTCCACAATTATCAAAAACATGTATTGTTGTTTCTTTACATTTACTTAAAGTTTGAAAAAATTATATACAGCACGTTACATATTTTGATGTTTTTTAAAAAATAATGTAAAAATATATGTAAATAAAGAAGTTGTAAGCGTTGCGGTCACAACCCCAATACATTTTAATGTAACCGATTAACCGATCGTCCCTATTGACGATTGTTTAGTAAACATTTATAACGATAAGTGTTATTAATTTCATTGTTTAAAATTTAGGTAAAATTTGTTGATATTATGCACAGTTTCATTACAGGTTATCATCGTTATCATATAAAATGCAATATTTCCATGTCTTTATTATTGACCATTATAAATTAAGAAACGTATAACTTGACAGTGTTGTCAAAAATAGTTCGTGAAAATATGGAAAATTATTAATACTGATTACGTTTGATAATTGTCAAAAATTCACAATTATCAAGATCGTTCTGAACAGCACTAATTAAATTCAATTTCATTTTACTATTTGTACTTTTGCAAATTAGACTTCTATAAAGACGTTTACAAAATCAACAAAAAGTAAAAAGTACAATGTTTACAATAAAAGGATTAAAATAAGGACTATAAGGAATAAAATTAGTTTATTAATATCTCGCTGAGATCATAAAGCTTCAGAATAAAATTAAATTAAAAAAATGACTGTAGAAATTTTTGATTATTTTAATACTATATTTTATAAACCGTGTAAAAGTGAAATCGTGTAAATCGGGTGATAGAAGTAGTTTAATTTTATTTTTAGTTTTATTTATTTGGCGTTTAATATAAAATTTTTTATATGTAATTCTTGAGATGTCGACGGTAACAATAATAAATTTCAATTTATTTACTGATTGATTTGCTTTGTTTTGTAACTTTATAATAATAACCTACATTTATGTATAAAACGACTTGACAATAATCATATACTTTGCATCACAACTTCAATCGATAGTAAAGTAGAAAATAAATTTAATAAAAATTAAATAAAATTAAGAGCGAAAAAATTAAATTAAGGATGAAGGGAGGAAAAAAGCAGAATTAAAATTACACCTTCAAATTAAAGTGTAACACAAATTATTTAAGATTTATCTCACTTATCTATTTTAATATCAAGTCTACTTCGTAATATTAATTAGGGAATACAATATTGTTCAAGTATTCTTCTTATCTTTTTTTACAAACCTGATAGTACGTTTGAAACAATAATTTTGTACAACATTTTCATACAGCTGAGACTCAATTTAATCAATAGTGGCTATCATAATAGCAATAGCAATCACATCCTACTGGCTAATTTTAAGTTAAGAACCTAAAAAATAAGAAGGTTTTGGGAGTGTGAAGGGGTTAGTGCGGTCTCTAGGCAGCACAATTTGGGCAATAGAGTTCTATATCATTCAAATTATTTTTCAATATGGTACTTATGATATTCAATATTAATGAAAGAAATAAATTATTTAGACTTTCACTTGAGTTACGCACATCAAAATTTTGAAAAAATTTGAAAAAAAATTATTAAAATAACATCTAGAAATTATTTGTATACTAGATTACCGAGGTTGGGCGGCTTATAAGCTGCACTGACTTGTAACCTATCAATTTTTTTAAGTGTATAATTTAAAATATACCAATCGGAGGTGAAAAGAAGAAAAACAATACATGACTTTATATTATGGAGTCACATTGTCAATTGCCTAGACACCCGAGGACCACCGCAGAATCCACTAATTTTAAAAATTTTTATTTCAAAATAAACAAATTTTTTTTGTAGAATAATATCTAATAATATAATAATATATAGAATTTAATATAATAATTAACAACTGCTAATATTCGCTTTATATATTTTGAATTATTATTCATATCATGCCGAAGAAAGTTAAATTTTGTAATTTAAAATTTTTTTCACTAATATAATTATTGTAATCTAATAATAGCATTTAAAAGAAAATAAAATAACTAATGATACAGATTGGTTAAATTACTATTCAAATAAAAATAAAAATTTATAGAAATGATAAATTTTAAATGTTTACTTGTCAAAGTAAATAAATTAGTGGTGGAAAACATTTTAATATATAACTCAAAATAATTGGGAAAAAGAGTTAAAAAAACTAACGATAAGAATTTTTTAGAAAAACACAGGGACTAATAGAAATTATTCACCTACAAATCTTTAGAACAATGCAAAATTATTAATTTTAATAATATAAATTTGGTTAGTCAAGTAAAGGGAGTTTGAAAAATTTCTTTGAAATTGATCAAAATTAAATTGTAAGTGTTTTATATTATTATTGCATTCAGAATGAAAAAATATTTTAAAAATTTTTTATCATATCAAAAACCATATTAACTTAGGTAACTAGAAAATTTGATTAATTATTACGAACAAGTTGGTGTTTATAGATTAATTTTAATTTTAATTATGGTAATAAAGCAAGTAATTAATTCTAAATCAAAATGTATACGATCATTTATACTGTTAAGTAATAAAACATTTACCACAGTTAGTAGTAATGCATTTTCCGAAATAAATTTGTATTCAAAGTGGCTGTAAAGTAACTTCCGTTTTAACTTATATTTGATAACATTTTAATTAAAAGACTTTAATGTGATGTTTAATTTGTCTCAAGTTTGAAATTGTGTTATTTAGGCATCTATTATCTCTACTGTTACGCGCTTTCATGTTTTCACGAAGGGGGAAAACTACAGAACGTGGTAGCAAATGAGCTAATTATACAAGTTGATTGTCTAACTTTGCCAATAAATTACGGAATATGTTTAAGGTCACGCGACATTAGTTATTACAAGAACCAGATAAATACCTTATAGTGAACACATTTATTATTTAATGTATTATTTATGCGCAATTATTTAAGAATCGTTTACGATGATCGTTTAAACAAGGGATTTACTTGTAGTACTAATTAAAACTGAGTAAACTAAATAGTTGTAGCATTTACTACGTGCAAGGATTAAACCCATTTTATCGGTTCGGTAATATTAAAATCGCAATTAAAAAATTGTTGCGACAGCCTTGTGTTCCTTCTTTTTCTAAACATTTGCATTCGAATAGTAAAGTTACCTATGCTTACAGCATGCAATTCCATATTGCATATTATTATAGATAAATTAATAATCTGCATTTAGATAGACACTTCAAGACTAAAAGGGTGGGAATATTTTTACTACTCAAACCAAAGCAAAAAGAGAAATGATTTCATATTCAAATGACTTCAGCATAAATATTTAAATAAAATGCTTGTGACTGAAAATGGCACAGGTAAAAAATACAACTTGCAGGGTTAAGTATAGGGATTATATCAGCACAAAAGAAAGGTGATGGTTATGTTAACCTTAAGAAAACCTCATCGATTTGCGACGGTCTGTTAGTTTTGTTGAATATACCATACTTTTGTTACAATTAAATCATTGCATCTTGCCGACTTGTGTCAAATTATAAATAGTACCTACAGATTGCACCGATGTCATCTGATGGAAAAAAATTTTAAATCGCGTACTCAATGTGTCGCTTTTCGGGCACAATTACCGAATCATTGTGTTAAAAATTAATTTTTAATAAACATCAGGAAAAGTGGCTTTAAAATTTTTGGTTAATACTGATACTTAATACTACACACGCTTCCGAAGAACTTTCATTGGGTGCGATGGCACGAAATGCGTGATGTGAATACTCTCACGTCAGTGACACCTCGCTATCTTTCGCTGCGGCACCCTCAACGCCCATTAACCAAGACTTGTTACGTTCCTATCTTTTATGTATCTTCAATCATAACTAAATGGAACTTATTATGCTTTTCCTTCGCGCTCATTACAAAAAGCAAAGCGTTACGGCAAAATTGATGTCAAATGTGGATATTTGCAAGCAAAACGTTTTTGTATATGTACAAAGGAAATTGATATTTTCATTGTCTTTGATGTATAAAAGCTTGCTTCAGTTTATAAGAATTTCTTTTATATTTGTGCTCGTGTAATATGAACCTTGTGAAAACTGAATATAACTTGAAATTTCAGCTTTGTTGACATTCGTATAAAAAGTTACAATTATTTCGAGCTTTTTAATAAACATTTTAAAGGCGACTGGAATTTAGAAATTTAAACTTTTATTAAGTATAACATAATATATTATGTACTTTATTTTATCGCACATATAATAGTTTTCCTCCTAATGCTTTTTTTCCTATAAATTTCCCATTTCTAAAGCGTTAGAACTCTTATCAATACAATAAAGTAGGGTCTGTGTGTCTTGATGCAAACAAATGACGTCTCTTCTATAGGATAATCAATACACACGAGGGCTGAAGAGTAAAGACAAGAAATGCTTTTTCAACAGTGTTGACTTACGATTGAGAGTGAGTCTAATAAACAAACATATTCTAATAATGATCGTAAACTACTAATGGACGTTGCCATTCTTTTTTCCTTTTATTAGCTATAATGAAATATACGAATCGATCAAATTACATGCTGATGCACAACCAGCAAAATGGTCAAATTCAAAGTTTTTAACAAAACTTTTTAAGCACTTTGGATCAAAATAGAAAATAAATTTTCAGTCGGTGATAATTTCTACCAAGAATGTACTAAACAAACTTGCAACTGTAATTTAATAAAATTAAGAAGCTAATTACATTACACAGTTTTAAATCAACTGTTGAAATTTTTGCATAATTTGCGTAATTAAAAGTTGCCGACACGGTGACATTGTTAAACTTTATTTAGGAATGTGAGACAAATTTTTGCGGTGGTTGTGTTGTTAAAAGAGGGTGTAAGAGGGTGTGACAAGCAAAATGCGATCGATGCCACAGCGTGCAAAGAACACATCTCCACCAAGATGGAGGAAGCAAACAGAACAATACTTATGTGAACTCATGTGTGAAAAATATTAGCATTATCTGAGAATAAAAATCAAATAATTATATATTCGTCTTTTTATGTTGCTTCTAGATATACTCTTTTTAAATTTTACACAATGTATTATATTATAGGTACTATATTAACTCCGCATTACAGTAATTAAATTTGCTTCATAATATTTTTTCTAACAGAAATTAAAATTAAGTATCTTTTTTACTTCTGCTGACTTCGAACGAAAATTTTGAATAAAAAGTTGTTAGTGGACGACTAATTTGTTAAAATTGCGCTAATAAAAATTTAAATTTAATAACTACCTGTTTTACGTTTCTTTATATACCCACTACATATATTATTAAATAATAATATGTACTTTTAGTCCTTCGTGCCTGTTTATTAAAAAGTAGTTACCCTTTTGTAAAACGGTTATTTTTGTATCTTCGCTACTACTTTTAATTAATAGGCCGTAAAGTATTATTTTTATTACATTATTTGATATACTCGCAGTTTATATTTGGCTTTTAAACATTATTAACAAAATATAATATCATCGTATGAAATGCACATTTTGTTTTTTTTTTTATAAAAAAACCACCGATAAAATAATAATACTTTGTAACTTTTTAAATATAATTTTTAATTTGCTTCAAGATTTCAGAAATAAAAATTAAATATGTATGTACATTGGACTTGTAGAAGTATGCTTAATATATTTCCAGTTTTATCTATTCATATGAAAACATTCAAAAAGAAGGTGCGCTAAAAAATCTGCATTATATTGGCTAATAGAAATATTATACGCGACAATAAAAGAATTATTATCAAACTTAGATATAACTAAATCAT
The DNA here is from genome assembly GCA_911387805.1 of Cantharis rustica. Classification (NCBI taxonomy): domain Eukaryota; kingdom Metazoa; phylum Arthropoda; class Insecta; order Coleoptera; family Cantharidae; genus Cantharis; species Cantharis rustica. Next base: position 96,294,989 of record OU426877.1, read on the forward strand.
TTTCTTTCAATTTAATTAATTTATTCCTACAGCACTTCGGCACCATCTTCTTAATCCATATCATCAAATTACATTAGTAAGAAATAATTAGTAGGTCGAAAACCGCCATAATTTAGATGGTAAAAAATTCACACATTTTTACCGATAAGCTGGTTTAACTTTAATTTTTAAAGATAAAACCTAATGAGATATTTATGATAAGAATCTGAAAGATGTAACCTGTAAAAAATGAAATACGGAGGTTATTAATATAGAAGAAGAAACATTTTTTATTGTTATATAGCAGTTTTATTTATAATTTAATTAAAAATATAAGTTATGCAGATCATAATTTATATTATGTAAATCGAAATAAATTAGGTGTAAAAGCATTGATACATAATATAGAGGTTATAAGAGATTATGCCTTTGTGGGATCTTATAAGTATTAAGATAATATCATGATTTTCCCTTAAAGTGTAAAGCTGTTAGACGAATTATGTATAAAAATGTATTTACAAAATACCTGTCCGTCTTATCGATGTTTATAATTTATTGATTAGTTATATTATGTAATTATCCATTTTTACTAAATAGGTGGTAGTTAAAAACCAATTAGTAAATTTAAGATATTATATGATTAAAAAATATATTGATATCAGTGATTATTGATAGATAACATCGTTTATAGTACGTGGTGTGATAGGCCGAAGCACCTGCGATCTAAATTACAAAATAACTAAATGTTCTTTCAAATTAAATGCCACCAAGCGATTTATTTTTGGCCACCTGCGTGAGAAAGTGGTTCATATTTTTTATGGAATGTCTAGGTTACATAAATCGTAGGCAGTAGGACAATGTTGCACCTGTATCAACCTAAAAATTGTATAAAACCGCCTTTGAATAATATGGAAATCGCACCTGCACGATAATCACAATTTCTCACCTTAATACAACATAAAGGTTTTAAATTACAACTACCAACTTCCAACTTATAAGTTACAACTACTCATCGCCTTTTTCGTGCCATTAATTAATAAAAATCTGATATAGTTAGGTAAATTCAAAATTAATTTAATTTTCTCTAAAACTAACACAAAAGTAATTATGCTGTTAAAAGTATTACATTTCGAGGACGTTTTTTGGACATCTGAATAATATTTTTTGGTTGATGCAGTTTTTGCCCTAAAGACAAACAATAAAATCATATATTGAAGTGGATGTTGGTTGGAGTTTTAAACTATAGGATTTGTAGTGTGAGAGATTCAGTCTGTCGCCTTCGGCTATAGTGATTGAAAATTTTCATGTCAGTGTGAAAAAACCGTTCACAATCATCATTAAAATCTTTTTCGAAGTTTCATGTAATACAATAAAGTAGAATAAACATTAGAACAATTAAAGAACAATATATTTTTTTTATAAAATATCAGTGTTCGACAAATTAAATACAAAATAAATTTGTGTTGAACAACGATATACAATTACTTAGGCACAACAATTTCCTTTGTGGAAAGTATTGTGCAGGTGATCTCATTGTTCAATTTACTTATTTATTATAATAAAACGTAGCTTTGTTAGTTTTTTGAGCCTCATACCTGTATACAAATAAATCAATACATTTGGGGTTGGCACGGCATGTGCCTATAGATATTCAATAATTATATTTACCTACAGGAGAATAAATATTTAAGTTGCCATTTGTGATGTTATTAAGGTACACCTAAAGAAATAATATAATTTTTCTGAAAATGTGTATACCTATTAATGTTCAAAATTTGTTACTAATTACTATCTTCTTTATGTTAAGGTGAGTAACGATTTATAGACACGCGTGTTAATTTCCTTACTGTTTAGGATGTCATAATTAGTAACATTAAAGGTACCATAAATTAATAAAAGAGTCAAAATTAATTACCGATACCTACTGTGGTACCAAATTAAAGTGTGTGAATGAAGGAAACGTTAATTGTAATAAATCGTTAATTTTAAAATGCTTCGATGAATTCATAATATCTTCATATAATAGTTTCATATTAATTTGAAGTGTAATTTATACATTTTTTATTGTAATAGTAATAATAATGATGACGATAATAATAATATATGCATTATAATTTTAGGTATTACTTTTTAAAACTTTTAAGTACAGCATAAAGATAGCTTATTAAAGACCTAATGATAAAGAACTTTAAATTAAATATTACAAGGTTAAGATAAATTATCTGGTTGAAGAAACCGAAAGTCAAGTTTTAAGCGAACCGTGTAATATAATAATTTGTCAAACTCAAATTCATTGGTAAAGTACAAATAGAACAAAAGAAAAAAGAATTTAAATACAATTGAAAATTTAATCAATTACGGAATTAATGAATGAAATGGCGTGGAGTTGAATTTAACTCCGCTATTCTGTTTTTACTAAAGAAACAAGATTGTTCAATTAACCACCGCTTCTCATCTAGACACAAAACTTTTTCTTTTTTAACTTATCTTTCACACTTCTTTAAGCTAGTACCACCTGTTGAAATGATAATTAATTTAATTTACGTGATCACGGACGGTACTGAAACGCGCGCACAAGCGCTAATAACATTCACGTCACTTCTTAATAAGTCAGTAATAAAGTAATCTTGCGAAATGTTGGAGCGGCCCGCTTTCAGAAATGACATTATCGACACCTTCGTTTTATATTGCATTATAAGAACGGCTACCTGAAATATCGCAATATCATAACGGTTGCATTAAAATAATATTAGAGTGCAATGGAAGTATCTAGTCATCAAAAAGAAAGTGTACAAGCATGAGGGTATAAAATGTACGCTACAGTAACCACGACTTGTTAGATCAAAGTACAGGAATAAGAAGAAACACATCGTGTGTGCAGGAGAAAGGCGGGCGACGGAATTGCGGATGCGAAGATGTTTCGTTCTGAAGGCAATAAGTCTGAGCTCTCTGGAGAAAAGAAGCAAAACGAGAAGAAATAAAGTCAGGCTAGGGAAAATGCATGAGGAATTATTCCCGAATCAGCTCGAGCGAGCGAGGGAGCTTAAGAAGAGGGGTTCGAGACGCGCACACAAATCACCAGAGAAAATATATTATAATAAAATGAGATGTAGTACAGTCCACACAACCACTTCTCTTACCTTCTTTTTCTAACTTCACTATATAATTTTAAATTACTTGCTATCGGCTTACACTTTGTACTACAAAATATATTAAATATAGTAGGTACATCTGCATAACAGTTTTTAATTATATTGAACCATTGTTGAAGCAAATTGAAAATTTAAAATTTATTAATTATTATATTACGAAATATTTATTAATAAAGTGACTGGACATTGAGTTTTTGAAATTCAATGCAGCTGTTCGGGAGTCTACGGTATAAACACAATTACATGTAATTAGACCTAAATTATATTCTCGTTACCTTACAGTTTTAAAACGAGTATTGAAAATTACTTAGAAAGCTCATTGATAGGTACTAATATTAAGCTTTAAATTGTTGAATCCACATAAGGTGGTTTGAAATTGAAAATTTTAAACGTTTACCTATGTTAAGCATGTTTAGTTTTCAAATTAATTTTCGAGTTTAGCTTGCGGAGAATAAGTAGTATCGAATATTTTCGTTCTAAAGCTTTTAAAGCAAGCATGTAAATTGTACTATATCAATAACATCATCAACGTTAGAGTGACCGTTTCTGCATAATTTTATGTGAAATATGAAAAACAGTCGTTTATATAAACTAATAATGTAGCATTGACTTTCAATAGATTTCAAGCGAAGTTCTGTACTCGGAGCAGATTAATCAAACAGGGCACAATACATTACATTACAATCCAAAGCACTGCGCTTCCAGCATGAAAGGCTTACATATTGAAAACACGTTGCTAGCTAGAATACTGAACAGCGTCGTAAAAGGCTGAACCAAATCCTACGAGATTCAAGAAGCTACAGAAAGAGACACGTATACAGCAAAACAAATTTGATCACGGAGGCATCCTCATCAATCAATCCTGTTTTTTCCTTTTCTATCTGGTTCACTCCCTTGATGGCTTTCTTTGCCATTTTCCGTAGTGTGAGCGCGCGCCCACCCCCACAGCACATCCGTCTCACTCCCTGCCTGTCGACCGACGCTGTGGGGGATGGGTAGCGCGTGTGGATATTACAAAACGCTAGGGCGTCACATGTGCTTACCGGCGCCAGCCATTACTTTGGATCAGCTCAAATGGAGACTCATTTTATATGCAAAACTTCCTAAAATTCTTAATATAGTTCTAGGGAATACACTTTTCCTTAAAATGTTTCTTTTAGGCTTTCAACTGTAACGTTAGTTGTACTATAAAATAAAATTATATTTCGCCAGTTGTGTGTGCCAGTTAAACCCATTTTTTATCCTTTATTAAATGCAATACATTTTTTTTACAAAACCTTCCTTTAGTTTCAGAATAAAAATAAATTAGAAATATGATTAAAATCCAGAAAGTATAAATAAGGCTTTAGCCGTTGACATGACTGATATAATGAGCACAAAATGAACTACCTACCACAAAATCACTTTGATATAGAAGTAAAGTAAAACAGCGAGGATACGCTAATGTCTGCGGGTAATAACGCTTGAAAAAATATATAAATTATGCGCTTTTTCTTCTGAAACTTCTCGCTACTACTACTGTAAACTCCTTGTTTGTTAACGAAAGCTCTAATTCATATTTGCGCGATTACACTTATTTAAACTGTGGCGTAAATTACAAATATGGATGAAAGCTGTGTTCAACGATGCGAAGAATGCGTAAGTAAACAACTAAAATAGCAACTCCCATTTAATTATTACTTGCAATTAAAAATAATAAAAACTTCCTTGATGGCGAATTAAACTACGATGCTCTACTGACCGAATTAATTAGTAAGCAGGAGGAGCGAGAAAATTAGGGGAAAGCAATGTCAAGGTGAAGAAACAGGGAGTGGGGAATTAAAATTCTTTGGCTAATGAGAACATCTAGTAGAAGGGAAGTCAGAGCATCGTCCTGGCACTTAAAATAGAAGGATTTGCATAAAAACTTGTAAAGGTAGGTCAAGATGTCTGAACTCAACAGATTTTTAAATTTAATACTCATTTAAAATTTTAATATTTTTTATTGCTACAAAATTTTTCATTTACACTACAAATAATTTAATAAGTTATTAATAATTCCATATCTTTCTATTCGAATAAAAAACATATAGAATTTATTGATATTATCGACAATGCAATAGCTATTTCTGCAGCCAGTCAGGAAAAGCAACCTTTTGGTTATATGATATTGTCAAGCTAATAATTAGTTCTTACCTTTTGTTTTGGTTCTGATAAAATATTTAAGAATTAATAATCGTAATGGAATTTATTTAAGTTCTAATTTAAAAAAAAACCTTTTATCGTTTTAGTTTTTCCGTGTTTATCTTTCACAAAACATTAATTTACTTAACAATTTATAATAAAGGTTCTGATATTTAATACATTAAATATTCTTAAAACGTAAACGTTTAACTTTAAGCGCAATATTTTTTTAACCATTTCGTGATGGATAACATTTTATTCAAAATTGAATTTTATTTGAACTATTACCATTTAATATTAATATAAACACATAAAATCTAGAATTTAATTATAATTTCAAATTTCGGCCGTTTTAAAACACCTACCTAAATTTTTTCTCATATCAATGTTACAAAAAATTTAATATTTATTTATACTTGCTAATTACTCAAAATTGTTATGTAAACAGTTTGGCAAAGTTAAAAGTGTTTTTTGAAACTTTTTCGTTAATTTTCACGAACTAGAAATTATCAACTTCACAAAATATAATTTAACGCACAATCCGATAATTTTCAAGAAAGCTCTTAAATTTTGGACACTATTATTTAGCACTTCACCAAAATATTTCACATCGTGACAACTCTCTGCGGCATATGGGCTACAAAACTGCAGGAAAAGCTTCCATGCTTTGGGTCTGATAAAACAACGTTAGGATCTTCTCTAAATCTTGTCAGTCACACCTCACCCTTCTGTTTATACACATTCATATGCATATATTAAAATGATTATTTCAGAACATAAAGCATGCCTGCATAGTTACCTATCCGGTCTTTGCATATTATTATAATTTCGGTTCGCATATGGGAAAGTGTTGCAGAACTTTTGCTTATTGAATGCAAAACGATATAAGAAAAGCCAAGGGATGAAACCCTTTGGAAGCAGGTGACAAATATTCAAGAATGAAAAGACTATAGCCTAAGAAATTACAAGTTTTGTAATTATCGCGGTCGGTGTCCACGCACTAATTCGATTTGCATATTCAGGTACACAATTCGTTCAGGGGCAATCTGATGGTGTCGCACAATGAATGTATTGTTTCCTTGCGTGTTCATTGCCACCTCTGAGCCCCGGAACCAATCTGCATGTGCTGTTGAACAATCGAATCGCACAAATGCTTTTGGCCGTTATGCCAGCGTAAATGAATATGCAAAATAGTTATTAATACAATTAAAGCAATACGTTTTCTTTGCCAATAAATTTTATCCTGGTGCATAACTTTTATTTATAGGAAACGTTCAACATTTGCGTGCAAGTAATCATTGAAAGGTATTAAGAGTAAGTGAATATAAAAACTAATTTTTTAAATTTATCGATGGCACTTAATTTACATGTTGAACCAACATTTTATAAAACTGTTTGTCCGTTTAATCAAGAAAATTAACCGTATTACGTTAACAACTACGACTGATGGTCTATTAAAGCAATTTTTACAAAGCTCAAGTGACCACTAGCCATATGTGACGGATATGTAAGTGGGCTATTTATTACAACAATCATTAAAAGTACTGAACGAAGCAGTTAAAACACAGCTGCCTAAAAGTATTTTTTTACATTTCGTTCAACATGTGGGAAATATCTACACGTAGGGATTTTATAGTAATACCTACTATATCCCACTTCTTCATACGTACCAACAAAAAAGAAAAGCATCAATATTTGAATGGGCTTTTGTATATCTCCCGTATGCAAATAGATCCTAGATAGGACTGATCCGAAGAAACCGGAAGAGAAGCGAGGGTGAATGATCTGAAAGGCTTGTATACAAAAACTACGTTCCCATCAACGATTTAATAAACATAAAAGTCTTATTTATTTACAGTAGGGACACAGAAATATTTTTTGTAGAATTACGTAAATGGGAGGCAGGATCATTAAATCTTTCAAATAAATTTATTATTGCAATTAAAACCTATAATTACCATAATAACGTCTATAATATCATATATAATTATATCCATTTGCATTCATATTAAGGTATTCGTATGAGATTTCCTATTAATTTATTTTATACTTAACCATAGCTTGTCAAAAATGTATCTTATAAATCTGTAACACTTAATTCTTACTTCTCGCAAAAATGTGTGCACTAGCTTATATTAAAATTAATCATAAATAAATATTTAACAAAACTTAAAATTTAAACGAGTCTTGCAAATTTCTTTTATAAAGTTATGATGGAAAAAGTAATTTAATAAAATAATAACAAAAATTGCTTTTTTTGCCGAGGGGCAGAACTTGTGATGAGCTAAAGCTCTGTCAAGAACAACTATACTGTAATATGTGCGTTCTTAATTTTTTTTTATTAAAGGCATCCCTGTGTAACTAAACACTAATTTTAGTATAAATTGTATTTAAAAATTTATTAAAATGGTAAGGAAGTTTATTACTGTTAAACATTGCTTAATAGCCCGAGAGGATCATTTTGAAAAAATTATAATTATATTTTACTTTTACTGTATATACCAGTTTGTTATTCAGGAAGTGATTATCTTTGCTAATAAACGTCCACCAAATAATGAAATAATTTTGTCATTGTTCTACAAATTAATATCGCATCATAAAAATGCAGATTTGTTTATGAAACATATTTTTTATGTTAAAACATTATTTTAAGTAATGGTAGTATTAATCATTGTAATAGGAGATATTTCAATGTTATAAATAGATGTACACAAATTCGTACAAATGTTATTCAAAAGACAATATTTTTAAAACATACATTAAAAACTAATATATCTGGTCTTCGGAAACCAGCCGTAAGACTTCAAATGTTTTGTCAAAATGTTGCAACTTTTCTTGTGGCGCTTTATTTAAGAAAATAATAAAATATCACGTATGAACTTGAACGTAATATTTAATAAATGCAATAAATTTCTTCGATCAAATTAATTAGAATTTTATAGGCGGCTACCTAGTTCAATACCTTCAGGGTTTAAAATTCATAAAAATTTGCAGTCTTCGTACAAACCTTTAATAATGTAACATTTTAATTTAATTTAAAAACTCACGTTTAGGAGTTTACTCACATTTAACATAAAATTAAATGTATGATATTTTGTATGTTAATAATATAAATAATTTGCATCGGTACATATCTTTTGCGTAATTTCGTAATTTACGATATTTGTACGAATAACACTGAATTAATGCAATGCCGGCGGTGGTTTAAGTGTTAATAACAGAACAATTTAAGAAAAGGCACGACTTTCATAAAATGCATGTATTATATAATCGCAAATTATTATGTCTTATTATTTGCATTCGTAAAAGTCCATAATACGAACTATGAAAATATTTCAAATTCGTAGTAAAGATAACAAACATTGCGCTTTAGTTCTTCAGTGGCAGGAATAATATTCTACTTTATGCTAAGATAAAGATATGAATAAATCAATTGATTGCTATAAAACATTTAATTATTATTATTTATTTATAATTAACTAATTTATTAAAAATTACTATTATATTTATACTTTTGTTCATATAAAATGTTTGCAAATTATTCTTTAAGTTGGTTCAAGTTTGTGGTTTATTTATATATACAATTATAGTATTGTATATTTATAATATAACCTAATACAATTTATTTATATAATTCATTTACGTTCAATTACTCGAGAAGTATTAAGCCGATTTTAATCAAACACATCAGTGAATTTCGTAGTTGTTGTTATTGTAAGTGTTATGGTTGGATTATATTTGTATTTATATTTTTAAGATAACCAGCAGTGTGGCGCATCGGAATTCTAAAGATTTTCATGAAAAGATTTAGATGTTACGGCGGATGAATTTTTTAGATTACAAGAAATCAAAGCAATGTACGGAGATAAAAATAAAAAATAACATGCTTCCATAATTTGTTAAATTCGTTGAGTATGGTAACTATTCAATAATACAAGGTTGAACATACAAGGAAACCAGCTATGAGTTTGAAAGGTGCTAAACATTACCCAACACAATTTAAGCCTGATAAATTAGACAAAAATTAATAATTTTGTCAAAACGCACTTGCTTCAAGGTTTACTGTAACTGAACTCAAATCTACCATTTATATCGTATCTGAAAGAAATTGCAACTGCTAAATCTTGAACAGAATCTTTGTAAAAGCGATTTTATTTATTTGTTAAATTTGTTTATTTCACTTGGTCTTATTTATTATGCATTTCAATAATAGTCAATCTCTTCGGTGTTATTATGAAACGGTCATTTAACTTAAAGTTGTAATTTTTGTATTTAATTAGTTTAATGTGAAAAGAATAAGAATATAAAAATTAAAAAAATAAGGATTGAGATAATAATTGGATATAAAAGATTAGATTCGAAAATCTAATGAAAACATCAATGTGAGCATTTGAATGTGGCATATTATGTAACGTTCACTTTGTAGTCAAGTTTTGAACAATAATTTTTAACGTTATTGTACTGTTATTGTACTACATAAATTTACATAATATATTAAAGAATTAAATATCTACCGTTTCATTCCTTGATAATCTGTGAATATCTCGAACATGATTTATTCTTCGTTACAAGTTTTGAAATTTATTAAGAAAGACTTCTCAAAGAACTAACATTGTATCATTTAATTTTTTCTGCAAAGTCCTGAATAAATACAAAATAGGCAGTGCATGGCTTGATAGGAAATATACCAAAGCAATCCTAATTCTGCTTTGTTTCGACATCAATGCGAAAACAGAAATTTGCTTTACAAAATTTTATTTGAGTTTTAATAAGTTTTTATGCGGCAACTAAACATCAGTTTTAAAGACTACAGCTGTCTTTTTTATTTTTTAATTGTATGAAATTTTTTTTACAAATAATCTAATATAAGTAAGTGAACTATGCCAGCGTTAAAGTACTTCTTAAGTACCGCCTGCCGCCGGTAGTAAAGGAAATGCTAATTAACTTTAATAACTAGTTTTTAGGTTATCTGAAAAAAATAACACATTTTCTTCGAAGAAAATGAATAAAACTTTTTTTGTGGTTTGTCTGTCAATTCTACATATTCGCTATGAAAAGTTCAAGATTTGCTGCTAATAAAGAATATACTATTTTAAGAAAAATATATAATACATAGTTTTGTAAAGAACCTGAGATACGTATCTACTTTTATATATATATATTTTTTGAGTTAAAAAGCTGAGGTAAAATTGTTTTAATAAACAGAAAATGTAAAAATGAAATATCAGGTAAAGAATTCACGAAACATTTCCCGAAATAGACGCAATATTCTTTAGACGCTGAAAATATTTAGGTACATTATTAAAATTTCAATTTATATCGCACACATTGCCTGAAAAACATTAATTTTCAAAGCAGTTTCTACTTCTTTTTATATCGAGTTAAAAACGAACGAACTACTGTCATGAAAGCAATAAAGCGATGACAAAAATATATTCCTATATATTTTTTTAATTGTAATATTAATCTTTTCGCTTGAAAAGTTGTATTCAACAGAAGAATTTTAAAATGAGTATTTCTATAAATTGATTTTAAATGCATAACGTTAAATTTTAAAGGTGTGGAATTTTACACAACCTTTAGATTGCCGACGCCATTGCCGTACCATTCCACGCGTAAATGAAAACGTATACTGTGCACACACGCGCGTACATAGTTCGGGTACCCGTTATTGATTGTGAAGCTTTATTGGGAGAAAAATAGGCAAGAGCTTTTTTGTTTCTCATATAGGTGGCACGTATGACCAGGCACTTGAAAGGTTCCTGGTAAACATTTTAAATAATAAATGACAAAAAATTGTCTTTAATGAAATTATTTTTTTCGAAGCTGTCGATATCTTGTTTCTAATTTAATAAAAAGAAAATAATTTAAGTTTGATGTTCAAAATATTTGAAATGCGTGATTATTATGAGCTTAAATTTATAAAATTTTTAAAATGTCAATCACATTGAACGTAAATCCTAATCTCCAATATATTAAAAAATAATTTTATAATTTTTTTCTGACACTTTCAATCTGCTACAATTTCAATTTCGGTGAAAATATTTTAAAAATCAATGAGTAGGTATTAGAAATAAGTTTGGTAAATAGTGTAACTAGTAAATTGCTTTTAACGGTTATTTGCATAAAATCTCTACTTAAGTTTTTCAAGTAATTGATACTTAAAGTAGAAAAACAGTTTTATGTGCTTTAAAACAATTTTTAATAGTACTTTTTTAAATTTTTTAACTTCGTGGTCACCACGCTAGTTTAACTTCAATTAGTTTTTATAATTGGTAAACTTTATGCACTTTTATTTTTGATGTTCTAAAAGAATTTTGTACTTGAACAATTTTATAACTTACGTATGTAATTAAATTTATAACTTACAGGTAGTGTGAATTTAAATTAGAAGCTGCACCCATGACAATTTTTTACCTAAAAAATAATTACAATTGCTGCACCTCTCTTAGAAAAATTGAATATAAAAATAATCATTTAGTCATTTCGTGAAGTGCCTACCTGTATGTAAATCAAATCTTTTAAATCGGTATACCTACCTAACACTTCACAAACTATAACTGCGATTACGTAGATGCAATTCTTTGCAAATTACATTACGTACCTACTTTTCATAGTAATTTATGCTACCCTTTCCGAATTAGCATAAGGGCTTAGAAGTAAAGTTTGATATCACATATCCTAATGAAACGGTGTGTTTAATTCGGAATTTTGTCTTCTGAAATACTTTGTTTCGATTTAAAATTTAAAGTAAGTTTAAAAAATGTCTCGAATAATTAAAAAGTTTTAACGATATTTTGTTAATTTTGAACAATGTTAATATTTTCCTATTATTTCTTGAAAATTGCATCACATATCGTCAGATAATAAAAAAAAAAATTTTATACCATAAAAACGAATTTTCCTTATTTAAATTTTTTTTATTTGTGTTTGTTTTGTGTACAATATGTTAAAAATTCAATTAATTTTTGTGAAAACAATACATGTATTTTAATCGAAATTCTATACATTCAATTCTAGTGGTTTAATGAAACCTTTACAAATTGAATTTCAAGCGATTTTAGTTAAGTTACACTATGATTCAATATTAAATTAAATTGATATACTATTTAATTAAATTTCCAACTTTTTAACAGGGAAGAAAATATGTTCCACTCTAGTAATTTTAAATATAACTACTAGTTCCAATATTTGGAGCAAAATTAAGAAACTAAAAATGTAATTGGAACAATTCATTGAGCAAACGTATCTATACTAAAAGTACTTCGAATGACAAAATTTATATTTAATTATAGGTACATAGTACCAGATGGTATGTCATAACAATTCATTAAACAAGTCGGTTAAATACATTAATTAAAGTTATTTGAACCATAAGAAGGAAAACGACATTAGGGAATTGAAATTAGGTTATTACCGTTTTAGAATGAACTAAAATTGGGCAATCATTAGTGGTTCATGATATGTAGGTACTCAAAATCCAGAAACGGAAATATATGCGACTTTCATAAATAATTAATTTTAAGTAAGCTTTTGCTGTAAGGTTTTGTATATCAGCTTCTTAAATTATTGCACATCTTCTTGTTAATAAAATCTTAAATTTATAATAAAACAAAATAAATTTTTATGGCAATTTTCAGTACACGTTTTATATATAATCCATCTCTGAGTGAAAGGAGTCATATTATTAACATCAAAGCTAATGATCCAATGTCGTGTATGTCCCAAGGGTTGTAAGATTCAGGTGTTTAATCATTTCTAATTAATACCATATTTTTGTTGTTAACCACAATTCAATTATTTCAATAACGTGAGACTAAAGATTTTACAGGTAAGTAACTAATACGCAAAGTTAATTAATTAAGTTTATGCAGATGAATAATATTAAATTATGAAGATTGTATTAAATTTAGTAATCTAATATAAATTAGGAAGGAAAATTATATAAGTTATGAAAATAAAGGTACAAAAGATATTATATGAGTGTAGTATCATCGTATCACTCAGATCCATCTATTGCAACATCCTAGAAACATGCAGAAACTTGCAGTTCTCTTATGAAACTTTTAGACGGCACATTTATATCGGATCAATCAGATCAAAAAGTAATCTAAGTGCGTATTGTAATTATTGAGCTTCGTATTTCTAGTTTTGTTTAACATGAAAAATAATATTTAAAAATTTAGGTTGTAGTTCGTTGAGCGTTCAAGCTCAAGATGAAAATTTTCTGTTTATTACGTTTGTGATTTATATTAAATCGTTAGCTAATATTTGATTTTCTTCTAATTTAAATTTTAAGTAAGTAACAATTTCAGATACAAATTGTAGCTTTAATTAAAAAAATATTATTTTGTTATTTCTTGCACTATAATTGCTAATAATTATTATTTAAGTTTAAGAAATGCTTACTTCACAGGAATTAGTTGAAACTACAAATTAAACCTAAGTCAACTTAAGTATTGTAGTGAAAACATACAAACATTTTATTGTTTTATTAACGTTGTTGTTCTTCTATACTGCTTATTTGCATTGCCTCAAAGCTTTTAAAGGGGCACCCGACATTCGGAACTTTAATCTGGTGGTTTTCAGGTGTATAAAATATTTATTATAAGAAAAAAGAGTAGAAATAGATAAAAATTCATATTAAGTATGTACTTAATAAATAAATTGATATACGATGGAAGTTTAGTATGATGCCAATTTTGAGGAGATGATGGCATTTTCACGTCAAAAATAATATTTTTCAGAAGTTACATCTTTAAATAAACGTTATTTTGAATTTCAATGGTATGTCAATCAGTTTGTGTTCTACAGTTATTTAAACAACCAAATTGTGTTCTTTGGTTTAGCAATGGATAAAGTTGAATTTTGTGCGCTAATAAAATATTATTTCTTGCACGGAAAAATTGCTAAGGAAACCAAAGAAAAAATTGTTAAATATTATGATGACTCTACTCTATCGTATGCCACCATAAAATATTGGATAGCTGAATGCAAATGTAATTGAACAAGCACGAAAGATGAATATGAAAATAATACGAAAATCAACAAAATAGTGTTAGATGATCGAAGAATCAAAATACGTTAGGTATTTAACATTGTAATGATTTCGGTTGATCAAAGTCATAAAATTTTACATAAATATTTGGATTTGTAAAAAATATCAGCAAAGTGGGTGCCGCGTTTGTTAACTATTGATAAAAAGCAAGAACAAGTTGATGCTTCTGAGCACTGTTTGGCATTATTTAAGCATAATTCCAAGGATTTTTTCGGCGATTTATAGCTGTTGATAAAATGTTCATATACCGTAGCACATCAGAAACAAAATAAGAATCCAAACAATAGATTAAAGCTAGCTCTAGTACGCCAAAGAAAACCAAAACAGTTTTATTTATTAGAAAATTTATGGCTACTGGCTTTTGGGATAGTCAAGGAATATTGCTAATAGATTATTTTAAAAAAGAAAAAACAATCACTGGAAACTCATTCAGAGATCAGTATTGGATCAACTAAAAAAAAAATTAAAAGTAACCAATCACATTTAACCAAAAAAAGTTCTCTTTCACCAAGACAATGCACCAATTTACAAAAGTACAGTTTCAATGGCTAAATTGCATGAACTACAATACGAATTACTTTTTCATTCACCGTATTTGTCAGATTTAGCAGCTTGGGACTTCTACTATTTTCTAAATTTTAAAAAATGGCTTGGAGGAAAGGGATTTATCTCAAATAAATTTATTTTGAAGGAAATGATAAATCGTATATTACTGACGGCATCAAAAAATTTGAAACGCATTGGATCGATTGTATCCAGCTGAATAGGTACTATGTAGAAAAATAAAAATTACGTTTCCCAAAAAAATTATAATTTTGTGTATAGGCTGGCAACATAGGGAAACCACCCTGGTAAATTCAAAATTCAAAATTTAAAATTCCCGTAAATTAATTAATCGGAAATTTTTTTGAGTGTCATAGACTATGCAAAGATCGACATACCAGGGAATTACTATGGTTTCTCGTTGCCTTCTTTATGGCCACAGATAGATCTGTTAGATAGACCACCACACTGCGCATACATCGAAAATGTATGATTTAAAAATAATTATATTGTTAATATTTCACTAATATTTTTTTTAATAAAAATTTATAATTAAGTGAATCAAGACTTTTAATTCCTGTAATCAAAATTAATCTTACGCGCGCTGGAAAAATATCGGAATATACAAAACTTTGAATAAATTTTATAAAATAACTCATCCAGATATTTCTGTAGAGGAGAGTATGTAGTATATTATACAACCAAAGAGTAAGAGTTTTAAAACAATTTCAGATCGCTAAAATATAAACCAAATCTTTCATTTCGTTTCAAATTTTTGTGGCTATATGATAGGATATGCACATCCTACGTTAAAAAAAACTATCGAATTATCAACATCAATTGTTACACTTTTACACCCATTCATTTGCAAAAGCCAGCTTTTTTTTTTTAGTGTTTAAATGAAATATAGTTAAGGTGCGCTATTGTAAACTGATTGCATAAATTGTACACCACAACTTTAATATATATATCGATATTTGTGAGAAAATTTATATGGGTAATTGCATTTGTTTTATTTAACTATTTTTTTGTTTTACATTGGTATTTTCTTGTATTGCATAAAAATTGAGAACAAACAAATTTTTCTTGAACTCACGACCCTGATAAGTTTTTCTACCCCCGCATACCAGGGCGACACCGCAGTAAGTTAGTGTAGTGATTTCCTTACAGAGACCATTATAATATATCACAAAAAATATTGTAAGTCGGCATACCAATAGTTCTTATTACAATAGAAATAAGAAAAGTCAACTTATGTTATAGAAAAATTAATATAATTTAAGCACTTAAAAGAACACAAATCAAGTTATTAATTCATAACAGATATGAAGTAAACTAAATTAGTGTATAACTAGACGTAATGCTATTTTGATAGTTTTCAACGCAGAATATAACGATTATATGTATACGTGTACTTATTCGTTTTTAACAAACATAGAACTAGTAAAAGTTTTATATGGCCATCTATGGAATTGTTGTTTTGCGATTAAAAACTGCGTAGTAAAGAATTATATACTTTTAACAGAATGAACATTTGATTGTTATTAAAATTTATGTGCAGAAATATCAATTTCCCAAAAAATGTACCTACGACATTTTAAGTGCCGACCACGGAATTAATATTATTTAATTTAATAATATAATAATACTCTATAGAGTAACGAATTATACTTTAAAATTCACCGATTAAGTACCAAGCATATTTTTTTTAGATTTCAAAAGTTGTTTTCTTTGAAATAATTCACAAAAAAATAGTTATTTAAAAATGTTCCTTATCATTTTTTGATTTTAGGGCTCTATGTCTAAAAAAATTTTAATTTACTATTATATTCTCTCAATATCCTCATTCGGGGACACTCTAATTTAAATCCAAATTGTACGTAAATTCATCTCATCTTTTTTTGTTTTATTACAATTATCTTGTTGAACGATAAAAAACAATAGTCTAGCCTACAAAATTTGTCTAAGTTACACTCTCATAAAAATATTTATTGAGGTACTTGAAATTTGATATTTTTTGTCCACTGAAAATTTTTGTTATAAAAATGAATAATTTTTTAGGCTTTAAAAAAATATATAAGTTACTGTCAAATAAGGACATTGGTACTTAATGGGTTAATAACTTTATTTAGGTATCCCGTACAACGTGGCTATACGAAAAACAAATCTGTAATATTACATGTACCTAATGGATTTAATGAAAGCAATATTGGAGAGTATTATTTAATTTAGTACGATTTACTAAAAGCCTTTGACACAAAATATGTATATTACATACTGTAAAACGTATAGTGATTTATAATTACTGATGATTGATAATAAAGTGATTTGATACCAATTTATCAATAATAGCGAATTAAAAATAGCAAAAAAAATCTTGCAAATGGTCTTGAAGAATTAACACGCTTCTTATTTTAGAGTATATTGAATGTACCGGCAATGGTCACTGCACCAGTAATATTCAGCCAGCAATTTTCTCTACTTACCGCTTCAATGAACTATGTACACGCATCCTAAATCTTACTGCCCAAAAACATTTCAAAACAATTAATAAAAATAATTTGTGATACTAAACAAGCATTAGCCTATACATGATTTCAGTATGTATTCAGTAAGCTTTCTTTAAATGTCAAAAGATATCAAGTTTAGAAGCTCACAGGTAGAGCTCTCTTATAGTAGCTACAAAATTGCTCGATACGTAGATAACTGAGTCTAGTAGACTTACCACTATAGTTATGTAAATCATTTCTGCGCCAGATGACTGAAAACTGAAAAGTTTTATTTTTTTCCAAATTAAACAAAAGTGAACTGTTTCAATATAAATTTAACATTTCAGACACAAAATATTAATTACCTTTTCCATACTTACAAAACATCAACACCTGACGTAAAAAAATGATTGTACATTTTGTTAGAAAAAACTGCTAAACCGAGATCCTCGGTTCGATTCTAGGTAAAGTTAAAACTTTATTCTGACTGTCTTCCCAACTACCAAGGTATCTGCCAAGAGAACCCTTCTAAATAAGAAGTGATCATCAAGCTTTCATTAGGACAAAAAACCGATTACAGGATAGCTTTAAGTTAAAATTTTAACTCGTTAGATATTTTTGGTCGGAAGATTTAAAATTTAGATTTAGAATTTAAATTTAGATTTAGATTTGGATTTGCAAATAGAAGAAAAATAACAAATATTAAAGTTTAGATTTTGGAAAATAGAAATTCAAACCAAAACGGCATCATGAAATATTAAAGCTCATTTAAAATTCTACATTATTTATTTATTTTTTAACTGTATAAATTGTTTTTCGAAAATAATTTTTTCGTTTCTGGAACGATCAGATAAAATATATAATATTTAATTTGAAGATTTTAAAGTTAAATTTGTTAATATAAAATCAAAAGCATACAGACGAGAAGAGGTTTACATTACAGTTCTTACTTTTGTTGAAGAGGGGGCTTATTATTTAATAGTGCTATCTGTCAATAACCTTATAAATAGCAACACACTTTTTCAATTTTCAAGTTTGTTTCAAAAACACTTTGTAATTCTAATAAAAAACTTTTAAAATTAAAACAAAAAAATATTCTTTATTTGAAATTTAAAAAAATTAAAAATATCAAACAAAGCTCTTAAACCAAATAATTTACCAAAATTGGAAAAATTCAGAAAGATCCCCAAACAAGCAACGTTTACTTCAATTAAAATTTCGAGATCGAAATTTTAAATAAAATTTTTAGAATTTCTAGTCGGCTAGAGAAAAAAATCTTATATTTTATTCAGATTGAAATGCAAATTGTCCCTTATCACGTAAGATTTCGATATGCTAGAAGACTGACTAGCATAAAAAAATTTTCTTTTGACCTATTTTGTATGTACCACAAGAAACAACAAATTTATGATTTTTAATTTTTGGACTTTCTGAACATTCTGGACTGTCAAATTTACCCGTTACGATTCAAAACTCATATAGAAAACTTAAAACTCTTTTTATGACAAAAAAAGTTCATTTTTGAGTTATTATCATATACAAGTACCTAATGACTGAACTAAACTAGACAGGTAGTTCATAAATCAAAATAAAAAGTACGGAAAGAAACATTGAAAAATTAAAATTTAAAATAAAAATAGCAACTTTTAAGCATCAGAAAGTTGAATTTGTTATTTTGTTAGTTTAAAATATTTTATGCTCATTTACAACAGTTAAATACTGTTTACAAATCTCGTTTACTCTTAACTTAAAACTATTTATATTTAATAAAATTAAAAATTTACCTACAAGTTATCTAATTTGTGTTTGCTGCAAAAATGGTTTCAAAATTTAGAATGAGATTTAGTTAAGAAGCTAAAGAAAGAATGGCAGCTATAATTCACTAAATTAGAGAATTATTAATTACCTCAACCAGTTGTTTAATTTCGTACCGTTCGATTTTCGGTTTGTAACCACACCGTATGTGACCACACGATTTCTTTATCCGCATAATATTTGCTGAAATTCTAAATTAATAGTATATTAGGAAGCATTTAAATAAGATTTAATTTAATTCAATATTTAGTATATTATAAATATTTTATAATAACTACCTATATCCCTGTACCTAGTAAGTAAGTTGAAAAAATTGGAACAAATGGGCATATTTTATAGAAAAAATACAATCAAAAATGATATTGAATAAAAATTTAACAAGTTTAAGAAAAATATTATAGATTTTTGAATGCATAACTTTCTACAATAAAAATTAATCTAAGTTGAACAGTTAACCACAGCACACTATTTCATAATACCATTATGACGAGTGATCGCCGATCAAATAATCCCAAAAAGAAATAATGTTTAGAATGACAAAAAAAACGATAAAAACTTATATAATAAATATTATATTAATTCAAGTACTTCTTGATTCTAATAATATTCACCAAATTTCACTTTAGGTAACATATTACGGTATATTTATTTAAATTTAAAGTATTCATAAGCATTTCTTACAAACAAAATACAAAAATTGTTTTTCCGGCTTTTGCAAAAGTGATTTAAAAGTATATAATTTGTAAAGTCCACTCAAATTATTTTGGAATTACTTATTAAACTTAGCTCTGGGGATTTCTAGATATTATGTTTTACAAATATTTTTTTCAGGATAAAAATTTTATCTTATTTGGAAGGATTATATCGTTCAACGGTAGTATAAGGAATTAGTATTTTTAATAAAATTTTTTGACATAATCTCTTTGAAGCTCAAGGCACTTGGTACTTTGAATTATATTTTATAATTGTTTTGATTGACTTGTAAAGTAGCTTTCCACAGCATACATTGATATTAAATTTTGTTTTTAAATTTGGAAATATGAAGTAATTGCTAGGAGCAAGATCTATCAATAACTCAAATAACTTTGAGTTTTTAATTGATAAAAAATTTTGTTTAAATAATTAAATTTGGGCATATAAATTTGTAATTAGCCTTTGGCAATAGTTTGTTTCTTAAAGATATGCCCGAAAAAAGCTGACGTTCGTTTATTACTGATTCTTAAGACTTATTTTGAAAACCCAGTGTTTCATCGGAGACCTTCTAAACTATGTTTTTAATGTTTGTCCATGTTTATTCTATAGGCTGTACCCTATACTGAATTTACGCTATCACGGATTAGGATTCCAATACTGCATTTTTAATGTTTAATTTATTGTTCTTCTAATTATTTTAAGATAAATTGAAAGGAATTATTCGGTAGAGTAAAAGTAATACATATTTATAATTATTTTAGTACTTGTAATTCTCTATTTTACAGAAGCTTTGCAAACATGTTACTAAAAATGCTAATTTATAATAAAATCAGTGTTGCATTCTATTAAAAAATATTTTTAAATAATTAATTTTTAATTTTTTAATTTGTTAATTAATTTTTTTTAATTTGGCAAAAGCCAAGATGACTTATATACAAAGGGAATAAATAATGGAATGGTTTCCCATTGCCTTTTCCATAGCCCACATATCGATATTGAGCTTTAGATCACAGCAGTGTAATCGACACAATTCAAACCGCGGTCGTCCTCTTCCTAATATGATTCCTTTTTCGGTTTTTAGGTCATGAAGGTTCTTGATAAGGTTATCCTCAGAGTCATACGTGTGAGTCACAGTTTGGAGAAGAAAGTGAAGAAATGAGGATTGAGAGTTTTTCAGGAAGTAAATAGTTGTGCTTTAAGCTCTTTGTGTTTTTAAAGATAACCAGTTGTTGCAAATTTGGGTAAAGGTTTTAGAATCTGAAGCAGCAATGGTTTACCCTCATTGGTCTGGCTAACAGGCTACGTTTTGAAGTTTGTATTTTACTGATTGCATTACCTTTATCCTCTAGTTTTAATAAGAAGAAAAATTTATTTTAGTCGTGTGACTAAAACACTAAAAGACTAAAAGATCACCGAATTTACGTTAGTTTAAAGATGTAGAGTTTACCCAGTGCTCTTCAAATAAACTCCACGATGAATTCCAGTTTGGAATCCTCTTGTAATATTTTGGTTTCTTTTTAAGTAAACGTGTATAGTATGCACAGTACGAACTCAAGATAAAAGCTAGACTTTAAAGCCGGATAACCTTTAAAGAAGATTTTTGTAATCTATTAGTTTATTTAACTTAAATAATTCATCATACGCCACATAATTTTATTATACTTCTTTGCTTATCTCTATATTTGCGATATATTTTGCAATTTGTTTAGATTGAAATAGATATGATTAAAATTATAATTATTTAATATATTTAACATTGTCTTTATTTTAATGTTTATAGGCACTAAAGGAATTGAATAATTACAAAACTCATTTATTACGAAATATTTAGATACACTTTTCAATGGAATGATTTCTAACAAAAGTTAGAATAATCAAAAAATACCAATAAAGTGACTGGAAGAATTTATTGATTTCTTGATATCCGATCTCAGCCCCAATAAAGAGGTCGTAGTGCTAAGGTGTTGTGAAGCCTAAAACTAAACTGAGCTTGCAACAAAACCTCGTTACGTTGGAAAGTAACGAAACCTCGGAATCTTGATCTCACACGTGATGATTTCCAAATAGTTGGCCCCTCTCCAGTTCTAAAAGAATAGTTAAAAAAGTTACAAATCACTTCAT
Source organism: Cantharis rustica (assembly GCA_911387805.1). NCBI lineage: Eukaryota > Metazoa > Arthropoda > Insecta > Coleoptera > Cantharidae > Cantharis > Cantharis rustica. The sequence goes on from OU426877.1 coordinate 96,317,002, forward strand.
TTCAAAACGGAAGTAGTAGCGTCAGTACACGAAGACTTAAAGACCACCCAAACAAACATTGGAGTGCATTTTGGTGCTGCTCGGCATGTATATTTTTAATTTAAATACAGTTACGTTTACATAAAGTGACATTTCAATTTTAACAATTGATTGACATAAAGTGAACTTTTTATATTGTCTTCAGAAAAAATATATTTAACATACAATTTTAAATTTGAAAACTAAACGTACAGTGAAGTTTTGTTTTCATCGAATTAACTCGATGTACATTAATAAAAAGATCGAATTTAAAAACGAAAACTCCGGTACTATCTAAAAATTATAACCTGACTAAAACATAATCTTCATTAGATATTGTAATGCTGGACAGATGATAATTTTCGAACACCAAAATTTTCATCTGCAAATGTTAGTTCTGATTAATTTACGTTAATTTAATTATTGTACTGTAACTTGTAACATACGCTACGCAAAAATTCGGTCTAAGTAAGACACCCTATATTTTGTTAATAAAAAGTGCATTACAAACTTTACGAAGTAATTTAAGAAACATTTGTGAAACACCATGGAAATTACAGATTTTATTTTTATGTTTTTATTGCTACCTATTCAAGCAGTAGTTAACTTTAAAATAACATATAAAAACGAAACCATTGACATTTTTATCATTTTCTGTTTCCAACCGCACATTTAAGTATACGGCTCAACATATAAGAACGTGTTCTCGCGTGAGGCTTTTAATTTATTTTTCGTCGACTATATTATTAAATGACTATCGAGTTAATGTGTGGTTTGAAAATTGATACAGGAAACTAAGAAATTAGTTACCAAACTATGTATTTTAGCATTAGGGATAAAGGGTGAACTTTTTATAGAAATATACTTTTTATTTACAGAACTAAATATATATAACAAAATTTGCATTATAATACATACCTACTTACATATTATTATTATTTAAAACATAAATTCTAGAATACACAATAATAGAAATATCGTTTCGCTAATTATTATATTATAATTGGTAAAATCATTTTGGCCCCTCTCTTTAAAGTCATTAATTAAGTTAATTAACTAATTAAGTTAATTTAGCAAAACTAAAATCTGTACAAGATACAATGAGTTCTTGCATTGGTACTCTCTTTGACTACATCACCAACTTGACTGGATTTAAATTTTTTTCTATAGAATTTCATCTCGAATTGAACTTTAGCATATTTTAGTTTTTATATGCTAGATACTGCTACTTATGGCACTAATTGAATTGATTTTTTATTAGGCTACTAATATTACTTACTAAATATCGTATTTACTATTATACCAAATTAAAAGTTACACATCTAAGTACTAACAACGCGTTATGCTACATTCCTGAAAGCTGAAAATCTCGTTTATCGAGATTTTAAACTCAAATATCTATTAATATTTGAACAGTACGATAGTATACTTTACCTATTAAGCGACACTTCGAACATTTGTTTACGTAAAAATTCTCAAATGTGTGTTGTACGCTGTTGGATTGATTAATCATGTTTAATTGGTTTTTGACCTTATTTTATTTTAGAAAATGGTGCACACTTTTATTGGAATTCACGATTCTTAAGCAGTTGTGTAAAATGATATTTAGGGTCAAATAAGTTTAATAAAAATGAGAAAAGGGTGAAATGATAGAAGTTACTATTTATGCAGTTAAATAATTAAAAATTATTGAAATTATGTACTACAACTACACACAGATTACTTTTTAAAATTTTAGATGTAGCTATCATTCAGCCATTCAATTTTGCTGCTTCTTTCAGTAACAAGGTGTAAGTGTGACTGTAAATAATATGCTATTACCGATACTTTCCATAACTTTTCCGGTTTGTTTCTGTAAAGATGTATATATTTTCAATTTTCTAGTCTAAAAATTAATCAAAAACTTTAACTGTGTGGTGTAATGCAGATATATTATTTTTCAAGGTACCAAGATTTAATACTTGACGAAATTTTATCTGTAAAGATTTCGGGCTCCTATACCTCATTTTTATCTAAGAATCTCAATAAAATTATTTATTATTTCAATTTGTTTGAGGCTTGATTTGGATTGAGATTTTAAGTTCAGTAATTATTACTGTTATAACTTTCGATCTAGAAGAGATCTGTGTGTATTTTCTAGTCAGTTTTCTTACATTTTTCCACTTGCTTAACTCTTCAGATGTTATTTGCTTAGCTAGGTAGGTTATTTAAAAGGCAGCCTTCTAGAGCGTGGTTTCAAAAAACCCTTAGTAGGTTTGTAACACTGGTTTTTCTAACAATACTCAAACCTTACCTGAGATAAATTGAAAAATTACCGTGTTATCGTAGGTACCAGTTAATAATAAATTGTCGAAAACTAATAATCGATATAAAATTTGCTTTATTCACTAAGAATAAAATAAAAATACAATAATTGACAATATTTAAGAAAAATCAATTAAATGCGATAATTGCAAATAAAGTTGTTTCGACAAAATTTAATTTATCGAATTAAATAAATTTTAAAAAAATTTTAATTTGTGAGCATATTATCAAATTTGTCACCAATGCTAAATGACTAATAGTCCAGTAAAATAGGTTTTTACTCGGACATATTAGAATTACCAAGAGAAACTTAGGGAATATCGTACCAACTTCACGCATTTATAGGAATGCAAATTAATTTCAAATTTTTTTGTATAATTAAGAATAAACGTAGAAACCACGGATAGCAGACGAACACATTGATACATTGGAAATTTTTTGTGCTCGCAGTGTTTTTTTGATTGTTATTATATTAAATACTGCTGAGTTCTTTCAGTGGAGAAATATGTAAGTTGGGTAATATAATAATTGCAGTGTAAAAGTTATAATATAATAGGTTCAGTATGTCGTTTTCGATGTCAGAAATTACTGTCATTTATTATTTTATTAATAAATGCGGTGGTAACAATTTTTTCATAAATGTCGAGTTGTAGAATTTAAATTAACTTCATTAAATAGGTAACTTTATTACAAGTTAATAATTACTAGATACTAGTATACACAAATACAAACTAATTTGAATTAATTCTTGCTGAATTATGTAGTAACAGGTACTATGTACCTACTATAATTATCATTTATTAAAGTACAGTTAATAATGTTGATGAAGTAATTAATATTTAGCATGAAAATACTAGTCATATAATAAAGTCATTTATTTTCTTGCAATTAATAAACATTGTTATTGCTAATTCAGAAGCAAGCACACTATCGACTAAACACAAAACAACCTTATTAATGTCAAATATCGATGTTTTATAGTTAACCCTTAACTATTTTGTATGCACGAAGTGAGTTTTCGGTAAAGTTTATTAATTATAAGTAATGACAAACAATTTGTGTAAATTAATAATAATCACGTTGAAAAGATAATTAAAAAAAATGTATTATTTTTCTAGTTTTAATTTTTATTAAAAATAATACAAAAACTTTGTAAATAATGAAAACAGTTTCATGGAATAAAATTCGCAGTAAAAAACTGTGAAAGCCTAGAGGTACGTAGTTAAAATTCTGTTACTTTTTTAGTTTGCAATAATTAAATCCAATATTAAACTAAAGCCCGATATTATAATTAGCTTCATAACTCAAGGCTAAGCAATAATAATATATTGAAAGAAAAATTTTTGTAATTATTAGAGATTTATACCGCAGCGTGCTATTCGTTAACAGTGCTTTGATTAAAAAAATTGGTTTTAAAATCCTTAGGTAAATTTATTTAAAAAAATAATAAGACGTTGACATATCTCACAAGCTGCTTGTTCATGGGAACTCCACCACATTTATGTGTTTAAGAAAAAACGCATTTTAGTTTTTTTACTAACTGAAAGGGTTCGACTACTGTCTTCCTGTTAATGTATGCACGTCCTTACAAGATAGGCGGCTGGTGCTACCTTATTATACTCCATCACACAATAGTCATTTGTCTAAGCGTGAGAAGATTTATAAATCTCCGTGCAAATTTACAATGTATAAATAATGAATTTCCTTAATAATTTCAAATCGATGTGTAAATTAATTGGCACTTGAAATATTTAAAGGTTAACTATATGTTTGAAGGATTAGCCATATCCAGGTAGAGAATGCCTTTAAAATCAGGTGTCAACAGGTTGTTATAGAAAAGGTGTCTATCAATAGACTGAAATAGTTTTGATCGTTCGGTTTATTGTATCGACAGGTTAAATCCTTACCTACATTAAGCTTTTAGGAACAGGTAACTCTTATAGTAATATAGTAAAGTTATGAATTAATTATTCTTCTTTAATGCTTATCGATTATTTTTTGATTACAATAATTTAAATTTAAAAAAAAACTTAAAAAATGTTTATATAAAAGGTCTGGATGGTATTAAATATTTCGATTAATATCGCACTTATTTAATGCCGTAATTTTCGTTAGGTATAAAAGGGGTAAAAAATTATCTATACAGTTTTACTGTAGAAGGTATTGTCTGGTCGTAGAAAAAATTAACATTCGCAACAATTACTTACGAAATTGAATACAAATAATTTGCATATATTCAGGTATCACTTACACGACGTCTAATGAAAAAACTCAATCTGCATACGGCGGTTGTACGGTGATGGGAATTTGCCGTGGACCGTCCCCGCATTAAAGCAGCTTTGTTATGTGTTCTTTTTTTTAAAGATCCCATTGAGAGGAGCACAACTGGTTTCACTGAAACTATACCTCGAAATTAAATATGCGTGAGTATTCCTTTTAGTTATTTTTTGCTGATTTGCTATTGTTTGAATTGTGAAGGCAACCGTTAGCGAGTTGTGGCGACGCATCGGTAAAAGTCTAGCCAGATGCTAGAATTTAATTGAAAAAAGTTCATAAAGTTAATTTACTAACAAAATATTTAAACCACTTGTTGAACACTTCATGAACAACTTTGGCGTTTTATGAGCGCTTCATAACAATAGGGAACGTTCTACAATTACGCCATCACCATTTAATGCAAAGGAAAGCTGCTCATTATCTAAAGATTACCAAGACAATCCGGCTAAAGCACCGAGCACGGTTTGCGACGTGACAACATTTTGCGCTAATCTTTAGTAAGCCTTTTCTTGCAATTTCTGTACGCTGTAACATCAGCGAACAATTAGAAATCTAATTTATATTAAAATCTTCTTGCGAAAATTATCGATTAGATAGTCTTAAAGAATGTAATTGCCAAGTTAATCTGTAAAATAAATTCTTTTTCATGTAACTTGTAAACTTTAAAATGTTATCGAGTTATGTAAATTATAATTTTTCAAATTAATATAGGTTTGACCTAAACGAATTTATTAATTTGTAATATCAGATGTATGTATGTGTGTGTGTGACTGTAGGGTAAGCAAATTTATAATCCCACAGATACACATTATATTATTAAACCGATTCTTTAGTTTGTATAACTAGTAACCGTCGTAACTCTTTTAATGTAGCAAAACGGTCTTATTAAATAGGCAAATGAGCTGGTGGGTCGTTTCCGGAACGCGGGTCACCAGTCGTTCTGATGAACGGACGAAGAAAAGAAAGGGTTATAATAAAGGCAGACTGGTAGCGCTGTGAGCATGCATATATTAGACGTGTATGCAAATAAGGGCTGTGTCTTGCTCTACAGGATATACATGTGTATACACAGATCACATTAATGCGCGCCCATTGCGGGTCAGGACCGCGAGGGTTTGCGGGGACCGGCCGCGCCATATGTAAGCAAGAACAAAAAACGACAAAAAAACCTGACAAAAACAGCGTACATATTAATGTACGTGAACATAAATGTGGCCCAATGCTCCAGTATTATTCGTGCTGCTACGGTGAGAGTTTCAATTTTTGCAGTTCTTCAGCTGACCGGTGGTCACCGTATTAAACTACCAGCTGAGCGCGTCACCCTCTATTGATTATCTCTCTTTCAGCGATTTCCTGTTGTGTACTTTATGTAAATCGATGTGAAGTTAATGATATTTTAATTATAAGTCCTGGTGATTAATGATATCAAGTATCGCGAGGGCGCCCAAGACTGTTGGTTTTACCTATGTGAGAAGGAAACAGTGTCTACAGCTTTATAATAAATTGTGTTTCAATTAGCGTTTGGCGTTATCGACGCCACATTAATACTCGAAATGCTGCAATTTACATACAATTTCCATCAATTTTTAACTTTTCGTTCAAATTTTATATAATATGGTCGATTTTGTATAACTAATTTTTTTATCATAATGGTAGCAGTCGCGTTGATATTTTAAAATTTCATTACATTTATCGACAAGACTACAATTTAATTTATAAAAAATGATGTCATTTATTTAGATCACGTATATTAAAAAAAGAACTTTACGTGTAGAATAAAATAATCCTGACTAAAGGTTTAGATTTAGCCGTAATATTTTTAATGTCTATTTTTTCACCCAGCACTGCTGACGGTTTAGCACAAGTTCATTAATTCTGATTAACACGTCAGTAGATTGCCCCCAACCGCACTATCTTTCCGAAGCACTGGCAAATGTGACTATTTTTCATACTGTCACTTTCATAATGCATTATATTTAAACTAGCTGATGTTTTAAGCTAACGGTGTTTCTTGAGAACTTTGTGTTGTGCCGTATTGCCGCAGCAATATTATATAGTATTATAAGAGTAATGTGGTAGAGCTTAATGGTAGTAAATAATAATTTTAAAAACCCCTTTTTTAAATGAATAAAAATTTACAACGCTTCTTTTTAATAACGTCCCAAAGATTACGCCTACTGCCGTACAATGTACATTTTTTATCTTTATACTTTTATTAAGAGTGTAACGAAACATCGATTAGAGAGAGAAAAATTATTTTCATTATTTTCGTTTTGAAATCTAAAACATAAGTAGGGTACAAATATATTAAAGTAGACAGAGAAATTAGGGTGCAGGCGGTAAGATTAGAATGGTTGAAATCCAGGTTCTGTCATAGTTCCCTTGGAAACTCGTGGAAAGCGAACACACACAAATTTAAAATCCACAAATACGTGAGGGGTCGAGCGAAAGGAAATAAACGAAAAGAAATGAGAAGAGCACTCGGGTAAGAAGAGGAGTTCAGTCTTTCGGATACGATATTGTGATATTATTGCAAATGCCCCTGAGTCGTTTCTACAGAAAATAAATAATTAAAAAGCTTTCAAATATTAAATCATATACACAATTTCGTTCTTTGTCAAGAACATCCAAAATTGATAATAATGTTTAAAACGTCATAATAATATATTATTAAAAATATTGTAGTAATACCGGTAGGTTTTATGAAGAAAAAATAATTGTCAATTCTTTTTTAAATCTCAGTATTCCTTCTCGTCGCGCCTTTGTACCTGCATACGTACCTAACGTTAATTTACATTTAATTAAATTTGTTATTTTTAACTTTCAAAAGTAGATACATAGGTAACAATTAAAAGTTTTCAGTTAATGACCTCTTAAAAAGTTCGGCGTATTTTAACAACTTTTCCTACTCCGGTCTGCTTTTTAACAATTAATAGCAGCCACATATTTCTATAATAATACTAATTGCTGTAGGTACACGAAAGTTTAATTAATAAAAACGTTAATCCAATGTTGGTTTTATTTATTTTAATTATAACTTTTTTTTTTCAAATGTTTAATTTGAACAACCGAATTTTCCGTAGGTTCTTACCAAATTTATTAAGTATTATTAAAAAAATTAACTTATCGTTCTTACCGGCCATTTGACGCTGATCAAAAAATAGACGCCTAGCGTCGCGTATTCACGCATGCGTTCGCACACCCTTATGTTGTCGTGACGACCAGGGTGCGGGAGTTAACTCTGTTTTGAAGAATAAAAAGCACCCTACCATGACCCCTGTCCTACGTTAAACATGTGTGTATATGCGATTAATGAATTAAAAATGGCGTAGGAGCATCCAAAATATTTAGTGATGGTAAAAATGTAATAAAATGCACTCTCCACCATCGAGCTCGGAAATTAGTATTTGCACACAATAAGTTGAGATATTACTTGACGATTTTAAGGTTATGCAAAACTGGTTGATCTACCCAAAATTGTTAAACGAAGTTTAATATTCCTAATTCTATTTTCAACAACATAATGTAATGAAAGTGTAACACGGGTCGAGTTAGTTGGAATATAATTTGCTACAGTTTCTGGGTTGCAAGCAGCTTGTTTATATCAAAATTTAAACTCAAATCCCATATAAAATTAAATTATGTATACAGAGTCGGGGATTAGCGTGCTTTATTCAAACGTTTTACTGTATTTTTCACTTTATCATTATTAAAATGATAAGGTAACTGTACATTTCTGAAAATGCCAGTTTTCTTCGAGATCATTAATTAGAGTTGCTCGAGGCTACTGACAACTGCGGTTACGGTCTCATTTCAAGTCTATAATTAATATCCGACTATAATACAAAGAGATTCTAATAACATGAAAATATTAAAAATAAATTTTAAAATTAATGATGCCCTTTGTTTTTATTTATAGTATGAAAAGCAAAAATTATTTACCTACGATTAAAATTACAATTTTTAATAATATATTTTTTTCTATCTGCAATAAACGATACAAAGAAAATTTTAATAAAATTTTAGGGTAGGAACGTTTGCTCTAACAACTACAAAGTACTTGTTAAATAAATTGTTCATTATACCAGGTTTGCAGTGCTACTTAAATCATATATAAAGAATCTTAAATATAATAGAATTAAAAAAACTTCTTAAAGTTATAGAACGTCGAAATTGTAAATACCGGGAAGTTGGAGTGCCATTGACAATCAGCTTCCAATTAAGCATTCGAAGCGAAAACATTTTATCAAATCAACTAGTACGAAAGATCAAAAATGTTCGCAATCATCGTTACAATATATAAAAATCAACCGAATAAGCTAAAAATGAAGTTTCGTCTTTTACACGTGACATACCCGTACACCAAAATGTTCAACTAAAAGTTTGCCAGCAATTTGTAATTTTAATTGGTCTTAATTCAATTCTTCTGCAACGAAATCTATTCAATAGGCAAATAATTAGGTTAAATACTTTTGCATTTTAAATTTTCAACTGCTACATAAAATAATATATAATTTATTATGAATCGAAAACTATATTTATAAATATATTTGCGTTGAGATTAATAAAGTCCGTTTTTAATTTGCTGAAATAACAAAAAGCCAAAAAGAGCACACGTCGCTATAATCTACTTTAATTTGATTACTAATTTTTTTTTAAATAATCAAATTACATTGCAAACATTTCGATATAAATACCTAATAAAATTATACGTCGTTAACTCGACATGTCACCGTTTGTGAGTTTTCTTTTCCAATGATGAGATGAAAGGAAGAACCTGAGGGTTACTTGCTTAGGTTGATTCCTTATTATAATTTCTTGTATAGATTTTCAAAAATCGGCATGTTGGACAAGTTTAAAGCTATTATTATACAACCAGGGGCACATTTATTAATGAGTTAGCGGAAAGGTTTTACAATTTGGTTTGGACGAGTCACGATAACAAGTAATGGATAATTGGTTAACGCCCATAGTAATCGGTGCTAATAACATTGAGCAATCACTAATCAAGACTTTTTGCATCTTCTTTTAAATTATTTTAATAATTACAACTTCTTCCAGCGCTAAAAGTTAACCACTTTTTGTTAGTCTTAATAAAGTTTTAATTGGAAGTTATCTACCAAGTGTTCCGGAGTATTCAAACCTGCAAGGCGTGCAGATGAGTCAATTCATAGCATAACAAATATCAATTAAGCAGGATCAAAGGATATTCTTAAATTATTGAGAACTAAAAATTATTTTTTTAAATAAGTGAAATATATATTTAACTTATGGTAGATCCCCAATAGCTTGATTTACCTCTGATTGGTATAACCCGGAAGCTGATGAGCTAGCTTTTGGAATATTGCAAAATTTGTTTTCATGAACACTTTATCGGCATTTTATATCCGTAATATTTTTTCATAATCTGAAAAGTCGAGAGAAATTTCTTGCGTTGTGCAAGTCAAAGTTATAGTTGCTGTAAATGTTTATGTTTGTGAAAAATATTAATAATACCTAAAAGTTATTAATTTGCTAGTTACAAACTTCACTATCTTAATTTATGACAATAATCGTTAAAATAATACAATGACGCAATCGAAAAACTTTCGTTTGAAAGGCATAAAACTATTAATAATATAAAAAATCCGACAGTTTTATCATGTTATGCCAACTTTGTAATACATACTGACGTATAAAAGAATACGGAAGTTTAACTCAAACCATAACTTTAAGTAAATATTAATTAAGAAGTTTTACAGTATATTAAAATAAGTAATGGCTACTAATTACTAGCAATAACCCATAACCAGTGGATACCAAATTTTTAAAAACTGTTAGTAGGTGAAATTGTATTCCTTTACATTGATATATAACATATTAACGATCTCGTATGCATATAAATATTTTAGACTTTATGTCCACATTAAAGTGCTTCATAAAAATTTCATAATACTAAAATGTCTAATTGCACTTTTATAATGTTTGCCAATATATTATATAAAATAATAAAATTACGTTTTTGGGTTACTTAGTTTAAAAAATGTATTATCATCAAAATTATTTATAAAAAATTTAAATTGAAACTAACCGTGACTAGCCAGTTTTCAGTTAGTGCCTCAATGTTTTTCACCTTGGTCACTTAACACATTTTACTTAATTAATTACAATTAAAAATTAGCATCTGTCGCATAATAAACAGTTTATGTAAAATAGCATTTTAAAGCTGTTCTATTTTTAATGTTTTTGCCGTGAGAATTTATTCGTTACTGCGGTTTAATTTTCATGAATTTCTCCAACGACCAACTTGAATGTAAGGTAAACTTTGAATTAGAACAGGTATTACTTGTAATTATACAAATTTATCAACAAAACGAATGACAGTTATATATATTTCTACATAATTATTTTCATGAATCCCTCAATAAAAATTATATAATTAATATAAATATTGAAATATAAATTATATCGATAAACATATTGATATAATTATACAGGTTTATAACTAATTAATTAAAAACGGTTAAGTGCTAATTTCTCGCATTTTATTAATTAACATTTCAGCTTGCTATTTTACCTTTGAAGTATTTTTAACATTTCATAATATGTAAAATAAACAAAATAATGACAATTTTATGAGTGCGAGTATTATGTAATTATCGTAATTCTTTTTACCACTTTCCGATTATTTTATCACCGGTTCTAAATTCAAATTGATTAATAATTAACAGGTTGCTTAACAAAACATGATCGTTGGCTAGAAGCTTTAAGATTTTTATTTGTGTTACCTTTTGTCAGGAACAAAAAGTTCTTCTTTTGTAAGTTAGTATACTATCTTATAGAATTTAGACACTTATTGGTGTCTAAATTATGGCATCTGTTTTCTGCAGATAAACCTGAAAACGTTATATTTCTACCGCGAATACGAAATAGATAATATGCAAAATTTTTCAATCTTTTTTGATATTTCGTCTGTCAAACATGGCATAACTTCAATCAGATTACTAGAATGATATTTCAACGAGAACGGGGACTTGTCTGAATATCGCGAATGGGGCTTAGGTTGGAATCTCGTTTAGAATAGGGAGAGTTATCGATCAGCTCCAATGTGCGACGCCCGCAGTCATAGATGGAATAGCAATAAGTGGGTGGCCGCCTGTCGGAGGGGTGGAAACCGAATTAAGGATCAAGGGAACAAAAACAGGGGAGTCAAAATATAAAAATAATGTCCGCCATTTCCCAAGCACGCCGTATTTTTCATAACAATGAGATTTAATATTTAGGCACATTTATACGAGTAACGCAAGGTGAAACATACATATTATAATATACGAACTAGGGCGTGTTGTGCAATTTAAAAATTTTATACAAATTTAATAAAATCTGCTGAAAAATTAGATGTCAATCTTATGAGATAGCAGTTGATTGATTCATTAAATATTTTTACGTGAAATCCAGCGAAGGAAACATATTGTATGGTATTAGATTACAATGCTTTTAAGAGTGGGAGTTACGAGAATCCCTTGTTTTTTTAGTCTTTGGGGACTGAGTGACGGATTTATAAACGCATCGTGGCTAAAAGATTAGCGGGAGTTTACATCAAAATATTAACATTTAATTACAGAAGCTTAGAAAAAATTAGGAACTTATTAAAGTTGAAAAAGAAACATAAATTTTTCCCTTAAGAAGTGTGAAGGATATAACATTATGTAAATAATAATATAACGCGTTTTTTAATTTTCCAATAATTAGATTCAAAGAAAGCACGTTAAAAATAATTTATCTAAAAATAATGAAAATCCGGTAAAAGTTAGAAATGTAATAAATCCCTATTACAATTTAAAAGAATATCATTTCCAGTCAATTACGAAGTATAATCAGATTTAGTTCTTAATATTACATTTAATATTAAAGATCCGCAGCGGAAATGGCCAATAATCGCTCGGTCTGAAGTCGTTAAAATACAATTATAACTTAATCAACCAGACATGTTTAATTGCAATTTTGATAAAACACCTTCAAGAAAATCGAGCAAGAATAAACCATCAAAACGGACGCTTGTTTACATCGTTAATTGAAAAGGTTGGCAATTTAGTCGTTCCCTAATATTATATACTATACATTTTCTTCCAATTATTTTGCATATAATAACCCTATAAATACCTAACGTACTATTATCTAATAATAAACTATTATTTTAGATTTTTTTCAGATAGCATTATTATATTAATGATGAATTGCTTATAACGTTACCCCGCTCTCTTTACGGAAGCCAATTTGTAGAATAATTTATACATGAAAAGAAAAATTACGCTATAAATGTTTCCTCACTTATAGGATTTGTTTCTATTATTTTCTATAAAATTGGGGACCATTTAGAATCTGGATAACAAAATATTCTGGATTTAGTGCAAACCTAAACCGAACGTTAAAATAATAGAATTTTAACCGTAAAGTAAATTAATTATAAGGTTAAAATTCTATTATTTTTACGTTTCGTTTAGTTTTGCACTAAATCCAGAATAATTTACAATAAAAACATACTGAATACCACACAATTTTCTTGAAATCATTTTTAATAAGTTTATGTGTGATACATATTATAAAGCATATTAGTATAATATGTTCTCTGCTATGAAAAAGAATTAAATGAGGTTTTTTAAAAACTGATTCAAAGTACATACCGATGATTATACCTTGAATCGGGTAGATTATATTTTATTACTAAAGAATTAAAAAATCTCGATCTGCATTTTGAAGTTGTTGCCGCTTCTCCCCTACGCGATTTTGCTTAGTTTCACAACAAATTCTTTGAGTGATACTGATAATTAATAAATTTCTTTCTCTAAATGATTTTTTATACTTTACGCGTTTTTGTTATTATACAAACAAATAAAATTTTAAAGCAAATATCTGAAACAATACAAATGTTTTCCGAAAATTACATAATACAATTATTATGTTATTAATTAATATTACGTTATATTATACATCAAGGTATACTGGTCTCCCCTACATATAGCATAATCTAAGTTGTTTGGCATGGCAAACTAAATAAGATAGGCAATAAAGAAAATACTAAGTAATTTCATTGCAGTAATGAAAATTTCAGAAAAGGAAAAACATAAATAGAAAATAAAAGGAAACGCAAAAATGTATGTAGGTTTAAATATACTCACTTACTCATTATTTTACAGGTTACAGTTAACAAGCAGCAGATGATTAATATTTAACATCCATGTAATTGAAACAGAGTTAGAATCTCATTTATAGGTACTGAATTGTTTGAATCGTGATATAGAAGTTGAGCCGTTTTTCGTAAAGAAATACAATTCTGTACTTCTTGAAGACCTCTGTTCATTAATAGTGGTGTAGATTAAACTTCTATTTTTAACAAAATTGATACACATATTTTTAATTATGTTACAAGTTTTGAAGGAAGGTAGATACAAACATATGTACATACATCATAAGCAGTACTTAAGTCAAATAAACTGTATACTTTAAATATTTCGCATATACTCGCAAGAAATTTATTGCTAGTGTAAATGCATAAATCACTAAAAAATAAAACCCCTATGTAGTATAAATATAATAGTTGAGAATACTCAATACGTCATGTTGTTTTATTACATTTGAAATTATTTTACTAAATGCATGCATTATCCGACGTTTATTATACTTGCAATTTAATACATCAATAACAAATTTATAACTGACTTTAAAGCCCGATACTATTTATTTTAATTATTTTAAAGTTTTAATTGTATTACAAGAATTTTTCTGATGTCAAAAAATTTATGTTTACATACAGTAGTGAACTTATAAGTTTCCTTCCAGAAAACTTTTGTATGTTAGCTTTTTGGATAATTAAACCTACACTTCAATGAATTATCTTTGTTTGTATGCACATAGTATAAGCTTTCAACAACTTATGCCATTTTTTTGTCTTTCATTTCTATGTCAGTAGTAAGCGTCGCATTCGTAATACAAACAGATACAGTATCTGACAGTTTAATACAAGAAGTGTCAAATGGTTTAATAATCCAGATAGTTTATAATACTGTAACGAAAAACATTGAGTTATGCAACCCCATTAACTTGCGTTTATAAAGGTTGCCTTATTTGTTAAGGTCTATTTTCAAATCAGTGAGCTATCAAGTGCACTCCTGGAAACTTAGCTGGTATTTAAAAGAAGCTTACACATCACTTCCACGATGGCTAAAAGTCAAGGTATAAAGTAACATTTCATGTTTTATGATTATTAAATTATTAGTGTGTTTATTTATTTGTGTATTTTAAATTCCAGCATACAAAATACAAAGCAACAAACAAAATAAAAACAAGGTTAAATTGGTGACTAAACCTGAAAGTTTTACCTCACATTAACCAATCCAATTAAAAATTAAAACCATTTTGAAAGAATTAAGAAATGTTTTATAAAAATGACTAGGATAACCATAACATATCTTTGAAAACTAATTCTCAGCAAATAAGCAATGTAAGTTTCACTTGCAGTAGATACAATTTACACAAATAAGGTGATAAACTCGTATGCTGCACTCCAAAGATTTATCTTTCACAGTCATTTTAATTAGTTATTAGCTTCTGAAATATTAAATTAAAAAGTTATTAAATTGAACAAGTTAATCAAACAATAATATTTAATAAAATAAATTCTAATAAATGCGATAACCTTCTCCGAAAGCTCAATAAAAATATAAAATATTATTGTTTAATTAACTTGTTCAGTTTAATGATGATTTTTTTTAAATTTCATAGTTTTTACGTGATAGTAGTAGATTATCTTACTCTTAGTTTCTTCACATTTTAGAAAGTCTTTATTGGAATTTTTTTGGGACAATCTAGATTTGACATTTATGATGCTATTATTTATCGTAAAATCTTAAACAAACAAAAAAATTTCAGTTATTTAGAAGTAACTTTTTTTCAACTTAAGGTGGAATTGCCTTTGATTAAACTTGACAGTTTTTCAAAGCTACTTTTCAAATATAAAAAATTGTTTAATGTCCTAGTCAATTACCTAACATAGCGTCTTATTCTGGATATGAAATTTTTGATGGTTTTTCATGAACTGTAAAAATTTATTTAATGAAACTTTTAACTTTGAGAAATGCATTATATTAGCTTCATTGTTTAAAACACATATCGGGATCATTCATGAATTAACTTAAAACTTTATATTGTATAAAATTTATGCTTTTTATGTAAGTATATTATACTATTATAGGTATAAAATGGTTAAGTTCATTAATATGTGATAATATTTTTAATATAGTTTTTGAACAAATATTTAAGTTATGACGTGTAAAAATTAATTTTATAAAAAAATATTATAGTGTATAATAATATAATTAATTATTGTATTATTTAAGATTACGCTCAATTTCTTCTTTTCCTAAATACTAATAAACAGAAAATACCTCCTGTAAGTCTAGTTACGTATAAGAATAACTTAATGTCAAGAAAATGTCATTTTACAGAGACTTAAACAAACTGACATTTAGTTTTATATGAAATTAAGTTTTGTCAAAATAATTGCAAATTACATTTTTATTTAATATTGAATATTATTACAGTTTTCAAATTCAAATTATAATTAATTTTTTTTTTATTGAATTGGAAGAATGGTGAAATTATATCACAGACAAAGGCAGCGAATATCTACTATACATTATAATATATACATAATAGCTTAGAAACTTAAAAATCTTACTAAATTTACAAATTGTAAATTTGTAATTGAACCAAAAACAAAATAAATAAAAGATGTGCAGCTGCAAACAAAAAAAACCGGTAGAAGGTAATATTCTAACACCTTCTGAACCGACCAATTCAAAAATCAACTACGAAGAAACAATGGCAAAATTACTCGCTCTTTATAGCAAAAAAAAAAGAGTTACTGTCACGTATCTTATCACAGAAATTCAACTTTTTCCTATTAACCATTGGAAAGAGAACAACTTTCTGAGTATATTAACACAAAAATTTTTTTGGATTGTGCAATAGTTGTCGAAATAACGGCGTTTTAAAATTACGAAAAGCGGGGAGATGTAATATGATACACCTCGATGCGTGACGAACGGTCTCACGTTGAGGTCCCTGATCTTCATTTTCTTGACGGTACGTGTGCTTTGATATACTCTTAATGTTATTGTCAGTCAGGGTCGACCGACTGACAATCGTGTTTCAAATCGCGCAACTGTTTTTTCCCGTTTTAGGGACATTCTTTCTGAACCCCCTTTTTCTGGTCACCACTGCACGACCCGCAAGACATCCGAGATGGTACACCACGACATAGACACGCACGCCTTTTTGAGGTTCAAATAGCTGTTCGCCCGCAAAATTCCATTTAATTTAATTATTTTTCGACACATTTTGGCAAACTTCGGTTAAACTTCTTCAAAGTCCAAAATTCAAAATTTTTATTTCCCCCAATTTAAGTTTATTCACCACTCAGACCGACGCGGCCAAATCCGCGTCAGCGTATATTTTGATCTAAAATCTCCAACGCCCGTTACTCACTCACCAGACGAAGAAGATTAAAGCGCCTACAGCGCTAAACGCTGTATATGTGCTAAATATATTTCGTTACATTTTTTAAAAATATAAATCAATCTAAATACGATATCTTCCGATCCCGCATATCGAACTCCAACCAACATTATCCAATGATCATTTTTATCATTCAGTAACCAATCCCATCTTAATATTAGTATAATCGTAAAGCTGGTAAGCAGTTAATCATTCTATTCAATCAACTTGGTGTTTATCAAGTTGGAGACGGTCATTAGCTTAGTATGGCCCAGTTTCTCAGTCGTGGTTTAAACCAAATAAAAATAGTTAACTACAAAATTTCTTAGTTAGCAGTTTTTCAGTCTTGGGTTAGCAGTTTTCTCTAACCAATTACTTAAACCAGCACATATGGTGGTTTAACTAAATTATTTTAGTTAACTATACTAAGCAACTAAAAGTGACGTTGACCTGCATAACCTCGCAATTTGTCATAAATATCAGAAATACGCACATGTTGTTTGTCAAATTGTGAAATTTTACTGCGTTCCGATACCAACTTAGCAAATATTTTGGTTAGCTAACTAAAATATTGTCTAATCACTGAAAAACTCATATTCGGCTTAAAATAGTTTAAAATTTTAGTTACATTTTAAACCAAATTAGCTAACCTAAAAGTTAACTTACGACTGAAAAACTGGCTCTATGTTAGCCTAATAACTTCTGAAACGAAGGTACCCGGTTTGAATCCGAGAAGGGAAAGTCTAAACTTTCTTATGATCGTCTCCGTGCTTCGGAGGGTACGTAAAGCCGGCAGTCCCGCTGAGTTGATAATCGCCACTATTAACTATTAAAAACAGGGGTAACGGCATTCCTCAAACCGTCCGAAGCAACCGTTGGGTGTAAATACTAAAACCTTTCTTGACAGAGACAGAGGCTGATAATGTGAACTAAAAAGGCCGATACAATTAAAGATTTAGACAACTTGGTGTACCAGTTAGTTATGACCTATCCATCTAATCTGCTAATCACTACAATATACAGAAAACACATTGCACCGTCCATGCCCAACTTTATATAAATTTAAGTTCAGGATTACTTATCAAGTTTACCAAAGACTTTATAACCAAATTCGCAATAGAGTTTTTTGAACTGCTCATTTCCAAACATTCAAGCTATTTATCAATATTGCCAACTAGGAAGAAATAGGTAAGGTCAAATCTCATCTCTACAATGCTTAAATCTGTATAATCTTTAATTGAATGTCAAACGTTTATTTATACATTAGGAAAGAAAGAAATAACATCAAACATTACTAACTTATATAAGGTATCTTAACGTCATGAAGGATACAGTAATGATAACGAAGAAATTTTTTACATTATAAAATGTTATCGCCAGAATCTGGCTAATATGGCATGTAGTATTATGTATATCTGGAATATTTGATGCAGCTAAACATCAGGTCTAAAACAGATTTTAACTTTGATTCATTTCAAGTTCCAGCAGCTGTAGAGGTACCAAATTATTCCCGATAATTTATGTCATAAAGTCATCAAAATCAATAAATTATTTTTCTGTAATGTCATCATAAAAATATTTATCTGGTTTTAGAAGAAATTTGTTGAAAAATTTAATTTTTTTCATTTAAACTTTATACTGCGATCTGTGCATTATGATTGTATTTTTTATTTTGTTAGAAGAAAATAAAATCAAACTTGGACACTATAAGAAATTTATATTTCATAGAACAATTATTTATCGTATATCTAGCATTCATTATATCAGTCGATGTCGTAAATCGAATAAATTGTAATGTTATTATTTAAATTTTTTTAATTTATTTAATTATTTAAAAACAAAGTCTACTTAATTTGAAATATTATATTTTGTTTGATTTTCTAGTCTGGTATCAAATATATTTTTAAATTGGGAAGTACATTTAATTCAAGTTTTTTAATTTATTTGAATCTCCCTTCATAATGTGTACCTACTATAATGTCACAACAAAAAAATTTTTACACAGGAGGTGTATTATAATCTGACGCTATGCCCTGAAGATGATCTCATAAATCTGAACTAGTTGACACTAAGATAATTATTATGTTTTATTACAAGGATATACCTTTCACCTAATTTATATTTATTATAAACACTCTTGCATTTCTCTTGTAAATACTCATCGTCTTTAGTGTTATCATTTATAAATCCTTTTTTATAATGCATCGATAGTTAATTGTAATTTTGATCCAAAATTTGTAAAATTGAGATACGAATAAAACATATTTTAAATTTTAATTAACAATTAAAATAATTTATCAAAAAAATTAAATTACTCGTGTAAAAATAAACTTGGAAAATTCTATCTTGTTTATTTTATATTATTGCTAAAAATTCTTTTGCAACTGATGTTTACTTGAGAGAACTTTAAGGTAATCTCCTATGTATTTTACCTATCCAAAATGTTCCAATTTTACTAAATTGAAATGGCAGATTCCTTCACTTTTGCAATGCATAATGGTTATGCATTAAAGATCACAACAAAAAGCATGCAATTATTTAAATCAAATTCATTACCGATGACTGCTACTTCAATTTATAGCCTAGTGGATTAAACGACAACAGAACTCTCAGTGATATCCACATAGATCAAAGACTCATATCAATCGTTATCAAAGTTTACTACCAGAGACAATTTATTATAATACAATCAACTAAATAACTAATCAAATACAAGTGAAGCTGGGCTATTCACTTAGCATACATAAACCCCAGCTTTTTATCTTATTTATCTTCAAGAAAACAATCCACATGACAGTTATCCACATAGCAGTTATTATTACCATCTTGCATAAATTTTTCACAAGTAATTTGGAAAATTCTTTGCCAATCGATATTACATAACGTCGACACTAGGTCGCACAATTTGTCGTTATAAAACGATAAATGTCAAGCAAGCTGTACAAGAAATAAATATCCTACAATTTTGAAGGATTCGAAATAAAATAAATTTGGTTTATTTTTGACTAGAATATTTATTTATGCTATATAATAAATAAGATTGGTTCACTATTATGATTTACAGCTCCTTTAAGTTGGAACAAAACTCTAATATTGAACATTTATAACACAGTATACCAACAGATAGTAAAGCAACCTCAAAAGTTAGAAATATACATTTATTAATTTTATAAACTGAAAAAGAAACATTTTCATGACTTTAAAAATTGTAGTGTATTTTATGTGAACCATAGTAGTAACTTGGTGTAATCACGCACATCACATTATCCTTAGCTCTGCACTCTGTTGAACATCATATTGCTGTAAGTCTTGCAAATAAGTCCGGTTAATCATCACAACGCTAAGATTAGAAAAGAAAAAAAAAAGAATAATAATATTGGTTGTTGCAGCGTTACTTCGATTATTACAATTTTTGATATTATAAGAATTGTATAATAATACGTACTTACTAACTGTAAGCCGGAATCAGAAAACATTATTTTGCAATTATTTTTATGTTGCTCGATAATATTTCTCTGGTCCATTAGGTATTTAAGAAATCAAGCGTGTCGGCTAAACTAAATTAATTTGTTTTTCTTGGTTAGTTTGAAAGAGTGTAGAATCTAGAAGGAATATTCGATTAATTCACCTATTCGTTTGCATTACACCACTAACATGCTCTAAATTGTATTGAGTAATTGGTAACACAAGGACAAAAAAAGAAAATGCAAAAAGGACAATGTACAAGACAAATAATAATAATAATAAATTAATTGTTAGTGGGTTTATATAGTTTCTTTTTAATTTAGGCCAAAATATATATGAAATAACATTATCTTACCATCATGCCAGAAGAGTATTTATATTCCAAGACATTATAGTATAGTATGCATTTTGTTTGCGATGTTATATATCCATCACGAAAAGTCATTAATCATACATATTCAATCGTTTATATTATACTTTCTGTTAAGCATTTTCTATCAGATGTTGAATATTTTTCGTCGATGACAAATACAACCGCTTCCCATTTATTGAAATGACGTGCGTGCGTCATGAAATATAAAATAAGATATTTCAAAAAATGACTGCCGTATAATAACTTTAAATTACATGGTAAAATTGTCCTCATACCAAACACGCATACTACTTTATGAACCAACACTTGGATATTTTTGTATTTCTTTCTTAGATTATTTAATAAGCTAATAGAAGGACCACCATTCGTTTGTCACGCAACTATTTCAAATTGTTTTTACAAATTATCGAACACGTTTTTAATTTATAATAATTGGTCAATTACGTAAACTAAACCAAGATCTACATTCCGATTATTAGATTCTCGTGGACAATTAGCAGTAGGTAAATTACAAAGGTGTCAAACTGTAATTATGTTTTAATATATAAAATTTGGAGCGATAAATAATTTATAAAATTAAACGATCGTCTTCTACTTTATTTATTAGTAGGTACTTAAGAATTTCTTTACAAATCTTACAATAGCCTACGTTTCTTTGCTTAAACTACCTATTAAATATTCAATTAAATTTGTACAAAAAATAGTAATGACCTATAAATATTAGGTCTACATTTTATAATGCATTTACTTTTGTAAAAACTTACATCATAAGTTTATAAGATATTTAAACGCCATTACACTACCTATGTTAACCAATCATGAAAATAACTCAATGTGGGAATCACGGCAGTCCACGAATGCGCCCCCACTAATGAGTTCCCCGGGGGAGTCCCGCTATCAAATATTCACCACGCTCACCATTATCCTCCACTTACCGTGCCGTACCTATGATGGATTTGTCAAGCAAACTAAACTTAAAGGAAAAACGACATGTGCTGTATTAAATATTTACGATTTGCTTTTTTGTTGAAGTTGTAATTTTTCCTTTACAAAGTTCAAGAAAGAAGATTATAATAATAAACTACTTGTGTATATACCTATCGATTTAATCACTAATAAAGGAATAGTTATTATTCCAATTTTTTAAATTATTTATATTGTACTGACACAACATGTCAAAATTTAGAGTATAATTTTTTTTATTATTTTATGAATAATTCAAGAAGATTATCGCGACCTGAAGCAGCTGGAGTACGCAATGTTAATAATTCGGATACTGATCACATAATCTCACCAAAATCAGTGGTATGTCCCGGAATTTTATCCAAAGATATCAATAAAAAATGGACCGCAAATTCAAGTGTAAAAATTCAACAAAGAGAATCTTTAAAATTAAATAGATTATCATCTACTTTAAGCAATGGCAAAATTAATACTGTTAACTCAACAGAAAACACTCTTTATTTGGGTTCCAACCAAGGCAGTTTCGAAATACACATAAAAGAAGTCAGTCTTTCTGACACAGGTACGCAATGTCTCGCGGAAGTATTTAAGGACGACATTCCAAATATTCAAATTTCTTGGAAGTTTTTAGCATTTGACAAAACTGATATAGTACTATTATCCGAGCAAAATTCAGGATCGTATGTTGTTGAATCATCGGTAATATATAAAATTAACATAAATACAATTTTATTGGATTATTTTTCAACGCAAAGTATTAATATCGAGTTATACACGTGGACTTCGACAAGAGAAAAGTACTTAGCCAGAGGTGAATTGAAACTATGCGATGCTTTAGATTATCCTTGCAGTAATATAGATGCACTTATCGAACTCTGCGATGCGGATAAAGCTCTCTTGCTAAGTAATACAGGAATTGCGGTTGTATATGGAACTTTAAGCTTGTGGTATCGTTTTAATTGTGATATTGATATATTCAATAGGGCTGCTCGCACTTATTATAACACGTTGAGTGCTGGTTTATCTGTAAAACACCACAAGAGTTCTCTTCTAACCTGCTACCGTGCTGCAGATTCTCGGCAATTTAGTGTGATAAGTAAGAAAGCTAGTCTTTCGATTAACTTTTATGACGATGAGCAATTAGATGACAACGTAACGTTAGATTCGTTAGAACCTACCGAATCAGAAATTACAAACTTTAAGGAAGCTTTAGATTTGGTATTAATACGAAATAAAGCGTTAAGGACGACCCAATCGGAAATTTCTAACGAACTTCACGATAGAGCTAGATGGCTTCACGAAGAGTCAAATTGGAAAAGAACGTTGCAAGAGTATTCAATCCTTAGTGGAAAAGATCCTACGCTTATTGAATGGAGACAATGGAGAAACCAAAGTACAACAGATGTCAGTTTGAGGAACTATCCCAGCCAAATGATTATTTACGATCCCGAAGTAACAATAACTGTTGAGTACGTCAAGTTCTATAAAGATTCTCAATTAATTAAAAGTAATAAATTTAAAAAATTTTATGTGGAATATACCTTTTTAAGTCACGAAGGTTTAGAAATGGAATCTCCACCCAGCGACTCAAATGGAAGTGATGGGAAGAAATTGTATTTTAACTTTAAAAAACAATTTTATATTGATCCTGTTGAAAATGAAAAAGATTCAAATATGATAGCACATGCAGCAAAAAATTCAGAAAATATAAAATTTACTGTCGTTGGAGAACCTACAAACGATCCTTCTAATATTCCGTGTGCTGAAGAAGTAACTTTTTGTTTAATTAATATGTTAGAATTATTACAATTAGAGTCTAATGAATTTTCTGATATTTTGTCTTTAAAAGATCCTGAGAATGATAACGCGAGATTGGGTTTCATGAAAATAAATATTAGTGGTGTATTAGCAATGCGAAGATTGGCATTGCAAATACTAGCTCCTCCAGAGTACAGCATTTTACAATAATGCCTGGTTTAAGAAATAATATTAGTATAATTTACTGTAATATAAAATTTTAAAACAAGTTTGATTATTATTGAATAATAATTAAATTACTATTACGGAGATTCTTAATAATATTGAAAATCGAATAAGAAGTTTGCTGTAATTTTTTAACCGCGTAAAGAAAGAAATTTTAAAAATTAAATATTTTAATAAATACGAAATATATAAGAGAAATTTCTTATAACATTTTGGGAGATCTGAACATATTAAATGCACAGCAGTTGTAGTTCAATGTAGCCACCCTGTAGGTTAAATAAAGATTACTGCTTCAATCTTTCACTAAAAAATAATTAAAAAATGAATATATCCAAGTATTTGAACTGTATACAACTTTCGTTTAACACCTGTTAAATCTTGGAAATATTTACGGTAACAGAATTAAAATCAATATTCAACAATTTTCTTTAATGATCACCTTTTAAGATATAATTACTGTTTGTAATTTTTAATTACCGTTTAGATTGTAGGCTTTTAATTTATAAATCGATAATAACTGTTAATTTACTTTGTTCAATTGTTTTTAATGTGACGGTTTTACCTATTTTAATTAAAGTTTAAGTATGATTTATAAGGAGATCGTTTACTTCAACAATCATTCCTAATTTATTTTGAATATACAGAACCTTAAAAATAATCGCGGAAATACCAATTACATAAAGGAATTTGTTAATAAGTGCGTCACATAATACAAAGGTACTTTGGTATTTTGCTTTCTTTTGTAGTTTGAATATTATGCGTTGATATTAAAGATTATATCAACCAAATTACTTAACCAAATTTCTAATTTGACGTTTTAAATGCTTATTTAAATTTTTAAATAGAGGATATTTGAGAAATACCTCTAGGTTTAAAACAACAAGACTGGCTAGAACTAATTTAAACTTCAAATAACTTTTGTATTGTCAAAAATATATACTAAAATAATCTATTTCGTCGATCTGTTTGAAACACATGAAGTTGGTAACAAAATATTTCTTGCTCTCATAAAGAGCCACCGAGTTACCTCTATACCACAGTGTACTGCAAGTTGCATACTAAATTATGATGTAAGTTTTTTAAATCTTGACAAACTTTATAACTTATTATAACCAAAACTTGAGAAAAACACTAACATTAATACGCAATCAAAATTTTATAAGCTTATTAATTTATTAAAACTAGAAGTGAAAAGACCGGACGTAACTCAATTTAATCTTACTTTCTTTGAATCCAAAATATATTTATATGATGACCGAACATTTTTCAAAATTTGAAAAAAAGAGAAATGAAACGAAATGCTGATATACAAGACTATTTAAAAATCTTGAATGTATCTAAAAATAGTCACTATTCCTGATTGAAGGTTACACGAAAATTAATAACACATACAACAATCATGCATCTAAAGGTTTTACAAAACCCTTGACTAATATCTTTCAAGCTAACTGATCTACTATCTGAATTGATGAGAAAAACAAAATAAAATCAACCGTTTAAAATTGGCTTTCCATCGAATATTTTAAATTAAAATATGTTAAAAGAATTATCGAAGAACTGGAGTACATTCAAATACCTTGATGAAATACTTCATAGCTATTGCCCAGTTTTTCAACGCCATCATAAAAATCAGCAAATTATTCTACTACTGAAAAATAGCACAATTGGTAATGATTCCAAAATTATGGAAGAAAACTGATGAATTCTAAAGTTTTAAAAAGTATTTACTATTTGAATGATTGAAACCTATAAATGGAACAAAATGAAAAATAATAACCAACCGTTAAGATTTAAGATTAATAGTAGGCAAACACCACATATAGAAGATACTAAATATTTAGGAATGCATTTTAACAATAGGCTAATATAGCGTAAGTATATTTTTGTAAAAATAGAGTAGTTTGGATTGAATCTCAGACGATGTACTGGATAAATAGCAAATAGTCCCAACTATCAAAAGAAAGTAAAATATTACTCCATTAGGCCATAATTAGTAAATCTTGATAAAGGGGTCTAACTTTGTGGTCCAGAAGCAAACTCAAACCTAGGAATACTTCAAAGGTTTCAAAACAAAGTATTATGCACATTATTGTTGCATCCAACTCCGTCATTCATCAAAGAATACCATTGGAGATCCAAATATTTAAAAAATATTGTGAAAGGCTTTTTAATTATTCAAATGTAATAAAACTGTTAATGGAGACAAAGAGGTGCGTAGATTAAGTAAATTCACGCTTGGAGATTTAACATAGAAGATAATTAATATTACATTAGATAATGTTATAATATATTATGTAAGTAAAACTATATAAATTATGAAGATATCTTGAACGCAATTTGTCAAGTAATGAACTCATATTGTCTAATGAGTAATAATATAATAACTGATTGTAAAATTAAATTATTTTAAAAATTAAAATATAGAAGTATTATAATATACCTAAGTTATAAGTATTATTGTTGTAGTAGTACTTTCTGTTGCAATTCTAAAGAATTGATGGGAACTGTTGGAATTCCTATCACACGATTTTAACTTTTTCCTATTGAATATTGGTAAAAGGATGCTTTTCTAAGCATACTAGAACAAAAATTTTGTAGGATTATGCAAAAGTTTTCGAAAAAAATTGATTTTAAAAATATAAAATTTACGTGTATTTTAGATACACCTTTTAACACGGCTGCATAATTAGCCGATTTTGTGTAAGGCAAAAAAATAAAACAGACCCGGAAGGCGCCGAAGACGCAAAACAATTTAAAAATATTCATGAAGAATGACAGAACTCGCCAAGGGTGGAACTCGAAGCCATATAGAACTCGTCCGGGTGTCGACCGCGACTGACAACAACATTAAGAGTATATCAAAGCACACGTAGCGTCAACAAAATAAGACCGTCACCGACTAGACCGTACCTCAACGTGAGACCAACCGTCACACATCGGGGTATATCATATTACATCTTCCTGCTTTTCGTAGTTTTAAAATGCCGTTATTTCGACAACTATTTCATAATCCTAAAAAAATTTTGTGTTAACATACTCAGAAAATTGTCATCTTTCTAATGGTCAATAGGAAAAAGTTCAATTCTTATGATAGGAATTCCGACAGTAACCAAATATTTTATATTTCACTTAATCTAAAGGTCCATAAATTTGCCACGAAAAGTTTTACTTTGACAACACCATCTTTCTTTCCTTAAACAACTAAAATTAAAATAATGCTTACTTTTTGACCTGTTGGTCATGGTAAGCATAATTTTTTCATTAACTTTAGACAAAATATAACTAATATACTGTTGTATGAATTTGAATTTATTATGGTTTTTGGTATTCAGCATTTTATGCCATTCTATTTAGATTTCTGGTTTCCATCGTAATGAATAAGCATGAATTAGTAGCAATAAAATGAAATATTTCTTGGTAGATGTTGAGCAGAGACTTTCTATTTTACTTTTTGCTCTTTAATTATTATAATATTTAATAAAACTATAATCAGATACTATACATGCAGTATGCGAAATACACACTAAATACCATACAATTTACTTGAAATTCTTACTTTTTAAGTTCATTTCTATTATCTTTATTTATTATTGATTAAAAATAGCAGTGGTTGAAATACTTGCCGACAAATTTCTCTAAGAGATTATAATTAAATGTATTAATTTAATATAAATTATATTATAAATAGCGCTTCGTGTTAAAGCTTCTTCTTCCTCTGAATTTTAAACTTCGTTCTATTATTACCATTAATGTACCATGTTTTTACACTTGACACTCATGGTTCTGAGAGCACTTGAATAATATTCTATGTAGTAGGGTGCTAACCTTGCCATATGCATAATCCCACTCTGCTGGTTAGAGCAGTGTTAAAGCAAATGCATTATTTTTCTTAGGATGGCTATAATTGTTAGTCTAATAATTTTGAATATTTACAAATTTATTCTAATGTCAATTCTCTTTTGTCAAATTACATAATATATAATGTTTCATAAACTGATTGTTACTTCTCGTATGTGACACAATTTGATCTTTAAAAAGATTTTATTATTGTTGTAACGCTTTTGGCAATTTAAAAACAATCTTTGACTGTCGTGTATGTTGAATTAGTTAAAAGGTCACATTGTTTCTACTGAATTTGTTGGATTTTTTTACTTCCACTTAAATCTGATATTTATTGCATTGAAACATTTCATTCTTTTTGTAATTATTCATTAGTTTCATTGGTTTCGTTATATAGTTGAAAATACATAGATCAATGTGAACTGAATATTGAACAGTATTATCGTCATTTGTGTCATTGCTTAAGCTAACGTAGTAGCCATTTTCTAGAATTTGAATTAAAGTTTTGTAAGATTGATTGATTCTCGTCGCCAATTTGTCGTGTATGTTGAATTAGTTGAAAGGTCATATTTCGAATGTTGAATGTTGAAAAAAAGTACAAAATTTTATATAATAAATCAGTACCACCGGCGTAGCCAAGGAGGGGTCCTCTTCCCTCCCCGAAATTATTAATTCGTAATTTTACAATGACTTCAAACCATGTATAGATTTCTATATAAATGATTTTCAAGACACTAATGATACTATATTTGAAGGCGAATGGCTGATTTCGCATCAGAAATAAAAAAACCATAAAGGAAAGGTTCCAAAATATACAATGGAAGTTCTTAATCAGTTTAATATTAATGTTTCCTAATATATATATTATTTTAGAAACATTAGCGGTTACTACAGTCTCTGTAGAAAGAACATTTTCCAACTTAAAACAAATTAAGTCAAATTTGAGAAATAATACGGGCGAGAATAGGTTAAGCAGTTTAACTTTACTAGCAGTTCACAGGAATGTGCTTATTAATGTAGAAAAGCTTATAAATACTTTTGGAATAAAAAAAAGACACAATGATTTTACAATTATAATTATATAATAATATCTATGACTTAATTTTTAATGTTTATTTATGTACTTGGAAACTATTATTATTGTCGTTAACGTAAAAAATGTCTGACGAAACCCTTTTTTTGAACAAATTATTTTTTATTGTAATTTTTTAACTTTCTATTGAGCGCATGACCTTGAGAATTTGAAAAATTTTTGGCTGCGTCGCTATTAAAAAATGACTCGCTGCGCTCGTAGGCATCCTCCGAACCAAATTCCTAGCTACGCCACTGGTTAATACAATTGGTAACATAATCAATACTTAATCTTGAATATGATATTTACGCCACTTTTTACTCTATAGACAATGTAACAGCATTAAAGAGCCAGTGTTATAGGCTAACCCGAGGCAATCCTCATGTATGTAAAGCAATAAATTGCTATGCTCAATGTTCTAATGGTAGCTTAAAATCATCGAGATTGCTGTTGGTTAAACTTACAATTATGATCAATTAGACCTAAGTAGTTAACTATGGAACACTACTAAATTAGTATAAGATGAAGAGGTTGTGCCACTGGTAGAATAACATGGTAAAAATTGTATATTTTAGGAGAGCCAAATATAATCTGAGTAAAATAACGTGGCAATTGGTAAATTAAATTAGACTTTTTTGAAGTTTTCTACATAATCACTTAGATATTTTGTGTATCATTAGTTTTGTTTAAATTTTGAATCATATTTGAGAAACATTTCATGAAAAAGCTTTAGTTGCTTGAAATATTATCCTAGAATACAATTTGATTAAGAAATTGTTTTAATTAAAATACAGTACCGTTGTATAATAGTGATTTCTAAATAACAATAAAACATAGCTTAGTTATGTAAATGTGTAATAAAACACCCAAAATGATATAGATACCATTGAAACTTAAATTTTTAATATTATATATCATCTACTATAAAGAAAAGTTTATAATAATCCGTCTAACTTAAGTTTTTCATTTTTGCTGTTCATAGTTGTGCCAATAAAAATAATTCCATGCACTTTAATATATTTTTTATTTCCTTTACCAGAGATTTATGGTAAATTTTTAATAGTAATATTAACGCTCAAGTCACGTTTAAATGCTTTCCATTATCATAAAGTTGAGCTTAAATGGTTGGGTTACTTTTATAATGCCTTTATATCTATTCGTCTCCTTACATCACAAACACATCGGAAAGCCATAAGCTGATTTTAAATTGTAGGGTCCATTGAAAGACGTATGGACTTTCTTTAAAAAGTATCTTATTATATATAAATGGTTTTAGTATAATAATGTAAGTAGCTGAATATTACGATCTTATACATTTCGTCTCATTAAACATTTTTCAAAATACATTTTTAAATAACTCTTGATTACGTTTTGAGAGTATGTGTTGAAAGCTGTTATGAATTGTTTTATTTACAACAAGTATATGATTATATTTTGTAATGTAAAGAATAAAGAAATAATTGACTAACAACTGAAAGAATTATAAATGAGCTACACTTTTGTATCGCCCTCCTGAAATTCTAAAAAAAGCTTAGCAATTCAAAGAAAACTATAAATTTAGGGGTGAACTCACATCAGATCCCTATATAAAAAATACCCTTATGCAGGAATAAGAAGTAGCTAGGTAGTCTATTTTTCTGTAGATGGCAGTAGTGAAACTTGAAAAAACTTTCATGAATAATTTTTATTACATTTTTCTAATCGTCCGAAATATTAGGATTGCCAGATATTAATTGAAGATCATTGTTGTCATTTAATGGTAAATTAATAGGGTAACCCACAAAAATAAAAATTCAGATTTTATGCTTCGGTATGATATTTGACACCCAATTATAATATTTATTAGACGTGTTTATTTAATTTAACTTTTAATAAATTTACTTTTAATGAGTATATTTGTTTATTATGTAGCTATATATATTATCATTGAAAGGTTTATCAAATTAATTATAGAATTAATTACTTTAATATTTAATAATTAGTTATAATTATAATAAATATAATAAATAATCTAAGATTTGAAATTCAGTAGAAATATTGTTTCGTTTCTACCTACTAGTAATACCGCCTAATATATAAATTTTTGCATCCTCTTTCAAATTAATATAATACAAATTCCAAAATATGTATAATTGACTTAAAAATATCCACTTTTTTAAAACCATTCAACATTATACGGGTTGGGTCAATATTGTGCACTGTGCACCTCTTCGATAACTGAAAATAGAAGAACATTAAATTATTACTAGTAATTATATGTATGTAGGTATTTATTTGAAATACATACATAATAGTAACTTCATGGTAGTTTAAATCAGTTTTGAAAGAAATAATTCTATGATTTATGTTTACCCAACGAAACACCGGTCGAGTTAAACAATCACATAATTATTGCACATTGCACATTGCAACGCGTATTTGAAACAAAATTTTAACTTTTAATAAATTATTTTTAAATTCGAAAAATTTTATTTCAATCGAAATTTGCTTTTTCAACATATTTGTGTTTTTTATTTATCTGAAAGCAACAAGATATATAATTGAATTAAATTATTTAAATTGTTAATTAAATTTGATTTATTTAAGTGACTGTACCATCATTATATTGTCATCTTATCAGCTTTTAATTTGACATACATATGCAGGTTCTAATGCACCTCAGATTAGTTGAATAATAAACAAATAAAATTTTTTATTCTTATTATTAATTGATTGAGTAATCAAACAAGTAATCTCTACATTTTTAGGTTTGAATGTACTTTTGCTTGATTTATTAATATATTAGCTGGGTGATGATTTAATGAAAAATGCGTAATTACAGGCAGTGGCGCAGCCAGGATTTTGTTATGGGGGGGAGGGGCTAAAAGATGCGAGAAAAGAGAGGTGTGCCGAAGGCTAGCGCCGCAGGTGAAAATTTTTCGGAAAAAGGGGCGTGGTCATCTTATTTTTG
Organism: Cantharis rustica; assembly: GCA_911387805.1. Lineage (NCBI taxonomy): Eukaryota > Metazoa > Arthropoda > Insecta > Coleoptera > Cantharidae > Cantharis > Cantharis rustica. The sequence goes on from OU426877.1 coordinate 96,348,781, forward strand.
ACTATAATTATTGTGTTATCACTGTTACCTACCTTAAATTAAAGTGAGAACGTCATTTCCGAAATAACTCGGGGAGAAAGATTTATTATTGATTTTTGTTGCCAATTTTTTTATTGTAATATACCTATCCTTATTTTCAATAAATAGCAGTCATTAAGATTAAGAATTGAAACTGATTGCTAATAATTATCCATAGTAAAGTTATTTTGTATTTGAAATTTCAGTAAACACCATGGTAAACACTAAAAATCCGTTGACCACGCCCCTACATGCGCCTTCCCCCCCCCCTTTGCGCTGGATCTTAGCTTTTAAGTATAACAAGGGCGGCATCTCAAAGTAGTGCCCATAGGCGACAATTTGGTAAATCCGCCCTTGGTGGCTCGAGGATGCCAGATCTAAATTAACTGGATTGGCTGATTAGCTACCAACAAGCAACAATTGCTACACTAAAAACAGTATCTAACTACAATCATATCGAACACAATCTTTTTTTGTTTTTTTTTCATTGCACCGGTAAAAAAGCTGCTATGGTCATTAAAAAAAGGAAGAGTGCCTGGGAGGGGAACGGCTATAGCTCCCTAGCCCCCCCCCCTGGCTGCTCCACTGATTACAGGTGTTCAAACTAAATTACTTTCAATACCTGTAAATCAATTGCAGCACTTTACAATCCGCAAATATATATTAAAAATGAACTTTTCCAGACTGTAGTAGATAATAGTACATTATGCAACAAAGAGATAAAGTAACCAATTTTTAAAGTAAAGGGGTAAAGGGTAAAGGGTAAAGGGTAAAGGTTTGTTAGCACGAGGCTTTACCCGAAGGCAGCAATTACCTTCAGGTCAAAAGTCACTTTATCCTCGAGGTGCATATACTGTTTTTTGCAATTGCTAGAGGTAAAGTAGGAACTCCGCTAATTAAGAAACTTAAAGCATAAGTTTTAATTTTTTAATTTAAAATTAAAAACACCACGAGGTGATAGGTGATAATATCCATATTTAAATACTTTCTAATGCAATCAAGGTATTTTGGGCTTAAATTAAAAAGGTGCAAAATAGTTAAACGAGCTCCAAAATACCCCCAAAAAATATGGAGGGATAGCAAAATTACTCTTAACACAAAAAAACCATAAATAAAACATTAGTTTTTCTAGTGTTACTGTATGGGGCGGAGTCTTGGACTCTAAGACAGAATGCTAGAGACAGAAGGAAAGTGGACGCGGTTGAAATGTGGTGCTGAAAGAAAGTTCTGCCCGTGACATGGATAGTCAGAAAAATGAATGTCTTGTACGAAAGAAGAAAACTTGGAAAAACTGGTAGTCCAGGAAAGGATTGAGGTGACCAGGCAGAGAGAATGATCTCCGAAGCGTTGGACTGATCAAGTAAAAGAGCCGACTAACTCTACAATTTATCAGGCTACAAAAAACGCACAGAACCGAAATAGATGGCGCATTGAAACTGACACAGAAGGGTGTCCAATACGACCACAACTCCCCTGCAAAGAGGAAAATAAAGAAAAAAAGAGAGAGGACTAAAATTACAAATATAAATATTAAAATTATGAATCATCTAAAAGTTGGGATAAAAAGACTCAAAAGTATTATGCAATTATTTCAGTGGCTGATTCTATACAGTTAGCCTCTTCCATGGCGTGTCTTTTTGTTAAATACGCTTTTTTGAATAATTTGCAATTTGTACGTTACTATCAAAACTATTATGACTAAAATCATATTACAATTAAAAAATCATATTAACAAAATTTTTTATTATACTCGTATTTAATAAAAATTAACAAACCAAACAAAATGCTAAAATAATAAATTTTAACCGTAAAATAAAGAATATATAAGTACTTAAGTTAATTTAACATTTTGTTTAGTTTGTTTATTTTTAACATTACATATCAATTACCACTTAAAAAATTTATTTTTTAAGTTCTTTTTCTATTATTTAATAAAAACGTTTGGTCTAAACGACAAATTTAATAAATAACAACACTTGAGGAATTGGTCTCTGTGCCGATCTTTTATGGCATATAAAAAGATACATGAAAAAGAAAGGAAAAGGATACCTGAAGCAGCCCGATCTTGAAAATCACTTGTTTAAAATGACAGAAAACTGTTCTCAAATTAAATTCCACTGTAATTCACGTAATCTAATTTAAATACATTTATAATATGTTATTAACAGTTACACAACTAGCAGACAACTGCAGCCGGCTTTGTCTACTAAAGCACATTGCGGCATCTATTTACGTCGAGCACACGTACAGCCAACAGAATGGTCAAAACACTTTTATGTGAAAAATCGATTATTATTTAACTTAATCAAATTCGACAAAATTGTTTCTTAATCTATAAAAACCTCTGGGGTATTTTAAGTGTTACACCCTATTTATAAAAAGGTGCATTGTTAGAAAGCGCTAAATTTCTCATAGGATAGCAGTCAAATGAGCTTTTATTTGTTGTAAGTGTCAATGACATTTTTACTCGAGAAGGTCTAACAAATGTAATATACACTGCAGCAACAATTCCTAATTGTAGAAATTTATTTAATTATAATTGTACTTATAAATTTATTTATTTACTTTAAATCTTATTTCTTGTGATTCGTCACTGTTGAACTATTTATTTGTGGGGATATGTAAAGTCTCTGGTCTATACTAATAAATCAGCTTCCATTAACTCATTGAAAGTCAACATAAGATGTATCATTGCTGATGTACGGTCTCTAATGTTCAAAAAGTGATAAAAAAATCGCGGTGCTAATATTTGTATGTGTTTTATTTTAATTCAACATCCGAACATGCTTAAAAAACACCATCTATAAATCAATATCTACATTTTCTCATTTATAGTAAATAATATAAGATTAAATATTTATTATTCGTGCAATTCAATATATTCAAACCAGCAGTGGTATATTCAGTATTCAATCCCAAGTTCAATTTATATACTCCCCCCCCCTCCCACTAATTGTAGTTGGAACCCTGCTAGATTATTATTCAAGCGGTCATAGAACCATGCATTCCAAATGTAAAATTTGGTACATTAATAGTACTTATATAGTAAGGACAATTCAGCAGATCCCCAAGAAGTTAAAAAAGAAAAAATACCTATACTATTTCCAATAGCTTAAAGCGGTTGTACACCATTATATTTATACATGTAAAAATATATGATAAAATACATGTAAATTTACATGTACGCTGTACTGTAGTACACTGTCATATTTACATCTTAAAAATGATATAGTTTTTAAAATAGTAATGTTGGCTATAGTTGGAAAAATAAAATATCACTAAAAGAACTGTCACCAATTTCTTATTTCAGTTGCGTTTCCATTTTATTTTAAGTGCAACAAGTGAAACGCCAACTCCTAAGTGTAAAATCCTCAATAGTCACCAGAAATACACGTGTATGACCTTCAAAAATAGGACCTGTTCTATTCCGTCAATTTTTGCATGTAGAAATACATGTATAAATACAAGTGCAATTTTAGTGTAGTATACGCTACACTCAACATCTACATGTACATTTACATGTAAAATATGATGGTGTACTACGACTATTAGTTAAAATATTATATGCATTCTGAGGTAATATAAAAAATGTATCAAATTAATTTAAATTAATTATTAATTTTTCTATTATCTAATTCCTCTAATCTTCCAAAATACTAGTATTTTGTCGTTCTAAAACAACCATCAAAATCACTAAATTCACTCTATATCTCATCTTCTTTCTCACTTTCAATCTCAAATAAAACAACTATTAAAAAAGTCACTTTTAATATTCAATTTACAAAATTTTTTTACAAAATCGGCGAATTAAATTTCTCCTCCTTCCATTTTTTGAGAAAAAGCCATCTCTGCTGCCAATCTCATTTTAACAAATATTTAAAATTCAAACATAAACCATTAAAAAAAAATTATTTCACACTTTATAATATCATATTGTAGGAAAATTCACGACAATATATTTCGTAGATTTCACTAATTTCATCTGTATTGGAAGAAGTAAATAAACGTGAGAAAATAAAAATTAATTCTAAAATTATTTAAAATTTAACAAAGATTTTTTAAGCAAAAAGTACAATGGCTGTAATGTAATCTGTGCAAAAATATCTTGTTTCATTTCTGACTTATTGCTTTTGTTTTTTTTTAATTTTGTACAGCTGGTCGCACTTGAAAATATATTCATAGTACTTAATGTCAACCGAATTATATACATTTCATTTGTTTAAAGGTCGTTGTTACCAACAAATTTGAAAAAAAATTTAATAAAAAAATGAATGCCACTCTATCTAGCTTTGTAAAACATCCTAGAAATAATTGGGTCTTGGTCTTTGTGGTCTTGGGAGTTTTAATATGTTGTTCAGTAATGCTTGAGAATATTATTTAAGCCAATTTTCAGACTTTTAATATTTTTTTCTACATGGGTCAAATGCTAAAAGTCTTGAGTTATTAGTATTGCATTAAAGAATCTATAAGTAAGTTAAATAAATAAGTTAAATCTCATGGTTAATAGTATAACATTTTCAAATTAACTAGCTAAATAAATATTAAAAATAATGTTAATAAATAATAATACATAGCAGCATAAACCATTAATAAAACATTTACAAAAATTGCGATTTTTATTAACTTTTAGCAAGCTAATTTTTAAATTTTATTTTAATAATTATAATTACTGGTTATTTCAAAAATGACAATTCAAATATATGAACAAGAAAAACTCAACTTGCTTCATTTTTTTAAGTTTGCATAAGTTTGTAGTTTATTGGACACAATTTAATATTTCACGCATTTGGGCGAAGCTAAATATTTTAACATCAGGTATAAACTAGTTAAATGGTTTGTACTAAATTGGTACAAAAAAAGAGGTAATCAAACATCTTTACATAATCTGGTCACATTTTTTCCAAATATTTCCAAAAAATTCTAACAATCAATTTTATTATTGCAAATATATTTTTAAATAAAACTTATCTGAAAATTTATAATAATGAAACTATGTATAAATAATAATAAACTTTATTATAGATTTATTTTTCATTTCTCCAAGCATATTTTGTTCAAAGAGTTTAGTGCTTTATAACAATTTTGCTAATAATGTTTGCATATTTTCCCTACCAAGTTCTATAGCGTAATATAGAGACAGAATCAAATAATCATATCAAACTACAATAAATTCTTCTATTTGACCAAAAAAAGTTTCCATTTGGCAATGAAAAATTGAAGCCAAATAAAACAAACGCAAAGAGTACTTCAAGAAAAATTAGCCAAATGAAATTGGAGTAAATGAATACAAATAGAATTTTTTTATTGTAAAATTTGTCATATCTATTTGATGACTCTAATTTTCCAGCCTAGGGAGAAAAGTACATACATTTTGTTACGCCACGTATTAATGTTGATGTCACTTTCATTTAGTATGAAGGAAACATTTTAATGTGATCTGTACATACATTTTTCTAATATCGTCAAAAAATTGTTTAAAAATATTTATGTAAAAATTCAATATGTTTATTCAGTAATTATTTATTTAAATTTATCGTAATAAAAAGTAAGTAGGCTACCATACAATTACTTCGTTTTACTTGTCATTTAGAAAAGTAATCGGGTATTAGTTTTGACACTTTCCTTCATTTAGAAATATTGTGTAGCTCTCATTGACTTACCTTATTTTATAGTTACTCTTAACGGTACTGCTATATAAAAATAAATATTTAAATGTTCTAAATGGTTTAAATATTTCATTTATTTTATTAAATTGAGATATTTAATTGTAATGAAAATCCCAGCTCCCTTTGTGGATTTGGTACAATTACTCACCCAAATAATAAATTGTCAACTTTCTTTATTTTACTCTCATTCAAACTATTCTTATTATTATTTAATTTATTATATTATACTACGTGAAATTACAATATTATTTATAATTTGTTTTAAATAAATTTTAGTTTTTTTTTTTAAATTAAAAGAATAATATGTTAAATTAATTACTAAATTATTAAAAATTACATAATTAAGGTAAACACATATTTAATTTTACATAATTTTTAATTTCTAACAAACTAAAAAATATGCCTGATTCTATTAAATTTTCTTTCAAGAAATCTGTATAACTCCTATTAATGCAAATATAAGTAGGCGGGAATTGCCTGCCTTAGAAACCAAAATGTTAACAATTTCAAAAACAAAACTTAATGCCAATTTACATAACATGGCACTTAATATGTACATAAACTTTACTCCACATCTCAAGCGATGTAAATTCATGGATACTATATACCAGTGGCGGCTCGTGAAAAATATTCTTGGGTGTTCTGCATTATAAAAATGGCAAGATATCAGAAAATGGCAATCTCAAAAAATAAATTTACTTATTGCACATTTTTAAATATTAAACGTACAACACTTATCTAGAATGTATTACTTTATATGATTTTACATTTTTACAATAAATTGCAATCCTAACTAATTTTCGAAAAAATTTTATTAAGTACAGCTTATGAGAGAAGTTGTGTTAAAAATATTAGTAATATTTCATTTTATTTTTTCTTCATTTAATATTCATAAGCATTTATTTTGTGTACTAGTAGGTATAAGATACTATCTTCGATATTCATAATTTCAATTAAAGTTCATAACGCAAGATGTGTTTAACATAAAATCGTATATGTTCGTAAAACCAGAGCTGAAATATGAGCAGAACAGTTGTACATTTGGTGGGTTGTTCCTATATCTTGTAATCTGCGAGTTTAATAATAAACATTATTATTGTAGAAAAAACCTACATAATTTTAATTTTATTGCTATTAATAATTAAACGTAATTTCATTTTGAGTTTCTAATATAGGATCTGCCAAAAAATAATTTTACTTCTATTTTGATAATAGTATTTATAAGAAACTTGGTAAAATTAAAATTTGTACTAAATTTTCAAATTACACTATATTACGAGTATTAAACTATTGCATTTTATTGTTTAACCATGTTGTTGAACAATCAATGAACAAAAATTAACTTACTAGTTGTTTTCATAAGTCAAATTTTAAATTATATTACAAAAATACGGCATGTAATTCTGCATAAGATGCAGCTCAATTTGTAGTGTATACCAGTGTATACCGCGGTGTTAGGATTGTCCTAACACCACGATGTATACTGGTATGGATACGATTCCACCCGATAGCTCGCGTCATTTCATGTTCAGAATCATTTCCAGCACATCGAAGTTAAACAGTGATTTCGAAAGCGTAACGGACTTGTATTAATTATTACAGTACTTATTTGACTGACTGATAAAAGTACTTATAACTCAAGGCAACATAAGAAGCGCGCTTTGAAACCAAAATTGATTAGTCTTCAATTATTGAAATAATTTGAAATGTGGTGGTTATACTAATAAGTAATAATTAATTTGGTATACTTCATTCTGATATTTGGCGGTTCTGCAGCTCTGCAGTTCCTATGGTAGAACCGCCCCTGCTATATACCTACATAATATATTATATAGTATTAAATCTTTAAAGTAAAGTTACTGAAAAAGATGACCAGCAGACGGTAAACAGTTTTAATTGTTGTTTTTTATAATTTTTGAGGTAAATCTACGATGAGTCACTATTTATTTATTCTACTTAATATTTTTTTATTATAATAAATATTTTCAAATTGTTAAATAAAACAGAATGAGCAATAAATTGTAAAATTATGTAAATAATTTCAAGGTTTATTTGCCACAATAAAATTTTTAATCATTTACCTTCAATTAATAGTAGTTTGTGTACAAATGTAGTCAAGTTTAACTTTTTATAATGAACTAATTTTGCATGCAACCTACATTACACAAATATTTAAAAACAAATTCTAATCAATAATAATAATTATTATGTAAATATATTCAACTTATCAAGTTCTATTTTAAACTTATTTGATAATAATTATTATGTTAATAATTAATAATAAATTTTTCTAAAATAGGTTTTCGGATAATGTTTTTCCGAATCTGTTTTTCTTAAATGTGCATTGTGTGTTGCCTAGCAGCCTAGCTTTGATAAAGTTTTCTGATGCTACAACCTAAACTGGGTTTTGGCCGACCACTTCATTTCATAAAGAATTTTCAAGACAAATTACTTTGGTAGTTTGGTAGGTATTATACCGCATTTTTGGAATTTACTAGGACGTTAAAATCCAAATTATATTTATAGCATTATGTCACAAACAATGCTAAGCATGGTTATATTACATATTACCATACTCATCGTTTTTGAATATAGGATGGAATAAAATGTTTTAAGTTTTGTGGGCAATAAAAATAATGATAGGTATTTCAAATCGTAATTTTTATGTATTGCAAAATAGAAGTTAAAAATTTTATTTTATGTGCCCTTTTAAATCTTTTCTAAGACATTTTACACACATGTGATAATATTTTTTATAATGGGTTGCAATTTAGCATCAAGTAGGTCGAATTTTATTTCAAATAAGGTAAAAATATTTTTTTTAGTTGCAATTGAATTTTAATTCTTTAAGGTAATTCCAGGTTTGTCGGATAAGAAACAAAAATGTGAGAAAGATAAATATTTCATTTGCATTGTTTTAATTTTAAAATTTTTGTATTTAATAATAATTTCTATTGTTTTCAACGGGCGCAGACCGTTTTTACCTTATTTTTTAAATCGTTATTAATTTATTTATTGAATTTGTTGTGCATAATTTGCATAGAAATTGTAGAAAAGAATTTTATTTGAGATAATCTGGTGTAACTTACGGTTGTGAATTTTATTAAATTGTTTTACAAAAACACCAAGTGTTTCAGTAGTTAATTTTTTCAGATGGGTTTGATACCTGTTGATTAGATAAATCAGTTTTGTTTAAGAAACAATGACTTTAGGTATTTTAAAGATCCTTGAAATACTTTCGCCTTTATTAGACTGCTTTTGACCTCTATTATGCATTTATGCCCTCAAAACCCAGTAATTTAAGTAGTTTTGTTCCACCTAGAAATTTGGTAGTAATCTTGGTTGAACACTTTTTTCTCTATAAACACTGTTAAATTGTTAACTATGACTTTAATGATTTTAGATAAGAATAGTTTTGTATCTTGGATTATTGTGTAGATAGGATTTTTAAAAGTGAGAATTGTGCTCATGGCAAATTAATTCCCATTAATACAAGCAATTTTATTACCAAGGCAACCTGTAATAGCTGATATCTGGCAATTTTAGTAAGAATATATTTCTGAAACTATAGAATATCGCAAAATTCTTCAGGTTCTTATTATAAAGTCAGTATTTTTTATTAAAATTTTTTATAGTTTGTATTTAGGTAAGTATATGTTTATACTATTTTTTCTACTGCCATGAAAAAAATGTGAAACAGAAATAATATTTTATTTCCATTATAATGAGTATTTTTAACTTACATGATAGTATTTATGATAAGTTTAAAGTTTTTTATTAATTTGTATAAGCAGTATTAAATTTCTTAAATTAACGTGTAAACATTAAAACTCATTAAATATATTTATATTATAATTTATTATTAAAATTATTACATTAGAATCGCGGAGAGATTGAAAAATAATGTTTAAAAATAATAATATAGCTTAGTACATAGTAGATCGTTCGATTTTGATCACTTTTTTGGTGGCAATTAAAAAAAAGTCTTTATTGTCGACGTAATAATGTATCGGGGTTAATCGATTAGGAATTCTTGTGTACAGTAACTCCAAGAATTTTCAAAATTTGTTTAGAAATTATCAAGAATTCTTTAATAAGTATAATATCTCTCACTCTTTTTTTTTAATTGTAATTTAGTTAAAATACAGTACATAAAAGTTTCATACCCTAAACAACTGTTTTCAAGAAGAAAATGAACATCATGAAAAAATAGCAAAGCAAAAAATTTGCGATTGAAATGCCAAAGTAGATAAACTACGTTTATTAAATTAAAAATATTTTGGCTCAAAAGAGTTGTTCTGCTGTATGAATTTGAATGGTTATTTAAACATATGTTTAACCTTAGGTAGTGATAAAAAAATACTTGACCAGGTGTCACTAAACAACGGCTATTAATTTATTTTTTCACATGTAAGCTATGTTTAAATTCAAATTTAGATTCTTTTGATATTACTATTTAATATTTTTTAAATTAGCCAACGTCGTTGTATTACTTTCTGTATTTTTTATTTAAGTTTTTTTATTCGCATAATATTTGAATGAGCATTTAATGTATTATGCTGGCAATTTTACTATACTTTAGATATACTTCCAGAATTTTCACAATAAATCAATATATAATTTAAGATAATTAATTGTGTTATGATAGATCAATAATTACAATGTTTAACAAGTTTGTTCGTTTAAAAACAAGTACTTACCTAAATAAACTCTTTTTGTGCGAAAATTTGCATTTAAAGAAACAACTATCAAAAATTTGAAATAGTCAGTATTTCAAATAGAATGCAGTAACATATTCTTTATAATGTTATGTAAAACTTTTTGTAAAAAAGAAGAAACTTTTGTGAAATATAAAATTTTGATAGATAAATAGAGTTAGAATTATTTATCCGGCTCTCGAATTTGCAAGCGTTCTAAGAGACAAATAATAAATGGGAAAGCAGTTTATGATGCAAAGCACCATAAGAAATAAAACTTTAAAAATTAGATATTTTTATTTGTTTTAAATATGTGAGGTATACCAAAAATATACAAAGTTCTAGCTATACATTGTTTAATAAAATTTTATGATATTTTATAGCGAACGTTGCAATTATTTGTATAGGCCAAATTCAATTGAACTAATAAATCGTGTATTTATAATAAATTGAAGAGTTTGATTAACTCACTTAAAAGTTCGATCAGGGGACAATTGTGTATAACCAAGTTTTATACGCAGGTAAAGCTTTGTGAAGTGGCAGATTAGATATGTCAAAAAGAATCATTTCCGGCTGATCAACTATTATGTTTCTGGAGCGGAAAAATGGTAATTTTTTTACCGATCAGACTACTTTGATATAACGAGATTAGAAGAGTGTAATGAATAAATTATTTTTAAAGTAATTTACTATAGATATGCTTCGTTTTTCTTATTAATGTAATACTGAAAAATTAGTAAAAAAAAACTAGTCGAGTAAAAGGTTAAAAAAATAAAAGTCAAAGCATAAAAAATAATTTTATTGGTCTCATCGTACATTTATAGATTTGCATGGTTTAATAAAAAATATATTATATTATACCTAAGTAAACGTTTGAAGGTTCAATCAACCATCTGACGCTTCTTACCCATCGCAACCTTGAACATAAATCACACGGGCCGAGAGGGTTAGTCCGGAAGAGGAACTGCTGTATTCAAATTAAGCAAAGCTGGCTTTGCATACGCAGCAGTTGTAAAGCGACCCTCGCTTTCATTAGGATCTATTGACAATCTATCTTCTGCATACAAAAAACGGGGTAACTACCTGAAAAACATAATGCTTAAGAAAGGGTATGAGACACTTAGACGCAAGGTAGCCTATATGCAAAGAAGTCAGCAGGTAGTGCTGAGACAACATCTGCATACGTTATTGTGTGATATCAAGGGGTTAAAATGAAAGGGAATGTGAGAATTCTCAGGACAGGTAACAAGAGGATTGTGAAAAATGATAAATTATGTTGAGAATAGGCCGCAATCGGGGTCCGCGACCTTATTTAAATATAATTCAAAAACTGTCAAACGCCCCTTGACGTCATTTGCATGGCGAGCTGCATAGAAAAGACACATACCTGGATTACATGACTTGTATGTAACGGCTGCTGTACTAGTAGTTTATTCAAATCAGGCTTCAATAAAATGCATGCACAATGGACTAGATTTGTATCTCTCAATTGCATTTACTTAAGCATTTTTTTTAAAATTTATCCAATAGCCAATTCACATTTGAAACAGAAATAATAATATATTATAAATAAGTTCCTAACGAGGATATAATAGATGCGATTTCTGAAAACTATATTCTAGAAATGTAATTAGTTTTTTATGAATTACGGACAAAATATCTAATGTGAAAAATGAAAGTTTTGTATTTACATTATTTCTTATCAAATATCTGAAATTCTACCGGTTTTTAATTCTATTGTTTCAGTAAATTTTTTTTTCATGATTATAAGAATATCTATTACCGCAGCCAATATGCCAAATAAAATTTAGAAAACGCCATTACGATTTTAAAGCGAATATGTTTTTGAAATAAAATCGATAAAACAGAGAGATGAACATTCTAAAATATACTCACAAAAGTATATTCCTCAGTGCTGCCACAAAATTGAAAAAAATTATTCACTCACAGTAAAAAGCGTATAAATTAACAGCACGTTTTAATTGCAATCATAGCTGTAATTACAATCAAAACATGGTGTTGAGTGAGCATTTTAACTAATGTGAGTGACGTCGCGACGCAGCCATGTTGGGCATGCGTAGATAATAAGAGGGGAGAAAATAAACGTGGAACGCAAACTTTCTAAGTTTCATATACGCTTCACTAAAATTTTCCTAGGGTAAAACTCAAGTTTTCCTTATTTAGCAGCTACGCTTTTCCTATAAAACGAAGATCGACAATGTTGAACGCCTTGAAAGCAACTACCGTATGTATAACGTCCTGACGCCAAAGTTACGTGAATCGCGACGCTCAACATTCGCTTTTCTTCCGTCACCTACTTCAGTTCTATTTTATCATTTCTACACATATTTAGTATTTAATAAGTTTTTTATTTTCAATTTATTTATGTAAGTTTTTCCAACATCAGTTTATCCTTTCTTGTTTTATTCCAAATAATTTTGATTTACTTTAAATGTGATAAATTTGTTTCAAACTGCTTACGAAACTTTTATTTCCTTTTTATCCTCTAGTAAGCGAATGTGTGCCCAAAACATTGACTATTATTAAAATAAGTTTTCAATATGAACTTCTCGTACAGAGTTTAAGGTAAGAAAATATATAATATTATTGCTTTTTCAAATAATAATAAAATGTTCTTGTATTAGTTTGTTCCTGTTTTCAAAAATACCAAATTAAGTGTGTTTTCAAATAATAAAAATATGTTTTTACGAAAATCTTGAAAAATCATTTGCAAATTGTTTTAAACTACGCTAAATTAATTAAGTATGGTTAAAATTTTAATTAAAAATTTCTGAAAATAATTTTTTAATTTGTAACACAAACTTTACAAACATAGCTTACTATAAATGACACACTTGTAAGTGTTTTAATTGATTTGAACAAGACGGAAAATGTTGCGTTAGGTCAGGTTTCAGCGTCAGTCTCGCCTACTAATCACTTCAACCTAACGACCAATCAGAGCACGGCGTCGCGGCGTTTAATAAGTTTTGAAATGTCTTCTCGCTTTCATTCTGTGTTCTGCTTTCATTTACTCATTTTGCCCACGTTTACGTATTATCTCGTACATTTAAAATAATGAATGAACTTGAAAGTTGTAAATATTTGTTATTAAACTAATTTAATTAATTATGCAATTTATAATGTTTTAAGTTTGATAAAATCAATTTATTTGAAATATTTTAAAATTTTAAATTATTATTTTAGATTTCAGATCAAATAAAACTTATTAATATTTAATTTAATTACAATTATTAGAAATGCGAGTATTAAAGATAATTATAATAAATACTTAATTGATTATGTAATAACTTAATTGTTTTATTATTCAGTATTTTCTTAACTAAAAAGTTATTTAGCAACTTATGTTTTAATTCAACGCAAGACTTGAAGAACTATAAATATTAGTAAAAATATTATTTCAGAATATAAAAACTGAGTTATGTATATTATATTTTATTATGTTTGGAAGGCCGATATTATATTAGTCACAATATTGACTATTAAGATATTATTTATTTATTTAAGTTAACAAAGCATTCTTAATAAATTAAATTAAAGGGTTGAAGGTAAACATAAATATAAAATTATATATGTAGTAGTGGCTATGTATAATTTTCATATAATAAATTTTATTAAAATTAATTTTGATTTTGCCGTCGGACTTTATATAATAGTTTTGTATACAAGCAACATGTTAAAGCGATTTAATCTATAGACAATTATACATTTGCATAAGTTGTATACACGAACAACGCCTGTTAAACTTGACTTTGTAATTATGCAATAGTTAAATTGTGAGTATTATTAACAAACTTTAAACAGCTGCTGCTCCTTGAAAGCACATGCAATTTTACAAATTATCAAATTGCTTTGAGCGATCTTCTTATTGGAATAAATTTGGATAAGTCATAAAATTAACGTGCCACGTGCCATAGAGTTTATTTCTAAAGAAAATGCAGTTTTCTAATATTTCGTGTTATACAATAATAAATGAAATGTCTACCTCTAATAATACTAGTGTTAATGCAAACAATATTAAAATTTTGCGATTACGTTACTGAGATAGTATTATTTAAATTATAAATAATTTTCTCTCGAATACGTCATATAGAAAAGTTTATAATGCTGTAATTTCTTACCATTTCTAAACCTATTTTTGTTTCAATTAAACATAAAATATTATTTTAATTGTTATTTTACTCATAAACCCTTTAAAAAGATATAATAATATTTGGAATATCCTTTACAAGTATTTCTTAATATTGTTTTTTTTTGTTATTTTGAAGTAATATACGAAAAGTTATGTTTTTTTAATTTAAAAATTTTATACAAGATAATATTAAACTTTCTCTGAAAAATAGTTAAAATATCTATGTCTATAAATTGTAATTTTAAGTATGAATTTATTATCAATACTTTATTTTTTACAATATTTCATTTAAGTTAAAAATACTTAAACTACTACAAGATTTATAAAATTTAGATGCAACTGCAACAAATGAATAAAGAAATGAATATTGAAAAAAATTTCTTAAAATAACAAACGTTCTAGTCTTAAGTCTTTTCATTGTTAAATTTATAGTTTTACTTTTTGTGAAAGCCGTTATTTAACTTTAGTGCCGTCCGTCGCCGGCAGCGCTGATTTGATCTTAATAAAACATACTATTTATTTTTGAAAAATATTTGTACTTGCTACAAAAAGTTTTACTTTTACTCTTTGTACAACCATAACTACTAAGTTAATTTAATATAAAATCAACATAAAATATGATGAACACAAATATGTTTTTTTATAAAGAGCTTTAACTTTATATTTCTTAAAGTTGTCTTATACTTTAATTTGTTTTTCATATATTTTTTAATGAACCCAGAATTCTTCATTAGGAATCATTTTATAAACACGAAGTGTCCCTTTTCACCAGAAGTATGAAGTCGCATAATATTATTCCAACGCTAGTTGAAAATTATAAACTAAATTATAAATTAAACAAATTATTGTATAATTTGTGAAAATAAACAAAAGGAATAATTTAAATTAACGGTTTGCGAAAACATTGTAGCTTTCAAAACGCATTATAACCAATTATGATCACAAAATTGAAGAAGATAGCACAATAACGTGAAATTGAAGTTGCTTGTTATAAAAAATGTCGACACGTCATGACATTAAAACGAAATTTAAAACTCCCCAAGACAAATTTAAAAAATAAATTGAAATTTAAAAAAAAATTGGTTACTTGTATAAATGCACATACATACTACTACGAGCACTGCACAATAATTATCACTGGAAAAGTTACTTTGTAAATAAACTTAATTATAAGTTACTAGAAATACCACATAATTATGTATGTATTTGTAAAAGATATTGCGTAATGACTCACATAAATTTATTTTTGCAAAAATTATTTCAAGATTGGTTATACTTAAATGACGACCGCAACTACGATAACTAATAAACTCATAAACTATCACATGAAAAAACTTGTGTAGTGTAATTTGACTCGATGATTAAATCTTAATATTTTTGCTTAGAGCTTAAAAGTAACTGAGGAAGCACTTAGGTTTTACTTGATGATAACCCTTCCGGGGCTGGCCTAAGGGTTGGTGGGGATTCTCATTACCCTTTAGGAAATTTAAATGTTCAAGGCTGACCGAAGCCATCTGCATATGCATAAATTATTTTAAACACTTTAACCGACTTCGCATACACATATGCATGATAATGCTAGTACCCAACCCTTAAAAAATATAATTTACCCTGTCTATAGAATCTTAGCAACCCTTTTAACATATAGTAAAAAATATGATATAAACCATGCTCTAGTGGAAAAGAAAAATGTGTTTTATTATTAGCCAAACAAAAGGAGGTTTGTGTGTATATGTAGAAGAGATTTGTGACCCAAAGAGGTACCGCACCCCGCCCTTAAAGGGATCGTTGTAAAAAACACCGAAAATATACACCAGACTCAAATGCTTGCTTTTACTTTCATTTATTATATCTAAAATATTAAAACATATTTCAAAAATTACAGAGAACAAATTTCTTTTAACGATTATAAAAATGCAAAAATTTTGACTAGCTAATATTTTCTCAAAATATGCAAAACTTGAATATTACTTTTTTCTACCAACTTGCACCTCGGGGAGAATATCTTATAAATTATAAATCTATTGTCATACATTGAGAGTAAATTAAATTTCTTTCCAAAATAAGGTTTATAAAAAGTTGCGCTATTATTATTTTAATCGAATGATGGTAAAAATAAAACAATTAAATTTACGCAATTTATGTTTTTTAAGAAAAGCAGTTATGAAGTATTTCAAAGAAAACGCGGTTCTTCTCTCGGATTCATTCATTACTACGCCTTCCAACTCATCCTTTTACAACTATACATAATCTTAAAACACTTTTTCTCGTGTTTTTAAAAGATGAGCTTTCCATGTTAAAATTTAACCGAGAGCAAGTGTAAACTAGACCATGACCTACAAAGTGGATGAAAAATCGAAGCCCGTATTCGGAGAGTTGATTCGTTATTAACAAATAAATGTACTCGAAAATTTTAAATATCGCGCTCGATAATCGGTCTTTACGCTTCAACAGCCACTCCATGTACGCAAAATCTATTATGCATTTGCGTATTAAACTTGTGCTTTTCTTGATTTATGGCAAAGGAACCCTTAAAAATGTGTGTAATGTGCAATCAAACAGGAAGAGAGGTACACGTATATACAAACGATATGGAGGGTTAAATCATATAATGCACTCTAAAGGGTTGAAAATGACATGAAATTGAGGGGAACAGATATATTTTTATGTTATTTATTTTATCAAAAGAAAGTGCCAACAGTGAACGCAACTTCTCAAGTGTACTTGAAACATGCAAAGCAAATGGACAATGGCCTTAATGGCTTAAGGTGCAACACCTGCAAGTCACTAGTCGCCCGAAGAAAAAGATCCAATTATACCTAGTCAAATTTTATATACAATTTTTATTAATTTAAAAGTAACGGCTTTTTATTTAATCAATTTCTATATCATTGTATTGTACGGTACTACATCCACATGTACTATGTACCGTCAACATATGGTCAGCAATCAAAGATAGAAAAACTGTTCTTTCGGTTTCGTTCTGTCCCTAAATTTTGTATTAACGATTTCCACTTTGTTGTGCGGCTTAGAAACTTTCAAGAAGACTTGTATGCTTATATTTTTAGCTTGGCCTATTTGAACTTTTATCATAAGCTTTTTATAAGCTATTTGCAATACAACTATTGAAAACATACTCTAAATAAATTAACATTACAATTAAAATGCAAACAGCAAGAGCAAAGGGTTGAATATGCAAAATATGCTAATGCCGTCTCCTTAACGGTCGTTGGAGTGTAACTACCTGGAGGTTTAAAACTGATTTTGCGTATGCAAATTACTTCTCAACTAAAGTATTCCGTTTGACATTAGCAATATTTTTACTGAACAGAAAACAATTTGTATACAGTGTAAGCCCTGTGTGCTTGTTTGTGTCGATGCAAAGGCTGTTGCGGATGATCGGCAGGGCCGCCCCCGTTAGAGCTGGTTTCTATGGTAACCGTGCACGGTCTCACCACTCATGGCTGACTCTTATGTCACATATGAACACACATGTAAACTTTTAATATCAAAAAGTAAAAGAAAAACGAACGTCTTTACGAGTTTTAAGATAACAATACTTTGTAAAAGTTGTAATCAGACTTAGTATTACTTATGCTAGGTGCATATGCTCTTTTTTTTAAATTTCTCGGTGATAATAGTAATTGTATCAAATGTATAACAACTTGGTGTCATTTCCACCACTATTGGAGAAAATAAGGAATTTTACACCCCCGATCTCGAACTCGTCGAGTCGCTAGCTCATTGTTTACTTTTCATTTCATTATCGTAAAAAAGCAATAACAATTAAAACATTTTGTTTGGTAAATCAATTGCCCCCCTCGAATCGAAGTTTTTTTTATAATCGAATATTATCGTTCTTTCACTAATATACCACGCGAGCATTATCATGCTCCAATAGTTAAGTTGTCGATAGCATCTGCAACCTGCAAAAGACAATCGTTTCATTTGCTGCTGCATTGCGACATACCATTTCCTTCTGTTTCCAGAATGAACAACGCTTTTCGTGTGCTAACCACCGCCACCGCGACACCGCATATATCAACACGCGGTTTGTGTTTACACGAAACAGAATGAATGTATTAGCCTTAAATCATCCCCAAATTTACGGGCGCTGCGATAACAGTTTGAATTATACGCTACATTGTTTTCAAATTATTTTATGTGTAGAATTTCCGCAACGAGTTATAGATTGAACCACACCACCCGTTATTCTTTGCTATTACAACACATCCATCAATATGAGCAAAATATATCTTTCAAGGCACACATAATAAGAAATTATTTCGTTCTTGCAGTTTTTCTTCTAGAAAGAAAACACAGTAAACATAGCTACTTAAAAGTTAATTAAAATTATTAACCGTCATTTACGTAAAAATAGGATTATGTAACCTTAAATAAGAATTTTTATGAAAATTTTTATGTAATTTAAAAAATGACTATACTACAGTGAACCACATAATAAAATAGTCTGCATAACGGTAGAGCTATATAAAAAGTAATATGGAAAGGACAATAAATGAATGCATCCAAAGGATATGACAACATAAACGTGAAAATAAGCGCGTCCATGTAAGATCCAAAATGATATTCAAAATTTTAACCGAAACGAACTACATCTAAAAACGACAAGTTAAAAATTTTTAAATTGCCAATTCATATAAATTTAGTTATTTTTTACTGCAGCTCATTTATACCAACACAATAACGAAGACTTTATTGCATACGATGATTTCTAATATCCTGTTGAGAAAAATAAATGTAGAAATAGATTTAAAGTTGAGACTCGTGTCACGATCGTCAAATGTTAGCACGGTTGTGACAATTTTATACTTCGACAAGAAAACGAACGCGTTATTTCATTAGGGCGCACACTTAAGTAGATTCCACGAATTCCTTACATCTGCTACACCTTACTCTTTGTTAAGCTCATCATTTCCATCTCACACACGTCTCTGAAAAATCTTATTATTAATCTTTCCAGTCAGTAAGCACACCGCATCGCAATCCCGTTGTTACAATCTCTGTGGTCGTGCTCACAGGAAAGCAAATATCGCTTCTACTTTGTATCTTATATACATATTTACTAACTAATATAAGTAATATAAATTATGTAAACATTTTTTACATATGTACATTTCTTTCTATCGTCTATTTAAAACGACAAGACGTGAATTTATAAATGACAATTACTATTTTGCTCTTCCTTTTTTTTTTGGACATTTGCCAATATCTGATGCCGAAAGTAAGGTAGGCATTAAGTATAATTGTATTTTGCGTTGCCAACGATGTTTGCTTATGGACCCTGCAAAAAATATTCAAGCATTCAAAAAATAAACAGATCGGAATATTCACTTTTTACTGCCGGCTACGGACGGCACTAAATTACTTGCTCTTTTTGCTTTTTATTAAAAACGCATTTCAGCGTAAAATAATTTACTATTAAAATTGACGATTTAATTGAATGTCTAAAAGTAATCGCTATAAAGTCAAAAATTGTGAAAACCTCAAATAGATTAAATTAATGTCTTTTTGAAATTAATAATTTAAAAAAGTATTATAGAGTATAATACGAGCATGCAAAGAACGTTTATATAATAAAACAATATAAAATTCTTTCTCGACTAAGTCCCAGCTACAATTTACTCTATGTTATTTTTATTTTATTTCAACGAATTGCGTTCTAATACAGTCGGCGAAGAAAGGTGTATGCATGTGATGTGCGCCGAAGGCTAAAAAGAAGATGATGTATTGGCAGCTAGCGCGGGGTGCTCCTGGAAACGGCACACGAAAATTGAATTTAAATTCATGAAAACTGGGAGTTGCCAGCCAAAGCTAGGCGCTTTCCTTTTTGTATTTTAGGTTTCTGAATTCTGTTTCATTTACCAAGACATATTGGGAAATTGCTCTCAGCACGAATTAGATACAAAATTTTTCAAATTTATTTATATCAATATCGTATCAATAAAATGAAAAATTTGTGTATGTAACACACTCGTAAATAAATATACAATTTCTTAATACATACTGAGACGGATAAATATATTTTACAATCAAAACGAAACAAAATTTTTAGAGTAATGTAAAGTTTTATTTGTAAAAGAAATTTTAAAGTTATATAAATAAATGAACTTGAAAAGTAACATGTTTCCTTAAAGTAGATAAGTAGCTAAAAAGTAAAATTGATAATTTATGCATTGTTCTACATGTTAAAATTTTGCCTCGTGCCCTCTTTAGCGATGCGAAGATCATTACTTAAGAGGCGGTGAAACTGCGATTGCCTCGGGACTGGTTTCGTGACCTACCCTAAGCACATATTAGTTTAATGCGAACCAAGTTTAAACTAAACTTTTTTTAATTCTTAAACTTTTTCGTAAACTAATTTTACCGGTATTTTTATTGCATTCGAATCTTTGCCATAATAAAAGTTCGTTTCGACGTCGAAATAGAAAACATCATTTGTTTTAGAAAAAAGGTGATATAAAATATTCACATGTTACCTGTAATAGAATATTCGTTGCTTCGGTCTTGGAATTTGCAACGTCTATACAACTACAATTTCGTTACATCGCCATCGCTCGCTTCTGATAGACTCTCGCTTAGATGTATGTAGATTTTCTTTGATCCAAAATACATCTTTCTAGCAGGATTTGATCCCTTACTATTCGGCGTCGTATATTCGTTATTTTTTATTCCTTTATCCCACTTTTCGCATTCTTGTCTTCGGGGACCTCTATCCTTCATATATTCTAAGATACGAAAGTCTATTCCCAACGCTCCCGAACTGCCAACCAAACAGGAAACGTCGTCTGTACGGGACTCAAGAAGATTGAAATATTGTACGCTCAAGGATTGAGCCAATTTTCATATATTCCGTTCTATCTGTCATCTTTTTACCCACCAATGGAAGGAGTTTCTTTTAAATAATTTTATATAAAACTAGAAAACAAAGATCGCAACGGATCAATAAGCATAACCCAATATTTTAACAAAAGCCTGACGTGCAATTTCAGGATGAAAAATATTTTACAAACATTAAATAAATTATTATAACGACCGGTGAATGGCGCCTAGTTTGTATACTATAAAGAAATAAATCGTAATTTACCAATAGTTTGTACATTTACCTGTTGATTATATCTTTGCATAAATAATTTTACTCGATAAGCGTTCCTCAAAGATAGAACTTAAATTTATTCTACGAATGTTGAGATTTACTCAGAATTGGATAGCGATCGAACCAGAAACTCTAGTTAGATATACGTCGTATGCAGATTAGGGTGACGTACTTGGGTGCATTTTCCATTTGAATAACAGAACTGAGGGGATCGCATCGACCAGTATGCATACTATAGATATTGATGGAATTTGTCGAGATGGTTTTGTGATCTTATTGCGATATTACACAATAACATTCCGAAATTACGTGAATTGTATTTTATAAATTCGACCAAATAAACTAGAAAATATTGACGAGGAAGCGTTTCAACCGGATTAATAACTGTTCGATAATACGCTTTATTATTTTGTGTTTCAGCTTTCCATTATTTACATCATTTAATAATAACACAATTTTCACAGACTCGTACAAAGAATGTGTGATACAAAAAATATGACGTATGAGATGTTAAGTAGAAAAAATATATGTGAAAGAGTGTAGAGGATAGAATAGCAAGCTAGAGATGATATCGAACTTCCATTTCATTCCTCTTATGGGACCGAGCGGAGCGGGACGCCAGACATGTAGGATACAAAATGAAATTCCCCCTGCGCGATGCATATCCACGCGAACACAAAATTGAAGTCCACGGGGGTGGATGAAAGTAGGAGACGACGGGGGCGACAAAGCTTTTGACGACAAAAAGGATAGATGGAAACAAATTTATAATAGTCCAAAAATAAAATGTAGATGGAAAATTCCAATTTTTCACCGCATAGAATAAACTCTTGTTACACGCAGACCATGCTTCAGTTTATATTCTTTCGACATAATATTTGATTGCTTGAAAAATGATTTTACAAATACATAATGTATTGTTAATTCTATTTCATCTTTCTTATTTCCATTAGATCATTTTAAATTATCCATGTAAAAATATACTCAATCTATAAAATTATTTATGTAAGTTGCCGTTAAAATATTTATAGTTAATTATGTTACATACTCGAGTTGCTTTATACCGTGCTTTATACAATTAGAACTATTTTTATAGTTTTCGTTAAAAAAAATATTCTGGGTTATTGAGCGTTGTTAGAAATCAAATTATTATTCTCTATGGCTTTCAGCAATGAGTTATTGTTATCAGATCTTTTAATTTATTTTGTAAACAAGTAGTACTTATATGGAAACAAAAAAAAGTTAATATATTGTCATTTGATGCAATCTACAACAAAATCTCGATTCATGTGGATCTTGATTGCTAGAAGCTAGAATAGCTAGTTGATCATTGCTTCATTGATCGTAGATTTTAAAATTTTAACTTAATGAAAATTTAAATATTTTGAAGACTATTTAATATCTATAAAATATATCTTAGGTTGGGTAAGAAAGCTATCCTAAGCAGCTGTCTTTATGGTCAGTAAAATTGCGCTAAATAATAAACTTTGTATAAACCTCACATACTTTCACTTGCAACAATATTAATAAACACAAATTATTGATATAACTTCATTTGAAAAATTTTCGATTTTTGTTTTTTTTGCCAATTAATTTTTAAACTTTTTTTAATTATAATTTCACTGAATAAAATAATATTCAGATTTCATTTACAAAAAAAATTTATCTCGCAACACAATAATAATGAGAAATCAAAATAGAAATTTCAATAATTATATACTTATAATAATAATTTTAACTAATTGAAGTGGGTAAATTGTAGTAAATGTGCTTCTAATGAATGCAAAATTTATTTTCATAAAAATAAAGCAACTTAAAGATGCTTATGGTTTGGCGCTTAATCGCGTTGACTGCCAAGCCGACATCCCTAATTGGAGTTCGGATAGAGTATATTAAGCTTTATTCTGACCGTCTTCCCTCAGCAGACAAAGGCAAACCATCAAGGTATCTGTTAAGAAAAAAAATCTAAACAAATGCATCTGTAAACAAATTTTGTTCTACTTATTCAGTGCAATGAAATTTAATTCTTCATATGTACTACTTATAAAAAATTTATTTTTATTATACTTTTATGTGTTTTATTACGTATGCACATATATTAATATGATTTTTGGTTACTGTCAGAATTTCCTCATCACAAATTTCAAAATTTCAACTGCACTATCGGAAAGAGGACAATTTTCTGTGTATAATGCAATAAAAAAAATTTTTGGATTATCCACTAGTTTTCGAAAAAACGGCATTTTAAAGTTATTAAAAGTAGATAGTTGTAACCCGATACACCCTGTTGCAACGTGTCGAGTCACGGTCAACTCGCACGTTCCGTTCCTATTCTTCATTTTGTTGACGGTATGCGTACTTTGATATACTCTTAATGTTGTTGTCAGTCGCGGTCGACACCCGGACGAGTTCTATGGCTTAGAGTTCCACCCTTGGCGAGTTTTGTCATTTTTCAGGGATATTTTTAAATTATTTTGCGTAAGGTGAAAAAATAAAACAGGCCCGGAGGGCGCCGAAGGCGACCGGGGGATCTGTTTTATTGTCAGTCGCGGTCGACACCCGGACAAGTTCTATGGCTTCGAGTTCCACCCTTGGCGAGTTCTGTCATTTTTCAGCGATATTTTTAAATTTTTTTGCCTTACACAAAAATGGCTAATCATGCAGCCGTGTTAAAAGGTGTATCTAAAGTACATGTAAATTTAAATTTTTCAAATTTGATGTTTTCGAGAACTAATTGGACGGCTTTCTGCAGAAAGGAACCAACCCACAAAAGCAAAAAAATGATTTTTTTTCAACCATTTGATCCTAAAAGTAATAAAGTCTTTTGCAGAAAAGAACCAACCCACATATCAAATAAATACTGCCTTTTGTATGTGAATAAGGATGAACTATATTGCAGAATATAGGGAACCAACCCACAAAATAAGTTTTTACAAAGTAGCACGAAATTCTGTTAGCCAAGTTGGCACACAATTACATGCTTCTTAAAATTTCATAAGTTTAGTATCACTGAAATCAATGGTTAATTTTAAATTAAGCTTAGACTTTAAATATCAATTACTCAAAACTAAAATATTGGGGTTGGTTCCTTTCTGCAGAAAGCCGTCCAATTTATAATCCAACAAAATTTTTGTTCTAGTATGCTTAGAAAAGTGTCCTCTTTCCTATAGTGTAGTTGAAATTTTGAAATTCGTGATGAGAAAATTCTGACAGTTCTCTGATTTTTTATAGATGACCAAAGTTTTCAAGCTCTTTTATACAAAAATTCTTCAAAATAATTCTTCCATGTAACATTTTAAATTTATACGTAAATAAAAATATAAAAATAGGAAAGTTAAATTTGCAGATAAACGTGCACCTATGCACCGGTATCAAATTTGATTATGCTATTCCAATTTTCCAATTGTAATTATTACAATATTAAAAAAAACTTATTATTATCCCATAAAATAATTTTTTTTTTATAAATAAAATTAAAATTTTAAAATATAAATTTTTAATAATAAAATAACATAATAATAGATAGTAATTTAATTATTGCTGTATTTTAATTATTGACAATATTAATTGTTTGTTAATTCAAATTGTTGTAATTTACTGTACATATGGTAATATTAATGTCAAATGTAGAAGTATTCTAAAAATTTTGAAATTAACTGAACCCTGAAAATGTGCACAGAAACTGAACGAAATTTGTCAGTAGAAATAAATTTATTCTACAGGATAGTGTATTATTGATTTTTGTTAAATCCATTTTTATCTAAATGACTTTTTAATTCTAATAGTTACTTATACAAATTTTATAATCAAATTAAAATACGGAAAAATCGAATTTCTTATCCTTACGCCATCTTAGCAAGGAAGACCTTGTGCTGTCCGCTACTTGACCCCAAGTCAAGTAAATCGTGACAACTTTAAAATTTTACAAATTAAATAAAATTTTACAATTATTATAAACACCCTCCTAGACAAAAATATTTTCTATAATATACCAATTAATTAATTAACAAAACATTTTTTCTATTTTTTGCATGGTATGGCGCCTTGGCAACCAAAGAGTACGTTTGCTATTTTATTTTAAATTAAATTGTTTTTTTAATTAATTTTTTATTTGACCTGCAAATAACTTTACAATACGAATTATTTTTATATTTTCTTTCTGAATTTATATTTCTTCTTCTTTAAGATACCATCAATCATCATTAATCATCATAACCCATAAAATTTGTGTTATGTCGCTTTGCCACAAAACTTCATAAATAATTCCTCATTATTTTTATTTGCCAAACTTACTTTACTTTAAATCTTCATATTTATTTTGAGTGAAAACGTTTTGTTCCAGATTATCAACATCATACAATTTTCACCGCTCCCTCTAATCGATTAATTTCTTCGTCAATAATCACCATTATTTCTTTTATTTTCCTTAAGTTAATAAAATAAAACTTTTACATTCTTTTGCCAAATTTTAACGAAAATTATTTTGTTGTCAACTTTTTGTATATTTTTATTGTGTTTTATATCTTGTTTAAGATGTTTTTATTTTACTTCCAAGCATCTTACTTCAAAAATATAAGTCAGATACATTTTTTTGGGTTAAATCTGAATCTTCTGTCAGTTAAAATACCTAAGTTGACCTTGAAATTACCTTGAAAAGATCTACTAATATTATAAAACAAATTACGACATATTCTTTCCCCTCACTACTATTATATTACAACTCTTATTCGAAACACTTTTTCATGTGGTGTTTGATTTTCAAAATATGTCATGCTGAAAGTTTCCAAATGTATTTTGTAACTTGTAAAATAATGTGAAATGTATTTTGAAAAAGAAGAATAAATTAGAAAAAAATCTAAATTTTGGTTTTTACTTCTTTTTTTATCTTTTCAACAATCTAAAAATGTTCTGCGACAATAACTGTTATAAGATGTTTTAACTCGTGCAAAAATAGAAGTAGAAACTTTATAACGTCAATATGAAATCGTACTTGAAAATCTTTTTTCATTTTTTGAATAGTTTAGTTATAGTTCAGAACTTCTAAAAAAAATCACAAATACGCATTTTATTATTTATAATCATCATAATTTTTTTCAAAATATTTTATAGACTAAACAAAAAGCTATGCGTTGAAAACCAAATATTTTTTTATTGCTTATTACTAAGTCAATAGTAACTCAAATAGGGATAGATGATTAAAATTTATCGTACGACGTTTAATTTGGTGATACTTTTCACCATCTTATCCGGCTAGATTAAATTTGGCCCAAATTTTACAGATCACAAGAAAGATATTATGGATATTATCAACTGATATATTATTATCATCTTTAATTGTTATTAGATCAAGCTTTATTAAAACTACATAGTTTTTTAAAATATAATTTTACAAATTGTTAATATTCTTGTTTCGAAATATTTTCCATTTCTGCAAAGCAAATGATTACATTGATGCAAGTGTCTATAGCATTTTGTTCCCAAAAATGATTTCGATTTCAAAATTTTCTTTGTCGGTTGCTATGGAAATACTAAATATTTTATAAAATTAAAAATTCACAATTTGATCTATTTTCACAATCGTCGGCGTCGCTCGTATGCAACTTGAGTATCAGTCAAGTGTTTTGCTGTCGATTTTAACAAAGCTGCTCAAGCAGGTTTTCGTCGAGATGACTTTAATTTTCCGAGAAATACATATTGGTTGCTTGTGCAACGCACATGTTACTGACGTTTTTCTTTTTATATTTACTGTATCTTTAAATATTTCATTTTTATTATAATCAATTTTTGAAGCTTCATGACTCGAGTTTACTTTTGACGAATGTTTTCTTATATACATATCTACGGTTTATTCTGCCTCATGGAAGCTTGCAATGTGAATCCTGTTGTACCTAAAAGTTTCAAACTGCTTTTAGGTAAATATTATATTATGTTTCTTTGCTGCAAAATATGAGAACTTTATTTTCAATATATAAAATTTAAAGAGGTCAATTTTTGACATTAGTGTTTATTCTCTTGATTAACTGTAATTATGTTAAGAATGTATGCTTACCATTAGGATATTGATAGATTTATTTTATACATAGATCCTGTACAAATCAAACAATTTCGACAATTTTCCGTTCAGTAGGCAAAAGAATTTTGGGGCGATACAAGGGTCATTCAACAATACATCATTTTCAGACATCTTATTACTGAAATTGGACATGGGCTGTCTAACAGTTTAGAATCGATGATTGGCTAAAATTTAGAATCGGCATCACTCCCTCATGTCACTATAGACATTTATTTATCATATATTTTGCGACCCCTCGTTTGTCAATTGCTTTATATCCGAGACCATCACCAACCACCCTCGATTTTTGTATTGACGTCCATCTAATACGCCAAATAAATATTTCCGCTCAAATTACTGAAATACATACAATACTACTCAAAATTTTCCCAATAATGTGATAACTACATTAAATAACTTATGACTGCGACATCGACATTTCAATTAAGTAATTGAACTTTTCATTATTGAACAAGTTCGGGAAGACATTCAGATATTTCTGTTTCAAATGCAATCAACTTTTTAAGTTTCTTGATGCTACTTTTTTTTATACTGTTAAAATTACGGTAGCTTTATTTTCTTATTGTTTTGCAAAATTGGCAGTCAACATGAGTGACATATTGACGTCAGGTGAAACCGACTACTAATACTAATCCTCTAATGTAATTCGTCACGATGTCAGTTCTTTTATACCATGTATAATCGAAATAAAAGGTATACGATGGTACATTAGAAACAGGGGTTAGGTCCATTCTATGGATACCCCAAATATACGCAAACTGATATTTAAGTCTGTTGCCTTTCTTAACAATATCTATTCAGAAAGAAAATCCAAATTAGTCTCCCAGCAGGTAGTTATAATAATATGTTACAACTTGATTGTTGATATTTGTGTGTTAAAATGTAATTACCATAAAAACATTATTTTTAGACCAGAAATTGTTCGACTAGCGGATAATATTTTAAAAGAAATTTATTATAATTTGCGATTACAGGTAGGGAGAAAAAAGAATATTAATTTTGCATTAAATAAAAACGATTTAAATTAATTTAATTTATTATTCGTTATCTGGGTGTCAATAATTTCAAAAACTAGCACCTGTTCAATATTTTTAATGCTAATTTAAACACCTGCAGAAAATATGATAATATTTTTAATTAAAAATTAAATTAATTTTTAGTGTTAGATTTGTGTGTTTTGGGTTCCGATTTGGAACACAAGTTTCGATATCCATCAGAAGTTTTCAGACCTTCTCTGTAATAAAAACCGTGAGTTTTCTAGGTGTATATGTGACATGCCGTGAATGAATATATCTTGTGGTAAATGTAACGCGTTAGATAACCACGATTTTTAAGTTTGGTTGCTAGGTAACGAGAATGGATGGTGTGACAGAGAATGCGACCAAAATCCCTCTCAGCTTCAATATCCTTGCTGATCTTGCTGTTTACTGAAATAGTCCAAATATCAAAATAAAACAACTCACTCGTATGCGAGCTCTGCTGTATGCGTACATTATGTAGATGATGAAAATGTAATCCTGACTAGATTATTGTTGTGAAAAAGATGGCAATATAAGTGAAGTTCATATCAGTAAAGCTTGTATGATGTTTCTTTATGGGTAGCAGGTGTCATTAAAATGCAATAGCATGCATAAACACATTCTTTCGCGTACACTTTTATCCTCCAGTCTCATCACCTCATAGCAACTTCATTAGAAATAAGTTTTCAGTCTCTTTTATGGACGCTCTCGAGTTATTTTTTGTAGTAATATCATATGGCAAAAAAGAACAATAAAAACCTTAATAATCGTATTTTGGAAGGTCACTTTACTTTATTACATCATTAAATATTAAATCTACCATTAATTTTTTTACCTCAAATATCTCTACAAAAAGTAATAAAAGAAATAGTCAAATTTTAAAACCAAAAAGCGCAAAGATATTAAATAGAAAATCTTTTTAAATTCTTTTTCTCGAGAATTAATTTACCCCACATAATATTACATCTCATCAGTTTGTATCACCCCAATATATTGATTGACAGCTATCCTACATGGAAATTTAAACACGATACAATTTCAAATCCGCAAACCTACTATATATGCGTAGCTCGAAGTTTTAAGCGACTATTGAAACATAAATGATGCTTTGATCTAATTTGCCAAGAAAATTACAGCAACAAGTGTTCTTTAATAGTCAGATTGCCGCTACATCATAAAAACGCCTGTGTGAAATGAGATAACATCGCGCTAATGTAAATTTGCCATTTAAATTTGGTTTCGTTCTACACTTATTTCAATTCAAATCCACGGTCGCATTCTACCACAACAATCTATTACAGTTATATCATTACAATAAACGAATAATTTAAAATTAATTCAATTAACGATGATCGATAACGAGTACCTGCTATTAGTTAACCTTAAAAATTTGTTTAAATGCTAAGGTGAGATTTTATATTTTTTGAAAAGTTACTCGAAAGCTTTTACACTTATCGCAACATATAAAATTGCGATATTGGTAAAATGTTAAACACGGATGCGGGATAGATGAAAACTTCCGTAGTTTATGCAAAGTTAGCGAACCTGCAGCTCAGAGATAGTCCAATCAGAAGATGGATTGCACTTGGTATGGGGGTAGACATTGGGCGTAAACAGTCTCAGCAAAAAATAACTTGAACGATTTTGAAGGTTCATTTCTCATAAATTTTACCCCTCGGTTGTGCACAGCATTTATAATATTGCGACTTCATATGATGATACAGGCAGGAATACAACTATCTAAAATGCTTACGACTTGACTCACGTAAGTTTGGTAAGATTAAGCTCTATCGGCTTAACGCGATACAGATCTAAGCCATAAGAATTAATTAGTTATGCCCGTATTGTAGATAACTTTTACTTAAATCATAACAAACATTATAGATATTATGCTGTTAGCATTTGAATGAATTTTTAACTATATAATACATGCATCTTCACATTTCATATCTCGTATCAATTCTTCTTTCGAAAAATAAAACGCATTTCACCCCAGGGCAACACTATTTGTGATATACACCCAGTCGAGCTGATATGTGGAACTTAAGCATCCGTATTTCTCCAGCAGTAAGCTTGATTTGTGTATTACCTCTATTATCAGAATAGAGGTATTGATTTTTTATTTAAAAAAATAAATCATATTTTCATAAAAACTATCTCAATAAGTTAACACTAAATTTTTATATTATTGCTACGAGGTTTACTTAATTAAAATTAGCAAAAACCGTTAATATATCAATTTTAAAAAAATGCAGAAAAATATTTAACTTAAATTGTGCCTTATGTGGAGTATTTTCAAAATTTAAATCAAATTTCAGATATTATATAGGTATAATACTCTTGCCACTAAACTATAAAAAAATAAATTGTTGAATACAAAAAGATTTTTTTTTTAATTTTTAAATTTTTATATTTATTCATTTATGTTCACACCACCTATTATTTTGCATGATGTGATTATCGCACATTAAAACAACAAAGTGGAAAATCCTTTATACTAGTATATCGTATGTTAGTACATAATATTTATTATAATTATCAGCTATAGCTTATACTATATTAAAATCAATACAATATGGCTTTATTAAATGAAATTCTATTTCAAGC
Organism: Cantharis rustica; assembly: GCA_911387805.1. Lineage (NCBI taxonomy): Eukaryota > Metazoa > Arthropoda > Insecta > Coleoptera > Cantharidae > Cantharis > Cantharis rustica. The sequence goes on from OU426877.1 coordinate 96,380,128, forward strand.
AATATTACATTGTAGCCCATTACGCATAATAAAAATATTAAAACGTAACGATTACTTTTCAAAGCTTCAATGGTTAATTAATAAAATATTAACACATACTCTAATTATTTAAGTAATATATAAAATATTTCCTAAATGAATATGTAGGGGAAAAAGAGATCAAGAGTACGCATATTCTTATATTTAATGGAAAAACTGCCTACAAATAATGTCACTAATTATGCTAAAATTGGAAATAACAATTTTCCGTTTTAAGTAAATCAGAATTAAATTTAAAGTTAATCCAAATAGCTTCTAATTTTTGCATAATATGCATTAATAATATGCCGTGTAGCCTTACTTTAGCAGTAATTAATTATTTAACTATTATAAAATATTTTAAAATGTTTTGGTCAAATCTCACCATAAATTATATTGTGGTGAGAAAACAATCGTAGCCTGTATTTGGGTTTTTTGATTGTATTACCGTATGTTATTAGTTATAGTAACCTACCAAATGTATTTTCTTGATCTCTCCTTCTATCTTCTTGTGAGAGATACAGCACAGTCACTGATAACCACTATGTGCAATGTTTCAATTATTTCGCTGGTACTTGGTTGGTTGGTCACAAAACAATTGAAAAATCCAGAAAATACCCAAAATTTGTATCACAAATACCAATACTTAGTGAAATGACAAAGTTCATATTTAAATGCTGTTTAGAATTACTTTTTGCTACATATTAAAGTTAATTTTATTTTTTGTTGTAGTTTATAAAATTTTATGTATGTGAATTTTTAAAAAATATATTTTTTTGCAAACAAAACTTACATTTACATCCCCCGTTACATCCGCTCGTTACATTCAAGTGAATCTTGGAAAAAGTTTTTTCTCTTTTTTTAGTTTTGAGTTCAATCTGCGCAAGAGAACTGTTCCGATATTTCTGACTGTCAATTGCTATCTGGCAAGTTTGGAATACAAAAGTTAGAAAACTTTACTGTTATTGAGATTACTTGGTAAATTGATTACTTTTTGATAAGATATCAACTCTTACATATTAGCAAAAGGCCACGAGACCTTGATAGTGCTGTTGAATATCATTTATATATCAAATTAACAATATTGTTAACTTACAAACACATCGTTAACAGCACTGATTATTTTGTTACAACTAATTTTATTATATTAATTTTCAAGCAACTTTAGCTATTCTAAACTTTAACCAATTAATTAGTTCAAACAAACCATTGAAAATAATCGATTTTACTTTCAAAACCTTTTCTTTTAATAGTAAAATTTTCAAATCTGAACACAGTCTTACTAATTAGTTTGGATAATGCAGATTTATTTGTAATCAACATTGACGTTACAACTTTCATTCTTAACTGATTAATTATTAGCGGTCTGGCCATTGTTCACATCTAAATTTAAAGGCACTGATTTCTGATCTAAAATGTTGCCGTCTATTAAACTCAGTAGGATTTACTTAGTAATTTATTGTATTTTCATCTTTTTTTTTTGTTTGTCGACAAGATTTTTGCGTTTTTTTATAGCATGCACTTGCATTATGCGTAAACTCGTATGCTGACAATGAATTTTTTCTATTTTGATAGTTTTTTTATAATTCCAGTTGTAAATTTATTTATTTTGTTTTTCTTTTATTTTTTTTTTACTATCATTTCAGTTATTTGTTTTTGTTATTTTTGTTACAATTTCTTTGATTTTTTATTTTTAATTTGTTTTTCTTGTTTCATTTCTACTGTTTTTAATTGGAGTTTAATTCTTCTAGCATAGCACGTTGAAAATTCAAATAATAAATTATAGTACAAAAAATGTACAACAACTTACTGTTGATATCTCTTCACTGTAATTACAATTTTCGGCCATAGTCGGGCTCCGACTTATATAATATAGAATTTATACCCACATGATTGGTTCTAATTTGATTAATTTATTCTAACTTATTGAAGAAACGACTACGAGGATGGTCAACCTCTGATTATCAAATACTGTGATTGTTCGTCACCCTGTTAGATCAAGAATTCAGCAGGACCCCAATTTAATTATGGCAAATACATAATCGTATCATCAATAAAATTTCTTTTTTAGTTTTCTAAATATTATTGCTTCTAAATAATAAATAAATTAGTTGATAAATTATTACCACATGAAATAATATTTCGTTACTCATAAAGATTATTTAGAAAAGTCTGAAAAGATTCAGATTTTTTCGTTTTCAATATTGAGATCTGTTGAAATGTTTACCACATTCCTCGTGAATTACTTGGAACGGAATTGATGGGACAATGCAATGAAAATTAGTCCAGACCTCAAATAAGATTCCTTCTTATTGACATATGTACCTCATAAAAATATTTTCTGATTTTTAATTTTTCATTCCCAATAAGTATAGAAATTTTTTATAATATGTAATAATTATTAGTGAGTATAATTTAGTAATAATCACTTCCAAAATAAGTTGTAATAAGATATAAATATTAACCTATCTTAAATCAAGATTGAAACTGAGAAAATATAAATTTTTAATTTGAATTTTGTAAAAAAAAATTGAAATTAATCTAAATAATATGTTAAATTCAATACCACTTTCTAAATGGTTATGTCAATTTTCATATGAGTCTAAGTAGGTATAACTGCAATAATTTAAGAATCACAAGGCTCATCAACTTTTTTAACTCAGGATAAATTGCAAAAGTTTTCATGACATAGCGTGATACGATTTCTAGTGATTTTAGTAGTTGAAAAGTTATTAAAATTTTTATTTATTTGGCAGATTTTAATCTATCATAATATGTATAGATGGTAAACCAAATTTATTTATACTTTTTCTTATACTTTTTATAATGTCGCTGATATTTAGTACATTTTTCTTTTTAAATAATACCGCTAATGCCAATAGTAAACTTAAATATCTGAGTGGGTAAAAATTGAAAAACTATTGTAAACATTCACATAATGAATTTTCGGTTGATGTCAAAGCTAAATCCTTATTGTGCTCAATGCGTCAGATTAGTGATTCTAGGCGACATGGATCGGAAGACTTACGATATGTGATCAGGCGAACGAAGTGAAGCTAACAAGACGTGGCGTGAGTCAATTGAGTCAGTGTAAATGAACCGTCGTCCTGTCTTCTCGATTGCTCTCATTCAGTTATTTAGGAGCTTCCCTTTGAAGGGAAATTTACCACCTTTGAGTATTTTTATAGTAGGATTACATGTCACGGAGCTATATTGTATTATTTTTATTTCTAATAAAAAATTTACGTTTATATTATAAGAACTTTTATTATAAAACTTAATGTATCTATGCCTAATCAAACTGTTTTTTAAATAAGCTATTATTCGATATAAATTTGAATCTCGATTGCCTATATCACGACTACACAGGCGATATCTTGTATCAGGTAGTATTGATTTTATCAATATCAAATATAATATAAATATTAAACTTGTGAAAATAATATTACCTTAAAATTTAAAAATTAGCAAGCTAAAAACTCTTATTAATTCTTGCTCGCATTTTATGTTTTTATATATTGAAAAATAGTTGTTGGTCATAACAGATTTTTCATATAAAATAAAATATTAAAATCAAATGGTTGATAATAACAAAAATAATTAAAATATTGCTTTTGATGAAATTTAGAAACATACTTAAGTATTTGAAATATTTAGTCATTTGTAACGGAAGTTCATGAACTTCTTAGTATTTTGAAGAATTATTATTATTTAACTTAATTATAATGAATAATAAAACGTAAATAATTATAATTATTAACGTTTATTATACTTATTATAATAATTATAATAAGTACCTATATAAAGCAATTTTATAGAAATAAAAAAATTGCAACAAAATAAGTACAAAAATATTCGGTATAAACAAAACAAAGTATCATAAATACATCCATCATGTATGGCTGCTTATAAATAATGAGATACGTTGACGAAGTTTTATTAGCATCGTCAAAAGATACTTTCTTTTGCGCTATATTGATACATCCTTTTATTATAGCTGTTTGCCTTGCTGACAGTCCAGGCTAATGGCGGATTTAAACTTTAACAAACATTCTTACATGTTTCGTGTGTGTTTGTTACACAAATGAATTCAAATCCGGTCTCTTTTTCAACATAAAAAGACTCAACTTAGTCTAAATTTGGATGTGCTTGCTTTTCGTACACAAAATATATGTTATTAAAAAAAAAGCTCGTATAGGTAATAAACTCTAAAAAAGCTTTTAAAGATACTAAAGAAATGTTAATAATCAGAACGCAAAATTTAGAAAATATTTACTCCTCAATTAGGTTGATTTTTTACGTTCTGAATATTGTAATTAAAAAGGGAAGGAATTTTTATTTGTGCTGTCATTAAGCAAGCTTTAAAGAATAACATCGTTTCAACCCTCTCAACTAATTAATTCCTAAGGATTAATTTACATAAAGTGTTATAAAGTGAAAGTGCTAATGGAAGCTATTACACAATTACCGCCGATTGATTGCTGTTAATGATAACTTTGTAATAATTGATTTTAATTCTCGGGCGATTATATCGTTACCAGACACGTTTTTCATTAATAATGAGATAAATTAGTTCATAAAAACTGAAATGCTTTATAGCTGGTAGTTATTAAGTATAGCTAAATATCGATTTTTAGAATAGATGTACTACATATACCTCACCTAATAGTAGATAATATGCATAATATAGATATATATATTATATTACTTTTTTTAGATAATAAATTCAAAATGACATCAATTCCAAATATACCTACTAACTATAAACATTATATTCTATTCCTGGATAAAACTGAAATTATTAAATCTATAATAAATATCTTTAATACGTATCTTTAATAACACATAAAATGTTATTAGCACACGATTTGTTGTATTATTTTGATATACGACGTTCACAAAAATTCTAACAATACTTTTTCAAAATAACAATGTATAACAAATAGCGTCCAATCACGAATTTTACTGTGGGGGTGAGGTTCATCAATACCCGATTGGCGGGCGCCGCTGATTTGCTTCCCAGTGCCTGGCGCCCTGCGTGCATCGCCTCGCATGATTTGTGCTATTCAGCCGCGAAATACGACCGTTGTTATAAATATTGACAGATGTTTATATGTAATATTAAAGTTTATAATCTATCACTTTTTTATATACATTTATATTAAACACGTAACTTAACAAGTCATTATTTTTGTATAATATCTACGATTTTTAACAACCTCGCATATCAAATAAACTATACCATTTTTTAGGAAACATTTAATGATAGAGCGTTTTAGGTTAAATCTGATTCGCGGATTCTATTAACAGCTAACATAGTTATTACAATCACATTTGCAAATGTTCCCTCAAACAACTGATTAAATCAGTGGATTGAAAGTTAACCAAAAACCTCCGAGCGAATATTTTCATTAAATTATGCCGCAATTTGCCTACAAATTAAAATACGTAATATTATAAACGCGTCTACGCCTATGACAGTTTACGTTTAAAAACATGGCGTTAATTAAAACATCATACGTCATTACCTTTAATTACTGTATTTGTGGGTAATTTAGGAAGTTTAGAGACCGTTTAAAAACGAGAAAAGACGGGAAAGTACCTCTTGTTTTCTACTTCATTTGCATAATGGTTATTTTTTTAATTTTATTTTAATTCGTACGCATTTCAATCTATATCGGCATGCCCGATATACGTATACAAAATTTATATTTAGTGCCCCCGATGTTACCAAATTATCGGTTGTCAATCTCACGTTATTTGTATTAGGTATTGGAATTTTAGAGTATTATAAATAATTCCACCAAATATCTGAATCTAATAATTCAAAACTCGCGCTTTATAAATTTAATAGTGCTTTATTAAATCGTAACGATATATCAGACTATTTTTTCGTGTAGCGTAATTATTTATTTAAGAGAATTAATTAAATTACCTCGTTGTTCAATTTATTCTTCATTCATAAAGCATTGGTAATTTATTATTAATTTTTATAGTATGATATTAGGTTGAATCTAAAGTTCATAATATTAAAGTACATAATATATAGTGTACATGGTAATTTTTAAAACTTTTTTATCTTTTTTATAATATATAACATAAACACGTAGTATACGTATGTACATGGAAAAATATATTTATCATATTGATATGAAAAATTCAGTCTAGTAAAAGAAATGTATCTTCGTGACATCCGCGCATCTATCAAATAAAGCACAAGAAGAATATGAGATATACAACTATATTGAACAAAAATATATGAATATATAATACTGATATGGCATACATATTCTAAAGTTTATGGAAATTCAATCTACATTCTGTATCTAAAGAACATGCGTGTTGCATATGTATGTATAGTGCTGTGGGTGTATGCGTGTTCCAGATATTGATTCACACACGCATGTAGATACCGGGGTTGATCCAGTTGTTCAACTGAAGAATACACACACGCGTCTTTCCCGTTTGTACACTCTGCAATACATCACTGGATTACTTTACCTATGGCGCCCCTTTCAGTTCGATTTGTTCGCTCTTGACGCCAACTACAAGATTTTCTATAAGAAAATTTCTTTGTTACGTTTTAATACAAGATTGTTGAGATTTTAGAATTACATTTTCTAGACATGTTAAAAAATAAATCAATACAAGTATTATATAAATTTTCAACCTTTGCATAAGCTATTTTTAACACAATTTAAGATTTTAAGTATCTATAAATTTTACGCTCTTAATTTTTTTTTATTTCTCATTGTCTCTGCAAATATTTGCCTTTCAAAAGAATTATACCGGGTTTCGCTAAACTTTAACTAAAAATTTAAGCGGCTATAACGGATGCTTTAACAATAGAACAACGGTTAGTTAATTAATACAACTTTGACCATTCGTGTAGCCAGTGGTTGTAGTTGTATGCAGAGTAGCATTGGAGAATGTTAACATAGTATTTGTTTCACATTAAAACTGTTAATCGCTAACTACTTCAAATGTTATGCATATTAGTACTGCATGAAGTATGCCTATACTTACGCTCGATGGGATTGTGAAAATCTTTAAAATATGTAATGCTTTTATAGTATTAACAGTAACTTATTTATGATAAAATACATGAGTTATAAGTTATTCGGTATCATGCACTTCATTTTTCACATAAATATTTTACTTATCTCTTGGGTTGTCAAAAACATCGTCAGTCTTACTCGCTTGAAGTCACACATGATAGTGTCGTATTGTCATTAATTATTAACTTTTGAAACGACTGATGTATCTTGCTCTTGACTTTTCCGTTCCTAAATTTTTTTCAAATATAAAATATATTTAACCACAATTTGCATTAAAAAGGCATTAAGCGTATTAAAATAATAATTTTAAATTATTTTAAAATGTTTGCTCAATTTGGACGAAATAAAAACAAACAAATAAAATTATGTAATTATTTTGTTCGCGGTTCATGAACACCGGCATAAATTTTCTATCGGTGGTGTATAATATATTAATGCTGTCGTTAATTGCTGTATACACTTAATAATATAATCGTATTATTCGTTACGTATAATTATTGCATATTGACTGCCCGAAAAGTTTCAAAATATCCAGAGTTTGTCGTTATTATCTGCAAGATGTTTAACATTAATATTACCCAGTTAGTTATAGAAAAATTGATGCGACTTATCTAATTTATTCACTATTTGCCAGATTGAAGTTAGTTACAATTTACTGGAATCAGTTCCAGCATGAGCTCATAGTCGAACTTGCCAATAAATTTCACGCTTCAAGAATTCGTTCAGTTTTAGCAGTTATTTGATACGATCGTGCTCAACTGCGTGTAGTTTTCACAATATCTTCGAGTGGCGTGTTCAATTCAAAAATAAAGAAATTTCCTAAATTTCCTTCATGTAGCTTGCATCAATTTTTTTCAAAGCACTATAATTTTCCAATCTATATTTACAGACGATATAAATAAAAATTGTTAACCGGGAAGAAAATTACCTTGTTCTACGGTTCGTGAGCTTTTTAACATTAAATATTTAAAGCTCTTGTTTTAACTAATCACACATTATAAATAAAATTACCTATATAATTAGGAATTTACATACCCATTTCTTATACTCCCTTTCTTTTTAATTTTTAATATTAAACCAATTTATTTTTCTTTCCATCAAATTATATTTATTGGAATATTCAAGTTCAATGTAATGTAGTACGCAGCTACATCTATAAATAATTAATATTACCTGAATCGGTGTATTTTATTATTGGTAATAACGAAAGCAGTTAAACGGTAAAGGGTAAGCCTCAATTTGTGACCTAAACAGACTGCACGTCATACAGACTTCTTTAACATAATTTAGTCAATCTCATAATATAATGCTATCATCAGTGTTCCACTTTAAGCAGTTTTCTCGTCTTTATAAATACTGCGACTCCCTGTTCAGTTCCTCGTACTACGGTGTAAGTCTCTAATCGCTTGAATATATTTTTAAAGACGACTTCTCATGCATCAATGAATTATTAAGAGATGTACCGAAATTTAAGTATAGCATATTTACATTAATATTTTATCTAAACATTAACAATGTTTTTATTATTTTTCTTTTTTATTGTTTTGATTCATAACTAAATTTAATAGATTTGCTCTTCAGATATATACTGCGTAACGGTTTTTTAAACGGCAACATTGGTTACGAAAATAAATCAATTACTTTTGTTTATCTTTAATTTACTGGCGCTGAAAATGTTCAAAAGTGGGAAATCTGATAAACTCTGAAGTAAAGTAAAATTAAATCTGAAGCAGCTTTGACGTGTAATATTTGATATCCGTGTGGCAGAGCTAATATGATTTTAATATTTCACATATCTAATCTGAAATGCACGGAAAAATTGTAATAAATTTTATTCACTGGCAATAATTCAAAAGGGATGAATACGTCTGGCAAGATGCGATGACAGCGCAGAATATATCATCTATCGAGATAGAATTCTTTGGAAAAGTAATATTATATAGGTTCGTATAGCAATAGCAGTAGCAGGCCGTTAGCTCTTCAGACCCAACTGCATAAAATGAAAATTACTTCTTGTTTACTTGATTGCAGAAAATCACACAGGTAAACAACATTACTTAAGCAGTGTGAAACTAAAAAATGTTGAAATTAGTTAAGGATGTTAACGATTACCGAGAAATGTAACAAAATTTTTTTGAAAAAATGTTCTAAAATACAGCAATTATTAAATTGTTATAACTCACGAGGTAATATTCAAGAAAAGTGAGCTGAAAATTGTGTTTGGAATTTATAATGTAATAAGAAAAAAAATAATAAAATAAAATAAAACACGAACTAGTTTGTATTCGTATTGTCGAGATTAAAATTTTCAAACTGAAAATACTGCGTTCCTCTATTTTCTTTTGTATGTTTATGTTCGATTTTTATTTCTGGTTTCTTTTATGTCGTTAGCTAATATAACCGTAGAAGCGTCGTTATAGTTGGTCCTAAAGTCTCACAATAGGGCTGAGACATGCAAATACGTATACCTCAGGCAGTCAAGCATGCATTCCAATAGAGATGTTCACTAATCAATACACATACGAATATTTTTCCTTTCCATCACGCTCAAATTGTTAACAGATGTATTATATTACTAGACATCGTTATGGTTTACTATGCATTCATCGAAATAAATAATTTTATAACATTTTTATTCCATACAAACTCCAGTTATCGTGAATACTAATTTAAATATAAACAAAGATATTTAGTGAGAGTAAAAAATAAAGTTTAAGTATAACCCCCAGCAATCGTTCTTTAATAACAGTATAGCACATAATAATCTACATACATTTTTTTTTGGAAAAGTGGTTGTCAAGAACAGATGTGTATTATTTTTCATATATGAATAATATAATATCTAGAGGGTGTGTTAAACGCCTTCTGCATTATTTCTACTTTTAGCCTTAAACAACTCTCATTTTCTACAATTTGTTTCCAATTTTTCCTTAAATAATTAATAAGAAAAAAACTTTTCCAAACTGTTAAACAAATTAATTGAACTTTATTTTATAATGATCGCCTTAATTAAGTTACTTGCCCATCACACTTGCGAACTAATGATATAATTGCGCAATTAAATCTAAGTGCAACGTTTAATTGCTAATTTAATTAGATTTATATACAAATGAAAAATAGAAAAATTTGGTTTTGAGCAAAACGATACGAGTACATCGACTTGGCATCCGCATGTGAAGGTATTTAATTATTAATAAAATTGTAAGTATCCCATAATTACGTTTATTATTTAAATTGAACTATTAAAGATTAATATTTACGAGCAACTTAAAACGGTTTACGTGCAATATTTTTATATTATCCTGCGTACATTAATAGTAAATAATGAAAAATTTTTAGAAAATTATACAGCAATTAACGTTTATAGCGACCATATTTAATAATTTATAGAGATCTTTCTTATTCTTTTAAAAAAAAATGTTATAATTATTGTTATTGCAAAGGTAATTAAGAACAATTGTCCAAGCAAAAAAAATGTGATTTTAGAAAACATTAATTTTATATCTAGAGTTAAATCAATGCTAGCTTCGTGACAATTTAGAATCGCAATGCATGTTTAATGATAATAACTCAATCAAGAACTATTGCAAATCATTCAGTTCGTTTCCATTAATCTACCCAAAAACGCAATCCTAATTAATATTGTACAATATCTTGACGAAATTGTTTTTCATCTTGGAGAGTTTTGAAATAGAAATTCGGAAGTCTTTCTTCGGAGGGGAGACTCATAGTCTCCCGAAGTTTCTAGATGAGACAATCGTGTTAATATCAAGATTTTAGTGGTAATTTTTCAAAAACTACTATACATATATGCAGACAAGTAAAATTCCATGTAAATTTGAAATTAATATATTTACATTTCAGTAAACGCAATAAATACTGCATAGTCAAATAATTAAATTATTAGGTATTCATTAACCTCTGAACATTACTATTATTTAGGTGGGTTTTAATTTAATTGTATACATTAGCTTTTGCATATTTCTTCTGAAATGTATTACTGTGAGAATGTGTATAGCTGGTTTAGTTGGGAAAGTATGCGTGCATATATGTTTAATGCAGATGGCCCACAAATCAACCTGAAGGTATTGTGTGACCTGAAAGGGTTGAACTACGACTTCTATACCTGCCTAGTGGTGCATGATGTATTCTAATATATGTTCTATTATGATTTTGTTGCAAATCTGCATATTTACAACATATGCGCTGACACAATATGCATTTTATACGATCGTTATCAACGATTTTATGCGAATTAATGGAGCTTGTGATATTATTTAAAACACTCTGTTTGTTACAATTTTAATACTACACGGGAGCTCGTATTCCGCATAACGCATCAATATAATATTTTTATTACCAATACAGCATCGTTATACAAATTTATACCTACGCTATATTTTTGTTTTTGATAATACGTGCTGAGATTTTGAAAAGAAAATGGTAAAATAAAAATGCAGATGAACTTAATGAACCTGGTAGTTGTCATGGCGATACGAATCTGATGTCTCGAATAAACATCCTATATTGAACATCACATATTGTATTTCATTACTGCTTTTTCCCAACTTGTGTTTACATACGAGCTCCGCAGTAATGTGAAACAATAATAATGATTTGGATTCGGTTACATTTTACACACTGTTCGCATTTCAATTTGTTTTAAATCTTTCAGTTTCCTACTACCGCACGAGTAGATTTTTGTTTCCTTCAAATGTAAACCATTATTTTATATGTAAATGAAAAAGGCCACGACAGTTTTTCATTATCGTCAGTTTAAAACTCTCTAAACAAGTTATCGCTAATAATATTATGTGTCTAACTGTTAAAAAAATTGCATAGAAATAAAATAGCCAATTAACATTGATCGACACCGACGACGTCGTATTTTGAGGCAAGTGCCTTTTCTAATGTGAACTAATTAAATTTTATGGATAAAGTTGTGTGATAATTAAAACGGGTGCGTGTTTGATGAATATTTTATATAAAAGCACTCGTCCAAAATCTATTTCGATCATTATCAATAAAAGTTGTTGAAACCCTGCGTGCTTCACACTCTGACAGACGGGAAGCGCGAACGGTTTAAGCCGGACATCCTTTTAAGACATCAAAAATACCTCACGTGAGAATTTAACATAATACAAAACAAAACTCACTTATGCTCAACCAAACGCATTATCGGTTTGCATCACGGGGGACTTGCTTTGTAAAGATCGATAAAAAATTATGGGGTTTCGGTAAAAAAGATCTTCGTCATTGTTCCAAGCCACACGAATTTAAATACAATTCTAGCACATCTGTTCCGTTTCTTACCTGATATAACCCTTTTTTCTATAAGATTTTTAATTTGATGACCTGACACTTTTTTTTGTTAATTTTACTTTTAATTTATGTAACCTCGTTAATTTCGGTGTTTGTAAACATGGGTTCAGTTAAGTGTCTACTGAAACTTTTACGAAAAGGTTAATAACATCCTTTTACTTCATTCTACATTTAATTAATAGCTTTAACATGTTCACTTATTATTTTACCCAATTAAAAGTACTGCTCCTTTGTATCCAATTTTCTTTCAATTGTATTTGCAACAAAATTGGCCTGTTGAGTTAGTTATTCATAAAAGCCAATTGACTTTTATTATGTATGTCTTTTAATTATTAGCAATTTTAATTTAAAAAAAAAATCTGGTTGCAAACTAAAAAGGTAGCTATAACCTATATCATTTAATGTAGCCATTAAATACATTAATAAAAAATTCTACAAAATTGTAATATAAAATACCTACACGATTATATAAAGTAAAACAATGTCTCGTGTATTCAATTAAATTCACATCTCTCCTTCGGAAGCAATTAACACACTAAAGCAAAATTCACCAACAAAAATAAATACATTTATGTTGTGCCCTGATTTGATCACTACTGCATTAAAAAACTTATTCAACCCTTTGAGAAGGTTTAAAATGTGTTATGCATATCATTAAGAGAAATCATGGCCGACCTTAGCGTTCCGCCCTGTATATTGTTTTATACCCTTCTACATTTAATAAAAATAGCTCCAGGGACGGTCTACAAGGCATTGTTAACGTGAGTGCCCAATAATAGTGCTAGGGGTGGTACACCGGACACACATAATCATGTATGCGTTTCTATGGAAACCGCACCCCTAACACGTGGGGTGCATTCACACGTGTTATTCAAAAATCGCTCACTAGAAGCGCTACTGATTGACTAGGGGAAACTCACACATATACCTATCGACAAAAATGTATCCGAGTTGTTAAGGGAATTGCCAATACCAGTCACGCACAATGTCAGAAAAATGTGTCTCGTGTGTCTATTAAGATTATTGATTCTAGATTTTACTATAAATAGGTAATTAAACGAATCACGTACACACCGCTTTACCTTTAAAGCTAATAATCTCCTTATACAATATTAATTAATACAATCTCATATAAATTGCTATTTCAAATTATTAATTTCTTCGAAATAAATCAGGAAATATACGCCAATGTTCTATTTTATGTGTATCGGTTACCTAATGCATACATTTTATGATTTAAAATTATATTTATGGCATAAATATGTAGTACAGTTATAAAAATTCAAAAAAAAATAGTTGACCAATATAAATTGAACTTGGTTCTACAATTATTATGAACTCAATATTGGTAATTATCTTTATTTGAAATAAATAAAAAACCTATTTCTTTAGGCAAAAATGACACGTGGCCCTTGTCGTACTTCCCGTGTCGCCTACTATATACCATTTGTGCATACATTAATAGTGCATCTGCATCCGCCTGATGGACCATGCAGGTGAGCTTACCTACTCTCACTTTCATTACCTCCTACGTATCTTTTGTATAATCAAGTAATTGCGTTTTTATTCCAAATTATACGCTAGGGTTTAAAATAAAATATTTGACGAAGAACTAAACTAAACAACTTAATATAATGGGACAGTTGAATATGAAACTGCATAATTAATAAAGTGGCTGGCAATGTTTTCTTATTTTAAATTGAACTTGGAAATATTTTCAAATTTTTTTTTTTAATTTTAATATTATTTTAAAAGCATCCTTGTTCACAATTTTTTATGTATATTTTACGTAAATGAATTAAACTCATTTCATCCTAATAGCAGTGATAGACAGTAGAGAGAGAACTGATACATTAAAACTTATGTAACTAATACATCATGTCTTTTTTATTAGTAGTTATTATCCACATGGCTTATTGTTTCAAAATATTATCAATAATTTAGATAATAGTTAAATAATAAGCTAAGTCTTTCGTTTATTAAATGACCCATTACAAATTGCGAAGGAAATACATTTGATGCAATCAAATGTGTTCTACTTATTTTTGTGCTTCTTAAAACTCCTAGAACTTAAATGTTAAATTTATTTCTAATAGAACTAGAATTTTAAAATTAAATAAAAATATATTAAAAGATGTAAGTTAATCTACATAATTTCAGCGGTGCTTCTCGTTGTACGCATATTTCAGTAGTTTACATTTCAGGATAAAACAATATCATTTCTATACTTTATATTCGTACATACGAGTACCTATTAGTTTTATTTTTATGCTTCTTCAAAAGTTTTGAGGAAGAGCAACTATTTTGAATTTTGGAACTTTTATACCTTTTAATTGTATTTAAATTATTATTATCGCACTATTTAATATTTCGTTGTATGTATTAATCAACCTAGTATTAATAATAATAATTTTGTTCAAAATTTTTCGTAAATTTTATTTTAATCTCGTATATTTGATATAATTATTTAATATTCGATTGAAAAATAATTTAATGTAGATATTTTATTATCAAAGAATAGAATTTGTAGGTGTGTCTTCTTGAAAATCATTATGTTGTGTGTTGTATATGTAAATATTGCCATACAATTATGTACCTACTAAATAAATTTACAGGTAGGTAATGCGTTAGGAAAGAAGGAGGAAGCTTTGTTTGTTTGAGATATTGATTAAAAACGTCAAATTGTGTATGTAAATATAATCTATTTAAATTGTCAAGCACTTAGACATATGAACAATTCATGCAAATACAGGTAGTACTCAATGGTACTAGTGGGTTGTTAGTATTAGTCAAATTGTTTACAACTCGGCACAAACATTTCAACTAATAACCTTTTGAAATCAATAAAACCATAGTTTTGGGTTTTCGACGTAACAGGGAACCCCATAAATATATGAAAATTTTAAGCCCATAAAATATTTAGCAAAAAAAAGTCTACTTTCGCCCCTATTGAAGCCATACATACTACTGACAGAATGTCATTTTAGTATCGATAAAAATTGCAGTACGAAGTGTTGTCTAACAAACAGGCGTGAATGATTTAAAAAAATTAATTAAATATTTCCATTATGTTATTCATATTAAATGTTGGTGTTACATCGACATTTATAAATATTAAACTAATTGATGAACTTCGTTCTTGTTCGAAATGATTGATGCTTGGTTATTTATTAATTATTTATTTCGCTGCTATACCTACTTACTATAATTTTAGGAATGTATAGAGCATACATAAACGTTTCTTTCAAACTACTTTAATTTTATTTATTAAATTACACCAAAATAATTCAGAAATTGTGAAAATATGAATATTATAAAAAAAAGTAATATCTTTAATAATTCCAATCATAAATACTTGCTCGTATTAGAAAAACAATATATCTAGCTTGAACTTTGAACGTCATATATTATTATAACTAATAATATGTAAGATATGCTCATATATTTCCCAGTTCCATTTGCAAAGTAAATCATTTTATAATACGAGACTCTGGAGCTGAGCGATAAAGGCGTCGAGCGCTTCTGAACATGCAGAATTTACTGGATACGTTACCGAGTTATGGGAAGATATGCATTTTGAGTTTTATAAGTCCTTAAAGGTATATCGATATAAGTAGAAATTATGAAGTTGACTTTTCAATACGAATTCGACACTCATGGCTCATACTTTTAATACCCTTTTTGTATATTAAATATGGGATTTTTTTGGGATTTGTTTAATAGATTATAGAATTAACTTTACGTGTGTAATTAATTTGAATTCTTCAAACGGTGCTAAATTAGTTAGATTTTAAAACTTTGTAGATATGGGTAATTAATTTTTTATTTTGACGACACGTCAACAATATTATTTGAAGACACTTGATTAAATTCAATACCTGCCTGCAGGTCATCAACCTGTACAATTCCGTATATAAAAAGCAAAACCATAAGCATCTAACCAAGTATAAAAGAACAATAATAATTCTTATATAGAAGAACGTAATTTGCAGTAGAGATGCGCGCGTAATCGTGACTTTAACGCGCAGGTCGGTGGCTCACGCGTGACTTCCTACGGCGACGTGCTTTTACCATCCGGCGTGTGTACCGTGATGGACCATTGGCAACACCAGCACGTTCTTCCCAAGAACCGCAATTTAAATTAACAACACCTAATGTAGAAAGTAACTGTACGATTTCCAGGTCTTACACATTGATATAATTGTTAAGTATCGATATACATTATGATGAACACATAACAGATTCTTCCTTACAAAACCATTTAGGTATCGAGTTTTTTCTTATGTATTTTCGAATCACTTACATCAAGATTTGTATAATTTAAAATTTGAATAATGTTATACAATTGACCACATGCATTACAAGAAGTAACCTTCAGATAGTATATCATTGTATTCAATCGAATCATAGTTATATTGAAATCATTTATCTTTGTATAATCAGAAATGGCAATTTTTGTATTTGTTATTATGTAGATATGTATAAGTATTATATTAGAATGCAATTGGACTGGTATAATAGAAAACAAAATATTGTTCGAGTTAGCTTCTTTAAATCGAGAAAGTATTATACATATTATACTACTTATAATACGATAGAGCTTATTTTAAATTGTACAAAAATTTATATAAAATTCAAGTCACCTTTAAGAATCCACTTCTGAACCGTGCTGGTGAGAACCTACAAGTTGGAAATACGCGAGTCGTTACTGAATTCTGAAAAGTAATAATTTTTTCTGAATTTTATTTTTTCTACTTTATCTTGTAGTTCCTTAAAGCAATTTGTTATTATCCATAATAGAATTCAACATTAATATAAGTTAAGAATAATAAATTGAGGTTGTCTATCTCAAGAATTACATGACAGACAGGATATTAATTGTATCACTAACTTGCATACTATAATACTTTCTTGCTCATTTATATTATTTGTAGAAACATACTTCGTAAAAGTATGATTGTTGCAAAAATATAAATTACCATTTCATTATCTCATGAAATAAACTTTCTAAAACATTTAGCAGTTACTTACAAAAGCTAAGTAAAAATAGTATCTACCTACTTTAAATAAAAAACGGACGTTATTTTATTATGTAGGTATTCGTAATGGTCGAATCACTATGTTTGTCATCGCGCCAAGTACACATCATCATCATTATCATCCGATGGATATGACCAAACAAGCAAGTATATTCGTACTTTATAGCTATTTCGTAGACTGTGAATCAGAGTGATAGCATATTTTAGTCTTGATTAAAATTTTGTATACACAATGCTTGGGAAATTATTTAAAAAATTAAGAATGAGTAATATTTAGTTGTTTTGGATCTCTTTACACACATTTACTTGTAAATTTTTCCAAAACCCATTAAAAATTTCAAAACTGCATTTTAAATTTAATATTTTCAATAATGAAACTATAGGACTTTAATAGATTTTTGTTGAAATTGATCAAAGGAAACTTCTGTTTAACTTTTTAAAATTATTTTTGTAATATTATATAACAAATCATTATCCACATATCAGTTTTATTGTTTAGAGAATATACCTTTATTTTATTTTTTTTAATCTTTTGTCTAACAGCTTGAAAACGATGGAAGATGTCAAAAATTTTGAACAGACCAAACAGAAGAGCGTAAAACCAGCAATCAGAAAGAGAACCTTTCTTTTATAATGGGAAAATTCTACTCGATAAAGCTTGGACTCACATAAATAATATTAAATTTTATTGTATTAATTTTAAAGTTAAGTGAATAACCTAATACCTTCAATAATAGGTTGAACAATCTTATAATTTCCTAAGTGTATGAAAAATAGATATAAATTATAGATTGTCCGGCTTATATTTTGTTATTTATGCATATATAGGTATTAGAATAACGTTATTGCTTTTTACTATATTAAACCTAATTATAAAGTAGTCGAATTTAAATTAATCACGTTTAAATATGTAGCCTGAAGCAAAACGATCGTTCTTAAAGTTATAATAAACTAGCTTTAAATTTGGTAGATAATTTTTTATGGCTGCTTTTAACATACATTTTGTAGATTCAAAAATCTTTATAGCTTTGTAATCGACAGCATCACTTTTAAATTAAATATAATTCAAGATTATAATTCAATATAAAGAGCATTTTAAATATCGTATAAGATTGACTGTTGCAAAATTATAATTTAAAATTAATAGTTATACGAAAATATTTTAACTGCTCTTGAAAACTTTTAAAGTTTGTATAATTTAAATTCCCACAAAATCTTAAAAGGCATAGAAAATAATTACCCCAGGTATTTTTTTTTTTCATATCGTATCATCAAAACTAATAAGTCAGTACAATAAAAGGTATATCGAAGAACTACCTAAATAAAATACTAGAATGGTTTAAGATTTTTCAATTACGTTTGATTTTGGCTCTTCGTAGTTTGCTTTTAGATTACTTACATGGAAATATTTATTTAACTTGCGTGACTTGAAATACACTGATGTATACAAATAATGTTTCTACTAAGTAAATTTAAATAATATAATATTAAATAAAGTTGATTTTGTCGACTTGACGATTGATTGGTGTTGCTACTTTTTCCATCATAAAATTGCAAATAATAATCTCTGCTTATAGTACGTTTATGTTCCCAGTTTAAATTAAAAAGTTTAACTGCTACCTGCGTAATAATTTTCCATGACTTTTGAATTGGTGTTGGTGACTCTTTTATAACGCTGGTAGTTAAATGCTAATTGCTAGTAAACAATTATAATTAATAATTAAATAATCTGAAAATATTTATTTTATTTGAAAATCAGCAGTCAAAATTTTTATTATCACCTCAAAATGTTTATTATTATTCATATTTACTAAGATTACTACAATATGCTTGTTTTTCAATAAGAAATTTTAAAGCAATCAAAAACGAATATTCTCCCAAGAAGAAAGTCGGATAAAGAATTTGATTTAAAGTGGTAGTAAAACAGGCAAAATTTAATGGCAAAATAATGTATATTTGATTAAAACATTCTGGTTTTACAGTACACACGTCGGAGGTTTTTAAAAAAGTTAAACGTTTTCTATTTTTCTGTCTTTAATGTTTTATTTCCTGATATTATGGTTATGAAATGCACAATTTCAGCATTAGAAAAAATTAGTTTTAAATTTTAGTTGCTTTTATCTTTTAATATTGAAGAAACTGTGCAAGTTTTAACTATTTAGTTTTAACTTTAAAACAAGTTTCCACGTTCCAAGCGTTTAAGCAAAACGATCAACGCTTAGAGAAAATTGAAATATATGCAAATTATGACTGTAAACTTGAAAAAGTTTGTGAGAGCTAATCCAACGTGAAAAAATTGTTAACATGAATAGCAAGACGGATTACGTTGTCGGTAACAGAAACAAACTAAACGAGGGTTAGCCACTGTTTACAAATGCATTTACAAATTTCCTTTAGGAATTACTTTGTTAAATGGTTTGAAGTTCTACATTTACTTTAAATATAATAAACAGTGTGTTGCTTACACTCTATTATTAAATTTTATTTATAAACTCGTAATACATACCATTATTATAACGGTACGAATAAACTACACACTTTAACAAAACTGCATTGATTTTCATGTTTTTCGAATTTTAAAATGATATTTTATGAAATTTAAGGTCCTTATTATGTTTTCTAATAAAAATAGTTATGCAGTTTTTTTGTATATTATAATATATTATGGCAGTGTCAAGTACTATTATAAAATTGATGAGAGCTCAATAATTTTTTCAAAATATTCAATCAGTAATTTTTCAACTATGCTGAGTAGAAGAATTTTAAATATTTAAAAAAATTTGTGGTTCTAATAATTTCAATTTTAGAATCGAATACATAATATTATATTTGTAGCAAATAATAATATTCCTATTATGATTATTATGAATTTATTTTTATTTTTGTAACTTCTGTATAAAATTTCATTAACTCGAAATTTTTAAGACAAATTCTCTAAATCCGATCGAAGGATAACCCCCAAAAAACGTAGTTTACTGATTTTACTTCGATTG
The DNA here is from genome assembly GCA_911387805.1 of Cantharis rustica. NCBI lineage: Eukaryota > Metazoa > Arthropoda > Insecta > Coleoptera > Cantharidae > Cantharis > Cantharis rustica. The sequence continues at coordinate 96,400,558 of OU426877.1, forward strand.
GTGATTAAAGCTTGAAAACCCATTGTGAAAAAATCTACTCGTAGTTTTGGCAATTGCATTAAAATTCAATTAGTTTTGTATCAAACCAATTTAATTCTCGTTTGGATAAATTTCTTATCACGTACTATACAAGCTAGTGTGCAACCTTTACCTGGTTGAAAAAAGTGCAGATAATAGAGTATCTAGCTAGTAAAAGTTATAATTTTTTATAATAACCGTGAAAACTATATTTTACATTATATTACCTACAATTTTTAAACATTTAATATTAACATAATATTACCACATTGTTTAAAATATTCTAAAAATACGGAACCATTATAAAAAGAAAACTTATTAAATTGCTTCGACAGTTTGATTTTCTAAGTTGAAATTTGATTACAGTTGGGATATGCAGCAATATTTTCCAGATGGAAAGTTCAATTATTAATAGTGGCTGGAGACAGAGATATTTGTGATTGGAGATATGAAAACAATGTTTAGTTTATCAGACTTCGTTAATTTGATTATTTAGGCACTTCAAAAACAAAGTGCTATTTCAAAAAATGCAAAATTCTTTATGTCTACTTGAAATTTAATGTATTATTGGAGCTAGGATTTTATGCATTAATTTATGTTAGTGCTTCATATTGTCTTAAATTTATTACTAATGCACAATAGTCTTAAAATTTAATTATTAGCTCACTTTCAAATAACTTATACGTATCTATTACTTTAATTTCTTTAAAAATTATGACCGTGTTTGAACAGAATGCCAGCTGCATAAAAAGCGACGTCATCGTTCAATCGGTCCAATTAACATGACTACTAAAAATTACACAACGAAAATACTTAACCCATTATTTGAATAATAAATTGTAAATTGTACGTGCCCACGCAATTTCTTAAAGATACTTGTTACTTGTAATTATGGTACAATAACGATGGAAGTAGTTTTTGATGTATTTTTTAACCAATGCCCAAGTTGATGAATTATGGGTCACCTGTATGTTGTAATGGGAGTCAATTTATGGTAAATTCTATGCTTAAAAATTATGTATTTAGTAGCTTCAATTATTTCATATCATGATTATGATCCATTTAAATTTAGTGCCCAAATTAAACCTTTTTGTGTGCATAGTTGGAATCGTGCCAAAATTCAGAGTGATGACTATAATGTATTTACGACTCTGCTGTTATTATAATTAAAATTTCTATCATATTGAAGCACTATAATTGATTATGTTAGTGTTCAATTAGCCATATAACTTAAATTTATTCCATAGAAGTAGGCGTAGCCAATTTAACTCGGTATCAATACTTATAATACACCGCCGCTTATTGACTGCTACAATTATTAAAACTCACAATACCATTATTATAGAATTAGAAAGATTGTCCATCGATAAAGTAATTTTATTTTATTTTATTGTCGATGGTTCATTAATTTCCGTCAACTATCAATTACTGAGCTTGCCGCTGCAAACTTTATTTTGATAATCAAACCTTTGAAAAATGTTATTTTATTCTCAACCAAAAAGTGCAAATTTAAAAAATAAAAGAAAAAGTGACCTGATATCAAATACGTATAGTAGCTCTGGTTGGAAACACGATAACTCGTACATTCGATGTAGATCAATCTCTGAAGAAATACATATTTATTCTGCAGAAGAGTAATTGTTTGATTTTATTATACGATAAATAAAATTTTAAAAAAATAAAAAAAAACGCAAAAAATTATTATAAATCTGAAATACTCGAGTATTTAAGTAAATTTTCAGATGTACAATAATTTGTATTTTGTATTTGCGTTTTAGTATGTTGTATCGATACAAATTAGAAATGAAATAGAAAATTACTTAAAAAAGTTTTTAGAATTTTTTAAGTATTTTAGTGGTAATTAGTAGTATATGATGTTAAAATAATAAAACCTAACAAAATGTTAAAATAATAAATTTTAACTGTTAAGTAAATAATTACATACTACAAAAAAACATAATATTTAAAGAAACCAAATTGATAATAATTCACATTTAACAGGGTTGAACTTAGAATATTTGAATAAACAAGAAAATAGAAATCTGAAAAAATTACGCTATAGAAATGATAAAAATTACTTAAAATTGAAAAACTTTGTAACATAATATAAAGGCCTTTATTTCACGATTATTTCCGGTCATTAGTCATATCTAACAGTAACACTAACAAGAAGTAAGAGCAAATATACCAAACAAAAAATGAAAAAATTGAAAAAATTTAAAAAAATTAAGAAATTAACCAAACTTTAAATGTTGCGCATACCAAATAACCAAACTAAACCTCGCCATGTGTCTAAATAAAACTTTAGGTTAATTAATTTCTTAAAATTAATTTTTTACTTTTATACATGACTGATGATCGGAGATAATCATGAAATAAAGGCCGTTATATTATGTTACAAAGATTTTTAATTTTAAGTAATTTTTATCATTAATTATTATATTAATAATTAATTATTATTACATTAATTATTAAATTATTTTATCATTATAATTCTTTCAGTTTTCTATTTTCTTGTTTATTCAAATATTCTAAGTTCAACCCTATTAAATGTGAATTATTGTCAATTTGGTTTCTTTAATTATTATGTTTCTTTGTAGTATGTAATTATTTACTTAACAGTTAAAATTTATTATTTTAACATTACATTAGAAATGGGTGAAAACTAAGAATATCTTAAAAATCATATCTACGTTGTTAGATTGCAACCTGATTGCACTTTGCTACTGAATTCTGATTGATGAATAAAATTTTATGTCAAATTTTTTACCAATCCAAAATAATTTTTGGCTTAAACTTTTTTTTTCTAGGCTAAATCTTGAAAGTCTTGGACTAGAAAGTTAAATCATTTAAAATTTCCAGCAAAAAATTCTTGCGTACTTCGGATGATATTAATTTGTATATATAAATTAATTTGAAATTTATCCTGTTTGCTTATCTTGCTCAACTTTAGCATAATTATGTAAAAGTTTCGAATTTAAATTTTAATTTAAAATTTGATAATAAGTACAACCCAGTTTAACCATAATAACTCAAAAGTATTGAAAGATATCAAAAATGTTACCCAAACTAAACAATGTGTTCGGCTCAAAAAGATAAACATTCTCAATATCTTTCACCGTTTTCAAGTTTCAGTTGAGTCAAACTCGAAATGGTTTAGCTTTTTAGTCTTTTTGTAGTTGTTTATTACCGATAATCATTTACGTTCATGGTTTGAATTATAATTATAATATTAGCAATTATTTGATAAGTTCATTGTTCTGACATCTTCTCGTCTAACAACAATACATTTGTACCGTTATACCGCTTATACCTCGTTTTAGATATTGAATATAAATTAAGAAATAAATTATAGGGATGAAATGAATATTAACTGGCAGAATTATTAGCATTTATTGTTGGATTTTATGTTAAGGAGTTAATAGTAATTATATAAGTTATTATAGTAAATAATATAAGTACATATAAAACTATTTAATATGGGCTTGCAAGATAATAAATCGATTACCTATACACTATAATTTTTTGCTTGTGTTGTAAAAAGGTGTGAAAACATAACTTATGAGTTGATTATTAGTTTTATTGCCACTTAAAGATATTTAGTACTTTTCAGTATAAGTAAATTTAAAAAAAAATTTCTTTCAATCAACCTTATTATATTATAAGCTTTACATGCGATTTATGACCCGGAAAGTAAGGTTTACCAAGTCAGTTTAGTAAAAAAAGTATGGCAGCTAACTTGTGTGTTTTATCATTGTAACTGTATTTACTCGCCTTTTGGCTCGTTCTGTAAGTTACCCACTTATCCAGAAAAAGCTTATTAGTCTTACATGATGTGTAGAATTAATTATATAACACTATGTTAAAATAAGTTTAAAAATTTACATAATATTCATTGTTAATAAAATGGCAAAACTAATTGTAAAAGCTGCGTTAATTTTCTAAAAACCTTAAACATTTCTAGTCAGAACGTCGCGTCGGTCATCTTTCACTATTTTATGTTAAAGTTTTTCTTTTTTATTGTAATCAAAATTCTCAAGTTTCTCTCTTCATTATTTATAAGATATTGTCTTCATAGCTTATATTTTATAGACGAAGTTCATTAGTTACGGTGCTTAATTTAATTTTTATTTTAGTTGGTATTTGTCAATTAATTAACTCTGAGAGCATCTTTCATCATTTGTGTCATGTCTTGTGAATTGTGGATGAACGTTGTGTTAAATGTATCGATTGCTAAATAAATCATGATAACCAATTCCATATTATAAAAAATAATGGAAAGCAAAGGAACAAAATTTCAACATAAAACACCTATTCAATTACTATTTGATTAATACTATAATTTATATTTCAATGTTTCATATAAATTGCCTACTTATTGCACCCACATTACTATTGTTAAGCAATAGCATTGCAATATTTACTAGCAAGGACATGAACGACTTACATTTTTTTATAAAATTGTGTCTCTATATCATAATTCATTTAATTGATTTATTATATTTAAATAACACCTAAAGTGCTACTTTGTATTATTATAATTCTTGTTTTACAACTTATGATAAAAAATATCTAATTGCCGTTTAATTGGTAGTACTTCTTCACTTAATTTAATTATACAAATTAATATGTATTTTTCATTCATTCTTCTACTCAACCATCTCTCCCTAGTGCTTAGAGCTTTTTTACTATTTTTAGTATATTTACAGGTTGAATTATATAGAATTGTATTTATTTTAATTAACAAATGAATGAATTTCACCTAATTTCTTAAAGAAAAACGTATTTTCGGGAGTTTAAATTCGAATACAACTTTCAAGTTATGAAATCAGATAACTGATTTTATTTTGCATATGATTTCAAAAAAATCTTACAATTTAAATACTAATTATGTAATTATTACAATTTTACTATCAAAGTCGATATCGTTATTATCAATCTTTACACAATACGTCAAACGTATTAACTGCACAAAAGACTAAACTACAATGAAAGTGTCTAAAAGTTTACTAAAATCAGATATCCATGCTATGTAAAATTTTCAGGTCCTGTTATTTGAATATTTATGGATAAATTAATTATTACAAATTAATTTGCTTTTTAACATTTTTTGCATTGAATTTTGATTGTTCTAGTGACACACAATTAAAGATTGCACACAATTCGTGGGAAAAGGTTGATAAAATCTCAAAAATAAAATTTGAGAAAAATTCAAATTGATCATTTTTATTTTATTTTGCTTAAAAAAAATAGCATTTTAATGATGTTTAATTTGAGGTGTCACAAAAGGCATGATGCCATTCAAATTTTTTAAATTGGTATAGCTGAGGGTGAAAGGGTGGGTCTAATATCCCATCCTATCTAAAAAATCTTCTTTTATTGTTTATCGATATTTTGTGTAGTTTCTGAAAAATTAGAAGTACATAGTTTTCAAATATACGTCCTATGTATAGAAATAAGCAATCACAAACAAAATAAATTGCCTTGAACAACATTGTTGCCTCCAAATTATCTTGACAGATTAAAATAACCGATTAATGTGTAAACCGTAGGCGGTCGGTTTTCCAAGGCAATTCCAATACTTTTTGTTTAAAAAGTTATTTAATTTTTTCTTTTTAACAGTAATTCTTAATTAATGAGTACCTACAAATATGAAATTACAGAAAAAACCGTCTTTTAATATACCTAATTATGCCATTTTTATTTTCCCATGTACATAGTCAAGGAAATGTATCGTGATCAAGTTTATAATAAATTTTGAATTAGGATTTTCTAGTGGTTCTTGATCTTAATAAATCGATTAAAATTTTTGAATTGATGCTTGGATATGTGTGCGGGATCCGGACAAGCGCGTGCATCAATTGACTTCAAATTTTACATACTACTTGTGACTTCATATCTTGAAAGTGCGATACTTTCCATTATATCAGACAAGAATGAGAGTAATATCAACTGAAAGAATTTTCTTTCAGGATCCGAAGAAACCCAGCAATATTATAAATTGTACTTAAAGCATTGATGAGAAATAAATCAAGTGAATTTAAAATTAATATGAATTGCCGTAGTAGAAATAAAGTAACCAAAAATCTAAATTAATTAGTTATTCTGTTTGATCTGATAATTTTTGCTTATTATGTCTAACATAGTAAATCGGATATTATCCGTTACAATGGGAAGTAGGAAAGTTTAAAAAAAAACTGGTTTGGTTGTAAAAATTGTCACTCGATATATTTTCGTATACTTTCGTTATTAATTAATAAGTAATAATAAATTAAGCTAATAAAAGAATTAAATTCAATACAGTGTAGTATAATGTGCATATTTCAAACATGGAAGGAAGTTTTGTGTAATAATTAAAAATGAAGTAATTAAATAACATCAACCATATAATTTAAACATGTGCAACTTTGTTGAATTAAAACTATACGCAGAAAATAATTATTAATAATTGCAGTTCTCAAAGAATGCTAAAACTTACAATTTAAACCTAATTTATAATACCATAAGGAAAGTAGGCATAGTTCGCATAACATACCATTAATTTTATATAAAATTTATTACCTACATGTAAATTATAAAATTGTTTGTACATTTTAAAATAACTTGTGTAAAATGTTTTCAAGTTCATTTAAGCATACTTCAAATTAGTAATCATTGCACAATGCGACATAATGTAAAACTTCTGTAGGTCACAAATTAATTATCAAATTTATTCTTATTATTTTGCAGTAGGCGATAACAAAATTACAACAAACTATTATACCTAGTAGCTATTTCTTAGATCTTAATTTAATATTGCATTGTAAAAGAAAAAATAAATTATTGTATTTAAACGAACCAGATTTACATTTCAGTATACCTACGTTACCTTTCTAAATCAAGTTAATTAAAATATATATATCATATACACTGACAGGTACAATGTTCTTAAATTATTATTTCTCGTGTTACGTAGAAATATGTCTAGAACAATACCAGAATGCAGTTATTTGTGCGACAATTAGACGCCCAAGCTTATTTAAGCTAAAAATAATAAATTGTGGAGATAAACCACTGCTACTGTATAAAAACTAGTTTATTTTCACGTAATAACATAAATTGCACTAAATGAACTATATCAGCCTTGAAGTGTCTTCTCAAGTTCAATTTATAAAATATACTTAATATCAACTCTATATTGGTTTATACAAAATAAAAATATTTATCAAATATATCAATGAGGATAGCTTAGTGGTTATCATTATTATCAAATTTTCATTTAAATAATTTATATTTCAAGACATTGTCTTTTTCTCGCTTTAGTTTTTAATGGTATAATATTTAAAATATATATATGTGTAATCTTGAAATAGAATTTTAATATCTATAAAATTCAGAATTTATGTTAAAAAATAAATTTTAAAATCAAGTAACGATAAAACCAAAAAAAAATTATCTCGTAAACGTCATAAGCATATTTTTCTAATAATAATCCAAAAACTGTACTAAATATTACTATCACCACCAAACAATATAATAGTCTAGACTAGACTATAATCTTTATGTGTACAATTTGTAAACCATTTGGTTGCCAGAAATGCTTTAGATAATAATTTTGGTTAGATACATTAAAATAATAGAGACCTCACCAGTTTTAAACTTAGTTGTTCATAATATATAATTTGAATATTCGAGATTAAAAATTTTTAAATAAATATTTTATTATTTTTAAGTCCATTATCATTGTGTAATGTAAAGTAATGGATTATTATGAAAACACAATTACGTATTTCTTATGACAATTACGTGTAGGTGTTGTAAAATTCTGCATAACTGCAAATAATTGATTTTAAAAATTGTCAGATAACTACCTATTAAATACCTACATAATATTATATCGACTTGACTCTCCAATATTCAAACAAATGCTAGAATTGAATGACCAATCGCAGAGTTAATCAAGTATTGCAATATGCTTAAGTATATCGTAGGTTTACATAGGATTTAGACTTTTACTTAATTTTATTTGAGTGTTAAGTTTATCCAATTGACAACTTAAAATAAAATTTTCTATAGTCTCCTACATGAAAATTCTGCAGGTCTAAACGTTAATCGCTATTGCAACTAATAACAAGAGTGTTAATATTTGCAATACTCACCATTTGTGGATTACGCCTCTTCGTATTATAACGAGAAAAACTTTGCTGCACCTTTGCCTATTTATATTCATAAAAAGATAGAAATAATCATTACGAAAATAGAAGAATAATTTATGTTTAAAATTTTCACAACAATATTCTTCGTTAGTGCTTAAAGCGTAGGAAACAAACTTGAATTAAACGTGATAATAAATGAAACAAATAAATACAGCTTTTATGTTAAGTAATTTAAATTTCGTAAACAACTAACTAAACATATAGCTAAGATAAAATTGCAATATACTTACCTGCAATCTACATTTTTATTTTCATTAATTTTATGATTTTATCAATGGCAATGCAGTGAAATGTCTATATGCCATTCTTGCTAGGAAAGACGAATATTGCAACACAACCAGTTATTTAAACTGAAAACTGGTGTTAATATGACAAAGATTTAATTTAAATATGTAAAGCTTCAGTTCAAGTTCAGATAAGGAAATAAATAGAAATATGCGATTTTTACAAGTCAAAAAATTAAACGTTTGCAAAACAATACAAACTTAATTTGTAATTTATTGGTTTTTATATTTTTAAGCATACCCATATTCTATAATCTACATCATCTGTTAAAGTTGTTCAGTTCTATGTTAAACCAAGATGATAGATTAACCAATAACATGTGATCAAATATAACTAATCAATGTCTTTCATAGGTTAACTGAATCTTTTTAACTAACGAGAAAACGACTGAAAATTTTGGTTCTTAAACCAAAAAAGTATTTTCAAAAGACAAAATGTTTAGCTAAAACTGTATATTAATATTTTAGAAGAAACTAAAGTATGTATGCACTTACACTTTTTGGAACTAAAATGCACAAAGCTTTCTCAAATAAAATCCACTATAAATAAATTTATTAAAATTCAATTAATTCAATTTTATTTTAGTTATTTATTATCAGTCTAATAAATCGCCTGATAATGCTCAAATATAATGAAAATGTTTACAAAATTTATACTTTTATTTTTGCTTTATTCACTTAACTCTAGGCTTGAAAAGAATAAACGAATTTTACCTCTTTCGATAGAAATAATTGTCCTCTGGAAAGGAAAGCGGGAATCTTAAAAGAAAAAATTATTGACCTGTATTCTAATTCAAGATTTGAAAAACTGATAGAAAATTTATTTATTGATCGCATAAATGTGTTTTTCCTACGGAATTCAGCACAAGCTAAAAGTAACGTTCAAACAAAAATTAGATTAATAATTTAAAAAATAATAAATTCCCATAACCTTTATCATTCTTTGGGGAAAGTATATAGATAAAATACATGAAAATTTATAATTAAAATATGAAATATTTAAAATACAGTATTTAAAATAATAAAAATGACAGTGTTTAAAATACCTATTTAGAAATATTTAAATATTTAAACTTATAAATATGAAATATTTAAAATACATAATAGTTCCATCAAATTAAATTTTAAACAATAAAAATCAAAAGATTTAATTTTTTAATTATAATTTTTAATAATTAGATTTTTCCTATTTTCCATTGGATAAAAATTGTCTTTTATCCTTATAATATTAAAATATTAAACAAATATAATATGTAATACATTTCAGTCAATTGTAATTTGTAAAATATAAGTATTTTAAAAAACAATACATGTATTTCAAATACTACCCACCCCTGCTTTAGGGTTTTCACAAAAAACTTCTAATATGAATTCTTTCAAAAGTAGATCAAAATCTTATAACTTGCTTAATAGATTTACAATATTCGTTTGGTTGTAAAATATAAAATTATGCAAAATTATCTAAAGAAACCTGAAAATCACACAAAACTCTAACTTGGTTTATAACAGCCTGTCGATTGATTAGATCCACATAACAGAAGTACCTTATATGTATTTGTTAAATATTTACCTTCGACATACAGATGAATCCTTTTAAACAAGACATTGAGAATATTAGTTCTTTATTATAAGACGATGGTTTTTATAACCGGGTTCACAATATACTGAACCAAAAGTTGTTATATATATGTACAATGAAAATTCAATGAAAGTTTCATCAAATCAATGAAATTTCAACCAATAAATTAAAATTCATAGCATTTATGGAAATTTCATAGGATATGGTGTTTTTTTAGCTGCATGAGATCTTTCAATAGCGATAACAATTAAACGAAGATTGTAATAGTGCCAGTTTTTTGTCATTTGTGTTTAGAAAAGTTTACTATTTAGTCATGAAAAAATTAACTGTTGAAGAACGCTTCCAAATTGTGCAAATTTATTTTCAAAATCAGAGTTCTGTTTGCAAAACTTATAGAGCACTTTGCCAATTTTATAGTCGATATAATCGACCTCTTATTAGGCTTAGAAGAGAGTATATTGCCGTATATAGAGTGAGACCAATTCGGGACATTATCTCGAGACTCCATTGCATCCCTTAAAATTGATTGTTTGGTGTGGAATACATGCCAACGGTATCATCGGTTTATATATTTTTCAAAATGAGGTAGGAGCTTCCGTTACGGTGAATGCTGAGAGATATCGACACATGCTCAACACGTTTTTGTTCCCAAAAATCCAAGAATTAAACAACGAAAATTTATGGTTCCAACAGGATGGTGCTACGTGGCACACAACCAACAAAACCATCGATCCATTTAAAAAACAATTTTGGTGACAACATTATTTGAAATAATGGTTCTGTCAATTATTGGCCTCCAAGATCGTGTGATTTGACGCCTCCAGATTATTTTCTTTGCGGGTAGTTAAATTTATGGTTTATATTAACTAATCAAAACTTTAAGAAGCATTAGAGGTTAATATTCAGCAAGCCATTTATGAAATATAACCACAAATTATAGACAAAGGAGGTCAAAACTCGTCCGGGTGTCGATTGCGACTGACAACAACATTAAGAGTATATCAAAACACACGTACCGTCAACAAAATGAAGAGCAAGGACTCGAACGTGCTAGTTACCGTCACACATCGGAGTATATCATGTTACATCGCCCTGCTTTTCATAATTTTAAAATGCCGTTATTTTAACAACTATTGCATAATCCCAAAAATTTTTTGTGTTAATATACATAAAAAATTGTCATCTTTCCTATAGTGTAGATGAAATTTTTAAAATCGTGGGTACGGTTTTTTGACAGTAACAATAAAAACATTTAACAGTATTTAAGAATCGTTCATTGTAAATATCAATTTATTTGTTCTATTAATGAATCAAATAATTGTATTTATGGAAGTTTCATAAATAAGTTTATTGTTTGAAAAATATTTTTTTATGTAGACGGATACAATTCTAATTTTTTCCTATTTTAGAAGAAATCAAGCAAAAGATCCTTAATTCCACTCATTCCACAACCACTCATGTTTAATTATTTACATGGACCTCTTAAAAAACGATTAATTGCTAATACCTATAGAACTAAGGCTAAAATTTTTTGACCTCTGAATGGATGCTTCCATGATGTGCAAAATTCTAGAGAATTTTAAACAGATATTGAGTTTTGTTGATATTCATTTTTAGTCTATTTGTAGGCATAATTATTTGGAAATTAGAATTAGAGTACTAGACATGATTTTTTAATTCGCGGTCTTCATAAATTACCTATAAATTAAAATTTAATAATTAGGAAACTAAACAAACATAATACAATTTGCATTCTAGTATATTATATTATATTATAGCTTTTAATAGTTTATTGATTATTGTCTTCTTCGGATGTTATAATTTGTGACTTTAATTTAATTTGTGTTTATACTGTGGTGAAACAAACGTCTTTGTTGTCGATAATTTGCAAAGTCAATGAGTCATTTCGCAATAAAGAAATGAAAGTTGTTCAAAATTAGTAAGTGTAACTCAAAACACAGTTTCCACTATTGCTAGGAATTTGTTGTTGAATCGGTGAACCAAGAACTGAAAATAAGTGGTAATAAAATAAAGTTCGTGAGTGTAGAATTTTAAATTGAATACCTGATGGAAAATTTTTAAGTTGGAAGAAAGACTTTGCAAAAGCAAAGTTTTCGTGAATTCTTGAATTGGTAGCTATTAAAACGTGATTTATTTTACCTAGAAAAGAAAGTATTACAAAGTGATTTTGACCGCCCCTGTAGTCGTTTTGAATTTGAATTTTGAAGGCTTGAAAAATTTGGCTCCGTAAATTTTTGAATAATAGTTTTTTGAAATAGTGTATTTTTGAGTATTGATTTGAATTGTTAGAGAATATTTTTGGTTGAATTTGAATTCAGCTGAAATTTTTGATATTGTGAGTTTTTTTTTGATTTTTTTGATTAAAGTGATTTTATTTGGATGAGCGACTTTTTTTTATGAAATTATTAAAGTTGGATTTCGGCGAGAATTAAGAAAATAATATAATTGGATATTTAATAAATTTCATTTGGATTATAAAATTAAATTTGAAATAGCGAACGTGTGGCGTGGTTGATATTGCTTTGAGTTGATAATTTGAAATCGTAAGTTCGATCCTCGAACAAAGTATAAAATTTTTGAAGTTTAATTTAATTTTAAACTTAAAAAATTAACTGAAAATAATTTAAAATCGAATTGTGGTATCAGCATTAAAATTTCAACGAACACAGAAGCTACCCCCGAAGAGAGTTTTTTTGCTCCCGCATGCAAAAGCTAGTCGAGGTAATAATTTTTAGAGTGTATTAAAGGTTTTTATTTTAAATTATGACACTTTATTTAGTGGTTATATTTCTAACACGTAGATTCAAAAGTATATTTTCCGGTTACTTGCAATTGCTCTAATACGTTCATCATGAACATAGAAAAGAAGAACAAAACAGCTACACAAGCTATGTGAACTCGAAAAATGTAATGTTAACATTTTAATCCGTATGAAACAATATACTATTAATTTTCACGAACCAATAATTTTTTACATAAATATATCTGTAAACCTGTGTGAAATAAATTAAATGTTCGATAAACCAATCAAAATCTAACAATAAATTTTTTCTTTTAGAAATCAGGATGACTAAGATAAACAACAACTTTAAGATTCACGTGACTATTTTATATCTATGTAAGTATAATATATTTTTTTTTAATAATTATAGATTCAAAATTGTTATTTTACACGCTTGACATATTATTATAATGTTACGTAGGTATGCAATTTAAACTTGCATTAGTACGGTATGTGCATAGTTACTCTGTACAATGATATTCGTCCAAAGCAACAGTAGCATGAAGCATACTTCGATAGGCTAGGGAGTAGGAAACCGCGGTTCCATTCTAGGTTGCGCCGGATACACTGCTGACATCTATTCGTAATTTGTTATTTACGGAATTTGTAGGATACGGCCTCAACTCTCCTAGTATTGAATAATAATGATAATAATTAAAATAATAATGTATATGTAGACTTAGTTTTATATCAGTTTTACCGATACATATACCGACAAAATTATTATTCATATTATACAAAATGTATTTAAAATTGAATCTCATTATGATAATTAAATCGAATAATTTCAAGTCGTATTCGAGATTATACTACATATAAATCACTGTAACACCGATAGTATTAATTATTTTGAAAATTAACTTACAAGAAGTATCATGCAGAAAATGTAACAACTTTCTTATACTATGTAGGTATATTTATGTTCTGTAAAATTAATTAATTTGTACATAGAATTATGCTTAGCAAACACCTATGCCTACATGAAAATTAATAGCAGTGTAGGTATTATCTTTTGATTTAAATTTCATTCGTCATTCAGCTTGAAATCCAGTGCCGATCAAAATTACTATGAAATTATATTTATAATTTAAATAACAGATGTAAGTTCGTAAATATAAATTCAAACTGTTTTAAAATACCTAATTTAAAACTACCTATAAAATATTTATGAAATTTTAATAACCGACAAATTTAAATTATATTTATGAACAATATATTCTTCGCTGGTACAAATTGATTCGAAAAGATATTTGATTTACTATCATTGCTTCCGCTTGACCACCCCGAATATGTAATTACAATACAAGTAATACAATTAACTACCGTAAATTATAACAGGTTTATGTGCTCTTGAAATTTATCACGCCAGGTTCAGATTATATGCAGGCTACTGTAATCGTAACCTATGTACATTATTAAATTTAAATTATTATATTAATTTAAGGTAGGAACTTACTATAACACTTTCCATCGCTCCCATTAATGACTATTGAATAAAACTTGACCGTTTATAATATTTTCTCGAATTAAACTTTTTAAGTTTATCAACAGCATTCATATAGTTTGCCTATTATCATTTTATTTAAATATTAATTATTTTTGAATATCTGATTATAATTTTTATTCACATTGCTATGCTCTCTCCTTGACAAATCGAGAAATTAAATAACGGAAACTTAATTATTATTATTACAAGTTACAACACAACAAAAGGAAATATTATTTATAAGTGCGGTATAGATTATAAAAAATAGATCTATTTGTAACCCTTTAACGCATAGACGAAAACAATACAATCACTTCCTTTATTAGGGTCATGTGGAAAGCAGAAGTACATCAAAGGGTAGTCAGGTGGGACGTGGGTAGCCCTGCAGGAGATTCACAGTAGGATTCCTTTAATGGTTAATATTGAAAGATATTAAATAAATATGTTTCGTTCGCTATTAAACATTTTTAATTGCATCAAAGCCATTTATTTTAAATATTTAAATGGCATGTACCTACATTATTTTTAAAATATACTTTTAAATTAACATAAATATTTCACAAATTATATGTTTATTGCCTTAAAAAATTCCCAAGTCCTATAATGTTAAAGAAATTCAGCAAAACATTATCAACTTTTTTTCTATGAATTTTTATGAACATTAAAATTAAACAGACGTTTTTAATAATAAATATTTTTGTTTTAAATTAATAAGAATTGCGTAATTAAATAAACGTATGTACCAAATTTGGAAATTATTATTATTTTGTTTATTACTCGCTAATTTTTATATGAATCTATTTATAAATGCGAAGGAACCAAACAAAATTTAGCATAAAATTCGTAACAAATTATTGAATGCAAATAATTGGAAGTATAAAATTTGGTAGATACGTTTCGGGGTATTGGCATAAAGAATAATATTGGAAAAAAAAGAGTCACAGTCACATCGTATAGTTATCTAGCATTGGCACCGTAATCAATTTGTCTAACAACGCTGCAAGGTGAAATATGGTTCAATCGACTACCTAAATAGGCCTTTGTAAATTCCACAGTGTCTAGCAATTTTAAGG
The DNA here is from genome assembly GCA_911387805.1 of Cantharis rustica. Taxonomy (NCBI): domain Eukaryota; kingdom Metazoa; phylum Arthropoda; class Insecta; order Coleoptera; family Cantharidae; genus Cantharis; species Cantharis rustica. The sequence continues at coordinate 96,415,996 of OU426877.1, forward strand.
GGATTTTAACAGTCAGGTAATTTCAGGTAAATATAGCCGGAATTCTTTATACTGGGATACCTATAGTGGCACTTACACTAAAAGTTTTTTTTGTCGAGAAGGTAGAAGAATAACATTGTTTAGGTGTTTGTGTGTTAGATTGTTTGCAAACAGAAGCCGGTAATGGTATAATGATCTTACACACTTAAGTTGTAGTAACTTTTAAATTGATGGATGAATACTATTTATACTACTACTACACGTTAAATTATAAATCATTTTGGCATAGCTATCTTAGAAAATCGATTACAACCACCTAGCTATTCGAATAATAAAAATACCTATTGAAGTTTAAACAATCTGACGACTTCTTTTAAAACAATTAATGTATTAAATACCATACACAGTTCATTCAAATACAACGTAATCTGATATCTAACAAGTAAGATAATTTTCTTGCATTAATTTTTTTTGAATACCCAATGTAGTCGATTCTGCAATGTTCACATACTATATTATACAAAATTTTAAAACATCTACACACGACGCGACGTGATCAGCAGTCGGTCCGACCGAATCATGTGTGTAGCTGGTATTAGTTGAAATTTACTTAAATTAATTTGCATAGAAATTTAAAATAAAAAAATTGTTATTTTACAAAATTCATATAAAATTATCGCAGTTGATTGCACAGTTACTTTACCTATTAATTTGCACGTCAAATTCTAGATTACTTTATAATTATTTAATATATTTCATAATAGATTTCATGTTTTTAAGTATTTATAAATTATGATTGTTAAATTGGTATCGAATAATTGTGCACGACTAAAAGTTATTTATTATTTAGGTTTAAAATGCATACCGATAAGTGTGTTGACGTGTGCACAGAATGATTTACATTTCAACAATGCAGTTGCAACAATATATTGTTCAGATTTGTGTCGTTTGTGGTTTTCTTATAATCATAATACAAAAAAGTTCCATTTATGTATGTAGTATACCACAAGAATGCAGTATTTTCTCCACTGGTATGTATATAAATCGTTGTGAAAAATGTATAACTCATCAACAGACGTTTACTTAATATTCACTTTTACGTATAAAAAGAAAGACCATTTAAAGATTCGGGAAACGAATTTCGTATAATTATTGCAAAACATTCTCGTGTGTGCATATCAACGCGGTTTAATTGCTACCATCAGATATGTACTAAAATGATCTCTAAGTTTTTTAAATATAACGAATAGTTATGATAATAATATGTACCTATTTAACATTAATTATGTATAAAGATAAATAGCCGATAATTTAATAAATCACTGTCACCATGTTATGTTGGCTGTGAAATATTCTGCTCATTTATTTCTCAACTTTGTTGAAATGAACAAACTAACGTAACAAAATATTTACTGCAATAGAAATTCAAATAGGAATTTTGCAAAATATAATGTGGTAGGTTACTGAAAATATACAATTTTGAGATTGCATATGCTATGACATAATTTTATGGTGTTCATTTCTTTGAAGGTAGCTGTGCCAAGCCCTTCAACGAACGGGTATCTTGATGCTGTTTACCTTGGGAACCACAGCAGCTATTTAGAGAGCGAGTCAGAAAACAGGAAATAGTAAAACACATTTCGTATTCGATGTTATTTTCTTGAATTGAAGCCAAGTCAAGTAACGTGCGCTAACTAAACTGCTGCATACTATATTTATATGCACACAAGTGCAAAGGCACTCCTAATATTTCACCGTTATATCTTGAAAATTTCAAAACTGTTAACGTTTTATCAACCTCATGTTAGTGTGTGTAAATGTGTTTTGATATGTTGCATAATAATTTACATTTATTACCTTACATGTGTGGATAGTGATGCCCGATGTTGTCAACATTATTTAGTAAGTTTCATACATTATACATTTCTTTTTACTTTTGTTACTAAATTCAAATTTGCAGTCTTTTGCCAGACTCATCTTGAATATGAACTCAAAAACTAAACAGTTAATTAAAATATAATTTCATTTGCAATATTCGTTCTACTTATGTATACTATCAAAAGTTAAATTGAATATTTTAGGAGAAAAGTATATTTTATAAAAAAAGTGGTTAACTACCTGGAATTTCTAAAAAAAAATTTATAGCTGTAGCATGGTTAATTAAACGGAAGAATTTTAATTATTGTATGATAAAATAAATTTTATGTCTCTTAATGAGGACTTTGATTTTGTAATAATTTAGGTTTTATATTTAACAATAATTACTTATATGGTCAATTAACAGTTTTTTACTACGCGTAGGCATCGAGGAATTAGGTTACGTATAGTTAATAATTTATAAGATGTTAGAAGAAGTGCTAAATCAAAAAATTTAATTTACTTATATTTTAAATTACGAATTGTTAGGGTGACAGATGAAAACTAAACTCGTAACTCACTGATTTTTGATTTATTCTACTACTGCTTCCACTACATAGTTATAGTAGTTAAACATCATGTTAATCTTTCATAAAGATTTTTTTTCAAAGTTTGCGTTTATTTCATTTCATTTTATATCATTTAAAACAATACCTCAAAATCTAAAATTATTTAGAATATCTTCAGTTATTCTAAAATACTGATAAAAAATATAAAAGCTTCTGTGATAAACGTATTGCGAAATGGTAATATTAACAAACCTGCCCTTGATCTAAGTCCCAATACCGAAAAGTAGAACAATCATAATTTAAATTCAAAACTGAAATCAAACGCAAAAGTTTTTTACATTTTGCTTTATGGTGAATTATACTTCTTACAGCGTTTTCTTAAATCAAGATTATATTACAGAAAGCAACATAGTATACACAATGCTAATATTACAATTTTGTCAAATCACGAGAGTCAAACAATGCAAGTTGTGGTTTACATTTAGATGGGTGATCTTTTTGAGAATACAGTTTATTGCTAATTTTCCTAAAAATAGAGACTGATATTAGTTTTCTATTTTGAAAACTATTTAAATATTTTATCGGTTCGGACGATTTGGATTCACAGTAGGTTTCGTCCTAAAAATGCTTCATAGTGAATAATTTTTAAACATTATCAAAATCAAATCTCAAATGATTTAATTTTAATTAGGAAGTTGATTTGTACCTAAATTAATTTATTTTTGTTGGCATATAGAATAGTTTTAAAATTTAACGATTTATATTGTTACACCGTTTCTGAAGGTTTTAATCTCAAAAGTATCTGAGTATTGAAAATATTGGTATGGTGACCATGTAATATTAATTTTAGACTTTTGTCGTGCCTGTAAAGTGCTGTAGTTTTTTAATTATCAATGATATACGTATAAGTCTTTCTGTGCGTTGGGATAATATGCGTAATTTGAAATTTCAATATCTTAGATTATACTTGAGTTTTGGTTTTACTATTATACTTGATTTTACTAAAATTGAGAAAAAATATTAAGAAATATTTTTAATAGAGAGTGCGATGCAGTGGATAGTTGTAATTATTATTATATTTACTAATAATTCTGAATAATATTATTTATGTGCTCTTAACTCCTAAATAAAGTTACTACTTTACCTTTTCAATAGAAATGAACTTAAAAATATATTTCAAGTAGATTTTGTAGGACTAAGATCAAAAATAATCGTAAAATAAGGCCCTATATCGTATTACTAAATTTTTATTTTTTTTTTATATATAATTTTATCATACGGTAATAGATCATAATATTAGTTTTTCTTGTTATTCAAATATTCTCAGTACTAACCTGTCAAATAATGTAGTACATTAATGTTTTTTTATTGTGTTTTTAAATACGTGATAATTTTCTATGTACTTTTTTACTTTGTTGTAAAAATTGTATTATTTTAACTTTTCTGTTTAGTTTAAGTTAAATTTTATGTTTTGCCTTTTCGGTTTATGATGTAAAGTAGTTAGTTATCCATCTAATAAGCGAGGGGTAGATATCTTAAAAAAGTTGTGTAGACATGGTTGGAATTTTTATTAAATTTCTTGGTAATCACTGCAATTTTTTACAATTTTTTGGAAATTATTGAAATTCTTTATAGATCAAGTGTTAGAGTAAAATTCTGCTCTTTTGTTCAGGATCGTGAAACTTGAAAAGAAGGTCGTTAAGGTTTCGGAGAGAGAAATCCAATTTTTCAGTCTGAGGGTTACTAGAATTTATTTAAAAGTTTTTAATAATTTCTTGGAAATCAATTTAGTATTCTTAGAGTCTTGTGTATACAAGTTTTCAAGGATAATTTACCACTTCATGTTAAGAGTTTTTGCTATAAAAACTACTAGGATACTGGGGTTTATTCCATACCCATCATCTCGCCAATCTCAGAATGCGAAGGTTTGTGTGTTTGTTCTACCTACACAAATGCTTCTACTCCGGAGGGGTATGGAATACTTTCCTCAGTGTTCTACTAATTCTATAATGATTGGTTTTTTGTATTATAAACATTTGATGGGAATGCAAAATAAAGCAAATTTTCTGTTAAACTTGAACAGTTAATTTTTCTGAAACGTTTTTCATATCACAAGAAGTTTTGTCCACGAAATTAATTGACATGTGCCATTATTCCCAGTACCAATACCAAACTGTTCATCCTAATTTTTATGAGACTTGTAACTTTTTTGCTAATTTTTATTTTTATGTTGTCTGTTTATTACCACCATAACCTGCGACAGTTCATAAATGGCTAAGACTACAAATATAAGATTAGTATTCTATCTACATAAATATATTAAAAAAGAAATAATATTCAAAGTTTATCATAATAATAGTAATAATAATTAATTTTACATTCTGTTTTGGAAAGACGGCGTTTTATGATTCTCCTTAAAATAAAATCTTTCTACCCTCCCCCCTCACTACCCAAACACAAAATATCATCATTCAAGTTTGAATGAAAGTGAATAAAACACCAATCAAGTTTTAATAATATCATAAAAGTAATAATTCAATCACAGTACACAACATTAATTAGATGTAAACGTCGTGATAAACACGTGTAAGTTGATGAACTAATAAATTTAAAATAGTAAAACAAAAAAAAATAGTTTATTTTAATAATAATTTAAAACAATAATTTTGTTATTCTTGAGTGGGCCGGAGGGTGGGTCAGAAAACTTCGAGTTAGGCTACTAACCATATTTTAACAATGGGTTGTATATGTGTAGCAAATATCCGATTTTCATTTTTGTTTTCTGAAACAAAAATTATTATCAAAATTCAAATTAAAAAAGTAGCAATTCAATGATTTTGGATTGATTTCAGGTATCGTTTTATTTTTTGTATGTGTGTATGTTGTGTAAAGTTATACTGAATTGAAAAGACTTTAAATTAAACAAAATTTATTTACGCATTGAAAGCAATCACGTTTAATTACCGTAAAATCTGTCAGCGAGTTGATAAATCAGGCAACCTGTGGTACCTACTAGCGACAACCAAAGCTTGGGATTAGTTGCCTCAGACTGAGCAGCACCAAATTTGCATGCACAAATCGTTTCTCAAATTAACTTGGAACAAGAAACGTTATCTCCGTCTTTGGTTATTTCATTCTTGCACATGCGAAAGGCAAGATAAGTAACCATTTACCGTAGAGTAAAATACAATTGGAATAATTGTATAAATTGACACATACTATTAGGGGTGGCAATTTGTTTTAGGAAATTTGTTAGCACTAATCACTGGGTATACCAATCACATTGTGATAGTTTTATTGATTTTACAGAATTAATTACTATTTATGTGAAGTTTTCTATTGAATATAATTTTACGTAGTTTCTTTTCGTAACAGAGAAGTTGATAATAAATTTCAATTAAACAGGCACTATAAAAGCTCGATTTGGTTTTAATGGATTATTTATTAATTTAAAAAAATATTAATACGATATAAAACTATTAGCAAATCTAAAATCGAATTATGTAGTTTTTATTATTATTCGTATAATAAAGTGGTTTAATAAAGCGATGATATTAATATCATAAATACAAATATTTGGTTTGAGGTAAAATTGATGAATACATGGAAATGAAAGTAAATAATAATTTATATTATGTCTATTAATTATTTTATTATAAATTATGTTGTGATCCCGGTACGTAATAAATATCTAATACGATCAATTATTTATTTTTTAAAATTTACTCTTAAATTCCAGCGTTGTTTCCACTAATATCACCCCACGGCGAAATGATGAATTAAAAAACATTGGGTGCGCAAAAAAAATCTTTTTCTTTTCAGATGTCGCTGTTCGAAGTAGTAGAAAAGTTGATTGGTTTGCGTCAAAAAAATTCGAGCTTTTTTGCGAGCTTATTTTGTTTGTAACTCGGCTACGTTTAGTTCAACTATTGGTCGTGGAGCGGCGCTTAGAATTGCCGGTTAAAATTTAAACACCTTTTTTATTTCTCCCACCTTTATTATTCCCCTCTTTTGTTGGCAGATAGGCGTGGTTATAAAAGAATTGCTAATTTTTTTTCAAGGGTTTTCTAGTGAGGCGGAGTTCAAAAAATAGGTAGCACATTATGGTAGTAGCGTGCGTCGGGGCGGAGCGGTAATGCGCATGACGAAAATTATAGCGTCGCGGTGGAAGGGACCTTTACACTTGCTGTGCAGTGGCTATTTAGTGTAAGATTGTCTTTGAATTGTGTTGGTTTTTAAAAAGATTACATTAAAGCAAGTGTTTTATTGTTTGGTTAGTAATATGCAAAATTTTTTTAACCACACCGATATGTGCGCTCGACATATTTAGTTTTCGACATAGGCGACGAGTTAGTTTAAAATTTTGAATAAAAGAAAACGGAAACCGTTGACAATTTTTTGTTTTCCATAAAATGAAATTATTTTTAAATTTAAAAATTAAAATTATAAAAATTAACAATCGTATGGATTAAAGGCAGTAAATTTTAAAATTATCAAGTGCACGCTTACACGTAAACTGAAATATTCAAAAAAATTCTATTATCGTTTTCTTTTTTCTTCAGGATTTCTTGAGAGATGTCAATCCCCTCCGAGACGTCTTAATCCCCACCACCTTCTTTGAATCGAGCTACGCAAGCTCCAACAGTGGACAGTGCTCCGCGTTTAGAAATCTTTCAGAAGTAGCTGTATGGTTGCGGGTGGAAGAACTAATCATAGCAAATTGGGGACCTTGAAGAACTCGATTGAATTTTTTTATTTATCAGAAGCCGTCGACCTCTACGATATAGTGAATCTAAATTAATCGTAAACTTTTAGAAGTTTAGTTTGGTTTTAGTGCATGAGTGAATAAAAAATAACTAAATTGTTTAGTGTTAGTGAGTAATCGTAACTACAAATTGATATCAAAATGGGAAGGTCATCAACTAATCGACGAGAGTATTGTAAGTTTTTTTAATATTCTCGATAAATCGAAAACCTGAATAGCAAAGGTATATTGTCGTCTTGCACCTTTTTTTGGTATGCTGGTATTGTGTCAACACACGCCGCCTCTATTATAATTCGGTTTAGAAGCAGTCCGGCGGTAGTAGGTTATTATTGTTAAGATTATATTTATAAAACCGCACTTGAAAGATGCAACCCGCCTTCGTGTGTAGATTATTTTAGAAACACAATGCCGAGATACCTGTGGATACGATGTGATTGAGTTGAAAACTGTCGTGCGTTTCTATTGTTAAAGAATCAAAGCTTGACAGCATTGAGTGACGGATCTATGGATTATTGCGTAGAAAGAGTTGAAAGGTTTACGCCTAACGGGTGCGGCGGAACGGCATCCGGTCATGAACAGACGCCACATCATCCCGCTTTCAACTTACTTGGCTTTAGCAAACGTTCATTCGCTTGATAAATTTGATGTTTCTTCATCTTGAATCCTTGTTGCGTTCTTTCAAGTAATTATATAAAATGGAGAACCTTTAATTTAATCAAACTTTTCCATTACCTATCAAGTTGTTTTTATGGACGTCAGGTGAAATCTCGACCGTTACGCTATTACCAAATAATATCGAGTTCGCTAAGGTCAAGCTTGATTATTTTTTAATGATTTACCATAAATAAAAATAGGGGGTTCCTCTTAACTTATAATTGCCGGTATTCGCAAATTGGTTGCGCCTATTAGGCTAGTTCGGTTGGGTTTTGAGGTACCTGTGGTATCTACCTGAAAGTAAATTAGGAAATTGAGATTTATTCACATATTATGTTGTTACGCAAAAAATTTTGATATTACAGATAATCGGAATCTGTGATTTATGGTAATTGACCGAAAAAATATTTTTCATTAAATCACTTTTCCTTTATGTTTATTGAATTTTTTTTTGGGCCGACTTGGTCTCATTTTTATTCAATATTACAAGTTTTTTCATTAACTATTCCGAAAGTTGCGTTGCCGTGATGTACATAGATGAAAATTATAGTCCGTACACGTACGTAAGTTTTTAAATTGTCACTCCGACGAAAATTAATAATTTATAAATTTACACAAATGATTGGTTCGAAGTTAGAAAAATGTAGGATTTTTTCAAGTCGAACATAGTGAATAAGAAAATAATAATGGGTTTCGTATTATTTAAATTATTTAATGCATATGAAAGGGTTTTTAAACATTACATGCACGTAATCGCATTTCTATACAAATGAGGAGCTTTCATTGTGATTTGGGATCATAGCAGGGAACTATAAAGAAAACGTCTCACGTATGGAGTTCCCACCTTTCCTAGTCACTTACCTGCGTTATAATGTATCTAAACAATCCTTTTAACATGCAAGTGTACTATAAGATGCAAATGTGTGCATTACCTGGATTAAAATAATCTTGATTTATGGATTTTTATCATTGTCATGCATGATGCGGAATCTACACCGTTTCCGTTATTATCAGCACCAATTCATTTTCTTGTGAGAAAATAGACCCGTTCTGACCTGCATTCAACGACAAAATTTAAACCTTTACCATCTTTCATCAATCTTATTATAATGGAGGTTTTGATAAAGTATACCTAATTTATTAACGCGCCTTTGGCTTTGGTGCACAAGTCACAAAAGGACACTCGGAAAATAATTACTAGTTTGATCTTAAAACATTATATTTTGTTTAAATACTTTTCTGTTTTATTTATTTCGAGGATGTTTGTCATTTTTAATATTTTTAACTTGAGTCAGCAATTATAAATAGTGGTTGAATTGTAAACTTATCAAACTGGTTTTGTTATTTATTGTTAATTTAAACCAGATTTTTTTAAGTTGGTGTTTTTATCTTAATGAAGATCTTTAGAGTTTATTTAAGAAAATGCATTTTATACAAGATGTTTCAAAATTTATTGAACATAATATGCTAATTCACCGCTTCATTTTCTCAAGTCATAAAAGCTCGCAACATCCTTTAACTTGGAAGTAGGAACTTAAACAGTTATTTAAACATAATTTTATCGTCGAAACACCTTTAATTGTTTAGTACCAGAATTAGTCAGGTTAAACATAGTTTAAAGTATATATTTAGTTTTTCAACAAAAAATATAGATAATGTTATATTATATAAACATGTATATAGTTGATAGAGTTGACAAAATAGTCTGCACAATATTCCGCTGAACACGTATAATAATTATAACTTCAAATTGACTCGTCATTAATTAATTAATAACTATGTTCAAACAATAATGCAATAATTGTGCCTCGAGTGCAGAAAAAATGACCGTAGGTACATTTCGTTCTTGAATTATTAAAAACTTTGCAAAACTGCCAATTTCGAGCACTTGGTGCAAATTTTGTTTCGTAAACTAAAAATGCCTGCGGATTGTTGAAAATAATGCGCAAATTACTATAAATTATTGTGTATTTTTTATAGTAGGTGAAATACACTCTTCACCATTGTACTCAAAGTGGTAACACGGAAGAAAGTACAAAATTGTGGGTATCAAAATACGCACAAAAGTAAAATTAAAATGATTACGTGCAGTTTGAAGTCTGCTGCATATTCGCAACTTAACGGTATATTTCTTGTTTGCTCTATAGAATTGTAAATCAATCTTGCGCCGGTGGCGCAACGAATAATAATCTGCACTAAATAAAAGCATTATAAAATTTGTGGTCTTACATACAATAATTTATTAATTTTGATTAAAATAATAAATTATATTATAATATTTTGGTTGATTGTTTTAACTCGCATAAAATAATTTATATTCAAAAAAGTAAATAGAAATGATGTAGATATTATTTTCAAAACGGGAAATTTTATTATATCCGTATGACGGGGGTTTTATAATAGCAAAATAAACATAAATTATGTAATTTTGATTTTTGGTGTCGAAGTATTTAAACTTGCTATTTTAAAAACGTTTGATTTTAAATATATTAATCTATTCTAATATTAAATAAATAAATTATAAAAAAAAGTTAGCAAATACCATAGGTATGTTTAATATATGGTTATGTCCAATAAACTAATACATTATATTATGCATGTTTAAACTTAAGCTTTTTCACCTTATCCGCTTATTTAAATTTACTTGATATTGCTCTTCAAAAACATCAAATTTGTGATTTTAACTTAATATATTCAAACGTATTGGATGTAATATGGTTTGGTCTACAACCAATAACTTTTTATTATTTTAATACAATAATAAAGAACATGATTTTTATTATTTAGACAATCTACAAAGACATTTTAACGAATAAATGTGACATTTTGAATAAATATAAATTGCTTATAAAATATGAAGATAATATGTGTAGGTATTTGAGGAATTGATCAAAAACAAAACTCAATCAACCTGATTATCTGTTTATTATACCTGATGATTTCTATTAAATGGATACCATCTATTTTAATACGTGGTTCCTATAATGAAATTATTTATTTTAAATTAATTAATTGATTCTAATATACAAATACAATTCTTGCTGTATTTAGCTATCCACGCTGTTTTGTGAAATTTTGCTGCCTATCATTAGGAACGAGTTAGAAAACATACTCGGAACCACTGTCCAAATCTTCTCTTCGGAACCGCAGAATCATATAAAAACTAATTGGTATACAATAGAAGCATGTGTACCAATGATTCTAAGTAGATAATCATTTCAATATGACTGATAGGTATATTAGAAAGCTGTGGGAACTGCATTAAAATTTGTTTTAAATTGTTAGGAACGCACAATCCATCACTGTAAGTAACTTGCTCTGTCGCGCAAATTAAATTTGTCTCCATTAAGATTTTTATCTTGGATAAAAATGAGTTCGAAATCTATTGGAAGAGAAAGATCTTTTATTGTTTATTAATTATTAATACAGCGAAACTAAAATAACTATTACTTTCAGTTTTATGTACATCGAGCAAAGAGGTTTGTTCTTTTAACAAAACCGGCATTATCAGGAAAACAAAAAAATGCTGTGGTAACAAAAAACTAATTTTTTTCTGCCGACTTCTTTATGCAATTTATCAAACTTCACCTTAGTACCATAATTTGGTGTTAACCTGTAGAATTATTTTTAAACACTTAGCAATTGTGACACTGCATCAATTTTTTATTATTAAGTTCACAGCATAACTAAATAACATCAGTAGAGAGCGTAAAAGCTTTTTGCAATTCATAATCGACATTTCTTTCACTAGCATTTCTGAAATTGATGTGGTAATTACTTATAAGTCGGTAATTCCATTTATGGTCAACTGTGCAAATAATGGTACTTTCTATATTATATACTCATTATAAACAATATGAAACCGTTATCAGCATTGTCAGCTGCATATGAGCGTAGTCTATTACGCAAAGAAATCATTTTATTTAAATATATTTTCCAATTAAAATTTTATTAATCATCTGTGAAGAATTATTCTCGACACCAATTTGTTAATTTAATTTCTCAAAACAAGACTTACGAATTTCATTTTATCCTGGTCGAGTTGTAGTTAAAAATCATCATTATTTTATACCCTTCAGCTTTTGCCATGTAAGGCTTTCGATAAAGGAACCATACAGGCTCGTATTCTATCATTTAATTCCTAAAAGTACGTAATCTTTGATGGAATAGAGGATAGCCATAAATTATTAGTGACCATTTTACGAATTAATTTATAACCGATTTAACTGAAAATCCGATAATTCTCTCTTCATTTATCTTGCCCTTTGTAGTTATGTTATGCTAACCAAGGCAGCTCTAAATTTAATTACTTTAAATTTGTTTAAAATCTTGAGTAACAAATTGTACCTCTTTGATGTACTATAGTGGGGTTCCGAATACAGATGATATTTAAAGATTGACGAAACAATTATTGTTCGTCTAAATTGGCATCGTCTTAAAATGATTTGATTGTTCTAATAACACATGATCAAAGTTTATACATTGTATAAGGTACATTTCACGAGGAATTGCTTCAAACCCATTATAATTTAATAATGATAGCTTTTCTTTCTTGGCAATTTATTCTTTCTAACATTGTGCGCGCTTTTTACCTGTTGATTACGATTGTGTCGTAAAAATAAACCTGCCATTTACACTAACAGCATCTCTAATTATTGTGTTTCGATAAGGTTGACAGGTGTTTTTGTTTCTTTGTTCTCAATTGATTCTTTGTTTTTTAAGTGTCTCGTTGCGCTATGATAAGCTATAATAAGTTGATAAGGCTTTAGATCAGTATTTGCAGGTGACTAATTATTAATGTGTTCTATTGGTTTATTATTTTCGATCAATTTTTCTGATAACATTATTTAAATTAATAAGTAACTTCTAACGTTATTTTTTAACGTCACATAATTACGTGTGAAATTATTTTTTTTGTGATTATAGTTTGATAATAGTTAGTTGTACGCGTGCAGTAAAAAAAAGTGTTATTACTTTGCTATAATTTAATAATTATGTAGTTAAATAAACTACCCTGCTGATCGATTAGTCTTTTTCAAATAAATATCAACACCGATTTAATTAAGTCGGTATAACCACATGGCGGACTATTAATTAATTTCAAGTCTAGTTTTCTTTCTTAATATCTGGCTAATTATTGTACACGGGCCCATTTTTACCCGTGCTCTAAAAAATCGCTAATCAATTCGGTTGGCCATTTAGTCGCTTCTATATTATTTAAAAGGTTAGCTGGTTTTAAATAGTTGCTTGCTGTTGCCACGTAATTTTATCGTCGTGAAGATTGTAGTTATATAAACGCGGCAGATGAAAGGTTTTTTTTTATCATTTTCGAGGTTATCAACTATATAAGACACAATAAACTATTCAAATACATACTCGTTTTCTTAACATATACACGTATCCTAGGTACCTACGCGTAAGTAACGGTTAGAGTTATTTTTCATATTATTATTTACATAATATGTGAGAATTGGTTATCGAAATTTCAAACGCCACATTATAACACCCGTTATACCTGAGCATGAAATATCGAAAATTTATTATTTTTTTAATGATTATTTTGGCTGGGAAACTTATTTACATTCAACATCGGTAAAGTAATAAATTGGTCTTGGGGATATAAAGGGTTGTTATTAGCATAGATATTATGCAAAAGAAACATCCCTTATTGACAAAATATTTGATTGCGGTTAGATGTTGCTTTCTGGAGGTCATTTTTTATGATTGTTTTATAATATAACGAGCAGATGTTAAAGTTTTTTGAGTAGAAGGGTTAAAAGGCATTTTTATTTCTTATTCTTCCAGTTTGAAACTGGTTGTAATTTGTTTTATACCTGTACACACGGTGACTCTGCAAGAACGGTCATTTTCAAGAATAAGCAAATTAACTTATGATTGTTAACAAAAAATATGTGTTGACATTGTTATACGTAGTAATATTTCGCAATTACGGTTCGTTTTATAATAATAATTTACGATAACAATTTTCCATCAATAGTTTGTGCATGTGTGTCAAAATAACTTTTAATATTCTCTATATAAACCAAATTTACCTATAATACAATAATATCAGCTTGAAAAGAAACTCGAAGTATGCCTAGTGTAGGTAATTGCTAGGTGTTCAAATTGTAGGACTTTCAAAATTGGAACGTTTTTATGGAAGAATGTTTCAGGCTTTTTTTGTGTATATTCGTAGTTGCTAGGCTGCTCAAATATAAAAAAATGTTACGGAATTAAGCTTTTCTATTGTTTACCATTATTAATCCAGACGTAATTTGAAAATTGTTAACCTTATTCATATTTGCTAATACATAGTTTGGAAATTATCATACCTATCGTAAAATCCAATAATAAACCACACGTCAGGTATAGCATCAGTCGAGTCGATCAGGCTTTCGTGACCAGATAGGATATTACACCAGACCTAACAAAATGTTTTAGTACTACAGATTGTAGAAGAATTTACTGCAATTGTTTAATTAATATCTAATTATTGCCTCTGCTTTAAGGAGTTTAAACGCGATGGCTACCGTTTTCTACTTTATTGCAGAATTATGCGTAATAGGAGAAATCGGTTACACTTTCGTACTTTTTTTTTTAGGTTTTATTATATCTAACCTATCCGCTACGAACCATCGACCACCACATCGTTTGCGATCAAGTATAACGAACTTAACTTGCCGTATTTATTCAAAGACATTTTGTTAATGAATTTGCAGTTCTATGGCCGTTAAAGCTTTACAAGTGACATACATGAGGAGGGACCCACGCATACGTAATGCAGGAGATTGATATCATTCGAAAAGTTTGCCAGTTAGCACCACCAACCAAGCGAGTGAGGGAAGCTGACTTGATCGTACATGAAATAGGGGGACAAGAGCGAAGTTTTGGATAAAGGGCCAAGGTTAGCTAATTGACAACATATCTCCCCTAGTCGAGAGGCTTAGCAACTCGCGAGGTGACGTCACCCATCCATCATGGCTGCCACCACACGTCTGACTAACTCAGGATGTGGCACTCGCTATTACATTTGGCGGGAAACGCGCTGTGAAATGATTTTCAATGTGATAATTGTTTTACATGTGCACGACATTAACGCAATTAAATTTGGCCGAAACTATTGGCAACACGCAAGTTCCTTTAACGATCAATGAAATGAAGATTAAAGCAAATGCAATTTCTTGGGTTTATTTTTATCGTCCAACAGTTGGTTACAAAAATAATATAGATAATTTTGTTGAATATTTAATAAAAGAAATAATAATAAATGAAAGTAGGTAATATTTGTTTGGTTAACAACATAAAATATCTTTTGTGTTTTAATGGACACTCAACTATTTTTATGTGATATAAAATATGCAAGTTTTATCTTTCGTCTTGGTATTTTCAGATTATCAAATTAAAGGAAACAAACACGTCATATTATGTGACATTGTAGTTTCTATTCAGTCTCATAAAGAACTATTATCGTCTCTTCGTATTCAAAAAGTTTTTATTATTAGATAACTTATTTATAGCGTTAATCTGTTATACATAAATATAGTGTACTAAAGATAAAGTGTAGTTTTGTTGTAGTCTACTGATATGTCCGTTTAGTTGTTAACGGTTATCGTTTTTATAATATCATACAATGTGGAGCGCATACGCCAGAAAAAAAATTCTTATTTATATCAACATCAGAAATATATTTTTAGATGATGGATCGAAAAAATTAATATGTTAAGCATGTTTTAAATTAAGGCATTTAGACTTATTAAAAACAACTGTACTACTATTATCGACGTTCTTCGTAAATAAATAAGGAATGGGTACGTACTCTAATAATTGATTTTGCATGAACTTAACAGGTAATCAAAGTTGTCAACACAACTTTAAATACATCGACTTGTGATGTTTAGAAATTACGTTTATCAGATTCTGACTTCGTGGTTACCTTTCAGTCCACTACTTCAAATTCAAATTAATTCGTGGACGGACAGTGCAATTTGTTGAAGATTCGTCTGCATCAGAGAAGCATATTTATTTGACAATTGGTGACTTATTAAAATAGATGGTAGACCACTAGCGAGGTATAGAGTTCCTACGTGACTTTATATGGTAGGAACTTCATACCGTGCTCTTGGATCAACCACAATTCATCACTCTGCAGGTTTAATACTAAATTCTTACGAAAATCTGACCATCTACGGTTGCAACAAGGGTAATGACCCACTTTGAAGAATTCGGCGAGGAATTTTATCTACATTTTAAAGTATTTGTGTTTACATAATAGACGACATACCTCGATTGAATTGTAAAACGATATGTTAATATAAATAAGTTAGGAATATCGCGATAATATTTATGCAGTATATACGATCCAACTCAATTATGAATGTGTATTACATTATGAAAGATGTTTTCAAAATTACTATTCAAATTAACTCAAAAAAAATATATAAAAGGCATGACACTGTCACAATGGCCGTCCATTACAGATATAACAAAATTATAGTGCACTAAAGGACATGAATAGGTTTAAAATGAAATTTTAAGGAAATAATAAAGTTGTGTCAGATAACCTTATGTTACTATTTCCACTTTGTTAATAACAACAGTCGCCTTATAGTACATAAAAATTAATTGAATACCATATGGTCATTGTTCGGTATAAATCAAAATTTGAATTATGGTGATTTCTTGAATCTTCAGGCAAATTTACCCATCCACAGCTGGTTAATCATTTCCCACAGATTAGTTCGAGTTTTTTTGGCTATCAAAAGAAATCACCGATTCGTAACACGATAAATTAATGTAATTTGCTTAATTTATATTTTTCCATATTGCTAACATGCAAGCTTAATGTAAATGGTTCCTTAGAATTTTTGAGCATTTCGCAAATGCAAAATCTGATTTCTAAATATAATTCACAGAATTATAATTATGATTATTATTTTAACTTTTCACTTAACATATTGTTAATAAATAATTCTTCTTCACTTCTAAATAATTGCTATTTTATCAGAAATTATAGGCAAATTGAATTATTACTTAAACAATTATTTCAAATAAGTTACCACCATCACTTATTTCTTATTAAATCTATTACGATAGGTATTATAAATTCGAATTTGGTAAGTTGATAGATACTTAGTACCTACCGAATTTCTAAAATAATAAATTCTTAAAAAATACACCTAATAATTTTAGTTTTCTTGTCAGCAATTGTAAACACGTTATAATCTCATTTATTATTTAAATGCGAAGTGATTGGCTCTTGTATATTGGAGTAGTCAAAGTCGAACGAGAATCTAAAAAAATATAGAAAAATGCAATGTTAAAATTAAAATGTTTTAATTTGTTGTTTTTTGTGGTAAATTTATTAATCGTGAAGGAATTGCTTTAAAAATGTTAATTTTTCATTATGCCTGACTGTTTAATCATTGATTAAGTCGATAATATCTGAACATGTAATTTATACTACAATGGGTTGATAATTGTTAAGTGAATTGTAATTAATACTGTTGCCTTTTTATTTTAAATACCTTTTCGAAAATTTTTAGGCATACAATTTAAAATTTAATCAATGTTTGTGCTTGATAAACTTTTACAATAATACACACTCCATTGGAATTCAATTTATTGATGATTGTGCGTGACTTGCTATTTTTTTTGTACTTTATTACCTACTTAAATGTATGCATTATTTTCTAAACGAACAATTTTCTTATTTATTAAAAACTGACGATAATTTTCTCATGAGGAAATAACATAATATATTATGCTATAATATATAAGTATATAGTATATCAAAGTTTAAGTGGTGGTAGATATAATATGTATCTTTTTCTTGAATTTAAAAATATATTACTAAATTGATATAGGTACCTACATAGTATAATATAGTGACAATTTTTAATTGAAAGTATTTAAGTATTTTATCGAGCTATGTAACAAACATTGGTTTTAATTTCAATACTTTATGGACTTGTACGTAGGCTGAATTAAATTTATTACAGCCTTATTTTCTACGGCTTCTATTACACCAATGCTCATTTCAGATATGTAAAATGAGAAGAACAACGTGGTGTTTTAGAAAGTTGTATATTTACCTTGGTTATAAATTGTAATAATAATAATAATTTATTACCACCATGTAATCCCATTTACAGGAAAATTACTGTTTGTGCAAACTATAGTATTGATTGTGTTTAAGCTTAACAATTTTGATACGTAATAAAGATAGAATTGTGTTTCTTTTTGTATACCCTGTATGTACTTGTAAGTACTAATCAAATAAAAATTTGATAGAGAGTGTAAATATAGTACTTACTTTCATTTGATTGGTTACAACAAATTTTGAATTTCTATGTGAGATAAGCTAAAAAGAAAAGAAGAATAGCTAACTAAAAAGTTACTAGGAAAACAAGTAGGGTGGTTTGTGGTATTTATATTCTCGTTATAATGTAAAAAATTATGCATTTACAATATTTCAAGCGTTGTAATTAACCATATAGTACCTGGTAGTAGCTGTGTACTATCACAATATATTTATATTTTAAGTTTACAGATCTCAAATGTAAATTTAATGTAAGTTTACATAGATATGGAATTTAAGATATACCGACTACGTCAATAATTTAGAAACAGAAAATGTAAAGTAACCAATGCTGTAAGCTTACATGGTATCACGTGACTTGGCATTTTACTCATCTAGTTTTGTATTAATATTGTTTCTACACCATACACAATTTTTTTTGAAATTTATATTTTGTAATGGTATTTATAAATGATATAGAATAAAAAAATATATAATTACAAAAACTACTTACGTGAAGTTTAGGTCCACCAAATCTTAAAAGTAAAGTATACAAACATCAAAGATTTTCCTAATTTTTACATGTGGAGAACAAAGTTTGGCTGGCAGTAAAAATGACTGCATTCCTGATCGACAGATAATATTATGTTTACATTAAAAAATTATAACCCAATAGATTTTACTACAAGATTTTGTGTTTATAAATTTGACTACCAAAATGATGTAAAGTGGTAGCTGTCACATTTAATTATTATTCTACTATTTCGATAACATAAATTACTACATGTTAAATATCTTAATTTACATACATAAACCAACCCATGGAGTAAACTTGTGAAAATTATAAAACATTAATTTTAAAATTAAATCTTATATTTCGATTTACGTTAGAAAAGAAGATAATATGTTAAGTAGATAACCATAACGTAGTATATAAACTCGATGGAGAAAATTTCACATAATTATGTAGTACTACGTTCTAATTAATAAAACATAATTTTAAACATTATATTTAATCTACACATAAAATTAGACACGCCCTCTTGAAGAATATATTAGCATTTCTTTACATAAAGTTCAATAAATTACCAGCTTTTTTAATATATTAAAATGTAAACAGTAACTGATTTTAAAAAACAGAAAATACTACCGTTTTCGTGCCATCCGTGTATAATAGAAATAAAATTGTAATTTTAGAGACCAATTAGTTTTCTGAATTTTTTAACACTTTTAAATGCAATACAGAATAAGAAGTAAACATAATAAAACGAAAACTAAATTCTGAATGTATGTATAAATTATAAATTTTGTGTTACTAATTTTAAACGTGTTTTGCGTGACAATTTACTTTGTCGTGGATCGAGTTCCTCGGTATTTTTATACTTACATTGTACTGGTCTCAAATAAAATTCCAGCATGAATATGGGTTCTAAAAGGTGATACGCATGATTTATTTATGTAGGATATATATACATAAAATAAATAAATTTTTTATTTTTCTTCCAAGTTGTGTTTAAATTTTATTCCGTAAATTATAGCATAGCATAATAAAATAATCATTCTAAGCATGATTAGAATAAAAAAGAAAATGCATTAGAACAACTTCCTCTTGTTGGGTTCTGCAAAATCTCCAAAGGAAGAAGGAACGCTTATTTATTAAATTCGTACTCGCAATTTTTCTAATCATGAAATATGGATAAATTATCGTGTACGCTCACAGACTATGATTGTTGGCAAAAATGTTTATAAAAATATTGTCTGACATGATTGATCCATCTAAAATTATAAATTTGAAGAAGTTCAGCACCTCAAGGATCTGCAACAATAACTACATCTTTCGGAGGTTAGAGCAATTGTAAAACTAATTGTAAAATCAACAAAATCTTACATTTAAAATATAATGTTACAAAGTAACTGTATTAAAAATGTTAAATATAACCTAACAAGTTAGGATGAATTGTTATGTGCTGTTATGAACATAGGCTAAAATTTTATCGTGATTTAACGGGCACGTTATATTTAACTTCTTTTATACAAGGTTAGACCGATTTACTATTAGAATACCAATTTGGAACTTTATACAATTATATTGTAGTTTACGTATATTTTCACTTATGGTTACTTTAAAATACGGTCATCGTAATATTATTCTAGCTTATAAACTTTTTTTAGCGTGTTAATTAACGTTCAACTGCTTCAAGCAACTTGGAAATAAAAAGTTACTGTTTAGTTCGTAATGTGTTTATTGTGCATAGGTGAGTATATTGTTTGATGACTGTTAGTAATGTGTTTTTTTTTATAGCTTTTATTATAACGTTTTAACATACAATATTTGCAGGAGGTAATAAATAATAAACATAATTTTATAGTTTTTAGATTTAATCATTTCTTCGGAATATCTTTTTCTTTACAACGAATAAGTTGTTGAAACAATAATTATTGATATTTGTTATAACTTTATTCCATTTCAATAATACAATTACAATTGTACTACCACCTAAGCGGTAAGCACTAATCTTCAGCGTTCTACAACCAGATCATCTGTAACCCAGAATCTACATTTTTGTAAATATTATCCACAAGAATTTTGTCACGTTTTGTGTATCTACTACATTTAATTAATTTTACTAACGAAGTCTTCAGTTCTAGATATTGATAACAGTAGTTATCATCTACCGATAAGCAATACTTAAATACTGGATTTCAAAATATATTTTTGGAACGAAGTTCCTTATGGAAGGATGCGAAGGGGTACCCTAATCGGAAATATACGTCCGTAACAAAAATGCGTAAGATTTTTATATCGTTCGATAATTACACCATCTGGTGGTCAAAAGTGGAACATCTGATCTGGGTTATTTTATTAATGGGATATTTGGAGAAACCACGAGTCATAGGTTAGCAAATTTCTCTAGAAAAAAGGTCGCCTTCACCGGGATTCGATCCCTCGGCTAAAATGTGTAGACGGGGCCCTTTTCTTAACGCCACAATGGGTGTCGTTAAAATGAATAGTGATACGCTATATAAGCTACTCTTTGCGTATTGCGAATTAAAAACGCGTTAAAATTGTTAAACCGACGAATAATTTAAAAAAATTTAATTTAATAATTTTAAAAATTAATTTTTAAAATCTTCAGCCGAAAATAAAACACCCAAAATTAAAAAAAAGATCGATTTGGAAAATGCCACCCAGATGCAAAAAATTATCTAAAGCCGAATGTGCAAAAAAAAATTTCGAAAACTTCAAAGATAACCGCGATGATTGCGGATTTACATCGACTTTGAGACATGCCGAAGTCGCTATTTTAGCAATTTTGTAAAGTAGTTTTTGATTTTTATCGATAAAAAAATCATAATAAAATATTTATATCCGAATAATTATTTATTTTTTATCTCGACTAGAACTTGAAATTAATATTTATGTAATAAGGTACTTCGGTTCCTATCTATCACCACATTTTATATTTTTTTATGCAGTATTTGTATTTATCTTTAAAAATGCAATTCAATTATCAAACTTAAAGTTTAGCGGTACATGTAATATGGTAATTAAATTTAATAATTATTTCATACGCTTTAAAAAACCCTAATGTTTTACTCGGAGTAAATATGTACTTTTGAGACTAGTTTTCTATAATCGGACTACCTTCACTGTTCTCGTCAAATGTACTAAGTAACAGAACACTATTTTATCCTGACTGATTATCTTTTTTATAAACATTTTGATGCAAATATAATGTTAACCAGTGAACCTTTTCTTTATTAGTTAAACAGCAAGTCATATTATTTTATTTTTCTAAAAAGCCCAAAATAAATTATAGGTCTTCTATTTTATGTGTTTTTTTTTAATTAAACAGCTAAATATGTACAAAAATATGTATCTTATTTTATCTTTTGTTTTGTTAAATAAATCACTAAAAAAGTTTTATAAATTTTATATTTGATAATTAAATTTTTGGTATATATGAATAATAATAATAATATTATAATTACGGTTAAACCATTTTACAAAAAATTACAATCAAAATCATCTGTAGGAAATTGTAGTATAAAAGATAAAATTATTAAATTCCAGTCCGAACGATGCGAAATATATGCACCTGAGATTTCTTTTAAACAGCGCCAACGACTCGAAGAAGTTTAATTTTTACATTTTAATAAATTAATAAATTGTATTTTATGATTTACATTTTTTATTAAGATCAAAATGTTTTTAATTGAAATAATTATAGCTTGTTACACTTTGCTTGAATTTTCGATTAATTTAATTGAACATGTACAAATTAAAACTTTTTATTATAAAATAATAAGATTACGTGTTAATAATTTAAAAATGTTACTTAGTATATGGTACGAATTGCTAACAAAATGTAAAAATTGGCATACTTGGGGAATTTATTAGGAATTTTGGAATTAGCTGAAAAAAGCTGAAAATTGTGAGCAAGTAATGATAAGTGAATTAGAGTGCAAAATATGAAGTGTTAAAAATTTGGGCTATTTATATTTTATAATACAAAATATAAATAGCCCAAATTTTTTAAAACAATCACAAACAAGCGAAAAGAGTTCTCGTACATTTGAACCGCTGTAACCCCGGTAGTTACACTACTGAATATTAGAACGTACCACACATTGGCAAGTAACTACACAAAGTAGTCGTGAGTTGGAATTCCAAATCCGGCTACTGATGAGCATCGTAAGACCATAGCTGTTTTTCATATTGTTACATAAATTTACCTAGTGTTATTATTGTCAATAAATAAAAGAATAATTTTGAAGTAATAAAACTAATGAAAACTAAAAGTAATAAAAATAAGTTTTATAGGTATAAAACTATTTTTTTTAATTTATATTCGATATAAAGTACAATATACTGGGTGTATATAAACTGGATATAGTCGAGTTCACGAGTATGATCAAATCCAGTTCTTCTCTAATTACTTAAGACACTAAAAGACGTTAAGAATGTAGAAAAGGACAAAAGCGTTTGGCTTAAAATTACAAACATATTTTTAAGGATAATTTGGGTTGGTTTATTTACAACTGCTTTTTATCCATACCAACATTTTTGTAGAGATGTTGACATCGCAGTGGTTCAAAGAATCGTTTCTAATATAATTCCAATCTTAAAAGAAGAAAAGATTTTTGTTTCTGAGGATGAATTAAATTTTCTGCTTAAGTATTACTTTAGATAGCATTCTAAATAATTATCAGTTATAGATAACTTTACTGTTATTAATATCTAGAACTGAGGACTTTGTTAGTGAAATTAATTAAGTGTAGTAGATACACAAAACGTGAGTATACTTTTTACTACTTTACTGTATTTACTGCTAATTTGTATTCCCTCAAGGTAGTTGGGTAATACACCGTCAATATTCAAGTTTTCCTACTTATCAAATGTGGCTTCCATAAAGGTATCTTTCTTCCAGTGAGCATAAAATAAAAATTTTTTTTAAACTTATTTTGATTCCTATTTAATACAGCCTGCTGCCAATTGTATTATGCAATAGCTTTTGTTTTAGATTTGATATCTAATATCGTTCCATGAATCACCTTTGAAATCATCAGCTTAGTTTAAAATGTTTATACTATTTAACGGCTAAGGTTGAATGCGCATAACAACGTGGCAATGACATAACAACAAAAATGTGGCTAACTATGAAAACCAACTCGCGTCAATAAAACTTGCAGTAACTGAACAACTTCTTCACTTGCACAGTAATGAAAGATAAATATTGTAAATAAACAGCTGCAACCAAGAAAACAATGTTTTAAATAAAAAAAAATCTTTAAATTTTGTTTATGTTAAAATTTATAAAACGATGTCTTTAAAATAAAACACGGCAATAAGTATATGATTTTATTTGGTTGATTTTTTACCTTTATGTACTTACCTAATTTTTCGAAAGAATCTACTTTTAAGTGCCATACACTATACAGTGCGCGCTCGATCAATTTGGCTCAGGTCAAGTGTAATTATATGTATAGGTAGCCGATATCGGTGGCAATATTGAGAGCAGGTAGTCTTTTTTTATTAAGTCAGTTAAATTCAGATTCATTGATAAGTTCAAAAGTTACAGAATTCACGCAAAAATTGTAAATGTAATACTAGCTTATCAAATTAAAATAAAATTAGGTAAACTAAAAAATAATTTAAATATACCTAATTAAAGTTTAATGTATAGAAATAATAGCAAATTCCTCATTGGACTTGCCTTAATGGCAGGTACCTGGGCTACAATACTAAAAAAAGTTAAAACATTGATTTTCATATTGAAGCTATATCATACTAAAAATTGTAATAATTTTGACATAAAAACAATGAATTTCACTTGCACTGCATTAGAAGTCGCGAAAAATGTATACTACATACAGTAATATTATAAAATTGATCATATCGCAATTACATTTGGTTGCCATCGACACGTGTCAATTTAACCGTATTAAAATTCGTAAATAGATTTGTGTGTAAATTTTTACACATTAATTTAACAGGGATTTTCTAAACCAAATTTACACATTAATAATTGCATTTTACACATCGCAATTTCTAGCAGTGTAGAGGCGATTTGAAAAGATTAGATATATCTATTCAAACTAATTACAATAAAAAACCAAACGGCTGCATTGTTGTCAGTAAATTTCCTTATTGAAAAAACATAAAATTCTATGGAGAGAAAGCTATAAGCTTTCAATATTATTAATTATTATAATATTATTTGTTTTATATATATTTTATATTAATTAATTGAATATAGTACTATTCAAGCGCACTTTTAATTTTATCGAGATTTTTAAAATTATTTTATATTTAACAGTAAGTATACCCACTAATAAATATTTTTTATATAGGTTTTCACTTCTTCCATAAATTAAATTAAAAAATTACGTAAAATTTTTTTTACGTAATTCAGTGTGGACTTGAATTAATACAGGGTGGTGTTATTTTGTGTAATTTTCGGTTCAACAAAGTTTTTGGGAACTGTCAGACAACGATCATCACGAATGATGATTCAACTGCACTATAGAAAAGAGGACACTTTTCTAAGCATATTAGAAGAAAAATTTCGAAGGTCTATGATTAGTTCTCGAAAAAATAAAATTTGAAAATTTTAAATTTACATGTATTTTAGATACAGCTTTTTACACGGCTGCATGTTTAACCGATTTTGTGTAAGGCAAAACAATTTAAAAATATTCCTGAAAAATGACAGAACTCGCCAAGGGTGGAACTCGAAGCCATAGAACTCGTCCGGGTGTCGACCGCGACTGACAACAACATTAAGAGTATATCAAAGCACTCGTACCGTCAACAAAATGAAGAGCAGGGACTCGACGTGCTAGTTTACCGCGACGCGCTTCGTTGCAACAGGGTGTATCGGGTTACAACTACCTACTTTTAATAACTTTAAAATGCCGTTTTTTCGAAAACGAATGCATGGACCTCCAAAATTTTTGTTGCATTATACTCAGAAAATTGTCCTCTTTCTTATAGTGCAGTTGAAATTTTGATATTCGAGATGATCGTTGTCTGACAGTAACCAAGTTTTTATTTGTTGTGTATCGGTTAAACAGAAAGATAGCCGATAGTTATTTTAATTTCATCAATGGCTTAAAATTATCAGCAATACCAGATATTAAAAATAAAAAATAAACCAGATAAACTGTAGACATCATAGTGATATCTTAATTTTTCCGAATGTTGAAAGCCTAAAAATGAAATACGTGAAGTTTTGACCCCCTTAATAATCCCCTTTTGATAAAGGCAAATAATATTTAAATGAAGTAATAAATATTTTGTTAATTTTTTCTAATAAAAACGTTTGAATTTTACATTATCCTATCTAACAAAGTTGATTCTACACAAATAAATTAAAGCTTAAAATATCAAAAAGGTCATACATTACCGAATGTTGAAGCAATATTCTCTGCGAGATATAAACGATTAGATAAAAAGTTGAAGGAGTTACTTACTGATTTTCAAATCTTAGCTATTTCATTTTATCCTACGCTCTTATATACTACATTTAATTACCTGGTAATTTACACGGAAGAGGTTTACAATAAAATAATCTTTGTGTGAAATTATCATGTCATGTGATTAATCATGTGATGCAAATTCAAATTTGAATCAGACGTAGAAAAAAAAGTGTCAAAGAATTTTTGCTTTTATTTGAGAATATCTGTTTTCTTGAAGAAAATAGCTATGTTTTATTTGTGTCTACTATATTCTTGCATTAATTACGGGAGATTGTAACAATTCATCTCGATAAAAAAGAATTGTTTGCGACATGTGTAAAGAAAGCAGTTTGTATTAAATATGAAAATGAATGATCATCGTTCAACAGTTAGTAAAGTAAATACAAGCATTAAAAACAATTATAATTTTAATAAAAGAGTTTGTGATGATAATATTTGTCATCAGTGTGTCCCCGATAACAGTAATGTAATATCATTAATATTTTTAATGACTTCTTCGTACAATTTTATGCAATACAATATAACTCAAGTATTTTGGAAGGTGGAGTGTCACTGATTCTGGCCGTGTTAGGCCAACAGTCTCCTAGCGTAATACCTCTTTTTGACGCTAGAAACGGACAGTGGTAAAATCACATGTTTCGCTGTTTCGTCTGCTCTGTTGCATCTCCTTGGAATCGTCTACAAATCCCAGTGTGTTGAGCTGTTTTTTAAATTTATAGTGACCAAGTTAAGATCCCAGCAATGGGCTCGTAGATTGACTTTGGACAGTTTCAAATAATATTTTGAATGTTTACCAGAGGGTACTTTACTTGCTGCCTTTGCTTGTCTGCATTCAGTTTTTTTGTTCATCTGCTGGAATGCAGATGGTACAATCGTCGGCTCCGTGCTTCAAAGAAAACTGTTGGAACCTTCTTGCTAGCTCGTCCTGCGTTATTCTTGTTACCTTGGTGCTTTTTCACCCACGATAAGAAAATGGTGTTTAAGTTTGATATCTCATTAAAAGTCCAAATGCCTTTCAGCATCAAACCAAAAGTGGCTTTGTGACTCCTAAGTGCCACAAGTGCCACTCTGCTGTCCGTAGATATCTGAATATTTTTGTTACGGATGCACTTAATCTGGACTGTTTTTGCACAGTGCAATATACCTATAGAGACCGTGCGCGAGTATACGTAGCGCTGCACAACGGCGTGTTTCGTAACTAGCGAAAGGAGACCTTCACGCAGCTGTGAGTTTGAATTTATGGTAGAAAGTGTTAAAAACTAATGCAATATTAGTTTTCATAAATTTATTCATAACAATAACATAGGAAAAATTCGTCAACAATAGATTGCTGCTGTAAATTCATCATCCCATTTTAAATATTGTAATTTGCATTTTTTAGTGGCTTCAACAAAAATCTCATTTTTTGCCGATGATGAACATTTTATTTCCAATACGTAATTTTGGTTCATAAATATTACCATGTTTTTCAATAATAATTCCATAATATGGGTTTGCACGTAACCACGGATAATCTGAAAATATTATTAAATCACATTCTAAAATTTCTACATATGTTTTCAGATGCTTTTCTCGCAATAATTTCGGTTTCAAGACCATATTTGACGTTTGATGCAGCTTTTACTATCAGTGTACGTAGATTTAAAAATTCTTCTAACAATTTGATTGGATTTTTTTCTGGTTAATGTTTTTATTTGGTGTGCTTTTAAGCTTGCAGATATTCTTATACGTCTCTCTTTATGCCAAACATCAACGTTTCATTGCAACATGTTTTTTTCGAAAATTTACACCCATCCTTCCGATAAATTTTTAATATAAATGTCGTAAAATGTCTTTTCCGCTTTTACAATATTAAACATAATTGTAATCTCTTACATTTTGAATGTCATCTGTATCCACAAACATGTAACTCAGCATATTTTCAATTT
This sequence comes from Cantharis rustica, assembly GCA_911387805.1. Taxonomy (NCBI): domain Eukaryota; kingdom Metazoa; phylum Arthropoda; class Insecta; order Coleoptera; family Cantharidae; genus Cantharis; species Cantharis rustica. The sequence goes on from OU426877.1 coordinate 96,444,028, forward strand.
GATTTTTAGTAATAGCACTAAATACGTTAATCACTTCTCAGTAAATCATTCTGCTTCTATTTTTTATCTTCTTTTAAAACATTTCTTAAATCATAGCTTATATCTTCCTTTATAATATTGAAAATATCTGAAACCTTACTTCCCTTAGTGCACATAATTAAGTGATAACACCAAGTAAACGGTACTGATGACGACTAATGAGTCAGAAACACATCACAACACATGTTGAATTTTTAGTTTTGAAACCTTACTGTTCACTTATGCGGTAATTTATCGTAACAGATATTTCCAAAATCACACTTAATTATTTTATACTCCATTTTTGCCTTCTTTTATATCATACAATTAAATATAATTACAAAAGTATTTCTTTTAGTAACAGTTTAAACATATACTGCGCTATGTAGCTATTTCAGATTTCCCGTCAGTTAGTCGGATTGTGTCCGTTAGAGTCGAGATTGGCGCTGGCGCTCGTTTGGCGTACGGTTTCTATAAGTTCCTGTGCAAAAAACTGATGTGTATTTGCGCAGCGATATACTCATCTTTACATAAAGTTTAACAGAAAGGATTTCTACTCTAGATAGAGCATGCTTCTAGAATAATGTTTCCCAAATGTCTCGAAATTGAGAACCCCCAAAATTAGACACTAATATTATAGGGACTCCCAGAAACAGTTTTGTTAGAAAAATAAAAAATAAAGCATCTATTTTATTTTTTATATACAGGGTGTCCCCATGACCGTGAAAAACCTTTAAGGTAATAAAGGTTAAAAAACACTTTTCCAAGACAAATTTTCAAATAAAATTTTTGTCCAAGTCCAAACCCTTGGGGTTACCTTCATTTAAATCAATTTTTTGAATTTCTGATTTCAAACGGCCATAGCTCCGATATTATTGATTTTTTAGACTTTGGATTAAAACTTTTTTTAAATCATTCGTTTATCTTCAAATTAGGTTATAACGTCTTATCGTCTAGAATCAACGGATATCGAGTGAGAAATTAAATTAAGGGAAGGAATGTTTAAAAAATTCAGGTTTTATTTTTTTTATTTTTGGAATCGTCAGAAAATAAACATAATATCATTCACTCAGCCAACCCTCTGCCAAAGCCGCTGTTAAAACTTATGAAAATTAAGTTTATTTAATTTAATTAAACATTTCAATATGTATAATATGCATGTAGTCTTACTTCGTTACGGTTACTTCAACTTCCAACTAAAATGTTATTAATAGATACATATACATTTGAATTTGGCATAAAATTGTTGTTTTATTAAAACTTTTAAGATCACAGCGGTTATTTTTCGTTATTTATTGCAGTACCTACTTATACAATTATTGGGTATGTTTAATGCATGTGGAGTGATTTTCTTGTTTTTATTATGTTGTATGACGTACAAGTAGTGTATAAAATTATGATCATTGTTTTAACATTCTTTATAACCAACAAAAACTTGGTGATGATTATGAAAGAACAACCATCGATTGATAATATTAAAAGTTATTTAATTTTTTCAGCTATCAAACATAATACCACAAGTTTTTTGAAGATAGATACACATAATGTATTATGACTATATGGTTGTCTGCTTATTTTTACAATAGTTACATGAAGACCTTGCTTCCTACGCAATTTTTTGTCAATAAAATTATTATTAAATGCAATTGCATTTCAATACAATCATATAAGCGAATGCCAAGGTTTTTTGCATCTATACGCTGTATAATACCTAATAGTTATAATATCAATTTTATATTATTATATTTATTAATTGATACTTTCTCGCATTATAGCATAATTGAATCGCTGATTGAACAAGTGTAGTCAGACAAGTATAGGTTTTGAAAAAATTTTAAAACTGCAACATTTATTTAAAAAAAATATAGAAAAGCGCTAACTTTCCCAGCCATAGTTCACATAATTATATTTTAGCAGATATGTATAAATAATATTTAATAATGATGAATATAGGTATAACTATTTTAAATTGTACAAATGTTATAGTTCCTGTAGTTTTGCATTCTGCTTAAATTTGAATGCTGTCTTAAATTTATTTATGATACCGGCTGTTTATTAATCAAATACATTACTTTTTCTCCCAATTGACTAAAAACGAATTTTTTCAGTAGCAATTTTAAACGCGAAAGTTAATGTTTTCCATATCAACATAAATATAACACGTGAATATTTTAATTTACGGCGGAAGGTAATAAATAAATAAACTATAAGATAAGATTTTCATCTCATTTAATAAATATGTTCAAATATTTAAATGTGTATTTTGTGTATAATTTATAAAAAATTATTGACTGCCATAATTGAAGGTGATAGTTGCGAATTAAACTTAAATATTATCAATCTATATTAACGCAAATTTTTCATTCGCTCATCTCGTTCCATTCGCCTCGCTTCTGTAAAACTTGCTAGGCAAAAAAAGTTAATATTTTCAATATAATAAAACAATATATCATATTTTAATATCAAGTAGGTATTCACTAATTTTTATGCAATACCAAAAAGACCAACAGTGTGGTGTAATCGTCATGCTGAGACGCAGAAAACTGCAATTTGAAGCTTGGTCGCGCCGACTACACTATTGTGATCTAAAGCTCAATATCGATCTGCGAGATTGATCGAGAAACCACTTCATTAGTAATTCACTGGTATGTCACCTTGGCTTCTGGCAAGTTGATCGTCTATGCACTGCATAGTGTATGACACTCAAAGACAAAGATAAAGAACTTATTATGTCCTAAAGGGTTTACATTTGGATATAGAAAAATTGTGTTAAATCTGCCTAATTTTGTTCTCCGAATTTGCCTTAAAGCGATGGTGATCGTGTCGTGGTAGCGAAATAATTTATTTAATCACCATTAAAAATAAATACGGTGTGATGCCTTTAAAGCCTATTTAGTTTATAAAAGTCAGTGAATATTATAATAATTATTATTATTGTTACTTAATATCCGTAGCAGACATGGAATTTTTAAAAAGTTAATATAATTTTCCCTTATAAGGGTACCGGTATACGTATTTTACATATTTATTATTATTTCATTATTAAATTCGTAACTGTATAATATACTACAAAGTTGCAACTCATCAGTAACAGGGTACCACATTTATTTCAGGTTTGCGATTAGCAATATCAAGAAACTGCTTTTGTAAAAATTATTTTCATATCCATAGTTAATTAGTATTTAGGTCTTAAACATAAACATTTAGAATCTTTTCAAAACTATACTTGATTTAGTTGCAAGGATTATTTTAAACCTTACTTATTTTAGATAGTATATTGCAGCAATTAATATCAAATAATTATTCGGTAATGAAATTTCGATATAAAATATAATCAATTATAAGAAGAGTTAGATCCTGGATAGATATAGTCACCACATTAATAAATGCAAAAATTATTAGATAATAATTTATCATTCTCAACTATATTAAAGTCTATATTTTAGAAAGGACTTCTTGCAGTTGATTTAATGTACCTTCTAATGTAACCATCAGTAGACTATGTTAATTTAACATAATAAATTAAAATTATCAACAAGACAAAATATACAAATTATAACCATTAACTTATATACACATAGTATATGTGACTATTTAATTACGTATGACAACTATGTTGCAACGTAACTCATTAATGTTTTTGTTCAATTACGCTATGCAGTTTAATATTTGTGTAATTACAAGGCACGACAAATTCAAATTAAGCATTTAGCTGTCACAATACTATATCCTGAGCCACATGAACACAAAATAAAAAGGATTAATAAAAATGCAGACGACTCTGTTAATTATAACTTCCGTTTTTAGTCCTTGTCAACTATTTTTGTATAATTTTTTACATTGTCATATCATATTTTACATTATTTATTTAACATATCCTTTTTAACATAAATACTTGATGACAATTAAACTTCGGATACCTAAAACAGTTGATAGAACTTGACAAAATAATTTATATAATATAGCTATTTTAAACCAGCGATGAAGTAATTTTAATTAGGCCGGAAGCAGACATAATGTATGAATTGAGTAATTTTTGGAAAACTCGTTTTATTAAAATGTTTGATAAATGCCGAAGATAGTATAGTTTATAATGTGTGAAAAATTAATGATTATCGTTAATCCCTTTTATTTCAAATTAAAACAAGGTTAAATTTAAATAATATTATGTAGCCATAATACAACAGATAACTTTGTAAAAATGGTAGTATTTTTAAATAACTTTTTTGAAAAATTGAATACGACACTTTTCATGGGAAGACATAACATTGTAATAAAACCTAGCAATTAGATACGAATATGCAAAGAATTACAACAAAATATTTTAGTATAAATAAGTTATAGTATTTTATAATAAAAGTTGATATCTGAAATCTCGACTAATAAAATTAATTAAATAACAACAAAAAAAATAAATAACAATTCGTGTTATCAAGTTGAGATTTGTAGAGAAGTTTCTTTACAGATAATCTAATAGCTAATTTAAAAATAATTCTCACTCGAAAAAGTAGAGGTTTTATTTTTTTTAAAAGGAAAAACGTTTTCTTTTATTGGTAGGTAGATAAGTTACTAAGAAATGGGTATTGCTAAAATTATTTATAAGTTTACTAAATAATTATATCATCTTGGTGTGATTAGATTATGGTTTTATTACTACGGAAGTTAGGGTTTTGTTAATCATCATCCACAAAAATAGCTATATTTGTAATTTTTTTTTAGAAATGCTGCAATCAAAGTAAAAATGAATGTATTATATATTATAAAAATAAATGCATTTAGCAATTTGGTAATTTAAAATGAGATACTGTGAAAATAACTCATTTTATTAAAAGTAAATTTCACAGTACAAATTAAATTATCCCTTAATACGATAATTTAAAGAAATTATATATAGTTACTTTAATAATTTAGTATATTATTTGAACTTAATATAATAGAAATCTACACAGGAACTTCAAAACTTGACACAACAAACTTTGAAATAACCACTTGCATTAATGTGCAATCATCGATATCCAAATCAACAACATTTATATTTGGTTTATAGAATCTAATTATAAATCCAAGATTATATTTCACTCATCTTCGGCTTTAATAACAAATAACAAAGATTTTTAAATTAATCGTAATAACTATTATTATGAGGTCTCCTTATACTTTCTTCTCATTATTGTAATTTTTAGCATTTCATTCAAAAGAGGAAAGTTATAAGATAGACAGGTATGTTTGTCTATAAGTCTGTCTGTGACTTCATGACTTTTAAACGGAAGATCGAATTTTTATGCGTTTTTTTCTTAATAATAGAGCAGTTTGTCCAAAAGGTTCTTTGTGTCGTCACGCTAACCTTTCTCTTTATCTTTAAAAAATCACTGAATCACAAAATCACAAAATCAATTTTTAAAAATTTAAATGCAGGAAGCATTTAAAATCGAAGTTTTCCATATTTCATATAAAAGAAACGCTAAAAATCTCAATTTCGTTTTTACTTTATGTAATACAAATACTACTAGTCGAGGAACTGCAATAGAATCTACCTTATACATATAGGGTGTTCCCGTGACCATGGAATGGTGATAAGTGATGATAAAGAACACTTTTTTAAGACAAATTTTTAAATAAAATTTTTGTCCAAGTTCAAACCTTTGGGGGTACCTCTCTTTAAAGTAATTTTTTGAATTTATGATTTCAAACAGCCATAGCTCCAATATTATTAATTTTTTAGGTTTAACATTTAGAACTATTTTAAAGATCATTCGCTTATCTGCAAATTAGATCATAACTCCTTATCGTCTAGAATCAATGGATTTCGAGTTATAAATTAAATTAAGAGAAAACATGTTTCAGGTTTTACTTTATTTTACTTTTCTTATGAATCCCGTATCTCTTAAACGAAACATCTCAAAAAAATAAATAAAAAAAAAACAGATAGGAAATTTAACGGACTACAACTTCGATCCAATAAATTTTTTTGAGAAACCAACCAAACCAACCAACAGAAATTTTGAAAATACTAAATAAGGTAAAAAAAATAAATTCACAAAATTTATTTTTCGGACTTTCGTATATTTTCTAGATTGATTAAAATTTATTTATTTTGGACGAACGATTTTTATTATTGGAAAATATTTAATTGGAATTGGTAAAAATTTGATTGCAGCGTTATAGTAGTTGAAATTTGTAATTGGTTTATTTGAATATTTGGATTTATAAAATTAGTATATTTTAAAAAAACGACGCGTGGATTAATAGAGACCCCATTTGGGTTGATAAAATTATAAGTTCGATCCTCGACCAAGTTTAAAAAATTTTACAGTTTAAAATAATTTAAATTTTTAAAATTTAAGTTTTTAAAATCGAATTTTGGTAATTCTTATTATTTAGTCTAACGAACATTGACTTATCACCTTCGAGTAAGACTATCTCTGCTTCAGCCAACTCAAAGCTACGCCGTGGTAAAACAGGTGAGGTGGTAATTTTTTTATAAACATTTATTTCAATATATTGTGAAAACGGAATTGAGGTTTTGAATATAGAAAACTATAGTTAATGGAATTAGTTTTTTCTTTTTAAAGAGTTTTTTTTATTCAATTTTAGGCACTAGTTTGTACTAACTACATAATTATTATGTAATTAACAATTCAAAATCGTGTATTCTGATTATTTGTCTAGTTGACCAATATAACGATTTCTCCGTAATAATTTAATATTATTATTGCAATTTAGAGAAATTAATTTTTTTAAATAATCTAACTTACTTTAACGTTTAATATGATAATAATCAAATGTCTAACGTTTAAAAATTATAGACTATACTATCACAAGATAAATAAACTGAATAGTATTATGGTATTGCCTTTTCTAAATATAAGAAAAACGGGTCGGTAGGTCATTGCCTTACTTCACATAATAAAAAAGTTACTGAAAACAGGTAAATTAAAATTGACCTCTTCATATAGTTTGCAATAATGTTATATTTCTTGTAAAAACAAGCTTGAGGAACTAAAACCAACTTTTAGTAAAAACAACAAAATTTGTACTTAGCTACTTAATATAGATAATCTATATCTAAAATTATACTAGAACACTTTAATAAAAGTTGGAATAAAAATTATAGATTTAAAGTTTGAATTGTACAGGTAGATACTGGCACCTAAGGTAATTATTATGCAAATTGAAAATGCAATGCCAAAGTAAGCTACTAAATGTGTCTGATGTTCGAATGACGTGCTTGCTGATATTACGAATAATTTTTAAATTTCCTCTTACATTGGGTGACGAATCGTGACAACTTCAAATCCATTTTGCTTATAAAAACTCTATTATAATACCTGAAAATTTGATACATATTGATTTGATCTATTAATGATATTTTAAATTATTTATGTCTATAAATATACCTAATGTTTTTATTTAAAGATTTTAATATTTTTACAACTATAAAATTATATTATAATGTGTTATATAAAATTATAATATAAACTAAAAATAAAATATCTTTATCGGCGGATAGGTGAATCGAGACTGGAAGTAGGTGTACAATCAAACGTAAGTATTTGGGAATACTGATGGAAGCATTTCGAAAAACATTGACATTCTAAGAAGTATATGGAATTATGTACAAGTACAGTCGTGCAAAGCTTAATACAAATATGTTTGTGCATTCATCAACCCGCAAACTTCTTATAACAAGCTCATTAAAGCACATGATCCGTGGTCTTTATTATTCTAGCACCTTAAAAGAAGATTTTTGTAAGTTAAGGTTAAGAATTTTACAGCTATCGCCATAGGTACAATTTTTCAAAATAAGTTGTAAGTAATTATAAGCATTGACAGTAGGTATACTTTAATCTTAAAACAAGTTGCTACTACTTCCCGTTTGGTCAAAAGTCTAAATCATTCTCAAAATAAATTATTATTTTAATAACGTTTTAAACCACACCTTTTAAAGCCTTTTTTATATTTGTTATTAATGATTACATATCTTTTTTTAGACGAGGTATATTTAGCATTTATTTATTAAAAATATTTTTACCAAGTAAAAATTAAATAAGTGCATTTATTATTACTTAATTTTTTTATTCAACTCTGACGACGATACAGAAACAATTGTATTAAAATATAGCTATTACTATTCGAAGTTTCTGGTTGGATTACAGTAAAGATGTGTTGGCATTGTTTTTATCTCAGAAATTTATTTTAACTTTCAGGTTTTTTGAAGATGTAAGATAAAAACTTGTACACAATTTGTTCAATGGCCAAGTGCGTTTTATTAATGCAATATGTTTTATACTGACATGCCCACCAGCAGTGCAATCAACAACCTATGTACAGGTACAGTATTATGTGACGGTAGAGTATACCTAGATGAAGTATACTTAGAAATTAACTATTCCGGTACAGTAATTAAACATTATCCTTGGTGTTGATTATATTTGAACTACATTAATTTAAAACAATTATAAAACAACTAGAAGTTAATATGTGAATTTTAAATGAAAAGAAGTTGTTAATTCCACTGATGTGTGAAAATTTTGCAAATGCAAATGCAGTTATGTTTTATAACTACTTTAATTAATATTTTTTGTTCGTTATTAAATATACTTAAACAAAACTTATTGTTCAACTTATACGTTCATCGCAGACGAATAATTAAGTTTTTACCTATTCTTTCAAGAAAAGAAATATATAAGATAACTAATTATAGTCATTTAACAGATAGGTTATATATTTTAATTTTAAAAGTAGGTACTTCCTAATCTATGATGCAAAACTATGATGCACTTTATTAATAAATTTAAATCTAATTGCATTAATCAAACTTAAATTTCTTTTAACTTATGCAATTACATTAGAAACTGATCGTATATAGTAATAGTTTAAGTCATTAAACTTTTTATCGGTGTAGAAATTCTAAAAAAAAAAACGAAACAACTCACCTGTTCATACCACTTAATCAAATGGATTTTTAATGATTAATATTACCCCAAATAAAAACATTACTTCAAATCAGCAATTTTTAATGAGTAATATTAAATTTTAAAACCTTTACCTACCTGAACTTACCGAAATGCTCTTGATAAAATGTTAGGTATAGGAACAAAGGTAATGCAAAAGCTGTGTGAATATTGTATATTTACATACTAAAACCGTATAAGAGCTATTACTATTGAAAATCCGTTTTATAAATTAGATCAAGCCCAAAAAGCATTATGTGTCATGCGAATCAATAAGTTTTCTATGTCTTATCGGTGATACAACGTTAAATGGACGTAAAATTATAAACTATTTTGACTCTAAAACGAGGGAAAAACGAGTTGATCATCTTTATATAATTTATGTGCGATATATGGAGTGTTTCCTAATTAAATTACAATAATTAAGAAGTTATAATCTCAAACTAGAAAAATTTTTATTTAGAGTAGTTATTATTCGGTAAAGCTAACTTTTTTCATATATTTTGAGAGCTATACCAAATATGAGTACTTGATTTCTTTGTGTAATATAAATATTATACGCAGCAACGAACTTTGTCTATCTAGAACACAGCCCTGAGAGCCCGGTTTAATAATATTCATAGCTGATATATGTAAACATATCGAAAGTGAGTCTTTCAAAACACTGAGACGTAGTTGAGACTAAATCTACGTCTCTAAAATGAGACTTGTAAATTTGAAGTAAATTTAATTTGCTATTTAAAAATTATTTACAGCACAGAATATTTAATTATTATAATTTATCTTTTCTTGAAGTTTGCATTGGCAAGTAATGCAAATTCGTTGTGCGAAATAACGGTGTACTGTTGTTTTGCAAATAATTAATTATATTCTATTTGCAAATACAGTTTTGTTTTAACAAATTTCTTTGTTATGGTAAAATAAAAATTTGGTAAGTAAACAGTACACTATTTTAACGGCCCTCATCACAAAGTATTATGTCAAGATGTATTTTTTAATTTTGCTTGAAAATTAGAAACAAATTTAGAAACTAAAGACCCTGCAGTACTTTTAAAAACCCTTAAATAATCTCAGAGTACCTCATTAATAGTAAGCGTCTGTTGCAATCCTATCCGTTAACGCAGTAAGTAAATAATTTAGAATAAAAGGGGTTTACAAAAAATAAAATAATGGATTTGGAATTTCATGGCCAACGAAAGTGAATTATTGAAATAGTTATTATTTTTATGTATATTTTTATAGTTTAGTTAGTTTAATTATAGTTATTATTTTAATAATTATTGCCCTTAATTTTGTGATTACGTAGTATAAGTTCAGTTAATTTGTTATAACATTTCAATTAATTGTACTTTGCTTATAAATTTATAAGCACATTTTGAGATCTGTCAGAATTCCTATTCCACGATTTAAACTTTTTCCTATTGAATATTGATTGGACACTTTTCTGAGCATACTAGAAAAAAAATTTGCAGAATAAAAAATCTATTTTAAAAATGTAAAATTTACATGTGTTTAGATACACGTTTTAACACGGATGCATGATAGGCCGTTGTTAAGTTAGACAAAAAAATAAAACAAACCCTCCAAACGCCCTCGGCGCCTTTTGGGCTTTTTTATTTTTTCACCTAACACATAACAATTTACAAATATCCCTATAAAATGGCAGAACTTGCCAAAGGTGGAACTCGAAGCCATAGAACTTGTCCGGGTGATATAAAGAGTGATCAAAGAACACGTACCGTCAACAAAAATAAGAGCAGAGACTCAACGTGCTAGTTACCGTCACGCATCGGGGTGTATCATATTACATCTCCCTGCTTCGTTTTTAAAATTTCCTTTCGTAATTTTCAAATGCCGTTATTATTCTTCGAAATTTTTGTGTTAATATATTCAGAAAATTGTCCTCTTTCCTATCGTACAGTTGAAATGTTGAAATTAACAATAGATATAAGGTAGATATAAATATTTATATCTAGTTTGCCCTTTATTTTTTGCGTAGTTACCAACTTCTTTTTACAGTGTAGTTTATAAACTATAGATAATTTAAACCTCTAAACCTTTTCAGTGATAGATTGAATTTACCTATAAAAATTTTAGAAAAGTTTACAATAACCGAATAATAGTACATAACACGTAAAAATTTTGAAATCCTGTTCCAAAAATGTTGAACATATGTATAGATAAATATCTATGCTAAAAACTATGAGAGTAAATATCATTAATTATTATTTAAAAAAATTATAATTGTTTAAAATTATTGAAATTTAAAATTTTAATCTTTTCGTATTACCTATCAGGTTACTATAAACTTTTCTAGAATTTCTATAATTTCAATCAATCACTCACAAGGTCGAATTTTAGTTATTTTAATAAAAAACAACTTTTTTTCTAAATTAACGGCAAATTTGATTAGTTTATATCGGTTTATATAATTGCCTACTTACTATGGTTATTGTGTATTACAAGAACAACACATTGGCAATGTAGTATAATTATTATGTTATCGCAATTGAACATGTATATGATATTAAAATTATCCCACTTCGATGAATTAATAACTTACCTTGTTTTATATTTTTTAACAATTTCTACACCGCGAAAACCGAATATTACGCAAAAATCAATTAAAAGTTTAATTACTGTGTATACAATACCCTATATATTCATAAGTAAGGCATTACAAAATTAATTAATAAAACAAGCAATGCCCTGTCATATACTCAAAAATTATACATTTTAACATATATATTAAGATTGAGGTGAGAATTCCTTATTGCATATTCCTAATAAATTACATTACTGTAATTTACGTAAAATAGTGGCTACTATTGCAATTTATTATTCTAAAATTTTTATTACAATATTCTATTGAATGACTTGCTGACTTTTTACTGACGAAGAAACATATTAAAAAAGAATTTTATAACTATTAGCTTAGGTAGTTATAAGTTTACCAAGAGAATTTAGCAGCAGTTAACAAAGCAAATGAAGTAATGCTAATTTGGTTTGGTTAAAATAAAAAATATGTAAATTTAATGATATTTCTCGATAACTGGTTCCCTTTACATATACAGGTGATGCCTTATTAATGACCAAAAATGAAAGTGATTTGGAGAATGCAAAAATCGTTTGAATAAAATAGCAATAAATGAAATAGATTTTCGTAAAAATATTTCTAAAATTCAACTGATGCATTTTTATGTAAACATGTTATGAGAAAATAATATTTTTATTACATTAAGTTGTAGGTACAAATTGACTTAGTATAACTTGAAATATATTAAGCCCAAAGCCCAAAATATAACAAAACAAAGATAGGTAGACGATGAATGTTAAAGACAACCAAATGCAAGTAAGTTGAAAAGTAGTTGGAAATATGTAGGTCCGCTATCAAGGATGTAAAATGTGAAAGAAAATAATGAGAGACATTGTGCAAAGGTGGAAATATGTGTAAACCGAAGGACGAGGCAAATAAATGAAGAAGAATGCGGATAAAAAGAATAGGTAAACCATGTAACAAGATATTGTATTGTCAGTTGTAACTGAACGTGTGAAAAGCAAAACAAAAGATCGTTTATGGTTGGTGTTAAAAGTGAAAAAAGTATGTTAGGATGGGAACTGTGAAAACCACACGATTATGTGTACGTATGTATGATCCTAAATTTTATTTCTTCTCTTCATATGTAAATTGCATACACCGGCTCATTGAAATCTAAAATGTAACCCTGATTAATTTTTCAACTTTAACTGACTTTTTTAAAGATCTGCTTATAATATTTAAAAATAGTTTATTTTGTGAATATATTTAATGTTTACTTTAAACGTACTGCCTGATTATTTAAAAAGATTTAATATAAATAAAAGTTTAAAAAACAAAATAACATAATTAGTTCAGAAATTAATATGAAGATACTATTAAATTATGGTAGATATTTGTTTACAAATTTAATTAACAAATAATAGTTATCAATGTTATTTAAGTAACCGCATGAAGGTATTTAAAAATGTGATTTAAAAATTTTGTCTACATTTTATCATAGCTCCGTCCTTTTTTACAACCGGACACGCGTGCAATGGACGTCTGCATCTCGACGCCATAATGGTAGAAGGCGCCATGCGTTACAGCACGTGTTACTGTACAGATACGCCCTCGGTGGAGGCGCTTTGAACTTCAACACAGGAAATTTCTAACTAACTATTTGAAAAATATTGAGTAAGTATTGATGCTACTAGCTGATGTACTTAGATAGGTTAGCTAGTAATTTTGCCGTTTAATTTTGATCGGTTCAAAGAGTGACTGATATAGTTTATTTTTTATTTCGGAATTTATTATATTTAAGATTTTTAAACATTCATTGCAGCAATTTAACAAATATCGGTTTTGGCACTATCTAAACTGTTACACGTTTTGCATGACATTTTTAATCTGATATAATTATTACTTTGTATCATATTACTTTATACAACTACATATTATTGTTGTGCATTTTATATCATCATTGATATTGTTAAATTTTAATTTCGATATCAATCACTTGTAATTAATAACGTAAGTGCATTGCCCTATAATGCTGTTTAGAATTGTATTTTTAATAAGTCGAAACATTTATAAATTGGCGTATAATTTCTACTATAAACAGGATAAAATTTGAAAGCTTCATGATCGAATAATTTAAACAACTATTGTTCTAAGACAGGAGTTGGAAACATAACATTTGTCCTATATAGGCCAGACATAATTCAGTTTAATCTCTCATATGTCGCGTAAAACACCTACTTAAGTGTGTTTAGAATAGGATGCATTCATTGTTACCGTACATAGGCGTATAATTTGATATGGCTTGAATATGGAGAAAGTTTAAGTTGTGGTTACTATTATTCTTTTTCAGAAAAATATGGCACATAGTAAAGAATTAGCCTAATAAAAACTTTCCAACGCTATAGAAGTTGCTACCAGTAGATGCTCTATTGTACAGGCCATTTATTATAGTACATATTATACAATATATACATAAATAGCATTATATGTACTATGGTATTTCCAGTATTGGAGATATCACTAGTTTTTCGTTTACAGATTTTGTAACTTATAAATTACATACTTAAAACTAAGCGTTTGTGTCATTGTTGTTTGTTGGAATATAAAGGCATTCAATAAAATGATAATAGTAGGTAAACAATTAATTAAATGTCAGTAACCTTTACTATAAATATTTATGTTTTCGCAAATTACCAAAATCTTGAACACTGACTCATGCAAATAGATAATCTATAACTTATCTACTTAATTTTATTCAGTTAACCTTCATCGCCGTAACGGTAACTTTAAATTTGGTAAATAATAAATAATACAATTTCTGTAATTTTTATAACTGTATGAACTATAAAATTTACATTTGAGGTTAGTTATATATTTTAACTTGGTAAGTACCTACTTTTCTTAAAATTTTATTTTTCAAGATATTAAAAGATCGTGTCTACCAATTGAAAAACAGGAGTTGCCGAGTTTTTTTTATATCACCATTTTATTTAAATTAAATAACTTGACAATTTTTAGTGTGGTCATAATTTCTTTTGAATGGCTTTTCAGATTTCAAGTGTAGGTTGCAGAAGATTTCAAATTATGTGAGATATTTAAAACTTTTTCCAAATAATCGATGTAACATCATTTTCTGTTATGTTTAATGAGACTAACTGGGGAATGACCTATTTTTTAACTGCTGTTAATGACTCGACAGGTAAATTAGCGTTTACATGTCACTCCTAACATTATTGACAGCTTGCGGAGTCAACACGCTATCTGCAGATGGTGTCATGCGATATTTAAGCACCTTGTCATTAGATAATTATGGGGTTTTAAACAACCTTAAGTGTAAAGTAAATATATTTTAAGAAGACGTAAGTGAAATTAATAGCTTCTTCCCGTTACGAAAAATCTTTTTACTATAGCAAGACAGAGTACTTTATATGAACAGTCCAATATTTTGTAAGTTTCAGTTTTCAGTTTTAACAATTAAACAAAAAACTTCAACTGTGTAGCGCACAAATTATGATACAACGTAAGAAATAAAAACACTATGGTACATTAAGCTAACAACAACTTAATTTGAATAATCACTAATTTGTAATTCTTTATTCGAAATGATGATGACGGCAGTACAATTGGATAATAAACTTGAAGTAAGCCGTAAGTCTAAATAGAAGCCATGGGAGTGGTCGTTACATTCGTCAAAATAAAAAAAGAGAATTACGTATTCAACCAAACATACTCTTTCCTAACCGATTCTATTCTTTCTATATTAAAATGAGCTGATCCACATTAAAATAAGAATAAGTACGACACTGACTTCGCATATTTTACCGCAGGAGTTCATTGCAGTAAGAATTAAATTAATTCCACCACAATAGCTTTTATCTGACGAGAAAATCAAAACTAAAAGTAAGTAATTTTTCATTGTAGTCATAACGTTCAAAATAATGTACACAAAATTGAATTATGTTGGTAAAAAATTATTTGGAAAAGTGTTATTTTAAAACTTTTACGGCAAATTAATTCACTTAAGTATTATTTTTATTGTTTCTTTATAATATGCTCGGTATAAATTATTCTGGCTAAATTTAGTTAATTTGAATAGTCTCGAAGTGGTATTTATTTTTTAAATACGCTCATTATCATTAATCAATAATGCAAACTGTGGTGCAAGTCATTTGAAATCATCATTCTCACAGACTAATATCTAGACCGCCTTGTAGGGTGGTTGATTAATATACAGCCCTACATAGTTCGAAAGTTTTGTTTAGTAATATTCAAAAGAGGGACTAACCTGGCTTGATTTAATAGGTAAAGGACAAAAAATGTGTAGATTTCGTCCAGGTGATGCGGGTTCTGGGAGTTTTCGCATACAATTATTGCGTATTGTGACATAGCGATTTAATTTAATAGAAAATTTAAATTAGGAATACATACATTTAAATTCACATACATAATCTGCACTTCTGGTGACGTTATTCTATCTTCATCTTATTGTTAGAAACTTAGTAGGTATAGATAGGCAGGTACACATTGAAGGTAAACTTAAGAATTATTATTTTAGAATGCGTATATCCTATAGCCTATACCCATCATGCATAAGAACTTATGAAACAATTAAACAAATTATTTAAAAGCTGCTAATCGAATCTTGTCACGAAAATTCTGCTTAATTTATAATTTTTGTATATCTAAATGTATACGGTATACTAATTTAATGATACCTTATCATGCAAGTAAGGTAATAAGATGTAATTTAAATCTTATAAAGCATTTTCTCTAGTTCTCATTTTTAGTGTGTAAATAGATAGCAAAAGATGTCAAATAATTATTATTTTATCCAATGAAACTCATTATCTATTATAGTCGTAAAATAAGCTATAAATGATTGAAAATGTAAAAACAGGATACTATATTTTTTTAAATTAGTTAACGGATTGAAATGTTTTTATAGGTAAATTTATGGTGTAATGCAAAATTTATGTTTTTATGCGATGATCAAAATTAGTCATCAATATTTAGCTACTTTGCAAAAATGGTTAATTTATGTAAGTACAAAGTACATTATTATTAAGGATAAGTTCAGATATGTGGATATCCAAAAAAATGTACATAATATGATATTTTTTTCATACATACACCAAGAAACCTGTTCCGAATGCGTGAGTTGAATTCGTGATAAAAATGACCTACTCTCAAATCATTCTGCTTTCTACAAAGTAGTATAGTTAAGGTAGTGAATAGTTGTTGAATGATGTAACTAACCACTTGTTCATCTTCATTGCTAGAACAGAGATAAAATTTAGCACCTGTTATCTCTGATTTCTATTCCTAATAAATTGTACATGTCATTAAGCTATATCAACCGTGAGAACCATCACTTTAGTGTCGTTTCTAAAATATTAAATAATATTTGATTGTCTTAAACCGTTGGTTAGGTTGAATTTTAATAGCGAAAAAAATGTTTACGTAGTAAAATAATATATACATTTTTAAAGAATAAACTGCAACCATAAAATTTGATGTATGATGTACATGAAAATGAAGGAGTGGCAGTTGTAGAATGTAGATAGATGATTGTCCAAGACTATTTTCTTTAACAATTAACACCATAAAACTGAATTTTTTAGTAAGAAACTGTTTAGTTCGTTATTTCATTACTTTCTACGTTAAGTGCAGTTAAAGTGGTTAGTGAAAACCGGAAGTTTTTAGTGGTTGTCTAATTGACATTATTTTATTACCTACGTATATTAAACAATTTATTTAATGTGTGATGTTATAAATTCTTATCCTTTCATCACTTAAAATGTAAAAATTAATTTCAGAATAATCTTTATAATATTCTTTTCCTACCTTTATATTTTATTAATCAATAAAAATAATTCTAAAATAATTGCCAATTTCAAAAAGCAAGAAATATTATTTCTTTAAATTTCAGATTGAGTGAAGGATGTCAGTAGACGTAAATCAAATATGTAGTTAAAAAAGTATGGATTTATTCCATTGTATGTAACGAAACTTGAATACCCACTGTTGTGGTTGTAGTTCTCAGACTGTGATTACGACCAACAGATTTAAAAAAATATTAGAATTATGCTTGTACGTCGTAGGGCAATACAGTAGAATAAAATCGCTATTAAAAGAAATTAAATATAATTAAACTTGTAGTAAGTTTATACATATTATGTAGAATATGAAAACAAAGTTGTGTTTATGTAACTACAATAATTATTAAACCGAAGTACCGAATTCTTAACCGAAATATGGTATATATTACTAACTTATAAGGTTCCGACTCACATCCAGAAAATATAAAATATAGTTACTGCTTTAATTTGATTTATTTCCATACGAACTCTGAGAAAATTGTTCACGTAGTTAAATAATTTTAAAGTAGTATAATCTGCAGAATAAAGAAACCCCTGCACGAAGTTATTCTTTCTCAACATGAAAGTATTATAGGGGACTTGATTTGAATAACGGTGCAGTCTCCACGTATGCAAAACTACTGCTGACATTTAAGATATTCAGAATTGTAATTCTGCTCTAACCCTTAAAAATTTACTTCATTTGTATTTCGATGGATTTATATTGAAGCACTATTATGCAAAGGAGTTAGCCGTGGGAAGACAAATATGGACCTAAGATATTCAAAGCCCACTTTTCTTGAATATTTTATCATAAGCGATAATTGATCAGGTGTGGTTTATGTACCTTAGAATCGACGGTTTAACGTTTATCTAAAATAATTATTAACTTTGTAATTACTTCTATTTTGGGTATGACACTCGTATGTGCTTGATTTCAGTATTTGATTAACTCTTTATTAATCATGATATACAGGGCAAACTTGAGATAACTTTTTTATATTAAAAAGGAAGATAAAGAGCAAAATAAAATTTTAAAGGAATTGGGTCTCTTTCGAAATCCTTGTTTACTCTAGCAGTATAATTTAGAACTAAAAAATGTTTTATTTTATGGAAGATTTAAATTTAAACGGCAACAATCTATGGTTAATTCTAGGCTTGTTCTAATCTGATACAGGATTTTTTATCTTATTTTTTTTTTGCAGAAATTCAACATTAAGTTGATATGCTAATAACCAGTGTTTTACAACTATATCATTTTTTTTAGAAAACATTGTTAAATCTAGGTATATTTTCTCTAATCGCGTAACTAAAATTTTAAGTTCAAAATGTCTTGATTGTAGCAGTGTTTTGCATACTATTCAGTTAGATTGTTCTATTAATTTCTGAATTACTTCGAAAGTCTTTTTTTGGTATATATAAACTTTTTAAAGACAGCGGCGTAATAATTGGCTTTTCATCTTCATAAAATATGGCTCTCAGGAATAAACGGATCCCCCAACAATATACCTATGTATTCTCTACTTACGCCGCAGTTCCACTCCAGCCACCCACTACCATCTATTAATTAGTGCATTAATGCAAATAATAAATAAATTACTTCCATTGACGGTGGCTGTAGTGAGATTATAGTCTAAACTTAAAAGAATTAGCCAGATATGCACGAAAAATATAACATTCTCAACAACGAAATATTATTTGTTGTAACCACTAAATAATTAGTTTATTCAACAAAATATTTTTATTTAATTAACAAACACTTCTTCATGGCAACTAAAAAAAATTGTATGAAGCGATTACACATTGCACATTACAAATTATTTTTTAGTGTAATAATTTAATTTTCAATATCTACATAATTTTATTATGTATGTATATGAGTATAGGTTACTCGTATATTAGTAGTTTTTACAGCTTTATATGCGCATTTAAACCCAAAATAAAGAATTCAGAATTTTACAATAAATTATAAAAAATACAATACAAAAAGATCAAGAGATTAGTTTGTACGATTCCTCCTGATTTGCAGACATTCTTACAAACGTCTGTTGTTAACGGTTTTCAAATCATTTTTAGTTCGTTGCATTGCCTCAAAAACCCAAGCTTTGGTCAACAACTTCTCATAAGCAGCTAACATAAAATTTTTGTTTAGTCGTGTTTCGGAAGCAACAGATAAAACAACTACACTTGTGTAAATATCGATGGTCGCGTTGGATAATCTGTTCAAAATCATTTGTTCGTTAATTATGTTTTTACCTTGTTTTACTAAAATCTCTTCTACGGTTTCTCCAAAATCAACAATTATAATATGACTATGACCAAAACGTTTTTGAACATCTTTAGTTAAAAGTTTAAAAGTTACCCTTAAATTTGAAATAAATCAGACAACAATAAATTGTTTAAGTTATTTTGCAATCAAATTTGAAAATTGTGGTTTTGGGAAAACCGTGTTCGACATTTTTAATAACAGTAATTTAGTCTAATAATTAAAATTTTAGCTATATGTAATTGGTATTTTCTTTAATAATTATGCAATCTAGGTAACATAAAGTTAAAACCTCAAACAGTCATTTAAGCAAAAAAAGATAATTGAATTTTTCAACTCACTACACAGGTATTACCCCTTAAGTAGTAGATACTCACGAATTCTAAAACTTGCAATACATTTTTTTTGAATAGAAATGTCTTTATTTTATATTTAAATAAGTAAAAAATACAATAATTTTAATTTATAAACCTTATTTATGGTGGTTAACAAAAATGTTAATAAAAAGAAGTTTCCTAAAGATCATATTTTCGTGAATTTTGTATAAAAACTTTTTGTGCGGATACTTCATTGTCAGAAAGTAACAAAAAATATAAAATTTGGAAGCAAATATTAATTTAAAAAAATAAATAAATAGATATTAAGCAATTGTCGCTCTTCGATATATTATAATAAAAATCAAAAAAAATTACAATACAATTAAGATTTTTAAACCTGCGATATTTTCGTGTAACAAGCATTCTTGTTTATAAAAAATATTAAATATAATTATTAAGTTTATGTGGTAAGTATTAAATTCATATGACAAAAATTAAATCCAGATAGTAAAAATTACTTTTCTGTTGTAAATTTTAATTCTAAATATTAATTTATTTTAAGTGGTAAATATGAAATCCAAATGGAATTTGAATTACTTAATGGCATAATAATTATTCATAAAATTTAAATGTTAGAGTTATTTTAATAATTACAATACAATAATTATTTACAACAGTGGCGTATTCAAGGGGGGGGAGGCCTCTCGAAATTTTCTTTGTACTGTAATTTTCTAACTTTCTATTAAGCGTTTGACTTTGAAAATTTGAAAAGTTTTGTCTGCGACGCTATTACATGACTTGCTTTGCTGGTAGGCCCCTCTCGAATTAAATTCCTAGCTAAGCCACTGATTTACAATAATTTAAGTTTTGCGTTGTAAATAGGTTTCCAGTTTGTTTGTTAAATTAACTGACTTATATATTTGTAAGTTTTTTTATTTTTTCATTTCGTTTATTTTAATTAAATTTATTTAGAGATTTATTATTTAAATTTACCTTTTGTTAGTCTAATAAATTAAAGTAATCAAACTTAACAAATGTTAAAATAATAAATTTTAACTGTTAAGTAAAGAATACATACTACACAGAAACATAATATTTAGAAAACACTAAAGTGACCATAATTCACATTTAACAGGGTTGAACTTAGAATATTTTAATAAACAAGAAATTGAATTCTGATTAATTACGCTATGGAAGTGATAAAAATTACTTTAAAATTAAATAAAAACTCTGTAATACGATATAAAGGCCAATATTGTAAACGTGTCTATTTATAATAAATTAAAATTAATTTATAATAATAAATTAAATTTATTATATTTATTATATTATTAAATTTATTAATAAATTAAAATTAATTTATTATATAACTGAAAAAGGTGCCTACATAATATTTTATTCCTGATTTGCTAACAATGTCATAATATATTGGAATCGCACTGTATTCCACAATGGGAACTACTAGATATTATATTTCTCTATTAGGGAATAGTGTAATTAATTATTAATGATAAATTTTTTAGAGTTTGTTATGAAAAATAAAGCGTTAAATTTTAATAAAAATTTGCCAAAGTTTAAAATGACATATCTTCTATTGTGTGTAAAAGTGTGTTCTTATCTTGTTTTATCTTTTGGTCACTAATTTCCGCTTTAAGAATACATGAAAAGTCTATTGTTATCACTGTTGTTGTGCTTTACAATTGTCTTCAAAATATTAGTTTTTTGATGCAATGCAATATTTGTTTACGATAAAATTTAAATTTTTTGAATAAAAAAAGATTGAAACACATTGTACGCTATTCCCTTTTTTACTTTGATGTTGTTAAGGTGTAATAATTTTGTTTGTTTGTTCAGCTAAGATAATACCCAGGTTTTTGAAAATGCTCTTTTGAGGAGTGGATGTACAAATGTCTAGAAAAATAACTTTTTTCCTAATCCTGTTTACTTTTTTACGAAGAATATTTATATATACTTAATTCTTTGCATCTTTTTTCTAATAATTAGCTTTTCCATTAATACATAATATTATATTTTGATATTCATTTAATTTTATTATACTATGTACATCTTGCATTTAGGGTTATCGTTATATTTGTTTAAAAATTATGTAGGTATTTTGTTTTGCAACAACACTGTTTTTAATACGCTAATTTGGAAGAGGCTATGACCTTTGACCGCCGTAAACAGCATATTAGTTGAACAGACATGTCATGTTAAAACTACATAGCATGGCCATTGTAATATAGCCTTAGACAAGCCAATATATGAGATTGTTTTGTTCTTGGGCAGCTCGATCAACATAGTTATTTATTAGTTTTATTGAGAAAAGTGGATGGGAGAAATTTTCATAAAAGTTAAAAGACCCTAGAAAGTTGTATTAAATTAACATGTACCTAACTTCATTAAATGATGGTTTAAGTGTGTTAGATTAACACTTACTAGTATTTATTATATCTATAATTATTGTATAATTTGTATAGTAAAGTAGAAAATCTGTTATTACTTATTTATCCAGACGAGTAAAGTGACTAAGCGTCTTTTTGTAGTCTTATAATTGTGAGTGATTCATCATAGCTTTTTTAGATGGCACGTGTGTCATACCACGTGGGTGTATAAGTGACATCAGACTCGTTTCTTATCATTTGAATTAATATGTGTAAAGTTGGTTTAATTTCTTCTCGCATTTACTGGACATTATTATTTAATTGAGAGATCAAGCGCCTATATAATAATACTAATTTTTAGTAGGTATTGCATGCTAACGCTATAGTTGTATAATTGCTATTGTGAACACTATACAAATATAAATTTAAAACATTTTCACGTAAAAAAAAAGAAATAATTAATTAAAAATTTCTAATGTGAAATATGCACATAAACTCAATTTAAAACTTTTCATAGAAAACGTATTATAAAAATATAAATAAATAAATAAATTATATACGCTTATTATAAATATTACTCTACATACTACAACGTGCAGAAATAATGTTAAACTTTTTCATAACAAACTGAAAACTCACCTTGTTTTACAGTATACATTAAATAATATTATGTGCTTTTGTTTTATTATACAACAAGCTAGTGGATTAACTGTAAAACAACGCAAAAATGTGGGTAATTGATCAGTAGGGACTCAGACATATATCCTTCGAGAGCTATGGTTAATTTACAATTTAAAACATGAAGCTGCTAAATAATTATTTTTTTACTATTCGCAGAGATAAACTTTCAAACTATGCGATAAATTCTTTCTTATCAAGGTTCAAAGGTACAAAAGATTTCCAGATTTTATTAATAAGATATTTTTTGCGTAAAAATGTTTTGGCGTTGCCTTTGTTGGCATATATTTTAGGGTCCGCCTCTGATGTAGCTATAATAATTTGAAACACAGACGAATACAGGAATATACGTGTATTTCTAATTTATTTAGATAACTTAATTTTATGTATAAAATATTTTAACAATTTTATCTTTATTTGAAGACCTAAGTGGATAAAGGTGTATTGTGTCACAAAATTAAAATTCTGAGTAAATCTAAATGAAGGGGATTACATTTTGGTTTGTTTTTAGGAATTAAGTAACGCTGCTAATTTTAACCTAATTGTAAAAAACAAAAATCAAACCAAAAAGGTTCAATCAAATCTCCCTTATATTAATTTAAAAATTTAAATTTTGTAGCATAAGATCGTCTTTATTCACTTAGATATTTGATAAATATTAGGTACTCGTATTATAATGCGAAATCAAATCAAATTTGTAATAATTATGTTCATTAAAAATTAATTAAGAATATTAAATTTTAAGGTGAAAATTTACAAATTTTAAATGAATTTTAATATAATAATACATACTACATAATTGTAATATAACTATTTAAGTGTAGTCGAATGTTATACTTTGCGTATAGCTACATTTTATATGTATGTATATACTTAATGTTCTTAATTTAAAATACTTACTTCTGACACAAAGAGCGTTTCAAAACTCTCAGTATACATTTAGTTCATACGTATACCTACTTAAAATAAATTTAAAATAGTATGGTTTATTGTCCTTAAGTATTAACTGTAATTAAAACAAGAGAATAAAACTTGACAAATGTTCCGATAAAAGCTTTTTGGAGTTGCATACTATTACTAACTGCATTGCGAGGTTAAATTAAACAATGAGTTTTTTCTTACTGCTCTTTCAGGAGGCACCCTTTCGTACCTTGGGCAACTGGCTGTTAAACGAATACGAAATAGGTAAATTAATAAAAAAAACTTAACAAAAAATTATGTATTGTGTATGCATACATTTCTCGCGTGTATAACAACTGTTTTGAATATTCTCTCGCCCTTAATTTTTAATATTAGATTATAAAGATGAGTTATGTGCAACTGCTGTTAGTTTTTGCAGCATTTTTTTAGCTGTTAATCTGATAAAGGACGACCGCTTTATATTAGCTTATAAAATGTCATACTGCCTGCAGCTGGCGTTATCCGAGTTCATCGACAAATAAATTTGTTCTGTTATTTCTCACTACCATTACCAAAACCGTATTAAAAAAGAACTCGGGGTCAATTGCACTCTTTCAGTAAGTACTCATCTTCGAATGGGACCCCCCACAATAAGGTACACCCATTTTAAATAGTTGAGAAAACTTATTGCCATACCGTCTAATTAAAAACGTAAAAAGCGTGTTTGAAAGTAGATATTAGCAGATATTTTTTTATTGATTTATTAATTAACTTTTCAACAGGTTTCTAATTACAGAACAATTTATAAATCTGAACTTTAACATAAAATCGAATTAAGTATTATACTATTCGAGATTCAAACTAATGATAACATACAATTAAGAAATCTACGGCATCGTCGGTTATTAACACTTCCGGGCAAATTTTTTTATAAACTGATAATGTACGTTCTATTTACATTTTAGTTAAAATAATAATTTAAATTAAATTAAAGTGAACTTGAAATTTTTTACATTAATCTTATAATAATTCTTTGCATAGCTTAAAAGCATGTCTAGTGGAAAGTGTCACTTACTCCATTCAAATTCTATATAAAGATTTTATCGAAAATATTTTTGAACGTTAAATTGCCAAAACAATACTTTCTAATACACGAGATGCCATTGTACATATAAGTATATACTTATATATGTACATAAGTAAATATTAGATGAGAAGGACAAATCCAATGACTTTAATTAGCATTTTTATTAAAAACCCTGCTATTTTTTTTAACTTATTTATAACTGACATTCCATTGAATAGATACAGGGAAACTCGATTTATGTGTACCTCAATAGAGGTACACATGTTTTAAGCTTTGCACACACATAATCAACAACAAAAATACAAATCACTGTATATACCAGTATGATTATCACAGACAAATACTGGACGTTAGAGCCCCTCTATCTGCATACGTGAGCAGATCACGTATCAGATAACAGAGTAAAATATAAACAAAAAAGCAAAACTCATAAAACATAAATTTCGAAATAAATAATAAACTATGGTTCACAGAAGAAGTAAAGATAGACCATATGGAGAAAATAGATGATGATAGATTGGTAAAAATAACAATATTAAACCTCAGATGAATCAAAGATTCACGTTAAAAAGAAAAGTGCAACACAGATCAAGGTTACAAAAATAGAATTTTTATATAACTTAGTCCTAAATTAAGAAGGAGGAGAACTGAAAACTTACATTGTAATATAACCGTTTAATGTGTGTGATCTTAACGGTACAAGCTGCTCGAGCTTTCCAAAAAATATACCTAAAGCTATACAGTTTTTGAGTATTAAAGTTAAAAATGTAACTCTTCACAAATTTTAATTTTCTATAATACGAACGATAGTTATTTAAAAAAATTATTGGTTATCGTGTTAATCTACATTAAAGTATTACTTTTTATTCTTCAAGAGTAGCAAGATAAATGTTAAGCTTTGCACAGAAGTGCGTTATACACCCTTATATTTGCCTTGCGGCTGTTTACTTTTATTGAATGATTTGCAATATTGTAATACCGGTTATCGTGATATGCAAGTTTCTTCATCACATTGTTAACGAAGTTGTAATGGTGTAATGCATAATTTCTAGTTGTTACACACCTTTTTGAAAGAGAACAAGAATATATTCAAGTAATTTTTATCAATTTGGATTTCAAAATCCAAAAATATATCTTCATAAAACACTCGCGTTAAAAGTTTTAAATTTTACTTAAATAAATCGTAAAATGGATTTATTAAATTATGTTGATAAGAAACGCATGTTTTAATTATGTTTTAATTTTTACTTAATTATAAAATATTAGGACTTTTAAAAATTTGAACTTCTGGTCAGAATACGTCATCTCCACGAAAATACTCTTTAGTTCTCCACATATCCGCTAAACCAACTGAAACGATGCAACTATAAAGTTTTGCTAAAATAAATAAAATCAAAAATTAAATTTTACAAATCTATAATAGCCTTTATTCAAAAAAATACACAACAATATATTTATTGTAAACCTACACTTAGTAAATTCTGGGTAAATTAATAATTATGCAGATTAAATATAAAGCAATATTCATTTTAAAATTGGTGTTATGGTTTTAACTGTAATATTCAAGCTTCTTATTCAGGTTTTCTATGTTAAGTATATTTTGTAACTGCATTTTCAAAAAATAGTTTAATTAATCTTTTAAAACTTTTAGAATAACTTTGAATAAATACGATAAATCGTAGCAATTATGATATCTATACTAAACAAAATATTCGTGTACGTAATTGTTTTCTTTGTAATTATATAAATTTTGTAGCATAAATTGCAATTAGTTGATACATTTCAAAGTAGTTAACTGAAAAATATTGATAACTACAAACTGAAATTATTTACTCAAATAAATGTTTGCATCAAGGTGATTAAAAAATCAATACAACATGAATATGCACTTCACCTGCGCACAGAGAAATTTAGTGCCGTTATTTCTTTTACATGTCTTAGATAAGCGATGTCCGTTGATAAACTATTACAAATTTTTTAATAAAACTTGATATCCCATGAAATAATTTAAAATGAATAGTGCTAAGATAATTTTAACTATAATAAGAATCAAAATTCACTATCAAAATAATGTTAGCAAAATTATTAATTTCATAATTACTATTATATATTTAGGTACTTCATGCGGACATAAATGCTATTACATTTATTGAAAATAGTAATCTAAATCGAACAAAAATGTTTCGGCTTAACTAATATAATTATATAACTATAATTATAAATTATATATAATAATTATAGAGTTAAAAGAAATTAGAGTTTACCTGTACTTACTATTATTATCAACTTGAAATTTAAGCAAATATGCATATCGTATGCTGAACTGGAAAAAGCAATAACTGAAATGCAAGATATTTGTATAAATATAGGAAGGTGAGTACTTAATTATTTTTTCATGTCGTGGTTTTATCATACGACAATTTGATAAATAGATACATTAAAGACTAGAAAAGAATATACATCTTCATATCAAGTTATAATGCACTATAGTAATATCCAGTTGTACCGAACCTCGAGGGATCAACTGAATTTGTTATAAACAATTCGAGTAATAAATATCAATAAAACACCTACATACATACTGATAGTAGTTTATTTGAACATACATTTTAAGTAACTATAAAATAATGTTTAAGGCTGGTGTTTAATAGATTGAACAGCTTTTCTTACATTCTGTTATTAAAATTCATTATTTAATTAAAAAATTTTGAAATTACCTCACTGATGTGTATGCCAAAAGAAATACAAATATTTTACTGAAGTAATTTACCAATAGAGCATGAATTATCAAAGAATAAATAACAATTTTAAATAAAACTTAAATACTTTTATGATTAATATTTACTAATTTAGTAACTATAGAAGAGACTACGCTTTCATGTTTATTTTTTCACTTTGTACTTTTGTTTCCTGTTTCCTTTTTCCATAAAATTTTAGTAAATAATTATTTTTGTCAGATAATTAATATTTACAGATGGTTGTGAAATATTTATTAATATTTATAGTCGTAAAAATTTATTTTATGATTTATTTTTTATCAATAAAGGTTTCATTTTACAATAAATTTTGTTTTATAAAGTTAATCATTAACGTTTAACGTTTAATTAACTTGTTTACTTTTAAATTTACTTGATATAATTATCACAAGTTAAAAATTAATATATTTATAAAGTTAATCCTCACGTCAATTTTTCTACGAGCTGTTGCTCATTATCTTTACGTAACACTATAAATTAAGCAATACTTATTAGATATTTCTATATATTTAATTATTTAATTATTAATTAGATATTTAATATAAAATTCAATATTTTTATATTGAATTTTCAACATATCTATACGAATTGAAACAAATTGTTTCGGGTATTTTTAGTAGCAAAAATAGAAGAAGAATAGAAGAACTAAAAAAATCAATTTATTAAGTGATATTATACATATTAGTTTAACTTTATCTTTATTATATTCAGATCTTTATGTATTAATTATGGTAAATAATTTACAAATATTGGTCAGATTCTGAAACCACGTAAGTAGATAAGAATTTTGAGCTTTTCAAAAACAGTATTTACTATTAAGTATTTGCAAATTCTTTGATAAATTTCACTAAAAAATTAATGAACGCCGAATAAGTGATGCACGCAAAGAAATCACAACACTATTACCCAGCTAACACATTAATCATGATATAAGGACTATCCCTCATCGTACTTAATTTTCTGCTTCATTCGTGATTTTTATTTTGTATCAAAGAAGATAATTTTGGTTTAAACGAACAAATGGAAGATTCTATTAAGATTTACAAAATATATAAAAAAATTTATTGGCGAAATTAAAATCAAGAATATTGGTGTCTATGAGAAAGTAAAAAGAATTTGAAATATGTAGAGGATTTGGAAGATTTCGGAGCGCTAAGGTTTGTACTTGGAAACTTAAAAATTTTGGTAATTATCTAAAAAGAGAGAAATACTAAAATTGAATTTATAGTAAAAAAAATAAATTTCGGGAATTGAAACGACAAATTTATATTAGATTATTATTTAAAAACTTGAAACATAAGAAAGTTCAAAACAAGAAAATTAGTAAAAATTTACAAATAAAAAAGTTGAATTCTTAAAACCTTTAGTACTATAACGATTGGAAAATTTAAATAAAGAAATTGCATAATTGGGGAAAATTTAAAATTAAAACTCTGTAATTCAGTCATTCGACAGCATGTCATAGGGTGCAATTGACCATTTATAATTAGGTATAAGATTAATTATTTGATTAAGCAAAGTGAATATAATATATAATTTATTAAAAATAATTCTGATAATGTGATTTTGGTTTAAGTGATGTGAAAACGATTAAATTTGTTAGAAATTAAGTTAACAAATTTTTTTTAAATTGAATGATGTCAATATTTAGAAATTAATTTGAAATTAAGATGATTTAACCAATTAGAGAAAGTGTGATAATAAAATATTGTTCATTGAAAATTGTAACCAATGTTGTGGAAAATGATTTGTAAATGGTATTTTGATTATTATGAAATTTATGATTTGTAAAAATTAAGAAATTAGTTGATGATAGAGGTATCACATTTAAATTTGATTTGTCGTTGGATTTACTTTTAAAGATAAATTTAAAATATAAAATTTTTTAGATTTGAGATTTCTTTGTATGGATTTAAGTGTTCAATTTACCACAATGCATTTTAATATTTTTAATTCGACAGTAGTTAATAGGTAAATTATAATTTACTACATAATTATGATGCTTTTACTATAGGAAGGAACTAAAGGATATTTATCGTGGCAAGTAAAAAAATTAAAGTAATTTTTATGTTAATAATATTTTAATTAATAGAAAAAAGTGACTAAAAAATTTCTCCCGCTTTCAAATGATATACTAGTTGCTTATGGCTATGTTCGAGTTGGAGACTTACCACGCAAAAATTGTTTACAATTTCTTTTTAATTATATAATTTAATTCTCTTGTTTTCGTTTTATTCGTAAAATGCTATTTATAATAATTTTAAAATTGCTTCATTTTAAAAAAGATACTACACAAAAATTGAATTTTCTAATTCCTGAAAGTTGTGGAATAATAAATTATATTATATAAATTAATGTTAGTTAGATTAAATTCAATTGTTAGTTAGAAATTTTAAATTTAGCTCTTCTTTTATTTTACACTCACAGTGTTAACTTATTGTTTTATTTAGAATTTCTCATCAGTGTGTGTAAGCGCGCATTTTCCAAACCGAACGATAAAATTTACGCGCTATAAGCGTTGACGCCAATTGGTACCAAAAGCTCGTAAGCTCCCAACTTGAGTCTTTGATGGCTGACGCTTTATATAAGTAATTTCATACACGGCAGGAAAAGTGTCAGTTTTCTTTATTTATTATTACTTTAGACATTTGTTTCTTATATATCAAATTAGCGATGATCATAACTTCAGTGGCGTAACAATGCAGTCACAGACCTGTACTTCAGAGTAAAACTGAGCTCCAAATGAGTAATAAATTAATATGGAAAAAGAGATTTTAAACGGAAAATAATAATATTATGTACAACAGAGAAACAAAAGAAAAGAGTACCACAGATCAACGTGGTTTATCTTAACTAGGAACCGTTTTGTTTGGTTCAACAAACAATTTTGATTATAGCAGTTTCAAACTTAACATTATTGATAAAAGTTTTACTTTTATTGATAAGTGCTGAGACTCTTTAACGCATGGCTCTTTGTTTGGCCGCATTTAAACACACATAACACCTGTAGTTACGCCACTGCATAACTCAGCACAGGCAAAAATGTTTACATAATATATCAATTTACAGCTTTGAAAAAAGTTAGATATTTATTATAATATAATTATTTGTTTAGGCAAGCTTCTATATTTTTTGGATTTGTTTTTAATTTAAGTTAACATTTCACTGTTTTGATTTTAAACTGTTAATATTTTAACTTAATAAATGTTTTTAAAAATCTTTATCTGAAATAGTATACTAAATTTGTACTAATATTATGGTGCGAAAATTTTTGAATCTATACCTTAGTATATATTGCAAAATAGTACTAAACATGACAAAATAATTATAACACTACAAAAGATAAGATTACATATATTGGAAATGATAATTTAAAACTAAAATTGATAATTTGTATATTAATAATATTAAATTCTATCAGGTATATCGTATTTTTTAAATTTTTAAATATGTTCGGATCGAACTCTAGGTCTTGATTAACATACTGTCTGTTCAATACTAATTAATGTTCAGTAACAAATACTGGACTATAATAATATAATAAATTTTAACTGGATTAATTAAAAATCATATTTAGCCAATATGCTGATTTCATTTAATTTTAATTTTTACTAAAATTGGATTTCAATCTTTTAAATGAAGTTAAGAGTTAAACATGCATCAGATACATACTTGTACTAAGTAAACTTGATTGGATTCACAATAATTATTAACTTGGAGAATGGGTGCCGCTTCTAATATTAACATACAATGAGGACTTATTGTTAGTCTATGACCGCACATACTTCATGTTATGTTTTTCAATGACGAAATGTTCTCTTGCACCCAACCATAATTCTATTTAGATAAAAAAAGTTGTTGTATATACATACATATAGTATATACATATATAGCGTATAAGTACACATTATACTAGGAGATATAAAGGATGATGCACGAATATTGCTGGAAAAAACGGGTGTAAAAATACTTTTATTGTTTTTTATTTTTCAATTTCCAATTTTTCTGTTTTGTCGTAAAATTAAATGCATCAAAAATTATATACCTACATATGCTTCTAACCAGCAGTGTGGCGTAAGGCTTAAATCGACATGCTACGGAGCGGGAGACTGCAGTTTGATGCTTGGTCGCTCCAACTGCACTGCTGTGATCTAAAGCCCGAATTTGATCTAAAGGCTATGCATCTGGCAAGGTTAAAACCCTACCAGAATATATGCAAAATGCTCAAAAAACTGTGAATGCCAAGTATAAAAATGCCAAAGGTATATCACATGGTTAAAAAGCAGGACGTAGTCCTAGATTAAGAAGAAGAAGTGCTTCTATTTAACAGCAAAACTCAAATTGACTAATTAAAGACATGGTAAAAATTTCCTTATTCTTGCAACATTAAATTTGTGCTTTACTCTATAAATAATATAATATGCATATATTAGTAGCTGTGTATTTTTGTGAGAAAGCATCTTTAGCTTGGCATAAGATGATTGCAGACCGCATCTAACAGCAATCATTTAGACTAGTTCGGAGCACGCGGACTGTAACAGAATACGCGCCTGACGTAATACATAATAAATTCCCAATCTAAAATGCATGTAAAATTTTTACTTTTAAATCCCGTTTTCTCGAAAACTAATGGATAATCTACGATGTTTTTTTTAATGCTCAGAAAATTGTCCTCTTTCCAATAATTTACCGGAAAAGGTATTTGTTTGGTTATTAATGTCTTGATAATTTATAAGTTGCAAGTTTAATTATTTTAATTAATTAGAATTTATGGTTACTGTCAGATAACTATCACCCCGATTTTCAAAATTTCAACTGCACTACAGGAAAGAGGACAATTTTCTGAGCATTAAAAAAAATCCTTGGGCTGTTCATTAGTTTTCGAGAAAACGGCATTTTAAAATTACGAAAAGCAGGAGAATGTAACATGATACATCCGAACGATGAACGATGAACGATGAACGATGAACGATGAACTTCTTGGCAATACGGAGGTGCCACGGGGAATCCGTTTATCTCCTTCAACTGATGTGAGCAGCGGGCGTTGAAATTTATTGAGGTGTGGTTCCTCATTTGAAGCGCTAAGCTTGATCGGGCTGGGTTTTTGGTCCATGTGGATAATTTTTCCGTGATTTGCGGAGTCCTGGGAGTTGCGAGAAACTTTCCTGGAAGCGTGGTTATGCGGTCAAAGAGGCGGCGGTGCGGAGTGCTTCTGCGATCCGTGGATTTGGGTCCCTAGCATTTGATGAACTTGGTCCCTTGGTGTCCATAGGGCGGGGCGAGCGATTTGGCGTAATTCCGGCCGTCTTTGCATGGTTTCTTGGCATCCGGGTGTTTGATAAACCCGATGCTTGGTGGAAACTTAAAACAAACATGTAAAGATTAGGGTTACTTACACCCCAGCTGACAGGCGAATGAGGATGTCCTTTGGCCGGCTGTGTCCTAGATTGTGGCCTGGTTGGTACTGTCCTAGTTGCAAGATGAGAGGGTTGTCTGAGAAGCTCGCGGTCTTGTACAA
Source organism: Cantharis rustica (assembly GCA_911387805.1). Classification (NCBI taxonomy): domain Eukaryota; kingdom Metazoa; phylum Arthropoda; class Insecta; order Coleoptera; family Cantharidae; genus Cantharis; species Cantharis rustica. Next base: position 96,477,303 of record OU426877.1, read on the forward strand.
TTTTTCCGCCTGACATTTAATGTGCACGTCGATGGTATTCCATCTTGGCATCTGCGTGGAGTCTTTGATTGGTGACGTAGTACGGGTTGGAGAATATGTGCCGAATGCATTTATTCTGTACTACTTGTATCTTCTTTATGTGTGTACGGGCAGCCATCCCCCACACGGGCGCGGCGTAGGTCATGGTGGGCCTGATACATTCGATGTGTGATGGTCGGTCTCACGTTAATTTCCCTACTCTTCATTTTATTGACGGTACGTGTACTTTGATATACTCTTAATGTTGTCAGTTACGGTCGATACCCGGACGAGGTCTATGGCTTCGAGTTAATGGTTTATAAATTTGCCGTTAGTTTACATTTTCTGGTATTTGATTCGTAATTATTACAACGTGCTTCTAGAAAATTATCACTGAAAGACATTATATAAAAAATTTAAAATTTTAACTTTACGGTGTTTGTTGTTAAAGTTTTAATGACGTACGTGCACTATAGTTTTCTCACCATAAGATGTTGTTAAACGTTGGTTGTGAACTCTTGGACACTCTCATCTGGTTTTCCTGCTACTGTCCGTATTTGATCCTGAGCATTTCTTTCATTCGTGTAATTAACCATCCATTTCAGGTAAGTTGTTGTCACTTTCATATCACTTTTGATTGCGGTATTTTATTTATTATAATCAAATTTTTAATTTTGTTATACCAATATCCAAATTTTATCGGAGCTACAAATTTTTAAACGGCTTTCTCGTTTGCTCAATGATACCGCAATGCCTTAACGAATTTTCCTTTACGCAGTATTGCTGCAAATTTTTCAAATTTGTCCCCTTGTAGAGACGATTTTGCAGCGCAAAGTTCAAATGATTAACCAATCTAATGTTATTCGCCGCACTTTTTATTTTATTATGGTTTTTAAAGACATTAAAATTTTACAACTTTTTAAGCCCTAATTGATTTATCATTTTCAGCCTTTGCTAGTCATTAACTTTTATTGTCCTCTCATTTGAGGATTCTTTAGTTTAAAAATATCTTTCTTCTAAATAAAACGCAGTGAATTCAACGAATTTCTATGCAAGTAAAATTTTTATTTTGAAATAAATTTTGTAACTAAAATCTGTTTTTGTTTTAGAATCAATCAACGAATCAACATATCATTCAATTTTTAACTAAAATATTGGGTTCTCAAGCCTGTAGAAGTAAATTTTTCACTCTGAAGAGTTTTTGTATGAATACAAAATAATTCTATAAATTGTTAAATAAAAAATTCATGACAATTCGTATGTGGTATGCCTGCGATCTAAATCGAAACTGTTTTGTCAAGCTTGAAAATTCTCGTTAGATATGATGTACATCATATTATGTGTACATCATATTATGTGTACATCACATGCAAATGTACGTTTGGTGACAAGAGAATTTATGTGTTTCTGGAAACTCACAAAAGGATACGAAATGTCCTAGTATAAATAGTTGTGGTCAGTGGCGGCCCATCAGGGAAGTCTTTGAAACTGCGGCTCCCCAGAAAAAGTCAGCCACCAAGAAGAAAAAAAATGTTTTATTAAAAATCATAATTTTAATTTAATAATAAAAATAATTAAATAATAATCATAATTTTTAATAAAATTTCCACAGACACTATTCGTATTGAAAAAATTATGTGGTGTTTTAATTTCTTAATTATATTTTTACGTAATTATTATCTAAAGAAAAGCTTTTGAAATCAACACCTGCAGAATTTTAATAGTGATGCTGAATTGCTATACGATAAGATAACAACGGCTGCCAGTTGCAATAGACGTTCTTACCAAAGACTCATACTATGCTAAATGCTATCAATACATAACGTATACCAACGTAAAGGAGTGGGGAAATTGCATACAGCAAATATTTTAACATTGAGTATTGCTTCGTCAAAGTTTATGCAATGTAATTTATGTACATATTTGCTATTACAAGTTCTACGTTTTTGTGCATTTATTGCTGTATTATACTTTTATAATTTTTTTCATCAATGGAAATAAACGATAAATTTAAAAATAATGTTTTAACTAAAATTATTTTTTTAACTAAAAATTAACTAATAGACTAATATTGTAAATTTGAATTTGAATATATTGGGCGCGAAATTTTAAATTTAGTTCATTTTGGTTACTTTAAAATACAACGATTTGGCAACTGTGGAATTTGAAACGCGAGTAGTGGGGTTTCCGTTAGATTTAACCGCTAGAGAGGTCCTTACAATTTTGTACGTCAAGATGGTCGGATGTGTGTGATTTGGTACTTGGAATGTTTTGAGAATATTAAGTAATGGAAATTAAAATTATTTCAAAATAACTAGTTATCAACAGAATTAAAAATACGTAAGTTTAAATATTTGATTTATTTTGTTAAAAGAATTTAATACAGGATTACGTTGAAATTTAGGTAATAATAATATCATGACCACGCGGGTAGGTAATTTCTTTTCTCATACGAGGTTGAATCTAAGTTTTTATTAATTTATCTTCAGTTATAAGATTTAATTACTGTTCGAGATTGTGATTTAATATTATTATCATTTAAAACGGAAGTGGGATTATGTAATGGGAGAGATTGATTATTCATATAATGTTTTACCAATGGCGTACCATTACGATGGTTAGCTTGGTTAAGACGTAAGAGGAGCTGTTAAAGATAAGTTTAATGAAGGCGGGTGTTTGAAGTGGAAATATATTTATCGTGGGATAATTTAATTTAGATGATTAAGTGCAACGGATTGAGTGGACGTTTAAAATCATAAGATGGCGGTCAAAATATGTCACAGTAATAGGCTGGTCACTGAAAAGGTGAACTGTAATAGAACCGGAAGTGACGCAGCAAATGCTGTGATGTCGCTCCTTTCTTTTTTCAAATGTCTAAATGATGTACCACAAAATTATGATATTTCAGGACAGTTATTGATAATTTTAACAATTTTCCTTATGATTATTTGCGACCACTTATAAAATAATAACAATCGAATACATTTAACTTAATAAAAATTGAATATAATTAAAATTACAACATTTAACCAAATAAAAGGTAATACCAATTGAAAAACAATATTAAGAAACATTGTTAACAAAGTTAATCATGATTATTTGCGGCTATGATTATTTGCTAGTTTAAGTATGGGGAATTTCTTTAGTTAAGTACATACGACTTATTTAGATTTAAGAAAATGACCAATTGGCAATAAAAGACGTACTAATTTTAAGCTGACGACATATAAAAAGGTGACCATTTTAGCTTAAGTGACAAGGTAATAATTTTAAGAACGAATAATTTAGAATATAAGGGTTATTATTTAAGGTCTTACGGAATATAAAACCAATTGAATTGAACATCGGAATGCATACATGAAATTCTTACAAATTACTATAGGTTGTGGTTGGTAATATAAATATGAATAATCAATTAGAAACATTACGATCAGAGGGATTAACTATCGAACAGTCATTAAATCAAATTTCAAACTAAAGTATTCTGAATTACATGATATCAAGGAGATTAACTTTGCTGGTAAATTGGTTGTCGGACTACCTTTTTTTTTCGGTTAAATATATATTCATCGTTAAACCGAATCCTGTGTTTTATTTAATTTGTGTGTACTAATTATTCCTTCAGGTGTCCTAGCAGTGGTTACGCCACTGGACATATGTGTTTAAGTTTAAGGTTAGTAAGCAAGGTAACTACGTTAACATTCAAAGAGCCATCCGCAAATTTAAAAGGACTTGTAAGTGTTACTACGAGGGGAGATCACAACGTGCGAGGTTTTTTTGACGATCACAGCTTTGGTTTGGTTTGTAACTTTGATTTGAGAAGGCGGTAATTCAAATTGAAGAACCAAATATTACAAGACTAATACCCTTTCTTTCAGCCTTTTATTGGAATATAAAAAAGATAAATTTACTAGAAAATTTCAGTGCAATTGGAATACTAATTTTTGTGACTTACTGGTTGCGATAAGCGAATAAAAAGTTTTGTTTTACTTGCGTAATTTTTGGCGGAAGAAAAGAATGTTGTTGAATTGTATAAATTTTATAAGAAAAGCAGAAAAGCATCTATATAAATACATTCCACAATAATATTTTCTTTGAGAAATCAAAAAAGATTTTATGTTTTGGGTAAATTCGAATTAAATAATGTGATATCAGAAAGTCGAGGACTTGCTGCCCTAAAACTTAATAAAAAAGTCAGTATAAATAGACGTTTACTAGCACGTTTAATCCATGTTGTTTGCTTTTTGAGTAAGCAAGAAATTGCTTTTCTGATCGAGAAAATAACGAATTTTTAAATAAAGGAAATTACCTATCTTGAATTACTAGAACTACTTGCACAAGAAGAGCAGTTGCTTAAAGAACACTTTTTGTTATCAATAATATTTAAAGGAATATCTAAGACGATACAAAATGATTTAATGAAGTGTGTAACTTCAGTTTTAAACTTAAAAATTATTATGTACATTATTTACATACATTATGTATCTACATAGTTAATAAGTAAATATTGTTATTATTACTTTTTAATGCTTTAGATTTCCAGTCTCCCCAAATTACTTACTCACGGACCGCCACTGGTTGTGGTTATAAACAATAACCTAAAATAAAGTATTTGACATTAAATCAAGTATTAATTAATATTAATTAGTAGTAAATTTATAAACTAGTAAATAAATACCTTATAATTAGCTAACCTCAACTTTTCGCTTAAACTTGTTAGAAAACCTGTACAAAAATAATTATGTAAATTATGGCTATCAGCAAAGAGCCACTGGATTTTTACTAACATTTGGCATTTTTTTTTTCGATACTACAGTAAAAAGTTCAAAGACTGATTTTGCCACGTGGTTTACATATGTGTGTCTGACGAATTCATGAATTCATGAAACGTATGGTTTTATGTTAAACAACCCAACAACCTAAGTTTTCAGGAGGTGAAAGCTGAACATTTTGAATAAAACTGGAGCTTGAGGTCAAAATTTTACTACTAAAGTAAGTATTTATCATAAGCAAATGCATTATAAATATTTAGCTTACTTTGAGGCTTTCTTGAATCTTTTCTTAATTTTTTATATTTGAATAATATTTTCGTAAAATTGTTTGAATGGTTCCTTTTACCTATTCAAGCAACGTTTTCAAATTTCTTTTTTTTGTCTATAGTATTGGCGTTGAGTTCTTATAATGCCTTTTCAATTGGCATTTTAACTTGAAAATTTCTTGATTTTGGAAGAGAAACGTTTAAAGTACTCCATATCAGCCTATTAATGTATTCACTAAAATTGAATCCGCTTATCTGTTATCAACTTTTGTGTCTCGGTTGAAACACATGCAGACTTATAATACTTAAAATAATACTTAAAAGAGAACTTAAAAAATGAAATTTTTAAGTGTATATTTTTCTATATATACGTATATGTATTTATGATTTGATTTATTTACGGATAAACTTTTTTAAAATAATCAGTACAGAAATTAATCAAAAATAAACTCACAGCAGTGCATTCCGCGCGACCAGGACTGAAACCGCGGTTTCCCGCTCACAAGACCGTCCTTGAATACAAAGTATTTTTTACTTAACAGTTAAAATTCATTATTTTAACATTTTGTTTAGTTTGCTTATTTCTTTATAATATCTAGACCAGTGGTTCCCAAACTTTTTGTTTCGTAGACCCCTTGCTATGTTTTTCGGTTTTGGGTAGACCCCCTACTTACATAGTATTGAAAATTAAAACATACCAAATTAAAATTTATTATCTCTTATCTGTTAGTAAAAAATTAATGTTTTTACTGGGAGGGATGAACCTGATACTTTGTTCACAAATTTTCAATATTTGGCATCAATTTAGTTAGGTTTAATCTCAAACCTAAAGAGATAGGATAGGAGATTGGCAACCGCGCTGAAACTCCTTTTCACTAGGCATGAGGAAAGGAGATTAATTTAAATTTAACCCAAGAGCGTATCAGGTACTATAATAGTTTCTGCAATAGTGCCTAACTTTCAATTAGGTAACTATTGATCCACTATTGTTGACCCCTATTTACATCTCATAGACCTCCAATATTTTTTATCGCTGGTATAGATCTCCCCCCCTTTTTTTTGTGCGTTGGAGAAGAGAAAAATGCTTTATGTACTAACCCCGGCCTTTCTCCAAGCCGAGAGTGTGGGACTCAGTTGATATTGTTACCCACTAAAAACCTCTCCTCTTTGAAGATACCGAGAACCGCTGACGCATATCTTCCGTACATCTTCCGCCTTTTTCCTGTTCATGTTTCCGCCCTTTCGGGACTTGTCTCTTCTTGAATTGCTTTGACCTCTTGTGCTTTGGTGGACAGTATCGCCACCAACATCCGCTCCATCGTTACCCAGCTTTCTTCGCTATCCAGCATTACCTCGACAAGGTTGGTTGGGGTGATGTCCGTCCCCAACTCTTCCATGGTCTCTCGCCTGATGGCTGTCCATTTGATGCACCCAAAGATTGTATGTTTGGCATCGTCGTTTTCCCCGCAATAGAGGCAGTTGGGGAAGTAGCTCTCTTGAATTTGTGCAGATAGCTCCGAAAGCAGCCGTGCCCGCTAAGTGCCTGTGTGACCTCAAAGTTGGTCTCTCCGTGCTTCCTTGAGCTCCACCGGACGATGTCAGGGATAAGGCGGAATGTCCACCTACCTTTGGTAGAGTCGTTCCAGCTTACTTGCCAATTGTCGTTGATTTTCTGGACTAGAGTGTCATGTTCTTCCTTGTTTTTGATTCTCAACTCCGCCTTGAGGTGAATAGGGAGAAGAGACGCAAGCACCAGAATCGCGTCGGTGGATGCGGTCCTGTACACGCTACAAGTTCTCAGGGCGCTCCTCTTTTGGACAGACTCCAACTTCTGTCGGTTTACTCTCTTCTGCAGGGCTGTCACCCACACTGGGGCGGCGTACAGCATAATGGATTCTGACACCGTGCCTAGGAGCCTCCTCTTGGTCTCTCTGGGGCCTCTCTTATTTGGCATCATTTTTTAGAGGGCCTCCGTCAACTGCGCCGCCTTCTTCGTAACCCTCAAGATATGGAAACCAAACGATAGGAAGCTATCGATGTCGACTCCCGGGACCTTTGCCTGGTCGCTTGTGGGTACCCTGTGTCCGCCCACCATGAAGTGCACGGGTCTCCTCCGACTTTTACCCGAGACTACCACCGCCTCGGTCTTTTATGGCACAATGTAGAGGCCTCTGTAGGTCATCCACTCGTGGATATCCGCGATCGCCCAGTTGGCCAGCACCTCCAGCTCCCCCTCCGTACGAGCTTCGGCAACTACCGCGATGTCGTCCGCAAATCCCGTAATGATCACTCCTGGTGGTGTGGGTAGTCTGAGAACATCGTCGTACATCACGTTCCAAGAGGTATAGACCCCTTGCAGTCCGTCGTCGACTCCTGGGGGTCGATATAGACCACTTTGGGAACCACTGATCTAGACCAACAGTTTTTAAAGTTGATAATACTATCCTTATTAATTTCAGACAGTGAATAAGTTTTGGGCACTTGCGGTAATAATGATTTTCGTGTATTTATGAATGTCATAAATTCTGTCAAATCTTTACTGTCGCAGTCACAGCAAAGGAATGAGTTACCTCAAATCGGAAATTTGTGTTGAAGTTTTTGAGACCTGCCTGTATCGGTTAAAGCCAGACACATTCTTGTACTGCAGTGGTTCTTGTTTTGACCTGCTCAGTTATCAGAAAAGAGGTGCAGTTCTTTTACATCTGGTCCAATATATTTTTCAATATAATCTAGTAGAATGGTACAAACTTCATGAAGGCTCTTTGTGCTTCCGCTATTGGTGATAAATATAAAGAATCGATTTTCTTGACTTAATATTGATGATGTAAACAACATTAACGGTAAGCTAAAACGGGTAAAATAGGTCTTGTAAAAGTATTGCAGATAGTTGAAGATTTTGCAAAAAATTGAAAGCGATTGCTTCTACATCATCTCTTTTGTATTCTCGAACTTGATCATGTAGGGCAGCTTTTGCTGCTTCTCCAAGACTAAGACTTTTGATTTTCAAATTAAGCTCTTCGCAGACATTTCATGTGTCAAAAGTGTGGCCTATCAAAATGTAGGTTGAAATTCTAGTGAAAAATTTATTGAAATAACTGTGCCGTACTGTACTTTTGGGATACTTTTTAATAAACAATTTGTGCATTATTTTTATAATTTGCACATATAAGTATTTAAATTCCTTACTCGAGTAACGAGAGTATTTACATATGTAGTTACGAATAAGTTCCCTGGTTTCAGCATCAATATGTTTCCTTTTATATATTTTTTTCTTTTTAACTTTGAGTGTTACGCCAGATATCAATAGTTTTTTTATTTTCTTCAGCCGTTCTCTTCCAACAGCATGAATACTTAAAAAAGCACCTTTGCAAATTTTGTTTTAGCTGATCTACATTAACAAAAAACTTTTCGTCTTATTATTAAACTAAAACTAAACCTTATTAAACTATTAATCCTTGTAGATATAATTATTATATCCTATTGATTTCTTTTTGACATACCATAAATATTATCAGAAATAATGTTCCTTTGCACATCATTCACTATTTCAAAACATTTGAGTGGACACCTAAAAAATGACAATAATTTATTAAAATCTAAAAATATAAAGTAATATTTTTTAATTTCTTACTTCCACCTTAGTCCGCGACTAAGGTTGTTTCAAAAACAAACAAATATTTTAAATCGTTATAAAACCAACGATGCTTAGGTTCTTTCTAAATTAAATTGTGTGTTATCCCCAAAAATACATATTGGTATAATAAACTTAAAATAACCAAAACGTGTAGCATGTAGTTTATATTTCCACTTTTGAAGTTGATTCGATTTTGGAATCGAATCGTGCTATATATTTTTTTTATCGATTATATCATTGCAGTATATATGTAAAAGTAATTACTTCAGATATGTATTCCCTCGCTATTTTTTATTCATGATATTTGAAGTATCAACTTCAAAAGTTGGAGTATAAACTATATGCTCATTTTTATTCATAAGACCTATTGTTTCTAAAATACCAATAAACTTTTAGTTGCGTAGTAACGTTTTTGGTTTTCTCATTTTTTGGTTACAATGAATTACTGACTTTTCTGACTTTACAACATTTTAACAATGTAGTTTCGTAAAATAAAAACTAAAGCTACATTTAATTGTTATCATTAAAATATTGAAAAGTCATAATTTATTATAACCAACAAAATGAGGAAAACACTATTATTACTACGCAGTCAAAAGTTAGTTAGTTAGCTTTAACAGGAAGCAAAAATATTGAGCTTAATTTAATTACATTTAATATATAAATTATTAACTTGTGAAATATTTTTATAAGAGCTCAAAGCTCTTATGAAAATGTTTGAAAAATATTTAAATTATAATAAAGTGAAAAATATAGATATGGTTTGATTTAAATTTTAGGTAGGAATTATGTACATATGTGAACGAATTTGATTTGATCATTTGAGCGAATTCTAGCAATGTATTTAGTATAATTGATAAAATAATATATTGTGGTGTTTCAAAGGGATTTGCACCCACCCTATACATTTTGCTGAAAATTTTGTATAATAATTATTAAATTGGTAAGATTAAAAAATTTGTTAGGTGGGGTCCGATGACAGGTAATTCAAGGCTTTTCGCCGATAGCGATCGCCGGAGCCTGTTGTGCGATTTTGGCTCGAGGCGATTATTTGATTTTTGATATAAGTTTAAATTTGTGAGTAGTTTTTGATTAAATAAAGTAATTTTTATGCGATTGCATTACGGCGTATTTTTTGATATTTGAATTGGAATTAATTATTTTGGATATTTCTTATAAGTTGTTACGGAGCCGGTGGCGGATTGATTGATTTCGCTGATTTGGAAGAAGAATAATTACAAATTAGAATTTTGAATTGGATTGTTTTAGAATTGGAAAATTAAAACTACATTCGTAGGAAAGAATGTGCAATTGATAAGCCGGACTGCGATATAGATATCGTATAATAATTTGCGTTGCCATTTTTATAATTTTATTGAAATTAAAAGTTAACTAATATTTTGATTGAAAGAATTTAAATTAAATTGAAAAACAAATTTGATTTAATTAAAAAGTAAAAAATACAACCAGGGTGAATTACACTTCAATATATAATCATTATACAAAATTTGTACATGCTTTTCTCTCAAGCATAAATTACAATATATGTTCATATGTGTGCACCCACAAAACTGCTCAGATACAAAATTTTTTTTTGTTTCGGCTCAAAGCAATGTGTAGATTGTATCAGTCGCTTATGAGAATTATTTGAAGTTTACGCAATGCAATAAATATTGAATTGATTCTTGTTTAATTGCAATTCATAGATTGTTATGTAGAATAATTATTATATTTATGACATGGCTTATAATAAACTGAAAAGTAAAACAAGTTATTCGTCGAATCGCTATATCATAGTTGTATAAGTGGTGGTAATCTTATAACTCTAGGAATAAGTACCTACAGCAGCAATGAGTACTGCAAGAGTACAAAATCATGTACTATTTACTTCCCTACATTTTTTTGATGTAAATACTTTCTTCTATAATATAGTATTTCTATTATGTAACATACACAATTTATTATAATATTCATACTTTTTGGAGTTGGAAAATTTGATTTTTGTCTTATATTTATTTTTGCATCTTTGAAACGACTTTAGAATAATAGTATAGGTATCTTTTGAAACTGGAATAATTATACCAGTAATTTGCGTTTATAAGTAGAATGGTGCGTGGAATGACAAACGAGTATATTTGGTCGCATGTAAAAATCTTTACAATTTGACTTTATAAATATCTAAGTATCAATATTTAGACCCATTTGTATAACAGAAGATCAACCTTGGATCTTTGTTGCTCTGATTGGATCAACCGTAAGTTGATCCTGAGTTAACTCTGATCCGAGGTCGATCTTCTGTTATACAACTGGGTCTTAGAGTCGTACATAAAAATTATTCTTTTTCAAATTTTTAATAGGATCGTAGGGTTAAAAGCGTAAAAAATTCTTTTGCAACTTACTGTACAAATTTCACTGTGAAATTGGTAACTCCGATTCAATTGGTAGGTATGCAAAACTAATGTTAATTTTTGTTTCATTTTTGTGGCTTGATAATTCTAATTTTAAAATTTCGTATAAGATACAGGTAGATTAGAAATTATATCGATATTGTATTGTACCAATTTTATTTGTGTTATTTAAGTATTAATTAAATAAGAGTTAATTGAAGATTGGAAATGGTTATCTTTAGTACGCGATCCTGTAGACATAATTCAGTTTCATGTGAGGAGATTTGCGTTTAGATTTTTGATTTTGATGTTTTAGTAATCTTATTCAAGCTCTATCATGAAATAAGAGGATAGGAAAGCAACATTTGAATTCTAATGAAGTGCACAATTGAATCCTGTAATAGAAGTATTTGATATAATTCTAGAACATTATGTTTTTGAATAAAGGGGTTTACTTTTATAATTGTTGTCTTGCTATCAGCACGGAGTAGCGTTGAGGTGTTTGCTACAACCCCATTAAGATGCACGGAGCTTTTTGGCTTGATTACTCCCTCAGAGGTTTTTAGCATTGTTTTTCTGTAAGGTTACTTTCCGTCTTCAACGGGAAGTAACTTTAAATATTTGTTAGAGGAACTGATTCTTCAACTTTATTTTCTTATTTATATTGCCTTTTGCTGTGTGTTTGGGAGGTTGAACATCGATCAGATCAGATTGCAAATGTATCTTCCAGTTTGTTTTATATGCTTTATGTATCTCGTCTTTAAACCTGAACCTGCTTTGGATTTTAAATAAGCGATTTTTAATTTTATCTAAAGTTCATTTATTTGGGAGATGTTAAAAATATTAGAGAGGCTTGCTTCGGCATGACGAGTAATGGAGTAAACGAATGTACTACTTGGATCGCCAGTTGTGGAGTTCTGTGAGTGTAAGCGATATTAACGTTTTAAGAGGCAATAAAAGCATAAAAATATCCAAAGATAAAAGGAATTTCTTATTTATTGGATTTGGATTTTAACTCAAATTTTTATCGTATACTGAGTGTAGACAATTTTAATCCTGACTATTCTAATGAATATGACCCGGAATACCTAGTTCAAACTTTTTATTAACGAAATCCTAATTTTTTTATCTATTTTCATAACTTTAACAAACATTGACAGAAACCAAACGTTTTTTAGCTATGAAATCTGAAACCGATTTAATCAATAATTTAGAAATTCTTGTGTACATTTGATTTCATGAATTGCTACAGATTGTCATAAACTTTTTAAGAATAAATAGAAATTAACTTAAGAAATGAATTTTTTAAGTAATATGTGGTATTTAGTAGTATGTAATGTTGAAATAATCAAACCTAACAAAAATATTAAAATAATAAATTTTAATTGTTAAGTAAAGAATACATACTACACAGAAGCATAATATTAAAAAAAACACACTAAAATGACAATAATTCACATTTAACAGGGTGGAACTTAGAATATGTGAATAAATAAGAAATTGAATTCTGAAAAAATTACGCTATAGAGATGATAAAAATTACTTTAAAAATAAAAACTCTGTAATACGATATAAAGGCCTTCATTTCACAATCATTTTTGCTCATCAGTCGTATATAACAAGAAGTGAGAGAAAATCTACCAAACAAAATTGATTTCTCTCACTTCTTGTTATATACCTCTGATATGAATGATTGTGAAATGAAGGTCTTTTTAACGTATTACAGAGTTTTTATTTTTAAAGTAATTTTTATCATTTCTATAGCGTAATGTTTTCAGAATTCCATTTCTTGTTTATTCAAATATTCTAAGTTCAACCCTGTTAAATGTGAATTATTGTCATTTTAGTTTTTTTTTTAATATTATGTTTCTCTTTAGGAATTCTCAAAAATTGTTAGAATTAGAAGTACTTAGAATTAGAATTGTGTACTTAAAATTTTAAATATACATATCAACAGAATCACAAACCTAGTAGCAATGCCACCTAACTTTACTGCTTACTGGATTTACATAATTATTATACAGTAGATTTTATATTATCTCGGTGACTTAAATGAAATTCAATCAACATCAATATTTTTTTCTTCAATAAACTACTAAACAAACTTAATTTTCAAAAATACTAAATTAAGGTATATTACTATAATGTAAAAATCTGTTCTCTTCAGGGTAAGTCCAAATGACTGTCGCCTTCACACAGTAGAATGCGAAAGAAGTCTGCAGGTTCACTGTGCCAGCCAGTATATTTTAACAATGTTAAACTAGCATTAAAAAAAAGCTACTAACTTTGTAAAACACTGTAATATTACTAATGATGCATTAGTTTAGAATTATACTATACCTATAGCTTCATAATAATAAATTGGTAGTTATAGTATTTTATGAACTCTAAGATCTGGGAAAATAATACTATTAAATGAATTTATCCCTATTGAAATAATTATAAGACAATAATTATATTGCATTGTAATATGCATTTATATATTTACTTTACTCAATTCGTAGAAGTCTTGCTGGTTAAACAGCTTGACTGCTTAAACATTTCCACTACAAGGTATGGGATTTGTGCTGAGATTATACAACTAATTCGAATTGTGGAAGTAATTGAAAGAAATTGTTTCTAGGAAATAGTAAAATGGATATAATGTTACCGTTTACAATTTTCTTCAATCTAGCTGAACATGATATTATCTTTGTTATTCTTCTCAAGACTATTATTTTAAAACCTATTACTAATAATTTTACTTATTATAAGTAAATATATTATAATTTTTTATTATATAAATAGATGTTAAATTTTGTATTCAACCAAATAAAGGACTTAGGTCTGAACAAATTTTTTAAACAGACTAGATAAGAATTTTTTTTAAATAAAATAAGAGGTAATACCTGAAATTTAACCAATATTATAATTAATAAATTCTTGGTATGTCTATAGTATTATGCTATTATGGCATTCCACGTCAAACGTGATTATAAATATAAATAACTCGACAAAGAATCTATAAAAATAGTTTCGATAATTTTGCTGTTCATGTTAAAAAAGTATTCCGCTTGACATGGAATGACCCATATAAATTAAGATACTCGATATTAACAATATCAATATTTTAGAATAATCAAAAACAAATTCATCAGTCAGCTTTTAAAACTTTGTTTAAACAAATGATAGAACATTTCGTAAATTTTTCAGTGATCTTAACTGAAACTAAAATTTGCTAGTTTTCAAATAAACCATACCGTATAATAATATAATGAATATAATAAAAAAAAATATATATACTTATATATTAATATCAAATTTTTTTTTTATAATTTGACTCTTACGGCAAAAACTAAGGATTTCCTTGCTTACGACGCAGTTTTCACTTTACAGACGTGCGTATGTTGGTATACCACCGGAAATATACATTCTCCAAGTAAATATAGTAGATAATTTTATAAGGTGTGCAAATGAAGAAATAATTAATTGAAAATTTCTTACTCACTCTGAGGTGTTACTGAAGGAAATAATAACCCACCTGCGATAATTTTTGTTCAAACTGAAAACCATTAATTAAAAATAGGTGCTTTTAAAATTAATTCCAACTATTATTTACACAATTAATTGGCTAATTATTCTAGTACTACGTTTACTAATATAATTATATGAAAACTTAATTGGTATCGGTATAAGTATTTTTCAGCAGTAACAATGACATTACTAAACCATGGTGCTTATTATGTCATTAACCCTTGTTATAGCATAACATAGTCTCAAGTGATATACATAATACACTAATTAAGCCTTAAATTGGCACATCAATATGTAGTTGCTAATTACACATAATTACTGTGTAAAAATATTAAGATCAAGCACGCAACATATTTATCAGTAAATCTTTCTAAATCTTTAATCGCCTAATTTCAACAGTTACAATTATTTACAAAAAATACAGTAGTAAACAATTTGTTAGTTTGCCTAATTGTGAGACAAAAAATGTGAAGAAAATAAAAATTTAAGTGGCGACATACAAGAAACAGAAGATGTACTAAATATAAAATATACATTAATAGTAAACCGCTAAAGCTATAAAAATATCAGACAAAAAATGCCCATTCCATAAGCACATTTTCAGATCATCAAGAAAAGCAATATAATCTTTATAACATCGTGTTGAACAGTGGCGGCTCGTGAAAAATATTTTTGGGTGTTCTGCATTATAAAAATGGCAAGATATCAGAAAATGGCAATCTCAAAAAATAAACATATACTTATGTATTGCACATTTTTAAATATTAAACGTACAACACTTATCTAGAATATAGTACTTTATATGATTTTACATTTTTACAATAAATTGCAATCCTAACTAATTTTCGAAAAATTTTTATGAAATACGGCTTATGAGAGGAGTTGTGTTAAAAATATTTGTAATATTTCATTTTATTTTTTCTTCGTTTAATATTCATAAGCATTTATTTTATGTACTAGTAGGTATAAGATACTATCTTCGATATTCATAATTTCAATTAAAGTTCATAACGCAAGATGTGTTTAAAATAAAATCGTATATGTTTGAAAACCAGAGCTGAAATATGAGCAGAACGGTTGTACGTTGTATCATGGTGGGTTGTTCCTATATCTTGTAATCTGCGAGTTTAATAATAAACATTATTATTGTAGAAAAAACCTACATAATTTTAATTTTACTGATATTAATAATTAAACGTAATTTGATTTCGAGTTTCTAATATAGGATCTGTCAAAAAATAATTTTACTTCTATTTTGATAATAATATTTATAAGAAACTTGGTAAAATTAAAATTTGTAATAAATTTTCAAATTACACTATATTACGAGTATTAAACGATTGCATTTTATTGTTTAACAATGTTGTTGAACAATCAATGAACAAAAATTAACTTACTAGTTGTTTTCATAAGTCAAATTTTAAATCATATGACAAAAATACGGCATGTAATTCTGCATAAAGATGCAGCACAACTTGTAATGTATACCGTGGTGTTAAGATTGTCCTAACACCACGATGTATACTGGATATGGATACGATTCCACCCGATAGCTAGCGTCATTTCATGTTCAGAATCATATCCAGCACATCGAAGTTAAACAGTGATTTCGAAAGCGTTACGGACTTGTATTAATTATTACAGTACTTATTTGACAGACTGATAAAGGTACTTATAACTCAAGGCAACATAAGAAGCGCGCTTTTAAACCAAAATTGATTATGCTTCAATTATTGAAATAATTTGAAATGTGGTGGTTATACTAATAAGTAATAATTAATTTGGTACACTTCATTCTTATTTTTGGCGGTTCTGCAGCTCTGCAGTTCCTATGATAGAACCGCCCCTGGTGTTGAATCAAATCCTTATAAGCTTCAAAGAATTTAATAAATTATTGTTGTCCAAACGAAATCAAAAAGTATAAAGTTAGATTTTATAAAGTCACTGACGTTGGCACTGACGTAGACGCGTATTAGGTTTATTGCTTGAAAAAAAAAAGAAACTATTTATGTTGTAAATTTGTACATTTTTATTGAGTATCATATCTATAGAAGTAAAAAAAACCTAAAGAATTACTTTTTTAAGTGGATAGTGTGGAAGTTAGTGGCATGTGATGTTAAAATAAACAAACTAAACAAAATGTTAAAATAATAAATTTTAACTGTTAACTTAAAATTTAAGTTAAAAAGTTAACAGTTAAAATTCATTATTTTAATATTTTGTTTAGTTTGTTTATTTTATTATATAGAAAGTTTTAATAAATAGATGGATGATACTTTAGATGGATGATACCATCACGTTTAGCCATCAAGTTTAGCCATCACGTAAATCGCACGCCTTTTTGGAATGCATGTAAAAGATTAACAAGCGTTTTTACAGGTATTGGAGACTATTACTCACAGGAAATGTATTGTGTGAGAAGTATCTACGACTACGAGTATTTTTTTGAGAGAATTTCACGATTGAAAATCCACTTTTTACTTTTTTGATTTACCAAATATGATCGCTTTAACACTGTATTTTTATATTAGAATATTATTTATTGGGAAATTGGTAATAACTATGTTATCTTTAACTTTGAGGTTAGAGATTGAATCTTCAACTTATATTTTCCATTGTATATTTTTTTGTTATTATACATACATACATAGATAATATTATATGTTCGTTTCTCCTCATAATTGGAATTTACATTATATTAACACTCCTGCCTATTGTTGGATGATAAATTAATAAACGTTTACATTGTTTTTTTTTAAGTTTTTGTTTATCTGCGTATTGAGAAATATTCCTAAAGAGAACCTCCATTACAGAAAAATTATTATATAATAGATGTATAGATATAGTAGATATTATGATTGTTGAATGCTCAACAACGCAAAAAACGTTCTTATAGGTATAATTTTATTATAAGTTAGAAAAATACAATAGCTTTTCTGATTTTACGCTTTTAAAATTTTGAGATTGTTAAAAAATCTTGCTTATCTTTGGCCCTGGTTAGCTGACTTACTTGCGTTTATATATAGCAGAATTATGCGCGGATTATACTGGATTATTAGTACCAAGCCTCAAATATATAATGTGTTATAAAGTTTATGAAACTGAACATTGCCATGTTAAGTTTCTATATAAATTCTCTTATAACAATAGGTAATTATTTAATATGTATGTAGATACCTATATAAAGTAATGCCTATATGAATCAGTTTACGGTTATTTAGATTTAACTTTTATAATAAAGTTTTTCATTGTTTTTAAAAAATAAAATATTGGTTGTTGCAGTTTGTTTAGTTTAAATTTATAAAAAGCAGGAAATGCAAATTTGTGTTGTAGTAATACATATTAGTCATATGAAACGGATGTGTTAATGTGCTAATTTTTATAATTATTACAGTTGGAGCAATACAATAAGTAATTAAAATATGACGATTTTGTTAAAGCTATTTGTGTGCAAATTGGAGCACTCTAAAATTAAGTAACTTGTTATTGAAAAATTGGTAGTAATAATGTAGAAATAATAACAACTGTTAATATCGATTGAAACATTGCTGTTCACGAAATACAGTTGTTAGAATCTACATTTATTATTTTAATTTGTACAGTATGATATATTCTTGAATTTTCTATTATTTGTTAACCTATGGATTAACTCTTATGTTATATTACAAAATTACAGTTTCTGGTATAACACGAGATTGACATATCAAACAGTACAACCTCGATAACCTAACTACTTAATGTTAAAGTAAATCAAACTCGGATTATTGAATTTGGGTTATGCATTTAAAAAAAAAGAAATGCATCAAATGCACGCGTGCAAATTTATAGCCAAAAATAAAAATTGAAACAGCAGAAAAAATACAGTAACTCCCATTGAAAGTGTAAACCAAGATTTGCTGGTAGGTTTACTAAATAATATTAATATTAAAAATCGTGATGGTTTTATTGGTTTTATTGGTTCCTGTAGAACAGCGCAAGGAAACAGCTGCTAAACCGAATCTTGCAAAACGCAAGAAAAGAAAATTAGAACTTTCCTGTTAGCATTATCAAACTTTGCAGGAGCTGTTATCAAGCATTAGGTGAAAAATAAACCATCAACATGCACAATAGTTAAAATTTGTTTATTCTAATACTTATATAATATAGGTAAAAAAAGTGATTGTCGATGATATTGAAGTGTAGATTCTAATTTAATTTAGCAGTGCATATGACGCTCAACGCTTAAAGAAAATTCACAGCTGCTTATTAAGAAGATCGGTTGCAAATTATATGGAAGATGCTACTCTTATGTCTGATTGATAAAAAATTATAATAAAATTCTATTCGACAACCAGAATCCACAATTAGCTGCTGTCAGGACCTCTTTAAGGACCTCATAAAAAAATCATAAAAAGCTACATCAAAAATGATATTAACGAGATACTTTTCATGATAGAAGTAGAAAAATGTAGGTAATTTATTAAGTGAAATGTCTCTTATAATAAATGCACGAACAGAGTAATAATAAATTTTTAATAGAAGCAAACAATTTATGGAATTAAAATAGACAATTTCTATCAAAGAATTAATCTCTGGGTTTTTAAAAATATTTTCTGTACGATAACAGTAGAACTTAACAAACCAGGAATAAACGTGTTAGCTAACACGTTGGGTTGTAAATACTTCACAATAATTAAAAGCCGTCCACACCAAGACGAACATGTTAGCTGACACTTTTATATAGCTTTGATAAATACTTTACAATAATAATAACATGATAGCTGGAATTTTTTGTTATCCATTCGTTGGCGGTAAATTTCAAAGCAAATACATTCACTGCAAACATGGGTAGGTATATGTTGGTCATTTTTCTTGATGTGAGTGATAAATAATAATGCACTCAAACTTGACTAATACGAGCGTGTTTATTTTGAATGCGAACTTTTATCTTGGCTTCTTGATGATTTTTTATTACAATGATGTGATAGTAAATGTAACAAAGTAATGTTTTTACGTCAAAGAAAAATTATTACGAAAAAAAGCAATATCCGAATTTTTTTATGGTCCAAATTCGAATCATAAGTTCGGAGTTCAGAGTTTTAAAAGTTCGAATTAAAGAAATTTCATTGTAATGTTTGTAATGCTGTAACTCGGACAGTGCTTGTAGTTTAAAACATGATTTGCTTTATACTTTTAAACTAAGTTTCAGCTATTTTAAAATAGATTGCAAATTTTGTTTAACCCTAAAACCGTTTCTTTAGATATTTTCCGAGATTTATCTTTTGCTCGATATTTATGTACATATATTTGGTTTTGCAAAGTAAATTTACCATTATTTTATTCCCAAACTAGAGGTACACAGCATTATATGTAGTAAGTGGCAAAATACTCGCCGATTGCATAAAAGTTATTGAGAGGTAAATATATACCTGCTATATATTTGAAGAAGTATTTAATAATGTTATATATTGCAATGTTTCTCTTCACATACTTATTCTAGGTTGATAAAATGTAAAAAATTATTTTCTTGGAGTAATAGTATGTTATTTGGAATTTACATAATTTAAATTTATAAGTAATAAAATAACTTAACCATTTTAAAATACCTTAAGAAGTTTCTGTAATTAAAGTTTGTGTACTTCCCGCAGTTTGCAGCTCAAGTACTATTAATATAGAAGGAAAGGAACGAGGAAGTGGAGGACGCTGTAGATACTAGATTACTAAGTACTAATACTACTTACTAATTATGTAAAAATAATATATAATTTTTTAAATTTTTTACTTAAATAGTTTAAAAGTTAATTTACATTTCATGTACATATTATGTATTTACAAATTTATTTGTATTCTATTTGTTCTTTATAAAATTTTTAATTTTTATTTCCTTTTTTTTATTAGCTTATTTTTTGCTTTTATGACTTTATTTGCCAGTTTCTATTTAATTATGTAGATTAAAAATTTTTTTTTAAATTATTCTAGGTATTGACAACATTAACCTACGATGAGAGATATCAGTTCTGCCAGGAGCCTACGCATTCGCTTTTTATATTATTTTATGTTGTTTAGTCCGTGGTTTACATTCTATTGTAACGAAAATTAAAAACGTTTATTTAATTCTAAAGGGCTAATACAAATATATACAGATACGGTTTATAACAATAAAACGATTACTACATTAAGATTAACACTAACACTAATTTACACTATAATTTATTTAACACTAAGTCTATATTTATTTAAACACTCGGTATATTGTTTATCGCTTCACTTTATTTACAGTTGATTTATGTTAACACTTGCGCGTTTAAACTGGAATTAACTCGTCACAGGAAATCATCTGTATTTATACTTAAATGCTACCTTTCAGAAACTTCCACGTTATTCCTATACATTCTAGAGTGTAAATTCAGCGATATTTGAATGACTAATGCTGTTATCATGTATGACTCATCCCACATGACTCATCATATATGATTCATCATGTTTGGCTCATTATGCATGACGTCATACATTAGTCATCAAATATAATTAAACATTCTTTCGTAACACTATGTTATATGCTAACTTTTTTTAACAATTTCATTAAAAAGTACAAATTTTATGATCAATTTTAAGCTAGCATATAAAAAATTTTAAAGTAGATTAAATTATAAACAGAGAAACGATGCATACATACTGTAATGATATGTGAAATATTTTCGAGCTTAAAAGTATCTTTCGGGTTGTAATGCTTTCTTGAAGAAAATGGTTACATGGTAGGCAATCAAACAATTGACGATATAAAAATATTTTTATTTGCAACCTTATATTAACAATAAAATAAACAAAGCAGGACTCACGCAACTCGCAGGCCAGCACGTTTTCGTAGAACAATAACTTTTCTTCTTCACGGGATTTCTTCTTCTTCACTCTCTAACTATATCGTTGGCTTCTCCTTCAACACTCGAAACAACTCTCAATCGAAATCTTCTCGTTTACCTTCATTATCTTAATAATCCACGCTGAAAACTCACTTTATTTTAGCCGCATGCCAATAAAGATTTCCACACTTGGAAACTATGCTCCTTAGACTCTTGGATAATCTCTCAATCAAATACTATTCTTCACAAATTTCTCGGCACGCGCTAAAATAATTTTATGAAACACGTCTGCTTTCGAGCGCGATTGTTCGTTATTGTTCATTATTCTCATTCCCAACGTTTCATGCATCGAATTCTTTTGATTGGCTTTCCTATCTTTTCTTTTTTTATAATTTAATCTAGATTTGTTATATTTATAAAATTTGTAAATCAACATTCTGGTCGATTTGTGCTGACTTGCTTGTTGGTGAGTCATAACGATTTAAAAAAAAATAAAGTGAAAATACTCTTAAAATTAAAATACAAATGGTAACAACTTAAACTAAACAAAAATCTTAAAATAACGAACACAAATATTAGTCGCGCATCATGATTGTACATACGAGGGCGAAACATAAAGTCCTGCTTTATTGTTCTCAGGTTGCAACGTCAATCGTTTAATTTCTAAAGTACGCAACCCACCTCTTATCGCTTGATGAGAACACAACAATATATTGAAATGTTGAATGTTCCAAGAGCTTCAAAACTAGCAGAGAAGTTAATAACAAGAAATGTACGTAATTGCAATGTACAATTTGACCTTGTTATTAGATCTTTATTTCATTGTGTGTGTATTGGTTAATAATAAGATTTCCAAAAATATTATTGGTGGTAATTTTTATTTGGTCACCACACTATTACATTATTTATTGCTGTGATATAACCCTAATGAGAAAGTGACGGATCAGTGAAGCTGTACATTTGTACTAAGCTGTTTAATCAAGTATTTTGAATTATATTATGAATGAATGAAATTCGGTACCATTCCTGACGGAATATGACCACTTCTTAAAGTTGTCAAAATCCAGGTTTTGAGGTGGATTAGTCCTCGTTTCTTCTCGCTACTACAGTGCCCCGTGGGTCTTTGCTGCATTGACGATCTTCTTCCACCCACTTCTGTTGTTACACTTCTCTCTCCAGTTTTCAATGTCCATTTTTATCAGATCCTTTTCCACTTCATCCCGCCATCTCAGTCTCGGGCGTCCTCTTCTCTTTTCGCTCGTTGGTGTCCACTCGGTTATTATTCTTATCATCTCCTTTTTACTTCTTCTCTTTATATAACCCATCCATCTTATTCTCTGCGCCTTAATACATTTTACTATATTTTCGTTTTCCATTATTTGCATTATTTCGGCGTCCAACCGTCTTTCTTATGACCTTTCGCTCAAAAACCCTTAGTCTTTCGTTTTCAGGCTCTGTACAGCACAAAGTTTCAGCTGCGTACATTAGTACCGGCCTAATCAAGCTATTGTAAACTCTTAACTTCATCTTTAGGCCTATATTCCTGTTGCCTAATAGTTGCTTATTGGCATAGTAAGCTTTATTTCCTGCTATAATTTTTTCCTTTACTTCCTCGCCTCGATTGTTCTTGTTATTTATATTTACACCAAAGTACTTAAAATTTTCTACTTGTTCGAACTCATGATTGTCTGACTTTAAATTCAGTAATTCGTTTTGTTGACTTCCATTGAAAAGCACGTATTTAGTCTTTTTATCGTTTATTGTTAATCCCAGCTCGAAAGCTTCCGTGTCTATCTTTTCAAGAATTTCCATCATTTTTCTTTTCGTTCTCGCAATTATAACCATGTCATCCGCATATGCTATGAGTTTAGCTTCCCTTGTAATTATCGAACCCACGTTATCGACTTTTCTCATGACGTGTTCTATCAGCAGATTAAAGAGTGCATCCGACAGTACGTCTCCCTGCTTGACACCAGAGCTGATACCAAAAATAACCGTCTCTTCGTTTGGCGTTTTGACCGCTGCCTTCATACTTGTTAACGTCATTTCAATGAAATTCCTCAATTTTCGCGGTACCTTCATTTCCTTTAATATCATAAACAGTTTATTTCTGATTACTGAGTCGAACGCTTGTCTGAAATCTATAAATAAAATATGCAGTTCCATGTTGTGCTCGTAAAAACGTTCCGTTATCTGTTTAACTATGTGTATAGCATCTACTGTCGACTTCCCTGGTCCATATTGGTATTCTCCGATTATGTTTTCGGCGTATTCCTTTAATTCTTCTAGTATCAATGAAGAGAGAATCTTGTATACCACTGGCAGCAACGTTATGCCTCGATAGTTATTGCAATCATCTATTTTACCTTTCTTAAATATTGGTACTATTTTTCCAATTCTCCACTCTTCAGGCATCCTCTCCTTCTCCCATATCTCCTTCATTAGTTCGTATATCTCTTCTTGCAGAATATCTCCGTCTCTCTTCAACATCTCCACCACCAAACCGTCGCCTCCCAGCGCCTTTCCACTCTTCATCCTTTTCACCACACTTATCATTTCTTCGAAAGTGGGGGGTTCCACCATGATGTCTTGTTCTTTGATATCATCTGCAGCCCGAAACGTCTATTTCCCCACATCTTTATTTAGTAATGTTTTAAAATGCGTCTTCCATATTTTGTTAACCTTTTCCACACTGCATACTAGCTTTCCGTCAATATCCCTCATTGCTCTTGTTTTAACATTATACGTTTTCTTTTGTTCTTTTACCTGTAAATAAAACTTTCTTGTGTTGTGCATGTTACTACTATCTTCAATCTCCTCCATTTTCTCATTTTCCGCTTGCATATTCCAAAAGCTTATTTACTTCTTTCTTTGTACTGTTCTATACTTCTTGGGTTTCCTGTTCTCAGATGCTCCATCCTTGCATTTCTCTTCAAATCTATCTTTCTTTCGCATTCTTCGTCAAACCAGCCCTTATTTTTATTTCGCCTCTTTTGTTCTATTGTTCTTTCTGCGGCTGCTTGCATTACTTTTTTAATTTTTTTCCATTCCTCCTCAATATCACCGTCTTTTCTAGAGTTTTCAAGACCTATTGCTATTTCCCTCATATAACCTGCCTTGTGTTCCTCGATACTTTTTCTAAAAAATAGTATAATACTCTGATACAACATTATTTTTACATTTTTATTACATAAGTTATTTTTTTTACTTTGTGAAATGAAGAAGAAGATTGGCGTTAAAATATTCTTATTGAATCACATTGAACATAAAAAGTTAATATTTGCACACTTATTGCACCTTAAGAACAAAATACAATAGTCACTTTTTTAAATTGCTTTTCCAGAAAAATTTTGAAATGTGCTGATAGAACACTAGTATTCAATCGATGATATGTAGTTATTGCCGTCGTTCTGCTCAATAGTACCCAAATCCGTTCTAATTACGATCCTGATAATAGTTACAAAATGCCAAGGTTTTAAGAAATCAACGATATCAAAAGAAATAACAATATTAAATTATTGTAGAGTAAAATAAACAATTTTTGAATTATTTGCGGATATTAATAAACTTTTGCTAACATATATACAGTACATTCGAAATACCTTATATTTTTGTAAATGGATTTTAATTAAATAAATGAAACGGAATTTAATTTTATTCTGAAATATTTTCTCGATTTCCGTTTATTGCTTTTTTAATATTCAATATTAAACTTAATATTTACATTCGTAAATCGTAACAATTTCATCCAGCAGTAACAATCATTAACAAACAACCAGATTTAGACTTGCAGACAAGTTATTCTAATTTTTAAAAGGTACTAAATGTGTACTATTTTTGCAGGCTATTTCTGCAACTGTATACATATTATAATAATATAATTAGCTAAACATGACTACAAAAATGTTGTCTTTATATCTGTAACCTCGATTTAAAAAATCTGTACTAATAAGACACCGAAAGGTACTAGCATATTATACGTGAGTCCACAAAGTTTTATAAATATGTACTACTACATATAAGTATATAAAAAATGTAG
This sequence comes from Cantharis rustica, assembly GCA_911387805.1. Lineage (NCBI taxonomy): Eukaryota > Metazoa > Arthropoda > Insecta > Coleoptera > Cantharidae > Cantharis > Cantharis rustica. Next base: position 96,502,771 of record OU426877.1, read on the forward strand.
AATTTGATAGATGACATTTAAAGTGCACTTAAAATATCGATTAATTTAGAAATTCCACTCTTTCTGTAAAAAACACATACAGTTAAGAGAGCAGGTAGACTTACTTTCATTCTGTTGATAGTGGGTGAAACTTATACGACTCCATCAATCCCATTTTTTCTTAACCATTAATGATCAATTGAGAATTTAATCAATCAAGAAATGATTAAGATGTTCTATTCTAAAAGTACCATGTAACCCAACAACAAACTGCGGATCACCAAAGCAGTCATCAGGCCGACCATTTTATGACAAAAAATGGATGGCTGGGACTCTTTAGAGAAAGCTCAGCAATTTCTTTCTTTCCACACGGTTGAAAATCAAAATTCCAAACCTTTTATTTAGTGAGGATACCTAAGGTGGAAAAAACAAGCTCTTTTTTTTGCGGAAGCCAGAGATGAATCCGACGTAACTGCAACAAGTTTGTACTCTTTCCCGTAACAAAAAAAAAACGTACCTACTATGGGAAGCGAACTCGGAATGGATGTTCGCAACGACCGACGCTCAAAGCACTCACACAACAACTCTTAATAAAAACTTCCAATATTTGGAATATTTAAAAGGGTGCTTGAGCTCAAAACTAGATCAAAAAAACTAAAAAATATTCGAAGCAAGCGTCGGCTATATCGACGAACGCAGCTGACAATAAATTATCAAAAATATTATTGGTGTTGTACAACTTTGCAGATGAAAGAAACGAAAAGAAAGTAATAAGGTAAAAAAATTTATCTTATTGCTGCTGTTGAAAATATAACGTATAACTCGAGTAATTCTCACTATACAAAAAATCACCGATAACTACCCAAAATCAAAGGTAAAACCCACTTTTTCCGTCCACCAAAATCTAACTTTTTTTCTAATCACCCGCACTCTTTTTCTTTTATCTCTCGTCATGCGCCCAAATCGTCTTGCCTCGAAATATTCTCGTATCATTAAAATACAAATACGAGATGTAGTCAAAAAAATATAACAAAATTCAAAATATTGTTACACGATGACCTATGCAACTCCCAATCTCATCAAAACAGATCCTTCAGACACGGATGTGTCTGCCCATACTACAATCACATCTGGAACCATGAAGAGAATTTCTACCACTTCACCTAGTTTTCAGAAAATTTCTTCATCGTCCAACTCGGACAATGCGAACCTGACTATCACATAGGACATAGCCGCTCCAAAGACATGCTCATCCCGCCCGACACTCCGTACCTCCTTCTGACAACTGCAGTTTAATCAAATTTTTTTTTTCAGGCTCCAAGTTGATCTAATACTTAGGTTTCGACCAGCCTGCATTTCAACAAGATTAATCATTTCCCAATGATTGATGCATCCTTCTCCACAGCTGCGGTCTTCAAATCAAGTTTTTTATTATTAAAATGCGCTTAGGTTTAATACCACCATTCAATTAAGGATTCAGCCAGTTCTAGTCTAGCTCTAATCAAAGAGAAAAACACTTCTCAAATTCTACTGCTAGCCGCCAACATCAGATGAAGGAGTTGTCGGGCCCGCCCTAGCACTTCGTCAAATGAAGAAGTACATCGTTCATTGTTTAACAGTCTTTTCAGGATCGTCTGGTCGATTCTGACGTTATACTCTAACCAAAGAGGTCACAGCCTCTCAAACTCCACAACCAGCTGCTAAAATCTAACAAAGAAGATATAGGGAATGCCCTGAAACTCGATAAATTCAGCAAAGATTGAAGTAAACCCTGCAGATGAGAGCCGCTAGTCGACCAATTCACAGTATGACGTAATTTTATTTTAAATTGAATTTCTTTGACTAACTAGCATCAAAGTAGCGATAACTAAGATGAAAACCTAGCATAAGGAACTATTATATAGCGCCACTAAATATAAGACTTTAATATATAAAAAACATCATTTGAGAAATTTCTAGTCGCTGATACGTAATTTTCATCAATCGTGCGTACTTTATAGTTACGTAACTTTCAAGTAACTTTACTAGCAGTGAGAGCAACGTAGTTACTAACCTATGCGACGACCTTACAGCTTGCCAAACTTACCAGTGGCAAATGATAGTTGCAACGACTAGCTTATATTATTAAAAAACGGCTTCAAAATTGGAATTACTTTTAAAGCTTTGATAGTCGCCGCGATATTCTGGGAACCTTGACCAATCTTTTGAAGTCGTGAACTTGTAAGTAATATTTATTAGTATTAACATTTCCGGCACCTATTCACGGCTACTACAAGGTGATTGTAACCTCTTAAATTTACTATTAAATAAATTTTATTATCTAATCCCAGCATTGATAAATTTTTCCTATAAATATTATAGATACCACAGCGTATGCATTATTGTATTGAGGTTACGTGCTAAAACACTGTGATGTGAAAAATGCAACCTATTTGTAAATGCAAGCTTCGTTATAATCAGATAAAAAATTACCAACATATTACGATTTCTATGAACTATGATTAATTCTGAGAAATAAGAACATATTATTCAGTAAATCTTTAAGAATCCTTAAAAATTTTCTGGACGGGAAAGCTCCCTCAAGATAATTCCCAGTGTAGGAGTCCAAGCTTTAGGGTATCTGGTACTCATAACGCCTATAAAAATAATATAGTATTTATATATTTATAATAATAATATTATTTTTTAAGCCAATTTTATAAAGAAATATAAGTTAATATTCATTAGTTTTCATTTGCCTATTTAACCATAATTAAATTATAGTTTAAATTTTATTATTACCTTAAATTTCTTTTGAAATCGTCTCTAAATAAATTATACATAATATAAGCAATTACAAAAACTAGTAATTAGGTATTTGTAAATATTTCATCTTGCTTCTAAGTTATATAAATCGACAAGGATCATGAAGGTATAAAACATAAGTTTTGCAAGGTAAGTTTCAATACTATAGACCAGAGGTGTCCAAACTTTTTGCCGCAACGGCTAGATTAGAATTTAAAGAAAATTGCATTTACCCACTCCTATGTATAAATTCTTTAGGAGAGCGGATTTCAACTTATGGAAACAGCCAATATAATATTTGTATTACATTTTTACGATTTTTTACTCTTCTTTATCAAAATTTTCAAATAGTTCATAAAATTTTATGTTTATATTTGTATAATTTTTTTACACCCTCAACTACCATAATTTCATTAGGAAGTGCTATTCGGACTTTGCCATTAAAATTCACTAAAATTCGAAACCACTAAATTTCTTCTAACATTTTTTGTTTTCTTTCTTTTTTTAAAATTTCTATTTATCAAATCCGAGTTTTGAATTAATTTCAATGAGTAAAAACGAGTACCCTTCCTAGGTAACGTAATCTGTAACCTTCCTAAATAAAACCGCAATTCCATTGAAGAACTGATGCTTAGACTGAAAAAGAAGAAAAAGAAGAAAAAGTCAATCGTCGAAAAACTACGACTTCTACGGCTGGTTGTCTTTTTCCTGTGTGAGGCAGAACTACTGAGCATTTCAAAAATATTAGAATAACGCTAAATGCCGCAGAAGACAAAACAAATGAATGCCATGAGGCAATCATGTACTAAGTACTAGTAAGTTAAGGTTTCAATGTCGCTTGTACTAACTATTTATATGCTAAATAATTATTTTTGTATTTATCTATTGTATTTCTTTTTAAAAGAATTTTCTTTAATATTATTGATAAGTCAAAAATTCGTATGTTCTTTTTTTGAATATGAATTCTGTCGACTATTGATGCATAAAGTGGTGTCTAATAAAAAGTACTGTTGTCGACAGTTTAAAAAGTATTGAAAATGTAACCTGGGGCACGCGAATAAATCTGTAGTGATAGTGAATACATTTCAAATCACGACCACAAGTTAATTAAAAACAAAGTTTCAATATTTATCATGAAAGTTAAAACGTCAATCACATTCAAGTAACGTACGTAGCGGACATACAAGATATAACGCAAGGAAAGTTAAAATGCATGGTTTCAAACGCCACCAGTGACACTCGTACAAAACATAGTCGACATGACGTAACGTAACGAAGAGTTTGGTCAACTTCAACTTCTACGTTATGTTTTCTATGTTTGACCAATGAGATGCGTTCATTTTAAGAGGCAACGTCCCCGTTTTAAAATTTTAAATTTTAAGGTGAAGTTTACACTTCCGACATTTAAACGTTTAGGTTAAATTACAGCGTGTCGTGTGTTTCTTGTGCGTGTGTTTTTTATTGATATTAGGTTAATTATGGATGACAGAAAATTTATAGATCTGATATATTCGTATCTATTTTTCTACAATTATAGAGAATCCGATACCGTAGTTAACCGATCGGGTGAAAAATAGGCGTGCGTCATCTTCACTTTTCTATGTTTTCTATGTTGATGTAAATGGCAAGTCTTCTGCTATGTTTTGTACGTTATGTTTTGTATGTCCGCTACGTACGTTACTTGGATGTGAATGACGCTTTTGAGAAACATTTTTTATTCTATATTCACTCTATTCTATATGTAGCCGCTGCATCAAGTGTGCAACTAGTTCGTGAAAAAATGAATCGTTCGATTCGCAATAAGCTGCGAAGAACACTTTTTGATGTTATATTTACTATTAACATATACACGAATATAAACAAAAATGGTTACTTCGTTCAGTCATTAGTGTAAAAGTTTTCTATTAAGATTCAAACCGTATGCTGTATATGCTCTAATATAAAAGATCTTAGGTAGGTATAGGAAACATAATAATTAATATTAAAATTAAGGCATAGTTTATATTAAAATCATTCAATTACATGTTTTAGTTGCCTTATTGCGCGTGCAGTAAAGCATGAGCTTCTTTCATTATTTTAGATTATATATATATAACTTTTAAATAAAAACACCATACTTTAGATATTATCCATTGAAAATAATAATTGTTAATAAAAAAGATAGTTATAAACAGGATAGATAATTATTAATTAGTGCAGGATTTAGTAATATTAATTTCTAGTATTAGTAATATGTGATATAAAGATTCTATACTCCAATATGGGCATATAGTAGACCTGTGAGATATTAATCTTGTAAATTTTCATTATGTGAGAACCTCAAATGGAAATGGGTGTGTCATTTGACAGAGGATTATATATGGATGTGCAAAATCAAGTTTTTCACTTTTATTATAAAAATTAATAACCAGTTATTTGGTCTCCTGTTCTACTATATCTACCTTATCTGCATTGGTGATTTTTAAATTAGAAATTTTTGTAAATATTACAATATATAAAATATCTCATAAATCATTTTTCAGACAGATCAGTTTCTTGAACTCAACAACACTGTGCACTGCAATTTTTTTATTGCAAATTAATTACAAATTTTTTTCACACTGATTCACGAAGTATTTTTGAAAATAAAATTTTTTAATAATACTACATTTTAATATGTAACATTTTCATAATAATTTTTTTCTAATTTCACAAGTCAAGATGATATGGCAGCATAGGATGGAAAAAGTATTAAGATAATAATGGGATAGATGGGTTATCCTAGGTAGTATATAAAATATAATTCTGGATAGTAAAGAAATTAAAACTTTCCTACAGTGAGTAATCGGAATAATTTGCAATAATTATCGACCTAACATTTAGAATGTGAGAAATTTATTATTTTTCGGTCTGGTATTCTCTGGTGAGGCATTAAAATTTGGTTGGATTTTGAAGGGTACTTGTTTATAATATTTATTATTATGCTCTTATTTTTTCAAATATAATTAAGACAATATGTTAACAAAACGTGAATCACGAAATATTTAACCGTATAATCTGCAAAATGTGATTAAAACGTCGAGTGATGAATTCATATTCATCAATCATTAGGTTAATTTGTGTACATGATCTTCGTTTAACGTTATAAGCTGTAACCCTGAACTCATCATTTTTGCTAAATAAATGCAATGCACTTCGGTCAATGGAACAACGAAGCATTTTTGGTTTAGCTCTACTAACATAAGTACGGTATGCAAAAAAAGAATGACTGACGCGCGTTGTTAAAAAACTGCAGAGACGCGAACATTGAGTTTAATGAACTAGCTCATGGTGTTTTCCACATTATGCATTTCATTATCTGCACAATATTTATGAGAAAAAATGATAGCAATAAACAAATAAAACAATTTCTTTATACCTACATTATATGTAATGTTAAATTTATAATTTCAATTATATAAAAACTATTTTCCACCATTAATTATTAAAATAAAAGTTGTTTATTTCACGGTTTTTGTTTTTATGTAAATAATTCTTTAATCTATTGTGAGCGCGTATTCCCCAGATTACAGCGTGATGAGATATATTAAAATTAAAGTAATTAATTTATCTTATTTATTATTCTGCACTATTATGTTAATTTTCGTACATACACATATTTCTAATGTGCAACGTTCATTTAATTCACACGCCCCGTCGTCGAGCCAAATTTCCTTTAATTAATAACAAACTGTGTAATATACATTTGCACTTTTGGTCATAGTTAATTAATCATTTAACATTGTAATTTTGGCACGATTTTATGAATTAACTTTTACAAACGATTATTTTATTAAATTCTGTAACTATTGAACTATAAATTTACAATTTAAATGAAGCGGAATGTTAATTTAAGTTCGGGTCGATCAACCGAAATACCAAAACACATCAGTACAAAATTTAGAGGTAAACAGGTCCTGATCATGAGGTAGATGCACCCATTGTGCACTTCACATTGAATCGATAATTGTACGTCTGACATCGCTAATACAAGAACTTGTTGAATCAGCACGCAACAACCATACACTTTTAGAACTTCTCTCCTTCCATGCATGTAGAAAGTGCTTTTTAGTACTAAACCTCTTAAATTTATATGCAAGTGTTAAAATGCTTAAGTCATTATTGACTATTTGTTTTAGCACTTTGTTTAAATTGTCATTATACCGATTCACCTTCTTATACTTTTTAAATAAACAGTTAAGCGCAGGTACTGCTTTACAGTAAGAATTCATACATAATAGAACAAAAATCCCATCGCATTTATTTTTCAAACTTGCAAATTGACTTATTTAAGATGTATGTCGATAAATAGTAGATATTACATCTACGTGGTGCTTGAATGAAATGTGGTAACTGCTATTATAATATATTGAACAATTATTTTTATATAATATATCACAAATAGTTAAATGCTATTAATTATAGTACGCACTTATTACGTACCTACTTACGTAAATATGTAGATATTTCTGAAATACTCCACTAAGAAACTTAACTGTCTCATTATTAAAACTTTTTTGTATAAAACCAGAATTAGTACCAAGCTTCATCCGGTTTTTGGTCTCCTTGCCCTTCTCATGTAGTATATTTTTCTAAATTGAATAAAACATATGAATTTTCATAGATGGCATCTTATTAAAAAATTAGGAAAAAACATTAGTATAATTAGTCATTCGCTTCAGATATACAAGTTTTTTAATTTAAACTTTATTTTCAAGTAAATTTTCTATATACTTTTTTGCTCCTCTTGTGAATTTCAATCCACTGTGTCGTTTTGAACAGGCCAAGTTCAAAAAATAACTATATTGCTAAATATCTGGTTGTTAAACAAAATATTATATAAATTTAACTTGATTCTTTCATGTCAAATTCTGCTTGTTCACGTTGAATGTACATTGTTATTGATTTGGCTTTCTAGTTATATTATTTATGATCGCTAATTAATGAATATATGTGGTATAACTGAAGTTGTCACTAATGAAAGGACATTTTTGGTTATATATTAATAGTGACACTATATTTATAATTCAAACTGTGCGGCCTCACTGATCCGTCACATTCTCATTATGGTTATATCACAGCAATACATAATGTAATAGTGTGATGACCAAATAAAAGTCACCACCAATAATATTTTTGAAAATTCTGTTATTAACCAATACAAAAACAATAATCTGTGAACCCCCTCATTGAATTTTTGTGGGTATCTCTGAAGTTTTCCAAAAAATATTTTTTATAAAATTTATATGTATCTATTGTTTTCGATCATTTTTCAGTCGTTTGATAAAACTTATAAGATGTTTTTATTTTTATCTTGTCGATGATAAATCTATTTGTCAGTTGGGCGGAATACCAAAACTTAACAAAATGCAAAACAGTTGATTGCTTTCGTTGGAGGTTTGCTGAATTTGGTTATGGTAGCTCGATTTGGTGTTAGGTTTGTTGGCTTCATAGAGTATGTACAAAGCTTAAGAATCCTCTAATTTATAATGATTTAAAAAAAACTAGACGTAAATCATTTTCTAAACGTTTAACTGGAATGAGTTAAGTACATATATTAGAATATTTTTAGTATTATTATGTCGAATATCTTAAAATTATGAAGATTAAAGCCATTATATTATAAAATAAAAGTTGTAAATTTTGTAGCAATAATTAAAATCCATAGGCTAATCAGCCAACAAAATTTATAAAATAATTTAAATTTGTTATATCTATAGAGGTACTTTTCGTACATAACTTATTTTTTGTATTACTGTAAGTCTATAACAATAAATCAAACTTTTGAATTAATTTAAATTGAAAACAGGTTTAAACAACTTTTAATAGAGTTGCAACCGTAATCGTTTTTAAAGATTTTACGGCTGTATTTACTAAAGTAATCCTTTTACGTGATTACGTAATGTAATCAGAACAACTAAACTGAGTTGTATTTACAAAAAATCAATATTTTAATGGATCATTTTAAAAAACGATATAATACTTGAGTTCAGGATTCAATTTTTCAAGTTTTATGTAATATTGTCGCGGAATTCGTTAGTGCGGAACATTGGTGTTAAAGTACAGCCTTTCTTATTTTATGTAAAAAGTTTGAATTAGTATCACTTTTCAACAATCAAACCATTTGGTGTTAAGCAGTAGCACCTAGCACATACTAATTTGTTGAAATGTCCGGCGTCATCAAAATATATTATACAAAACCGTAATTAACGTAACACTAATTAATATACGAACAAGCCATGTGTGTGCAGCTGACTGAAGAATGGACAATAAAATGACTCGGTCATATATAGTCCAACTGCAATCTACATTTTTAGAAAACAGCTGGTTTGCATTTGGTGATGAGTATTTGAATAACCAGCGGTTCTTTTATAGGTGGATACAACTAGTTTTGAAAAACTAACCCAATACTACATAATATGTAATTTTCTTTCTCAGCAATGAACATAAATCGAAATGTATTTCGACATCTGGCTGATTGCACAATTATTTTTATATCTTTAAAATCATTAACACCATGGCAGTCAAGGGTTTTTCTCCGGTGTTTTATTAGAGTTTAAAAAAACCAGATATTATGCTACACCCGGAAATTTATATTTATTATACCGAGTCATAAAGAAATTTACAAAAACTAGCCTATAAAATACCTATATCGTCAAAACTTGACTAGTCTTTTGTGCAAAAGATATTCTTACATAATCAGAAATGCCCGAGAAATACGGGAGTAGCAAAACATTAAATTTTAAATAAGTTAAATTATTATGATGATATGTTAGATACAAAGACGTTAAATTTTATGGATTGTATATTACTATAAATATATGGTAAGCATTAGAGGTATGTGTCTGTATGAATAAATTAGAAATTAAATTAACGAATCTAAAAGAAGCAAAGTTATAATCTTAGGTTTAGATGAGGTTGCCGGTTAGATGATTACCATTTTCGTATCTTGAAGGTAATCTTAAAACTGTACAGTTAGAATCTGTAAAATGATAGGTCCAGGTTAAATTACTAATATTCTATTAAGTTGGTTCTTGTTCTCAAATGGCCCTTTTTAGTGGTGATAAAAGTAACACCCACTAATAATTATGGTTTCAGCAATTTTTATACTTTTTGAAATTTAAAAATTATTGCTATAACAAATAGGTTATAAAATACTGAAAAATGTTGAATAAAAATAACGACACAATTTCAAAGCTACTAGTGCCATTTTACTTGAAAATTTTGTTTATATTAGTTAGAAGCATATGATTTTTCTCCTTACTAAGCAATATTAGTGAAGTATAAGTATACAACAGCAAAATTTATCAAAAATTAGTAAGAACTTAGGGAAAGCTTGTCACAACTACACCAGTTTTACTATTTTAAATTATTACTCAACTTGTTAAATTTTTACACAAGAATTAAAATATGTTGGTTTTTATTTTTTTACTATTTTATATTTTTTGTTATAATAATATACATACATATTTTTTTAAATAAATAAATGGCTTCAGTTGAGTGATTTATTAAAGACCGATACTTATTTTCTAAAAAAAAAGAATATTTAAAACGTTTGTTAACAAGCATTGCAAGCCTAGTACCCTATGATTTTTGTAATTTATACAACATCCTTAACGTTAAAATAAAATATACCAGATTTCTGCCAACTAAATAGAAGTATATAGTAATTGCAGGCATTATTTCAAGAAGAGAAAAATTGTATTTTATTATTACACAAAAAAATCTTACACCAGACAAGATACTATGAGGGTGCATGTATTTTAAATTCTAGGATATGAAACACCCAAGTAACATTTTTACTTAGAAATTGCTTGAAAATTCTGGAATAAAAATTGTATTTTAAATAAATCATATAAATGTGTTTTTGTGTGGTGGTCACAAAAAATCATGATTTATTAATTTTATTAAAATTAAGTAAATAACTTTTTTTTAATTAATAAAGGATACATATTCCATAGAGGTATGTGTACTAATTTTACTCTATGCTAGGTGATTATGCGTTTATTTGTATTATTATGAGTTTTTTAATAGTTGTTCCTGGAATAAATTGCAAGTTAAGTATTGTGTGCCTCTTTATAAAAAAAATAATACACCGTTAAGTTTCATTTAAAGCTATTATTATTTACTCTTAGTTATTTAGGGAGGTCAAGTTAAAATAAACTAAATGCACAAGAAGAAATTCTAATTTTGATTCTATTTTTGAAAGAGAATCAGTATTGTATTTAGTGTTACTTTGGTCTTCTTACTTTTGACGGAGAGTTAGTTACATTACACTATGAATTAGGTTTATTATATTGTTTGTAAAAAATTACAAAAGATGGGCTTCGTACGTTTTAATTTTGACGCTTCGATTTTTAATCTGATTGGTAACATTGATGACATTAATTTTTGTTGTAATTATAATATTGCATGTTAGTATGTATTGTAATAATTAATTTGTGTGTTGCAAATATTGAATCAAATTATGATCAAATAGTATTAGGTATAATTTATTAATTAAGTTATACCTTTCCAAATTTGACATTTATTAGCTAGCATCTAGTGCGTGATTACCTAATTGCCATAGTCGTTCAACTGTTGGCCTCACTCGGGGGAATTACAACGATACGTGTTGGCTGTAGCTGTTCAGTCTTAGACTTCACTCAGGGGAGATTGCAACTATTTAGTAAGGCCATAATGTTCATCATTACTCAGAAAATTGTTACTATACGTTTAAGTATCACTCAAAGGAATTACGGCCATACGGTGGTTGAAAGCAATACTTTTATCAATATAGAATTTTATATTGGTAATGATTCAATTTTCTTTTAAAATTTAAACTCATTCATTGTTTCGTTGTAAATAAATCCTGACTTTCTGTTAAAGTGATCAACGAATGAACGATGAGTCCTAACTCCATTTGTACCCATGTATCGCCTTGCGATGCTCCCCTGTATTTTTTTCTAAAATTATTTTTATTTACAAAATAATTCAATCCCAAAATAATTTTATCGTAGGTTCAGAGGAGACATGCAATTAATTATCAGCAAGAAACTCTTTTTCAAATTTTCATTGTTAATTTAATTTTGTGTCGTATAAAACTTTGTTCCAAAATTTCAAATGTGCAATTTGCTTTAAAATTTTACCTTGCATATGGTATTGTACCGCACGTGCGTCCACAGTTGGCAGCCCGGTCAAAAAAATTCGCTGTGAATACTTCACAATCGCTCAAAAATATCCAAATCTTTACAATTTTCTTCAGAAATTTCTATTATACAGCACTTTAATTTTAAAACAATTTTACTTTAATCACCAAAATATAACAAAATTTAAAATTATCTCAGCACGAACAAATTGACACGTCCGGCTTGGTTTGCCCACATAGGCAAAAGGTAATTCTCCCACTTCGTTCATTACCAACCTCGTATTTTTACAAATAAAATTTTATATACAGTCTGCTTGCAAATAAAATTTTATATACAGTCTGCTTGCAAATAAATATTTACAATAAAAACAAAACAAACTTCAAAATAATTTACAAAATAATAAAACAATGATTCTAATTTCTAACGTTTCAAAACATGACAGTATATATGTAGATTTATTACTTACCATGATGACCATAATTAATTACAATAAATATTTAATTTTAATTAGCCTTATATATTGTAAATAGTAAAAGTTTTTTTGGTAATACATTTCTCACTAGCAGTTTTATCAAGAAATTGAACGTGAGTAAACAAATACAATGAGATTCACTATTAAAATACAGTTTATTGTATTGTATTGCATTGTATTGTATTGTATTGTATTGTATTGTATACACAGTATTAATAACAGTCACATTTACAAGAAAGTATTTCATCTGATGCAGCAAATTTAATTCAGCTTATTGGACGCTATTAAGAGCCGGTTGTGCCAAGTACGTTTCACAGGAGTATAGTTGATCAGAAGTCCAGCGAATTTTGAAAGCGGATTTTAGAAGTTTTAATTACAAATCGGAAATGTGTCGTGGTATACCTGATGATAAACTTTAAATATTGTGTATATCGACGTCAAAGATTCAGTTCAAAATTTATTAAAATTTTAAATTTAATTGAACTTCTTGAACTCTTCCTGATCTTGTGAACTCTCGACAGATTTTTCAGTAATGCGAATTTCTTGGATTTTTGCAATCCTATATTTTTATTGATTATTATTTTCTAATTAAAAAATAAATAATTTCTAGGTAAATACCTTTAATTTGCTCTTTGATAATTTGATAAAATCTAAAATAGCATTTTAAAAGAAATTAAAGGCATGAAACTTAAATCCAGAAATTAATAGTTAAAATTTTAACTGTGTATTTGACAAATATTTTAATAAGTAATAACCATTTAGATATTAAATATGTTAAAATATATAGATATTTTATTAAACCGTGCAATGTAATTAAATGTTAGGTTAAAAGAATAGCAGGTGAAATGAAGAATAAAACGAATTTTGTTAACTATCTTTATTGCTCACAGGTTTTGGATATAAAACAATTTGGATATAAAACATTTTTCGTGCTTATCTTTTAAAATTTACAATTAATGATATTAAATATTTATTGTTTGTGGGGCCCTGGTGTGGTAAAAATTATTCATAACAATTTAGATTTGTCATTTATTTTAATCTTATAAGATACTGAACGATGATTTTAAATAACCAAAATATTTATTGAAAATAAAGATAATCAAGTTTATTTAATTTAGCAAAAATTTAACTATAATAATTGGTTTATTTATATAATATATTAAACATAATTCCTATAAACCTATTATAGCGTTTATTTGTATGGAAATAAAAATTTTTATAAATTTTTCGAGATTGCATTACAAAAATGAGCAAAATATAATATATCACCTATCGAAAAATTGATTTTTCTTCTGATGAATATACTTTCTCGAAGTATACTATAAATAGTATGGTGTAGTATAGGTAGAGAGGAAGTATACAACCGGTAATAAAATGAACTAATTATTTTTTGTAATATCAATAAAAAGCCTTTTACTCTATCAACACCATATTATTAATTAATATTGGTATTCTTATCTAACATAATTTAATTTTTCATTGAAAATAAAATACCATTATACCTTATTTTAATAAAACTAATAATAAGCTTCATTAGGTTAATAGTTTAATATAATTTTTTTTACAAAGCTGGATTACATTATCATTGTAATGTTTAATTTTTAAATAAATGCACATACACTTAAATCCAATTACGCAGATTACCGATAAAAACTTGTATTTTAACAGAAGCTCTTTATATTATAATTATTTTCAACCTATAATTTACTTCTTAATCATACTATATATTTATAGCGAATTTAAATTAATTTTAAATTCTGGAATATTGTACCAGAAGTTATAATCTTTCGAAACCATAGTAATTGTTTTTTATGTACATTAAATCTCACCGCCCTTACTTTTACCTCACTTTAATTCATATATCCGCACGAGTATTTTTTTGTGAACGGTATTTACACATATAAGTCGATATATGAATTGCTTGAAATCGTGAAAGATTAATTTATTGATAATGTACAAAACTCTCTATATAACCAATGGCTAATTGCTCTCGGATGACAACCAATCGAAACCAACCAATCATTCCTTGTGAACAGTTAACTTAATTAGATTACGTAGAAAATTTTTATATTTTAATAAAAATAACTGTTACATTATATTGTTAATTATTGTATCAATAGAAGTTTACGAAAATTGAACCGGTAGATACATATGTACTTCTTGTCGTTCGATAACCAGCTGATTTGTTGGTGCATAGATTAGGTTGAATAATTTCCGAACAATTACCAGGCTTGCTCAGCTGGTAGAGCTGCGTTCGGAAATTGTACCAAATCTATCAGGTGCATGTACCAGGTTAATAAATTGTAGAACGACGACTGTAGTTGGTAGATTACAGTAGATTATTAAGAATTTACGAATTTATGTATTTACCAATACAATCCTTGTTTTGGTATTAACTGCTAGTTCAGTTTAGTTTAATTCGTGTCTTGAGATTAAGATTAATTAATTTTTTTACAGAAATTGCTTTTCTGAACTTATATTAGATTAAGTAATGTAAATTATCAGATATGCGGTCATATATGCGAACAGAAATCAAAATTGTATAACATAATTAACCATTTTAAAAAGTTTAAAAAAAAATTATATTAGATAAACAAAAATCACAAAAATGTAAAAATTTTTTAAGTAATCACACTTGTATTTTATTAACAAGATTCTTTTCTATTTGTTAATTGCTACCCTTGTTAGTACAAAATAAGAAACAATATTTAAAATTTAAATTAATATAGAAAAATTTTGAATTTTGATGATATCCAAATTATTTGATTATGATATTCATGATTTAATAGTATATTAAGAAGCAGAACATATCTTACACGTATGTTTGCTTCTTTCTAAGAACTAAAATTATTTTTAATTAATTAATTAATTAAAAGTCAGTTTAACTTATTCAAAAATATCAATCACAACTAAAATTTCGACTACTTGACTAGAAATTTCTATTATTATAAAAGATTACATTTTTTATAAGTACGTATTATTAATTAAGCAATTTTAACTACTATGAAATAATTATGCACAACGATTACTAAAACTAGCTAGACACGTCAAACGGTAGAGGTTATAGAAAAACAATAATTTAGTTTTCTACATAGTGTATAAAAATATATTTCTCTCCATCATCTGTCGGTACCACCGCACCAAAACGTATATAGCTGATTTTACGTTAGTTAGTTTAATAAATGGTAAGGGTTTCTTTGGTACCGTATTAATTCGATATTTACAATGACATTCAATTTTAATTTTAATTTAGTGCATTGCATTGCGCAAATGTTATTAACAACTTACTGTAAATTAGAAAAGGATTTCGTCTGTTACAGGAAATGTAATTTAGCAATTAATTAGATTAATATTATGTAAGGTAGCGATTATGTTCAAATCGTCAGTTTAAATTAAAGATTCTGGTAATTGTCGGCGTTCTATTCTAATATCTGTAGAATAAATCTATCAGTGGCTTGTAGCTTTTGTAAGTATATTGTAAAAGTATAACCCCACCATAACGCTTTTTAACTAAAAAAAAATTAACTCCGATGATGCAATTTACAGATATACCAAGGTGCAAGAGACTGATGTTCAACTACGTCATTAAAGAACTACGTTGGATACGCAGCAAAGAAATGTGTTCTCTTTATACGGTAAATACCTATATTGCAATACCACGTTAAAACAATAGTGGAATATATTTATGCGAGGAGGTTACGGTCGATGCATAGTCACGGCGGCTTAATCTGTGCTTGATGATGAGAAATCTCTTCGAAGTAATCTTGAAACCATCAGTAGTACAGTAAAATCTTGAAATCATCAGTAGTACCGTAAAATCTTGAAATCCATATGATAGTTTGATCATCTGCATCTATATGCTTTTTTTGAATCAGTATTGTAAAATGAGTATCTATTTGTTGATAAATATTTTTTTTTACTTTTAATGCGTAGTTTAATCGTCCAATATATCGAGGAAGTTGAGCCTCCCGTACCTCTTCTGACAAGACTCCGCTAAAATCTATATTAAGTATCTATTTCTTCTATTCTTCTCATATCTAACGTCTAAAAGAAAAATCAGTATTTCGGTTAATGATAAATAAAAAATAATAAAAAAATAACTAATACGCATAATATATTGTAATCAAAATAATTGTTGAAGAAAGCTTTTTATCAATGAGAGAACTTTAAAAGTAATGAATAATACACAAATATCACAAATACTTCTATTTTAATTGGGCAAGAGTAGGTTAGCTATGTGTTAAAACTGACATATTAATAAATTCTTCTAGTCCTGAAGAGATTCATGACTCAAACTTTTTTACCATGACATCTAAGATTTATGAATGCCCCAAAATCATTAAATATTTAACTATAGATGTAACAAATTACCAATTTGCAATAATTAAATTCATATACCTATTAATAATAATATAGTATTGTACCCATACTATAGCTGTATTCTTTTTACCTATTTTATTTCCATCTCAGTTGCACAACCGAGATGAAGTGAGCTGAGACGAACTAAGATTAACTGAGTCAAAGTGAGAAAAAGATAAGGTAAAAAGAACAACGAAAATTTACTACTAAGTGATTTTTGAAATTAATTATTTTGAAGTTTGGTAATACTAACCAAATTTTTTTTTGTATTATTGTATAATGTCAACATAAACTTCAAAAAGACGAATTAAAAATTTAAGGTGCAGTAGATGTTAAAATGATTGCAATAAGTGACAAGTTTAATTCATATAAACCAATCCGAGCCATTTCCCAATTTGTCTCAGTTGTAACACTTCAAAACAGCAAAATCAGTTTAGGTATAGAAGGGGATAATTTTGTGACGTAAAACTCAATTCGGCACGGCACAGTACTTATGTCAAAACGGTAAAAAAAACAACTTTTCAACTGAGTAACTGAGTATCTCAGTACAATCTCACTTAAAATAGGTAAAAAGAATACAGCTTATGTAGTATAATATAATGTTCACCTACTATAATAAAAATTGATAAAATGGTAAGTGTTATTAACATGTGATAATATCTTTTAATAAAATTAAGTTTTACATGTTAGATGAAATTGAAAAATAATTTAATTCATAGCTTACATAAAATTGTTCAAAAACTATTTAAATGAATGATATAGTTTGCGACACCTTGTTATAACTGATGTTTCGATTTTCAGAATCTCATCAGGCAAACCTGGAAAAATTATTGAAATGATTGAAAAGGTATGCTTTTAAATTAAAAATTCAAACTTGATTTAAAGTCAAATTTATTTGACTTTTGTAAAAACAAAAATTATACCTACTTGAAACCAAAATGAATAAATAAACTTATTTTGAAAAATTCTAAACCGGAAAACTAAACTAACCCCAAAAAAAACCTAAATTAAAACGTTAGTTGTAATTTAAAATTACAAAAGTTGTAGATTACTCCAATTTCAAAATTTCATGTGTATGAACTTAGTGAAATATACAGGACAGCAGGGCCGTATTTAGACTAAATTTTCGGGGGGGGTTTTAAAAAAATTAAAAAATAAATAGTTAATTTATTAAAATACAAAGGATAAAAAATATTCAAAACAAAAAATAAAAAATATTTAAAAAATAAAAAAAAACTACAATAAAAAACAAACATAAAATATAAAATTAAAAATAGAAGGAACTCAATAAATAGGTAAATACCTAAATGAAAAAGTTTAAGTCTCAACTTAAACCGTCAGTCATGCTAAAATCGGCAAAATAAATGCAATTTAAAAAAACTTAAAGTACCAACTAAAATCATCTTGCACTATGAAAATTTATCCTAAAACCAGGTCACTGGGGATTGGCATAGTTCTATGACTGGACATAAGAATAAGAGCTAGTCTTGTTAGCCTTTCTTATCCAGTAGAATTTCTTAAATAGCTTTTCTCTTTTTTGAGTGAAAAGAAACTTCTTCCCGGGGTGGCTGTTGTCACTAGCAGGGTACACAGTATTTGTAGAAGCTTATATATTGCCGTGTTACGAAAGGAGGATTTGAACGCCTTAGTCCCTCTGTTGTAATTTTTGAAACCTTTGGGCTCAGTTGTTCAGTTGTAAGTTAAACCAACAGATTTGGATTAATCAATGAAATATTACGTTGAAAAGCTGTTTTTTAAAAGATATTATTAGTTAATCTAAATTTTTTGGTTTAGCCTGCAACTGAACAACCGAATCTTGGTGATTTTTTTAAATTTAAATTTTGTTATATTAATTTTTAAAATGTAATATTTGCAGAAAGGTGAGTAGAAAGAGATTTTTTGCCAAGATGACGGAAACGACAAAAGCCTAGATTTTGCTCCTCCGATTTTTTGAGTATAATTTTGTGCAAGTAGTATTTTTGAAATTAAGATTTTATTTTTGAGTATGGTTATTGAAAAATTTTGTTTGAATGCTTTCAAACTTTTGGTCGAAAGTGACCGCAAGAAAGTTTAAATTTTGTGAGAAGATTATTTAATTAAAGTGATTATATTTTTTGAGCAATTTTTTTTTATTTGAGTTCGATATTTAGAGAAAATTTTGATTTTTGTGAACTTTATTTAAAGGGTGAAAATAATTTGTCGAGGGAGCGACAAATTTTGATTACAGATTGACTTTTGGGCGTTATCGCGGATAAAATTTTGTTTGTGCCATTTTAAAAGTTTTGTTTACCACGATATTTTTAATAACTTTAACCTTATTCATATTTTTATTTTAAACTCTCTTGTAAAAAACCGTTGTAAAAAACGAATCCCAAAATATAAAATAATTTATGGGTTTACAATAACCACTCTAATTTATTGCGGAAGTCTTATTTTAAGCTATGCTGCCCATGATGGTTATAAAATTTGTTTGCTTTAAAATTTTTGGTTCAAACAATTTATAGCAATTTAAAATTTTTACCATAATAGTAAGAATTAAGATAAAATACCTGATTTAATTTATTAGAAATATCTCTTAAGTTTTAATTTTTATTTAAACACTTCAAGTTTAATGTTTTTTTTATAGTTTTAAAGATTTTTTTTCTGATTTTGTTACGATTTCAGTCGGACTTCTAGTACTTTATTTATTGATAAATAATTTCGGGAGGGGTTGTAACCCCTAAAACCCCCCCCGTAAATACGGCCCTGCAGGACAGATCTACGTATTAATTTGTTATATTGTTAATATAACGGATATGATAATTGATTTTTTACATGTTAGATGAAATTGAAAAATAATTTAATTCATAACTTACATAAAATTGTTCAAAAACTATTTAAATCAATGATTATAGTTTGCGACACCCTGTTATAACTGATGTTTCGATTTTCAGAATCTCATCAGGCAAACCTGGAAAAATTATTGAAATGATTGAAAAGTTATGCTTTTAAATTAAAAATTCAAACTTGATTTAAAGTCAAATTTATTTGACTTTTCACAAAAGTCAAATAAATAATAATAATTACCGTCCGCAGACGGGTAGATAGACGGTGGATCTCTTTTTTAGCCGTTTTAATTAAAAAATTCATAACGCTAACCTAAGATCGACTGGTTTTGAAGTTTTCTCTTTTACTTTGAGCGAGCTGGGATTTTATATATTAGATGTCAATGTCAAATGTCAAATGTCAAATGTCAAAATGTCAAAATATTGACACGCTGTAGCAGGAGTGAGCTGGGATTTTATATATTAGGATTATTCATTATGGCTTCAAGTATAGGTATAATTTTTATTTTTACAAAAGTCAAATAAATTTGACTTTAAATCAAGTTTGAATTTTTAATTTAAAAGCATAACTTTTCAATCATTTCAATAATTTTTCCAGGTTTGCCTGATGAGATTCTGAAAATCGAAACATCAGTTATAACAGGGTGTAATAGCAAACTATATCATTCATTTAAATAGTTTTTGAACCATTTTATGTAAGTATGATTATAGCTATTAAGGCAACTAGTGTTTTATAGACCGTTTAAAAATCGAAGTCGTAGTTTAAATCCGAGCGAACGTAGGGAGTAAGGATTTAATAGAGAGAGATTTTTAATCTATAAAACACGTGTTGTCTTCAATATTTTTTCTAACACTAAAATATCGCATTCGATATTTTAATAAATTCAGAAATAAATTATTATTTGAACCAGCTGCAATTATGTCACACTACACAAAATGCGAAGGGTAGCTATAGTAATCTAATAATATCAAAAAATTAAAAAAAAAAACAATATTCGTCATTGATATGTGCAAAAACGTTCCAAAAAAAATAAAGGACATAGGAAACGAATTGCGAGGCAATTTGTTACCTATGAAGTCTGAAAGTGCGTACAAAAAAGTGTATGTTTCGTTTCAAGATTGGAAGAATAAAAATGGCATCACGGAAGTAGCCGAAGATGTCATATTGTTTTTTCTTCATATGGGTAAGTGTGTAGTAGTTACATAGATACATAGAACTTTTTTAAAAGTTAAGTCGTATTACATCTACAGTCGGAAAAGTTGTCACTATCTTCCTTATGGCCAGAATATTCGATGCTAAAAGCCACTTTGAATGCCAAGGAAAACACAGATTTTGAAAAATTTGGTGCTGTTATTCCACTTATTACACTGGGCATTCTTTTCGCCGCAGTTCGGCGACTCTTTTGGTGAACGCAGGTACGACTGTATAGTATATTGTGTATTATCCAAAGTAATTTAATTGTTTGCATTAGGTGAAGATATTACTACTTTAAAGAGGCATGGAGGGTGGGAATCGTCAAATGTGGCAAAATCTTATATACAGGAATCGTCTGAAGAAAGAGTTAAGATTGCCAGAAAAGTTTTTGGTAGTGAAATAGCAACAGAAGTTAAAAAAGAAGTTACAAGGAAGAGCACTAAGGTGGATTGTGCAAGTACTAGCTCAAGTCTTAGTGATTATATTTTTCAATTCAATAATTGTACTTTTAACTTTTGAGATAATTTTTGTAAAAATTATAATTTAAAAAATGTTGAATAATTTTGCAGCAGCGTATTTTATAATATCCTATAAAATACGTTGTCAATAACGACGTATTTTATAGAAAAAGCGTATTTTAAAGGAAACATAACAAGTGAGCTTAAATGCACCATAGAAACAGTATAAAATATTAGTGTTAGAAAAAATTATGTTTTCGCATTTTGACTGATAATGTGCTGTTTTATTAAATTCAAAATTATTTAATAAAGTGGCACTTTAGCACATAGATATGTCACTTTACTGTATAGTAATGTCACTGTCAATAAAAAATTTGGATAGAGGATTGTTTATTTAAATATTGGAATCATTGTTGTACATTTATGTATATTAAAAGTACAAAATTATTATTCAAAATAGAAAACTTAACAATCTCACTTTTATAATTAATATTATGTAACTTACCCAAAATTCGAATCAAAAAATAAAAATTAACTGTAATGTAAATAAATAAAGCCGTGTCTGGTTACTAGATTACGAAAATTTTACACAAATATCGATTTAGAAACTTTTTGAATTAGCAATAACTCAAGAACGGCGCTAGATATCGAAAAACTGAGTAAAAAATTGGCCCCCTCGCCTTGTACTCATCCACCGTAAATTATCGGTAGGAAGGCATACGAAAAAATTTAGACCGATCGTGCGCAAAAAAGTAGTTTTACTAAACTCATATAGCTTTTAAGTTACTCGCTCGCTGTGCTCGCTCATACTTAAAGGCTATATTTGTTTAGTAAAACTTTACTTTTCTAAACTTGATGTTTAATATACTATTTTTGCATTTTGACTGATAATGTGCTGTTTTATTAAATTCAAAATCATGTAATAAAGTGGCACTTTAGCACATAGATATGTCACTTTACTATATAGTAATGTCACTGTCAATAAAAAACTATTGGATAGAAGATTGTCGATGTAAATATTGGAATCATTGTTATACATTTATGTATATTAAAAGTACAAAATTATTATTCAAACTAGAAAACTGAACAATCTCACTTTTATAATTAATATTATGTAACTTACACAAAATTCGAATCAAAAAATAAAAATTAACTGTTATGTAAATAAATAAAGCCGTGTCTGGTTACTAGATTACGAAAATTTTACACAAATATCTATTTAGAAACTTTTTGAATTAGCAATAACTCAAGAATGGCGTTAGATATCGAAAAACTGAGTAAAAAATTCGCCTTCCTCGCCTCGTACACACCCCCCGTAAATTATCGGTAGGATATTTTAACTTTAGGTATAGGTACCGATGAATTTAAACAAAACTATAAATTAATTTTTATTTTGGGATAATTTCCATTATTAATCTAAAATGATCATTCTGATTCTCAAAGTATTATAGTGTGGTAATCCTTGTTATCCTGTACGTAGACATTATATTATAATTAATTATTATAAATCATTTTCAGAGTTAGCAAAAATGGTTTTACAAAGACATACAAGGATAGCAGAAAATTAACCTAAACAATGATTTTTTAAGTATATTATAGTGTCGTAGTTAGTAGTATATAATGTTAAAATAAACAAACTAAAACAGATTATTAAAATAATGAATTTTAACTATTTAGTAAAAAATACATACTTACATAGAAAAATAATATTTAAAAAACAATTTTATAACGTAAATTTTTTTAAAATTCATTTTCTTGTTCATTCAAATATTCTAAGTCCTGACCTGTTAAATGTGAATTATTGTCCTTTTTATTGTTTTTTAAATATTATTTTTCTATGTAAGTATGTATTCTTTAATAAATAGATAAAATTTATTATTTTAGTAATCTATTTTATTTTGTTTATTTTATACAAGGAAAAACTTGAACATACTGTCAAAGAATTATTTACAAAAATATATAGGTCTTTATGAATTATTTTAAGTTCAGAAAGTGTTCAAATACTTACGACAACTGATTTTTCGTAAGTTAAACCGAGTAAAACCAAATCCAACTAAATATTAATATTATAAACTGCGCAAAAACCAATGTTGGTATTAATTTAATCGCCGCGAACATCACACAAATAAATCGAAAGAATCCGGATTCAAATCCACCGCAAAAAAAAGGTTATCTGATAACCGTACATATTTTCGTATTAGTAGATACTAATATGTACCATTAAAATACTTATAAGTTCATATTAATTAATGGTTATTTATCTGCTTAAATTTATTTTATTTAACCACTAAAGTGAATTATTAACGGGTTTAGCAAGTTTATATTATGTTTAAGGCGTCAAACAACCATTTTTTTTTATTTTGATAAACCAGATTTTGATAATTCGGATAGGCTCTGATCGCAATTAATCCGGATTATCTTTACTGCATTTAAGGGGAATTGAAATAATTAATCTTTACTTGCAAATAAGTAATATTTACGAGCAACGCAACAAATTTAGTTCAAATCTGCGTTCTAAAATATTTCACTAAAATCTATTATTTCACATTTCATAAAATTTAACATTCGTTTAGATTCTTAATGTTATGTGACTCCCCATAGGCGTACGTTTTAAAGCTTAAATAAGGTACTTCATAGTGAAAGTAAAATAAACGACTTCATAATGTGGTTATTTTCACAAAACTTTGTTTTACAACATACATACATCTAAACAACATTATACTATGCAAGTGTTCATACCATTTTTTTCATCACTTATACGTACTAATTTGAATAATCATTTTAAGTTTTTTATTTCTGAAAATATTTAAAGATTATGGTTTAAGTCATAAGACATACCAGTTAACAAATAAGAGTTATATCTAAAATCTTTCAATGAAAAAAAAATGTACCAAACTGGGTATCGAAATAAATGTATTAGTTTGTGTTATTTTCTTTACTCCAAAATACATAATTTTTAAAACTAGAATCACAAAAACCTTTTTGCTTAGTTTGATGAATTCTATATACTTCAAATTTTTGTACCTATCAGTTGTTTCAACACTCTCTGCTATATTCCAAAGTTCATAATGTAGTAAACAGGTAAAAGATATAATAACAGTTAGTAATGAAATTAATGAACGTAATGAAACTATGCAGAAATGCAATAATATAATATATACATACATACGTAGATGGAAATGCGACTTGTATTTTTATAGTCAACTTAAGTAAGAAAAATTTCATATAAATCGATAAATTAACCTTGAAGTTCTTACAGGTGTAATATAGTACTTGCATATATGTAATGTCTGTAGTTATAATATGCGCACTTTCAACTGTTGAGGCAACATTAGTAATCGTACAGCTTAATGGGTGCTATGCAGGCTTAATAGTTCTGAACTATTTTACTTAATAATAATATTTTACTAAATAAATACATTTAGTAATAGTAGGAAATGATTACAGTGTTATGAAGTAATGTTATTTATTCAACCACAGCAGTGGATTGGTGTGTTCACTATGGTTCAGTTATATGACGGAAATTCTGTTTGAGAAAAACTAAAAAAATATTATTTATTATAACAATGTACCTATACAAATTGTTATACGATAAATTCACAATTATGATAATTATTATGATAAACTAAAATTTAAATGTTTTCTAGTTTAAAATAATATTGTACTTAGGATTAGAATATGCAGTGTATTTATTATATTATCTAATTGTAAGATGAAGTTTGTATTGTAAACTTGAAATGGTAATATGTAAGATATAATGTACATAATATTAGAATTAACACAAAAATTTTTTTGATATGCATCAATTGTTTATAATAATAAAAATTAAAATCATAGTTAAATAAGAGATATAAATTAGTAAATATTAGAATATAATGAGAATATTTGTAACATTTTTATTAGATTACCTTCGTCTTTATAGCTTCCAAGTGCGATTAAAATAAAGGAGAGGTAAGGTTGAATTTAATTGCATTTAAATTACTCCAACTCGACTAAAAATATTACACTAAAAATTCGAGAGTGAAAATTTTTTGCATAAGTACGTAAGATTTACTTCTTTAATAAAACCCATCACTTATATGTTTTACAATATTGATGACTGTTAACACGTTCTTTTCTTGATGACACCATCCTACTATCAATTTTGTTCATTTCCAACAATGATATAAACTGTGAAACCATTATGTACAAGATGGGCGAATACAGTAAATTCAGCTTGCCTATGGCAGTAATTTTTGATACTTGACCTTGATTAAGATGAGATAAAACTATATTGGTTGGTACACCATTGGTTGTAGAAATAGGGCATAATAATTAAACAAACCTTTTGTTCCGTTCCAATGCTCACATAAAAATACAAAAAATGGTTAACTACTGAAAGAGTAATTAATTTCGCTGTCTGTCAGTCTTCTGAACTGTAGGTTTTATAAAAAGATCTCAGATTTTATCTTTTTCACAAAACCATTTTGTGATATTATGTTAGTTTCTTAACAAGATCAATTGGCAATTTAGATATCAACAATAGAATTTTAATAAAGTAAATGTTAGATTTAGAGGTGATATGTTGCAATAATCGTATGCACTAATACGGAAAACTGAAAGTCACGATTTATTACGTTAAGTTTATAGGGAAATCTAATAAATGTGCTAATATTTTCAAAATAGTATTAAAATGTAAATTATAAGTTGTTATCTACGACTAAATACATATAAGACAATTATTATCTAAACAGGGTAAAATTAGTATAATGAACATGCACTATTTTGTAAATGCCTGAGTCACTTCATAATATTAAGTAGGTACCTAATTGAAAAATGCTCTATGCGTGTAGTTTTGTTTCGCTTACAAAGAAGTTCATGATTTCATAACATAAATAGTAATTTTAAATCAGTACACCACCGACTACACGGACGGTTGAATTTACTGGAATAATTAGATTAACATACAATAATTCAAGTTTATTATGTTGAAGAAGCAATAAAAAGTTACTGCAATCGGTTTTAATGTAGCTTCTTCGGTAGAAAATTAAATTAGGTAATTATGTAGGTAATATACTTCATACGTTTAGAAGATTGCAATTGAAATTGCAAAATTACCAACCTGTAAATTACCTAGATTAAGTTATTTCTTTGATTATTTACAATAAATTAAAATATCAATTATGATAAAAATTAATAAGAAAGAGTAAGGATACTATGGCATAAAGCGGCAATCGGTCTGCTCAACTTGAAATTACTATGTATGTTTCGAAAACCCTCTGATGCAACGGTGAGTTGGTTAAACTGATACAAAAGTAGATAAAATGTTAATATTTTTAGTAAAACTTTTCCAATAAAATACCTTATGACATCATCACACAATCTATAGTGATCCGCCACTGGCTTAAGCACGAGAAAACATCAACTTGCAAAACAAAAATTCTTTAAAGTTTTACTTGGACAATTAAATAATCTGCAAAAATTAATTGCTTTAGAAAGTCAATCGGAATGTCTAAAACGGAAATATGCATAATTTATCACTATATAATAATATATTAATGATTTTTTGATATAGGCTTAAGATACATGAGCGTAGTATGCATACGTAAAAGCAAAATCACGTTCAAAGCCGACTTTTTGTTGCATACGCATAAGCATACGCGTCAAATTTATTACTCCCCTTTTAGTGAAAAACATGGATTACTGAAGAAGTAGGCGATTTTAGTAAAACTGCATATAAGTGCAATTCATACGAAGCAATAAAATTTGACGCACCTCGTTTCATAAATTATTCTAATCATGATTATTATTATTATAAACTATCGTCACACTTTCAGATATTCATATTGCATCTTGGTATTGAACACATGTTGAATGCAAGAGTATTTGTAAAGTGCCGCCTACGAATTTTAAATCAATCATTTGCATTTATGAGAAAATTTATTGCATACCTTAGCAAACATAAACTTGTTTGATATGTTAGGTACATTTCAGATAAATGTAAATTAGAAATAAATACTCACTATTATGTTCTATCATTAGTCATAATAATATTACATATCTGTAATACACATAGTGAAAGTGTTTTTTTTTTATTTTACGTTGGCTATTGAAAAGAATATTTTCGCTTTTTACTCTATTACTGATTTTAAAACATTTTTTTTATTTGAAAATTTTTATTCTGAACAATTAAAGTGATTACATATTTTTTATGACAAAATGTTAATCTTTAGAGAAGGCAATAACCGCAAAGTTGATTAAGATTTTGGGTAAAAATATTAATAAATTTACTTCAGGATCCTGCTTTTGTTTCTCCTCCGAGATTAATGTTTCTAATTATATTTGGCTTCTGTATGGATTCATCTTAAATAAAAAAAAATATTAGAATAACAGAAAATATCGATTTGCCTAGGATATTGTCAATTTAGAGTCCTATGTTAATTTTTTGATTATTTTGAAATAGTTATAAATTGAACTGGAATGTGGTAAAAGTAGTGTAAAACTGCATCCCAGACCTCTCCGATGCTAGGCTACGATTACCAACCTTTTAAAATAAAATGTTGCGTATAATAATGAGGGCCATTATGAAACCAAGTTGAGTTTCATAATGAACTCATTATAAACGCAAAATAGGAAATATCATTTGTATAAATATGTCTGCAATTATTATTAACGTACATTATAATACAATAAATTAAACAGAATAATTAGATAAATCTTTTTAAATCTGCATTACCTATAATAAGTGTAATATATTTATGAAGTCGTCTCTGAATAGCAAATACAATTATACAGAGATGAATAAATATCATTGTTAAATGTATGGATTACTAACCTAAGTAATTCATTATACCACGCGAATAGAAAAAATATTATATAATTTGGTAAATCAGCTTTATTTTTTATAAATTCAAACAAAGACGTGCGTAATTTATATTAAGAATTAATTTCGCGCAACAGAACAATTTAATTAATAACAGAAATGCTATAGTATAATAATAAATAAAGATAGATATATTATTAAAATGTAAAGAGTGATTGTATCTACAATTGTACTAAAATTCGTCTTTCTATCACAAAGAGCAAGTAACGTCCGGACTGTATATCAACAAAAATTGTGTTAATCATTGGCAGTTAATTGTGCTTCTATTTCTGTCGTTTGTGGCTCAGCGCTTACAAAGCCAATTCCTGAAATAAATTTTAAAATTTCAATTCATTATTTATTAATAAAATTCATTATTTTTAATAAAATTCGTGTCTAAACATGCGCTTCAATCAGCTTACAATTTCATCATTTTTGCATTGTATCTCAAAATTACTAAGATATGTATTTTGAAAACATTTCATAGAGATGCTGAAGTTTCACTGACTTTCTGTTAACGATTCCAGTAAACGTTAACCGGATCATCGGCCTTTATTGATTACTGAATTACTGGTAAATTTCTTTTTTATATAACTTTACCTTAACTTTTTTTGTATTGATTTATTTAATATTTTGTATCAGATAGTGCCTGAAAATTATTTAAACGACAAATAATTAGAAAATTTATACAATAAATTTAGGTAAAGTAGATTTAAAAAACACTTTTGGTAATACCTTTCTGCTGAATACACAAAAAATATCTGCACATTTTATACAGCAAGGGTGTATTATTCAATTTTATTAAATTGACCCACCACCTGCCTATTTCGATATATTTTATCATTAAAATATATATTATTTATTGCAAACTATAACTTATTTATTTTAAAAGTTAATTTTGTTTGTAAAACTGGCGATTAATTAAAATAGTTGATTTGTTAACAAACCATTTATGTTTCATTTTATTACTAACTTTCCTTAATTGTCATTAAATTTAGAATTAATTAGTAGTTTCGTATTTCTAATTAGCACTTAAGTACCATAAAGTTTAAAAAATGTATTTAATTGACATTAAAATACATATCAAATTTTATTGGTGATAGGTAATCAATTTGTTACGTTAGTAAATATTTTATGCCAAGATTAAAAAATATAACTACTTTATAAGTGACTTATAAGGCGATTCGATATGAAAATCGTAACAAAGTGGGTGGTTTAATTTCTCACCTTAAGAGGAATCTTTATTTTATAAAAATTATTTACTCGTGCAGGTGAAAGGAATTATACCTCAGAATCGTTTGTAAATATGTTATTATGACATTGCAGATAAAGTAAAGCAATCTTTGCAGGTATATTTTTATTTTCAATAATAAACAAAAATGTAATATTTTTGACGCTATCTGTTTAGCTACATATAGCAGAATTTTCTAAATAATTAAAAATACACTTTATACCCTTTTTAGAACTTAATTGCTCCAAATTTTTACAAATATAAAATTCACCGTAAGTAGTTATATGTTATTGATTGGTATCATGCTGTGAACTGATTTAAAAGTCGTGGAAAGGTGAATAAAATTATATTATATTGAAATTTTTGTTTTGGTTTAAATTTGCAGAATAGAAAAGTTGGAATTATGATAAGAGATCGATCAACGGGAGATTGGAATGTCCATGATTTAGTTCTCAAATCAAAAAATTTTTAAATTTGAAAAACAGTTATAAAAAACTACCTAATTAATAGTTGAAGTAGAAGTAATAAAATTTAATAATAACTAATTAAGTAAATTTGTAGCTTCGGAGATATTTAAAAATCATGAAAGTATTTGCAAAAGTTGTCGAATTATTGATGATAAAAACGCGTTTGTCGATAACGAGGTATAGAATTGAAATTTCTCACAAGTGAATTGGGTATTGGATTATTTTATTGGAAATTAATTTTGAATTTATTTAATTTATTGAAAATATTTAGTTTTAAAATGGACTCTTGTAATTAAGAAAGATATCGGCATCTAATTTATGAAAATGCGTTACTGTACTTGTCAGACCAATTGAATCTAGAATGTATTAAATGGGTCCAAGTCTGGTACCATCATACCCGACATGGTTATTAGTATTACCGTAGTAAACAAAGTCACTATTAATTGCACTACTAAGTATTTTGCTCAATTTTTTTATTTTAGTTTTAGAAACTTAGTATTTCGATTTATTCCTTCGAGAACTATTACCAATTGATCAATGGTTAGAGCACATATCAGAAGTTTTTCATAGCCTCTCTTTTATAGAAGAAACAGGCGTTTACAAGCCTCCTTTTATTATGGCAAAACTTATCAATTTTGCACGATTGTAATAGAACTGGGGGATAATTTCCGAGGCAGTCAGTATAATATTTCAGTATGTAGGGGTCACTATTTGGCGATCATCGGCAGAAGATACCGTTTTTGGTTGCCCAATTCAAGTTTTAATGTATACACTTCCGGATCTTGTGTATTTATTAATAATATAGTAGTCTAAGATCCGAACTAGAAAAGTTACTCGCCGATCTGCCGATGGAATGAAAAATATTATATATCAAATTTAATATGATATAAAATATATCGCGAATGGGTTGGCAAAAAAATTCCTGGCCAAACTATTATTAATTAAAAATTGAAAATTGACTTTTTATTAAACAGTGCGCCCATGAGTCGCACGAATAAATTTAATAGGAACCGAAAGTATGAAGCCTATAGAATATGCAAACGTTGGGTTGTCTATTTTTTTCTTGGCAGATCTACTGGGTTGGCAGGTTTAAACAGGTAAGTCGATTTCAGTTACATCGCCCATTTCAAAAATAAATAAATTTTATATCAAAATAAGCGCTGTTTCATTGCGAACACGATGACATAGCACATAGCACATACATACTTTTCATTCCATCGACAGATCGGCGAGTAACTTTTCTAGTTCGGATCTTAGACTATAGTCAAATGTACCAGAGCCCATTTTCAGTTGTTTGATGATTTTACGATTTTTTAAGCTTATTTCATCTTTAAGAATTATCAGAGCACATTAATATACATAGTAAAATTTTTTTGTTTTCGCATATTTTTAGCAAAAAATGTTAAAAAGTAGTGTTTCATAATAATTCTTAATATTAATTCTAACGTCTATTGCTCAATGAAAACGATATTAAATATATATGACAATAAGCATAAAGTAATTCTTACGAATTAAATATTTATTATTATTTTTTTATAACTAAATGCGGATAATGCATTTTCTGCCAACTATTATAAAAAAGTTGTGACTACTTTGTGTATCGTTGTGAATTGATATTTATTTATCCAAAATATATATACAAAAATTAAAAAGAAAACATATTTCATGCTTTAGAAACTAAATAGGTGATGTTCAAATGTTTATAAACTGTGGTGTGTATGTTTTCGAACGTTACGTAACTCGAAAATTTATACGTTTACCAGAAAATGTGTAGAGGTTTCACGGGAGTTGGTAAGCGTGTGTTGAATAAAAATCTGATGTTATCTTTGCAATTACCGGTAAATGTACACTTGGTAAAAGTAAATTCTAAATAAATAAACGTAAAGTATAAATAAAGTATCAATTAAACTACCTAACAATATATAACATTTTTACATAAATAACTTAATAAATTCGAAATGCCACCGTATCAATTCGGTGCGGCAATATAGATTAATTTAATTATTATGCTGATCAATTTTCAATTAGTTACATAAAATTAATTTCAAAATTAAATATTTATTTTTCAAAATTTAAATGTCTTATTTAAAAAAAATATCTAAGAGGGTATTATGAATTATAATTTGAATTATAGCAAACTAACTTGTTGTGAAGTCACAAATATACTTTTCCCTTATCGCTTGGTATACATATAGTATGTGTAGATATAACTAATTCATCTGATTCTGTTGGAGAAACTACATTGTATGTATATTTACCGAAAAATTTGCACTTTTACCGGTATACGTACTACTTTATCTGTAACATAATTATTATATAATAGGTATATAATTTATTTTCTTATTTCATTTTTTGGACCTTTGCCGTCTATGGGGTTTTTGCATTCCCGCTTGGCGCGGCGCTAGTTATGTGTATTATGTAGTAATTAATTATTATTGTTAATTAAAATATTTGGCGGTGCGGTGGTTCTGCGCTACCTTATAAAACATAATTTACCGGTTTTACCAGTTGACATAAGATTGACTAACTGTAATCGTTATATTTTTAATATACTGGAAATATTTAAAAATAATATAATGTATATAATATTAATAGCTTAATATAATACTCATGATGTTGCTAGCTGTAATAATAAATTACAGTTTCCATATAAGTAAGATTACATACAAATTTGTAACTTGTAAATATATGTGCATAACTTGATATGTGTGTAGTTATTAAAAATCAATTCATTTATATAAAATAAATTGTAACACTGCAATAAATTAGTTTGTATTGCTATATTATACAATTATTTCTAGATGGTCAATCAAAGTAATAACGTAGGTAAGTAAACATTTATTACTGGTCAACGTTTATTCAGTTATAACCTATTTTATAACTACAGCGAAATGCACATAAGAACAGAAAGATTCAAAATTTAAATGCCATATATTTAAATGAATTTATAAATTATATATTATATGTTAGTATTTGAAAAACTGTGTAGATAGATTATCTAGCTTATTTTGACTAACGATGAGTAAGAATGGATTAACGATATTCTAGTTGTAAATATTACATCTAAATATATCAAAATATTTTAATATACAAAATATTAATAGTAAATATTTATTGCAAGCAAAATAAATATGACTAGGATGTTTTAATATTTTTAAAGTCTTTAATTCTTAAATTGTATTTTTATTATAAAATAAAATGATTTTATAAAATACTTTATTTAAAATTAAACAACTAGATAGCAACTTTATCTAGTACGAACTGGAAGTTTTTACTAGAATTTTACTAGTTCTTACTGAAAGTAACAACTCAATTTTATCAATTGAGATTTTTTAAAATCTCAATTTTAAATTGCATAACGTTTAAAATTGAGTTTTTAAACTTATCCTCTTATGCCTTATAGTCAGAACATTAAAAGTATCGTTGCTCATGTAGTTATTATTTTCGTATCATTTAAATATACGATAACTGAAAAAAAGTCAAGCAAATCATTTTTTGTTTGGACAATTTTATTGTATGCTAAAGTAAAGCCATCTTGCTCTAATGTTCTAGATTCTAATCATAATAAATTCCATATTGTTCTAATTCTCAATATTTTGTATCAAAAGCTTTGATGGAAGAAATTTTAAGTATTGTATTATCAAGAATACAGCCTTTTATGATATACAAATCTTGGTTCGTGCAGATAATTTTATTTCCTAACATATTAATTATTTAAAAGATACTTCTCAATTAAAAAACTAAATTAAACAAAATGTTAAAATAATGAATTTGAACTGTTAAGTAAAGAATACATACTTAGATAAAAAAATAATATTTAAAAAAACAACAAAAGCAACAAATTAACGTTTAACAGGTTTGGACTAAAAATATTTGAATAAACAAGAAATGAATTTGGACAAAATTACGTTATAAAAATGATGAAAATTTAAAATATAAAATAAAAACTTTATAATACGATATAAAGATCTCTATTTCGTAATTATAATTGATCATCAGTCGTATTTAACATAAGAAACCAAATAATTTAAAAAAATTACTTAAATTGAATGTGACTTATCAAAATAGAATCAAAAAATGTCACGTGTCTCAATAAAATTTTTAAGCTTAAATGAATACAATAATTCTTATCACGATACAACCGAATTTGAAGTGAAGAACGCACAGCGCCATTGTGTCACTTTTACAAATTAAATTTGAAAAAGAATTTTCAAAATTTACAAATTACATACTACTAACTACCACACTATTGACTTAAAAATTCATTTTTTACGTTAATTTTCTATTACTTCTAAATTATTTAATACAAATTACACGACACTCGCCGTAAATTAAAACCACCGAAAGCTATGTTATTTAGTGTGATAGTATATATGATACCAGTGAGCCAATAGAGAAAATGATTGATAAAGTTGATTTTTATTCATAAAATTAGTAATATAACATAGTACGGTATATAAAATAAAGCAAATCATTTGAAGATATAAAATCATAAAATTGATTATAAAACCACAAGCGATGTTAGTGATAAACATAATTTGATGGTAAAGGTAAATAAAACTGTTGGAAATTGGCAAGGACTAGGAATTTTAAACAATACCACCACTTCTAAATCTTATTTAGAAAATAAAAATGAATAGAAATATGTAGATTTGAATAGAAGTTTTCTGCATTTAAAATTATTTCAAATGGACAAATTCAATTGTGCCATTACTAACACTTCGGTAGCTTAATGCAAATTTTTAAAAATTTGACTTTGTGAAAAAGAATAACTTAAAGATATTTTATCGTTTTGAAGAAAATGATATTATGAAATTTTAATGAAACTATCCAATGTTAGAGTAAATAAGGGGCTTTCTAGTTTGAAAGCAAATATATTGTCGACCAACTTTGTAATTGAACAACAATTTCTTCTGTATTTAATTACTATTAAAGTTTTTAATAATAAAAAATTTATAAATAATTTATATTTAATTATTACTTTTAATTAATGACGGATAAATCCTTATGCTTAAATTGCTACACTTCCCTACCGCATATAGTATGCACATATGTACATATGTACATACATACATATCTAATTTTCTGTCGAGATAAAACAGTATATTCTAACAGTGTATAAAAACCTTTCTTTTAATCAAAAAATTTTCTTTGAATATTTTTTTAAAGCAATTCAATTTTGTTTACTTTAAATAAAATATTTTAGGTAAAAACAAAAATTTGTTTAAATAAAAAAAAAAATTAATTATTTTTATTGCATTTAATTAAAAATTGATTTTATTTGAACAAGTTTTTTCTGATGAACAGTATTTTATTTAAATTAAACCAAATTTATTTGCTTTAAAAAAATTATTTAAATAAAATGTTTTTTGATTCTAAGAACACGTTATTACTGTTTAGAATTTTTGAACTCAATTTTTTTGAGTTTTGGCCCTATTATTCCTGGTTTTCATGTACTATAAGTATTAGAACCTTCAAAAAAACCACGGCACTCAGAGCCGGATTAGGACTATTTGACGCTCTAGGCTAATACAGATTTGACGCCTATTTAATTTATGTATTAATAATTTAAAACATAAAAAATGTGCTTAGAAGTAAGCTGTGCTACAGTGACTACACAAAGCAAGTGTGCAATTGCGATTATGATATCGTTCGACCTAAGTAATGCAATATATTTTTGCATACTCTTTGAATTTAATAAATAATAATTATTGCTTTGCCACTTGTAATTTTAAATGCTAGCGCCTTCTTTGTAAAAAGCTCTTTAGGCTTTAGCCTAGTCAGCCTAGTGCATAATATGGCCCTGACTACACTACTCCGTTCATTTCTTGTGAGATTAACAAAGTCACATAATATACTAAGTAGTCATAGATGGGTAGATTATACCAAACATCTCTCATATTATTTAAATGTGGGGATAGAGATTAACATAATTTGTGCTTACAAAGTTGTTTAATATCTTTTTACTTCATTTCATACATATTTGAATAACATTTTCAAGTTTTCTAAATTCATTTTTCAGCAAATACTATATAGTCTTCTTTAGTAATATTGTGTATCAGATGACTGCCTACGGCTTCGTACAATTAAACCCGTAGGGTAGAAACTTATAAAGATTACTAATCCAAATGGAAACACAATACACCTTTTGTTATGCACGTGTAAAGAACATTGATGTAGACATGTCACACAATTTGAGACATTTAATTTTTCTGGCTTGTGAGAATATGTATAAACAGGTATTATAATGTCAGCAGAATAACTATCTTTCAGTAGGTAGCTACGTATAATAAAAATAGGTGGAACCTAGTATTTTTATTATAGCTTTATTGTATTGGATTTTTTTGGATCCGCTAATTATATTACTAATTATCAGATAATTAGATTGATAGGTACGTAGTGAAACTTAATAATAACTTGAGCAAATTGTAGAAACACTAAAAATATTGCTTTAAGACTTTTATAATAATACTCATATAATTATACTCAATTATTATCGTATTTTTTTTAAGTTTTGAAAAATTAATCGTAACATGATATCATCATGGACCATGATGATACTAAGCTATTTTGAACGAGAAATTACTTAATTTTATCGTTCGTAATAGTTTTTTTTAGTTTTCTAGTTTTTTTGTACATAGTGCGCATATATTACAATTTGGTCTAGCTGATACCGAAAGAAAAAATGTAAAGAATAAATGGAAGAAACACATTGAAAACGTAATTTAAGAAAAATATTAGGATATTCATTTTTCTCAAGAGTTTGAAGTAAATTTAATAACAGTTTAAATAGTGTAGTATATAAAGTTGAAAAATCAAAGAAGCATAAAAAATTGTAGATGACAAAAAAAAGATATAAAACTATAGTACATGAATTTTATTGACCAAAATTACATATACCTATCAAATTCCCAAGTTACTTAATACTATATTATATTTTAATTTCGTACATCACAACGGTGGTGTAGTTTAGATAGTATTATGCATGAAATCGATGACAAATGCCTTTAAAAATCAATCATTTAATGAAAAATTAAGAATTTATAGAAATTTTTTTGATTAGCTGTAATGATTTTACATTAAAAGTTTAATGAACTAAATGAATTTCATAACGAATGTCTGCTTTGATGTGCAAGTATCTGCTGCATTATAGTTATTTATGGTGAACATAATAAACTGTGTTGATTGCGTGAGTTTGATAGCTAACATGTATGTAAAAAAATTTATGTTGCAGAATTTGCAATGAGTAAAGTATTATTTATTATCAATTATCGCTTGATCAATCAATTTATTTCAACTAAACTTACCACTGACATGAGCAATAAGTACAATATTAAATTAATAAGTACTTTTTAGTTATTAATAAATTATTAGGCTAACCAGTGTTGTAATAGTGTAGGTATATACGTAATATACCAATAAATAAATAATTTATCTCTGGAGTCCAGACCCTAGAGCATACCACTCCCTGTACATCTCCTTGTGGATAGTTTATTTATTTAACACATTTCCATTATTTTATAACTAAAGTTTTGCAGCAGAAATAAGAAATAAGAATTTAAATGAAATCCTAATATTTTAAAATCAAAATCGTGCAATTCTACCCTTTTAGAACCACCCCGTATTTCTTTTGTTTATGATAAAGAAAATCATGTGCTAGTATAGTGACATCAGATTTTTATATTCATGTTGCACATAAATAAATAAAACTATTTTTACTTTGTACAGATGTGACTAACATAATTTTCTAATAGTACCATCTACTTGTAAAGTGTTGTTTCTTGATAATTTTAATGTTTAAACTTGGTGAGATCTACCGATCGTGTAATCAATTAATGCGAATTTTTTGTCATTAACATCAACAGTAATTCCAGTTATATAAACCTGTTGGTTATTATAAGTTTTTTCTGTAGTATCAATGACCAGCTATTATATTCTTAGATAAAGCGGTATTACAAACACGCACAGGGGCGGCATCTTCAGAAGATTCTTCACAATGGAACAATGCAATGTTCATACAGAATACGTTAGGATTTATGTTCACTTCAAACTCGGAAACAACATACAAATGTGAAATTATTTATGTAGATAAAGTGTACATGAGCAATTCGATATGAATTAAATGTTAAGTAATATTAAATCACTAAAAATTTGAAAAATATATGCTATCTAAAATTGGATAAAATGCATTAATGTAAATAATATATATTAGGAAAATGAAAACGATGTATCTAGTTGCATGTTGGTGACAGACTGTGTATGTATATTAATATATTAAGTCACGTTATGTTAGGTGTGGCCCCATTGTCATAGAAAATGAAAACCACTCAACTACGCACTTTTAACAAATTATTGCTAGATGTATTAATATAAATTAAAGAAAAAAACTTATCGTTAATTTAGTTATATCAATAAATACGAGTACAATAAGTACGAGAATACGTATTTGGTGGTGTGACTAAACATTAATAAAAGCTAATATGTAGACATTTAAAATTTTAAATAAATGCAGTTATATGTTTGACTTAAATTTATATTAAATTTTAGATATTATATTGCTGTACTAGAATTATAGTAGGATCACTTAAAAAAATAGTTTTGAGAAGAAGCGATTTAAAGATTAAGATTAAACGGTATAAGCAGTAAAAAAAGTGTATACTTACTTTTAATGCGATTATCTTTCAGCGATACAGAATCAAATATAAAAAAAAGTTGAAATTTTTAAATTATCTTACTATCCATCCTAGTAGGCGTTATGCAGCGGTAGATTTACAAATGCGCTAAAGTGAAAACGTCGTTCTTTCTTCTTCTTACTTTCTATCCATCGCTGAATCAATATAATCAGATTGGGAGATGTGCCCAGTTTGTAATGCTGATGGTGACAATCACCAAGTCAGTGGCCAAAAGCTTTACGTGCTTTCCGAAGCACTAATTCGAGCACTAGCATTAGTACTACTAGTCTAATCTCGTCTCAATACCTAGTGTAGTTACATACCAATATGTAGTTTTTAATATTTTGGTTATTTTCAGAAACGGGACCTCTTCCCTAAATATTACATTTATTATATGATTGTTCCTGTATTATACAAACTACACCATTACATAATTATTTTATATAATTATACATTTTCATCTTGAAAATTTTTAAGCCTTCAAAATTTAAAGCCTACACCGACCGATTTGGAAGTGGGAAACCAAGCTCCAAATCCTGGGGGTTGAGCCGTCATATTAGTTCCCTGTCACTCATAAAACATTATATTTACTAAAAAAGCCTAGAAATAATCTAAGCATTGAACAACGTCGCAAAACGTTCTAAAACTGATTTATAAAAAAATTACATTTATAATTAATTGTTGGGTACTTATATTTAATCGCTTTGTTAAAATTATCCTACAATAACACTGGTAAATTTAAACATCTTAATGTGAGTCTTAATCGATGACCGAGAGATGATAGCCTTAAAATCCTTAAAAGAAGAAGTTATTATTTAAAAGAAGTTAAATATTATCTTATATTATTCTCCCCATACAAATAAGTCTATTTTAACTTTTTATGGTGTACGATTGTCAACGAATAAATTAAAGAAATGTACTTTAAACGTTTTTTAAATTTGTAAAATGAATAAAGATATTTATAATTTTGTATTACCTTAACAAATAATATTAATGTGTGTATAATTATGACACTAAAGATAGTAGGTATAGTAAAATAATTATCATAACAACAGTTTATCATAATTAATTAAATTAATTGTTTTTTACAATATAACTTTTTAATGTCTTAATTAAATAAGACTAAAGTAACTTAAATTAGAAATATTATACGAGTAACTTGTGACTATTATTTGTTTAATAATACCTATTAAAATTATAATTGTTTGTTTTTTACTGATTTGTTACATCAGTATAACTCCAAAGTATGAATAAAATGTTTTTTTGGTCATTGGTTAAATTTTTATGAGAAATTAAAATAATATTAAAGCAGGTTTTTGAAATTTTTATCCTACACTTTACTCAATTACCCATTCACTAAATTCTTTTTTACATACCTAATTAAATAAAGGTAGTAAGGTATCCTCGTGCCTCGTACTTAATTAATAAATATTATTTGATTTGATAATATTATATTGCGATGACTTTTAGGAATCATAAGGTGACAGCGGTAGTTAGTTATAAGAGCTTTTTAATATAATAACACCTAAAGATACGATGATATTTACATATCCATGTCGAAATCCAAAATAATCTTCTTTGATTAATATTGCATGAGGAGTATTTTAAAATTTTCAAAAAAAGATTAGTTAAAAAATTTGTATGTAACATTTTCTTATTATTAGGTTCTGATTATAGGTAATCTATTAGTTTGAACTAAACGAGTCAAAATTAAAAGCTTATTGTAGAAGCTAGATATAAGTTTTTGTAAATAAAGAATAGGAAATTAAGTAGTCAAGTAGTTAATAGAAGAAAGAAACTTGTAGTGAAAGATCCTGATACATAGTGTAGATTTAAAACAAAAAAGATTATTTAATCATTGTGTAACTTCACTTTTAACAGTTTATATTATAGTAATTTTATTATTTAATAAATAAAACTTATGTTTTTTACGGACAAATACTTGAACTTTTACAAGTATATAATTCAACGGTAAATTTTTCATTCCGGTAAATGTACACATATACCAAGCTATTTTGGTAGAAGTACTATATTGAAATATTATAGCTAGAAATTAAAATTTTAACTATTTATTATTTCATACGTTTTCAGTATTTTATTGATTATTATTGCATTCTAAATCTAATTCAAATTTGTAATTTAAATATAAATTGATATTTGATAAGCTTTCGGATATACATTTTACTTTTATTATATTATTCATACCTATACTAATTTGTAAAAATAATAATTTAAATAGTTTCATTAAATTATTACACTTTGTTCCGATTTACCTGAGCTTAATATTATTTTCTTAATTTTTCAAGTAAATCAAACAATAAATTACCTTTATCTTGATGTGTTCTGATAACGCATAACTATATTGCTGAGAATAGCCTATACGTGTCCTGCAAACCAATCAAGCATTTAATTTGTATTTTTGGATAGGAATAGTATAAAGCCGAGAGCGGGAGTATTAAACGAGTCGTTGATGAGCTTAAGGACGAATTATGTTTTAAATATTCTTAAGTTACCGTAGTAAAATTTACTTTAATTGTATAATATAAAACGGTAAAACCTTCAATAAAATTATAAAGATTTTCTCAATATCAGTCGTGTTTTCTAACTATTCAGCAATGTTTAATCATCACCATCAAAAATGCTTTACTTTGAACAATTTCCTGGATTCACTGGAACCACTTGTCCATATAAATTTTCAAAAAAATATAAAGCCCGTTTAATATTACACCAACTACTTGATCTTCTACGTTAAAAAAAGTATGATCAGATCAAAGGTATTACTAGATCGAAACTTCGAGTTGTTCATCCTAATAACTTTTTTTGTGATTCTTCTTCTTCTTTGGGTGTTATACACACTATGCAGTGCGTAGACGATCACCTTGACAGAAGCCAAGATCCCTTACACCACATTGCTGGTGTAATTTGGTGGTTATAAATTATGTTAATAAATTGAATATTTTTAGACTACTTACGTCTACCATTAGCGGAATTTACAAGTATACGTTTACCGGTATTATGGAGATAACTCTTTTTTTAAGATGGTCAACGTACTTTTACCAGCTTTAATTGAACCTGTATACATTTACCAATAAATGCGCACATTTTCTTATTATTAATTTAATAATACCGTAATATGTAAATTTTTAGCAGGTTTCGCTAAACCTGATGATCCTATCAATTAGCGAAACCAATTAAAAATGTATATTGTATTATAAAGCAAATTCGGTTTATTTATTAAGTACTCGCTGTCTCGGCAGACGTTGTCCTGTTTTATAATCCGCCATCTGTCAAAATAGCGTCATCTGTCAAATAAGCGTCGTTTGTCAAAATAGCGCCATCTGTCGGCCACTGAAATCGTCTGCATACGTATTTTAATTTCGAATTTTTCGGGCAACTTCATCAAGTTTTCCAAGTTTTCTTTATCCATAAACCTTACTTGGACTATTACGAACATTTAAAAAAATATATATCTAAATCGGTCCAGCCGTTCAGTAGTAAAACAAAAACATACACACGTACAAAATATTAGGTATAAATAAAACGTTTTTTGAGTTGAAAAAGTTTATTTTGCCAACATAATTTCTAATAGAGTTCACAAATAATAAATCAGAGTGATATTTGAGCTTTATAACTAGAAAAAATTTGCGTTACTATAGAAACGGTCATCATTTAAAAAAATAATAGATGTCGACATAGTACGTAAACAGAGCCGCAATAAACTACATAATGGTATTATAATTATAAATACACGGTTTAAAATTATTAAAATTTGTATTTGTATTTTCAAAGTTTTATATTGGTAAATTAGAATTAATTAAGTACATAGATAGATTTAACACGAAATTAAAAATTAAATTTAGAAGTTTAAGGCAGATGATAAAACGTCATAATTAATTTTTTGTTCATTTTGAGATAAATAAACACTTTCAAGTATGTAGTAATCTTAACTATAATGTTTTTCTAATTGATAGAGTAAAGAAAATTCATAATGGTAAGTGTTTTAAGTGGAGTACATATACCGCATGCATGTATCAATGTTAAATTCCTTAAATATTTTCTTCAATATTTGCAGCTTAAGAACTTAAATATGCGGAGAATCTTGGAGTAATATCTACGATATACAAACGTTTACGTCTATTAAGAAATGCTTTTTTTTCAATAATTAAAATTTGAATAGTTTGTAGATATTCGCAAGTGCTTTTAGACTAGCTATGGTTAGCTTTCATATTCTATACATGCAAATAGAAATCATGTTCAATACAAGCAATTAATTATACAAATTCAGTTTAAATCGCCACTGTTATAATAAATTTTATTCAACAGGTTACAAATTGGATTTCAAGAATTTAAAATTTATTATTGAACTTATATTTAAGGTGTTATAGGTAGGTATTAATAATTTATGTATATAAGTTACACAACCTAAGTAATTCATCTAATGTAGTCGTGAAATGTTAGTAAATACATAAAATTATATCTAACTTAATATCTTAATAAGAGATACATTAAATGTATTAGAATTTTTTAATGCCTTTAAGCGAAGTTACAAAAAGTCCTGTTGCGTGTTGAATACCCTTAATTGCGTGTAGAAAAACTTCTAATAATAGAATTATAAAATACGAATGTTGAAAATACAAAAATATCACATCACATTTGTCTTCGCAGTTGGGGATCGACCATTAGCTTGGGTGGGAAACAACCAACACGCATATTATATGCATAAAAGTTGTGTGCAATCATTTTTACAAAATCAAAAATTTTCGAAATAATGTAATAACGTATATAATGCAGAATTAAAAACGCGTATATAGCAAAATCATTCATTATAATAAAACAAAATTTTAAAAAAATACATTTATTTAAAGGGTTATATTAGAAACATATTTTCTTTAAAAAATTTTTGCAATAAAAATATTTCGATTCGACAATTTTTAATTTTTAATTATTTGTAATTGTAAGTGGTTTCATAAATTAATGTGTTGTAATTTAGTAAACATGGAAGCATGCCATGGATAGTCCGAACATGAGCGAGGTCATAGGCCGATTATGTTTAAACGGCTAATACCATACCATCAAATAATTTATAATTTTTGTGTTACCTCAAACTTGTGATATGAAAAACTTAATTTTAAAGTAGACCGATCTATATTTTGCATATAACTAGGTGGTTAAAGTTAGAATTCCGAACAACTTTTTGTTACAAAATTTTTATTAAATATGTTTTTAAACGCCGCACTTTACCTAAATTCAAATATCCGTTTAGTTGCAGCACAGTGCACTCTTTTAAAACTATCGCAATGAAACTTAAAATTAGTTTTCATAAAATAATATGCAATTTATTAAAATTTACATATTTTTGCTAATTTACCTCTCGATATGTACTAAATTCTGCGACACACCACATAAATTCAATCTGTTAGAAAATATATTATTATTTTAAATTCAAGTGTCAAAAGTATTAATTATCTACAATACTTGCGAAATAAAAGTATTAATTGCGTGCTCGTAAATATTTGT
This sequence comes from Cantharis rustica, assembly GCA_911387805.1. NCBI lineage: Eukaryota > Metazoa > Arthropoda > Insecta > Coleoptera > Cantharidae > Cantharis > Cantharis rustica. Next base: position 96,546,717 of record OU426877.1, read on the forward strand.
GTAGTGACATTTTAATTTACTTAATTTTTAATAGACTCTTAATAGTCAATCGGTTATTTCCGATTTATAGTCACACAATTTATAAGAATGTATAAATTACGAAACTGTAAACACATTTAAATAATTAATGCTTCCACAGTATCTACTTTTTGTAGATACAAAATGAAAAGAAACTTTTATTACATTTTTTATTAAAGAATATTCTTGTATTAAACAATAAATTGCTGAAAAAATTTCTTAAATATCATTTTCAGTTTTCAAATAAAAAAATTATAAAATACAGTCTGTATAGAAATAAAAACAATCATTATATTACTTTCGGTCTTACTCTGTTCTCTTAATTAAGAAAATCCAATTTTTCCTATTACAGTAAATTATTATCTTTAATATTAAATATTTAAATAAATTATATTATTATCACCTAGTATTTGGTAAAATAGAACGGTGAATTCACTTGTGATAATTTCATTTTCGGTAACTTATTTCTATGGAAGTTTGACTACCTACGCTGTTCAAAATAATTAAGTAAAAATTTGAAAACGCAAATACACAATCGAAAAGTAGTTAATTTAACATAAATAATTAAAAAAATTTTTTATATAATTTCAATTAAGGCAAATGAAAACGTAGATAATTTTTCTAAACTGTTAGGCAAAGCAGATGTTACCTTTATAAATAGCAATATAGACAAAATAATAGAAAAAAATGAACTATATGGACTACTTTTTAAGGCAAAATTAATACAAACTAATTTGTTTTTCAAACAGTGTAAAATTTTACTTCTGATATTAATTGTAAATCTTAAAAAGAAGTTTTGACACTGTTATTTCTAGACAGGTAATTTAATACTTTAATATTATGATTCTTAATTTTATTATTAATATTTTCCTTTGCAATTTAAAATTAAAATAAATTTATACAATTCTGAAATTGCAGATATATTCTATATAACTTTTAAAATATTACCGATAAATTAAAAACCCAAAAATCTACCTGTTATTTTCGAAGTTACATTACAAGTCATATTACTTGAAAATGCAGTTTTTATGCTATAATATTATTTATAAAAATTATGTTTTTAGAATTGCAAAAGGTAATTAAAAAAAAAAATGGGTCACTTATTACATCAAATATTAGGGTCAAATATTATACAATGCTCTCTAAATCGAATTCTCATAATGCATTAATAGTCCAGTTCAGTCATAGGTACTTTTGCATGAGAATAATGAAGAAGTAAAAATGTATGGAATTAATTCTTTACTTTAGTGTCAGAAAAAGGAACTTTAGGTTTCTACAATAGATTTTAACCGAAACAGAAGAAAATTTGTTGAAAGGTCCTAAAAATCACAAATCTTAAATTTGTCGTTTCTTATAATATTACATCCTATACTCAAAATAGGTGATATTAAAATTTAGGTAGATAAAATGTAGTTTATCTAGCTTTCGAGTTATAGCTATTCATAGAACTTTGATTTTGATCGATTTTTACCTAAAAAACATCGTTTTCAGTTTTCTCAAGGGGTTTTTAAGGGAGTTCCAAATAAGGTTCTAGAGCATTATTGAAGGTACTAAGAATATCCAAGTTCATGGTTTCTCCGAATCATCGAAAATTTATTCGTGTTTTTGATTTGGAAAACTTGTATGTACTTGCCCACAAAAAGCGCTTAGGTAACTTCACCTTTCTTAATAAAAACTTCTTTCAAAATTAATCGAAGCAGTAAAGTGACTTAATAGTTGATAAATTGAATCTACATTTACGTTTTTATTATTGAATTTGTGCATTAATGATGCAAAATAAATATTCTTGAAGCGTGGTGTAGAAATTATTTCTATAAATAAGGCAATTGATTGTATGTATTTGTTTTGCTTCCTTTCCAATTAGATTTGCTCACGACTGGTTCTACAGGTTGAATTTTTAACATTATTAAGTTTATTAATTATATAGTAAGTTTACTTCTATCGCGATTTACCAAATTTATTAATCGTATTCGGTTGTATCGAGGTTTTCGAGTAGTAAATTATTTATCTATAATTTAAGGTTTTTTCTCATTAAATTGTTTTTCTTATTACTATTTTTATATTAGTAAGAACATTTATTACAATTGTGTCTAATTGTAAACATAGTTTTTATAATAATATTTATTATATTATATTAGGTACTAGGTAGCTCCTACTTTTTGAGACTATTTAATTTATTAGAAATAGAAAAACATCAGTTAGCTAGTTGGCACATAATTTAAACTTGTACTTAAGGTATGAGTAGAGATAAGAAACATAATAATATTAAAATACTTGCCTGCAGTTATTAATTTATCATGAGAAATATATTATTTAATCATAATTACTTTTCAATAAAAAGTTTACATGATGTAGTAAGTAATAAAAAAGTTATCTATCTATAATTTATTGCAACTACAATATAATATTAATGTGCATCTATCTAATAGCTCCATATTAAATTTTAGAGTTTGTGGTATAATTAATTTCAGAAACAAAATTTGCAATATTTAAAAAAAAAATAATTAGTAGGTATAGTTGGACTTTTAAAATCAGTAGGGGAAATAAATATATGTGCAAAAAAGAAAATCTCTGCATCGTATAATTTTTGTAAACCATCATTAAAGGTGTCAAAAATAACTAGTACAAACATGCAAAAAAACTCAACGACCGACGTTACATCGCTACGATCCTGTACATCGCTAAAGTAAGCAACATTTAATTTTGTCCTTGTTTCCCTTATAAAATATCATTTTAGCTGTTAGTCTGATTTATATTATGTCTGTTGTATCTGATTGTATGTACCAGAGATAGATAATATAGAATGACTTCTGGTAAAATTTTTCTTATGTTAAATTATTGGTACATAAGAGAAGATAGGATAGTAATAAAAAATTATAGGTGTGTCACAATAAACAGGCGACCAAACAGATTGTTAAGTAGTGCCGTTAGATTGAAGTTTACGACGCTTTAACATAAAACACACCTTAAAATTATATGTGTGCATAATTCTACCAGAATAGAAACAAATTACAGTCGTAAAATTAATAACATTTTCTATTAACGTAGTGTAAATGAATCATAAATAGTTTGTAAATGTGACAGTCGTGTAAAATAAGGATGTAATACTAATTTTTAAAAAGATGCATATGTGTAAGTATGAATATTTTAAACGTATATTAAATGTATTAAATTTATATAAATTTCTATTTTAATTTTAATGATTATGTTTCATGTTGTAATATTACAAAATATTGCCTTCTTTCGGAAATTTTATTGATTTATTGGTAACCTAGAGCTAATTACACCAACCATTTTCAGATATATTACGATTTACAACTTGGCAATATTTTCTACTGCATATTTTTTTGCGAAACATTTTTTATTTCATAGTTGATTTTTTCATCACATCTTGAATCTCTCGAATTTCGCGTTATATGTGCATAAAAACTTCGTATTAAATGATGAAAATTTTAACTTCTTAACTTCAATTTAACAAATTAGTTAAATTTTCTTAAATAGATTATATTGATACTATAAAATCAAAATTAGTTGAAAAATGATCAAATGATTCTTAAACCGATTCTACTGCCAATTATAAACATTCAGGTCGCTCATTATACGTAATATGGAAACTAGAAAATTAACAGCTAATGCAACAAGAAATTGTCATTCACGGTTTAGAGATGGGTCGTTTAACTCACACAATCTTGAAAAGCCTCTCATTCATAAATTTTTTAAATACTTCGTTACATTTTGTTTCCTTAGAAAATAATTAAAATTTTAGTTTCCAGTTTATAGTTTATTTTTAACTGACCTCTTTGGAGTTTGAAAGAATTATTGGATTTTAACATAAAAATTATTGCTGTATGCAAACAAAAGTAAAGAATATATAAAAATTTTTAATTTAATACTAACCATGATATTATTATAATTGTATAACCAAAAAGGAAATAATACTACTGATCTACTAAATCAACTTATTTACCGCTTAGTTAGAACCATATACAGGGTGATCCAGACCACCCGTATCAGTACTTTTTTTTTAAAAACGGTAAGTCGTAGAGAGTTGGGCTAAAAAAATGTATTACAAAAGCCCTAATGACGAATCTAATGGTGATATTATTATTTCCGGGAAAAGTCGGCATCCAGAGTAGTTTGCTCCAGAAAGTCCAGAAAGTCCAGGTTATACAAAACTTGCTTATTTTTTAATGAGCTTTCCAACGATACCACTTTCGATATATGATGCCATTTAAAATTCTGGATTTCTGGACTTTCTGGAGCAAACTACTTTGGATGCCAACTTTTTCCGGGAATAATAATATCACCATTAGATTCGTCATTAAGGCTTTTGTAATAAATTTTTTTAGCCCAACTCTCCACGACTTACCGGTTTTGAAAAAAAGTACTGATACGGGTGGTCTGGGTCACCCTGTATATATGTATATTAGTAGAAGGTAAGTAGAGTGCTTACATGCCACCTGAAATCTATCATAAAAAATGTTAAATCCATTTTTGATCAAATTGTCTAGTATCGTATTGTTTCTTCGGACATTTTCACACATTAGATGGTCAAGTTGCGACAGTAAACAGTTTGCTATCAAACACCCGGCAGATTGGGAAGTGTCAGCCTGCATTTAGCAATTTTCAAATTTTGTAAAAAATTTAACGGGAAATGAAGTCAACTTAATTAGAAAACAATCAAACTCAACCCAAAACATTCTTTTTGTAAACAAATTAAAAAAATCTCAACATGTAATTCCAAATTTTCCTACAAATCGACAAGCGGTAATAATCACCGCTTCCCTCCTGGATAGCAATACACAAGAATAGTTTATTTGGCTCTAGGTAATCCAACGAAAGAATATGCGTATATCTAGCATTCAAACGGTGAGCAAATGGGTAGTGAAAAATGATGTACCATAAGACATACCAAGATAATACTGGGAACTATAATAATTATTGTTCAAAATCTTCACATAAAAGTACGGCGTTTATAACTCCGACTAAAGAACTGATACTTTCTAAAGTGTGTCCATTGATTCCCCATAATCAGGGCCGGATAACGCTTATTTGACACTCTATGCTAATACAGATTTGGCGCCTATGTAATTTACCTATTAATAATTTAAAACATAAAAAATGTGCTTAGAAGTAAGCTGCGCTACAGTGACTACACAAATCAAGTGTGCAATTGCGATTATGATATAGTTCCACCTAAGTGATGCAATATATTTTTGCATATTCCTTGAATTTAATAATAAATTGTTTTGCCATTTGTAATTTTAGAGCCTAGCGCCTTCTTTGCAAAAGGAGCCTTAGGCTTTAGCCTAGTCAGCTTAGTGCATAATATGACCTTGCCCATAATATAATTATTGAGCAAGAACTAACAAAAAATAACAAGACTTTTTCTTCAAGAAGAATAAGAAATTTTCTGAAGATAGTACTGATAGACACCGAGTATTTAAACATTCTGAATTTCAGACAACATATGTATAAGTCTACACGAAGTCTACATACAAAGGTAGTGAAGACAAGCTAAATAAGAACTTTATCTTAAGGAATTTTGACAATAATGGCTATAGAATTTTTCTAGCAAGTGATACGCGCAAACAAGGGCTATATGTAAAAAAATAGATATTTAGATCAAAGTAACAACTTAAGAAGCGGTGTCTAAAACGACACCCATCAGAAGAAACCAAAATTTAAAAATCCAACAACACACTTCAAATTTCAACAAAATAAATACCCACACTCCAAAAATGTCTCAGAACACAGCTACCGTGCATTTAATCGATACAGGATAACAAAAACAATAAATTAATCATCTATTTTCTATTAGAATTCAGAAAAAGTGAGCAAAAGCATGAAGAACAATAAGAAAAGCAAAGCATAATTATTAGAGGTACACCTATTACATTTTATAATAGTAAACCTATATTATTATTTCCGCACACAACAATCAAACACTGATCAAGTACAAGATATTATAAATGTTATGGTAAAAAATTTTGAAAAAAACGTATTCTAATGACTAGAGTATGGATTTATAGCAAATTTGCTATACATAAATATTGATAGCAGAAGTGTAATTGTTATAAATGTCCACGAATTTGCTCGAAATAAGACATTTGATGCTATGTTTTTTGTGCTTATATGCTTATTTTAATACTTTAATCACTTTAATGCTTAGATTTACTTTTTAAGCTTTTCTAGTGCTTATTTGAGCACATTTTCAATAAATTAAAAAAAATTGCAATAGAAATATACATAAAAACCCACATTTTTTATTTATATTTTAATTTTTTTAAATTTAATATTTAGTAGACTTTGTTTATGTCTTGTTGGCTTTGTTTATATAGACGATAATTTAAAAACTTGATGATATTTGATATACTTAATAGAAGATATAACGGAAACATTGGTGTTCTTGAAAATGTTTATTATCACCTTTTCTTTTATATAAAAGAAATTTGAAAATTTTAAAGCATTTATAGTTTGATAGTTGATTAACGCCGTGTATCTGACGACAGTTAACGAGGGGATAAGAGATCATCCAAAATTAAAATATGAAAACAACTCATAGATTTGCAAGCATGCTTATAGATGATAAGTTGTCATCTTTATATTTTGAAAATTTTCTAGATAAACAGTAAAAAAATTAAATTTCTTCTTCTAATTACTAATTTTCCTATAGTTTTATTGTTACGATTACGATTTACGATTTTATTTAAGATTCTCATATTTTTAATAATATTGCTTATTTAGCAGTATTGTATTACATAATATTGTACTTAGGGATCGATTGGCTACTAGAGCCTTACAGAACTGCGACCATTATTGATCCTTTATTTAGCAGTAAGGGCCAGTTCTACAATGGAAGTATAAAGTGCCGAATACGTATTCTTCGTATAACTTATTCGACGATTTATTCCAAGTATAAAAGTCATCGCGTTCTACAATGCTTTTAAACGTATAGTATTACTATTCCACAATAGATATTTTCGATACAAGTTAGGAAAACTAACATTTTTTCATTCAAGGCGGAGGTTGACGATCGAGGCCGAAGGCCGAGATTGTAAACCGCAGCCGAGATTGGAAAAGATAGTTTTCCACGAGTATCGAACAATATTTTTTCTAATTATGTTTCAAAAAGAACCAATAACATTTCTCATTTCTCAAAAAAAAGATAGTAGGCGTTTATACTATAAAATTTTTGTATTTTGCGGTTGGTAGCCCATTATAGACAGTAGGTAGGTCATAGATAGTAGCCAACGTGAACAGGTAAGTGACCACGTTTTTTTTATGGTTATACAATTTGTGTTTTTAGAATATTAACAAATATGTCAGATATGTCGGAGGCGGCGCAGTTCACACTTTTAATAATTATTCTAATGTAACCGTTAATGTATATTATAAATAAAGTAGATTAGAACTTTTTCTTTCTTTCCCGCACACTTTTATAAGTGTGCAGAAAAGTATTACTTTTCCACACTAGGGCGGAAAAGTAGTACTTTTCCGAACAATTTTGAGTGTCAAAAAGTGATACTTTTTGAAACATAATTAGAAAAAAGTAGTTCCTGCGCACCCCTTTTAGGTCGTTTGATATCTTTGTTTACATCATTTGACATTGATTTAACCATAAATTGAAATGTTACTTTAAAAAAGTGTTTTTGAAAAACACAAAATTAGTTTGCTATACCGCGTTCTGTATAATTTAAAATCAAAAAAATTAAAATTTGAATTTTTAGTTGAATATTCTGAAATCCAAATTATTGTATTCATCATAATAATCGATCATATTTTTAAACACTTGACGATGTCGACGTAACAAAACATCTTCAACAATTTTATCGTTTTGCTCTGAATCGGAAACATTCAAATTTAGTGAACACATTGTATTAAGCACTTTGTATTCTAATTTTACAATCGTAAATAATTCGTTGGTGATTTTCATGAAATTTTATAAATAAAATTATAAACTCAAATACCTACCTGAAAATAAATTATTGTTTACATTAGATTTGACCAATAGAAAACAAGAATAAACTTTTTCCAGGTATATCTGCCCGATTTTGGATGGATAGCTTATCCCTCAATTTATACCTAGAATGTGGTTATACGACCATAGTAGAATATATTTTGAATATTTACGTACATACTATATTCGAATTTACACAATAATAATAATAACTGAAAGATATGGAAACTTTGAAAATTAAACATTATGTTTTATTTATGAAAAATTAAAAATTTTTCTTTTATATCATATTATCAATAATATTTATATCAATTTAATTTATTATATATTGAAGTGTAATTCATCCTGGTTGTATTTTTTACTTTTTAATTAAATCAAATTTGTTTTTCAAATTCTTCCAATTAAATATTAATTAAATTTTAATTTCAATAAAATTATAAAAATGGCAACGCAAATTTCATACGATACCCATATCGCAGTCCGGCTTATCAATTGCACACTTTTTCCTACGAATGTAGTTTTAATTTTCCAATTCTAAAATAATCCAAGTCAAAATTTTAATTTGTAATTATTCTTCTTCCAAATCAGCGAAATCAATCAATTTGCTACCGCTCAGTAGCCACTCAATATCAAAAATAAATCTAAATCAAAATATCAAAAATTATCTTTCCAAAAATTACGCAACAATGCATTCGCATCAAATCACTTTATTTAAATCAAATCAAAATATTACTCACAAATTCAAACTTATATCAAAAATCAAATAATCGCCTCGAGCCAAAATCACACAACAGGCTCGGGCGGTCGCTATCAGCAAAAGGCCTTGAATTATCTGTGATCGGACCCCACCTAACAAATTTTTCAATCTTACCAATTTAATACTTAATACAATAATTTTACTACATTGTATAGGGTGGGTCCAAATCACTTTTGAAACATGACAATATATATATAATAATCATCGAAATCGTTTAATAGGGAGGCTAACTTATCAAGAAAATTTTTCAAAACTTGAATAATTTTTTTGATAAAACTAAAAGTGACCTAACGATAAAACCGGGTGACCTTTCAAGACCTAACGATAACTTAACGATTCCTTATGTTTTTATATCAAAATGTTTCAGATAGGAGGCCAACTTCACGGAGGTGAAACTATAACCTACAAATACGTACAAGATCAATGGCACATAATATTAATAGAAGCAGCAAATACAAAGACTTGCGTGTCGTGTTCAACACAAAGTTAGGTTTTGGAAAACACATTGAACTTATAGCACAGATCTTGCAGGGTTTGTATTTTGAAATTGTTAGGATTTTATTGGTATAGATAGCATAAAAATCATCTACAATGCATATGTTCGACACATACTAAAGTATCAGTTCGTTATATAGACTCCCATCTATCAGAATAATCTGTGTAACGGAAACTATATATTTAGTTAAATCGTACATATCCATCTAGGGAATTCAATCCTCCTAAACACTTTTAACTTCCAGTCCCTTGAAAATCGCAGAAGTGCAACGTCCAGTTTCATTTTACATAAATTACTACATAAAAATATTGGTTGTTTAAAACTTACTGGAAAATTTAACTCTATCACAACAAGAATATCGGTTCGAAACAAATAAGTTTTCTATCTGAATAATTACAGAATAAATACAATGTGTTTTATCGCTAATAAAGTATTACACTTATGTGATATTCAGAACGGAGAATTACTGAAAATATAAAACATCACGCACTTTTTTTTGTTTTAATTCCAAATTAACCTAGCGCTCATACCGTATATGTTTTTCTTATTTTATTTTATTGTACTCGTATGTTGCCATATTTTCCGATAATTAGTTTTACTCTTTGGAAATATAGGAAACTTTACTTTTGCTTCAAATCTAGTCTTATTCTAAAAGTTTGTTTTCTCAAGAAAAAGCACCCACAGCTTATAAGAACAATTACGTTAAAAAACATTTCCTTATAATTTTATCGACATAAAGAATAATGTAATGCACCAATGCATGTGAAAAGAGTTTAAATTGTAGAGTTAGAACTACTAGACGATTTCATTATAGCTTTAACATTTTGGAATTCGTGTATAATGCGGCTTTATAAACGGAAGTGGTTCGTAGTAATCAAGTTTACTTTTATGAGAGAGTATTTGCAATAACATAACTGTATGACTTTGCAACTACAATGTAAATAATCATGTTTTTTTTAAATATTACTTTCGTGTAACGTCTTTATTTATTTAACGTAATATGCATTAGTTCTAATTAATCGTAAAAACTATATCGAGGTAACAGCCTACGCTTAAATTTAATTAAAGTTACTTACGAATATAATTTAAGCATACCTAATAAATGGTAGTTACCATCAGTTCTGTTATTGTAAGTGCTGTTTGTTATAATATTTATATTATGCTTTCTTATGTAGAAAAGTAGAACTAAATTTTTGATGAGTGGATGTTTCAACATGATTTACTTATTTAGAGACAATCGTCCATTTATTTTTAGACTTTATGGTTAAAGTATATAATGTAGCTAATATTTTGTACAATATCTCTTTTTTTAAAACTCAGATAAAATTATAATTACAACAAATAAAAATATATAGCAATACACTTGTTTTAAATTAAATCACAGCTTTATTTCAATCAATTTGGTAAATTGAAGCGTAAATTGTAATTTACATAATTGGCATCTCAATCTCTATAACACATTAACTATCAGAAAGGAGTGCAATTTCGAGTATTACAATGTTTTAAAAATTAATAAGTTTTTAATTTTAAATAATTTTAAAATATTTATTTACAGTACAGTATTATGTTGTACCATGAAACTAAATTGTTAGTAGGAGTTGTCTGGTGTATGTCTAGTCAAGTCATGTCAGACAAAAGGGTAAGCTATACTTCAACTCAAGGTTAACGTGTTTAACATAAGGGTAGTGTGGCTATGAGCATTTACAAATTTCAAGTAGAAATATAAAAATATATAGATTTATTTAAAATGTAGAATGATACAAATTAAAATAGTTCTAGGTGTACAAAATTATCACATCACTGGTACATGTCTATTCTAAGTCGATATAGTGAATACCGAGACATTGCGCTTTTAAAATTTAACATTCATTTAATTTAGCATAAAATCAGATAATCAATTAAATCTTATAGGCCAATGGGACAACTTAGAGTTACGATAATTTTACACAATCAAGAAGAGTATATTTTTTTCAATGTTATAAGAGAAAACCCACTTTCGAAATTTTTGGACTTACGACTAGAGGTGCAATAATTATGTAACTTTTAACAAAGGTTAGGTCTACTTTATGCCATTCGATATGTACTATATGTTCTTGGTGTCTTATTAATAATTATTATGATATCATTTTATGAAACAATGAATTAAAAGCAATCAATGGGCAATCAATAAAGATTTCATTACATTCTTGAAATATTACTAAATCCATGTCATGTTTGCAATTCAAACGCCGCCATAAAACTACAAAAAAAGTTTTTTCATGTAATTTCTTCATTAACAGTTGTTATTTTATTTGTAATAAATTATATTATTATATTTATTTCTATGTTAAAATAATTATTATATTAAAATGTCTAACCTAAATGGTTAACTGTGTTTAATCAAGAACTTTAACTCTAATGGGATGATGAAGTTGTTAAAATAGACGAAAATAAAATAATAAAGAAAATAAAATAAAAATACTATACGTTTTGGAGTAAATACATTTAGTAATTAAAATTTTAATCATTGATTACCCGATAAGTAGTTGAAAAAAAATAAGTCATTCATAAGTTATTAAATTGAATGAGATAGTTTAGAATTAAATAAATTTAAGGGTACTGTCAGACAACCCTCACCACGAATTTCAAAATTTCAACTGCACTATAAGAAAGAAGACAATTTTCTGAGTATAATTCAACAAAAATTTTAGATGATTACGCATTAGTTTTTAAAAAAAACGAGATTTTTTACGCTTTTCGAGCTTGTTTTATATTTTTGTCTAACTCAACCACGGCCTAACATAAACCCATCTTAAAACGTGTATCTAAAATAACATACCAGGTGTGTAAGTATGAAACCGGAATTTTTGTACAGAAAATACACGTTTATTGTAATGATATGATACAAAGTAACTTATTCAAAGTATCGTCCGTCGCTATCTATACATTTTTCCCATCTTTCTGGCAATTTGTGGATTCCGCGCCAAAAGAACTGTTGCTCTTTTGAGGCAAACCAGTCATCGAGCCATTTTTGTACATCTTCGTAAGAAGTAAAGCGTTGCTCAGCAAGTGCGTGTCCAATCGATGCAAACAAGTAGTAATCGGATGGGGCAAGGTCCGGTGAGTAAGGCGCGTGCTGAAGAATCTCCCAAGGGAACGACTCGATCGTTTCCTGGACCTGTTTTGCTTTGTGTGCTGGTGCATTGTCATGCAGCAAAATCACCTTGTGTTGTCTTTGTTGGTATTCTGGTCGTTTTTCACGCAAAACTCGATCCAAATCGGTCATTTGTTGTCGGTAGCGTTGAGTATTGACAGTTTCCCCAGGTTTCAGCAGCTCGTAGTAGATTACGCCTTTCTGATCCCACCAAACACACAGCATTGTCTTTCGTCCGTATCGGTTTGGTCTTGCCGTCGATGTTGATGGTTCACCCGGAGTAACCCATGACTTTTTGCGCTTAGGATTCTCGAAATATATCCACTTTTCATCGCCAGTCACAATTCGATGTAAAAAAGACTTTCTTTTGAACCTGGCGAGCAGCATTTCGCATGATGTTTTGCGGTTTTCCTGCTGTCTTTCGTTGAGTTCATATGGAACCCATTTCCCCACCTTTTGTATCTTTCCCATGGCTTTCAACCGAAGGGAGATGGCTTCTCGGGTCACCTTTAACTGATCCGCCAGTTGTTGTTGTGTTTGAGCGTCGTCTTCGTCCAACAAGGCTTGCAGGTCAGTGTCTTCAAACTTTTTCGGTGGTCTTCCACGTTCTTCGTTCCTCACGTCAAAATCGCCACTTTTGAACCGTTTGAACCACTCGAAACACTGTGTTTTACCGAGAGCATGCTCACCGAACGCCTCCACAAGCATTCGATGCGATTCGGCTGCGGTTTTCTTCAGATGAAAACAGAAAAGTAGTGCTGTCCGCAAATCGTAATTTGTTGGCACAAAACTCGACATGTTTATCTCTAATAAACTAATGCTACTGAATGAAACTCGTGTTATTGTGAGTTGGAAATCTTTGTCGGATATCAAAACAATAACAAGACACCGCTGACGTGATGTGTCGGTAACTGCATCGACATCTATAGGCAAATTCCGGTTTCATACTTACACACCTTATACATGTAAGTTTTACATTTTTTTTTTTCTAACACTTTTACATAATCCGCTAAAATTTTTGTTCTAATATGCTTAGAAAAGCGTTTCATTTTTCCAATAGTGTTGTTGAAATTTTTAGGTTCGTGGTGAGGGTTGTCTGACAGTTCCCAAATTTAATTATAATCTTTATTTGCTAGATTTTTATTCTATAATCATTCTTAGTGCGCTCCTGTACGTCAGATAGTTCTATAATTTGTATGTTGTAGAAACGTATCTAATCTCCTCATCCTCAACAATATTAACTCCTTATTTAAAAGTTAACTATTATTTTAAATATTTAGAATTGTTTTCCAAATTCAAAATCTGTAATATTCTTTATTTTAGTATTATATGGTTGTATATTATGATGTTTATTAGATACGTTGTATTATTAAATTTACATCAAAATTGTAAACTCCTATTATAAATAGAAAAATAACTTAAAAAATAAAATTTTAATGAAATTATGAATGAGGAATTAATGATTATAATGAAATTATAGTATGTAAATTTTGTATTTATTATACCTAATATAAAATCTTATAATATTTTTAAAATTTCTTTATTTCTAAATCTTTGCAATTTGATACGCAAAATTAAAAATTAAATTGCAATACTTTTTATTAATTTCTGTGTGAAATAGTAAACACATTTAAAGTTATTAGTAAATAGTATCCAAATAAAATCGTTTGGTACCTAAATGCGAATAACTAAAACAGATTTACAAATGATTTCAACTATTTCCAGCGGAAACAAGCATGCGAATTGTCATGATGCGTGAAAATTCAATTTACTTGCTGTAATTGAATATAATTGTTCATGTATTGCATTAATTACAATTAACTATATCAACAATAAAATAATTTTAATGTTTAATAACTCAAAAGATATAGTTTTGAATTAAATATATTTTTTTGTTAATTGAACATCTTTTTTTAAATTTCTAAGTAGGTTTTTTTGTATATTAGCTTACTACTTTTCCAAGTATTTCTAAATGCTCCGGACTAACCTTCAATTGCGGGAGTTAAGACAGTTGTATCTCAGGGTGGGTTCTCAAAAAATATCACCAATTTTTTTTACCAAAATTCTTCGTGTATGAAAACTTTAAAATCGCAATAATTCCAAAATTAAAAATTTTATTTCGTTTTCAGTATCGAACCTTCAATATTAACTTATCACCCAAACACGGTTGTCTCCCAACGCACACATTGGTTATACAAATTTTAATTTTAATTTTCCAAAAATACAATAATTAATTTAAAATCAACGTCCATCATCCAAAACTTTCTCCAATCAAATAAAACTCATCCAATCAAAAAATAAATCTTCTTTAATAAAAATAAAACTAATCTCTAACTCACAAAATAAATTTCACTATGGCCACTTTAGACCAATACTATTCTCAAACAATTCAAATTAATATTTTTCACAATTCAAATTTACTTCGATAGTTTAATCATACTCAAAATTTTAAGGAGCTAAAATCGCACACCCGGTTCGTGCGGCCATTTTGGCAAAAAACCCTTTATATCTCTCTCTCCGTGGTTCCCCACCTTGAACTCCTTATTGTCTTTAACAAAACAAATCACCATTTGAAAACTCTTCTACAAACAAAATCAAATTATTTATATGAAATTCAATATTTAATAAATTTCAATTTACTACTAAGTTAATAATTTTAAGTTTCAGGAACTATGGTATAATGTCTATGAATTATTTTAAATTTTATAAATGTTGCTAATTCATCTACATACTATTTTTTCTTATAAATTTACATTCGTTGAACAAAATATATAATATAATAATATTGTGGTGTTTTAAAAGTGATTCGGACCCACCCTATACATTTTGGTAAAAATTTATTTTAGTAGTTGAGTTGTAAGATTGAAAAATTTGTTAGGTAGGGGCCGATCACAGTAAATGCAAGATCTTTTGCCAAGAGAAACCGAACGAGCCAGTTGTGCGTGTTTTTGGCTTTTGAGATATTTTTGATATTTGGTAAGAATTTTATGCAAATATTATTTTGCAAATGATAGTTTTTGAATAATATTGACTTTGTGAATAATTGGAAATATTTTGGAAATATATTAATAATAATTTGTGAGTTGTAATTTTGAATTTTGTTTTTCTTTTGATTAAAAATTATTTTTGATGAGGGGTATTTTTTATTACGAGCTTGGATTAATTTTTGGATTGTTAGAAGAATACATTTGTTTATAGCTAAAAAATTAAAATTAAAATTCGTAAGAGCACGGTGTGGGGCGTGATTGATAAAGCCAACGATTTGGATGAAGGCAATCGCAAGTTCGAACCTTTGAAAAGTAAAATTTTTATTTTTGGATTTGCAAAGTATAATTTTAATTTAGCAAATAATAATTTTTGGGTTGATAATAATTAAATAAAAAATTTTGAAGAGAATAACTTTAATTGTCGCCGTAACTGCCATAATTGCCATAGGAACCGTCTTTTGAGTATAGGTTAATGCTGTCCGACGATTGAAAAGCTGGCCGAGGTAAACTTAAGAAAGATAGTAAAGGCTTTTTCCTATATTTTTTAGGAGAATACCACTATAATATATAATATATAAAATATATAATAAATATATTAAATATTACCCTCTAGTAAATACACACACAAAAATATACAAATTTTTTTAAAAATACCCCCCTTCTACTCTCTCCTTTTTCTCTTGCAATTTTGTCAATAAATACAGAAATTTTCTCGTTTCTCTTTCTAGTTCATCGCCTGATGATGCCATAGTATGGTGAAACGTTTATGATAATATACATACGGTATATTTATATTGTGTTAACTTAAACATTTTAGTTCTAAAAAGTGTTTGTGCATTTTTTGGTTTATTCTAAAAATTTGATATGATTAATATCGAGTTACACTACCTAAACCACTTATCTATTGATTGATTATAAAAACAGAAAATTCAAATGGCTGTCAATATAATATAATCATCATAGAGCCCTTGCCCCACAATCAAAGTTTTTTATAAATATTTTGATATTATTTGATGGAAATATTTTTAATTGTTTTACTTTTTAATTCCTGTAATTTTAATTGCTATAAAACATTTATATTTTTCTATTAATTAGCTAGAATACGCCTAGGAGCGGTGATACAAATAACTTGAATTCGTCAAGATGCTCATCACATGAAACATGTAATTTTCAAGATAATATAACAAGGGCAAAAAAGTATAATTTTATTAAACCATTTATTCATTATACAATCTGTCAATATTGCAATTAATAATTTACAATTATTACAATGTTAAAATTAGTTATCGAAAACAAAGTTAAATAAACAAATATAACAAAGCTAAAGATAAAAAGCAAAAATAAAATGGCACCCTAGTTTTGTCCTTTTAATCACTTTCTACATTAGTGTCAAAATCGCTATCACTTAATTTAAGAATTAAATCAGGCACCGTAATATATAATAATTTTTCACGTTCATACCACTCGGAAATAACTTTTTCTGTATGACAAACACAATTCTTCCAGACTTCCTGTAAACATTGGTCCAATGCCTCTTCCCACATTGTTATTATTTTGTCATTCCCGTGCAATAAGCTTTTTGCTTTATCTTATAACCAAAGGTTATACTAATAACGTTAGCAATGAGACCAAAATTTGCTCTAAATTCACAGTGGTTAGGTGGTAGTCGTAACACTTCATGACCATGCTCTCTTATTAATTCATCGATTTCGTATCGTTTATTTTTTTTTGTATAATTTGAACAAGGCAAGAAATTCTGGTTTAAACAAATGTGGATCATAATCGATATTGTTTTCGGTTAACCAGGCTGCAATCTTTGCTTTACACCAAGATGTCGATGGTATATTTTCTATTAGCATGGAATGGTATAAGGCATTACCCATAATTATCAATAATGGTTTTTTTAAAATTATTTTAAACTCAGTTTCTTCATACATTTTGTATAACGCAAATCCAATATTCATTTTTGATGAGTCTGGTAAATCGGAAGTTTTAATTTTTTTTCGTGATTCTTACCTTTTTGACTGCACTATAATCGGTAATATGAAATAACTGTTAGCTTTTTCACGCTCGAAATATTGACAATTTTAAGACAAATTGTTGCGCCTGGGATTTTGAAGCTTTACCTTGAATCGACATATTTTTTATTCGATAGAAAATCTAGCAAACCAAAGTATGAACTCGAATGAAATTTGAATATAACCTTATATTATAAGCAAACTTGACAGACAATCACAATAGAAACTACTTTCATTATAATTATTATGCATGCTAAGAGTTAATGTAGCTATCTTTTTTCAACGCATACACTAGGTATTATTATTATTTTCGACGTACCGTAATTTTATATTCACACCCTTATGACAAATTTATTTCAGTTTGTCTTTGTTGCATCTATAGAAATTGCCGGTACTTCATTCAGATGGTCATGAATGACGTAAGCGTCATTTTTCATGGTCCCAACTTTATATATTTAAGTATATCTATTTAAAGCGTATAATATGGTATTAGATGCTTCATACTAAATCTCTAAATATCTATTCACTTCAAGTTCTAAATTACAGAAGTACGACAATAGAAAGGTTGGTTGACCAATCCAGATGACTTAACAGTATTGACAGAATAATTGGAAATTACCGTTCATATCGAAAGGGGTCTTTTTCATATTTACAATTCACAATAAATTACCTGTTTATTAAGTTTAAATAAATTCTATGGATTATGGTTAATTGAAGCCTTCTATAATTTATTAACAGATGTATTGCATATTTTATCCTCCACAAAGAAGTAACTTTGCATTATTATTTATTTCTAAATTGGTTATTTGTTCTAATTTCTACGAATTCATTGTTAACAAAGGTAGTCTATAATATTCTTCGTAATTATTATGGCAAATTTAATGTGGTTTTGTGAACATGTATGTATCATTACATTAATCATTATAGTGTTTATATAGCAATGAAAATTTATAAATAAAATTAAAGCTTATGAATTATTATACTGTTTGATACTACTAAAAGCGAAGTAGGTGTAGTAGTAGGTATACTGATTTTTTACAAGTACCTATACAAAAGTTTTTCAACTAAACGAAGTGGGTTACTCTTAACATTTCCGTTTAATTTCCCGTAGTAACTGGTAAGTAATCAACCTACTTCTTTTTGTTTTATTTTTAAATAACTTGTAAAATGTATTAACGTAACCTGAAATAATTCCTAATAGCATATGGTTTTGAAGTGTATTTTATAACTAGACGTAAACACCTGAAGATATCTGAATTCGGACGGAACATGCCGAATTATTAGATATAATAATTGCGGAAGTTGTATTTTTTCTTTCTAGTTATTGTTGAAATAGTACAAGACGGTATGAAAATTTAAACAGTTACAACTCAGCGGATGACTGCTAATGTGGAGATACTCCGGTTCGAACCCTCAATGAACAACTTGTTGAATTTACACCACTGCACTGAAGAAAAACAACCGGAAATTATTTTGCGTGGTAAAAATCTTCAATGTAGACTACCGATAAAACTCTTGGTGTCTTGATAGTCTCCAATATTATTAAGCATTTATTTATTTGTTTGTAATTCACCAATGTCAAGTTTAACTGTATTATTATTTTTAATGTATTATTAAAATTATAATTCTTTTCGATGCTTGAATTAATTTTATTGACTATTGAAAGTGTTGACAACAGTCAGAAAACAGCAAAATTTATCAATGTAACGGATGTTTTCAAATTTTCATCGCATATGGTAAAACACAATTCGTGATATTCAAATTTTACACCAAATTTATTTTATTGTAAACTTAGTTTCTGTAAATTACCAGGTAAAAGTTTATTATACACATAGTATAGTTTTATTGATATACATACACTTGGTCGGAAAAGTAGGTTACGAACTCTTTTCTAACTTTTTAATGTCAATTTACACTTGTTTTCAAAAATTTTAAAAACGATTTCAACTTTAATTACTTATAAAGGCTGTTCTTTTAGTGCCTTTTTATAAGTTCTAAACGGCTGGACCAATTGACTTGAAATTTAGACAGAATGTGTATTAGATTATTACAAACCTCTACGAATATCCTTTTTTGAATAAGTTTTTTGGTTTTTCCAAAAAAGCCAAAAAACCATTGAATTTGAGATCTTCCGTTATTTTGTAAATCTCGATTTTTAGAAACTTTTGGCTCAGGCAGAATTTTGATATCTTAATTAGTTTAAACGTTTTTAGGACCTAAAGTTCAAATTTCTTCACTTAATTACAAGACGTGTAGAAAAAGTATATAAATTGAAAAAGAATGTTTTGCATCTTTTACAATTACAGTCGAGTCGCGAAATAGTGAATACCGTATATAGTGAACTACTGGAAATAGTGAACACAAAAATTTTAACATTGAGTGTATATGGGACTCCTATATAACGAACAGCGGTAACCCCGATACAGCGAACTGCGTACTAAATCATGCAGTTTGAATAGTTTGAATGACATCATTTATAAGGACCTCCCCCCCCCCAAGACTGAGAATTTACATTAGGTATCATATTTACACTTCATTTTAGTCGTAAAGTTATCATAGAACACAATTTTTATACATTTAAAAATTTTATGTTTTATATTTTTATATAATATATTAGGTGGACATTTTGATAACGACGAAGAAAATGTATTTTGAGAACGCGCTTATTACTTAAAGATGAATGCAAGTACATTACTTGCATTACTTAAATTGCATTACTTAAAGTAATGCAAGAAAAAGTGTTGGAACAAGAATATCGAATATTATACAGAGAACGAAATTCAGATCGATTCTGATCCAGAAAAGGAAGACGAGAATGAAATGGTTTCTTATACCTAGTCTACATTGGCATAGTAAATAGGTTTATTCATTCATTCATTATCGTAACGGGCTGTGGTAATGACTCCACTGCACTAAAGCTTATTGTGCACCTCTTCACAGAGTGTTGATACTCGCAGGAAGACCGAGCTGAGATTTTTCGTGAGTTCGCCATTCGAACATGGAACTTCCGCTCGTTACTCAGCCAGCGATCATATCACACCACTACTGTGGACTTTCCATAGCCCATAGATCGAAATTGAGCGTTTTTAGATCACAGCAGTGTAACGTGGTCATGGTCGAGTAGCCAACTGCGGTCTGCCGCGTCCGAGCATGTTGATTTAAGCATTGCGCCACACTGCTGGTTAGTAAATGGGTTAGTTGCCTGGTTGCTTGTACCTGTAACTTGCAAGACAGCTACCAATGCAATGTAAACCGATAGGACAGGACCTGTTTGTCTGAATTTGCCTTTTTCACAGGAAAGTTGACTAGCTAGGCTGCTAGGCTAATACTGGTACATGTAACGGGTACAAGTAACTTAACCAAAGTAAACTAGCTATTATACTTTCAATAAATCAAAGCTTTTATTTTCAAAATGTGATTTTATTGTAAATTTTGTTAATACCGAAATAGTGAACAACCCCGAAAAAGTGAAAGGTCTTTGCCATATTTAATTCACTATTTCGCGACTCGACTGTATTCTTATCAAAAATAGTAAGCCAGTTTTGCGATTATAAAACAGAGTATAATGTTACATACTGCATAAATAATTTATGTATACTTTTACTATTTAAAAATGTAGTAATAAATTAAAAATTCTTTTGAATAAAAGGTTTATTAGTTTGATGTTATGAAAGTAATGTTTAAATTAATTTGTCTAAAATGGTGAGTATGTACTATGTACATATACGGTAAAAAACAGATATATATTTTTTTTAATTTTAAAGGTGTATTATTATAATATTATGGCAAGTTGACATATTACGTATGTATGCAATTTCAAAAATCAAAACTTCAAATTTAAAAAACTCCTATTTATATTGATGTTTTAAAATAAAATTTTTTCATCTGTTCAACATAAAATTAAAAATTGCTTTGTGAACTTTTAGTAGTAAGATAAATGCTATAGTATTATATTATGATGTAACCACTGTGTAACATTATACGAATGCTATGACTACCTAAGCACTTTATTTAACCAATTTCAAATTTTTTTAAGGCAAACAGAATTATTTAAATGCAAGTATTACATGGGTAACATCTAAGATTTTATCAAATTTTTTGTTTAGAACGAATTTTTTGAAAGATAGGTAAAATCACACAAATAAAATACTCCCCCTAAACCTGTATTTGCACTTGAGATCAAAGGATTTAATATCATCAAAACAAAAGAACATCGATACCAAAAATAGAAAATCAGTTTTATGATTTATGCTTAGCATGTTTTTGGAAAGAAATTCAATAATTTCAACATAATTGTGAATTTTGCTGCACAGGAAATGTAATTGATTTCGAAAGTAACAGGAAACACGAACTTCAGGCGACACTCATTTTTCGGTGCCGTATTTGTAAATTCAAAAAACAAGGGATTATTTTTAAATTACAAATTGATTTATTTATACTTTACACGATTATAACCGACAGTCACTGTATATAGCCAAGTCATCGTAAGCTTTCATAAAATTGTCGAAAAAAATAATTTTAAAAACATTACGAAAATTATTTCATTTATAATTAGAGCATAATTATAAAATAAGTATATTTAAATACCTTTGGTAAAAATCATAGTAAGATAGTAGAGTTATCAGGTTACAATCTCTCCTTGATTCGTATTAATTTTTCTACACACGTTTACACTTTAAAATCATTACAAAGTTTCTACACACGTCAAGTTTGCTGTCTTTGCACAACCCGGAAAATTGTCGAAAAAAATAATTTTAAAAACATTACGAAAATTATTTCATTTATAATTAGAGCATAATTATAAAATAAGTATATTTAAATACTTTCGGTAAAAATCATAGTAAGATAGTAGAGTTATCTTATCAGGTTACAATCTCTCCTTCATTCATTATTGTAACGGGCTGTGGTACTAAACCCACTGCACTGAAGCTTAAACTTATTGTGCACCCCTTCACAGAGTGTTGATACTCGCAGGAAGGCCGAGCAGAGATATTCCGTGGGTTCGCCATTCGAACACGGAACTCCCGCTCGTTACTCAACCAGCGATCCTATCAAACCACTACTGTGGACTTTTCATAGCCCATAGATCGATATTGGGCTTATTTAGATCACAGCAGTGCGGCGTTGACATGATCGAGTAGCGAACCGCGGTTTACCGCGTCCTAGCATGATGATTTAAGCATTGCGCCACACTGCTGGTCAATCTCTCCTTAATTCGTATTAATTTTTCTACACACGTTTACACTTTAAAAGCATTACAAAGTTTCTACACGTCAAGTTTGCTGTCTTTGCACAACATGGAATTCCTTTTCTTACGTTGGGATGGCTAGTCTCGGAGAACAGCCTTAATCATTGATTATAAACATTAAAAAATAAGATATTATTTTAACAAAAAAAATAATGAAACTAAATTACTTAAGAAAAAATACATAGCAAAAGTAGGTTCAAAATCTGTTATAATATTATTTAACATCCACAATGTCAGTTTTGTACATTTGGTACAATTTTAGTACAGACCACAGTTTCCTATAGGTAAAAGATTTGGACTCTGCAGCGGCCACGTTAAAACATTTATATTTAAGTTATTTAAAAAATTGTGACTGCTTTGATTGTATTGTATGTATTGGAACGTTATCTTTTTAGAGTATAAATTTTTTACTAATTAACCTCTTTCCTTCAGGTATTATTATGTCTTGTAAGAGTTGTAAGTATACTGCAGCGGTAACTTTACCTTGAAAAATTACTATTTTACCAACGCTAGATGAGCACATATAACCTCAGATCATAACACTTTTGTTAGATGACTTTAAGGTAGGTTTAGTATACTAAAATGATAAAACGTCATTTTTTTTATTCTTATGACGAACATTCTCTTATTACTGTATTTTATCTGCATCATTGATTAATCGGTTTATAAGGTTCAATTCCAAAAATCTATTGGTTTATTATCTTGGCTTCAATCTATTGCTTATGTGCGGTATTTTTCGTGCAATTCGACTATGCTTTTTAAATGTATAGAGACGACGTTGTGTCGCATCAGTGGATACATTGACTTGGCAATCTACTTAAAGTTTAGCATGAAGTTTTCTCCAGCAGCAGATGAAGTTGGGCCCGTATTGGAAATTGTCTAAATTTTTCTATCGCGATTTCCCGCATAAATTTTTGGTTTGCCTCGGCGTTTTATCGGTGCTACTCGACCTTCCATTCGAAAAGCATTAATTACTTTAAATATTGAAGTGCTATATTTATCTAATAATTCAGCAACTTCATAAATATTTTTCCTATTAACGTACAACTTGACGATTAATTAACTTTCTTCAATAGTTAAATATTTAATTTTTTCAATTTTACTGAAACTTCAATTAAAATAATACTAATTTGAACTAATGTTTTTTGTATACCTTGCTATATGAAATTCTGAAGACTTTGCAGTATGCAAATTTTTTTGAAAAATATCATTTATTATTAGAAATAGTATATGTATAAATATTTTTAATTTCATTTTTAAACTACTTTTGCGACCATGTTAAGTGTATTACTTAATATTTCTTTGTAATTTTATATTTTTCGGTTAGGTTTCCTTCACTAAATGTACTTTTATGAAATAATTTCACAACAAAGTTGAATTTTACAGAATTAGATGATATTAATTGTACAGTATTATGGTAAAATATAACACTAAATTAATTTACATGTAATCTTAGTTGTGTGATTACTAAATGGTCGCATTATAGAAATATAATATTTGTCAGAACCGAAAAAGGTTAAACTTGTCATGCTAGGCTGCAACGAAATTCAAGCAGGAAACTTTTAAACTATCAAGTTTTACAGCAACAGCTTCCGTAAAACAGGTGTTTAGGTTTTACTCAAACAGCAACAGTTTTCGGAAAACAATGATTGACAGATTGATGATAGAATCAAATTTTAACTAAAATATCATTGATCAACTTAACGGAAATCAAATGTTTGAAACGATGGCTAACCTGATTTGTTTATAATGAGTTGTTTAACAAAAACTCAAAAAAAATTCAACATTTTTTAATATAAGACGAAAACTTAAAAGCCAATATTATATTTCAATATCCTCTATTAATTTCTACACGTATTCTTACTGCATTAAGATCTAAATAAAACAGTTAATCTGTTATTCACATTTCATTTAACTCGATTGCACAAACATTTTAATTTCAATTTTTAAAATAATGTTTTCAAAATTTTGAATTGAATGTCGACTATAAAATGACAATTTGAATATTAAATGAAAAATATTGTGTATAGTACTTAATGTTAGATTTTAGCTTTAAATCTTCTCCAATTTATAAATTTTTGCATGAATTGCACCAATATTGCACACAGTAACATAATATCTAACGCAGATAACATCTCAAAGGTAACTCTAATATCGGGACAAGCTTATTGGTGGATTGAAAAAGCACAAATATTAAGTGAACAGCTTTTTTAAAGTGCTATAATAAGCCATCTTTTTTTAAGAAAATAGCGTTGAACAGTTCAGCTAGTTTATGCATCATGTTCTATAATCGTATTTGAGAAGATATAAAAATATATGAAAAAACACTATTTTGCTGGGAATTAAATTTAAGGTCTTTCGATACACTTGCAGACGCGTTATCATCTCATCAGCTAAAAGACCGTTGAATTATTGTTGCTTATCTAGCTGAAGTATTACTATAAAAAACTTTTAAGCGCTAATTTCTCAAAACGATTGTGATAGCAAATAAAAAAAAGATGTTCATTTAAATTTAGCGCTTCTTCAATCTATCAAAGCTTGTTCCGGTTTTAGAGTAATACTTCAAGGGTTCTTCTGGTAGGATCTGATCTTCGGTAGATTATTTATTAAACGACTAAGTAGCAAAATTATGTTTTCTACATTTAAATTTTTGAATATATAATTTGAAACTAAAATTTTCAAATTTTAGATCTATATGGGTTTATGGTCTCTCCTGAACGATATTTTCATGAACTACCAATAACGCAGTAGCAATATTTTAAACGCATTATGTTTTACTTGATATATGTATGTTTAGGTCAGGCAACGATGTCTTGAGTATCTAGATAGGAAACAATGATGACGTTACTATCTTTTTAAATCAAATCGATCAAACTATAGATTAATTAAAATGAAATAAGAAAAGAATCATTAATTTTCTTATTAGAGACTGGACAATCTCATCTTCGCCAAGCGATAAAAATTAAAGCAAATAATAACTAATAGTAGTTTATTTACTATATTGCTCATTTGCTATTGACCATGTTATCTTAATATTTTTATTACTCTATTATTGTTAAAAATAAAATTTTCAATTTTATTAGGTATATTTTTTCTTGCTTTTCTTTATTTTAATGTTTTTCTTATGTTATATACGAGTAATGAGCAAAAATAATTGTGAAATAAAGGCTTTTATATCGTATTACAAAGTTTTTATTTTAAATTTTTATCAATTTTATAACGTAATTGTTTCAAAATTCATAGTCAGTATTTTAAAATTTTTTGTCTTTTTGTAGTTTGATTTTCTTGTTTCTTCAAAACCTGTCCTAACCTGTTAAATGAAAATTATAGTCGTTTTTATTGTTTTTTAAACATTATTTTTCTATATAAGTATGTATGTATTCTTTACCTAACAGTTAAAATTAATTATTTTAATATTGTGTTTAGATTGTTTATTTTAAAAATAAAACTATTTCTGTTATGTTGGAGGCTAATTTCTCTCTGGTATTATATGAATTCATTTCATTCACACATTTCAATTTATCAGTTAAGAATTTTAGTGCCTTTCTATTTCTAATTTTACATACAAAAACCAAAGCTCTATATCTTACAAGCTGGATTATACTTATTAAATTCAAAACATTCAACATAATTATTATCTCTTATTGGCGTACATTTACTACACTGTATAATAAATACTTGCATTTTAATGTTGAGTTTAAACTTTGATCAGTTTTAATTGACTATTAGAGATCGGTAAACCACCAGGATAACATAGTAACAAAAATATAATAATAATTATATTATAAAACACATTAATAAAACTTAAGCCACGTAGCTAGGAGACAATGGGTATAGCACATTAAAGTATACCATAGATTTTTATATACACTAAAAATTCTTGTAAAATTTGAAAAATTAAATTATAATGAAGCGATTAAACAGAAGATATTCAGAAGATATTTTCATTAAATTTTTGAAAAATTAAAAGTCGTTGAATTGCTTATTGTGCTGACGGTGCGTGTGCACCTTTAATTGAGTCACTTACACTTGAATTCCAGCATCGTCACTCATTTAAAATTCACTCACTTATTTAAAATAGGAATCTGTTAATTATAGTTTTTTCGAATTTAACTTACAAACAATGATCTACGTCTTTTTTAGAGCTGTTATTTTCGAGTTCTATCGCACTCTAAGAAATTTTTTAATTTTACGTTGTACTAGCTGACCCGGCAGACGTTGTCCTGCCCAAATTTGAATAAATTTGTTTGTTCATTTTAAACAGTTAGTTTAAATTTCAATGTGATTTATTTGAATAGAATGGAAATCAGTACAGAGCGATATGATAAACAATGTTTTTCGTTTTGTTTTCCGGAGCAAAAACAAACAACGAAGACGGTTTGCCAACACGCGAACAGGCAACGTACAGCTGACCGTACGAAAAACAGAAAAATTCGAGATTAATCCCACAAACTTCCAACGATTGGCCTTGCGATTTATTGATTGTTATCGCAAAAGCCAATCGAACGGGGAACTAAATCCGCTTGAATTGGAATGGAAGATCAGTTGAAATAATCAGAATTTGTGGGATAAGGACTTCCTCTTCTTTGAATTTGCCCTTGATTATCGTCGCTTGAATAACATTGTTTATCAATTTCTTGACGGACAACCGCGTACCGTTGCACAATTTCGGATGATTTAGATTCCGCAACATGATTATGATCGATCTTACCTTAAGCTGTAAATTATGCGGCGGAGTTCCTGGCACATCAAGCGAGTTTAAAAATTCTTTCGGATAGTTGGTCGCTTCATGCGATCGCTGCCAACGGATTTGTACAAACGTAGTACTCCAGCGATTTGACTTTGAATAATGAAATTCAAGCTATCGACGTCCTTATTCTTCGCTGCTAGTATTGCCCGTTCACTAACCCAATCGAGATTTTTGTAATTTTGTGCAATACCGGGAAACATTTTGGTGACGAGTTCCTCCTTCGACGATGTAAACTCGCAAAAATTTGCCAGGAACGATATCAATCCAGTCGAAACATCTACAGGAATTTGGCCATTGCCAAGCGCCAGCAGTTGTCTCGAGAATTCAGCAGCCGATGAATCGTTCTGCAGCGCGACTCTCATGTTCGTGGTCAATTTCAACTTTTTGACATGCCGCTACAAAAACAACGATTTCAGGCATGCATTAAGTTTATCTGCAGCAGTAGATTTCGAGATGACGGGAAGCGTTTGGCGAAAATCTCCGGAGAGCAATATCATAGCCCCACCAAATCGTCTCGAATCACCTCGTAAATCCTTCATTGTTCGGTCAACTGCCTCCAAAGCTCGTTTATGCGCCATCGTGCATTCATCCCAAATGATGATTTTGCATTCTCGCATCAATTTCGCTGTCGCCGAATTCTTAGTTATTGTGCACGTTGGCATGTCAACCGTGAGAAGATTCATCGGCAGCTTCAAAGCGGAATGTGCAGTTCGACCGCCTTCCAACAATGTGGCAGCAATGCCCGAGGATGCAACATCCAATGCAGTTTGAGATCTTGACCGAATTGTTGCCAGAATCAACGAAATGACGAATGTCTTGCCAGTCCCACCGGAAGCATCGAAAAAGTAAATGCCTCCCGTTCCATCGTCAACAACCTTAATCAGCGAATCGTAAACGTTCTTCTGATCGGTATTCAACAGCGGAACATTTGTTCGGACTCTTTCGGCCAGCTCATTGTGATCATAATCTTGCTCCCGTTGCAATTCGTGATTAAATGCATCGTGCATCGAACGATTTGGTGCTGGCATTCCCAATGTCGACTGCCGCACATAAGCACGCACATGTCTTCGATAAGAACCAAGACTTCGTTGAGCATCTCGTCGTTAATTTGAAGATCAAAATTTGAAGTTGTCGTACAAACTCTGTGCAAAATGTCGTCAGCCATCTCATTCTTGTATTTGTCCCAGAATGCGGTCGGATTCGATGGATGACATGTGGCTATGATGATTGCAAACAATGTACGAATTTGATTTGCTGGCGCAGAAACAGTTACATCGGCGAGCGTTGAGTCCCAATGTGTATCGTTTTCGAGCAAATTCAAACGTTTGCAAGCCTCACGTTGGCAAGTGGCGCACAGCACACCATCCACAGTACGCAGGGAATCAAAGGATGTAGGGCCTCTAATGTTCACCAAAAGCAAGCGAAGATAGTAGCATTCGTCTTGTCGTGGATGAACTGTGTATATTCGTTCAAGGGCATCAGTCAAATAGACATCAAAGAAGCCAGCAACAGCATCACTTTTCTTCCGGCGTTAAAACTTCTTCGATGCAGCGTTCCATGTATAATAGCGTGGCACTTCCGAATAGAGTAAAGTTCTTGCAAACGGATCGCTTTTGCATGTCGAAAAAAAATTTGTCAATGTTGTCGCTGGTGGTCGTTCTGCTCTTTGCGCTGCATTTGCGTCTGTAAAGTAGATACGCTGGCCGTTCTCCAAGTGTACTGCCAAATGTACGACAGTAGGGTGACGTTCATGAATCGGAAATGAAAACAGCCGCCAAATTGCCTTATTACAACTCACGTAGCGCCCAAGTTGAAATTTCGTTACCTCGTCGTTTGCATTCGGATCGGCAATGCCAAACACCGCCATGTCGCTCTCTTTGTTGACATATTTGCAAACGTATTTTATGGATTTGATGGAGTTACAGTACTCAACATTGCAGTGGGTTGAGAACGTTTTCGACAAAAGCGAACGATATGGAACGATCCAGCGGTTATCGACGACGACATCGTTTCCTTTAACTTTCATCACGATTGATCTGCCGTTGTCATCTGGAGAACGACGCCGATACAATGGATATCCATCGATTCCACTTATTGTGTCAGTTACCGACGGACGGGGAAAACGCTTCGTACAATTTCCTTTTTCCATGCAGGGTGAGTTTGGGTTGTGGACTCCACAAGGGCCATGGACCATGTTTGTTGTCACAACGGAGTACAGCTCCGGATCAGTTTCTGGATCTGGTATTTCGGCAGAAATGATCGAATCAATATGATCTGGTCGGATCTTGTCGAACATCCAAAGTAGAATGTGTGCATGTGGTAAACCACGCTTCTGCCATTCAACCGAATACATCCAACAACGGAGTGCGCCAAAAATCTTCTGCTTAACGATGTAATCCATGAGTGCTCTGATCTTTTGTTTAAACACTCGCGCAGTGATGTCATGTCGATCGCTAGATGTTTGTCCTGTCAGCAACAGGTTCGTAATTTCTAGCCATTTCCGGTTGCAAGTGAACGTGATGAACAAATCCGAGTGTCCGTAATTCCGCACGTACGTCATCGCATCTTGAGCGTACTCATGCATGTGGTGCGAGCTTCTAACATAAGTAGCCGGGAGAATGGTCAAACGACCGATGTTGGCCGCGTATCCTTCAGTAGCGATGGCGTCACGCAAGTGGATGTACTCGTCTGATCGTAACTTCGACTGATTGAAACAAATAAAATTGAGACGCTCCGTTTCGACCTTGACGTACATGTCTACGCAGAACTGTTGAAACAACCGGCAATATCTCAACAGATGATTGTCAACATCTTGCCAAATCATCAATCGATACGCATAAAAATTCATTGAGCTGACCTTCTTATTCGTTTCTGCTCCTGAAATATTAATTCGAACTTATAGTTGTAGAATAAAAAAGAAGTGATGACTTGTAAACAAACCTTTCGTTGGATCGACCATCTTTATATTCAAGTGATAGCCATCCTCTCCACGGCAAAACGTCAATGGGTATTGAAGTGCATTATATGACCGATGAGTCTCGCACACGCGCTGCAATTGTCCACCATCCCGACGCTTAAGAACAATATCGCGTGATTCTACATTCTCGCCAACAATCACCACTGCGACTTCATTGACAGTGGGAAGCTTTGAATTGTCTTGCATGGCCTCCAGCGCGTCTTTCGTCTGCTTTGATAATGATTTTGTGGTCGTCAGAATGCATTGTGTCCAATGCGGTTTTGAACAATATAACCAATTCATTATGCTCATGCAGAAGATTTTGTAATTCTCCGATGATTTCACGTTTAGTCGCAGTAAAAATTGCACAACGCTGATCTAGTTCAATAGCCATATCACCAACGAAGTAGATCTGGAGGAACTTATGATCTTCGTTTAGAAGAAAATTAGAAGAATTGGTTATTTAGATAATAATGAGACGCCATTACTTTATAACTGGGATTGTAGGCTGGTTGATGATCAGCTTCGGCTCCAAATGACGTCATTTGAAAGCATCTGTTATATTTTTGCGTATTCACCAGGAAGTGTTTTGATTAGATGGTATTTTCATAGAGAAAGGAATACAATGGCTCTGGTGGATGAGTCAATACGGGCAATTTCACCTTGCCATCAGTGTAGCATAATCCGGGGGTTTCCGATTTAAACTTCAATGCATTGCAATGCTGGCATATGACAGACAATGAACCGATATTAACGCAGCGAAGATCTTTGTAGGCGATTGCGGAATCATATTTGAAAGCAGCGCGATTCAAGTCTACAGGTCTTTTCAATTGTTCGATTATTACGGGTATTCTGAGAAAGTATTGCACGACGTGTACGTCGTCCAAGGTTTGAACGTCGAATAGGAGGCATTAGTCAAGCAAATAACTCTTCCAAAAAAACAACAAAGTCAAAACAAACAACAACAAAATTCGTTAAATAAAATACTTACGGAATGAATGTTTCGCAATGAATGCCCGCAATCCAATTGGATAACCTCACTTTTTACACGCAAAGTTATACTTGATGCGATCAATGAACTTTTACTCACAAAACAGCCAATACAATACAAAACTTTTTTTATATACATTCTTACAGTCACATGGATTTATCATTACCACTGGCGATAACTCTGCTAGGTACATAGATAGAGTAGCGTCATCTATCCGTTATTAAATAATTTTTTAGGTAGTAACAGAGCAGCTTAACTTAATACCTGGTACCTAATCTATCCTAATCTATCCAGCTATCTTTAAGTACCGATAAACCCTTTGTTCTCAGTAATGTTAAACTTTTTTTTCGCGAATTTTGAACTTTCCTTTTTCATAAAAACCTTGTCAGCGATATAGACAATAACTCTTCAAAAAATCAGCCAAATCGGTCCAGCCGTTCTCAATTGATGAGGTAACGTAGATTTGCCCTTCATTTTTATATACATAGAAGAGAAAGAAGATAGATGTAAAATCTGTTTTCTAGATCTACGTTTTTGAAAGCAATTTATACCTAAAAATACTTTTATAAAATAAAAACACTCAGTGTTGTGTTAATCTTATGAAAACAGCTAATCGAATGTACGCTTGCAGTTTTTGATCTGTTTTACGCATATTTTTGGAATTCCGGGTCAGTCATATAGAAGATAGACGATTTGGAACAGCGGTAATTTATATTTTTAAGTAAAACTTTACTATCATTAACAAAATCAAATTTAATATATTGAACCCGACTGTAGCGTTTCAAATTTATTGTTCCAGTTTTTATAATCGCACACGTACCGAGGTTTAAGTCTCGCCGAAGTTGACAAAGATATTTTTCGTATTCTTATTAAAATTTAAACTTGAATATGGATTTTTAAAGTTTTTAAGTTTATCTTCAGTTTAATTATTTTATTTTAATGTTACCTAACAAGTTCTATGACATTTTTACATATAAACATGTGGGTCTGGATAACGTGCTCACACATAATGTGAGCACAACATAACAACAACAAATAATAAAATACTATAGAGCAGGGGATCCCAACTACAGCCCGCGAGGCAGACCTGGCCCGGTAGATGATTTTATCCTGCCCGCGAAAGTGTTTCAAATATACTCATTTTTTCGTTCGAACCCATTTGATTTTCAAAATGTATGTATATCGAAAAAAACATATTATACTACATACGTAAAATTTTACTTCATTTATTTATTTATTTATTTATCTACGATTAAACTATTTTTACATAATGTACAAATTTACAATAAGAATTTACAATATTAAGTGTTCTTTAAATTTACAGTCGTAAAAATATTGTTTTGTCGCTATTGTTTGGTAACTACCAAATTGGTACAAAATGCAGGCGAATAGCGAAGGTACACGAATACACAAATTCTATGAACTATCTTTGTATTAGTGAGTAGAGAAGCAATAAAGAAATAATCGAGAGCAGCAGAAACTGGTGAAAAATTTCCAATAAGATTTGCAGCAAAAGTCACGGCAGATTTAAAACAAGAGTTTCAAAGACGGTTTTCTAATTTTGGCATGAATTCAAAGGAAATTCGGCAGTTTTAAAATTTATTTTACCGCAACGTTGCCAGTTTCAAAGAGAAATTATTAATCTTCAAGTTAACGATCAAATCAAGGATAAATACAAGCAAGGAAAATTAATCGTTTTTTAAAAATTTTTAGATACAAAAGAATTTTCAAATTTAAAACAATTTGCTTGTAAATTTATTTCTATGTTTGGAACTACCTATATGTGCGAACAAACTTTTTCGGGGATGAAGTATCTGAATTCAAAGTATAGTACAGTGTTTATAATTATATGGTTACCATACGTACTTATTTTAGAAGGACAGTACTGTTTTTTAGGGCAATGTCCTTTGTACTTTCTGACAGGGTAAAGCACGCCCAAATATATTTAGAAGACGGTATTGTTCTGATAATTTAAAATTTGGTAACTAATCTTAATATAACAATAAAATTATAATAGTGGTAGTAGTAACAAAAATACTAAACCAACCTAGATTATAATTTTTTAATTTTAAATAGAAATTTAAACTTAAAGTAACACTTGTACAGGAATTTATAAAATGAGTCTACAACGGAGAAAGTGTACTTTTAATGCTAATTTACAAAAGTAATAATTTAAAATAATTTTTATATAAAAATAAATAATCTTTTACTTGAAAACTTATGGTCACCATTCACAATCATAGAATGGATGAAGGGGGAAATACATTTTTTTAAATAAATCTTGTTTGCGGATGCGCCTTAGTACTTTCGTATTTGTACTTATTTTTCCGGAAAGTAATTATGGTAACCTTATGTATAATTCTTGGTGTTTTAGATTTTAACGCCAACTTAACCTGATATCCCTACTATCTTACTATGGTTTTTACCGAAAGTATTTAAATTTGTACTTTAAAAATAATCCCTTGTTTTTTGAATTTACACATACGGCACCAAAAAATGAGTGTTGCCTGAAGTCCGTATTTCCTGTTACTTTCGAAATCAATTACATTTCCTGTGCAGCAAAATTCACAATTATGTTGAAATTATTGAATTTCTTTCCAAAAACATGCTAAGCATAAATCATAAAACTGATTTGCTATTTTTGATATCGGTGTTCTTTTGTTTTGATGATATTGAATCCTTTAATCTCAAGTGCAAATATAGGATTTTGTTTAGGGGGGGAGGGGTGGTATTTTATTTGTGTGATTTTACCTATCTTTCAGAAAATTCGTTCTAAACAAAAAATTTGATAATATTTTAGAATGTTACCCATGTAATACTTGCATTTAAATAATTTTGTTTGCCTTAAAAAAATTTGAAATTGGTTAAATAAAGTGCTTAGGTAGTCATAGCATTCGTATAATGTTACACCGTATTTACACTATAACATAACATTTATCTTTCTACTAAAAGTTGACAAAGCAATTTTTAATTTTATGTTGAACAGATGAAAAAATTTTATTTTAAAACATCAATATAAATATGAGTTTTTTAAATCCGAAGTTTTGATTTTTAAAATTGCATACATACGTAATATTCTTAAAAAATTCTTAAATTCTTAAAAAAATATATTTGTTTGTTACCGTATGTACACACTAAATCTTACATACTCACCCTTTTAGACGAATTAATTTAAGCATATTTTCAGAACACCACACCAATAAACCTTTTATTCAAAAGAATTTTTAATTTATACCTACATTTATTAACAGTAAAAGTAGAAACGGTGTACATAATTTATTTATTCAGTATTTGAACTTTAGGTCCTAAAAACGTGTAAGTTATGAAAATTCTGTCTGCGCCAAAAGTTTCTAAAAATCGAGATTTACAAAATAACGGAAGATCTCAAATTCAATGGTTTTTTGGAAAAACCAAAAACTTATTCAAAAAAGGATATTCGTAAAGGTTTTTAATAATCTAATACGCATTCTGTCAAAATTTCAAGTCAATTGGTCCAGCCGTTTGGAACTTAGAAAAAGGTAGTACTAAAAGAACAGCCTTAAAAGATATTCTTTAGCAAAAAACACAGTTCTAGCATTTCAATTAAAAGTTGCACAAAATAATTTTCTAATTATCTATAATTTAGCCATATTTGTTTAGTTTTGGTGTACTGTAATTAACTGCAAAAAAATAAAATTCAATGTTGCCTTAGATACAATAAGATTTTTTAATTTACATATTCATCTAGCCCGTCCCAAATGAATTTAAATTTTAATCTGGCTGTTGCGGCAAATACAACATTAAATTCAAACAAAATTAAAAAAAAAATGATATATAGCCACGGCAATAGCTCTTATATTATTGGTTTTTTATGCTTAATGAATTAGAACTTTCTTAAAAATGATTTCCTTATCTACAAATTAGGTTATATTCCCTTATCGTCTAGAATTAAGGGATTTCAATTTATAAATTAAATTAAAGGAAAATATGTTAAAAACACTCAGATTTTAGTTTTGTTACTTTTGTTGCGAACCCCGTATCTCTTAAACAAAAATACTGACGGCTCAAATCAGATAGGGAATTTAACGGGCTACAACTTTTGTCAAATAAATTTTTTTGGGAAACCAACCGTTTTCACAGAAATTCTGAAAATAATAAACAAGGTGTAGGTAAAAAAAATGAAGTGTCTTTTGTCACCACCTCAAAAGTTCTCTTCGGTCACGAGGACACCTGGTATAAAACACTTAAATAATTTAATTTGCTCTGTCCCAAAGAAGATCGTAAATAAATTTTTATCCCTTTTAAGACTGATAAAGATCAAAATTAAAATTGCCGCCCCAAAAGGCTTGCGCCCCGGTGCTATAGCCAATTTAGCCCTACCCGAAATTGAAAACATATCTAGCGAAACATATCTATGAGATATAAAAATTCGCAAATATAAAAGCATTAATTTGTGAATGCGCGAATACGAGAGCGACATATCACATACAGATTTTTTATACCAATCAATCAATAATCAATCAATCAAACATCAAATATCAAAATAATATACGCAATATGTAATATGTAATATACGCAAAGAGTAATACCACAAAGCGAAATCTGTGGGAAGCCTACTACATAAATTTATAAAAACAGTTACAGAGTACGCCGCGCGCCTCTGGCAATGTTCAAAATTTTGTAGAATATCTTAATCGCACAATTATTTATATATATATCATGTAATATACCTTATACATACTTATATAATATAATTATATAATATCATTATATATTAAAATTAAATAATTTCTATTTGTTTTTTTAAGAATATATTAAAAATTTTAAAAACCGATGGAATTATTAATTTCATGACTTGTATTGATAATGTAGTAGGTATCATATTATAAAATATATATGATTGATTAATCAAAACAAATGAAAAACATGTATTCGGAAATTTTTCCGAAAACCAATATTGAAAAAATTTGTATTTTATTTATTTCCTTCTTGGGATTCTCTGTATTTTAGAAGTGACAGATTATACGATAAAAAAATGAGATTTTTTACAACAGATAAAATTTTCTGTAATTTGATGTTCTATACATATTATATTTCTTTGACAAATTATAGTTGCTTAAAAGTTTAATAAAAAATGTAACTTTCTATACCCGAAATTTACCTATTTCTGCCCATAAATATTTATATTTTCCTGTTCAGATATCAAAAGAAATTCTGAAGGTGCTAGCTACGATATTCATTATAGCTATAAAATGCTTTTTGAATTTAAAACCTTTAAATTCGTAATTGTCAGTAACTTCAAAACCCTATAATACTTATTTTCAGGACAATCTTCGAGTTATTCGAAGATTTAAAAAAGATTTAAAAATAATTTTGAATTGGAAAAATAAAACTTATTAGAATTTATGAACGATTAATTGAGATTATACAATATACTTAGTAGCTGTGCTACATGGATCAAAAATAAACAGAGTTCAAATTGTGTATAATATGTTTCTAATACTATCGCTTTCGTAATGTCAAGCACACATGCTAAGATAACAGAATCAAGAACCTAAGCAAAGACACTATTTTTGGAACAGAGAATATAAGCCACATGTACGATTATTTTTCTATAGTGTTGCAGTTAGCAACATGTGTTGCATTTATTTTTAAATAATATAGTGTTATAATATAGACTATTCCGAGTAGGTACAACCACCATAAATTACTTGTTTCATTTTATGCAAACCCTTCTCTTAATGCTATTTTTTGTTATTTTGTAGGTATTATTCAAGTATACACTAAATGTACAAACACGCGAAAAGAAAATATCAAGTTCTTACTTTTCTTATTGTGATTCTTACAACAATTAAATTCAAATTAGGTATGTGTCGAATTGAATTTTGATATTTTTTAGGTGTCATGTCGTTCGTAGGTAGTCAGTGTAGGTTGGAATATTGTAATAAATTGAACTATTCCTAATCCTATTTTTTAATTTTTAAAATTGTTAACAGTATCTTTAAATTATCACATTATCACAAGGTTAAAAAACAGCTGTAAGTCGGTTGTTAGACATTGATAAAATAAAGCATTATCGAAAAATTAGACAAGTAAAATAACAAAACGTGCAACAATGACAATCGTAAAGCTGACAAGTTAATCATTTTAATTTTTATGATAAAAAACATAAATAATCCAAAACGTAGAAGTATTATTGGCACAAAGCTGAATAATTAATATCAACTAAATGAACATAATGACTAAAATTCATTGAAATCCGGTGGGATATAAAAATTTATTTTATTATTGACAATTGAAGAAAAAAATTAAAAAATTTATATTGTTTATTTGTAAATGCTACTTTGTTAATCATTTTTTACAACGTTTCTGCAGCCGTTTTTAAGTGTTTGAATTTATTTCTTATTTTGTGTTTTAAGGGCAATTTAACTATTATTTTTGAGTTTGATGAATAATTTCCTTAAAATAGATTTAAATATTGTAATGAGCGATTGTGAGCTGCACCGATGGCTAAAGCAGAGTTCCATAATCAGACATGTGGATTGGGACCAAGACTGCACCAATGGTTACCAGAAGATAATTTTTCTTTAAGCAGTGACTGAGTGAAAATCTCGGTGAAAATTTTTTTTTTTGGTAAGTATTAGTATATAATATTATTCTATTTTTAATTAAGTTAGTTATTTAACGATGTTATTTTTTTATAAATTTTGAATTTTGCAAGTAGCTCCACCACAGCTACTACGTGAATTTTACAATTAATCGCTTTGCAACGATTCTATTGTTAAACAAATTTTGATTGGTTTAAATTTTATTTACAGAGATTCCCACCTTTCTAGATCCGTGATTGCTTAAATTTGTCGTCTATTACAAATATAATTTTAATGCGATAATAAAGGAGCTTCTTTATTATTAGCTTGTTTTATTAATTAAGCGTGGCATCTAATCAATACATGTATTTTATATTTCCACGCGCAATTGTAAGAAATTACTTTCAAACCTGATCAAGGTTAGTTGCATTTTCACAAAGGAAAACGTCGCAATTGCACTTTTAGATCAATTAATAATGTAAAAATGATCTACGTATATCTGTCGTTCGGAATCCAAGATAAACTGTAGGTCCGCCTGTTTGGTACAAAGGTAGTGAAAAAATAATTTACTGTTTAGATAATTTACTCGAATCGAGTAAATTTTTACTAGTTTAAATAATTAATTTACGTTTTACCCTTACACTATTTTTATTTAAAGTAATGATTTGATTTATTGAACGATTAGAAATATTAGTAGTAGGTACTTGATAAGCTATTATTACATTTAATTGTATGCAATTTTAAATAAGAAATTAAATGCATTAGAGTCGCTATTTTTTAATTCAAATAAATTTGCATCTGGCTTACTAACTCTTGTCTAGTGTAATACGGGAAAATATAAGCGTACCTACTTCATATTTCAATACTCGAGTAGAAACTCATTGTCGGCAAAGCTTTAAATCCATTTTCCATCAGAGTTAATTGTTAATATATCAACTCTTAATTCATTTTTTGAGAAGTTAACCTGTATTATTTTCTTTTAAAGTAGGTGTAATTGTTTAATTCTTTTCGAATAATTTAACAGCATATTATACAATGCAAAATAAATAATATCGCTTACAGCATCCAATAAATAAGCAGATAGTAATTTAAATTACTATCACGTAGTAAATTAATTATTCATTATATAAAAGCAAAGCAAAACTATATATCGACTTTTGTAATTTATTATCCATATTAGAATTTTATCTATTTTAATGTGTGTAAATGATTAAAAGTAAAATTCCACGTACTGTAATAATTAATAGCATTATAATAGAAAAGTTTTGGTTTTTTTTTATAATATATTCATATTGTTATAGAATTTTTAATTGAAAAAACTTGGAATTTAAAATTCTCTAAGGGTTTTGTCTGAGTATGCTAGATACATAGTGCTTAAAATATGCCTTGTCATCACCCTATTGTAACTTGAAAACTTGAAACAAGAGGACTTGAGATAAAAATGTATGTACGTACGCCTACTTCTTCATCACAAGTACAATGCCAAAGAACCAAAAAATATAGAAAACTCATCTGATATTTACTCGAGTGTTATAAATTTAAAAAAAATTTCTATAATTTTAGTTTGGCTATATAGGTATTTTTGTACTAATGTAAGTAATGACAGAATCATTTGGCTAAAGGCTGCTAAATTGCTATTTTATTTATTTCTACTAGTTCGAAAAGTAGATACTTTCCAATCGAATTATATGCATGAAAATCATGCTTTGTCTCATGTTGTGCAAAAATTAGCGAAAAAAAAAATCTTTCATAGCCTGGGCCCGAAAGTAAATGTAAAGCTTACGCTTACGTTAATTTGTGTTCTTATGTCATTGAAATATATTAAAATAGTTCAATAATTTTTAATAAAAAATTAAATTGATGAGAAATTATTTATTTTTCTTTTTATGACCATTACAATAAATACTTACCATAAATAATACCACAAACTAGGTACTTTTAATTAAAGTTATTTTGTTTCTATATAATTATTAAGCTAATTAAAATTTGTATTGAAGAAAAACCCTAAAACAAATTAATAATAATAACCTTTGTTACGGTGTTCGTATTTTAAAGTGCTTCTCATAATTTTTGTACAAATCATAATAAGCACATTAATATCCGATTTTTATTAACACAAACTCATTAAATTTTCACGTTTTACAAATTTTAAATTATTCGCCACTTTTTTAATTCATTTATTGACAATCGTTAGCCGCAAAGAGTTGACTTTAATCGCCTCCACCAAGTGTTCCAAACAAAAAGTTGATTCAAATTAAGGATAAATAAGTAATTTATGTATTTACAATATTTACTAATTTCATAATTAAATTTCATAGTGATCAATTTTTAATTTTAACTTTATAAGTTACAGTACATTTCACAACAAATTTTATATTTATTAAAACTAAAATTTCTAACAATTTTACATTGTAAAATAATTTAAACTGCTTGCTGGCAGAATAATTGTCATTTTCCACTACCTTCTATTTAAAGGAATTCGAAAGGAAACGACAAAATCCCCTTATTGATTTTGACTTCAGTACATTTTCTTAAAGTTTCTTATTTAGCATCAATTTCAACGTAATCTTTATTATAATTATATTCGTCTAATTATTTTTAGGTTTACCTAAATTTTAAAGTTTTACATAGTTGTCTATCAATTAGTTTTTTTTTTCTGTTGTGGCACAAGATCCTGCGTAGCATATGAAATTTGGAAATCTGTTGAAAATAAGTTCACTATTTACAAAATTGAAACTTAATGCATTTGATTCGATTTGGTTGTTAAAATAATTTAAAAGGATTTTAATTTTTGTGTATAACTAGCGTAAAATGTTGGTAGTTTAAAATATTCATTATGAAAATTGCATTTATTTTGTGTTTGTGTAGCGCCAAAATTTCATGACAAGATGCAGAGGTCATAATTTAGAGGGTTTACGAAAACTGAAACATCTTAGTCCCTTATTTATACTATCCAATATAAGACTTAAACCAATTTGTTTAAAAAAAACTAGCTTTAAGATTAATTCAAATTTATAATTAAATATTTTACTAAATGTTTATAAATGTTCTAAAAAGTAAAAATTTTACCTTTAAGTAAAATAAATAAAAACCTTTTTAGGTTTAAAGATGTTGCCAGCTTCTTGTGAGAAAAACATGATTTGTAAAATTCAGATGTACTTGTTCTGATCAAACCCACGACTACAATATAGCAACCAAGAATTCGCACGTAAGCCCCTTTTTCGTAGACCAGGTCACTATATGCAAATGTGTAGGTACTGATGGAATTAAAATGCAAATAGTTTTAAAAAATCTGGTTATCACTCAGGTAAAGTGAACAATCACTTTTGGGTTGTGTGAAGATTAGTAATAACCAAAATTGTGAATAAGACTGAAATAGCTATTTTATAACAAAAATAAAATTTTCAAAAATAGAAAATTAATTCTATTTGGTGATTCTCAAAACTTTAAATTTTATTATCGCGTACTTCTCTTTGTCACATGAATTGTTATATAACAAATTTAAAATATTCAATAGAAACATAGTTTATTTGTCGTTAAGGTTTGTTTGGTTCGAGTTTTGAAAACTTGCAAGAAAAAGTTAAAAACCAACTAGAATGTTTCTCTTCCTAGGTATTTTCTTACATTTACTAGATGATTAGAATATTATTTATACTGTATTACAAATATTGTCATGAATTTTCAGAAATATAGATCGGTTACAAAGATCAAATTTTATTTTATCAATTGACACGTACTTTATATGATTTTTCATATTTTGATTTCTATTCGATTATCTGAAATTAAAAAAAATTGTTAATATTGAATTGCAAAGAAAACTTTGAATTATTTTAGGGTGTGAAGTTTTATTGATAAATTGACAATATTAGACAAGCTGTAATAATTTTGAAATCATTTTAAGTTCATTTTGAATTTTGAGTTGAAACAAATGTAGATCGAAACCAGTGGCAATTAATCCATCGGAAATTAATCAACAAAATGCAGAATAATTATTTAAAGTTACTGAAAATTAAATTTTAAAAATTTTGTAAATGTTTGTTTACGCTTGAATTAAATTTAAAAATTTTGATAAACATAAAAAACAATTTAAATAATAAAAGAATGATTTAATAATTGCATTATAAATAATAATAATACAGATGTTTAAAAGAATTGCAAATTAAATTTATGAATATTATTTGAAAACTATACTATAAAGCGCCATATAAAAAATAAAAATTTATTTTTCTAGAATATTTGCTGATGACGTTATTGATGATAAGCTTCATATCACTTGGCTTTATAGTAATTTTATATTACATTCATATTAACTTAAAATTTAAAATTAGAATTGATTGAATAAAATTTTTATTTCGTGAACGCAAATTCTGATATTTACTAAAAAATTTTAAATGCGTCTCGTGCGTATTTATTCTTCCTACTGAGCTAACCAAAAGATAAGCATCATAGTAATTTGTTGGAAGCTTCGAGTTTTGTAGTTTAAGTTTTATTATGGAACTTTATGTTCAATTAAAAAAGGATTATTGAGGCTAATTTTGGTGATGTTTTTAGTATATTTATTGTTAAAAATTTTGATATCGTGAAATTTTTGAGCAAGTCTCTTTTGCATGATTTTCCAGTTATTAATAGTTATAAACAAAAAGTTATAATTTAAAAGAATCTGTGCTATGTATGTCATAGACGTATAAGCTGAAAAATATAAATCACTCTCTTTATGTATAAGTTGAGGCATTATGTATTTTATATTAAAAATCTAAATCCAACAGAGACATTAAAATTGAATATTTTAATTTAATAATTTTAACAACGAAACTGCTTATTAAATATTATAACCTTACACGTAAATTGATTGATTGGCTCTGAAGTCGTCAGTTTATAATTATATAATAGCAAACAATAATTTAGTAATGAAAATATTATATATAGAACAATGTAGATCCATACATAGTTGAATAAAATTAAATTAAATGTTTAAGAGAATACAATTTTACTTATTTTTGCACAAAATATACTGTAAGTATATCATACAAATTATTTTTATTTTTTTCATTTATTTTCTTAAAAAAGCACTTAGCTTCAATGTTGTTTTAGTTGTAAAACGAACATTGCACAAACTCAACAGCATACGTGTAGTAGGTATCTAATGTAAATTAATGTTTTGAGATCTACATATGACATAACACAAGAAACCTCTTCACATCCTATTCACTTTTAGTCATATTTTCAAATATTTAACATTTTAGTTTTGAAATGATAACGAATATATATTTTCAGCAATCTGTTTTTAGTCAACCATAACAGTAATAAATTAAATTCAATTTAAACTTAAATTGAATTATTCACTAACAGTTTTTTTAACCTACCTTTGATTATAGTTTTTAGTTTGAACATGTGTATTGGTCAAAATTTTCTGACTTTCACACCATTCATTATAATTAATAATAAATTATCTACTTTCATACATATAAATTTCTCAGCCATTATCAGTTTATTTGCTAAAGTTGTATGAAACTTAACTAAAATTAAAACCAAAGAAATAGCAATGTAGCTAACGCATAGAAAACCTAGTATAATAATTATAATATACATTTCTAAGCATGTAAAATGAAATTTTTCGTGACAGAATCATGTAGTTAAGAATTGTGTAATATTCAAAAAGATGTCTGCTCTCAAGAGCTCTCAACAGTGCACTTGATGATTTTAATTGTGAGCGTCTTTTGATCTACACTTCTGAAATATCCTGACGCTGATGTTTTTCTCATTTTTCTATATATTCGTCTTTTGTTGCAAGTAAGCAGACTCTTAAAAATTTTCACTTGATTTTATGACTTTATATGCTTTATTGAAATTCTTTACATTTGTGAAATTGCTTGCATCAAGCATTAATTAAATGTAGTGCGGACATTATTTTTACCATAATTATAATGCGATTCGTTCAAGGTCAAATTTAATTATCACGTATTATAAATGCGCTGTTTTTTATTTTGTTTGTGGATTAATTTATATTTAAAAGTGGAAATTAATTTCAATCATATAGCAAAAAAACTAATTTGTTAAGTATTTTACATTAAATAAATGGATGCATTATTAATTTTATTCATTAATTTACTTATAGTATGTTGACAACAAAGTTACTTTTGCAATTAATTAAAACACAATAATTATTGCAGATATTTTTACATATATAGACGTATGATTTCAGAGCCAATCAATCAATTTTGTGACAATTTGATATGTAACGGAAAGTAAAACAGGTGCGGTTGCTAACTAATGACAAAGAAAACCTGTTAGTTATTAAATGAAAACTGAAGTATAGATAATGTATTACAGGAACAAGTATATAAATACTTGCGAGTTTACCCGCGGGTTAAGACGGCGTAGGAGAGGGTATCGTCATTACAGGTGGCGCTCTCACGGTTTAGGTGCACCTGCTTCACCGGCATTCATCAGCTGCGCATCCCTATTTGATCCTGCTGGACAATTGACCAACCCCAATATAACTTAGTCACGTGTCACTTTTAAGAATCGTGGCTGATGTAGCAATTAGATGGGCCATAAAAGTGCCCTTTAATAAACGCCAAAAGAAAAGGTACCTAATCGATGAGATACTTATTTTAGATATATTCTACCCAATTAAGCTTACCTTTTCAATTGATATCTCAATCGATTAATTTATAATAATATTAAATTTTATAGTTTTAAAACCTCAGGTCATCTTCATTAGTTTCGTAGTTTTAGTTAATTCGAAAAATTTATTTGAATGCTAGAACGCAAACTTTACCTTCC
The DNA here is from genome assembly GCA_911387805.1 of Cantharis rustica. Taxonomy (NCBI): domain Eukaryota; kingdom Metazoa; phylum Arthropoda; class Insecta; order Coleoptera; family Cantharidae; genus Cantharis; species Cantharis rustica. Next base: position 96,591,383 of record OU426877.1, read on the forward strand.
GCGTTATTCTCATTGTCATTTACCGAAATTAACAATAAATTATTAGAAGCTAGTTTCGGTATGTGCAATAATATATCAAATATTATTTTGTAATTCAGGAAGATAGCAATTTAGAATCAGAAATCGTGTATAGCACTGTAGCTAAATAAGGATTGGTTTAATTGGTGGTAGTGTTATCTCTTAGCATTATTGCACTTTTGGAATGTTGGATCCGCGTGTTTAAGACCTACAATCGCAATGAATATTGTAGTTAATTTTTAGCGGAAACTTCAAAGCTTTTGAAATACCTTTTTTCAAGATACAAATCTTTTATCGCAATATATCTTCATAATCTCTAACATTTTAAATTAGAAGTGACTATTATCGATAATTTAATGTGAATTTTTGCAAAAAATTTTGTTTTGAACTTAATTAGTTTACGTATTAGCAATTTTCTCTTATACTGTTAAATTTACTGTTCGCCATAAATACACATATAATGGATTAGTCTAATAAGAACTGACGTAAATCATATAAAACCTTATATTACAAGTATTAACATAGATTTCGAGAGAGGATGAGCGGTAAATTTCATATAGAAGGGCTGTCTATTGTTCGGTGAAGAGGTGTTGTGATGTGTTCAAAAAGGGATCGGTCTATTGTAAAAGGATCATGCGGCCGATCAGATTGATATATCGATGTATCGATGGGTATAAGGGCATTTTCACTAGTCTGTAATAGTTCTGTTTGCTTTCTGTTGGTTTCTAATTCAGGTACTGCTCTTTGTTAGTCAAGTGCATTGTTGAGGCCGATTTAACAATGTCAAAACCTATTGACGTTTATATTTACTTTTGGCATTTTTAAATAAAATTTATTGCACGCCAATACAACATATCTATTGCAATTATAATGGTACTAACATAATTTATAGCGTGATTAAAATTAAAATTAAATAATTTATAACTGCATTTCCTCTATATCAACTCAATTTAATAATATACACTATGATGGTATTAATCACCGATTTTTACTTTCTTATTATATAAAAATATCTTTTTAAAGCGATCATGTTAAACTTTACTTCTAAATATGTTAATGCTAACATAATTATATAAGATATACGCACACCTACTGTTTGCTTTTCCGCTTGATACTTCCAATTATTTTGACTGATTATTTAGCATATATCAATATTATTGACCACAGTGTGGTAGCATGTTCAAGTTTGATATTCACTTGGTTCATGTACTAAAGAGGTTTTTTAATTTCAAATTAAAACATCGACAGAAAAAAGTCAAGAACAGAAGTTTGTAAACTCTTTTCTCTGCCATACATAAGACACTCGTTTGCGTCACCACGAGTTTTTGCATATGGAAATACTTAATATTTAATTCGTACCGATAGCAATAAAAGTTTTAATAAAATTTAACGATTTTAAGTTATAAAGCAGCAGGAACAAAATTAATTACTATGAATTTTCATATTCGTAAAGTAAAGCGTTTGTAAATTCAATTTTAATTATATCAAGTGTTCTAGCGGCCGTGTAATGAAGATATTATACAAATTTTCAAATCTCTTTTTAATTGAACACTAAAATCGAGTTTACTGTAGGATATTACTTTATGATTGCACCTGTTGATGACCAAAAATTATATGCCCGAAAGATACATTTTAATTTTTACCTTCTTAAAAATTCACACTATACACAACTATTAATATACTTTTTCGCTCTATTCTAATGTTCTTTGAAGTGTGTTATTATTATCTCACTTAATTTAAACGTAGATAATTACATCCACAACACCAAACATAACTATTTAAAAACCATTATCAAACAAGGTAGGTATAAATTTTTTTATTAATTTAGATAAACATTAATTTTTACATGGGTTATTATTAGTAGCACCTACAACCCTTAAATTAAAAAAAAATGTTATCCTAAACGTACCCTTGTTGAATTAATGATAATTTTGTCTAGTTTGCTCAACCAAGAAAATAAGTACGTTGCTACTGTGATAACTTTATGATATTCGTCTTATACAGTTGAGTGCACATTATTAATATACTATTGGGTAAAATGTGCTAGACTGTGAAAAATAATTTGTTAATTAGAACTAAAATTAATGCGGTATTTAAAAATTATTTATATAAACAAAGATTTATTTAGTTGTATTAACTTATATTGTTTTAGAGCTCGTGTTAGCTAGTATTGCAAATTCGTTGTATGAAATAACGTTGTTTTGTTTGCAAATAATTAAATGAATTCTAATTGTAAGTACATTTTTGTTTTAACAAAAAGATTTGCTGTGGTAAATAAATATTTTACAGCAAAATAGTGTCTTTTTTTCTAACGGTTTTCATCATAAAGCATTAGGTTGAAAACTGTGCTGTAGTAATATGTTTTAAATTTACTAAAAAATTTAGCATATTTTTCTGAAATTTTAAAATAGGTAGTACCAGAATAAGAAAATCTCAAAACAAAAATATAATTTTACGAGTAGTAATCAAATGTTTTAATGATGTGTGATATTAATTTTAACATTTTTAATGGGTAACTTTTAATGTCTGACATAATTATACTTTTGAGCACTTCACTTCCTTATTGACATAAAATTATGTTTCAGAAAGTCACATTTCGAACACGACCAAATTGCTAAAAAATTTTCATCATTAATAATTTTTTTAATGTATAATAAAAATAAGGTTACAGAAATTCAATTGCATACCGAATTCAATGCGAAAAAAAATTCTTGGTTTAATTATAATGTAGGGTAGGGGTGTGTAGGAGTGCGCACTTTCACGATTTGATGTTATAGAAATAAAGTAAAACATATCAAGTTAAAGTTATTATCTTATATTAACTTCTTAGGTATCTGGCTACAGAAAAACTATTAAAAACTTAACGAACAATAGACGGTAGAGAAATAAATAAAAAAAAATTGCAAGGAATTTGTTTGCGCACTCTTGTACTATGTAGTGGACAAGAATGCGCATGCAGGCGAGCAAGAATGCGCAGTAAGCGTCACTTACAATGATCACTTTAGAGCCAGTTCTACAATGGAAGTATAAAGTATCGAATAAGTATACTGCGTATAACTTATTCCATGATTTATTTCAAGTATAAAAGTCATCGCGTTTTGAAATGCTCGTATACGTTTTAGTATTACTATTCCTGAAAAGTAGTCCCTGCGCACCCCTTTTAGGTCATTTGACATATTTATTTCCATCATTTGACATTAATTTAACATTAAATTGAAATGTTACTTTAAAAAAGTGTTTTCAAAGAACACAAAATTAATTTGATATGCCGGTTTTGTATAACTTAAATTAAAAAAATTTTAAATAGAATTTGTAGTTGAATATTCTGATCTCCAAATTATTGTATTCAACATAATTGAGAATGTCGACGTAACAAAACATCTTCAACAATTTCGTCGTTTTATTGTTAATATGTTAATATCTAACATGAAAATAAATTATTATTTACATTAGATTTGACCAATAGAAAACAAGAATAACTTCTTCCAGGTATATCTACCCAATTTTGGATGGATAACTTATCTCTCAATTTATACCTAGAATATTGTTATACGATCATTGTAGAACGCAAACTGTGTAAAATATTCGCAGTATAGCTTATACTATCCATATACTATCCATACTATACAAGAGTGCCCGCGTATTCTTGTATTATTACGATATTTATGAGAAACGCCGGACAAATGTGTCAGTCGGCAAGTATTTCGAAGACTAACTTGAGAAATCACAAATAAGTCTTATCTTAACAAATTTTTTCGCAATCAACGAACGGTTGAAAATCTTCAGAAAATACGTCAAATAAAAAAAAAATAAAATAAGTAAGGAAAAACAGATTTTCTTGAATAAATCTTTCAAAATTCAATAAAAACTTAAATGTTTTGGTAGCCACATATGATACTTATCTTAGAGCAGTAGACAATTAAAGACGGGCGCGGATGTCTGTCCCCTGATCGGTTAATGCCATTGCGCACTCTTGTACGCTGCGCACTCTTACACACTCCTACCCTACTTAAACTTTATATATTATTTAAGATCATTATGATTGATATGACTATTCAATTCGCCTGTCATCAAAAAAGAACCAATAAAAATCTTAGATTTGGAATTTTATAGCCAATGACTATGACTATGACCAATAAACCCAAAAATAAAGAATAAATACGGAATTTTTCTCGTTTCTCTGTCTAGGTCATCGCCTGATGATGCCATAATATGGTGAAAAACGTTTGTGATAATACACTGCTATGCCCCCAGCATTTTAATTTTTTAATTTCATACTAAATACTTCTTCAAATTTTAATTTCGTTTTTAATATAATTCTCTAAACGGTCACGTTAAAATTATTTGATACCGGTATCGCAGTCCGGCTTATCAGCAATAATTTATTATTCCTTAAGTAAATTTTTAATTAAAATAGAAAACCTTTTACCAAGGTTAGTTATAAGAATTAAACCTAACAAAATGTTAAAAAAATAAAATTTTTTAACTGTTAAATACAGACAAAGAAAGCATAATATTTAAAATCATTTCTTAGAATCATATTTACTTCATATTCCTACAGTGTAGGTGAAAAAGTTTCATTTATATTTACTTAACATAAAATTTCATTTAGATACGTGAACTCTTCTAGTTTGGTTATTTGGTAAGCGCAACATTTATTTTAAAGTTTGGTTAGTTTCTTGATTTTTTAAATTTTAAATTTTTTAAATTTTGGTTTGTATATTTGCTCTCACTTGTTATTTTTACTGTTAAACATGACTGAGGACCGCTAATAATTGTGAAAAAGAAGCCTTTATATTTTGTTACAGAGTTTTTTATTTTTATTTTATAGCGTAATTTTTTCAGAATTCTATTTTCTTGTTTATTCTAAGTTCAACTCTGTTAAATGTGAATTATTGTCATTTTAGCGTTTTTTAAATATTATCTTTTCTTTGTAGTATGTATTCTGTACTTAACAGTTAAAAAATTTTATTTTTTTAACATTTTTTGTTAGGTTTAATTATTATAACATCACATACTACTTAATACCACAAAAATACTTAAAAAATTCTAAAACTTTTTTAAGTTATTTTCTATTTTAATGTTAGTTATAATTTTTAAATTTTATTCATTTTTATTGTCATCTGTAATCATTCGACCATAGCTTCCGTTTTAATCTTACTTTCAAAACTATTCAAAAAATCTTTCTTCAAAATCAAATTCAATCCAATTTTAATTATCAATAAAACACTCTTCATTAAAAAAAATCACTTATATTTTCAAAAATTATTAACTCATTTAATTAAATTTTTTGGGCATAAAATTACAAGTCTATCACGTTGATATTTTTTGATAAGAAGCCACGATAATTTCACTTTTTTCACTTTCACTTTTACCTACTTTTTATTTTCAAAGTTTTACCTCCCAAAATTCAAATATTGAAATATTTTATAAAATTAAAATCAAAATTAATAACAAATTAACAGGGTAGGTGAGACTTTGGTTCGGAAGATGACAATACATACGGTGTATTTATATTGTGTTAATTTAAAACATTTTAGTTCTAAAAAGAGTTTGTGCAGGTTTTGGTTTTACTAAAAATTTTTAAATGATTAATATTGTGTTACACTACCATAACCACTTATCCATTGATTAATTTGGCTATACTTATTATTTTTAATAATTGTACTTCATTTTGTGTATTTTTGTTTTAAAAAGTTTTATCATAATTTGATAAGATAATTTTTTCAAAATTTATACATTTGTTTATGAATACGGGCATAGTCAGTATTTAAAGATTTTGTCATTTTTATTTTTCGTGTTTATTCAAATATTTTAAACCCAAATCTGTTAAATGTAAATTATTGTTGTTTTTATTGTTTTTTAAATATTATTTTTCTATGTAAGTATGTATTCGTTACTTAATAGTTAAAATTCATTATTTCAATATTATGTTTAGTATTTAATATAAATGAAAAGTTTTATACAACGAATTTTATTTAAATTCTCAACAATTATTGTTAATATTGCAGTAGCAATTTAGATCTGTTATTAAAATTAACGTTTTAGTTGACATAACATATCGATTGCTTATAATATATCAAAAATTAGTTGATGCTATTGCTATACTAAAAAATTACTTGCTGTTAATAAGTTTTTGCTGTGGTGACCAATACTTTTTCTCGGTATGTGATAGGTATGGGTATTATGTATTAATTTCTATAATTAAAAAAATATACATTTAGCATTAATGATAATAATTATTAATTATTCTTTTATTTTGCGTTGATAGTAGAAAGGTAACAAAATTATCAATTTATTTAAGTACAATGCAATTTATTAAAAGTGTAATCATTGAAACAAAACCAGAAGAAGTAAATTGATATTTAATTAAGGCACTAAATCGTCAATTCGTATACCTATAATCATTTGAGCAGAAGCTGTAATGATAATTGCATCTTATTGTTAGTTGATATTTCGAGATAACATGCAATGATACAATTTGAATATTCCCGAGATGTATAGTCACATTTATTACAATATCCTCAAAGGAACATCTAATTTCGAGTTGTTTATTATTAGTTCGTGAGTATATGTAATTTTTACTTAATAGAAATAATAAAGCATTGAGATTCATTAAGGAAATTAAAATTAGAATAAGTTATACTATTTCAGTATCCCCCGAACATATTATGTAGAATTTTATAGTAAGTAGTACAAAATAATATTATACTATCGGCGTCTACTATCAAACATTTCACTCGTCATAAACTGAAGAATGTAATACAATTAAATTTATAACGACTATTTTGGCAGCATACTAATAGTAGGTTGTACAAGAGTGATTTTAAACAACTGTTAAAATTATAAATAATATATTAAACACATTATTATTTAGCCATTGGCACATTTTTTAAAGCTTATTATGCACTCTATATAGAAAATTATCAATTCATACATTCAAATTATAATAAAGAGATTTCAATGTATCTTTATAAAAATAAAAAAATTATTTTACTGTAATTATATTTGTTTAGTTTTATTTTAAAACTAACACTACAAAACTATTAAGATAAATGATACCCAAAAATAATTCACACAATCACCGAGGATAGAAACAAACTTGTTATTATCTAGTATAATTGTATTTTAAATTGCAAAAATAAATTTTGATTGACAAACAAATTTCATTTTCAAAATCAGTGCCTGTGCATGATCATTATTTTTAAATTAGTGTTAGAGTTTGTTTACTAAAGTAAGATTCACTATAATGATTAATGATATATTATTATATGCATCTTAAACACATTGCCGAAAAAGTAAACATTCACGTATTATTATAAATAAAACATTTTAATAAATTAGTTAAATGAATAAAAAATTATTGTTAGAAAACAAAATTAAAGTATCCTCATCACGAACTAGGTAACTCCAGTTAAAAAATCATAAAAAATGACGTCATTCAATTGGAACTGAAAACTTTTCTTAACTTTCATTATCCTTGATCTTGTCCAACTTTTTTATCGACCCACTAACCGAGTACAGTCAACCAATTAGTGGTAATTGCCACTGTCTGACTTGAAGGGACTAATAAAATAACGACGCTTATACAAAGTTGGAAAAAACAGATATTTAACTAGATCTTTTAATATTTTAACAATTATCATATTATTTTAATGCATTATTAATTAATATAATATTAATTTTGAATCAGATATTGTAAAGCACTATTAATTACTATTAAAAACCGTTTCTTTTATATTATTAAAGAAACTTTTTATAATATCTCTAATACAGAATTTTACTTCTTTTTTTTGCTTAGAATTTCGCACTCGATAAGAAAAATTTGTTAATATATTAGCTTCGTGCAAGCAAAAGGCTATAATATATTGCACAAATTAAATAGTATGTTAATATGTTCTAGTGATAAAACATTCTATTTTTATTAATTAAATTAATATATTACTATCAAATAAATTTTACATTTGTAATTTGACATATTATTTATTGTACATGTGTATTAGCTTCAAGGTAAATTTCAAACATTTTTACATAATACAGCAATAATTACTCGCATTAATTTAAACGTGGTTTATATCGAATTATTTCGATATAATTATTATTTATTCTTATTATAATATTATTAATATTATCACATGTTAATAATTTAAAATATTCCAAATTGGTTTAATGTTATAATAATGGGTAAGTAAATGTAAAAATAAAGTTCTAGATATTATAATATAGTTATATAATATAAAAACCGTTCATCAACACATCATCTGTAATGAGAAAACTATAGAAGTAAAATTATAATAATGATTAAGATATTAAAGAGTATTGAATAATTTATTATAAAAATTGAAACATAAAACTGTAGCTATAAATTTGAAGTAATGCAGGTAATAGTTAATTTAAATGCAAAATAACTGTACATCTGAATAATAAGTCAATAGGAGGTATAATATTTTCTAGAGATTAGCTACAGTAGGTAGGTAGTACCTACTAATAAGTGTATACAGGGTGATTAAGTTAGTTCAAATGATGTTGAATTGGTATTAATTGATTCAAAATCGAACGACTTTAACATTCTAAAATATACCTGCATTGATTATAATATATTTTTAATTAGCAGATTATCATTTTAATAATAATTTGTTTGATATACTACTCGTACATAAAGCAGATACCTAAATAGGTAAAAAGTGTCACATATAAATTTCCTTGCATACAAATTTAAAGAAGTTTATTTACTCTTCCAGTATTTAATGAAGCAGCATCATTAGCGTTAATTAAGCTAAATTATTAAATTTATTGACCGGCAAAGTTCTATGAATTATAAAAAAATTATAACGTAAAAATACTTTTTCGCAAAATATTTATTTTTAACAATTAGATTAGGTTCGTGCTATCGTGCATCATTATTAGTTGCAAATAAAAATTGTCTGAGAGTTGCCACGAAAAGTTTTACTTTTGCTCTGACTAAAATAATATGAGGAGAAAAACCTACTAAATTATTTTGGCACAAAATTTTTTTCAAACGTTTTCAGAAGATTTATTTAAGACGTATCACATTATATAAATATAAATTAAAAATGAAATTTCAATAAATGAATTGGTAATTCATTTTAAAAATTTTAAATTTGAATAAAATCTTGTAGCATCTCAATGAATCACTAGGTATAGTTAGAGAGAAAGAGCTTGCGCAAAAGAAAATAGAGAGAGGTTATGAAGACTATGAGATTGGGAGAAAACCGATAGATTTGATTTGAACTATTAATTTGGAATTAGATATTGTGGATAATTAGATATTGTGGATAATTAGATATTGTGGATAATAGATAGGATAATTTGGATATTGTGGTAAAATTAGTAATTGGCTTTGGACCTGGGTAACGCTACTGTTATTTAGTATAGATGGTTGATAGTGGTTACGTCAATATATTTCGGAAGTTAGTCTTCTTAAGAAGGTATGCTGAATTATCGTAACAGAGATTATTACTTATTTGGCTCTTTTTAGGCTTCTAATTTAGAATTTAAAAATAGATACTTTGTTGAGAAATTTGAGCAAGGTGAAGATAATGTTTTGAAAATAATTTTTTTAAGATTTCATTCCGCATCGAAAGTATACTTTTGAAGAGTAATAGTATTTAGGAGTAACCTGAACGTGCTGATCCACTAAAGGAGCTCTCGCGTAAGTCTTTTGTTTCCATATCCGGAAAACCGGAAGCTAATGTAAATTTATTATTGTATGTTATGGTATTTGTATGTGGTGAGCACAGTTCAATTTTTCCCGTTTTTTTGTTCAATAAAAAACGGGTGGCGCTCTTTTAACTAAAGTATTTCGCATGTTTTTATCCTGACTCCCACACCCAGCTGACTGAGTTTTCGGGGTTGTAACCCAAAAGCTTAAATAGGGTTACAATCTTAATAAAAAAACTTGATTTGAAAAACAATAAAATATAACCAAATAAATCAAAAGACATTGATGATATTGCAACTAAACATCAGAATCTTTATTCATCGTCGGTTACATATAAACAAAATATCTTGTATATAAAAATATACATAGATATATAATATATTTTTAATATTATTAATTATTATATTATAATATATAATAGTGTATTTATATCGTTGACCCTCCTTAATAATTAGTAAAAATATAGTTGAGTTAAGGGTCAGTATTAAACAATAAAATTGTCCGACGTTTCGAGTCTTTATTGACCCATTATCAAGGCTACAAATAATTAAAATAAATAATTAAAATCTTACATAAATTACAAAATTGAAAATAATAAAAATAAAAACATAAAAGTAGTAAAATATTGAAATACAGAATTAAAAAATTACCAATTCCAGTTAAATAAAAATATAATAGTAAAAAATGAAAACAATTTGAAAATTCTTTAGATGAAATACTAACCTTTATAAGAGATAAATAAAGGTAAGAAGACCACCATATTTCAAAAAATTACGTTGTTTTTCCACAACCCGTACGATATCTCATTCCTTCTTTTTTCAATATTTCAATATTTTACTACTTTTATATTTTTATTTTTATTTTTATTATTTTCAATTTTGTAATTTATGTAAGTTTTTAATTATTTGTATTTATTTGCAAGAGCAAGCAAGAGCCAAGCAATGCAGTGATTATCGTACAATTAGTTTAATGAATCACACTTTCAAGACTTTCTTAAAAATTATTCACAATCGAATATATTCTAGACTAGAAGAAGAGATTAGCGAAACGCAATTTGGTTTCAGAAATGGTATGGGAACAAGAGAGGCACTATTTGCATATAATGTCTTGATACAAAGATCTCTGGATGTAAACCAAGAAGTATATGTGTGTTTTATAGACTATAGCAAGGCTTTCGACCGAGTACGACACGACCGTCTCATGGAAATTCTCGAAGAAAAAAAGCTTGACTACAGAGATATACGGATTATTGAGACCCTCTATTATAATCAAAAAGCCAACATTCGAATTGAAACCGAGACATCCGCAGAAATTAAAATAAAGAGGTATTTATTAAAATAAATAAAGAGTACGACAAGGGTGCATACTATCTCCAACTCTTTTTAATATATCTATCTAATATATCATTTTTAATATAATATATATCTCTAGTAAACGGAATTCCAATAAATAACATCAGGTATGCAGATGATACAGCGCTTCTCGCAGAAACAATGAAGGGCTTACAACAACTGTTAGATCAAATAGTGAGAACTAGTGAAGAATTTGGATTGGCTTTAAACATTCAAAAAACTAAATATATGGTTATAACAAAATCTAGAATACCAGTTGAACAACTTTTAATAGGAAACGAAGCGATAGAAAAATTTCAAAAATATCACTACCTGGGCACCACGGTAAATGACGAAAACAACTATACCGAAGAAATCAGAACCCGGATTAAAAAAGCGAGAAGCACTTTTGTGACAATGAGACAAATGTTTACTAAAAAAGACCTCAGTTTGGAATTAAAGATAAGAATGCTGAGATGTTATGTCTTTTCAATCCTCGTCTATGGATTAGAGGCATGGACATTGAAAGTAGAAAATATAAAAAAACTAGAAGCCTTCGAGATGTGGACCTACAGGAGAATCTTAAAGATATCGTGGATGGATCGAGTGACAAATGTGGAAGTGCTGCACAGAATGGGAAAAGAGAAGGAAATACTACTGAATATAAAGGCACGTAAACTGCAATATTTGGGTCATATCATGAGAGGAGATAGATATCATATGCTTTGAGTGATCATACAGGGCAAGATCGTAGGCAGGAGAAGTGTAGGCAGACGCAGAATATCGTGGCTGCGAAATTTAAGAGAATGGTTTGGCTGTTCCTCTACCCAGTTGTTTCGAGCTGCGGTATCCAAAGTTGAAATAGTTATGATGATTGCTAACCTTCGTAGCGGAGACGGCACTTGAAGAAGAAGATTTATTTGTAACCTTGATAATAGGTTAATGAAGACTCGAAACATCGGATAATTTTATTGTTTTAATACTGACCTCTAACTCAGCTATATTTTTACTAATTATAATATATTGTTACGAAAGAACGTCTAATTATATTTGATGACTAATGTATGACGTCATGTGTGATGAGTCATATATGATAACGGCATTAGTCATTCAAATATAGATGAATGTACGCTCTAGAAAATGCGTGGAAATTCCTAGATGGTCATGGAATATTCTGGAAGGCTGCATTTAAGTATAAATGCAGCGCGATTTCCTGTCACAAATCAATTCTAGTTCGAACGCGCAAGTGAACATAAATAAATAGTGAAGTGACAGTGAAGTGACAATAGTGAAGTAACAGTATACAGAGTGTTTAAATAAATATAGACCTAGTGTTAAATATAAATTATAGTGTAAATAAATTGTAGTGTATTTAGTGTTAGTGTTAATCTTAGTTTAGTAATTGTTATTAACCGTATCAGTAAATATTTGTATTAGCCCTTTAGAAATAAATAAACGTTTTTAATTTTCGTTACATTGGTGTCAGGTGTGGGGTTTAACGCGTAAAGGGCTAAAAGACAGTAGTGATTAACTAGTTTGTATTCGTGAGTGAATGCCGGTTACCCGGTCGCAAAGTGCTAAAATGGAGACGGAAATACTTCAACTTTTAAGAGACAATTTTAAGACTCTAGAAGAAAAAATAGAAGTTAATTCGAAAACTCTAGAAGAAAAAATGGAAGTTAACTCGAAAACTCTAGAAAAAATGGAAGTTAATTCAAAAACTCTAGAAGCGAAAATGGAAGAAAATTCTCAAGAAATTAGAGAAATCTTAGGAAACAATTTAAAAGAGTTGGAAGAAAAACTTGAAGAGAAATTGTTAAATAACTCCAAGATTCTAGAACAAAAAATGGAAGAAAATTCCAAGACTCTAAAGCAAGAAATCGAAGAGAACGTTAAAAAATTGGAAGAAGAAAATAAAAAAACTGCCGAGAAAATACAACTTCTCGAAACAATAATAAATGGAAGCATCTGCCCGGACGAAGAAACAACAACTACTGTAACCGATGATAATTGGCAACCTGAACAGTTACTTCGGGAGCAAGAAAACGACCCGGACCTGAAATTTATTTTGGACTGGAAAGTCGAAGGACAACGGCCGCCTTGGGAAGAAGTAAGCGCCCTGAATAGTGACGTCAAAGCGTATTGGGCCCAATGGGACTCCTTAAAATTAGAAGATGGTCTTCTGAAGCGATCCTTGGAGAACGACAGTGGCACTGAGTGTAAACTTCAGTTGGTAGTGCCGAGAAGCCGAGTGTCGGAAGTGTTGCAGCATTTGCATGATGGAACTTCGGGAGGACACTTCGGCATAAAGAAGACCCTAGGAAAAGTTAGGGAAAGGTTCTACTGGGTGAACTGCAAAGAAGACGTCAAGGAGTGGTGCCGCAAGTGCACTCTATGTGCATCGAAAAACGGACCATTGGGAAGGCGCAAGGCACCGATAAGACAGTATAATGTGGGAAGTCCATTTGAGAGAGTGGCAATCGACATCGCGGGTCCATTCCCTGAAACCGACGCCGGGAACAAGTACATTTTGGTGGCGATGGATTATTTCACTAAATGGACTGAAGCCTATGCAATACCTAACCAAGAGGCTGTTACTGTTGCGGATGTACTTGTTAAAGAGCTCTTTTGCCGATTTGGAGTCCCTCTAGAGCTACACTCAGATCAAGGTCGAAACTTCGAGTCAGCGTTATTCCAGAACGTCTGTCGCATGCTGGGCATTAAGAAGACCAGAACAACACCTCTTCATCCTCAATCAGATGGCATGGTCGAGCGAATGAACCGAACAATGGGAAGGTACCTGGCTAAGGTAGTCTCAGAACATCAACGGGACTGGGACCAATATTTACATCTGTTCCTGATGAGTTACCGGTCATCCGTTCACGAAACCACTGGACAAACGCCAGCGTGTGTGATGTTTGGACGTGAAGTACGCTTGCCATGCGATCTTCAGTTTGGGAGTAAACCTGGAGAAGAAGTTGCTGGGGATGACTATGTTGGCAAATTGAAGAAAAAGATGCACGACATTCATGATGCCGTTCGGAAGAATATTCAGTTGGCCAGCGATCGAATGAAAACTCAGTATGACGTGAAGGCAAAAGAAGGTGGTTTTCAGCCTGGTGATTTGGTGTGGCTCCATAATCCACAAAGAAAACGTGGATTGTCTCCAAAATTGCAAAGACAGTGGGAAGGCCCATACGAAATCGTTAACAAAATCAACGACGTCATATATCGAATCCGAAGACCACCAAGAGGCAAGCCAAAAGTGGTTCACGTCAACCGATTAGCTCCCTATGCCGGTGACAACAACAGCGATTCCGAAGATGAGGCCGGAATAAGAACAATAACCAACAGCTCTGGAAGCCATTCCCAAGAATCAAACTTTGAGAAATTTATGTCTACCTACAAAGGTACCGCCAAAGCAAGATTTGGAGTTACAACTGAAGTGCAACAAGATCTTTTTGACGTACCAAAGGACTACTCTCTCGCGCACTGCGTGGCACAAGATCTTCGCATGTCCCGCGGGATTGCCGTTGTGTTTAAAAAGAAGTTTGGACGTTTGGATGAGCTTCAATCACAGGAACTTGCTGTCGGTAAAACCCTGAAGCTACGTGACCAACAAAGATCAATTTACTATTTGGTAACCAAGAGGTTTTCTCATCAAAAACCCACCTATAAGGACCTATGGAAGACTTTGTTGGAGCTTCGCAGAGATATGATAAGCCGTGACATCAAGAAGCTGGCGGTGCCCAAGCTTGGCTGCGGTTTAGACCAATTAGACTGGAGGACTGTCCGTAACATGCTAGAGGTCGTGTTCCAAGGAACGGAAGTTAAAATATTGGTCTGCAGTTACAATCCAAGCAGTACACCAAAGGAGCAGAAGAGCGTCGACTGTTATTTCTACCGCCAAGGAGTATGCAGAAATGGTAACAATTGCCGCTACCGCCACGATCCCTTCTATAGATGTCAAGTTTCCGCTGTTCTGGGACAGAACAGATTTAAGGAGGGGGCAGTGTTACGAAAGAACGTCTAATTATATTTGATGACTAATGTATGACGTCATGTGTGATGAGTCATATATGATAACGGCATTAGTCATTCAAATATAGATGAATGTACGCTCTAGAAAATGCGTGGAAATTCCTAGATGGTCATGGAATATTCTGGAAGGCTGCATTTAAGTATAAATGCAGCGCGATTTCCTGTCACAAATCAATTCTAGTTCGAACGCGCAAGTGAACATAAATAAATAGTGAAGTGACAGTGAAGTGACAATAGTGAAGTAACAGTATACAGAGTGTTTAAATAAATATAGACCTAGTGTTAAATATAAATTATAGTGTAAATAAATTGTAGTGTATTTAGTGTTAGTGTTAATCTTAGTTTAGTAATTGTTATTAACCGTATCAGTAAATATTTGTATTAGCCCTTTAGAAATAAATAAACGTTTTTAATTTTCGTTACAATATAAATTGTACATAAAACTTAGTGTTTAAATCAATAGTTTGCAATTATTGTTGACACGAATCTATTTTTGTTTTTCTTCTATATTATTCGTTTTGCTTGCCTTATCGACTTTGGTATCCCTTTATTTGTAGCTATGCTATGCAGCACCGATATCGTTGATAAACACTAACTAAGAATATTAAAAGACCAGGCTTTATGATGCAACAGAAGTGGTTATACATAATTGAGTTTATATTTCATTTATATTTTACGAATTATTGCATATTATTAAATGAGTAAAAAGTAATCAATTTGTATTAGATAAAACTAATCTTTAATTATCGTAATAGCATGTTTAATTCGGTATGATCGAGTATCTTTTTATATGTTTATTTATGTATATTGTATCAATTTGAAATGTTAATCAAGATTTTCTGCAATTTTTTTCAATAATTTATTGTTTTAATTATTTTTGAAGCACTGCATAAAACATAATAATTAATTACTTATATAATATACTATATACATATGTCGGTTTCCTAGTTTAAACAGCGCACTCATTTATTTCTACATGATTATTATATCTACCAGGGGCGGTTCTATCATAGGAACTGCAGAGCTGCAGAACCGCCAAAAATAAGAATGAAGTGTACAAAATTAATTATTACTTATTAGTATAACTATAACCACCACATTTCAAATTATTTCAATAATTGAAGAATAATCAATTTTGGTTTAAAAGCGCGCTTCTTATGTTGCCTTGAGTTATAAGTACCTTTATCAGTCAGTCAAATAAGTACTGTAATAATTAATACAAGTCCGTTACGCTTTCGAAATCACTGTTTAAGTTCGGTGTGCTGGATATGATTCTGAACATGAAATGACGCGAGCTATCGGGTGGAATCGTATCCATATCCAGTATACATCGTGGTGTTAGGACAATCCTAACACCACGGTATGCATTACAAATTGTGCTGCATCTTTATGCAGAATTACATGCCGTATTTTTGTCATATGATTTAAAATTTGACTTATGAAAACAACTAGTAAGTTAATTTTTGTTCATTGATTGTTCAACAACATTGTTAAACAATAAAATGCAATAGTTTAATACTCGTAATATAGTGTAATTTGAAAATTTAGTACAAATTTTAATTTTACCAAGTTTCTTATAAATATTATTATCAAAATAGAAGTAAAATTATTTTTTGGCAGATCCTATATTAGAAACTCGAAATCAAATTACGTTTAATTATTAATATCAGTAAAATTAAAATTATGTAGGTTTTTTCTACAATAATAATGTTTATTATTAAACTCGCAGATTACAAGATATAGGAACAACCCACCATGGTACAACGTACAACCGTTCTGCTCATATTTCAGCTTTGGTTTTACAAACATATACGATTTTATTTTAAACACATCTTGCGTTATGAACTTTAATTGAAATTATGAATTTCTATCTAGTAGGTAGTAGGTATCTTATACCTACTAGTACATAAAATAAATGCTTATGAATATTAAATGAAGAAAAAATAAAATGAAATATTACTAATATTTTTAACACAACTCCTCTCATAAGCCGTACGTAATAAAATTTTTTCGAAAATTAGTTAGGATTGCAATTTATTGTAAAAATGTAAAATCATATAAAGTACTATATTCTAGATAAGTGTTGTACGTTTAATATTTAAAAATGTGCAATAAGTAAGTTTATTTTTTGAGATTGCCATTTTCTGATATCTTGCCATTTTTATAATGCAGAACACCCAAGAATATTTTTCACGAGCCGCCACTGATATCTACTATTGAATTTTACCAATTTTTAATCAGTTGTTCTAATAAGACAAACCTGATTTTGTTATAAGTATACGATATATTATTATTATTACTAAAATTATAATGCAAAAGATGAATAATTTGAAAAAATATGTACTAATAATTACATTCCTAGTAAAAAGAAAATTAGTACCGTAGTACGTATAATAAAAAATAATAAATAAAAGAGTAATTTAGCAACTGTATAAATTAAAACTAATTTATTGTAAAATGAAAAACAGTTGCTGTCAATTTAAAAAATCAAATTTTATTTTTTTCATTCTGTTAAACGGTTATTCAAAGATAAGTTTTTTTACCACATAATGGTGAGGTAAGTATTTAAGTGGCAAATGATACATAATTAACTTAAATAAAATTTAAATTTGAAATTTTTTCAAACAATATTTAAAAATATGTATTTGGACATCCCAAACAGATGAAGTACAGTTGAGAAGAATTATGTCCAGATTAAAAGATGATAGATAGACTCGGAAGACATTCGGTTGAAGAAATTAGAAGAGAATTACTAAAGAGAACGGGAGTATTGAATGAATAAACAGAGAAGCAGAGAAATACGGCAAACAGTAAAGCAAATCAAGTAGATAGTAATAGTGAGTGAAGGTGAGTAATAGTTATTTGTGTAACTAGGTAGAAAGTAACAAAGTAAAATAAATAAATCAATTAATTTTATTTAAAAACTTTAAAGATTGAACTCCATGTAGGAATCTTTTAATTCCGTTGAGAAAATATCAAAATTAAATGTAGGGCAAGTAGATCGGATATGTAAACTATACATCTAACTTAATTATAGAAAAATCGTGCATTTGTAACATTAAATTGTGAAACACATTCTACATTAACGTAATAATATTTTAGTTACGTTACATTATTGATTAATAGTATAGATATTTTAAGAGTTCCTTATAAATAATTCTTTTGCCCTTTTATGCATAGGTAACCATTGGGCAATGGTTTAGTGTTTTGTACCGTCTCCTCGATCCTGCTTAACAAAACAGTAAGACATTTGGAATTTAAAAAAATTATAAGTAAAATATTAATATTGTATTTTTAAGCTATTAATTAGAACTTTAGATTTTTTTTAACTATTAAAGATTTTCTCGCTACTAGCCCTTAAAAAATACATCAAAATGTGAAATATTAAAACTTACCTTGTTTGGCATTTACATACCTCAAAATTTATTACGTTTATATTTTTCCCTAGATAAAAACTAGTCGAGTAATAAATGTAAACATTGCTGTCATTTTACATATTATACGTTGTTAATTTGTATAATATAATGATCAGTGATATTATTTTTATTAATCAAGTACAAATTAAATCAATTTTTTCCATAGTTAGTACCTATTTCACTATTTCAAAAAAATTAGTAAATTTGCAAAAAATATTACATTTATTTGTTTTACTAAAACAATAACATAGCACCCGTTAAAAAAGATATTCAAAATTTTAAAGACACTACACAGAATGTTCTCTTAAACAAAACTGTTTTATTTAAATTAAACTTTTTTACTAAAATTCTGAAAGTTGCGCGTTTTAACATGTTGCAAGCTATCAACATCAACAACAAATGTTAAAATTGTACACAAAAAAAGAAACACAATAATTTACATAACGGTATTACAATTTTTTTCTCTGCATTGTTAATTTTTTTAAATACTTTTCAAATTATTATTAAATATTTTAATAACAAACTTTTGAAAAATTATTGAACAAAGGTGTAGTAAAATTACAGTAAAAAATTAATTTAATAATTAAAATTAAAAAAATTAAAGTTATTAGAAGAAGGTAGAATGTAATCTTGTACGTTGGTACAGACGTTAGAAAAACTTCTGATAGTATGATAAATTGACATTTAGCAAATGATAGAAATTACGTGATTTATAAAAAGCGGTACAATTATTATATGGATGCAACTCATATTATAACGTAAATGACGACTCGTTTGTCATCTCTCTTTATAGATGACAATATATTAAAATCTCTTTATTTTGTTTATAAATTAATAATATAAAGAAGTGTTATAAAAAATTACTTTCACTCAAAGCATTATTGACTAGATCAAAATAGTATATTACGTGCCAAGGTAAAAAATGCTTCATTACCAGCCGAGCGCTAATAGTTAGTTGACTGTAAGCGCGACGCTAGAATGAAGCTTGACACCGAGATATGCATGCTATTTTATACACAATCAGTTTGTAAATAATTAAATATCATCACATTTCATTTTATTAACGCACATTTTTTGTTAGTTCCATTTCTTGCCTACCGACATTGCAACATTGTAAGTCGGGAAGTGACAACTTTCCACCCTAAGGTTGAGAAGTAAAACAAAATAGCTTTCTGATTGGTTGTCAAGTGAAAGTAAATAATAAACTGCTTACCAACTTTTTAAAAGTCAAGGATGACTACACGATTACTAACTAATTGCAAATAAAATGATTTTATTCGCAATCAGTTAGTAATCGACCCATTACTAAATTTTAATAAGTAGATAAATAATTTATTTTTACTTTCACTGTTCAAATGGCAGAGTGTTCTTTTGTTTGACTTTCCGACCTGTAGCGCCGGTCTAGAAATGATCACTTCACGACCTGAGATACTTTGGTCCCAAATTTTTTATTGAAATAAAAAAGTTGAATAAAATCATTAAGTATTTGCTTTAATTTGTTATTTACTAACTGTTAACTGATTAGGAATAAAATAGTATACATACCTAGATGTCTAGCTTCATTATAGCCATCCGCTTATAGTTGACTTCATTGCTTCGCCGGTATATTTCCAAGCACAAATATATTAAACAAAATACCTATAATTTATAGAAATCCATTTACAGTAAAAAATTTTAAAAATCATAATAGGAGTATTCTAAATAGTATGATTTAACTCTAAAAATAATTTTATACTGGTATAAGTTAAAAATATTATGACAATATTTTAGCTTAGACATTAATATGATACTAATAAAATGATAATACCTATCAGTATATTTTTTTAATTTGTAATTGTCACTTTATTCGCTTTTAAAATCAGGGATGGTAAAATTTCTTTTCTTTGCCAATTATAAACGATATTTAATTATAATAAAATAAAATAAAGCAAACTAACTATACTTATAGGTATGTGTATGTATTTTTAAATTTGTTAATAAGCTTATAAAAATCAATATTAAATTTAGGAGAAGACTTATATTCCGAAAAGTTATAAAATAATTAGAATTTTACTGCGATTGTTTGTAGTTTATTAATTTTCAAAATTTAAATTTAATAAAACAAACCCATTATAAAAACGTTATAAGTTGAAAACTGTAAATAATTAAAAAAGTCAATATTTGTACTTAAAAAGGTGGACGCCGTATAATATAAGCATGAGTGTGTAATTTTGAACATCAGATTAATATCAATGTATTTGCAATGCTTAAGGCACACTTGAAAAAGTTAATCGAATTTTAGCTTAATGCCTTGCAGCGAATTAAAAAATTTGTATCCAAGTGTTCAATTTTATTTTAAAAATATACTTTAGAATTCGATAAAATTCTATTTTGTATTCTACTGCAAAGTTCTTTGAAAATGCTTTTATGCTTGAGTTTTGTATAACTAAATTGAAGTAAACGAAATCTACCGCATCTAAAATCCAATCAAAGCTTCAATCCGAAGTGGTATGTATATCTGATTCTGAAGTCTTTGCACTCTTTCTGCAAGTGTCAGGTCTCCGAGTCTTTCAATCTAGGTTTGGAATTCAGCCTGGCTGATTGATTCTAATGCAAGAAAGGTCTTGAAGTACGGAGAGGGAAGCTCATCCAATCACGCCGCCTCTCGTGTGTCGCATACGTCACAATCCAGACAGATTTTATTGCATTTTCTTCCATTTTATGTATAAAAAATGGACGTTTTTGTTCAGATCAAAGATACTTTTCTTTATGTTAAAGCTATCCCTTAATCCCATCTGAAATTTTATTAATAAAATTTCAATAAGCCAATCTTAACGAATTAAAGAAATTACCTATTTGTGTGTCACTTAATCTTTCAAATGAAAACTTTTTCTACACAAAAATATTTTAAGTGGTCAATAACGCATTACTAATTATAGTTTATAAGAGATCTTTATCGAGAAGTATTATTAAAATGCTATTCAAATTTCATCGACCTTATTTTAGCCTAAAGAAACAATTAACATATTATTTTGAGCACCTGGACCACATAAACGTTTAATGACATAATAGCACTCTACAGTGCTACAACATTGGTTAACTTCACCATTAACAATTTTCTACTTACCTGGCCGTAGTTTCCTCAGAAATACAGTCCTAACCTAATTACACAGAAGCTTATAAAATAAGCATAAGCAATTAGAATAGATTCAATAATAATATATAAATTTAATATCAGTATATTTACATAATTTTATAGTTTACTGCACGCATTCCAAAAACAGGTAACAAAATTTTAATTACATTAATGTTAAAACGAAGTGATAATAATATAATATAATAGCTATTAAATGAAATTTTCATAATTTAACATGTAACTAATGGATGGTAAAAATTATTCTTATAGTATACCTATAAACTTTATGGTGTGATAATTATTGTTATATTAAAGTTATTTATTTAATTTAGTCTTCTTATGACTTTCTTCCGTTATTACCAACTGCTCTAAGTACATTTTGTACTTAGCACTGTTAGTTGTATAAGCACTTGAATAATAAGTAAAATGCTAACTTTCCTACATTAATTTAGTGCTATAAGCAACACTGTTTCATAGCAACATAGACTACGATAGAAGTGAATTATAACAAAAATTGCATATCGACCTAATCTTAATAATTGTCAATTAATAGGTAGTTCAATGCTGTCCCTACTTTTCTTTATTTTTTTATTGTTAATACAGAAAGTTACTTAACTTCAGATTAACATTAGTGATTTTTTAGAGCAGGTTCTTATTAGTCAAAATACGAAGACTACTAATACTTTTGAGTATTTGAGAAACCAATACAAAAAATTTTATAAATGACATTAAATCAATCTTCTAATATCTATTAATCTATTTCGGAACTAATTAATATTTTTAATTTTGCACGCAAACCACACCCAATTGTTCGAAATGCGAAGTGCTTGGCTTCATTCTGCTGCCGACTTTCAGCTATATTTTTTACAGGACGCAGCCGATCACAGCTTCCAATAAAAAGTGAAACTGTTAATATCGTAATATGATAAATTTATTATTTAAATTTGGATTTTGTTAATTATAGCAGAATTTTTACTCAAAATCGATTCATACCATTCTAGATTAATTGCTTTTCGACTTCTAGCGACTTCAGGAATGTTTTTATTAAGTGCGTTGGCTTAGAAATTTATTCGCATCATCTTTAACTTATTTTCTTTTATCTGTCGTTTAAAGTTTTTTTTTTAAATAATAAAAGCTATAGTTTAAATATATTTTTAGTTAATATAACGTACGAACTGTAACTATAAACCAGAAGAACACTTGCATAACATAACGACGACATCCTTAACTCGACTTTTACTGAAAATCATACATTTAAAAAAATATATTCAGTACTTTTTATCTTATGCGTTTTTTGACCTTCTTGTAAAAAGTACAATACAATATAATCATTTAAAATAAACAGTAATTGAATCTTTTTTACCCGAATGTTTAGTTACTCGATAAATTTTAATATTTATATTTGTAATTTGCATTTTTAGCATTTTTAGTACTAGCATTAGAAAATTTTTAAATTCGTGGAGAAAACTTAGGGATTCCCTTCTACCTCAGTAGAAAAAGTACCAGTAACTTTTTGAGCATGTGTTTTGTGTGGTAACAAAACAAACATTATATTTCAAACTTTTCCCGCCCTATTTTACGAACAACAATGCAACGCAAATGTGCAAAGTGATAAGTTCTACACCCCCATGATACGCCTATGTATCAACAAGTTGCAATCACCTGCTTTATTATTATGCTTTGGACTAAGAATCTTGTTGTTAAATTAACCATCAAAGTTATAAATGTTATTCTACTTTTGTCAGTAAATATAACATACATTACCATTATTGGTTTCCTTCTGTTCTTTGGGAATAAATGATTTTCTTCTACCAATTGGTTGAAATCTTCAAACAAAATGGTTTGGGCCTTACTGTTTATTCAATATCCTTTAAAAAAATTTCTATCAATCTTTGGGTCGAGGTCGAAGTCGAGGATTTATCTTAATTTTGTAGACAATAATTGTTGCTCGTTCTATTTTGCTTAACTTCTTTAGATGGCTCGTATACGGTTTACAGTCAATATTTAAATTACAAAGACTACCTTGGGTCACATTTAATATCTTTGCAATTTCGCGATAAGATTTACACTTTTCATGATGATAAACCAAGATAAACCAAAACTAGTGTGCAATTATTTTCGATACATATCGCACAATTGGACTAAACTGCAATTTAAAAAAATAAATTTTTAAAACCTTGTATACATGAAATATTACAATATAAAATAACAACAATAAAACTCATCAATTTCCAGTACAAATAATTATTAAAATACAATTTATTGAAATTTTCTTCTTCTTTTATTATTTTAATAATTTTAATTTTACTAGAACTATTAATTATGTTATCAAAGCATAATTAATATCAAATAATAATAATCGATATCAAATTCTTCTAGAATTTAATCAAATTTTTGAGAAAATTACAATCTATTTTGCAAGGAATTCTTACCATATATATTAATCATATTCCTTCAGTACTTTTCCGATAAAAAACTGTGACTGAAATAAACTAAATATAATTTTTTTATCTTTTTCTTTGTGTTCTTGTAATGCTCCTGGTACAATGAAGTCTCAATTTTCTTTCGCGTCCAATTTCTAAATAAGTTTTCAAATTACTTTATTTTGCTTTTCTTATTTTTAACTATTTTTTTTAAATTTTCTGGTACCAAAGTTTTTAGTTTTATTTCCATTTTACTTCTTTCTATTTCTGATTGTATCTTTAAATTTCCTTATTGTATTTTACATATATCTTCTGAATATCCAATTTTATGTTTTGCTATGCTATCATTAACATTTAAATTTTTAATGTCAAATAGTCTTAATACAATTTTTTCTCTAAAATTAACAATTTTTTTACCGCTATCGCAACTTTATTTACTTCATTTCTTTTTCTATTTTAATTTAATTTATCTCGGAGTATTAACTAATTTTTTATTTATTAATTTTCTTTTTATTAATTAAATATTTAGTTTATTTTTAATTTCAAGGGTTAATTTGAATTACTATTTTACAAAAATGCTAATTAATCTTCTGCTTTATAGCTCCATGTTGAACACTACTTAGATGCGGTGTTATTCGTCCTTCAAATTGCTTTTCAGCGTATGATTTTTATTAAATAATTTAAAAAATCCATTTCAATTATAAAAAAAATTATAATTCTGGGATTTTCTTGTTTATGTATGTTTCTTTAAAACTCATTATAATACAGTAGTCTTACAGAATGATTACAATTCTTATACTTTTTTTTAGATATTTTGAGTTCTTTTGAAGTATTTTAGTTAAACCAGTATTTTTTCATAAATAATGTGTCATTATCTTTCGAATTTTCTCTGTTGATATCAATTAATGATACTCGTACTTAGTAGCTCTAGTAAATCTACATATAAAAATTATGAAATTATAAAAATATTTTAATTTGTTAATCATTCTAAAAAAATATTGACACATCAAGCGGTAAGAGACGGATTGCGTATTTAGAAATAAAACGTTTACTTTACAACCTGAAAAACAATCAAAGCAGGGCTTTACGTTGCCGTTCTACTTTTACATTTATTTGGTGCGCGATTTGATTTTGTTGATTACATTTATGTTGTATTGTTTAGTTTAAGTTGTTTTCCGTTTTAGTTACAAACGTAAATTCAAATGAAATTTTATTTATATTTTTAATTGTTGGCATAGTTATGACTCACCAACATGCAGTCAGTACAGAACAGAACAGCACGGCCGACATGCAGTACCATTGATTTAGAGAATTTATACGAATAAAAAATTTAGATCAAATTCAAAATAAAAGAATCGTGGGAAGACCAATGAAAAGAGATGTTTCATCAGAAACGTTGGAAATATAAAAACTAATAACGGCCAGCATCATTAGTTATTCTTAGATCTTTTTCGAAGACAGTCGAGCAAATTTATTTGAATTAAACGCGTGTCGAGAGTTTTGTGTTTGTATTGCTTGGAAATAAATCCAAACAATAATTAGTGTGAACAGGGCAGTGGCGTAGCTAGGAATTTGGTTTGGGGGTGGCCTGCGAGCGCAGCGAGTCATTTTTAATAGCGCCGCAGGCAAAAATTTGAAAATGAACTTTCTACAGAGGCTGTAGTAACCGCTAATGTTTCTAAAATAACATATATATTCGGAAATATCAATATTGAACTAATTAAGAGCTTTCATTGTATATTTTGGAAGCTCTCCTTTATGGATTTTTCATTTCTGATGCAAAATCAGCCATTTGTCTTCAAATATAGTATCATTAGTGTTTTGAAAATTATTTATATAGAAATCTATACATGGTTTGAAGTCATTGTAAAATAAGGAACTAATAATTTCGGGAAGGGGGGGGGGCCTTAGGTCTCCCCTTGGCTACGCCACTGGCACAGAGGTCCGGTATTTTTCAAGTGAGAATCCGACGAGTCTCTAGAAATACGAAAGCTGAATTCAATTATTACCAAGAAGCAGATGCATACGATCATTAAAGATAAGTAAAGAAAAGATCCCCCGTGTAAGAGAAAGTTCATTAATTTGTCAAATTCCTGCTGGCTTATAAGTTGCGTGAGCCCAGTTTGCTATCTATTGTTATTTTACTCAGGTTTTAAAATAAATACCATTTTTATATCGTCAATTATTTTATGGTCTTACTTGTAACCATTTACTTTTGAAGAACGCCTCGACCCATGAAATAAAAAGGGTTATTATAAGCGTAGGTAAGCACTACAATATATTTGTGAAAATACGGTTTTCTTCTTGTGAGATGGAAAAACCCAAAAAGTCTGAAGCTCGAAGAAGTTTAAGGAAATCTTGAGTAGTCCAAAGTTGAGGTAGTTTGCGTACACAACTTTTTCCAGTAGTTTACTACCTATGTCTCTCCTTCGAATTGTAAACACTTTCTAATTGATCAATTATGTGTTACCAACAAAAGAATATGGCAAGCAATCGGTTCTCACTGTATACATCAAGAGATTAATCGAGAAATTAATTCCTGTATACATTCGCTCCAAGAATTCTTTAGGAATTATTTTTCTAATTTAGATCTGAAGAACACTTACCTTTTTTAGGCGTGTTTCTTTCACAAAGTGCTAGAACTTTCTAATATTAAATTTTTTATTTAATACTAATTTATTTTGAAATATCGTTTCTAATGTTTAGAATGGGGTATAGTATAGTACGCAAATTGGTCACCAGTTTTTCATAGATATAAGAAAAAATGTTAAGGAATTTGGTAAATAACATTAAAATAGATTAAACTATGATTAGTTTAAACTATTGATAAAACTAATTGATAAACTTTCTTATCTAGCTTTCTTTATCGGTAAGAAAGGAACACTCCACTAGGCAGACGAGATCCCCCAATGGAACAGAGCAGTTATCCTAGAATATTAATTGTTCAAAGCGGAATTAATCCTGTTAATACTACCTGTACTCGATGTAAATAGTTACGGCAAAGTTTTCTGTAAATAATTGGTTTCTTATGGAAACAGCCAATCGAATAATCGTATTATATTTTTTACTTTTTTAATTTAACGAATTAAATAAATAAAATTAATGTTTTTATAATTTATGTCCTCAACTTCCATAATTAATTTTCTTAAAAAAATTTTTAATTCATGCGGTCACCTTACATACGGATTCCCTTTCAGAATCTTTTTTTAATAATAACTTTAGTTTATAGCTAGTAAGCAGGTGCACAGGGTAGTGAGAAAAATTAACGAAAATTTCAATGGTAAAAGATATTGTTCGGCGGCTTTTTTGGATATCAGTCAAACGTTCGACAAGGTGTGGCATACTGGGCTATTCTACAAATTAAAAAAACTTCTTCTATATCACTACTTTCTGTTACTTAAATCCTACATAACTAATAGGCACTTTCTTGTCAAACAGGAAAATGAATACACCAACATTCACCACATTAAATCTGGAGTCCCCCAAGGAAGTGTACTGGAACCTGTCCTGTACCTTTTGTTCACGTCAGATCTTCCACAAACCAGAAACATCACGATTGCGACCTTTGCAGATGACATTACCATTCTTGCAAGTCATATTAACCTAGCAGTGGCATCAGATAACCTCCAACAGTGCCTGAATGCAATAGAAGACTGGCTAAAAAAGTGGCGAATCAAAGCCAATGAAACAAAATTGGTACACGTGACATTTACTACGAAGAGAGGCACTTGCCCAACAGTTATACTTATACTGTTAACTACCACATGCAGAAGACGCTAAGTATCTCGGTATACACCTAGATCGACATCTAAAGTGGCGAAAGCACATTTTCGCCAAATGAAAACAGCTTGGACTGAACTGAGCAGCATGTACTGGATTATTGGTAAAAAGTCCCAACTCTCACTGGAAGACAAAATACGTCTTTACAAAACGATACTAAAATCAGTCTGGACCTATGAAATCATGCTCTGGGGAGCGGCCGCAAATTCAAATCTTGAAACCTTGCAGAGGTTGCAAGATGTTACGAATAATTGTTGATGCACCATGGCACATGGTGCATCATACAAAATGATTTTCCGATACCCCATTAAAGAAGAAGTTAGAAGATTCAGTGCAAGTTATCAAAAGAGACAAGAAGTACATTCTTTAGCAAGCAGGCTAAAAAGATTCTTACTAGAAGACCTTACCAAGAGATACAGAAGTCATTTATTCGCTTATTGCGAATTTTCTTATGTTTTAATCTGATTGACGAGCCAGAGACGAAGCGTGTAAGACGTGTTTTAAAGTGCTCCGTTATCGCGCGATAAAAACCTGAATAGATAGAATTTAAAATATTTATTTTGTTGAATATTAAATACTAAATATTTGAAAATATTTAGAAGTCTGAATTGTGAAAAACGGGCTGGGTGTAGTGTTTTCGTGCTTTCAGCTCTATGGATATTGACCGTACCTCGGGCGGTTGATTAATAATATAGGTACCCCAAAATGACATCAGTTTACACTGGAGAACAAACCAATGCCCTAAATGGGTTAAATTTGCCTTTAAACCCTACATTCAATATGGAAGATACCGAAACTAATAACCCACATCCATGGCAGGTCATGAAAAGCAATAAAAGAAAAAGAGTTAGCAGTCCGATTACTGAACTGCCACCGGTGATTCAAACAAACAGGTATTTACCACTTCAATCAATAAATAATGATTCCAGAAATGGTAAAGTAAACACTGAACAAACGCAACAACCGAAAATCGATAAGCCACCTCCTATCTTTGTACATGGCGTAATCAACTACCAAGATATGATCAAAAATTTATATGCCGTAGTGGAACAAGAGCAAATCACAACAAAAACTCTTTCAAATAATGTAATTAAAATTAATGTCAATACAGTAGATAGCTACCGTATGTTAGTAAGACATATGAAGAATGAAAACATCATCCACCATACATATCAACTGAAAGAAGAAAAATCATATAGAGTGGTGATCAGACACCTGCATCAAACAACACCAATATCAGATATAAAAGATGAACTAGTAATTAAAGGCTACACTGTACGTAACGTTATCAATGTACAACACCGCATAACTAAGGAATCGCTACCATTATTTTTTGTGGACCTAGAACCATCAGAGAATAATAAAAGTATCTTCAACCTAAGATATTTACAATGTACAATGTACATGTACAATGTACGAGATGTCAGATGTTTAATCACACCAAAACATATTGTAATCGTCCGTTTGCCTGCGTTAAATGTGGTGGACCACATGACACTAAAACTTGCACAAAAACAAAAGATATGCCGGCTACTTGTTACTTATGTAATGGTTCCCATCCGGCGAGCTACAAAGGTTGCCAAGTCTACAGAAACTTGCAAAACAAATACAAAAGAGACCAACAACAGAAAGAAGAACAACAACATTGTAAGAAGACAAAACGCATCAACATTCCACAATGCAAATTTATCCCACCCCAATCTTTCATTCCAGCCAACGAACCATCAAACAAATTATAATTTAAACAACCAAAGATCATATTCAGAAGCACTAAGAAATAATTCATTCGAAACAACGAACCATACTGAGGAAACTCAATTAACAAAATTCCTAAACGAGTTTAAGGAAATGTTCAAACAATTAATGCAGCAAAATAACATGATGATAAATTTACTAAATACAGTCATCAACAGAATAATAGGTTAATGGCGAATTTCTTAAGAATCGCCTTGTGGAATGCTAATGGCTTCCAAACATCAAAAGTTAAAGAAACAGAAATATTTTTATTAGCACATAATATAGATATTCTACTCATATCTGAAACACACTTTACCGCAAGATCCTATATAAAAATTCCAAGATATAAAATATATTCAACTAATCACCCCGATGGAACAGCTCACGGTGGAACAGCCATATTAATTAAAGAAACTCTAGTACATCACGAACTAAATAAGTATGAAACCAACTTTTTACAAGCAACTGTAGTTCAAATTAACAAGTTGAACAAGTCACTAAAAATTGCAGCAATATACTGCCCACCAAGGCACAACATTAAAAAAGAAGATCTGAAACCGTTTTTTGACTCACTTGGTAATAAATTCATAGCAGGTGGAGACTTCAACGCAAAGCATACACACTGGGGTTCTAGGTTGATAACTACCAAAGGAAGAGAGTTCCTCAAAATGATTAACGCTAAAAATTATCACACCGTATCTACAGGTGAACCTACATATTGGCCTACTGATCCAGATAAAATACCAGATTTACTGGATTTTTATATAACCAATGGAGTCGCGTCAAATTACATGGAAGTCCAATCAAGCTTAGAATTAACATCAGACCATACTCCAGTTCTACTTACTATTAGTAATCTGGTTATTAGAAAAGAACATAAAGCAACACTCCATAGCCAAAAAACAGACTGGAACCAATTCAAAGAACTTATTCAACAAAATCTAAACTTTACGTTACCAATAAAAACAAACGAAGAATTGGAAGAGGCGGCTAACCACTTTGTAACAACTATCCAAGAAGCTAGTTGGAAAGCAACTCCATTGATAAAAGAAACATATAATGAGTACAACATACCTATAAAAATACGTCAAGTTTTGGCTGAAAAACGAAGAGCAAGAGCCAGATGGCACCGTTATAATCATCCTCTTGATAAAACGGAATATAACAGAATCGCAAACCACCTTAAAAGAATAATAAAAGAAGCGAAAAACGAAACATTTAAGCACTATCTAGGTAATCTGTCGGTGAAAGATAATACTATTTGGAAGGCCACAAAAGGTTTTAAGAGACCCCAAAACACTGTTTCTCCACTACAAAAATCTGATTCATCATGGGCAAGATCAAACATCGAAAAAGCTAAACTATTCTCTCAACATCTAGAAGAAGTTTTTAAACCCTATTCCGAAGAACAACCAGATAAAGAAATTAATGACTTTCTCCAAGCTCCGCTACAAATGTCTTTGCCCATAAAAAAGTTTACTTCTTATGAAGTTGAGCAAGAAATAAGAAAACTAAATAAAAAGAAATCTCCTGGCTATGACCTTATAACAGCAAAAATATTAATTGAATTACCCAAGTTGGGAATAAAATTTCTTACGATGCTGTACAACTCTATCCTGAGACTAGCACACTGGCCAATACAGCTCAAATTTGCCAAAATAATTTTAATTTTGAAGCCTGGAAAACCCCCAACGGAAGTAAATTCTTATCGACCAATTAGTTTGCTCCCACTTCTATCAAAATTAATGGAAAAGCTCTTATTAAAACGTATGAACGAAGAAAACCTCATAGAACAATTTTTACCTGCGCATCAATTTGGATTTCGAAGACAGCACTCAACTATCCAACAATGTCATAGAATTGTAGATAAAATCTATAGAAGCTTGGAAGAGAAAAAACACTGCGGGGCGGTTTTCCTTGACATCAAACAGGCTTTCGATAAAGTATGGCATAAGGGTCTGTTGTATAAAATTAAAAAGAATCTGCCATATCATTACTTTCTCCTATTAAAGTCCTACTTGGAGAATCGTTGGTTTCATGTCCAACAAGATGAGGAGGTTTCAAACATTTGCCCTATAAGATCAGGAGTTCCACAAGGAAGTGTTATTGGACCACTACTATATTTGCATTTTACTTATGACCTACCTGTTACAGATCACACGGAAACAGCAACATTTGCCGATGATACTACTGTTATATCAACGGACGAGAACCCTGCTACCGCATCACAAAACATACAAATACATCTCATACTTCTGCAGGAATGGCTGAATAGGTGGAGAATAAAGGTTAACGAAGCAAAATCCACTTACGTGACATACACATTAAGACGCAGTTTATGCCCACCGGTCTATATTAACGATACTGTTATACCATGTGCAAAAGAAGCTAGATACTTAGGGTTACACCTGGACAGCAGATTAACATGGAAGGTTCACATTGAGAAAAAGCGAAAAGAAATGGATATCAAAATAAAGAAAATGTACTGGCTAATCGGAAGACGGTCTACCCTATCCATAGAAAACAAGATTCGACTTTATAAAGCAATCATCAAGCCCATATGGACTTACGGTCTCGAATTATGGGGATGTTCAAGCATGTCTAACATCAATATCATCCAGAGATTTCAATCTAAAACTCTACGCATGATAGTAAACGCACCGTGGTACATAAGCAATCACACCTTACATGCAGATCTTCAAATACCCCATGTACACGAAGAAATTCAAAAACGAGCAGAAAGATATAACACCAAACTTGAAGATCATCCTAATCCAACTATAGCCCAACTTCTTGAAGGGAACATCCATAGAAGATTGAAGCGAAAATGGCCTCGTGATTTATTGATGGAGACATAAAGAAAAATAATTGCGGATAAAGCCGCTGGGCGGATTCCCCTACAAAGACAAGACATCAAATTATCTTATAGAATGTATTTAATTATTCTGATTGATAATTAGTTAATAAAAAAAAAAAAAAAAAAAAAATGTTTTAATCTAAATAATGCAAATAATGCATAATGTTCACTGGAACATTATGTGCATGTCAACTTGTCAACTGTCATAATATACGATTAGCTTGTTATCTTAAGTATAGATAGATTGCTAAATAAATTTAGATAAATAAAAAAAAGTTTATAGCTTTTTTAAATTAACAGAGGTAGCAATTAGTAAAGTAAGTTAATCAATGATTACTAAACGTAGTCATATTTAAAGCACGTAATGATTATTCGAGCCAATAATAATTCGTATATTGAGGAAAAATGTTCAATTTTGATCAGCTGAAATAACGATTAGGTAGTGAATAGAGACTTGCAGGCAGTGAAATTACATTAGTAAAAAATGTTTAGCGGCTCAAAAAGATGTGTTTTTTAGAGTCCTACAACATGCAAAAATGTTGTTACTGATCCCACCGAGCCGGATTCAGCAACAAAGGTCTACCAGGAAAGTCCTGATTTCTTTATGGACCTATCCGTCTCTGGTAATGAGGTAACTTTAACAATATTTGTATAAAATGAAATTGGCAGAAGCCAAGTTGACATACCAAGGATAGTAATGGAGTGTTTTCCCGTTACGTTCTCCATGGCTCTCAGACAGATATTGGGTTTTAGATCCCAACAGTGTATAGTCAGCGCGACCAAGAAGCCAACCGCGGTCTCCCGCGTCTCACTATGTCGCTTAAAACCTTACAACACACTGCTGCTCTAAATAAATAAATAATAAGTAAAGTAAATAAAATAATAAATTTAAATGATTGAACATAATGTTGCGGTTAAGTACTTTGATCAAAAATTTGTTTATTTCATTTCAATTTGTTTCAAATTATTAATTTTTAGGCAAAAAATTATAGTACAATACAAATATCCCTCTCCCAATTCTCATTAGTTTAAGGTAGTCAAGATCATCTTTTTACAGCCCTTCTCTTTAAGGGAGAAGCGCAGCATTGAGGTTCCCTGACACTCATAAACAATAAACGTACTAAAAGCTCTTCTTAGATAACGAAAGACATTGTTAAATGTTATAAACCGATGTAGGTATGTACTATATATATAATTATATAATAATCATAAATTATTGTTTTATTAATAAAAAATAAATATATTTGTATTATTTCAATAATTATTTAATTTTTAGTTACTTTTATCAAATAATTTAATAAAATTCAAACAAATATCTACGTTATTATTGCTATCCTTTTCTGTCTTGTGTATCGGTCTTTATTTTTTCTCAAGTTTTATTAAAGTGGTTCAAAAATCAAAATGATTAAAAACTTCTAAATATACTTTTACTATGTTTGCAGAATGTCTACCTACCCCTTTAGATGAATTATAAAATATTCCTTAATGGAAATTAAAAAATTAAATATGGTCTTTTGAATTTTAAATTCTTAGGTATTAAGCACAGTCGTAACAAAGTTAACTAATTATTAATTTTACCTCATAGCGTAAAAATGAAAATGTATGCATGTAAGCACGATATAAGGAGGTTAGAAGATCATATAATCAAGAGACAGATTAAACAGCCACTTAAGATTCTTACTGATCATCAAGATGCAAATATCATTATCTTCTCGAGTACTCATTCAATTGTCGAAAACGAATACCGCAGAATAAAGGGGCTTAAATGGCCACAAGCCTAGGTTGCCAGGGTAACCGTTAGAAGTTGCGGGGCGTGCGGGGTCGCTTACCGGGAAAGGGTGTGCACCCCGATCAATCTTCAAACCTTTGTGCAACCTTGTATTGTGAACACATAAGTGTTCTCTACAACCTTACAGAGACAAAAGTCAATTTTTAATTTTCTTTTTGCATAAAATTTAAAGTAATGAAAAATATAACAAGCAGTCGAGTTTGATAAGTTCTTTTACAACAGTATGAGATTGTTGGGATAGGGTTAACGATGTGATGTAATCGTTGAAACATCAATCAACCATGTTTTTAGAACCATAACTCATTAATCATCTCACAGTATTTGATGTAAATAAAATTACCTTTAGTACGCTACTAAATTATAAACTGGTTCGAGTAATAATGATAAAAAAAGAAATGATATGTAAGAAAATCAGAATTAAAAGCTTAAGCGTTAGTTTAATTTCCGTCTCTTAGTTTTAATATGACACAACCCTCATCAAGTCTACGAGCCATGAAACTTGAACTCAATAAGGGTTTGATATTTGATACACGACTCGAAGTTAAGCGCGAGCACAATTTATGTAGATCGAAATTTCCTGCACGATCTAAGTACGATGTGAAAACCTATAAAAACGTAAACGAAACACATTTTAAAATTAAAAATCAATTTTTTGATGAATATTAATGCGAACTCGAAACTTTTAAAATTAAAAGTTACAATTGCATATGTCACTGCACAGCATTCACAAAATCCCATTAGAATTCGTCGACTTCTCATTTGCCAGCACAATACTTAATAAAACTTGACTCAAACTTAAAACGAGTTGCTCTTGTTGAGTGTGCATGAAAAAGTATAAGTTTTCGAAAGACGTCAAGGTTAAAGTATTTTTATAAACCGACGTATTTGAAATCAAGAATACTACAAATTACCTAATTGATTTATTGAAGATTGTCAGACCTCGGACAACCAGTTTTTACCTAAACTGTACATGGAGATGCGTTACAGAATTAATTATTCGCTCACAACTACTAGCTCCTGGAACCAACTATACTTCTTTTAGTTTTCACATCAATTTTTTCAATATTAATAGCTGCGAATATACTTCCCAATAAAATAAAACTTTACGAACATTTCAAGTGCTGTTCTTTCGATTTAATTTGCAATTTATTTTCACGATTAAAACATTTAAGTTTTTTCAATAATTCAACTTCAAAAAATCTGTCCACCAGATATTGCAAATGTTTTTGTTATGAGAAATTTTCATTTCTTATTCATATAAAGTGCAAGCAAAGTTTTCGTTCAGTTATTATTTTATTCATGCAATTTGTATAGCATTCGCTCAAATATAAAAAAGCAAGACTTTCTGCTTGCTTTTTATGGGCTAGTATAAGTTACAACCAAATCGCAATTAATTATAATACACGGTGATTGTATAGGCCGTTCATAATGCAGTTTATGGAGTAAAAATATGCCGTATTTGTCTGGAAATCAATTCCTGGTCAAATGGATGAAGTTTATAGTAGGTAATAATTTTAAACAGGTACATACATTATAGGTAAGTACATTAAGTGCACTTCTATTCCTGGGCACCGAGTTTTAAAAATTTCAATGAGTACATGAACTTAACTTTATACTATCAAGGTAATTTGTAAAAATATCTTTTAGGTCAGGATGCTTCTGTCAGAAAGCGTCCGTCTAAAATAGAACAAAGGAGACCGAAGGAGAAGCTTGATAATATAAATATAACTGTCTATTTAATACTTTAATAAATTAAATTAATAATAGAAATTATTTTTCAATTATGTACATAACTTTTTTTTTAATACTACTTTAACTACTTTAACTTACTTTAACTACAATTTATTTGTTAAGATGCTAAGATAATAAATATATTTAGTAGGTATATCAACCTTTAAAAAATTTTAGTTGCATGTTTATTGCTCAAATGCAATAAAAATCGTATTACAAATATTTTTAATGGGTGCATGCGCCCCGATGCACCTATGTAATCGGCGCCTATGCTTTGAATAATTTTGTTGAATATGATATAATTTGATAATTTATGTGATGAAGATAGCTTATGTGTAAATTATTTTCTCCACTAGTGTACACTTTTACGTCGGATATCTACTATTTTTGCAACAGTTATTAGGATACCGCATACTATAATATTGTGTTTTAAATAATTGTTTAAAATCAATATCGTTGGACAGTTCATCGCAAATTAATAAAATAAACAGTTTATACATAGAAATATGAGAAGCAATAAATTAGAACTAAATTCTGATATGTTTATGTTTTCTGTAGTATTGTACGTTGTATAGCGTGTTAGCTTCATATCAAACCAGCACCCCCACCGTGTAACTATAGCCGGAGCTTTGAAATAATAAAACTAAATTCGCAGTTTGTGGTTCAAATTAGCACTAAATTTTCCATTAATTTTTACGATTTCCAGAAGTAATTTCCAGGAGTTGCTGGCTTTAAACATTATAATATAAGTAATTCATTAATAATACCGATAATAATAATAAATTACGGTAATGAAATAAAATTAACGCAAACCTGATGTAGATCATGGTCGCGGTCGCTTTCAGCCGCATAGTAATAGTGCATATTATTATGATTGCCGTTATATTCGACATTCGGAGTCACTCAGGGGGATAGTAACTATACCTGAAAGTCCTTAGTTGTTGAACCTTTGGCCTCGCTCATAAATAATCAGCCACCCATATGTAAATGGTAAATGCAATAGTTGTTTGGCTCAGTGGGCTTCCGGAAATCGCTGTACGATGTTGCAAAACATAACTCATACGTGAAAAATATAGATTTTCAATGCTTTGCTCTGTTGTAGTTATGGATATAACATATATAAACGCCGGAGTTGTTCTGCCTCGTCCAATGAAATTGCAACCAAATGGAAAAATAACAATTGCTTAACCCGAATTGCATGGAAATTGTAGGAATTAGAAACAAAAAGAAGAATTGGCAAACAAGATTGTGGTCTGCGATTTATACTTAGATAGACGGTTCCAATAAGTTTTGGCAAAGCCTTTGTGATGCAGAGTCAGATTGGCGCATTCATTTTGATACGACTACAGTTTGATACAGATTCGATGTGACTAAAATAATAAATATAACTAAATAAGAAAAACTAAAATATACGTCACGATCTGGGAATCTTCTCAAATATTAAAAAAATAGTGACATAAAAGTATAATTGGAAGCAACACCTCACAAGAATGGACAATAGTCGCATACCCAAACAAATGATGGAATGTCGACCGATAGGAAAAAGAACAGTGAAACGACGTAACCGTAAAAAATATGCAGTGACCGGTTCTGAAAGGAAGGCAAACATAAGAGAATCGAAACAGACAAATTGGTTTAATTTGTGATAGTTGACGATGATGGTGAAAAAGGAATAAAAACAAGATCGGTGACTTTATTAGGATTTCTTACCTCTGTCCTATATATAACCAAACGCTCTAGACTTTTTTTTTATAAATTCAAATTAAAAACAACAATAAAGAATACCAACACAATTGGGGAAGCATTATTCAATAACAAAGACAAGATCACAACGCTCGATAAAAGCGGGGTATACACCATAAGATATGATAATTGTAATGCGAAATATATCGAAAACGGTATAAAGATTTGAACAAGACTAACAGAACACAAAAGCTATTTTTTCTGTTTTACTTATTAGAGTGTAGAATTCATCTGTTAGAAATTGGACACTCAAGAAATGAAAAAAATGAATAAAGATTCGATTTGTTGTAACTGCTAAAAATTATAAGGCTACAGAAATCACCAGATATGAAATGCTTAAATGAACAGGAAAATTTAGAGTCTATATTTGAAATTTTTTGTTTTATTATTTTTAAATTATTATTTTTTATTTTACCCTAAAGCAAGAGTACACATTAATAACACTCAGAGAGCTTAATCTTAATTTTTACTTGGAATTATGGTTGTAATTGGATTATTAACATTAAATTATGTTTTATTAATTGCTAAATTTTTTAAAAATTGTAATTACTAACGGAATATACTAACCAAGGCATAAGCCAAAACTAATTTGTATAAAAATGAAATTAAATACTCGACAAAAGTGTCAGTTTACTTATTTTAATTATTGTATTAAAAAAACTATAACTTTAATAATGAAATCACTAGAAAAAGAAATGTTTATTTTAGTTAATGATAACTTCAGCTTTAAAGGGTTAAAGGGAAATGGGACTTTACTAGACTTTACCAAACTTTACTATTTGATC
Organism: Cantharis rustica; assembly: GCA_911387805.1. Taxonomy (NCBI): domain Eukaryota; kingdom Metazoa; phylum Arthropoda; class Insecta; order Coleoptera; family Cantharidae; genus Cantharis; species Cantharis rustica. The sequence continues at coordinate 96,629,831 of OU426877.1, forward strand.
AACCTACCTTATAAAAAATAATATCATGCTTAAATGTATTAAGTCCCCACCAGTAAGCGCATATCACGAGGTGAGAAAGGTTAACTCTTCTAGCTTGACGAGTTTCGCAAAAAAGGGGTTTTCTTAAAAAGTTGGAAATGAAACAAAACTTTTTTTAGTCAACAATAGATAAATGTAAGCATTTATGGATAACAAATTAGTTCGTACTGACATGGTCTAGAGTCTAGACACATGCTTATTCCGAACATCATTGTCATCTTTTGTAAAGTTGTGGTTGCGCTATTGGAATCTTCTAGATATGTTGGTGCCTATTAGTGACAGTTCCTCCCACCGAAAATAGCCATAATACAGCAAATGATTATTAAAAAAATTTTTTTGCTTCAGTTGCTCATTGTCAACAAGTAGAGACATGAGATTTTTCCTTTAGATAGTCTCCCTAGACAGACCTCATTTTTTAATATATTACAATGCGGCAGCAGTAAAAATTTTGTAAAAATTTTTTTAATCCAAAAAATATCTTTATTTTTTATTATACTTCGTCGTATAATTTCACAAAAAAAATCCAAAATTCTTTCTAAATCTTCTTATTTTTAAACATCAACACTTCACATTAATTAAAAACAACTCTTATCTTAAATTGAACTCATTTATTTTTAATAATTAAAATCAGCAATAAATCAAACTAATTTGCAGCATACATAATTTTGCGACCGGCCGCATCGACACGTCGCCTTCAAGCTTCTCCCAATTACTTCGTTTTGTTACCAGCACAATATTATTTACAAATAAAATTTTATGTTCAGTATACCTACAAACTAAAACAACATTTTTAAATAATTTACAAAACAAATAAATAAAGGATTACAACGTTTCAAAACACGACAATATATCTACTAATTTGAAAAAAATTAAAGCAGTCAATCAGTGCTATTCTGTAACTAAAAATAATCTTAGCAGCTTGCTAAAAATGAGCAATATTACTAGATAAGCAATATTGCTTAAATAGGTATTCTGTAACACTAAAATTAGCAATCGTTGCTAAATTTAAAAAAATTCATTGCTAAAAATTTTGCTAACTTAGCAATTGCTAAATACCTATTACTAAAGTTAGCAAGGTGCTTTTTTTACTCCATTTTTCAATATAAAACGTTTATTCTTTAATTTAAACTTGAAGTGTATCTACTATTTAATGAGTTTAAAGTGTATTATAGTACATTAGAATTTATTAAATTAATAATTAAGTAAATTTTCACAAACAGTTTCCAAAAAACGGCAACTGTATACTTTCATTACGAATTTTTGAACGCTGTTGACGATATACATGAGCAGTAAGTAAAGAAATATAACTTAAAACAATTTATTTATATAAAACCTTATATATGTATATAAGACCTTATATAAAAAATTTAATATTTTTTTAAACAAGAAGTAAGAAGTAAGTAAGTAACCAACCACTTAGTTTCAATATACATAAAATTTCCAACTGGTGCAGAAGGCCTTCAAAAAATAAAAGAAGAGTAATTACTTTAACTTTTATATATGGTCTTTATAATTAAGTAACTCTTACTCTAATATTTGTAGGTTCACCAATCGATTTAATTTTCCAGGAGTGATAAGCTGCATTGATTGAACACAATTACCAATTGTTTCACCACCAATAAATCATGAGGAATTTCCTGATATAGCATATTACAACAGGAAAGGTTACTTTAGTTTAAATGTACAAATTGTAAGTTAATCAAGTAAATTTAAATATTATTATTGAAACAAAACTTAAATACAATTCTGCAATCTGGATGACATCGTCTTAATTTATACATGCAAAATCAATATAATGCTGGCGATAGATGCACTTGGCTTTTTGGTGATTCGGGTTAACCAACACAACCCTATTTGCTAACACCTATAGTAGATGCTGCTCTAAATACCCCAAAAGGAAGATACACAAAAGCTCACTGCTCAACACGAAATACCGTGGTTCGTTTAATGGGTATATTAAAGGACTGGCTTAGATGTTTGGCAGGGCAGGGCAGGGCATTACACTACAGTCCTATGCAAACAGGAAAAATCATTTATGCTTGTGCCGTATTGCATAATATATGCAGAAAGTACAACCTAGATGAACCTACAGAAGAAAATGAAGATGACGATCAGGAAGCAGACCATCACATCCACGTACCACCATATGATGAAAATTCATTAACAGCCGAGAGAAGAATTAGGCAAAAACTAATTAATAATCATTTTATTTAGTTTGCAATAGGCAGCTATTATAATAAATTATTATTATATTTTAAATTTGCTATTTGCTATTTTCTGAGATTACTTTCTGCCAACTTACTTTCTTTTTACTGTTTGACATTCATAAAAATTTAGGTTAGAAATGTTGGATAGAGTCATGTGTTCTATCCCAAGAATTGAACTTTTTCCTATTGACGATTGGAAAGAGGACAATTTTCTGAGTATATTAACACAAAAATTTTTGTGGATTATGCAATAGTTGTCGAAATAACGGCATTTTAAAATTACGAAAAGCAGGCAAATGTAATATGATATACCCGATGTGTGACGGTCGGTCTCACGTTGAGGTACGGTCTCGTCGGTGACGGTCTCATTTTGTTGACGGTACGTGTGCTTTGATATACTCTTAATGTTGTTGTCATTCGATGTCGACACCCGGACGAGTTCTATATGGCTTCGAGTTCCACCCTTGGCAAGTTCTGTCATTTTTCAGGGATATTTTTAATTTTTTTTGCCTTACACAAAATCGGCTAATTATGCAGCCGTGTTAAAAGGTGTATCTAAAATACATGTAAATTTAAATTTTTCAAATTTGATTTTTTCGAGAACTAATTTATAATCCAACAAAATTTTTGTTCTAGTATGCTTAGAAAAGTGTCCTTTCACGTATTTTCAATAGGAAAAAGTTAAAATCGTGGGATAGAAAACGTGACAGAACCCGAATATTGCTAAGGTGATGGGTTACAAAATACCAAAAATGTCAAAATTGCTAAGGACATTACTAAAATTTTTACTTAGCAATCTTGTTAGAGTTAGCAATATTGCAAAAATAAAAGTTACAGAATAGCACTGAATATGGTGTACTATTTTGTTGCAAGTGATATCATTTCCATTTATTAAATTTTCTAAATTTGACTTGGAAAATTTTACTGGACCTATAATTTTTAAAGGTTAAGCATAAATTATTAACCGTTATTAGTTTTAACCGTCATTTCTTGTGTTGATTTTTCATGATTTGAGAAGAACAAATACATTTTTGCTTAAAAAATACAAAAAAAAAATTTTAACGAAAAGGGGACTTTGATTTATTATTATTTATTGAAAGTAAAGTAAATATTTGTCACATTTCTCATCTATAATGTTCACTATTTTGAACTATTAAAAAATTATGAATCATGAATTCGCGAATATAAGTATAAGCAAGTTATAAGTATTGCTATAATTAATCTTACTCTTCGTGGTTTAAAATATTTTCAGCATCTATCAAAAATAAATAAATAGGTATTTCTTCTTATATCTTCTTTACAAGAACATTTGACTATCTCATAGCATACTTTCCAAATTGCTATTTAATCAATATAAGATACCACTGCTAATTTGTTTTTATTCATTCCCAATGTTCTAGAAAAATCGATATAGTATCGGTCAAAGAGTTCCCCAAATTCATCCAGCTTGGTAAAAACATTGTAATACTTACATTTTTAGTAAATCTGAAGATATGGAAAATTTTTGAAAAGGTCTGTTTTATTCTATAAATAGTACTTCACTCCAGAAGCTTTATTATCAAGTTAGCAACAAAATGTTTAAACTATAAATAAGTTTATCCGAGACGTAAGTAATTGAACACGATAAAGCCCTAAAGGTTTCAATAAACTTGTCATCTAAATTTTTTTAACGATTTTTAACAGGATTTCTAATTAAATAATAAATAATTAACCTTATTTTCGCCAAAAAGTTCAACAACATAGTGCACTACGAGTTTTGCTAGAACCATACGATATCCACAATTCTTTTAAACCTTATACTTTTAAATAAAAAATATAGAATTATTATGTATATCGGAATCCACAGTCTTAACAGCGATGTTATAAAATGATCTAAAATATAATATGTAATACAGCAATCTCCTTTCTCAATTTGAAATTTATGGACTGCAATGGAAGTGCCTTCTTTCTGTGACGCTGATACAATTTTGCCTATATTGGTTTCAATTTTAATATTTGTAAATGTATTTAATTAAATTCAATAATCTTTTATTGAACAAGTTAATTAAACAATATTGAAAAATGTTTTTATTATTGAGCTTTCAGCGTAGGTTAACCTTTTCATCAGAATATTTAATAATAAATATGAAAACCTTAACCTACGTTGAAAGCTCAACAATAAAAACATTATTAAATATTGTTTAATTAACTTGTTCAATAAAAGATTATTGAATTTAATTATATATCTCAAGTTAAAAATTAATTTAGTAAATGTATTTAAAAATTGTTTTCCTAAGCTTTAAAAAAAAATTTGTTATTACTAGTATTAAAAACCCTGCAGTAAGAAGTAAGAACCCTGCAGTAAGAAGAATGCAGCTTCACTTTTGGTTAATTTTGAGTTAATACGTATACCAAACTTTAAGAAAGTCCGATAATAAATAACAAAAATACAACAAATTTTGTAACTAATCCATACAATGCTTGTTGCATTGTTCCTCCAATATTTTGTTTGTTTTTAAAAAGTTGATAAAAGTAAAACTGCATCTTTCTTGCTGCAACGTCTTAAATCCTACAAAAAGATCAGACCAATCAGTAGAGAAAAAAAATTTACCTAGATATAGTAAATATAAGAACTTATTGGCAAATCCTGGCATCTCTAATTATTGCCTTACAATGTTGTTTTTGCTTCCTGAAAAATATAAATCGTAAACTATAAGAGCCTTATTTTTACTTTAGCTACAACAGTGTTACTGAAATTCCGATTGATAATATTCTTCGAAAGTTTTTGAGATTTTAAGCGATATTTAACTAACAAGCGCAACTTCAATGTAAACATACTCATCATATTATCAAATTTTTTAGAAAAATTAAAAAATGCACAAAACACTTTTTAGAACTAAAATGTTCCTAGTTCATCGCCTGATGATGCCATAGTATGGTGAAAACGTTTGCGATAATATACTGTCGTGTTTCGAAAACCAAAACAACATTAAATTCATTTATTTTGTAAATTATCTTGAAGTTTAAATTTGTTTAGTATTTATTTATAATATTGAATATAAAATTGTTAGTTGAATATTCACTATGTAAATAAAGGTGAGAAGAATGAAAAAGTGAAGAGAGTGGGGCTTGAATAGACAAACTGGGGCTCATGCCTTCACGTCGAGTAGTCGAGCGAACGAACATCATTCTCGCAATAAAAATTAAAATTAATAATAAAATAAAATAAATTAAGTTAAGTTGATGTTTGTTTATTTTAATTGTAGTAAAGTGAAAACTATAATAAATTGGAAAAATTGAAAGAATTTGTGATAAAATTCGATAAAATACGTCGCAACAAATTTGTTTAACCAGGCGTACTGAAGCCAGCTGCAATATCATATGCAAAGCGAGCGCGCACGAGAAGCCAAAATCGAATACCACATGAAAGGTAAAAGAATAAGCATTTTAATTTAAATTGACGATTTTAAAAACTACAAGAGCTCATAGCTACAAATAATGGATACCCAGCTAGAGTAATTTTGGAATATGCAAATTTTAAAAGATTTGTATAGTTAGGGTCATCTCAATACATACGGTGCATTTATATTGTGTTAACTTAAAACATTTTAGTTTGAAAAAGTGTTTTGTGCATTTTTTGGTTTTTCTAAAACTTCGATATGACTAATTTCGAGTTACACTACCTTAACCACTTATCTATTGATTAAACATACTCATCTAAATATAGTATCATTGACATAAGAGACATAATATATTGACTTCTCAAGATCAGTTGAGATGGATGGGGAAAACAAATCAGCAGTGGTGTTCTATATCCGAGTAAATCTCCGGCAATTTGAGAAGCATGCCTTAAGTTAGTCAAATGTTATTATAAGAAAGAGTGTAAGACAGGATGATCTTGCAGAAAATCTAGAGTAAGTTTAATTTCATATTTGCTGTTGTTACATTGTATATATTTAATAATAATTTAAAATATTTAAGATGATGAGAAGCAAAATTAATTAGAGTAATATCCATAACTGTAAAATAATTCTTTTGTTTTAATTTACTTTGTGGATTGAATTTATTATTTAACAATAAAATTTATTTCGGTATTTTAATTTGTATCTTTATTCTATTTATTTATAAAAAATATTATCTAAATCAATTAAAAAAAAAATTAAAAATTATTTCAAGAAAAAATTAAAAAAACGAGTTCCCCCTTTTGCTAAAAATATTTTGAGGTTTTTTTAAGCAAAAATGTTTTAGCAACTTAAAATTATGAAAAACTGACATTAAGTATAGCTTTCCCCTCAGTTTCTTATGTAAATATGCTCCTTTCTTAAAAATTGTGGGTTCAGCAAACTTTTTAAAGCTAAATTAAAATTCAAAACATGTAAATTTGACGGAAATAGCATTATTTGCAGTAGAATAGAACATTATATTTATTTATTTTTTTTTGATTTTTTCATATATTAAAAAGTAGGGGCTAACAGAGGGAACCGTAAGTAAAAATTGGGTATCTTTACTTTTTAAATCATTTATAAATAATATGGTCTCAATGAACAACTGTACCAATGGAATTCTCTTATTCATTTGCCCTATTATTTGGTGAAAATCCACCACTATATCTGGTATATAATAAAAAGCAAAATATAACTGTTGTTTTTATTAAACAACTTATTTTATTATTCTGAAGTCGGTGCCAAGTAAGACACCTTAATATTAATATCTACCTACCTAAATTATATTTAATTATATACTATAATTCGCCAGTAAATATAAGACAAATGAAGTAAGAAGTTATTGATAATATAGACTTTTATAACGCATAATTTTGTGTTTCACTTAGCACCAACTGCAAAATTATAAAATAAATTCTTTAATAAAAAAACATTTATTTTTTACTGTTTAATTAACCTAGTATGAACTTAGTCTTAAATAAGAAAATTTACCTTATTCTGGTATGGTTATAAACCTAACAATACCTCAATTACTATGCATTTCCTATTTTATTTTGAGGAATTCCCTGGTGTATATTTTCAAAGTTGAAGGTGCAATACTAATGAAATTAAAATAGAACCCCCTTGGAACCTTACTGAACCTAACGCAAAAAAAATCATTAAAATCGTTTCATAAACAAAGTTATGCCCGAACATGCATAAAAAAACAAAACATAGTATACAGACGAATTGAGTAACCTTCATCTTTTTTTTAAATCGATTAAAAATAATCAATTTTGACTTTGATATATTTGATAGGGAGGACAGTACGTAGGTATAATTATTATGTAAGTTCAATGATTTTAATGCCGTAATATTATAGATATCCTCTGTTAATTACATCAACTACTTTTCATATACCACTTTACAACAAATTTTTTTAGTACAACCACGTCGCAACCACGTCTTTATATCTTAGTAGATTTTTGTTATTTTGGTTTCATTTTGTTCCTATTAAATTTTACATTAACGTATTATATCAATTTAAAAATATTTTTTTATTAAAATGAAAATTTAACAACCTTTCTAAAATGAAAAAATTTGCTAAAATTTTATTGCATTTTTATTAGTCAACTTGAAATCGGAATGTTGTAGACATAAAAACATAAATTTTGAAAACAATATTTTATTACTTGACAAAATTATATGGAATGTATTTTTTATAGGAAAAATTTTATTATAATTTATTAAAGAATAGTTGATTGAAAAACTAGTTTTGAATGTGATATAGAATTTATTCTTATTTAAAAAATCGACAGATCCTCGAAGTGTTTTCCTTTCTCTTCATAAGGTAAGATTGTTCAACCCTACGAAAATATTGCCAAGAAGCTCGCACGGAACTTTGACAATGTTGAAAACATTTCCAACAGATACAACATTGCAGTTCGTTTACATTTATTTATTAATAATACCTGAATACTTAAAGTACCTGGTTTGAAACTAACTTTCTTATGGCCGTTTCCGTGCTTCGGAGGTCTAGTAAAGCCGTCTTTCTCCTGAGTTAATGATTGATACTTATAATAATAAAATAGGGTTATGCCCTGTTTGGAACACCACCGAGGAAGATATTTTTGGTAAAAGAACAGAAATTACAGTACCTATAATAAAAGAAAGAAAAAAATTATATTTAAATATTCACATAACTAAATTAATATCGAGCAGCTTTGCAAAGTATTAATATGCACATGTTTAGTATACATACAATGTAGAATATGCACAATACAATATTACAATACTTACAATTTTATTAATCGATACGTATCACTAATACAATATTAATCAATGTTTGTTTTGAACATTGCATCAATAGAATTTTGACTTTCATTAATTAATGCGAAAAGCCGATTGCTCACAATACTTAATTAAAATATTGAATGTTATTATGTATAACAGTAATTTAATAAACTTTCAGATAAAGTAAAATAGATACAACAAAGTATGAACAATTTAATTTTGATATAAGTAGATTAGCGATATTCCAATATTCTAATCCAATGTAGTTAAGTGAAATAATGTAAAGTAATCACAAAATTATTATTCTACGGAAATCTTTATGCACTGAGAATAAAATTATAGATTTAAGATTTCAAGTTGATAGAAATAGTTGATTGAGAAAACTATAATTCAGACGTGCAAAGAAGGCAAATCTCCAACAAGTAAGTAATCAGAGTTGAGAGGAGAGGTATTGGAAAGCTAGCGTTCTGAAGTATTTGATACAATATCCAAGCAAGGCGCACATTGGAAAATGGAGGCACTAAATGGAAAATGTAAATGCGGAGAAAAGTGGAAAAATAGAAAAAATAACGATGAACATATCCAATAAGGTTTTAACCTGCAGGGAATGTGTTGCCGTGGAAACGCAGACTAAAGCTAACTTCGTTTCACATTAGGGCGGAGGCTGTTTGAGATTTTTATATTACAATTGAGATAATACGTTCACTTAAAATAAACTAGAAACTCAATAAAAGTTTAAAACTCGGCGTAAGTACAAGAGTAAGAAAAATATCAAGTGAACACATTAAATATCAAATCCCAATTTTATCACTTCAAGTTTTTTTAAATTAATTTATTACAAGACAACCGTGGCGTAAATTAAATTTTAAAATAAATGCCGTAATTCATTTTTTCGCGTAACGGATTAATACGTATTTAGTTTTTTGTTCTAAATTGCGACACGTAGGTACAATACAATCAAGATATTTTACCCACTCTCATTAAATCAGTATCATGCAAATTCATTTAACAAGGGCATTTTCTTTCTAGTCAGCAAAATATGAACGTTCAAATATTGGTGACTGTCGTCACTACATCCCTTGAGTTCTTGTCTTCTTCGTACTACTTGACGTCTATTGTTCGGAAGCGTGTAGCGAGTTCTGCCGGATCTTTACCCTCGGTTTCGAAATAATGATGGATTTAAAGCTTAACATCTTTTATTATTTTATTTTAACTAAATCCACATGCAATTTTTAAATTTATGCACACAGTAGTAAAATTAAAAATTATACCTAGCTAATGGTGAATTTAATTAAGTCACCCTGAAATTTATATTCTACCGCTGAAATATTTAATAATAAAATGAGTTTCAATTATTATTATACTCATTTTCATGTTACTATAATTTAACGATAATGACCACTACTGTAACACAATGTTCAATCAATTAAATGACATATCTATAAACTTGAGTATGTATAAGGTATCATTTATAATTCTATAATATTTCACGACATTTTCTCATTTTCTGTTCTTATCTCATATTTCTGAAGAGCACCTCTCGTATCGCACACGTTTTATTGCACTCATTTCTCTTGTCGCGTATTCTGCAAAGTACTCTTGTCAGCCATCTTGGATTTTCAAGTGGTGTGTATTTTTTTATCTCTTTTTATGAATATGAAGAGAGTTTAGCAAATTAGATAGACGAGCCTAATGCTTAACAATTTAGTAAAATATAAAATCCGATGTAATATTAATTTACTATATTATAAATTTAATTTAAAAATTAGTTATTTCTTGTATTCTACCGCATTTTCTTCAGAAAAAATAACTTTAAATTGATTTATATTATTATTTAAATATAGGTAAATGCATATTCGAGCATTCGTCGTTAATAAAATTATCGACAATTTCTTATACATAATATATTTTATATTATGAAGGAAGGTGTTCTAGGTAAGGTATTTATACAATACCTAAGGCTCGATTGGTTGATAGTAATAAATTAGTGTCAAATACAAAAGTAAAATAAAATAATAAAATTATGATCAATTATTACTTATATACCTACCTACCTAATTTAAACATCATTTAAATGCACAAGTATAAAACGACATAATATAATCAATCAATTACAACAGATATGTCGCATTGTTGCCTCTTTGTATTTAAATTATGTTCTTAAATTTTATTTATATTGATTTAAAATTTGTGCAAAAGATAAATATATACTTTAGTTCTTCCAAGGTATAATTTATGTTCCGTGCTTAGAATGTGAATGTAAGATTATAAAATACGTTCTTATGGTCTCTCCTATGGTTAGAGGGTGGAGTTTCTTTAAGTTTGTTTCCGTTTTCTAAACGGAAGTGCGGATGCGCGATCAAGTGTGTGTGAGAATGTGTGTGCGTATAGGAATGCGTAGGTATTAGTGAGATTTCCAACGGCCATTTTAAGAAATGGAGAAATGCTAAAGAAAGTCGCGATTGAAAATTATTGGAAAGTACACCTACTTATTTGAAATATTAAAATCAGTCGGCGACGATTTTTCTTTTAATGCAAGTCTAGTGAAAATAATGTAGTACTTATGTACATAACGTTAACCACCGAGTACTTAAAATGAAGTTGCAATTTCTCGTTTTGGATCTCGTTCTGGTAACTTTGCTATCTCACAACGACGTCTTCACTTACCTCTTCACTCCTAGCAAACTGCATTAAAAACCTGATACTTTTTACACTCTGTTGATCATTGTTAATGGACTCTTTTATATACCATAGAAGCTTCTGCATAATGATGTATGGAAATGAGTTTCAGTTTTATATAGGCATATGCTATTTTTATCTTATGTAAATTGTAAAGTGATATTTTAACCAACAACCGTTTTTTAGCCTCGCCTATGACAAAGCAATTGAATTTACTTTTTATGGTACCTACTTAAACGTGATCGTCCGTACCTATATGGGAGTCTGCGTAATTGCATTTAGCTTTCGTTAAATAATTAATTAAATGACAGTCAACTTTTTAATCAAGCATTAATATTGATATAAATTTTATTTCAAAATTTATTATTAACGTTGAAACACCGGTTTTAGTAGGTACTTATAGGTGCAAAACAAGAAATGTTAATAACAAATTAATAAAATATGCCAATCATTGACAAATAATATATGGTATGAGTATCGCGATTATCGGTCTTTTATGAATTTATATTATGGTCATTAGTTAAACGTATCGTTTTTTATAAGCAAATAAGTATGGAATTAAAGTAGTACATTTGCGAAGAGCTATTAATATACTACTTATGACAGTTTCATTTATTTTCGTTTTAGTTCTTTTACTTTTCGAGTGGCTAAGTTGAGCTTAAAGCTAAATTCACTCACTTAATCACTGACATCGTAATTACTTATGCTTTCCATAGTGATATAACAGGAATTCATTTTTAGATCAATCAGTTGCATTGTAAATACGAAGGCATCGATACATTTCGATGCACGAAAAGAAACTGCCTGTCGAGAAAACATTTTTGTTTGAGTGCAATTGCTTAAATGCATTGATGCCTTAAAAAAATATTTACAAAGCTGTTAGCTAAGTATAACCAAAGGAACCGGACAATTATCAGACTTTGATTACTTTTGACTGGAAGACACACTATTTTCGATATGAGTATTTGGTTTTGCCTTTCGTAAGAGTACGAAAAAAGGATATTTATAATTATGAATCATTAATACAATTTAATATTATATCAGCGCGATAATGTACAAAAAATGTAAAGGGTAAGAAAATTATAACTCGAATGTTCAGAAATGTATCTTTGAATGCGGCAAGCAAGATAAACAAAATCGTTATATTTGGTTCATAAAATGCAAATAACTTTTATCAGCATATGTCCAATGCTATTCGAGTGTAGTAAGCAGTAAAAACGCAGATTGCTTACAGTTGAGATCTCATCCGAGAAAAGTCGCCTAGCAGGCGGAATCGGGTAGTTTTATGATATACGACAAGCTGTTATCGTCTCAAAGAGCAGTTTTTATGTGGTTGTTTCCTTAAGACTGGTGCCACTCCCAGAATGGCGACAACAGAAGAAATGCTTTATATCGCATCTAAATTATGTATAAAATATTCGTGTGATGACGGAAACCGCCCAATCCTGTGGCGTGAGTAGGTGTTCGAATGTGAAGTATTGACGATAGTTAAAGCGCTTGCGTAACACCCAGTTCACATAACCCGAGAGGCCTGGGAACGATAGAAAAGATGGAACAAGAGCGTGTGCACTTTTATGCCTTTTCTCTCATTTTGCATATCCAGGCTGCCGCTATTTTTCATCCGGGTGGAGCCGGAAAACAAGCGATGCGAGTACGGATCCATCGGAGCAGCTCATTTTAAATCGATTCTTGTCGCAAAACCAGCAGTTGCATGTTCTATTATGTAGCTCCATAGTAACAGAGGAATCTTCATTTAGCATTTCTATATTTTTAAAAAATTTAATTTCTCCAACTACGATTTCCAACATACTATATCTCGAATATGCATCAGCTATGCAATATAATATTATGCACATGGGCGTAATAACGTAAATGGTAATCATATGCAAAGAAATTCAGTTTTGTTATAATTGTGGAATCACGGTACGAAATGCATAAAGAGTGGGTAGAACTTTTCTTAATTGATCACAAAAGTAGGGCAGTGACCCGCGGCCTTGAACCGTCCTCGACCGACGCTCCCGGAGGTAATTAAGCGCCGCGGCGCAGCTAATTGAAGCTCTAGCGCTTGCGTTCTGAATGCTTATTAAAGAAGCAAACTAGGTCACGAGGGGAATAATGAACGTGAATGGAAGTCGAGGGAAAGTGTTTTAAAGAGTGAAATTAGACAGACTTGAGATAGGTCAAGTTACAACCCCCGGCTTGTTTGCATTCATTAGAGAAATTTTTATTTTTCCAATTTTTAATATTTAAATATAAAAACAGTAGACGTAAACGTTTATCGTTAACTCGGGTTTCTAATAATATGCCATTAGAAATTTTAAATCTAGAATGCTATTTATGCATTCTTATCCATTATGTTAATTTTCATAATCGCATAGTATTTTTTAAGAACCTACATTTTATAACTTCTCAGATAAAAAATTTTTACGTTAATTTGTTAAGTTTCCCTTAAAAGCTTACCACCTTCTGTGCCAAAACTTTTTATTTCCGATATCTTATTGTAATAGTAAAATAATGAATGCCGTATTGTCTAACATGAATATTAAGTAGTTACAGAAATAATACTACTACATTAATTCATTTTTAATTTTACTCAATGTCATTTAGAAATCACATTTTCTGAAAATATAAAATATCAATTTTTATTTTACTGGATAGGTTTCTCGGAAGACGTCTTAGATATCTAAAAAATAAAAGTTTATTGGAGGCGGCGTCGGTTCCACCCCCGAAAGCTCGGCGTATCGTATGTGAGTGTGTGAAAAGATCTTCGAGGGGCGGACAGATTGACTAATATTACAAAGAAAAGTTTTAAAAGTTTAAAAGATTTAGTTTAGATTGCATTAAAATTTTCTTTAATATTATAGTCAAATTTAAAATACGTTATTATTTTCTTTTCCAAAAGTGAAAACTTTTATCGTAATATTTATTAATATATTATGTATAGAATTTACTATTGTTACGAAAACAATAATTCCCAAACCGCACACCCATTTTGAATTTAAAAACAAATTTTGTTATATAATTTCTACTCCCTAGATCTACACAAAAATAAAATCATAATGATTTTAGCTCAAAATTATGACAGGTGTTTTGTTTCTACTTAATCTCATCCGACTTATGATTTATATTCAAGAAATCTAATTTTACTATAAGGGAGTTTGAAAACTTAGATTTCAAACTATATCATTCAAGTTAATAACTGAAACATGACAAAATGACATGAAGTAACAAAATTAAGATATTAAATCTACTTAGTATGATTTCCACTGATATATCAGTTTTCGACTTGAATGAATTTAAAAATTATAGTACTTATGTACGTTGTACAATTTTCTTCTCGTATATTTCTATAGATAATGACCAGCTTGAGATCAGCAAGTAGTTGCGATCTTACTTAGACAGGCAATTGCTATACATTACAATCAAGACGACGATAGGCTGTAAGATTCTCATTGAAGTACTTTCACCTTGTTGTTCAAAATGCTTCTAAAGTGAAGTAGAAAATATATCTTCAAGTAGGTTAGCTGGGCTGGGTAGGCAGTGGCGTAAATTAAACCCTTGTAATCTTTGCAAACTTCAGGTAGTTGAGAGGCTCTCGAGACAACTTATATAAATATTTTTTATCCTAATAGGTACTATCTACATATGTACATATATAATAAAGTACAATTGCAATTAATAATACAACAGGTTTTATACGACTAAATATTTTGGCGATAGTCATACAAGAGATTTTGTACCATCGAAATTTTTAAAGCTATTTTATTTTTGATATTTATGGCACTGATCAGAATTTGATCGACAATCTAATCCACGACTACGATATAGCAATCTAAGACTTGAGCTACTAGCCTACGAACGGCAAAGTATATAAATTAATCAAGTTCAAGATTTAAAAAAATTATTTTATATGACCACAACAATCCAGTATAAAATATCTACAACAAGAAATGTTTAATAGGTCATCCTGTATAACACAAAGGTTTGTAATCAATAGATAAGTGGTTAAGGTAGTGTAACTCATCAAATCATATAAAATTTTTTAGAAAAATCAAAAAATGCACAAACACTTTTTAGAACTAAAATTGTTTGTACAATGGTTTGGTTTCTAAAAAATACCGTGTGTCGCAAACTAGTGTACAAAATAAAGAACTACTAAAAATATTGGGACTAGATTTCAAAACTTAGAAAACCATACTATTTTCTTTTCATAACAAATATAAAATTGGATGGTAAAATTTAAACACTAGTTTTCTTTAGAACTTTCTTTAAAACAGTATCTTGAATGATATACGCTTTATAAAAAATCTGTTAGTTTTGATTGTTTGCTTTTAGCTCAGATATATTTATAAATTTCATTATAAGAAGCTCAGCACTTGTAAAGTTATCTCTTAAATTTTGTGCTTAAGTTGACTTAAGAGACTGAATTGAAAGTCTTAGAATAATCAATTAAAACAAATAAAAGAACTTTGGAGTGGCTCATCAATGAGGTGAACTATAACAAAGAGGTTGTAGTACTGTAGTGGCGTCTAATACCAGACTGAACAAGCAAAAAAATCTTCTGAAGTGCGAAATACTCATATAAAGTTAGTATTGTTAACAAACGACTATGGTAGTTTTGTTAAAAGTAGCAAAACTTTAATTGGTAAAGAAATTCTACGCGCCTTGCTCTCAAAATTGTTGATACTTATCCTGTTCTAAAAGAATCATTAAAAAAATTAAAAATCACCTCACCGAGAAACGAGTATAGACTAAGAACATCAGAGTGCTGAGTTCTGGCAATCTTATTCAATGCTTCAAATATTTTAAATCTGTACTTCTGTAGAAACTCTTAAAAAAGAGCTATGAAAACAAGATTTTATAAGGTCAAGATTACCTTGTATTTAAAATCATTTTTAAGTATTAGTTGTCTTCTTGCTTCGGAGGGTACGTATAGCCGGCGGTTTCTCTGTGTTAAAGACTGGCCTTCACCTACAACAAAAACCAGAGCTACTGTCATATCTGAGATAAGCCTAGCAAGCTCCTAGGATGTAAAAATAATATGCAATAGCACTACTAGTAACTTTGGAACACTACTCAGGTTGCTGTTAGTAAAAGCAGGTTGCAGACCTATATTAGAGGAAAAAAAAGATTACATTTTTTTATTTTATATCTGCTTCTGTATAAAGAAAAATTACAAACAATAACATGTATAAATACCTAACTTTTATTCTAAACAAAATAATATGTTAGTACTTATGTACAGTTTATCTCTAAAATAATTAAGGGAGCAAATAATTAATCATTAAAAATTTAGCATTGATATCAATATGGCTCGTAAATTAAGTATACACCCTATATTATATGTACATACATACATATTTATGAAGTTTAGTATAGGTATATCTAAGACAAGAAAATAATTAAACATATCAATATTAATACCGAGTTACACTACTTAAACCACGCATTCATTAATTAAGAAAAGAATTAGTCAGTAAAAATTCCGAATTGCGGTTTTTAACACAATTTTTTAAACCAGGTATTTTGTTGGAATGTTGTTTTAGGAAAAACCGAGCAAAATACGTTTATTCAAAATTTCCAAAATAATTTAAAATTATGACTTCCTGTCTTATTCTTTCCTTGTATCTTTCATATTTATTATATAGACAATATTAAAACATATAAAGAATAGGACAAACTTAGAAAATTATATTATAGATTTTATTATTATAGAGGTATGACACTACAGACTATTGTGTTTCATAGGGTTCATAATTTTTTTTTTTTGTAAAATTGAGTTCAAATGGTATTCGTTACACAAACTGAAACTAATAAAAACAATATTAAATTTTTATAAAACATTTCAATGGTTTGGAATTTTTTAATAATGCGCATGATTATCTAATTAAAATTAATCTTATGAATTTGCTTCTGAAGATCGGAAACCTTACAAACTGGTTTTAATTGTAATATGTGGCACCTATAATAGCATCTCTCACATTAAATGTTTACGTTAACCGCCCGTAATTATGAACAACTTCTCTAAGAAAACGACTCTTATAATTTACACAGGAAATTAACAGTAAAGGTCTTGTGATCATAATTTTAATTTAATTGCACTGTAGTTTTAGTCGCTTTAATTATTTTAAAGTACGAACTATAGTAGACTTGGTGAACTTAAATTGTTGTTTTTATAACTTTCGGCAAAAGTAGTTTCATTCTTCGAGGTATGATTAATAAAATATTAAAATATTAAGACTTAACAATCTTTTTGAAATAATCACAAGAATCAAAAACAAACATTTTTTTCTTCTATTGCTTATTAGTATTAACAGTTACTATTACTGTCAATGCCTAAGTAACAATTGCAAAATAAAGTAGTAAACATACTAATTAAGTAAAATAAGTTAAACATATGTTATAATAGGTATATATTTTATTAAATTGTCAGAATATAAACAAAATAATCGTGCTTTTCAATTGGTTAATTTAAAAATAATAATTATTATAATAGGTAATCAGAATATAGTAATTAAGATTGTTATTTAATTTTAATATTTGTCATAATAATTAAAAACGGTTGTTTAAAAACAAATCAAAAAGAAAATCTACTCCAGTTTGAACTGTGTAATTTTATTATGACTTTCCCGAATGGTTGCAAAGTCTGAAAGCTTAGCAAATATAACTTTTATGCATGGTTTCAATCTGTTAACATAACAACTTAACTATGCCGTACTAAATATCTAAAGGCGGCCATAGGCCGACTGTATCAGATAGTTTAATTTAAATTACTTGGTAATCTATCAGCAATAGATTATTATTTTATTTGTATTTTCCAAAAAGTTTTAATTATGGTTTTTAAATTTTAATTTAATATCAATTTTCACAAGGTAATAATTTATTTGAAATATTTATCATAGCATTAAAAATTAATGAATTAGTGTGGCGTTTAGAAATCGATTTCCAACGGTGCATCTCAAACCACTGGTTCATGTCATACCTGAATTACCCTAAATGCGCATAATGAAGTTATTTTAATGTTTGTACCTTTACAAGAAAAATACCCCATTTGTTCTTTCAACAACGATGATCTAGCACTTTTTTTAAAGGCTATTTTAAAATGGTGAATAGCTAAATGTAAATTTGTTTTAATATAAAAGATGTTCGTTTTAAAATACCTGCGATAATAATTAGATTAATAAAGTATTTGCATTAAAATTGTAAATTTAGTCAAAATTATCAATAAAAATTATTACTTGAGAATGCAAATAGGTGTATATATACACTTAACAAATTTAACAAGCAAGTAAAAGAGAGAAGATATATGTTATTAAGATCAATAATATACGCAAGGGAAATGATGATAGAAGGGAAAATATTAGGGGAAGGAGAGTAGAAATATGAAAATGAGGAAAGGCTGCGGATAACAATAGACGTCTTGGATGTCGCGAGGTCCGCGGGGTTTCTCTGATGGATTTCAATTTGCTTCGTCTCTAAAATATTTTGATGGATGCTATACGAAATACTTCAACACATTTATATGTAATTTACTCGCTCCCACGTGTCGTTTGTTTCGTATGAATACGGATTCTAATTTCAAAAGTTGGGGCGACAATTCTAAAGAAATGCTCGTTTATGTTTATGAGATGGGATATCATGAAACGATTCAAATAAAATTTAAATTACAATGTTATACATATTTTTTAGAAGAATTTATAAATTCTTGTACATATATACCTATATAATATGTAGCTGTTCCAGTTCATTAATATGTTGTGGTCTCTTTGGCTAAGACAGACAAATAGCTTTATGTATATTTGATGACTTACCTAATTAATTTATTGAGTACTAATTAAGATGTTTAATAATACACGATATTAAAATTATTTTGCATATATCATTGCAGATTGCGAATATACTTTACTCTTTTCAATGGCAATAAAAGAAATGAAGCTATTAAACCGTATTTATAAATATATCTTAGTATATACATATTATTTAATATTACTTGATATCTTCTAAGGTAAATTTTATATAAATTTAAATATAAAACGTCATAAATATGCCAAATTTGATACCAACTTAAAATTTACAATACTTTTTTGCATTATAGGGGCTTATCGATTACTTATTACTTGTTTAAAATTATTTAAAATTTATGAATTAAGTAATTACATCAATAACTAAAATTTAAAAAAGATTTTTTTACAATATATTTTACAACTTTTTTAACGATTTTGTTATTATTGATAATATGTAATAAATTTTTATTAATAAATATTAACAGCTTAATATTATTGATTAAAAACATAATAATTTGAAAACCTATTCGAAAATTTCGTGAGTATAACAAATACTGACTTATTTGTAATATGTACAATTTAATTCTTTGTAGTAGTGTCTCTTATGATTGTAATATTTATATTTAAGGTTTTTGTCTAAAATTATGATTCATACTTTGCATACAATTTTTCTGTTGTTAGATGCAAAAGCACTTACAGGATTGAGTATCGCAGGCGGGAGTTCCGGATTTGGAACAACGGCCTTTGGGGTTGTATTGTCTTCACAATCACCGCAAGTAGTGATTGTTTATACCCTTTATTCAAAACCTGCTGCGATTTCTTGTTTGCGGACAGACATGCATATTATCCTTTATTTAAAATTTTGTTGTAGAATTGTTTACCAGATGCAAAATTATTTTGGAATAAAGAATTATTTTACCCTGTTTAAATTATTGACAGTAGTTGTAAAATTTAAGCAAAAAAAGTTTAAGCTATATTGTTCAATCACAAATTATTATTTGTTAATGTACCTCAAAAATACCGATTATAATAGTTTTATCACAATATACAAGTATCATGTTCATACACCGACAATGTATAGTATGTAATTCAGATAATAACAACTATACAGAGATATTTTCTTTTATCAGGCTGATCTTAGCCTGATCCAGTTGTAATATTTGAATTTAGAGCTCAGTTTACATTAGAATGGAAATTTTGTCTTGGTTATAAATGTATAATTAGCTTGTACAAATAAATTTTGAAGAAAATTCTTAAAACTGTATAATTTAAAAGATTACAGACTTCTGTGAAAGTAAACTGGGGTTTTCAATTAAGAAGGAAAAAAAGTTTGAAAATTTAAAAATATTAATTAACTATTAGAAAAATAGCATACTTAATAATTACTATTAAAGCAATATGATGTGACATTTACTATTAATTTAATGATATCAAATATTTTTTCCACTATTGGGTATTCAATTAAAGCGTGGTTACATAATATAATAATTGTTATTCTTTTTATTAATAATAATATAAAGATCTTTAGTACTATATATAAATTTAGACAACTGAGAAATTTTTTTCACTTTTTAGTTTAAATATGTAGAAATAACCAAGATTTTATTTATAACTTATTATATAATTATTTGATCGTTGATATTTTGATTAGCTGTTTTTGTTTACTATTTAAAAATTACATTTTTTAGATGTTTTCTTATTTTCTTATATTGAATTCAATATCTTATATTATTCATAATTAATAATTATAAGCTTTTTTTTAATACAAAGCAAGTAAAATTACTTTAAATTGCATACTATAATATGTAAAAGCTTATTCAAATACTTTCGTTTGCTAATTTTTGAATTATATGTTAGCTGAAAATAATTTCTATGTTAGTTTAACTTATTAAAAAATACTCTATTATAGCATCTCATTTAAGTTAATATCTGAAGTAGATATTATTCAATATAATATTTAACATTATATAAAATATTATTATGTTCATTTATTACTTTCTATAATTAATACTATAATATAGTTAGCAAAATTATAAGATGTTATGCAAATTTCTGAACCCATACATGTACTACCTTTTTGCACATCTAAAAGGTCCGTGAGAGAGAATCTTGCGATGCAGGTGGTCGTGTTATAAAATAGTTCCTTATAGAAGGCAAATTTGAATAACTACCTACCTATTCCATAAATCAAACCAAGAGGAATTAAACAAGGGAAGAATGCAGTCAACCCTTAACCCTTTAATGCGCACACCGAACGAACAAAATATGGTTGATCTTTACTTTCAAATCTATATACCTTTTCTTTTTATACAATAATCTGAAAAGAATAATTTATAAATATGCACGTAAATATATTACACTACGATCTTTTGGAATCAATCAGTCTTCAAATAAAATTTCCCATGAACCCAAGATGATTATATTTCAATTTTTCATGTGTACCTTAATATTTAAATACTAGCATGCGCTACTAGCGTAGTCTACAAGGCATCGATTAAATAATACCGAATTATATTTAATATTAATTATTGCATTCTTCTTTAATCGTAATAATCGCGTAGTATCAGATAAAACACATAATAAATAGGAGTATTAAATAAAGTGTAAAAAATTTGAAATAACAATAAAAAACAAAAATATTTTGTATAACAGAAATTAATTAAAATTGTATTATAACGTAATATAATCAGTATCTACTATTTTATTATATTAATCAGTTTAAGTAGTAAAATTATCAAGATGATTTCTAAAAGCTTATCATAATTGACAAGAAGTTAAAACCGTTAACGTAACAAAAGCCAACAAATACTTCTTGTTTAATTGACAAATAATCTTATTTATGGATCGTCGATGTATGAATAAGTAGAGATGTAAAGATAATTAATGTATTATACTCGTATCTATTTATAAATTATTGATTAGATGCTATACTTACATTAGTATTTGCTGCATTTATGTTTTATCGATCAAATCGATGAAAAAGTTTAGCGTGAAAATGTTTTTACTTTATTCGTATTATTAAAAATAACGCAATTTAATTTTCAGGGTTTATATTCCAACTCTGAGCATTTGAAATCGTGATAGGTGCTACTCGCACCCTTAACGTCTGGGGATTAAACTGAGATCGCAACTCGATAGTTAAATAGTAAACCAAACAACAGGACATTTAAAAATTAATGAGAAAAAATTACCAATGAAGTTGAACATTTAAAATTAATTTGTAATGTAATGCAATGACGCATGAAAATGTTCGAGGGTTGAGGGTTGTGAAGTGAATAAAAAATGTGACCTACGAAAATTTCTTGTTTATCGAAATTCAAGCTTGTTTATTATATATTAGCAAAGTTGTAGTCGTATGTCGTAACCACCCTTGTTTGTTGTGTTCTTATTAAAATCAGTCTCCGCAAGAAACGCGCTTCTGACAGAAGCGGTATGAGCCGTCAAATCGAGCTACTCGCTACCGGTATTACTGCTTATATTTACATTAAGCCTGTTTTGTGAGATTGAGTTTTGAAACAAAGCGAATTTTAATATTCGTAGGATTTTATGTATAAGGAATCTTTAGATAGCAAAATACCTGTGCTTTGTAGATGAACTTTTGAAAAATTAAAATTGCTAACATATTGCAGCTGTATTGTCTTTATTATTCCAAGCTCTACAATATTGGAAAAGATGTAAACATGACAATATTGTAAATTTTCTCCTACATTTTCATTTATAACAATTTTTAAATTAATGTTTTTTGAAACGTAATCTTTATTGAAAACCTATCGAAACGTTAAAGTCATGATTATAAAACAGCTTTGTTTATAAATTTGATTTTTATTAAAATATTCATAAGGCAACACGAGAAGAAGCAAACAATCTCTTATTATGTGAGCGTTTAAATATACTTTTTTTAATATGAAAATGAAAATTGAAATAAAAAGATGGATAGCAAAATGTGTATTATAAAATATATTAAAATAAAACCTTATACATAATATAGTACATTCATTTTATACTATATTACATAATACCAAATGGGTCTATATTATTATTTACGAATAAAACATATTATTACATTTTTTAGATTTGCAACTTGAGTGGAATTATAACCTTACAGTATTTATTCGGGAGTAACTGCAGCCAAATTCACGACCATTATTAGGTCTCCGTTTCTCAACCCTCCACTAAACAATTGTAAATAAACTTACATCACAAACTTAACAAAGCTTCCAGTCACAGAAAATATAAATGTTTCGGTTTTATACCAACCAATAACAAGCAAAAAATAGTTTTTTAGTTAAACGATTTTCAAGAAAAACGATTGCGGGCCATTAACTACGCTCATTTAAAATTTGTAAGCTATCCAAGTTCTTAGAATACAATCTGTTTAATCTCTTAAAACTTACTTAGGTAATTTATCATAGTAAGTTTTCAAAAGCAGATAGTATTGAAGAAACATTAGTTTACTTATACTGGTAATAATAATATATACGAATTATGTAAATTATGGATACAATGTAAATATAACTTATTTTTGTTCTACTTAATACTATGTAATACTTCCAAGTCGAGATGAAAATCAGCATTCAAATTTTCAAGTCTTATAATATACCTACTATTAATTTGCGATCGTCAATAGAAATATTACTATAACCATAAATAAAATAATAATTTATTTAATTAGAGTAGAAGTTGCTATGTAAATATTGAAAACCCGTATAATAATATTCAAAAACCATTGACTCTAGTTACCAATGAAAGAATTTACATAGTAATCTCGCATGCTTTCTTACAATTAAGTAAGAGGTTAATTACTATTTGGTGTTATGATATCCAGTGTGATTATTATTTATTAAGTTTCACAACTTCCCAGTAGCTCATGCAAAAATATGTGTTGTAGTATTATGAAGGTATTTTTGGTTCAATTAAATCCTTAAAATTATAAGGATTTAAATGCGCGTTTTTATAAGTTATTTCAAATGAAACTTATTATCGACAGTTTTTATTTACTCTATTCAAATATTTAATTCCACACTATTTATAACTGGTTATTGGTATTAATATTCGGTTTAAAATATAAAGTATTTGTTTTTTGCTTAAAACTATAAAATTTTATTGCCAATTAAATTATAGCTTATTTCAAATTTTTGATCAATCCCAAATTTAAAATAAATCTTTAAATAAAATCTCTTTTGGTATTACAAGAGATCAGCGAACAGGTTACATAATACGTACAAACAAATTTGAAATATAAATTAGTATTATTACTACGAGACAAGCTAGTATAAAGTACTTATTATATAAAACCATTTTACTTTTGCTCTTGAAGAAAGATACTGGGTTTAGGTTGTTGGTATTCCAGTATTTGTTTATAAATTTAATTAAGTATCAAAAGCTTTTAAGATACTAATTAGAACGAAAGTTTAATAAAAATTCTTTTAAGTTCGTAGTACTCGGAAAGGCAGAGGTAGTAATATGGAAATACGGTGATATCACAACTCATTAGTCAATAATTATTTAAGTTAACGCAGAAAATATCATTTATGAATAAAAAATATATTGTTTTATATAAATTTGTTTTTCGATGTCATTTTTTAGCATACGAACGTTACAAATTAATTATGAAGCGTTATAATATAGTTCAACGATACATTAATAATGTAAAAATATATTATGTTTAATTTGTGTTCATATAAATAAAAAAAAAGTTAAACCATTTTTTAGACGCACCAACATTCCAAGAGCGTTCGTGATAGATTCATGTTGTAATTCACAATTTATGGCATTAAGAAAAGGAGAATGAGAAACAAATATTATTATTATTATTATTAAACTAAGGATTTGGTATCAACATAATTGTCGGTAAGCTAAAAATATTAATTTAATTAGTGAAAGTGTGTGTAAGGAGTTAAGCACCTTATCTCGTTTTACGATTATTATTCATCCTGAGTTGCATACAGCTAAAAATAGCAAAACATGATAAAAATTTATATAAAAATGATAAAAACTATAAAATATATAAAAAAAACTTTTGAAATAGTAAAAACCAGCAAAGAAGAAAATAATATTCAAGAATTTATATTTGCTTTTTATTTTATTTATGTAGTCGTTATTTTTCATTTTATTTCAAAATTTTAGTTTTTACTGGCTTTTACTACATTAAATTGTTTTTAAATGTTGTATATGACTATTTTTCAAAATATCATGTAGTGTCATCTATATACTAACAGAGTTAGTATAATAAACAAGGTACAAGAAAGGTACAAAATTAATAAATAATCTAAAAGTAATGTTCGCTTATTATCACCCATTTTACAAAACGATATTTTTACTTCATGTTTTTTCTGGTTATTCAAATAAAATAGTTCTATGACAAAGTATCAAAAACAAATTAATAAACTTAAATTTTTTTTACGGTAAAAACAATATTTTATATATTATTTATTTTACAAAGCAATAAATACATTTATTAAAAATAAAAAACAATTAATTAAAATTTTCATTACGCATAAAGTTAGCATTTTAAACAACCTTTAATTTAAAGTGTCACATAAAGGGTATATTGTCATTTACTTTATCTAGTAGAGATTTACTTTTTTTTAAAAAAAAGCTTTTTTTACATTTTTTTCGTTATTTCATATATTTTGTCGTTGTAGTTCCATTATAATTATATTTTTTTAATTTTTTGTGCACGCCAAAGCAGATCATTGGGTATGGTATTTTAAGTTTATTTGTAATATTTTTATGATAGCTATAGCTATAATTTTTATTGGTTAAAGATACTGCTAGTAATCTAATAGTAATTTAATTGATTTATTCTTTTTTAATTAACTTTGACGATAATTTATTGCTAAGCTTTACTATTCCGCCAGCTAGCATTGAATATCCTTGCAGTTATTGCCTGAAAGTTAACGAAATTAGAACTAATCGAGCTCGTATTAGTTCCATACTACGTAAGTGGAATCCGACTATATTTGAAAGTTGCGATTGTGGCGGCTCCAGTCAATCAGTGAGTCACAATTAGTGTTTGTCGTTGAAAAGTTTTTCCGGTAACTTGGAAGAACTAACCTTTTTAAAATCTATTGCAATGACTTGGATGAATGGTTTGAATTTACCTCTGTAAATTTTGATTAACCAATTACTGTAAGATATTGTAAAGTGTGTGTGTTGATAGTATAGCTATACGAATAATAATGATCTCGTTATCATGCCATAATAATTTAGACGCCTTCCACATATGACTATTTTCTTTTCTTAACGTATGACTAGAGAACTAAAAGCAATTGCTTATAAATGCATAATTCTAGCTAGCGGCAATCGGAAAATTAATTAAAATATAATACTAATTACAGAAAAAATAATGGAAAAATGATGTAACATTTTTAAAACCCAAGGAATAATTCTGTGATAATTCAGGAGTGATAGCAAAATCGGAATAAGTAAATTTGGTTTCGGCCAATACTTTACAGTGGATTTTCACCCTTTCTGAGATACGTTTCTTTGAGGTTTTTAATATTTAGTTATTTTATATTTTCAGAATTTTGAAATATGTTCGTCATTCAGGAAAAACTATAAAATATAATCATATAAAATCTGCAAAACCAGCACACCTTGAAAATAGACCAATATGATATTCGACATACGTAAAGTACAATATTCTTTTAATTTTTTACTATATTTTAAAATTTATAGTATAATTAAATTAAGTAATTTTGTGTTTAAATTTTATAATTAGATTAATGATTTTTCTGACATAACGATTTTTCAAATAAATTTTAAATACATCGGCTTTGTAAAAGTGCAGTTCCTTTAAGATAAATTAGATATAGAACGGTGACCGGACATTTCGCTACGGGACATTTCGCTTCCGGGCATTTCGCTACCACTCCTAAATTGTTTCTAAAATTACTATATTATACGTTAGATTTTAAAATATTTCTGTTATTTATAAAATTATACCATTATATTTTTTCTACAATTAGTAATTGTTAATTAGTTTTTCATTTGTTGTTAGCTAATGTTTTTAAAACTTCTTTGGTTACAAACCAAAAATAGTAGCAAAATGCCCTTGAACTAACATCTACATATATTTCGCCAAACACAACCACATATTAATCAAAACAAATACATTTTTTTTAGTGTAAATTAGTTTTAAAATTCTTATAATATAGAAAGAGAGAACCATACGGATTTTAAAATTAATTTATTTAGAAAACTAGTAAAATGTGAAATTTTATATACTAGCTAACTACCAACTAAATTATCAAATAATATTTGAAATAAAAAAAAATTTATCAAAAATTATTTTAATTTTAATATTATACTGATTATTATTACAACTAAATAAGTATAAAAAATTAGCATAATAATTATTATTATACGAAATAAGAATTTTTATAAATTGAACAATGTTGCGGTGGTCGGTAAATAATAAATTGCAACGAATTGAATAGTACACGTTAATAGTTAATTATGTAATATTTTATAATATTAAATATTTTTAATATAATTATATTTAATAACAATTATTTTACACAAGAATTTATTATTTTCAAAATAATATAAGACGTTTGAGATTTAAGAAAGAATTACATTGTATTACGGAAGAAAATATACATAAGTAGGATATATATTGACGTATAATTCACCCTGGTTGTATTTTGTTTACTTTTTTCAAATTAAATTTGTTTTTCAAAATTATTAAAATCAAATCCCATTTTAATTTCAAATCAAAAATTTCTTCAAGGGATCGAAGTTTTGGTTTTACCGTTATCCAAATCGCCTGCTTATCTATCTGGCCACACGCTCGCAGTTACAAATAATTTTACTTTCCAATTTTAAACACAAATCGAATGTCTTACTCGAAATACTTGTTCTGCAAATCAATCAACCAGATCGAAACTATTATCGCTCAGTAGCCACTCAATAAAAATTTATCCAAACTCCAAATTTCAAAATTATATCATCCAAAAAAAAGGCGCAATAATGCATTCGCATCCAATCATTTATTTACTCACAATTTTAGAAAAATCATAAATCTCAAAATATCTTGCAATACCAAAAACTAGCGACCAGCTTGGTCGGCCATCTTGGCTAAAAAGCCACGATAAAACTTCACTTCTACCAACATTAATTTCCAAAGTTTTACCTCCCAAAATTTAAATTCAAATATTTCTTAAACTTAATATCAAAATTAATGACAAATCAACAGGGTAGGCACAACTTTGGTTCGAAACATGACAATATTGAGATGTAAAATATCTTCTAATTAATAATAATGCGTTAAATTTCAATTTTTGTTACAATAAAATATCCAAAAATGGGAATGCAAAATGCTACGATAGCCGTGTCGCATCAGCCCGCCCATCAAACAAATTTTATAGTTCCTTCAATAAATTTTTAATATAACAATGTAAAATTTTTATTTACCAAACTTTTAATTATATTTTCAATTATAATTGTAATTGTCATCCAATTCCACCTTTTTCAATCTTTTCTATCTTTAATTTCTTCTGTTTAAATTTTATTATCAAAACTTCTCAAAAATCTTCCAAAATTGATACATCCAATTTTTTATTTTATTTATAGCATTTACATTCTGTTGAATATTGCTATCCCGCTTGGGATTTCCAAATCCGTACATCCAATTATAAATATCAAATAAAACACTTTTATCAAAAAAAAACCTCTTATATTTTCAAACTATAAACTTATTTAATTAATTTTTCGGACTAATCAATTAATACGTCTATCACACGTCGACCACTTTGGCAAAAGAGCCTTGAATTTTTGGTGATTCGTCCCCACCTTGCTAATTTTACAATCTTACAACTTAAAATCAATTTAAACACAACTTAAATAAGAAAATGAATTTTTACCAAAATGTATAGGGTGGGTCCGAATCACTTTTGAAACATGACAATATATAAAAATATATTATGCACATTAACAACTAATTTTACGCTATGTACTCAAGTCTTACATTTAATTTAATTTATTTTTATTCTGGAATATAATTTATCTAACACATCCTACATAACTTGAAAAATGGTCACTTGAAATAAAATCATAAATTAAAAAAGTACTCCTACACAAATGTTTTAATTATACTTTTTAAGAAAGTCCTTAATTTTCATTATACTATTTATACCTACATATTTTCTGTACCTACTATGATTGTTAATACAAATGAATTAAAAATGAATACCACAATAAATTTTAAAAATTATTATTTCTTTACGTGTTTCGTAAAATAATAGATGCTAATTGTTACATCCTCAATCAATCTAGAATAATATATTCCAATTGTAAATTATGTTTAGTGTTATTAATAAATCACTGTATTGGAAGTTATGTCTCTAGTAATACATAATCCATTTCATATTAATTAAAAATTTGATTAAAATCACGTGTAAAAGATCTTGCATCGATCTTGGTCGGTTGTCTATAGTTTAACAATTTAATTGACTCTGATGGTGAACTTAAAATGTATTAAATGGGCGTTCGATTTCTTGTTTTTATGTTAAGATGTTGTGCGATAAACAATTAACTTTTATAATTAGGTTTATAAATTAATCAATTTTATATTTGATATTAAAATTTATAGATAATCAATTTTATTTTTAATATTAAAATTTATATGTAGATAATTCGCTGCAGCGATGTACAAGTGATTCGAAAATATTAATTGGAGTTATCAGAATAAACTTCTGCTGACATCTTAAGGGAATTTTACATATGTGTTACATATTAATGTAAATCAAAAGTGATTATAAACAAGGATTCCGGAAAGAAAACAATATTAAACTGTTTTTACAACAGGTATAAATTATAAAATATAAAAAAATTAAATTAGTTGAGAAGATAACGTTATTAATTAAATTGTGTATCAGATTTGAAAAATGTATCACAATAAATTAAAACTTTTTTAAAATTTTTTGTTTGCCTTTATTATAATTATACATAAATATTATATTTTAACATGGTAATGTACTAAATAGGGAATAAAAATTATTAGTTAAAATACGGAAGCATAAACAGTTCTTTGTTGCGGTACTCATTAATATATTTGAGATGGAATTCATTATTTAATTTACAATACAAGATTAATTGTCGGTATAATATATTTTTAACTGAAGCTTGTGAGGAAAAATTTATTTTTGGCGAAGTATACCTAAGCATTATTATACTCATCAAAAGTAAGCGGAGTAAAGATTGTGTTGTCTCCAATTTTTTGATGTAATTATTTATTTCTAAAAACAGTTAGGTATTACTATATTATAGTCTTCTTTTTCTAGTTGTAAAACTGACAAAACCAAAATATATAAATCTATTCTTGATATTTAGTTAAACAATCTAAAATAAGTTACACTATAATGGTAATTGTCAGTTTAAATAATCTAGTACTACTTATATAGGTTACACTTACATAATTATCTGCAACTTATTATAAAGTAAAAATTAATAATTTAATATTGATAGTATTTAGTAATAAGATTACAAGATACCACTTTATTTTTAACCTTAATTATTTATAATTTATATATTCATATTTTATTGCTTTATCAAAATTTGATTGTTTGGGTTGACTTGACAAATAGTATATTTTCAGCCGTATTTCAATCTAATAAGCTTTACACTTTATTTTAATACAAACAAACTTTTATTTGAAAATTTTTTTATCTATTTCTACTGTGTAACCCTAAAAACCCTTAGGTAGCGTACTTGTAGAAGTTAATACAGTTTCAGATAAAATTTGTATTAAAAAAAAACAAAACTCATTAAATTAAACTGGTGAATTCAAGCGAATGATATAATTATTAGGTAACGAGCCCACGCACAAAATGAGAACGCGCTTTGTAACTTTATATTTATTCAGTTACTGTGGTTGCCGTTAGTTGGAGCCTACTATCAAGAAACACCAACGCCACAATAGCGGTTCTTTTTCAAACTAATTCTAGACTTCTAAGTTACCTCCAACTATATTTAACTCTCTCTAGGGCTGTACAAAACTAAACACTGACAGATGCGTATAACGAAAACGGCGACTGCTATTCAATACGGATATAAATATGAACTACTTCAATTCAAAGATTTTATTTAATTATAAAATTTTAATTTTTTAGTTTAGAAAAGCCATATAGTGTATAATTCAATTTTATACGCTATTTTATAATTATAGTTTTAATTCATAATCAAGTATAAATATTAATGCCTATAGTTATATTAGATTACATTTAAATATTAACAGTTTTTTACGTTTCTGTACAGTATTATATTACCTACACATTATATTACAAAAAAATCGAATCATAATTAAGAATCAATAATTATTAAACTACCTGTAGTAAATTGTTTTCAATTTATTAATGTCGTTTAATTGTATTTGATATCCTTAATAATTGTTTATTAACATTCGAGATCTAAATTTCTAAATGAAGCAAAAATTTAAGTAGAACTAAAATATTTACCCACTATATGTATCTAACTAAAAATTATAATTTTAAAATACAGCAACCTATTCAGTTTTTTGTACTAATTCATTATTAATGGTAGGGTAAACGTTCAAAATAACATAAACCTTATATAGGTTGCAACGTATAACATAATAGCTCATGTAAAATGTAATAATTACATTTTTTTTATATTTTTAAAAGTATTTGTGGTTTTGTTAGATAAAATGCTACACGGAGAGAGTTTTTTATAAATTATGCATAAACTTAATATAGTTTAGAGTTTTTATTAGATTTTACATTATGTTTAATTGATCATAATTATTATGATTTTGTTTCATAATAAAAAATTTTTGAAAAAAATTAATTATTGATTACCAAGTCCATCTATGCGTAAATAAAATTACTAAACATTATATAAAAATAAATCATTGAAAGGAATACTAAGTCTTATATCCAGCAAGTAAATTCATATTAAAAAATGTTGTTTTTTAGATAATATCATACAGTAGAAATTTAAGAAATTTTGGGTAGGTACTACTTTTTATTGTAGTTTTATATTTATAACATAATTACTTGGAAGATTAGGGAAGTATTATCTATTAACCTTTTACTGCCAAAACAATAAAAAATGTCATATGGATATAAACTGTTGATAGTGAAACTAATTTTTATTTGCGACGTAAAACTTCTATTGAACCATGGTGTAAATCACACCTATGGTATATGTGTTTTAATCTCAGTGAGTTGTCGATTGGTTAGTACCAGTTTTTTGTGATACGATATGTTTATGATTTTCGTAACGTACCATTTTTTATCCACCGAATGTTTATCTAGGTAACATTAGGTTACATTAAATTTAATCTATCATTTTCTAAAACGCCAATAAGAAAATGTGGAAAATATTATCTATAGTCTACAGCAATGGCTTACGCTGTGATTTCCTATCTTAGGTTTAGCAAAATTCCTACAAAATATTGAAAAGAAAGAAAAGAACAAAACAATATTGAAAAAACAAAAAGCTTTTTAACAAGGCGCTCCATGATTGTGAAATTACGAATTTAAGAAAAAAAATAACATTATTTTATGTATGTGCGTTATTTTCATGATAATAATACCTAAAACAGATTTCGTCAAAACAATAGTAAATTTTTTACAATTTATTATTACAAATTATTGTGTTACATTAATAATATTCCTAATTCATTAAAAAAAACTAAGTAATATTTATGTTCATATTATTATAATAATTATTATATATGTATTTATAATTTTATTAGCTGTTAATGGGATGCTTAATAGAATATAATTATTATAAGTTATAATCTTGCAGAGGCTTATTTAATTTTAATGGTTAATATTTTTTGCATTATTTTTTTTGTTCGAGTGCGTGAGGTTCTTGTTTAAAAATAAGAAAAAATATATCTATAGTAGATATAAATGTCTAACTCACTACTTAATCAAGCAGAGTTGCCAAAGCCAGAATTATCTGTGTTAATTGTGATCCGATGATGATCTTCTGTTATGCAATTGGCTCTTAGTCACTAACAAGGAGTTAAGCCCGAAATAGTCTGTTAAGCTGCATTTTTGGTTTTTATTGATGATGATCATAAGTTAATAGAGTGATGACTTTTTAGTATTAAATATTATGTAATATTCATTCGTATAATCACGTTACCCGAACTCGAAAACACGATTCTCTAAAAATAATTCTATAAAAAATAAAAATAAAAATAATTTTTTTTCAAATTAAATAATAGCAATCACAATCCCAAAAAATGCTGCCAGAACCAGATATAAGTAATGAACCAACAGTAATGAATACATAGAAACGAGCAACAATGTAATCATTACGATCGACCAAAGATTTTTACCGAGTATTGATCAAAGCGAAAATAGCAGCTTGGATCAATCCGCAATTTTGAACCCTTGCGTACATATTTTAATAGTATATAATGGACGTAATTCAGGTTATATTATTACAATCAGGTTAAATTACACAATACGAATATCTTGATCTTTTATCATTGTTGCCTAATTCATAGTTTTCTTTCACTAATATTATAAACCTAATGAGATAAGTGTTCCTAAGAGATAAACAGGATCAAGTGGATTGATTAGTTTCAGGATTGATTATGTATTAGTTCCTCTTGTCGATCTCAGTGGAGTGATTTCAGTAAAAGTTGAAAAAATTTGTATTTCTACTTAAAAATTTAAAAACATTAAAACAAAAAGCAGAATAATATTATACATTAAATTTTGAAAGTCTAATTTTTTTGATATAATATATTAATTAATATAACCGATAAAGCTATTATTAATAGATTATAGATTATAGATTTCTATTTGAAAATCGGTGCTGGATGCACTATGCATTTTAGAAATCCAGTATTTGTTTTTGAAATTTCTAGGCAGTTTAGACCTACTAAAACGGATGATTAGTGGCAGCATAGTGAACAGAAACAATAAATACGAGCCAAATGTAGATCCCTTGTCATTTAGTTGAAAATAGTTCTAATATAAGAAAAAATCTATGACAGATTAGCAATGCTAACAGTTTTACATCGAACTTTCATGTTTAAAATAAATAATTAAAATATTTTGAAAACCAAAATTACAAATAGGGAAATGCAAAATTACATTAAATATTAAACGTGGAAAATTTGTAGAACTTGTAGAAACATTTAGACAAATTAGTTAAGACCGGATTCCAAGTACTTTTGGAGGTCTAGAACAATTCACTACTAAGAAATTTCGCAATGACTTTTAAATTCTTACTGAAAAGGACATTAAAAACAATAGCTAACGACAAAAAATGAAAAATGAATTAAAAATTACTAATTGCGGGAAAAAATAATGATATAATGTTGTCAATAACTTCAATATTTCAAAATCTAATGTAGAATTTTAATAACAATTTAGAAGCAAAATGTTCGGTAGCGATATGTTCTAATAGCGAAATGTTTGGTTATTCTTATGAATGAAATGCATGAATGCGAGTGTTCAGTGTGACATCAAGTGTATACCACGTGATATTTTATAATTTTACTCTCTTTTGAAACCATTTCTTAAAGATTATAAGTTTAACCAAATGTTATTATAATTATTCAATATATAAAATTGGAAAAATATTCAAGTCGAAGCGTAGGAGTTTCGGTTCTAAGTCTAAAGATTTAGAAATTGCAAAAGAATTAATTGTAGGAATTGCAAAGAAATTGTGAAGTAATTTTAGAAAAAAAAAAGAATTAATTGATGAAAACCAGATTTTGGTCTACAGTTAAGTAAGTCTAACTATGGTTATACCCAACAATATTTTTGATATAGAAATAAGTAGAAATAAAATTTTTCTTTGAAATAAAACTATTTAAAAAAATATAACAGGGTATGATAAATTTATTATATCACAAATGTTTAAATTTAACAACCTCATCAATTCTTGGCCTATATTATGCAAAGTATTTTATAAGAATGACAATGAAGCTCTCTAAAATTAATTTAATCTAAACTGTGGTTAATTTTCAATTTACACTAACCTCTTCTTATCTTCGATAACACAAATTCAATCGCAGTATAACAGAATAAAAGCATTTATAATAAATTATGAAGCAACAAGAGCGTCGACATTTTTACAAATAAATTTTTTCTCGTTTCTGGTTTTCATAATATAAAAAATAAAATATCAGTAGTTTTATTACATATATTAAATAGTAAAAAACCAACACTGTTTATTAAAACTATAATTTGCACCTAATATTAACTTATACCTATAATAATACTTATGTACAGTCCGCGACAATAAAATAGCATAATTCAAAGTAAATTTAAAGTTTAACTAATTTTACTTAACAAATATGTGGACATTTTGTTAATACTAACCAGGGTAGCAATATTACAACATTTTGTTAAAAACAAATATTTGAATATTATTCTTAGAAAAATCGTAAAACTTCAATCGATTTTATTTCCCAAATACTTTTTTATTTATTATATATTTATATCCCTTTTCTAGTAATTTGTATGACCACCATTATCTGAATTACCGGTATTAGCCGTTAGGTAAAAATTCATACACCTTTTCATTAATTCTTGACAAATCTTGTTCTATTCAGTTATATAACACAATTTTTTAATTTTTGTATGCTGTCAAATTTTCTTGTAAGTTCTGCTCAACAATTTTTGATTACATTTAAATCCGAAATTTATACATCATTACTGCCTATTTGTTTCTCAATTAAATTAATATAACTTTGACTTTGCATTCCACTTTTTCTGAACTTTTAATAAAGTTTCTACTTATTTTGACCAAATCATAACATTTCCACCATCCACTTGTCCACGACTCAAAAATCTTTCCCCGTGCCATATTTGTGGTTATAATCCTTATAATTCCATCCTCCTGGAGCAAAAAATTACAATAAAATTTTATAGTTTGTTATCTTTAAAAATAGCACTCCTTCATTTTGTCTTCTAATAAACAAAGTTTAATCAAGAAATTTTATGTTGAATCGATAGGGTGGCTTTTTATGCAGATTTTTAATTCGTAAAATTGAAGAATACGTTGTATATTTTTAATACTAGTTTTTACTTCAAATAAATTTGCAACTTACCGTACTATTTATGATAAATTTTTTGCTGTCCTCGCATTATAAAAAATATAGTTTTTTGACTTCTGTTCATAGTTTTTGCAATATTTACCAAAATTTTTTTTTTCGTCTATATACAATTTTGTGAATTTAGGTTTTATTCAAAACTTTTCCGCATTCTATGTTTTTAGATATGATCTGGTTGTTCCTGTTAAACATAAATATGTACAACTATTAATTATTTATCGATTTGCAAATGACTAAAGTTAAATAAAACGTATGTGTGCTATCATTTTAGTTAATTTGTGTTTATTTGTTTTTACATATTGTGAAAAGTCCTATTTTTTAAATTACGGTAATCCCATGTTGCCTTCTGAAAATAAAACATTATACATAACTGCAAATTTTCAAATAGTATATTTTTGAGATATTGTGAAATTAAAAGATGTGGTTATCTTTTTGTCGTGGACTGTATAATGCATATGGAAATGCATATTATGTCCACTAACGTATATTTATATTTAAGTATTCAAGATTATTTAAGATTATAAAAGCTGTTAAAATAATCATTATTATTTATTTGCAATGTTCATCTTGTAAAATTTAATTACCTGAAGACTCTTAAAGATAAGGTTTATTTTATTAGCATTACTTCATAACTTAACAATTGAAATTAAAGCCATACGTTATTTAATGTTATCCTATCGAAAACATCTTAAAGAAAGCCGCCGGTAGTGATTATTTTCTGGTTAACAACTTTTTCCAATTAAATCTTATTTACTTTAGTGCATAACTGGACCGGTATAAATCTAAAGAAAATGCATACGAATAATGAACCGATACATTTTATTTTGACACAATTCTCTGTGGAAATGTTTAATATAAAGACAATATTAAAACTAAATGAACGTGTATACTCCTACATGAATAAGAGTAATTACTAATTGTCTAAAATACTCATCATCAATCCACTCTTGGACCATCAGCCTGTTTTTCCTTTAAGAAAGGTTTCAGCATTTAAACCCGTCGGCTGCTCAAACCGGATTGGGGAATGCCTACTGTAAATCATCATTGACTTGAATGCAGATATTTATATTAGCAAATATTGTTCCACATATTATGAAAATTCTGAACTGATACATATACCACATCTGTCGTTGTACTCTTTTAAATAACTGGAGAAGTTTTGTTGTACATTGATAACCTAATAAAATGTAAATTGTTATATCCCAAAGTGTCTTTCTCATTTAATTAACGCTACGCAAATTAGAACATAATTAAGAAAAGCTAAAGTACATTGCAACTTATGTTAATGAATAAACATTTAATTAATTTAATTTTAACTTTTTTTGTTTTTGTGCTAATTTACGTAGTCTTAATTGAATGAGAATGGCAGTTAAGTTATAAGCATGCTTGTAATTGGAATTTGACTACCAGTGACCCTAAATTTGTTTTACTATTTTGCATGCCGTGGTATTACAATGTTTGTAAAAAGTTTTAATCAACTTTATCTTCCTCTTTACTCTTTTGCCAGTATTTATTTGTAGTTACGATTAAATCACCAAACGATAGATGGCGATGGTGTAAGACATTTATAATTGATTAATTTTAACTATTATACCGACTTTGAGTTATAACTTGAATATTTCTTACTTTTATAAGAAACTTTCTAGTGAGCGGAAAAGTAAAGTTTTTACAGTATTAAAACACTTGTATAATAATATACCACTTTCAAATTGCAAATAGCGTAATTATTATTAATTATTATATTTTCTATAGTAGTTACTCTACTGGTCACAAATAATACAGTTATAAAAATATGGCTAATTATTATTTAAATATCAAGCACATTAAATTTAAATATACACTATTAAATTATATAAATTGTTAAACCAATTTTTCATTTCTTATTTTGTTTTCTTTATATTTAAAAAAAAGAAAGTCATTTTATTTACAAATATCTTGATAAGTAAGCTGTCATGTCTTGGCAATACGCGTATTAATTCGGATGTTGGAAGTATTTTGTCAAATGCTTTTATTGGCATACGTTGTATCTTGAGATTTTTACAATCTTTTCCGCAAATTCTCTATATTCAGTTTTTCTTATTGTAATAATAATAATAATACCTTCCGTTTTATAAGCAGATAGGTATATCGAGAAACATAATTTCGTTTAATGTGTAGGCTGTAATTTAAAGTCGATATTATTTCATATTATAATGAAACATAATTTATTCAATTAAGTAATATAGATTCCATTCTTGTATGTAAATGCAATGCCTTGCAGTTAGTTTTATATACACTTACATTAGTTTTAATTAGTACTAATATGTTTTAGATCTAAGGTGTTATTATGAGTAGGTAATTAATACTTCCATTAATACAGTTTTAATAGCACCTGCTCATTGTTGTTAATGCGATACTAAAACTACACGATAATTTTTTAATAACTTTACTATATGCGTGAACCCGAATAACTTTAAGAATTATTTGTGCGTAGAGGTATTACATTGTAGTAAATGGAAGTTTTTGGTTGAGAAATGATTAATGTACTTTACATAAGACTATTATTACACGCAATTTGAAAATTTAAACCTTTTTAAGATAATGATTTATGGGTAAACCACTCAAGATAGTCTATAAAAATTAAATAAATCATATTGGTATCAAAAACAGCTGGAGATTAATCGTACTTTTTAATAATAATTTCACAAAAATTAAAAGAGAAAGTTTAAGCTTTTTTGTTTGCTTGGTTTGTGTCTTAAAACATATCTATTATGTATGGCGTACGTAGTTAATTAGAAGAAATAATATAATTTTTCAAAATGACTGAAGAGTTTTTTTATAAGCAAAATTTAAGTTTTTTTACACAAACTATAATCTACATGTGTAGCGAAGACTATTTAATCGGTACCCTATTATAACTCATATTTATTTTCCAATAATTCATTGTAAATATAATAATAATTTTTTTCTCATATAATATTATTCAATAAAATTACCGCAAAAATTTTATTTTATTTAATCTTTAACAATAATTAAAATACTTATTTAATAATATTTTACCTTATTTGAATCGCCATAGAAATGTTAAGACGAATTTTTTAATAGTAATAACAATACTGGCAATCTATCATTATCCTTATTTAAGTAAGATTAAGTCATTTTTTGGATGTTGCTTTTAAATTTTTTTAAACAGCGTTGTAATGTCAAATATGAATTTAAGTTTTTTCT
Organism: Cantharis rustica; assembly: GCA_911387805.1. NCBI lineage: Eukaryota > Metazoa > Arthropoda > Insecta > Coleoptera > Cantharidae > Cantharis > Cantharis rustica. The sequence goes on from OU426877.1 coordinate 96,668,991, forward strand.
TAAATTTAAATTTTTCGTAACTAGTAAAATTAAAACAAAATCTTAAACTAAAAAAATCTTACAAAAAAAATATATAAGTATAAAACGATGCAACAGAACATTACTAAATGTTGACTATATTATTATATTTATTACCAAATAAGAATAAACAAAACAGAATACTGCTTAATATCTTACGTGCACCACATTAGTTAATAGTGTCTCTAATACTTTTACATTCTAGATCCAAAGCTAAAAATTAAATTAACAACGTTTAAAAATATATTTCATTTCTGCTTTAATTAAAAGCAACAATATTTAATTTGATCTTACTTTACAACAAACAATTTAGACAAACGACAGATTTGTTGTTAATCGTTAAGATTCCTATTTTATTCTATAAAACAATAATAAATTACAAACTCTATTTTTAAATTTACACAAAATTTTTATTTTGTGACGATCAGATTTATTTTTCATGCTGTTAGGTTTATTTAATTGGTCTATTTGCTAATATATTATTGACAATAATATTATTTATAAATTTAAAGCTTCAATTGAAAATTTAAAGTTTTGATATTTTACGCAAAATAAGAATTTAATAATCAGTTTCTGAAGTTGGACTTTGTATTTTACAGAATTATGAAAAACAGACTAAAAAATTTTAAAAACGTTTTACAATAATTTTTTAATCTTAACTATAGTACGCGAACTACAAATTGTATTGAAAAAGCAAGTTAAACTTATTTTTAAATTAAATTTATGTAATTTGATATTAACCCACTTTTGGAAACTCAATCTATTAATATTAATTTTTTTTTGTTGGATATAATTTTTTACGCAATAGTGCACTACTTCAAACTGTCGAGTATTTTAACAAGGGGCTAGTAAAATGTACCTACTATGATTTAAATGTCTTGGATCTGACATATCCAATTAAAAGAAATAATATTTTTGATGATAAATTACGAGAATAATTATTTACAGTAGCTGAAAATTAATAAATATTTCACGAGCTAGTTAAATATAGCATTCCTTAATATAATTCATGAATTCAGATTACCTTTACAAAAACTAAATACACAATACAGAATGTATGAATTAAGGTCTTGTAATAATTTGAAAATATTTTCACGTCTTAAAATTAACGGTTAATTAAGAATAGCATTCATATGCGTCAAATATTTATTACAAATTAGCTGATTGAAGAAACCACTTTTAGATCAAGTATTACTATAACTACAACTACATTAGATTATCTATTTAAACTTATGCAAAATTTTCGAACAATATCGTAATTTGTGTACTTATACCTATTATTTAAACTGGTTCTAATTTTGCAATAACAAACTAAAGAACTGACAGCAATAGCAAATGGATGTTTGAGTCGGAATCTTGGTCAATTTTTTATTTTAATACTATTTGAAAAGATAATATTTTTACTTGCCCAAGATCGAAAGATATTCAATTTTTTTTTTTGCAATACTAAAGTAGTTATTTATTTTTCTTAAATACTTAGGAATTAGTATGTAATAAAAGGATAAATTTGGGTATAATAATTATAAAGCAAAAATGAAAAGCATTTATTTAAAACATTGGATTTTATTTTAAATAATAACGGAAAACTTAATAAGGACTACTGAAAATGAATATATCATGATGAGAACGGCTACTTGGAAGCCAAGAAACCATTATTATGCCTTAGGTGTGTAGAGTGGATATAATGGAGATTGCTCAAAATATATGAGTGCGTGTGTGTTTATAGCATACACACCAGAAAAAAGAAAGCAATTAGTTTACTTGATTAAAAAAGTCTTAAAGAGGAAAGTATCTATTGCTTCGGCGATCCTTGATTCTATTTTATTAATGCGTGCCCAAAATGGACTAATGTTAACCACTTAAACGGATGGGTCGGTCGATGTATTATACCACTATTACTTATAATAATTTTTGTGTTACAAAAAATACCTTTTTTGTTTCTTCGCCAAAATGCCAAGACGATATTCAATTTATTTGTTAATTATTTTTTTAAATTTTGTAGGTACTGAATTTCAAATGACTTTTTTTCAAAATTCTAAACAATAATTGGTCAATTGTTCATTTTATTGAAACATGTCGTTAAAAGTCAATAATATAAACACAGGTTATTATCTAACACAATAATATTGTCAGCATCTTGAAAACTGGTTTATTAATAATCATTGTAGTGTTGCAAGATATAACCCGATCATTATTAACTACATGTGCAGCATAATTTGTTACTTTTTTAATAGTACATGTACCGTGGTAGCAATATTGTTGTTAATGTTAGTTATTATGAACAAGTACAATAATTTATTACTCGAAAACAACCAAAATTTAATTTGTAAATTGAGTTTACCCATTTAATTTGTTTTGTTACCCGCATATTACATAAAGACAGCTTTAATGTGTACACCAAGTATGTTTTATTTTTTGTGTAAGATATTATAAAACAATTTTTATTAAAAATTATAAACATTTCACAAACTAAATCGTATTCTAATTACCAGCTGTCACGTGAATTTTTTTAAATCAACGGACAAGTAACCACCAAATTGGTAATAAAATTGATTAATTCTTCTAAAATCACCTGCAATTTTTTCTCAACATGGTTAGCGTTGCTGGTATTATTACAAAAATAGCAATTATAGTTTAAGAAATAATTAAAATAAAGTCAAAAAGGATTTTAATTATATTTTATCGTTATCGGATCGTACTGATGGACAATGAATGAAGCTTCAAGATGAAATTTTCTACTCTTTTTTGTTATTTAATAAGTACTCAGTAGTTGGTTATTTTATTTAGTTTTCTTTCGTGGTAATAACCAGATTCTTGTAATGACAAACCTGTTGGACAAACGTTTTAGTAAAATATTTCTAAAGCATTTATGTAGTTACCAAAATTAAATTCAGAAGTTTGTCATAGTAACCTTCAATGTAAAACATATTGTGATTTTTGCAAAGAAACTACCTAAATTATAGATTTATTATAATCTTGATTTATTTTTTCCGCCAGTTTTCACTCGCAGTCCACCTAAATGAAGCAGGATACTTTCTCACTTGTTCTTGTAAATATCAATTGCATTTTATTTAATTAATATATATATATTTAATTTAAAATTATTTTGTAGTTAGTAACTAACTTTTATCTTGTAAACGTCTTTCGATTACTTTTTTATATACTTTATTTACCAGTGAATCGTTTTTCTCGACGACGTTGTTGTTGTCGCACTGCGTGCATGACTCTTTTTTAGAAGGCGAACTAGATAGTAGAAGTTTTGAAACCTCTCTTTTAAGTATTTTTGAAGAAATTTTAAAGGGGTGCTCTGATACTTCTGGACGAATTTTGATAGATTTTGGACGAGTACTAGTCGTAGCCCTGTACGTAAATTGTGTGGGACTTCCAGGTTTTGACTTGCAACAAAATATAACTTCAGGAGGATTTCTTTTCAAATTAATTTTTTTATTTTTGGATTCCATTTAATATAAAACTTTTTTTTATAAATGTTAGTTTAGTTTTATTGATTTTCTTTCTAAAAATATAATTTTTAAGGTTTATAGTTTATTGTACACTAATAATTTTATAGAATATTTATGACAGAATTTATGTCAATGTGACACGAAATATTTTTCGGAAATGAATTTTAATAAAAACTTGTAGGTACATAAAATTGAAACATTGTTGAAAGAACATTAAAAAATAATACATTTTTACTATTTATGATTGTTGAAGTGCTAAATGCAGTAGAATAACAGTTTTTAATTTTAATTTGCAGTTTGATAGTATTTTTCGTTAAATCCTTCGCTATAATATTCATAAATATATATTCTAATTGAAGGTATGGCAAAATATTGGATTATAGTAAAAAAATATTGAGTGAATATATTTTTGTTAAAATTCTACAATCAAAGATCCACAACCAAAAAAACACCTTTTACTTTTATTTTACAGTATGTAGTTGTTCTAGGCACGTAGAATTGCCTAGCGATTTTTCATTTCAAAAGTTTTTAATCAAAAAATGACTAAAACGAAAAAACAGCTACTGCAAATTATAACTTTTTTAGTGGAAAAAAAGAAATAGTACCTGTTATTAAAGTTCCAAAACCTCCTACAGCGTCGGTATTTAAAAAGAAATTGCTGAAGGAATTATTGTTACCTGAACCTGTTATTACAAGATGAGGAGAACAGATATTCAACGACACATTATGCAAATTATGTTCTTCGTAGTTGTTTTTCTGAAATTACTTTGACAATTTGAGAAGGTTTGCTAAAGCAAAAATAAAATGAAATTGTAATGTTAATGATAACAACTTATTAAGCTAATTTTTAATACAGTCTTACAGTTGAAGCTCAAAAACTTGAAAACACGTTGTTTTACTTCTTTAGATTTGAAACGACTGGAAATCACGAAGTATTAATCACTGGCTTCAATGTTTAATAAAATTAAGAATGTTTTTAGTTTTGACAATCCAGATCGTAAATTAAAATATTTCTGAACTAAAATCACTATTTTCCCATAGCATCCAAATCACAGGATATAGAGTTAAGAAAAGCAACACTTCCTCTTTGCTGCTTAATTGTCACCACTTTTTAAATTAAGGCAATAATATTATTTATATTGCCCATAAACAGAAGTTTGTATGTACTTACATATAAACCAGAGGCTACAGATTCGGCTCCATTATTATTAAAACCAATCAACTGCTATATTGAATGATGTATGAAAAATTTGCATAGTAGTAAAAATATTAAGTTTGTTTAATAATTTATACGCACTATAATATTAGAAAATCATTAGATTATTACTTGATTGTTGATTTGATATCTTATAGTATTGAAACTTTTGTGTTATATATATATATATAGTATATCTTATTTTCTTTTATAAATCTAAAACATGTTAGCCCACTTTAATTTAAGAGTTTAATGACATTAAAAAATGGAAGTGATTATAAAATGTAGGTATTTCTGTTACATAGTAAGTTTTGCAAATTGTTTTCGTGCGTGTTAGTTTGTTAATTTTGCAAACTACTGTAAGACATGTTACAACTATTGTAGTACGTAGTACTATTTTTTTTTAAATAATTATTTATTTTTACCTATCTGTTATGTTATTTATACTCAATAATGTTCACAGATAATGAAATTTGAAATTAGTTATATTATTGTAAAAACTGAAATAATGTACCTACAGAAAATGTTTTTTACACACAAGTAAAAATGTTCAGTTTCATAGTTTTGTAATAGCAAATTAAGATTCTAGAAAGATGATAGTAGCTTTCTGTAAAATATAAAATCGGTATTTCTTGCTTAATAACTTTTTATTATTTTTTGTTTTTAAAAAACAAGCTACACCTACCTAATATTTCCTCTTTTTAGAATAAACGAAATTTGCATACTTGGTTAACTTTCAAGACACGCAATCAGCAAAAAATAATCGAAGTGAAACGTTCTGTAAATGTGGTTCGATAAAATATTTGTTAAACATTTGGACTTAAAGGCAACATTGTGTGGTGATGATCAAATAATTCGTGATTTATAATGCTTATTATTTATTTCTAAAATGCTACAGGAGTTTAAATAATCGCTGGCACTCTAAAATTTTATGACATATTTTTGCACACAACAGCACGAAGTTTTTTTTTTAATTTTAGTAAGTATACAACGTCAATATATTGACCAAAAATGCGAAAGAAAAATTATTATTATTTATAAAATGCTAAAAATGTATGTGCTTCAGTGGGTTTAGATCCCAGGACAGAGACATCATTGCCTTTTTGATGTACAACTTTACTTTCTGATATAAAAACTTTTGTCACGTCTATCACCTAATATGTATATCAATTAGCAGACATTCAATGTAGTCAAACAATTTCTTAGTATCGCTGCTCTAAGAACCAAATGTTTTATTTCAGGTGTTTAAATATTCAACTTTCATCGCCGCTGAACTAACTGCGTAGTACAAAACTTACAAGTAATTTGTAGTTAGTTAGGATATCAATGCACGTAGCATTTCATATTTCATATTTCAAAAAACATATCGGCTGTTATTCTATCGTCACAAGCAATCTCGGTAGATTCTATGACAATAGAAATGTTTGCAGTGACATGGATCACCTAATAATGTAATTAAATGCAGCATGTCCGAATAACTTTTCTGCATTTAGCACGCACAGCAAGCCGTGATGACCAAATCGGCACACGTGCGTGTTGACACAATTTAACTTTAAATTGAAGACTTAACAAAATTTGAAGATAGTCTTTGTCTAAAATCATACTTAGCTGTGAAGAAAAATTACGCCTATATAATTAGCAACGGATTTCTTTTAGAGGAGCTACAATGCGAGCTTAATCATTGTTACTTATAGTATTGTTTAACAAAAAAAGTAAAAAATAAATTGCTTTACTTCATTGAATATCACGTAAAATGAAATCAAAGATTTGGAGAAGGAAAAATTTTATTGATATTTAAAAATTAAATAGAAAAACTAAGGCATTTCAGATACTTTAAAACATACAAATTTTTCTACTTATTTTGTATTAGATTTGCGATCTGTTGCCTGACTAACGGCAACCTCAGTGATGGTTCCGCAGTTATACTGTTAGTGTTGTGAGCATATTGTTTTACATTCAATGTAGCTTGCTAGTCTTGATGAAAACAAATCATCAACCCAGAGGGACCACCCGGCTTTCCGTGCCCTCCGAAGCACGGAGACGATCATAATAAAAATATAAAGACATAATACCTAAGTATTCTAATAGGTATATAAATTATTAATTTGTGAAATATTTTAAATTAAAAAGTTTTAAATTGAATAAATAAATTAAACATTAATAACATTTAATGCATGTTATTATTGAGCTTTCAGCGAAGCTAAGTTAAAATTAATCAAATAAATTCTGATGAAAACGATAACCTTTGCCGAAAGCTCAATAAAAATATTAAATATTATTTGTTTAATTAAATTATTTAATTTAATATCTAACTATTCTGCTACTAATTACTGCGATATAAAAATAATTAACAATGTAAATAAAATAAAGTTTTCAAACACAAATAAAATAAAAAGCATTTCTTTGTGTACAAGCAAATATTTTTTTATTTACCACTTTCTTTTATTTTACAGCAAAATTATAGGTAGGTACTGTGAATCAGTCGCGGATCATGCTTTTTTTATTTGGAGAAGAAATTATCTAATATTGCGTAACATCACTCTAACTCAAAATTTTTCAAATTTTTTTAAAGTTAATACTTCTAATATACAAAACTGTATACTTAAATTTATTCCATAATTTACTTAAAACGCAATGTGTATTAAAATAATTCACACGTAGGATGCTGTTTACAAGAATACGAAGTTGCACGATTCACAAAAGAAGTTGATGCTCAATTACGTAGTTATGTTGTGTAATATTCTTATCCGCCTGATATCATTATTATAAAAGGCGAAATTCTTCCTTCTTTTCATCTTTCCGCATCGTATTAACGAATAATCGTATCAATGGTTAAAATCTATATAATAGATTTGTAATAAAGTAACCTTTGTAATAAATAATAATAGCAATTTTGAAAATCCTGCTGCAAAGCGGCGCGGCGGTGATTGGATTGTGAAAAAAAGCTCGTATAAATTATGAATTATTAGTAATTGTCACATTTTCTACGCAATTAACACTTTGGCATTTTCTATATGCCTAGACGTCTAATAACTGAAAAAACAATATTATAATAACTAATTTATAGCAAATGTTCTAATGCATAATATACCACTGAAAATTTGAGTAAAAAAGTTGCTATTTTAAAAAATTAAACATGAAATGTATGTATTCTTTCTGCAATCAGGGAATTTAAAAAAGCCACATCTTTCTGCCTGCTTTTATTAATTAACGCATCTCTGGATTATGTTATGATGCTTTAAGAAAATATTGTAAAAGAGGATCTGCAAAGAGTTCTTTTCCACAAGCTTTTTAAATGGATTTATAAATTTGAATAAAAAATTTTAGGTCGGCGAAAGGTATCTAATTCTCGAGTTTTCTGGAAACCAAAAATCAGAAAAAGGTAAAATAAAATGGGCGCGAAGGTAACAACCCTCTTCCTCCACAAGTACTAGGTAAAAAGAAAAAAGAAACAAATGGTAAATCATGTAACTTAGCTTACTTTTCCAAGTTGGTCTTAATAAGATTTGAGGTCTTAGTTACATTACTGAAGAAGAGGATATAAAATTTACCAAATAATCTTTACGTAAGTTGAGAAAGTGATAACAAAATCTTAGGTATACCGTTTTATAACAAGAGAAAGAGGTATAATATTTTGGTGCCGTCTTCAGTGTAGTGTATATGTAACTCGGTATTTTAAATTTAAAAAAATCTTATTTTATTCAGCAGAAATTGCATTAAAAACAAGAATTACACTAATCAATTTAGTAGTATAGTAGGCCGAACGGCTCTTCCAGAATCTTGGCCTCGCCCGTGCTTCGTCTATTAGATTTTCAAGATTTTGAGTGCTTTGTTGGTGTATTGTACTATGAGTTGTCTGAGATTTTTTATATATTATTATTCGTACAGCAAAACATAATTTAAGATATTTACAAAAACTTCTAAAAAAATTTAAAATTTTGCAGAAACAAAATTTTAAACGAAATACATACTGAATATAATGATTTAGTGTAAAATATCAAAGGAAGTTAAGCTTTGCCTTTTCTAACAAGCTTCCGCTGCTGTAAAGATTCTATTGAATCTTTAAAGTAAAGCTATTCTAGTGACAATCTCTCAAAAGTTTAAGTTTAGTGTTTATAAAAATATCGTATTATTTTGGTCATTTTTGTGTAAAATGTGATACGTAATGAATAAATTTATAAATTTGTTGTCTCATTTGCACAAAAAATTATATACAACTAACTTAAAAATACAATGCGCAAATTTATTTTTGTTTTGCCTCGTGGAACTCGATCTGATTTAATTTTGATAATCATTTTTTCATTAGCTGTGCAGCTGTTAATTTAAACTGAATAAATTCCCATTACAAAATTTCATAAGTTTTAGAGCAAATAATTTTTATTTTGCTCCTTTGATGACTTAAATTTTTTAAATTTTAATTTATTTAAGAGACAATCTTTAGCCTAGCACATTAACTAAATAGTTGCTGATACTAATGGCACAGTTTGAATTTAAGAGTCTAAACTTTCTCATGATCGTCTCCGTACTTAAGGGAGCACGTAAAGCGTGATAAAAACCTAGGGTGAGACAAACCTAGCAAACTACATTGGATGTAAAATAATGACTTCGGAACACCACTGGCGTGGCAGTTAGTAAAAACACAAATTGCAGATCTAACAAAAAAAGAAGAAAAAATTTTATAGTTCTAAATTAAGAAATTTAAAATAAAAAAATAGATATTTTAATAAAGGATTTTTGTTAATGTGGGAGGCTTCGGAAATCTTCTATAGATTTTTTTTAATAATATTGCTATAAATTTTAATAATTGTTTTCTATAAACACGTAAACACGTACTATAAATTTAAATTAACGTTAAAATACCAATAAATACACGTTATTTTACGTAGAAATGTAAGTACGTATGTATGTAAAAATGCGTTCAATAAACGTTAATTTTTTATTTAGTTTATAAAATCACATATTTATGATATCTATTGCAAAGTAACTAATAGTATGATTAAAGCATAAATATCATATTAATTTAAAGCAAAAGTGATTGAAAGTAATTAATAAGCCATTTACTTTTTATAAATCATTTTTGTTTATTTATAAAATTTAAAATAAATTTTAAATTTAAAAAATATTGTTTCTCTAAAATTAATATAAAAAGTTTACTTTAAGTCAATTAATTGCATACTTAAAATATTTTAGAAGCTTTTTTCGGGTTTTTTACAAGAATAACATGTTTTATTCGGAGCAGATGTACATTTTGTGGCTTGTCTGTAATTATCAATCGTATAAGTTCGTCACAAGAAATTAAAATAAGCTATTATAAAATGAGAAGACGATTACGGATTGATCGACTATCAAGCGGAGATTCTTGGCAAGAACTTTAATTTCTAACGGTTTTCCCTCGGTGGATAATGGCAAACCACAGAGGTAATATGTCTTGAAAAACCCTTCATAAATTGAAGTGGTTAGTCAAAACTGTCAAAACAACCCAAAACTGGGTTGTAGTGCTACTTGTATCTTGTATTATAAAATAAATAAAGTAATATAAATATGATATGTATATTTATTACGCTGCACTAATATACCCTAACTGCCAATTTTTTTTTACTACTTACCTTGTTTCGCTAAACAAATTATTTATTCAAACATTGAGCCTACATAAAAACCTTCCCACCATTTCCAAATCATATTTTCAGCTGTGGAAGAAGTTTGGTTACCAAGCTCCAATAAATATCTAAAATTCAGTCTAATAATGCAAACAAGATCTGTAGATAATATTATGATCATGGGTGTAATATTATGCAAGATATACAAATTCTAAAGCTGTGAAATTGATATTAAATTGAAATTAAAAATGGAATTTGAGAGACAAGCAATTATAATCAATTCTCGTTATTTTTATTAATAATTTAACTAACTCTTTATTCTTAAGTGTGACTCAAGCTTAAATTAACCCTAGTGTACCTACTCAGTTTATACAACTGGCTTTTAGTATCATCAGTTGATTGGATTACTTACTAAGATAGTGAGTGTTTTCAAGTTTACTATTTAATTTACTCCAACTATGTGGATTCTGAAAGCTTATGTAATGTGTAAATAAACATGTTTAAAATATTGTTTTACTAGAAAACAAAGTATTAATATTTCTCAAACAAGAAAAACATATTTTGCAATGTCTAACATTTTGACCTGAATGAACTATAGATTTCCGTTTATGCGAATTAAAGCTTAATATTTTCATAGTTAAATCATGACCACTCTTTTTTGTATCCATTGCCTTTTATAGCTAATTTAGTGTAGATCTATTTAACATATTTTTTACTATCTTCCATAGTTTGAAATTAATTTGATTTTTACTGTTAATTTTTAAGTTTCAATTTCGTATATACTATAATATAATGTGGTTTCATAAAGATATCTCCTGTTTATATCACATTTAAATTTATAATTCCATTTTAGTTAAAGTTATGCTGCAAAACAAGTATTATGATTTAAAATTTATTTTCAAACAAAAACGAAATTTACAAGACTTAATACTACAAAGAAAATACCAAAATGCATAAAATTTAAAATGTTTTCTTTTTAAAGTACAACTTCCAGCAAGCATAAATTCATAAGATAACACTGCGGGGTTAAATTTCATATTCATCGATAACACGACTATAATTCTTGTGCTCAACTTGTAAAATGTAAGGTACCTGCAAAATATAGCATCTAAAAAATGTTCATCGGGTGCATTTTCTAACAATATGAGACCCTCGTGCAACCGGTATGCAAATTTTAAAATGGTATGACTAGTTGCAATTGATCAACTCAACTCGTAAAAAAGTTGAAAAGTTACAACGTCTTGAATAGTAACATTAATTAATGGACTAACTCTCAAAGCTCAATACATCCTAACAGTCAACTACTGCATTAGGTAAATAACCTACCCGAAGAGGCACAGGGTTAGAATAGTTAATTAACTACATAAATATTGATTTTAACGATAATGAACAATAATGGATAATAATAACACAGTTCACTAAATTATCTTGATGAAATTATTAAACCTTCACCATTCATTATGCTTTGATGATATTGCATCTTCTTAATTTTATTTAGTTTTAATTATTAAACTATTTCTTAATAGCTCCATAAATTATGTCGTGACTATAAACTCCTGTTTGATGTTTATCTATTTATTAGAAGTAATTTAGTTAGATTTAATACACAGTCTCATTTTCATAATTATTGTTGATAATAAACTACCTTTTTCAATTTATATTATATATGATTTTCTAATAAGACCTTCGGCAGAGCTTTTAACCAAAATTTTAAATGTTATAAAATATTGTCCAAGAGACGAACTAAGCTTTAAGAAATATACTAACCTACATATTATAATATGACCTTCTCATAATTTATTATGATTTATAATAAATTTATTTTCAGGTATTTGCCGACAAATACTGTTATAACGTAAACTATTAGAACCACAGTATAAACTAGCTGTTTTTTTGCTACTATACCTATTATACAAATAAATACATCAATAATTATTAATACAGAAACTAAATCGGTTTACTAGTACGCAGTAGTTTTTAGTACATCGCAAAAAAATAATACAATTTTTGGCTAGAAATATAATATTAAAAACGATTATAAATCTAAGAGGAAGAGGTAAACCACATATATAGGAACCTACATTTTTCCACATGAAAGCAATATTGAAAAAAATAAATAAAAGAAGGTTACTGCTTAAGTCATAATATTATGTAAAAGTACAGTATAATAATTATCAACTTTACTACCCAGATTGTTCTGGTACATATACATTATTGCGACGGTTTGATTGTAAGCGATTGTAACCGGAAACAAGAATCCCATCAAAACACTACATAATAGAGTAAACATCAAAGTTGGAAATTTATTTGCAGCAGAGCCATAAAATAGATCAAGATGCTACTCAAAAATTAAATAAGCAAGAAAAAGGCATAAAGTCGACTCTGCTGAAAACCTACAAAATTGAGTAACGAAAGTTACAGTAGAAAATATAATAATAGACAATCACTTTTATTCTGTAATTTCTTCCTTATCATAACGATTCGTTAAAATCCGCATAGTTTAGTGTACACGCAAAATTAACCTCAAAAATTGCAATACAAGAGATAAATAATTATAATGAATAAACGAAACTTTACTAGTTGTAACGAATCGATATGATAAGGAAGAAGTTACAGAATAGGGGTGAGAATAATATTAAATTAACTAATATTCGATATTTGTACGTTTCTATTTTTATTATAATAATTATATTTATTATTAAAAATAGTTTAGAGTTTTTATTTTTTAGCGTTATTACGAGAAATTTAAAATTACATCGCATGATATTGTACATTTATGTATACATATATTTCAAAAATTCAATAATATGTACTGACTTACAATATACCTAACCATCATATCGTAAATGGTTTTCATATTTAATTTTTAATTACAAAAAAAGTTCAAAAAGTTGGAATATTAAAGAAATCACTAATAATTATTATAATTTTCCAATTCGGCTGATTTAGTTAAATTATAAATAATTAATAATAAATTATTTTTTATGATGTTTTGCATTGCTAAATTATGTTTTATAAAACAACTATTGTGATATTTTATAAAATATTTTTGTAAAATTTTAATTATTTCATGTGAATTAGAATATTTGGACATAATATACAAAAAATGCCATTGAAATTTTAGACACAATAGTAACGATCATATTGTTTTTTAATTAATTATTGAAAGAATAAAAGATGACTAATTTAATTATTTAGTTAATCTAATATTTTTTCAATACAAACAAAATTATAATTATTTATTTATACGTATGTTAACATTATTTTAATTTTTAGACAAATTATACATACAATAATAACCTACGATAATATAGAATTACAATTAACGCTATTACTGGTAGTTACCAGATTCTAAAAACCGATTATTAATCTGGTTAATAATAAACTGATAATTAAGTTTAATTAATTAAATTGTAGTTAATAATTAATTCAACAAAGAGACACAATTTATTACTTTAGTCGCGTGACTAGTAAATTTTATGAAAATACTGAAAAATTTAATTTTTACATTTTATTGCAAAAATCTTGTCATGCAGAATTTACAATATAAATTTCACCAAACAAATGTGGAACGTGCTTTAAGAAAATGGGTCACAAAAAAATCTTGATAATGTGTGTATATAATGCAATGCAAACTGTAAATACAATCTTACGCTTATTCACCGACAAATATTTTTGGCTCACCTTATCGCTTGTTTTGTTTATGCATTTATTTTTTGCAAATATCAAAAGTTTGCAAAATAATTGTAATTAAAAACATTATGATTAAAATAGCTATCTATCGGAGAGTTATGGTATAAGCATACATTTATATTATAATCTATAGACATTTAATATATTTCGTTATTAAATTAAAAAATGTAATGTGCAAAAAAGCTATAGTTACATTGCATGTCTAGTCTGACCGATTTACATATAACTAGAAAAAATTTCTTACTTTATTTTTATCCTAAAATTTTATAGTAGTATTTGATTATTTAGAAATGCTATATTAATTTTTATCATGAAGACATTTAAATGAAAAATGTTTGGATCTAAACAAATGTGTACAATGACGGCATTCAAAATAGTACTATGTTCTTAAATTTATTCAAATAATACAATAAATTTTGTATGTATATAATATGTAATCATGAAAATATCTGATTATAATATCAATATGGAAAATAAACCAACTTTTTTCTGTAGGTAAACAAAAATAGTGAATAAGTTCTCCGAGAAACCATTAAACAAAATTATACCTGCATACGCATAAATTATTATTGTTACATAGTAATTCTGATACAAACAGTACCTACGTATTATTTAAAGAAAGCTAAAAGCTTCCATGCTTCATAAACAAGCACATATTGAAAACCAACGCATCGAAGTCATGGTTCCAGGCAAGAAACTTCAACTTCACAGCACGCAATATACTTAGGGTATTTTATCATTCAAAAAGCTATACAACCAATTAAATTCTTTTAATTTATTAAAAGAATTCATTTTTCTCGTAAATTTTTGGTTATTTAAAAAATATTAAATTTAGTAGATATCGTAATATGTTACAAAATAATACATTTCATAATACGTACAACTTTAATACTGGATAAATATTTATAAATTATTAATTTATAATATTATGTAGTTAATTATAGATGTGTCTGAAATCTAAAACCACATGCTATAGCTTACTAATTATATTTTATGATATTTTTAATCATTTTAGTTCAATAAAATATAAAGAAATAAAACAAGTCTTTAAAAAATCTGAGTTATTATCTTGTAATATTTAAATTTTTAATTAATTTTTTAGTTGTTGAAGAATTCTGAATAAAATTTAAAAAATTTTACTTATTTTAGAAAAATTTCTTCATTATGGCTCTATCATAATAAGGATGTCGTGTAAATGCTACAATGTCGCTTGATCTTAAATTCAAGATCAATTTCCGTCTATGTGGAAAACAAATGGCAAACCTCCTCATTAACGATATTATTTCACTAATAAGTAGAGCTCGAATTTACATAAGTAAAAACATAATATATTTTTTGTGATAATTTTGCACCTATTACCGTTAATTTTTAAGTGCTTTAATCAATTTTGTATAAAAATGGTACCATTCTTTTTAAAATTATGTAAAATACTAAAAAACCACAAAAAACTGAGAAATTAAGAACTATAAAATATGTATAAGTGTGTATATAAATACTGGCGTACTAATAAATTATCTTGGCGCTTCTCTTCTTTCAAGTGCCTTAAAAAAAGAAAAAGAAAATGTGTACTTCATTATATTTAAATAATAATTAGTTTTATTAAATTACAATATGTAATTAATTACAATAACATTTAATTTATGTTTATAATAATATTGTAATTTAGGTTAATAATAACCCAATAATAATAATAATATAATAACGCGTGTTCGACATTTAAACTTCGTATTGTATCTACGTACAGGCCAATAATTAGTATATTAAAAATAATTATATGTTTTGCGATCTAGCTTTTCGTTTGTATTTAATTTCTTTTTCAAAGTCTTTGTATTTAATTTTAATTTCTTAATTTTTATTCAATTTAACTTTTCAATAATAGCATCTAAAGGTACACAAATAAATTATATTGTATTAAAATTCACAAAAATTGAACTTGTATTGGGGAATCTGTAGGTGAGCAATTACAGAGAAGCTAAAAAGAAGATTTTAGGACAATTCATCCCCGGACAATTTATCCCCGGACGATTCATCCCGGAGATTCATCCTCGGACGATTCAACCCCCGGACGATTCATGCCAGGACGATTATAAATTTGGAAGTTTGTTCGCAAATTGAACAATTTTAGAAAAAATACTAATTTAAAAATTTTTTTTAAGATTTTAAATAGTTTAAAAATTCGATTGCTAATTAATTGGATGTTTTAGTTAAAAAGAAGATTACTAGAAATTTATAGTGCCTAATAGATATTATTACTATTATAATAATATAATACTAGTAATATACTAGTAATAATAAAAATAATATTATTGATATAAAAATAACGTTTAGCGTTGTAATCAACTTAAATTCAAATGTAAGAATAAGTACTTTTGAATTTAACTTGATAAAATTAATAATAGATAATTAATAAAAATGATTAAGTTGGCGATTTAAGTTTTACGAGGATAAATCGTCCGAGATGAATCATCCTGGAATGAATCATCCGCGGGATATGTCCAGAATGAATTGTCCGGATACTCAAAAGAAAGACTTTTGCTTCAAATAAAACATACCATTTTTTCTTCAACTCTAAAAGTATAATCATCATAAAAAATTCATCTTTTAAGTTCTCATTCTATTATATTATAATCATCATGTTAACTTATATAAGTATAACGAAAAAATATACTATACTATTTATTTATACTTTTACAGTGGATGACACGTTAGTGTCGTCCATAGCCGGCAGTAAAATAAATAAATTTACATTCACTAAAAAGTGAATAGTTTAATTTTACAATTGAATAACATTAATTAATCTTTTTACGTTTTTAGAAGAAATATTTGTTTAAATAAATGAATTTATGAATTCATAAACGAAGATGAAAAAGAAAATATTAATGTTTTTCTGTAACAACTATTTTCTATTACCACAAAAAGTGCCAAAATCACATAATATTTCTTATCAAGTTATCGATACTTTTATAGTTGCCATGCTATCGTAAAATATTTTTTAAAAGCACAACGTGGACTGACAATGAACGTAAGCGTAAGAATACCTGAGACATATGAAATATAAATGCAAATAAAAGCTTAATAAATTAACCAATAATGCTGAAATTTTAAGCTGCATGATATATGAATGGTTTTTCGCAAAATATCAGAATTACTCCAGCATCATTCAATTCTCGATTAAGCTTTTATTTGTATTTATTATATCTTATGTAATTCGTATAATTATGTTCATTGTAAATTCAGACTAAGAGTTTAATTTAATTTCATTCTAGGTAATTTAGTAATTTATTATTATTAATTAAAACTTAGTTCTTTTTTGCTTTTTTCGCCGATTTTAGTACTTATATTACAATATACTTCGTTTGAAGTTTGTTATTAAAAAATTAAATTAAAAAAATCGTTTTCGCCTAAGCACAAACACTTATAGCGCTCACCTAATATAATAAAAAAGATCACTAACAATCAAAAGAACGCTGATTATGGTTGGATTAAGTAATCTGGAAGTAATATATTAAACTACATTTTTCTGGTAACTAAAACTGAAAAGCTCAATTAATAAGAATACCTGAAATAAAACAGAACAAAAAGAATTAGCAAACTGCTGAGGTATTAAAAATGTGTCTAACAGCTTTTTAAGTTTATTAATAACCACTAACAAATTTAAATTATTTAAATCCGACATTAACAACAGTCATTTAGTAATATACGTTATTTTTTGAATACATAATAGTTAGCAAAATACCACACTTTCACACCTGGAAAAAAATTTAAATTAAGTGAAAAAAAAAACTTCCTGTATACGTTGTTTTGTCATTTGCAAAAAAACTGTTTAATTTTCTAACGACTAAACCGCCATTTTTTACTTCCTCATTTGAAAATAATAATTAGAAGTGCATTTATAAATATGCAATTAACGTTTAACTTACAGCTTTTAAATGTAATCGAATATTATGTCGAGATATTTCAGAACTTTTCGTTACTCGTAGATTGCAGGTTGGAATATTTTTCATTGAAGTATTTAATATTTTGTTTTCATTTCTTTGGGCTATACTAAAATAACGAATTGTGCCATCTAACACAACATGTTATGCTCGTATACCACTGATATAGTATTATAAAGGATATTATTAAAAATATTAATTACTAACGAATTACAATAAATTACTGTACTTACATGTAAACAAAAAGTTTGCACTAGAATAACAATGATTCAATTGAAACCAAAATAAATATTGAGTATAATATGTATTTAATTTTTTGCGGAATTTATGATGTAACAAAGTTGTAAAAGAATGAACATCGAATTATAAAATCATTCGTTTGTTATAATTTTTTAATATTACAGTTGTCTGCAGGGCCATCATTAGGATTTATAACATTCATTAATGGCTTGCAAAAAATTTAGATAAGTTCAACAACAACGTAGAACCCTGCGGCTAAATGATCTAGTTCCACTTAACTCTCATGTATTTAGTATAAATATTAATAATAATAACTATTTTGCATTTATTCAAAAAAACCGTTTAAATGACTTATCAAGTTAACAACCTTGATGATTAAACTATAATAAGGAAATACTAACGGGGTATTTTATTTAAATACACAGGTAAGAACGTCGTAAAATCCTAGTTAATTTAAATCAACCGGATTCATCGTCATACATATTATATAGTACATCTTCTTTCATCTAACACGTAAGAATCGTTATGATCAATTCGATTACAAGGGCAAACGCATTAGCACTTAAACTCCTAAAATGGGGTATCTAAAGAAGGTAAATAGCCAATGCTACAAAATAGCTATAATGGTAATTTCATTCAATCGGTTGTTGTAAAAAAGTATGCCGGCGGGGGTGTCCAGTAAAGTCATCTGCCGAGCAATGTGCACTTCCTTAAAGAGTAGTCACCTCGGATGGATAAAATGAAAATAGTTAACATCTGTCTCATTACTAAGTCAACGTGTCAGTGAGAAACCGTCACCTGCTATTATATCGTCAATCCTGCAAAACCTTACTCGAGTTCGACTTTTTTGCATATTGGAATATAGACGAAACCTAGTAATTAAATAGTAAATATATGTAATATAAAACTTTTTGTAAAAAAGAAACAACGCTTGATAGTGAGAATTGGTAGATTACCCAACCAAGATCGTAAAACCGGATCTGTAAATTCGAACATCTATTACACTAACTTAAGAAGTGATCCCCGATTATATAAAATTAATGTGAGACGTTTACACTTATATGCAGTTGTTATAATTTTAATATTTTTAAATTAGTGCTGATTTGGAAAAAAAAATATTAAAAGGTCTGTAGGTACATAATTACAATACAAAGTTATTAACCTTCAACTGATTCGCTTAATTCTCTGCTGTAAAATATTTATTTTATACCTAATTGGTTATATGTATGTATGTTTATAGGAACATATAAAGTACCTGATAAGTATCTGCATCTTCCAGAACAAGTTATTGTTACGGTATTAATTATTTTATACTATAATAATTTTGCTTTAATTAATTTTGATTAACTTGATCGAGCCATTCGGGTTCAAAAAGCTCTCTACATTGTATTCGAAAAATTTTCAACAGGAAAATTAAATATGATAAGCATTTACTCTACAGTATAATTTCAATTTAATAATATTTCTAATTTATTGTTTATTTTATTCTTTAACAAATTATTATTGTAATTAATTCGACTATTTTTGTTTTTGTTTTTTTGGTTACTTTTTGTTATTCTTTATAAGTATAATTTTACTCTATATTAAACTGGATATTTGATAATAATGTTGAGTTTTACAAAATGCGCGATTATAATTCTCCAAAAATATAACAACAATACTTTTTAATTATTATGAAATAGTTGTGAAAACCACTATGTCATTTTAAGTAGTACATATCAGTAAATTGGGTATTTTAAAATTTAAGCTACGATTAATAATTATATAACCATAGTTATGTATGACAATTATTACAATGCATTGTTATTCTTATTTTATTGTTTGATAATTATTGTATTCGTGAATTAAATTTGAAGTCGTTTTTGTGAAACATAAAAAATTCAATTTTTTGCATAAGTAATTGATTTACTTTACTTCTACCTGTGCGTAAAATAAAAATTAATTTTACTTATGTAAGTATATAGTAGAAATTATTTTATACATTTCGAGAATATTTTATTCGGAGCAAAGGCTACTTTTTGAGGCTTGTCAGTTTTGCAGACACAGTACTCAATACAATAGTTCCATTTTTGCGTCTTATAAAATAATATATTGTCATGTTTCAAAAGTGATTCGGACCCACCCTATACATTTTGGTGAAAATTTATTTTCTATTTAAGTTATGTTTAAATTTATTTAATTGGTAAGATTGAAAAATTTGTTAGGTGGGGGCCGATCACGGGGAATTAGGGGTCTTTCGCCGATAGCGACCGCCGAGCCTGTTGTGCGATTTTGGCTCGAGGCGATTATTTGATTTTGATATAAATTTTGAATTTGTAAGTAATAATTTTGATTTTGATTTAAATAAAGTGATTTGGTGCGAATGCATTATTGCGCCTTTTTTTGGATGATATTTTTGAAATTTGGAATTTGGATAAAATTTTTATTGAGTGGCTACTGAGCGATAGTAGTTTCGATCTGGTTGATTGATTTGCAGAACGAGCATTTCGAGTAAGACATTCGATTTGTGTTAAAAATTGGAAATTAAAATTATTTGTAAGTGCGAGCGTGTGGCCAGACAGATAAGCAGGCGATTTGGATAACGGTAAAACCAAAACTTCGATCCCTTGAAGAAATTTTTGATTTGAAATTAAATTGGATTTGATTTTATAATTTTGAAAAACAAATTTGATGTAATTAAAAAAATAAAAAAAATACAGCCAGGGTGAAATACACGTCAATATATTTATATAATGATTATAATTATGAATGTTTTCATGGAAGGGATAAGAAATCATTTTAAAAATTTATAATTGTTCTCAAATCCAGAATTAAAACTACTTTGACAGTTTTTATTTTAGAAAAAAATCTAATTTTTAAAAATTATTCTGTTATATACTACGTTTTTATATTATTAAATTAAAAAAAAATTAATTAAAAAAATGTTTTTCAAGTGTTATTATTATTTGCAAGTTGTAAAATGATACAATAGAATGTATCATTTTAATATTTATACGTAACATATATGTCAAGGGTTGCATACTTATAAAGAGTGTCCTAAATTCATTCAAGAACTAATTTTTTTGTAAAAATTTTTCGTAACCGTTTTGCATAAATGTGGTTAAATTTTTTTGTTACAGCACTCAACTTTCTCTTTCAATGCTTGAGTGGTCGTGGGCTTATTGGCATAAACTTTTGACTTCAAAGAACTCTAAGGAAAAAAGTCCAACAGCCTTAAATTGCATGATCTGGGCACTCAATTCTGATCACCAAAACGGAAAATTTCACGACCAGGAAATGGCTCATGCAGTAATTAAATGTGATACCGTTTTGTTGAAACAACATGTCGACTTCCATATCTTGCAATTTATGCACAGAAAACTAGATTATCTTGTCGTGATAGCAAGCATCATTAACTGTTGTTGCCTGACCAGCAGCATTTTTGAAGAAGAATGGTTCAATGATGCTTCCAGCCCAAAATCGGCACTAAACAGTGACACGTTATGGATGCATCTGATTCTCAACAATCATTCGTAGATTTTCTGAACCCCAAATGCGACAATTTTGTCGATCCTCATAGCAAATTGCTAACTGTAGCTGCCAAACCTTCTTGGTTTTTTAAATATTGCTCAACAATGAAAACGCTTTGCTTTTGCGTGTAGAGATCCATTTTTAAAAACGCTGAACTGCTTTTAGTTTAAGTACTGCACTTGCTAAATAATAAATTTCTAAATTTGGTCAATAAATAACTGGAATATACATTATCTCTTCAAAAATTAGGTGTCAGAAGATCTCATAAAAATTAACTTATAGAGAGGTAAAGAATTTTTGAAACTGAATTCACGATGTTCTATGTAAACGGCTAGCATTCAATTGTTTCTCGAAATTTAAGATGATAAAAAATTTGCTGTTTTGAACAGCTTCTGCATTTTTTGTTTACTCCTACAAAAAGATTTAGAAATAGAAACTAATGATTTTCAATGCAAATTAGATTAACCCTCAGGACATATTTTTTGAAAATAGTATACCAAAAAAAATAACTAATTTTTTATTCGAGATTTGGACCAAGTTTAACACTTTAACTATGGTATATGTCGGGGTTTCGAATTTTACTTTCAGGACTACAATACAAAAAACTATCAAAACAAAGAACTAAATATTTTAATATTAATACCGCCTGAAGTCTTAGATTTTTCCATTCCTATATTTTAGAGGTATAAAATTATGTAAAAAACAAGATCACACGTCAACACACAAACAACAAAGAACGCTATGATTTGCAATTATTAAAATTTAATATGCTCAAAGTAGTATATCATAATATTCAGTCAAAATATAAAATACAAAATTCAACATTTAAACAAATCCACCTTATAAACTCATGACAACTTATCAGATCAATTATTTTTCCTAAACATCTAATTATTATTGTTGTAAATAAGAACACCATAAAAATGCAATTTTCTTTAAATACTTGTATAAAATACCAAAATAAATAAAAAAATAAATTATTAATTTGGTTTTGACAGACGAGACCAAAACAATTAATAATTTAAAAAAATGATATTATTTTGATGTAAAATATTTGAGTATAAATTGAAATTTGTAGATTTGAGAGAGAAAAGGTGAGTTTTCCAAATTGAGTAAAAACGTGATAAAAATTTTTTTATCTGTAATAGAAGGTAAACAGTGCAGATATGCGGTGATTATACTATTTCTAACCAAATGCACAGGTAAATCAAACAATCATAGCTCATAAATCTCATTTTCTCATCTTCTTTCGTATTTCGAATTTTCATGTATTTCACGAGAAATATGAAGTAAAGCGGTTTCAAATGTACGCCCAACTTGTTTATAAAATGCAGATAGAGGCAGAACCGTATAGCTAGGCATTTCAGCACCAAGTGTAAATTAGATAGTAATACTGAAAAATACATGTATAATATCTACAAAAAAATGTAGTAGGTACTTTATATTATGATGCATACTAAACTGCAATTAAATACAAAATGAATGAATAAACTAGAAACTGAACAGCAGCGCCTTGAGATTTTGTACCTTCTTCTGGCCCTAGCCCATGCAAAATTGAAAATAATTGCAGTTTAAAACGTCCGTGCAAGGCCCAACACTCAAACCTCGGTAAAGTTTAAGGTAAGCATCGATTTGAAGGAACAAGGTGGGTGCTTGGCCCCCGACATTAGCCATTGTCAAATTGCAAATTTGCATAAGTATTAGCAAGTTGCAAATATTTTATAAAAATATAATTATTAAGAGTTTGAAGATCATATTTTATATAATATAGATTTAAAAAGAATATACAAAATAAAAATTGGTTTATACATAATTTCTGTAACGTGTATTATTTAAAAACAATATTAAAATTATATTTTTTATTTTCTATGAAATTAATTGGTTTCCTATAAAAATTTATTAGACTGAGGTTTTAGCTCATTAAATTTGATATAATATATCCTAATTTTTTCACTGCATTAAAATATATTGCATTTGTAATAAATTAATTTAATCAATTTCTATATCTTATATTATTTTCAAAATCATATATAAAATATAACTTCCGAACTCCTGTTAATTATAAATACCATTTTAATTTATTATAAATTATTTAAACATACGTAGGTACATAGCAGTGTTTTATATAATTATTATTAGAGAAAACTATTGTTTACTTGCATAATGAAAACTTATGAAATCTAAAAAAATGCTGAATATCTGGTGGTTTATTGATGCAATTTACTGTAAAAGTAGTAATATTAAAATTTAATAAAATGTATATTAGGAAAGTGTACTTTACTAACAATGTAACATAAAAAAGTAGAAAAGTAATTTTTGAAATACCTCCCATAATAATGGTCATCAAACTGATATTTAAATTATGTTAATTAAATCAAATAAATTTAGTTAATGTAGCTTGATACCGGTTGTAAAATATTTTTCTGAATTTTGAAAAATTTTGTGTCTTGTTTGTTTAAAATTGCTGATATATAATACAACTACCATTTCGTATTGTATTATAATCATGATAGAATTTGTAACAATACTTGTTATACAAATAATGTATTATCTGTGTATGCATATTAATTAGATTTTATATGAATTTTTTAGTAGTTGTACATATTGATCACATACTTAGCTTTCAAACACTTTTACTTTAAACAAATATTAATCATCAGCTATTTTTTTATAAAAGTAATTTTTTGTTGGTTGAGGTGATTGATTACATTTTACACATTTGTTGAATTATCTAAAACTGGAAGTATAATTTTAACTAAAAAATTGGTAGCAAATTGTACAGCTCACCGGTTAATCAACAGAACTTGCCCACTAATGTGATGATTTTATAGATTATCTAGGCACTCTAATCTCCTGCAGGATGACCGAAACCTCACATTATTGGTAGGTAATGCTATAAAACCCCATTATTACTAACCATTTTGTTTTAAATAAAATATCAAATTTTCAAACGCTTAAGATAAATTATAAATGTGTGTTTTACGCAGTCTATAAACATTATAAAATTATGTTAATTGTTTTTTTTTCAAATATAAAGAAACTATATAAAAGTAATAAAATAAAATATTGCAAAAAAAATTTTGAACTCCCCGCTTTAACGTGTTAATTATAAATCAAAAACGTTCATCAAACTCCTAAAATTAATTACTATAGAAATTAATTATGTTAAAATCTAATGGAAGAAAGATATAAACACTTTATCGGTATTTCTTTATTTTTATGGCTAAAGTGTCAGATTATTTTAAATATTATCATATTTGTACAATTTTCATTCAATCAAAATTTTAATACTTTCCTAGGATCTTAGGTAGTAATGTATAACGTTATTTAAACATTTTTAAACGGAAAAAAACTTCTAGTTTTGAAATAATTTTTGTATTAAAACTTCCAGTTTTGAAATAATTTTTGTATTAAAACTGAATGGATTTTATAACAACCAAATACCTATTAATTTTCTTAAACAATAAATCATAAACATACATTAGATTTTTAATTACATATTAAGTTTTCTAAGAGCTCTGAATATTAAAATGAATTTGTCCCACTTACAGAAAATGTGACATCGATGATTTATCCCTGTCCCCTTATTTGTAATGAGTTATATTCAATTAATTTTTGTGCAAACTAATCATTATTATGATTTAATATTTACTAAAAATAATTATATTTTTTTATTACCTCATTACACTGCAATTGCACTTAATAAAATTAAACCCACTAACATCTGAACAAACAGTTATACAATTTTTCATAATTTCAACTTCAACGGTCTCGCATTAGAATAAAATTAGCACTACCTTTATTTGCGATGAAACTATTGCTTTACAATCCTTGACTAATGAATATTGATAATAAAAAAGGATCCAGAGGCTAACAAATTAGTTAACCATTAGCGGTCATAAAAACGAATATTATAAAAATTATTTCTAAGTAGGTAACAAGGTGTTTCTTGTTATGTTCATATTATATGACATTAACACAATTTTGAAAAATCATTAAGAATTACATAGTAAAACTGTAAATAACCATTAGGCATAGTTTCTAATAATTTTATAAACTAAACTGTTCATCAATATAAAAGATTAGAAAAATATTTAGAAATATAAATTATTGCTGTAGGTGTAAATATTACAGAAATTGATTCCTATACTCCAATTTTATTTGATTTAAGTTTAATTATATTATAGTGGTATTTGACCAACTTTTTCTTAGCCAAATCTTTTACTACACTTGAAGTTACCTCGACTAGCTTTCTAATGCGGTCCAAAATCCGACCTCAAGAGCGGATTTCTGTGGTAGTCCTGAATTACCGCTGAGAGGATAATTTCTTTTAAAATTTATTTACTATTATAATGTAAAAATTATTATTTGCAAAATTAAAATTTCACTTCGCAAATTTAAAATAAAAATTGTTCTTTTTAAGGTTCGAACTTGCGACTTTAACTTTAAAATCGACGGCTTATCTATCACGCCACACGTTCGCTCTTACAAATTTTAATTTTACTTTCCAAATTAAATCACAATCAACTTCCAAAAATTAAATCCAAACTCGCAATCAAAAAAATTCTTTAATCAAAAAATAAAATCCAAAATTCCAACTCACAAATTAGCCACATTAAACCAATATAATTCTTAAATCAAATCCAATATTCAATAATTTCATAGTTGCAAAAATACTCATAAAAATTTCTCACAAAAAATCTTTATCAAAATCAGAGCAAAAATACGCACAACCGACTCGTACGGAAATTTTTGGCAAAAAGCAATTATCTCTTTCTTTTTCTCCCAATCTTGTACTTTTCCAATCTTAAACTTTCAAAAATGAAATTAACAAAATTTATAATTACGCACATTAAATTTATTTTCTTTTTGAAAAAAAAACTGCCAGTAGTTAATCAAATGCCAAGCAAAAATTCACTATTTTTAAAGTAATGATGTAAGTAATTTATAAAACCCAAAAATAGCAGGCAAAACTAACGTACTTTAGTATTTTTAATGTTTTACTCCCATTGTGAACAATAAAAGTGATTCATTAATTCTATATGTAATAATACTATATTATTAAATTTTAAGAAAATAGCATGTTTTATTTGTAACAAAAGTATTTGTCAATAAACCAATCGTACAGAATTTTATCAAAAAGTTCTACTTTTGCTCCTTATACAAGAAAATAGCAATTCTCTTTCCGAATAAATGTTTGTAAAAATGCAAAGTTCATTAATTATTAATTTTATTAAATTTTTTCTTGCTTAAAGTTCATGATATAAAACTGTTAAAAAATTTAAATCTCTACAAAGTTACCACTAATGATAGAATACATAAAATATATAACGAAGTCTGCTTAACCGATGAGCTTATTTTAGAAATAATATCAAAAGAAAAATAGATATATAATTTAAAAATTTAATGGAAAAGCCATTAAAAACTGAGAAGCAAAAACTAACGGATTATTAGTGATAATCGTTGGGTTGTAGTAGCCATAATTGAATTCAAATAAGTAGTATAATAAAGTTAACATTAAAGTGATGTTAAAAACATGTAGACATAAAGCGATTCGGATTGAAAAACTTATTCTTATATTATATTACATAGGTTAAAAGCTTTAATTTTAAATAAATAAAAAAAATTTATTTATTTATGTATACTAAACTATCTTATGTACAAAAATTCTAATGTTATATTATTATATTTAAAAATAATAATATTTATATGTACATACATGGGTAATATTATTTATTAATATTTAGAATTTGTTAAAACATTAATAAAAATTATAAAATAATTTTAATAATTTTAATGACATTGTACAGTATGTTAACCTATGTTTGTATAGGTAAATATCGATCAAAATATTAAGTGAATCGATTAACAATACATAATATAGAATTTTTTATAAATAACGTACAATATTAATAATAATAGATAAGATAAAGCACTGCACGCCCACAGATATAGAGCCACCTAGACAGTGCTGAGTTGTCAAATCTTTCTCTATTTTTTTGTATTCCTTGTCGTTTTCTCTTCAAATAGCTCCTTAACGCTTCCCTTCACATTATAAGATTATAACTATTGGGGACTGTCAGATAACTATCATCACGAATTTCAAAATTTCATCTACACTATAGGAAAGAGGACAATTTTCTAAGCAGTTTAGAACAAAAAAATTCTTGGATCATCCATAAGTTTTCGAAAAATTTGAATTTAAAGATGTAAAATTTACATGTATTTTAGATACACCTTTTAACACGGCTGCATGTTTAGCCATTTTTGTGTAAGGCAAAAAAATAAAACAGGTCCGGAGGGCGCCTGTTTACAATTTAAAAATATTACTGAAAGATTACAGAACTCGCCACGAGTGGAACTCGAAGCCATAGACCTCGTCCGGGTATCGACCGCGACTGACAACAACATTAAGAGTATATCAAAGCACACGTACCGTCAACAAAATGAAGAGTAAGGAAATCTGCGTGAGACCGACCGTCACACATCGGGTGTATCATGTTACATTCTCCTGCTTTTCGTAATTTTAAAATGCTGTTTTCTCGAAAACTAATGGACGGTCCAAGGATTTTTTTTTAATGCTCAGAAAATTGTCCTCTTTCCTATAGTGCAGTTGAAGTTTTAAAATTCGGGGTGATAGTTATCTGACAGTAACCTAACTATTATATTCATATAATATATTTATTTATATTTAGATATAATAAGAAGTTTTACATATTAAATAACTTTATAACTTAATTATAATATAATATATAATTATAAAGTAATACAAAAGTAAGAAAAGACATTGGTTCCAACTAGCACAGAACAGAAAAAAGAGAAAAGAAACTGGAAAAAAAAACTGACAAAGAAGAAAGGAGATAAAAATGATAGAGAAAGTGGGATAAAGCCGATCTATATTCAAAATCCAACTTTCGAGCATATTTTGGATTAACAATTTATATTATTAGAGGCCCCATTATTTACCCATATTTTGATTGAAGGTCACACATATTGTAGATTACATCTGGATTTGCTACAACCAACTTTGTGTTTTTACAGTGGATGCGATTCGTTTTTAATTAATTATTTACAAAAAATTATTTTTGATAAATTTGTAATTCCAGCTGTAGAAAATAAAGAAATTAATGCTGATTAATCAATAAAAACAAATTTTGATTTAGAAACACTTGATCGTTCACTCAACACATCGACACCACAATTTGGTTTTAGATTGAATGGAACACTTATGCCCGATTTCACAATGACATGTTAAAACTTAATCTATGATTAAGGTTTTACAACAATTCAAATGTGTTGTTGCCATATTGTTGTAAAATTTTAATTTTGATCAAATTCCTTAATTATGGAAACCGGGCAGTAGGTTTTCAATTAAAAGCTTTATGTACAAAACACAAAGTAAAATATTATAGTTATTGATATGCAAGCAGATTAAAAGAAAATATAATCATATCATATCATATAATATCATGGATATATTTATAGTATTAATATATTAATGTACAATTTGCAAAATTTTTAATTTCAACATTATAGTAACTACATTAATTTTTTAATTTAGTACACAATTTAGATCAGGAAAAAATATTTAAATTTATTTGTATTTCTGTACAAGAAAACGTATGATTAAAATGGCTGTTGTTTACTTATTGTATTTTGATATCACTACACGTAGAAATCAAATATTTTTTAAATGTAATTTGTGTATTATTTTGAAGTAATTAAGTGAATAGTCTATGTTGTGTTCCTACCTAAAATAATTTTTTAAGAATATTTAATGTCTAATAATGAAAACTTTTATTTTAAACTAATATATTCATAAATTTATGAAAATTATGCATAGTGAAAATAATTAATAATAGTAAACTACACGTGTATTGGCGTTTGACGTCACATACCATTTTTAATCGTGATTATTTTAAATAAATTTCAATATTTAATTAATTGTTTGTGGGCTAACAATACAAATTTTTACATAATTGCTGAAATATTCATATTATAGATATATTGAACTATCAATAAATGCGATTTAAGGATTTATTTAAATTTCATGCAAATTGTCTATTTTAATTATAGCATAAGAGGTATATTTATTAAAAATTATATAATAAGGAAATAAGTTATAGTTGAGAAGCTAACAGTTTCGTACAGTACGAAAATTATTCTTGTTAAAATATTTTGTGAAATTATTTTATAAAAATTAAGTAGCTAGGTACAGAGTCAATATTTATTATTTAACATCATTTAGCTATACTAAAATATTCTTAAAAATTTTATAGTAGGTATAATAATTTTAACTACTATAAATATTATACCTATATACTTCTTTGCCACCTTAACTGTTAGTTTCACATTTTAACGTACTAGTAAGTGTGAAATTTATTTAAGAAAACTAATATTAAAAATTTATTAAAAATAACATGAAGTAACTTTAAAATCACAGTTTATTTTCATCTTTCTACCAATATAACAAGTGTTAGATTACCTATCTTTGAGAAACTGTGTTTACTACCCACTAGTTAATGTTAACATTTAGTGTTCGAGATACATTTAGCGGAAAGGTGTCAAAGAATAATATGACATGCAGTTGTTTTACAGCAGATGTTGGTACTACTGATGTAGTGCTTTAGGCTTCTAGATAGTAGTTTACATTACATAATCTACAAGTAACCATTATCTACACCTGGTTAAGTTAACAAAACAAAGCCTATTACACAGCCATTAAGGAATTAATGGATTATAAACGCATAATAAAAATATTGAACACTTTTTTATTACGTAGAAGTGAGAATTCTTTCTTGAAATATTCATTTTTGAAGAACCATTAAAAATAAACACAAAATTAATAGTATTTTAAACTTCAGTACCAAAGGTGTTAAATTATAAGATGATTAGTATTAATAAAATCTGAATTTCATTTTACTACAACGTAAAATTTAAAATCAAATTTTAGTACATAAATTAAACTTACGTAAAGTTTATTAATATTAAGTAAATCAAATATAATTAATTAATAAAATAATTAAAAAATACTCTTTGTACATAATTATATTAGATATTTAAAACATAATGCATGTATATAAATGTAGTATATCATAAATACACAACACATAGACATATTATGCTAAAAAATGTTTTACGATCTAATTTGAACCCAGATACATTTTTTTCCCTCTTCTTTCTTTTTAGGTAAAATTATATTGTCACACTTTTTACCTTCTCTTGAACTTTAGAACTAGCGGTATAGTTGGTCTTAAATTAACCCAAGGTTTTCTTTAACTCAATTTATCATTTACAAGCTGCTATAAAATAACGTTCAGTAATGATTTCACGATAAATATTACACAAAATATTACATCCTTAAAAATATTACAGCTGATTTTGATTGGATTTTGAAATTTCATTTCTAACACTGCGAATTCCTCGATTGCTGTGGATTACGTATATCGTTTGGATTAACAAAGATTTCTGAACACTTTTGACTGAAATTTCAATATATCAATGTTGGAAGTGCTTACTGTATCCCATAATTAGATAGTGTTATGATATACATAGTTATTCTCAGAATAGCTTTGTATAAAATAATTTTTTCGAGTTAGCTCTGACTTCGATTTAATAAATTAATATATTTTTCTGAATGTTTAATGCAATGGCATTTTTTTCAACCGACTTCAAAAAAAGAGAAGATTATCAATTTGGTTGTACCTATGTTTTTTTTTAATTTTTGTTACCTCAGTACTCCGTCATTTATGAACCGATTTTCAAAATTCTTTTAGTCTTGAATCAAGTTGGTCCCATTACAATTTTATTTGTATTTGACCTTGAATTTTGAAGATAAATCAGGAAAACCTTCAAACTTCTCTTCAACTCCCAAAATCTTCTTCAAAATCCCTCAAAATCGGTTTAATCGCGGATTAAGTCATTTAAATTAATTTTGATGGGGAGTTTTAAAAATCAAAATCTGGTAATTATTATTTTTGATACAAACATCGAACTGTCGACCCTGAGTAAGTCCGACTGCTTTCGCACACCTGAGATACATCAACCCCGAGCAAGAAACAGTGTTTGGTACTTTTTTTACGAAAACCTACTGTAAGATAACTAATTAAAAACGGAAAAATCTGAGTTAACCATGGGTCAACTTTAACCCAAGCTTTATATAACTAGACATCAATAAGTTTTTATTTCCTTCAATTTCCTTCCCGTTCCCAATTTTTATGTAAATTTACATGCCAATCAATCGAACTTAGATCGAAGTTTAAAATTCAACAAGATCTATAATTATTTTAATATCATTTTTCTCATCGCTTAAAAAGTTAAAGGCAAGAGAATGGTAAAATGCAATTGATAAGCTAGTAAAATAAGTAAAGTGAATGATTTAGGGTTCAAATTATCATCTAAAATACTTCGAGATAGATATTCTTGTATAGTCAGTGCATTTTATTTGCCCAAAGATTTTAAAACGATCATAAAATATCGTTATGAAATGTATCTTTATTACTTTCAAAAATCCAAAATATATACGTAACTGTTTCTAATTTTGGAAGAATTTGTAAAATGCGAAATACTACTAAACCTGATTGCCTAGTAAAGAATGTACTTTATAGTACATTTGTAGGTAATAGAGTGACAAAATACAGAATAGACCATAAAACTATTGCTTTAAAACAATTTGAAGAAGTTACAAGATTCAAAACATAATGCTGTGAATTTTTTGTGGAAACCGAAAATAAATTTTATTTCGGTACAAGTCCAGATGGTGTAGTAAAAAGTGAACATGCAAAAAAAAGTATTTCTGTTGAATGTGTCGCTAAAAAGTTTTAGACTTCATGGTAAAAACTGATACTGGTGAAATAAAGTTAAGCGTAATCACAATTATTATCACCAAATACAAGGACAGCTTCTCATAACGAAAGAAAGCTATTGCTTGTTTTTGTAGTTTTGTCGCCTGTGGGTTTTATGCATATAACAAAAACTGCCCGAGATACTGACTTTTGGGAATCCTTATAATTTAAGCTGCGAGTCAGGTATGCTTAGGTAGAAAGATAATGTACTATGTTAAACCGGACTGTAGATGACCAATTTGGTACTTCCAACCGTGTTGGAAACTATGAGGAATAAAAATTTCAATTTTTAGATATGAAGATAGAATTGTGTTCTCTAGGGTCTACGCATTTAATATTAAAAAATATAATAAATGAAAACAAATAATTTTTTTTTCTTAATGTTATGACTAAAATTTTTAAAAAACAATGTGTTGGTTCTAGCTCTACTATCTATAAGTCTTCTTTTAAGTTTTCGTTCAATTCTGTTCATTAATAGCTGAGAATTTTTGTCTTAAATATTTACCGCATCTATTACTTCCCTTTAAGCGCCGAAACATTTAATTTTAACTAAATTTTAACAAATAAAACTGTTCTTTCTATTCGTTCTATTTTTTATTCTAATTTCTAATAAAAATTTTGAGTTTAATTTTTATAGCTATATTAAAATTAAATTAAAGTTGCGGATTTTAAAGCATCATAGTATTATTATAGCAGCTCACATAAGTACAAACAAAGCTCTATTGACTGACATCAAATTGAGGTTCAAAGTAAGTTCAAATGTTTGATATCAATTTTATTTAAAATAAGTTACCAAAAATACCGCGATGATTGAATTTGTTTATATCATATTTTAATCAAATTCTTTAATAAAAAAAAAACTAAAAAATTAATAGTTTAAGCGGATAGGATTAATTTAATTATATTTATTTAACCTTAAAAATTTCATTTAGACATGTGACATTCAGTTCATTGACATTTCAGAAGCCACATTCAATTTATAGTAATTTTTTTAATTTCTTGGTTTTTTAACATTGATTTTTTAATTTTGTTTGGTATATTTTTTTTGCTTCTCATTACTTTCTTTTTTTTTCTTATGTTATACATATACGACTGATGATCGAAAATAATCGTAAAATAGGGGCTTTTATATCGTATTACAAAGTTTTTATTTTAAATTTTTATCGTATTTTTATATTTTCAAAATTTTTAGTATTCAAAGATTTTTGTCATTTTTCATTTTTATTTTTCTTGTTTATTCAAATATTCTAAGTCCAAACCTGTTAAATGTAAATTATTGTGTTTTTCATTGTTTTTTAAATATTATTTTTCTATGTAAGTATGTATTCTTTACTTACAGTTAAAATTTATTATTTTAATATTTTGTTTACTTTGTTTATTTAATATTAATATTTAATGTAATGGAAGAAAGGTTTAATTTATTGCTGATTGCTGAAAAGCTTCGAGAATTTTTTGATTTAAAACTAATTCAAATTTTTCTTTTCATATGAATTACAGAACGTCGAATGCCAAAATATATAAATTCGTCCATATATTTTATCTTTTAAGAAATAATAATGTTATAATATTTAAGAAATATTACCTAACAAACTTTCGATTATTTTTAACAACTTATAAATCCAAGGTAAACTTTTACTCTAACTTGTAAGCATGATAGAAATCTTATCATGTCTCTAATCATACTTTAGTATAACATAATTTATTCTATTATACTATAGTTACAATGTATTACGATAATAATAAATCATAAAACTAGATTAAAATAACAATGTTGTTATAAATACTAATTTGTAAATGTAAATATTAATCGCACATGTATTTACCACAGTAAAATTGCAATATTAACATGTTGCGCTACATTTTTTACATAGCACAAGGACAATTTAATACAAACATACTGATTTTTTATCTCAAAATGATACTTCATTTTAATTTTTTGCTTGATGGAAATCAAGGCAAAAGTTTTATTAAATTATTATAGTAACATTAAGCATGTCGGTATTTTAGAATAACCAAAAAGTGTACCGGGTATAAATACATTTTAATACTAAAATGTATGTAGTTCATTTTTTTATTATACACTTAAATCAGGAATATAAATTATTGATTTATTATTTTTGTAGTTTTGTTCATCTTTTAGCTTTTCACAGATATAAATAATTAAATGTAAATACTAAACAGTATAATTTAAAATACGACTTTAAAAATATTAATGAAATAATGCATTTTCCAAAACTAATTTGTCTTATGTATAAACAGAACAATTAAAATGTATGGCATAATAATAATTTTTAAACATTTTAATACATTATGCTGTTAATTTTCTGCTCCAATAACAGTAAAGTTTGTTTTGAAACTTGCAGCCGACATTAGTTTTTCATTTCAACTTTAGATTCTAAATTTTGTTGTAATTCATCATTTTATTAATTTTATTTTGATGTTTTCAAGTTAAACATTTCAAACATTTAAATTAAATTAGTTATTTTAAAACTCTTTTAGCATTTAATATAATGTAAATATGTATCTATATATATTTTTTTTGTAATATTATTTAGATTTAGTATGATAGCATTTTAACGATATATTATTATTTAATAATATTGATTTATTCAGAATTCATGAATTTATTTAGGTATCGGAATAGTAAATATAGTATATTTGATAATAAATTATTCTACGTAATTTGTATAAATCGAATAAGTAAACAAAAATGCTTGTTCTTATTTAATAATAATATTAACAATTATTAATATTCTAACTACATTCTCTAAAGAATAATTCGAACAAGTCAGGCTACCGATATGCGATCAGACTTTTATTTATTAATTGTCGTTTTAACTTTAAACCCCATTGTCACAAAAATTAAAGAAATAATATACAGAAATTGTAGAAATTGTTCATTTTAATCAGATTTTCGAGTAGACTTTCAAAGAAGTGTATTAATAACGAACCTGACGATGCGACGGCGACATTAGCGTCGATTGTTTAAAACTGTTTGTAATTACTATATTCTTGAAAGAAAACCATACGAATGTAAAAGTAAACAATTAAAAAAAGGTTTTGAATATTCTGAATGTTTTTCGTTTTCACTTTGTATAAAAACTATAGTAGTCGTTGGAGCTGCTACATCCAAACATGTCCAGAATCTGCCTGCATTAAGAACAACTCTGTTGAATACTTCCAGGGATTACTCATAATTACATGTATTTTATAGCAAGCTCCTAGACTAATAGTACTTATACAACGTGAAAGCAAAATTAAAGTTTAGAGTATGCAAAGCTAGTTAGTAGAATTATTTTAAGGATTTCTTTACTAGTGTTTACTTTTTTACATCGGGCGTCGAAAGATTTTTAAATTTTTATATTTTATTTTATTAATTTTTAAACGAAAATACAAATTTTGTACTTGATTCAAAATTACGGGGAATTTTTAAAACATTTTTCTATAAACAATTATTGATATTATATAATTTAAATAAAAATAACATATCAGTAAAAAAAAATACAATTTGCTAATGAAACTAATTAAAATGTTTTTTGAGTCAGTGCTCTAATTTAAATTAGCCAATACCTTAAAAATCACCAGCGGGTTCCAATTTCAAAATTCGCGGACATATTTATGTACGTTTGAGTTAAAATGGTAATAAATTTAAAATGTTCAATAAAGCTGCTGTTTTGTTTTTTGTTAAGAATTTTTGAGAACGTTTAAAAATAAAGTTATATAATTTATTAAGTTTATACTATACCAGCAGGCAGGTAACTCAAATACCTTTTTATAAAAAGAAGATTGATCGAGATCAATTTTAATAATGCATTTTTGTTAAATTGATGAAATTATTAATAATAAAATGATTCGTGCAATAAATTACTATCAATTATATGTATTACAAATGATGTAACTTTATTTTATATGGGTAAACTTAACAGTTAATAAAACGTATTTCAAATTTTTATTGTAAAAATAGAATATAAATGCTTTTAAGTAAGCTTCAACAAATTTGAAGTAATTAACATACTAGATTATCACAAAAACTAATCGAATAATGTTTTAGTTTTTTACGTTTAGCTTCGTATAATACTATAGAGATGTAAATATATTTAAATTATGGTTAATAAATAATTATATATTTAATAAAATATGTAATTTAAATTATATTAACATATTTTTAAATAATTTCTAATTATTTCCTATTACTATTATTTTAAGTATTTTTTGATTGATTTTTTTGTATGGTGCTTTAAAATTGTTTTAGTGATACCTATACTAACAACTGAAATATACGTACATGTAATTTTTGCTAAACTTAATGAGTTATTTAAAAAGCCAGTATTAATTATGGAATATTCAACAGAGTGAATAATTTGTACAGTACCTAAGTATTGTAAAAAAAGGTATAATCATAATAGAATACTGTTGTCAAAAAAAGAAATGGGTGCTGTAGAAAATTAACACAGGAAATGTTAGTAACGTTTTTTATAGTACTAATGTTATTTGCAAAATTGTGTGGGAATAAGTTAATAAATATATTACCATTTTTTAAATAAAATTAATTTAATTTATATCACGCAATATTATTTACACTGTAATTCAGTCAGTTTAAGAATTTTATAATTAAAATTAACTTAAATAATATAGTACCTACTAGAGGTGCCCATTATCTTGTCAAAATTACTGGTGTCTAACTTGAAACAAAATTTTGTGAGGTTTTTCAAATATGATTTTTGTAAACTTTACGAGAAAATGAAAGTTGAATACACTTAATATATTATATTGTAATATAATATAGATATTATATGTATTACAATAATAAATGTTTGAATATGAGAATATTTGCGGTCATGGTTAACGTATAATCCCCAGTTTCGATTCATATTCATAGATTCTTTTTAAAATAATAATATTATTAAAAAAATATATTATAAAGTATTACCCTTTTTAAAAGATACATTAAATATATAAAAAAGTAATAGATAAAGGTATATAGAAAACTAAAAAAAATCGCCGTGTGTCAAATCTTGTGCTTGCTACTAAGCAATTTAATTTCATCCTTTATTGACACGTTGGGAAAAAAAACAAATCAAAGTTTAAACTTCAATTAATTGAAAATATTTAAAATAATTTGATACCAATTATTGGAGATTTGTCAAATCAAATAGATTTTGTGATTGTATGCATTGTAAAATATAAAATTTAACATAAATTAAACAAAAAGGGTTAAAACAATAGAATTTGGAAAAGTAAAGAATACATGAGTACATAGAAAATTATTAAGTATAAAAGTATAAAATACCAAGAAAAATTAATATTTGTTATGCAAATTGATAAAATTTAATATGAAAATTTTAGTAATGCGATATAAGGTTATATTTCAAGATTATTTTCAATTTTCAGTCGCATATAACTAGGAAAGAAACAAAAAATAATAAGGCACAAGAAAATATTATTCAAAACAATTGAAAAAGTAAAAATAGTCTAGGAAACGTTAAAAATTTAAATAGATGGAATATAACTTAAGGATGTATGAGCATGACAAAAATTTTCAATTTAAGACCTCAAAATTTTTTTACATATAGATTTTTACTCAATGAATTTACTGTAAAAATTTCAGCATAGGTAACCGTTCATATTTTAAAGAAAAAAATTTTTGAAAATCGACATAAAATACATTGCTCTTATGGAGAAATGGGTAGTTGTGATGATAAATCAACAAATATCAGTATGTTAAAATA
The DNA here is from genome assembly GCA_911387805.1 of Cantharis rustica. NCBI lineage: Eukaryota > Metazoa > Arthropoda > Insecta > Coleoptera > Cantharidae > Cantharis > Cantharis rustica. The sequence continues at coordinate 96,707,213 of OU426877.1, forward strand.
TCTTCAGTTTAAAATAAAACTATAAATAAGAAAGATGATACTTGCAGTAATTCGTCAATATATTAAAAATACTATGCATCGGTACATCCCAAAAAGAAAAATTGAAATGAAATTCAAATTATTTTATTTTACAAATTTTTTCTCGCCTTAATATGACACTTGGCAACGTTTCACTGTAGTTCACTGCTATCACGAGCGCCACAACAAACTAGCGGTAGTAATAGTAAATACAGATGTAAATATAACCTCATTTGTGTATTTCAAAACAGATTTATTATATTACATTATAGTGAAAGCAGCAGACTTGAGAATTTTTATATTAAATAAACCGCATTTCAATAAATGAAAATTAAAAAAATAGCATGCATAAAAGTTCAAATGTCAAATGTCACCGACAGGAAATTAATCAAAAAAACTATGTTGCCAAATGTAAATTACACGTCACGTGGTTATTTTTGTCACCTCACCCCGCAACGATACTAGCCTATCCCCACTCATCAAAATTCGCTATTCCCCCACGCCCTTGCTCATACATCCTTAACATTAAAAAACTAGCGCTTAAATGAATTTTTTAAGGTTAAATAAATAAAAATAGTTTGTTTAAGCCGATCGCACTGCAACGTAGAATTACTTCAGTAAAATAAATTTAAAAAATAATTTTTAAATTCTATCATGTTTTAGCACTCAAAAGTGAAATTTTATATTTTTATTTTATTTCTAATTTTTTTATTTAACAAAAATCTATATCATATGATAACATGATATGAGCTGTATTCTTTTTACCTATTTTATTTCCATCTCAGTTGCACAACTGAGATAAAGTGAGCTGAAACGAACTGAGATTAACTGAGGCAAAGTGAGAAGAAGATAAGATAAAAAGAACAACAAAAATTTACTACTGTGAATTTTGAATTTAATTATTTTGAAGTTTAGTAGTACTAACCAAATTGTTTTTTTTATTATTGTATAATGTCAACATAAACTTCAAAAATACGAATTAAAAATTTAAGGTGCAGTAGATATTAAAAAGATTGCAATAAGTGACAAGTTTAATTCAAATCAACCAATCCAGGTAATTTCCCAATTTGTCTCAGTTGTAACACTTCAAAACAGCAAGATCAGTTTGGGTATGGAAGGGGATAATTTTGTCACGCAAAACTCAGTTCGGCACGGCACAGTACTTATGTCAAAACGGTAAAAAAAACACCCTTTCAACTGAGTAACTGAGTATCTCAGTACAATCTTACTTAAAATAGGTAAAAAGAATACAGCTATAGATGATGATAAGATGATACATAATATTATACTGTTTTAAGTACTCAAAATTTATATTTAAAGAATTTTTTTTTTTTTTATTGCTCTTACTTTATATCAACAATCAGAACATGATTAAAATTATTACAATAATAATTATATAGTTCTATGAGCTGATGTGATGACTTCTAACTTTAAAATGTGCATCGGGAACGCCCTTCAGCGTAGTCCATTTCTTGATATCTAATGGTGTCTTAAATCGTTAGGCCATTTACGTTTCAATCGCCTATAAACTTCTTCTTCGAGCAGTTGTTGCATATTTGGGTTGGGATGATCTTCCAGTCTTATATGGTGTTTTTCTGCTTTTTTCAAAATTTCTTGTGTCACGTATCCTATTCCTAGATCACAGTGTATGGTCTTGTTGGTTACGTACCATGGAGCATCCACTATCATTCGTAGTACCTTTGATTGAAACCTTTGTATAATATTAGTATTGGACATACTTGAACATCCCCAGAGCTCCAATCCGTAGGTCCAAATCGGCTTGATGATAGCCTTGTATATTATTAATTTGTTTTCCAAAGAGAGTTTAGATTTTCTTCCGATTAGCCAGTTCATTTTTTAAATTTTTAGATCCATCTGCTTTCTCTTTTTAATAATGTGTCTCTTCCACGTAAGTCTGCTATCTAAATGTAGTCCGAGGTATCTTGCTTCCTTTTCCTGAGGTATGGCTACATCGTTAATGTATACGGGTGGGCAGTGTGCACGATTGAGTGTAAATGTGACGTGAACTGACTTTGTCTCATTTACTTTTATTTTCCACTTTCTCAACCATTCTTGTAGCAGATATAAATGTGTTTGCACCTTTTCTGATGCTTGAATTGCATTTTCATGTGTTGCTAATATGCACGTATCATCAGCAAATGTTGCTGTTTCTGTGTTTGGTGTGGTAGGTAAATCAGATGTAAATAGCAAATAAAGCACCGGTCCCAGAACACTGCCTTGGGGAACTCCAGATGTAATTCCATAGGTTTCAGAAATTTCATCATCATGTTGCACTTGGAAGTATCGATTTTCAAGATATGATTTTAATAGGTGGTAGTAATGATGTGGTAGAGCTTGCTTGATTTTGTATAAAAGTCCTTTGTGCCACACCTTATCAAAAGCTTGTTTTATGTCCAAGAATACCGCCGAACAATATTGCTTCTCTTCAAAAGTTCTACTGATGTGGTTTACTATGCGATGACTTTGTTGAATGGTCGAGTGTTGTTGCCTAAATCCAAATTGATGTGTTGGTAGCAAATCATTTAATAGATCGTTATCATTTATTCGTTTTAGTATCAGCTTTTCCAGAAGTTTAGATACTATTGATAGTAAGCTTATCGGTCGATAAGACGTAACTTCAGTGGGAGGCTTTCCTGGCTTCAAATCAAAATTCGGGCAAATTTTAATTGTGTTGGCCAATGAGATAATCTTAGAGTAGAGTTAAATAGTGTCGTTAAAATCTTGATACCTAAACGAGGTAGTTCAGACAGCACTTTGCCAGTTATTAAGTCGTAGCCGGGCGCTTTCTTTTTATTTAGTTTTCTGATCTCCTTTGCTACTTCATTGATGGTAAATTTGGTGATTGGCAAAGACATTTGTAATGGCGCTACTAGAAATTGTTCTATTTCTTCATATGACTCATCTCCATATGGTTTAAATACTTTCTCTAAGTGTTGTGCAAATAAATTTGCTTTGTCCACATTTGTTCGTGCCCACGTTTGATCTGGGTTGCGAAGAGGAGAAATCGTGACTTGGGGTCGTTTAAACCCCTTCGTTGCCTTCCAAATAGAGTGATCTTTTATTCCAAGATTTTGCAGATAATTATAAAATGTATGATTTTTGGCTTCTCTAATTTTTCTTTTTAGTTGATTGGCAAGTTTGTTGTAGTCTGTTTTGTCTGAGGGATGTTTGCTTCGTTGCCATCTAGCACGGGCTCTTCGTTTCTGCTTTAAGATTTCTCTAATCGCTTCGGGAATATTATATGAGTTTCTTATCTTATTTTTAATCGTAGGAGTTGAATTCCAAGCTGCTTCTTGTATGGTTGTTATAAAATAATTAGTGGCTTCTTCTAATTCCTCATTAGTTTTAATTCTTAGCGACAAGCTTAATTTTTGATTTACTTCTTCTTTGAATTCGTTCCAGTTAGTGTTCTTGTTATATAGTGAAGCTCGTGGCTGTTTTCTAATTATGGTGCTACTGATGGTAAGTATAACTGGGGTATGATCTGAGGTTAGTTCCAAACTCGATTGTATCTCTACAAAACTAGATGAAACTCCGTTGGTAATAAAGAAGTCCAACAAATCAGGAATCTTGTCTACATCGGTAGGCCAATATGTTGGTTCACCTGTTGATAGGATGTGATAGTTTTTTTCGTTAATGAGTTTTAGAAATTCTCTTCCTTTAGTTGTTATTAATCTGGATCCCCAGATTGTATGTTTTGCGTTAAAATCTCCTCCTGTAATAAATTTCTGACCAAGTGATTCAAAGAAAGGTATTAAATGTTCTTTTTTGATATTGTGTCTAGGTGGACAGTATACTGCCGATATATTTATCGAGTTATGCAGTTTGTTGATTTGAATAGTTGTTGCTTGTAGAAAATTAGTTTCGTATTTATTTAATTCATGATGTAAAATACTTTCTCTAATTATAACAGCGGTTCCTCCGTGTGCTGTTCCATCAGGATGATTGGTGGAATAAATTTTATATTGATGTATTTTGATGTAAGACCTTGGGGTTAGATGTGTTTCAGATACGAGAAGAATGTCTAGATTATTAGTTTTTAAAAATAGTTCAATATCTTGAATTTTTGACTGAATGCCATTAGCATTCCATAATGCAATTCTTAAAGAACCTTCCATTAACGTATTAGTTTATTTATGACTGTGTGCATTAGATTCATGACCATGTTGTTTTGTTGCATAAGTTGTTGAAACATTTCTTTGAACTCATTAAGAAATTTTGTTAATGGTATGTCGTGAGTGGGGGTTTCTTCTTGTGCTGTACTTTTTAACGCTTCTGAGTAGGTTGGCTTATAATTTTTATTATGGTAAAACTGAGTTGTAAAATGTTGCGCTGGTTGTGAGAATTGGTTTAGTGAATTTTGTTGGTTTGGAATATTATTGTAAGATGCTGACGCTGAGGTGGTATATCTTATTTTGTTTTGTCGTTGTTGTTGTTCTTGTTGTGTGTTTCTTTTGTATCTGTCTTGTAATTCACGATATACTTGGCAGCCTTTATAATTTGCTGGGTGTGGTCCATTGCACAAATAACAAGTAGCTGGAATTTCTTTGGTTTTACTACAAGATTTTGTGTCATGTGGTCCGCCACACTTAACACAAGCAAAAGGGCGATTACAGTATGTTTTTGTATGGTTGTACATTTGGCATCTTGTGCACTGTACTATTTCTGAATTTCTTCTTGGAGGCTCAACTCGAATGGTTTGATTTTTTAAGTATTTCAGATCATAGATTTCTTTGTTGTTATCGGCAGGTGCAAGGTCGACAAAAAATAATGGTAATGGTTCCTTCGTTATACGATGTTGGACATTTACTATGTTTCTTATTGGAAAACCTTTGCTTTGCAGTTCATCTTTGATTTCCTCTATAGGTGTGGTTTGATGTAGATGTCGTATGACCACTCGATAAGATTTTTCCTCTTTTAGTTGATATGTATGATGTATAATCTCTTCATCCTGCATGTGTCTCACTAGTTTTCTGTAGCTATCAGTAGTTTTGGCATTTATTTTTACAACATTGTTTGATAAAGTTTTAGTTGTTATTTGTTCTTGTTCAACTATGGCGTTTAAGTTTTTAACCATATGATTATAATCGACTACTCCGTGCACAAAGATAGGGGGTGGTTTAATAATTTTTAATTGTTGTGGTAGATCATTACTGGCAATATTTATTTGACTATTTTGGTTATCATTATTGATATTTGAGAGGGATTGGTACCTGTTTGTTAGAATTAATGTTGGCGCTGTTTCTGTTTCTGGGGAGCTGACACGTTTTCGTTTATTTCCCACAATTTGCCATGGGTGTTTGTTAGTTACTGGTATTTCCATATTGATTACTCCAGCCTGAAGTAGATCACTTTGTATTTGAATTTGGGCTAAATCTGAATTTTTTGCTGCCATTTTTTTTTAGTAGGTTGTAAGGTTGATTTCATTAACCGTCCGAGGCGCGGTTAAATTAGGAGAAATGGTTTTTAATAACTTGTTTTTGTTTTTAAAATAACTAAGAATTTAGAATATATCGAACAAAATTCGAGCAATTTGTATACGTTTGAGGTTTTATCTCGCCGATAACGGGGCACTTTAAAACACGTCTTACACTTGCTATAGCTATCCCGGAACTCATATTTAAAGAATATATTTTATTTTCGTATTTTATCTACATAATAATGTAGCTTAATTTATTCGATTATTTTGAAAAAATAATAATTTTTTTAAATTGGTCTTATCGTGCACCGCCAACTTTCAGCAGCGGATGAATGCGATAGAAAATACCAAAAAAATAATTTTAAATAATATAAAAAATATTAAGTTTAATCAAGAGGGTTTTCTTTAAAATTTCCAGAAATTTCAATAGTGACAATAGAATTTGAACAACTAACATTATATTTGTTAAACATTAAACTACTACTAATACATTAAAAAAGCGTATAATAAATACATAAATTAATAAGAGGATGTTTACCAGCTAATTAAATAATTTGTAATTTAAGTCAATTATTTTAGAATGCTACAAAAATTTATAATTTACATAGTAACATAATTTATATTTTTGTGTTTGAATAAAGAGATGCTTATAAGATTATTTAATTTTTGTATCCGTCTCAATAATAAACATTACTCAACAACTTTTTGCATTGATTTTCTATTACCCTAAGACGAATTTCTCACATCAAATTAAATAAAATGTTATACAGCATTTGCGTACAGCATTGACAACTAAACTCGTCACTTCACGGACTCGTTTGGCACCTCGTGCTTAAATTTGACTGCTTATTCAGTAATATATATTTTTTTCAACTAGTGATGTAAAATACTATTTTTTTCGTTAATAAGTGGTATAAAAGCGTAATCGTAGTTAGTGTTAACGTTTACAACTTATAGTAACATGTACTACTTGTACACCTAACTGATAGAGATTTCTTAATAATTAACGAAATTAATATACCTTCAAATTTAAATATACATATGCATATTAATAATTTAACTAACTAAAATGTTCAAATTAATTAAAATATTAAAATTAATTAGTTCTCATCTGTCAAAAAGTGATAAATTAATGTTTTCTAAATGTTTTTAGATAAAAAATTCTATCTGCTATGTATTCTTTACTTTACAGTTAAAATTCTAATATTACTAAATATTAATAAACAATTTATTTCTATTAAATTAATTGTATTTAATTTATTTGTCTTTTGTAAATTTGTTAATTTGTAAGTCCGGCCCTGTCTCCTATATGTGTGCACACGGTATTTTATTTTGTTAAGGTCAAGATTTTAAGTGAAATTTTGGAAATTGGATTGTAGTCTTAACACAAAATGCTAATGCAATAAATTCAATTTCGTTTGGAGGCATCTTTTTTTACAACAACTAATATTAATTTGCTATGTTCTATTGGTGTCCACTATTAGTTGCTCAAGATTTTAAGCGACACTTTGGAAATTGGATTGTAGCCTGAACATAAAGTGCTAGTACAATAAATTCAATTTCGTTTAGAGGCATCTTTTCTTACAACAACTAATATTAATTTGCTATGTTCTATTGGTGTTCACTATTAGTTGCGAATATATTTTTTGAACTTTCAATTCCAAAATTGTCACCTTGACCAGGGTTGGATTAACCACAGCAGCCAGTAGCAGAGTCTATGACCCAGGAGCGCAACGCCTAATACGTTGACTTTAATTTTTTTATTATATTTATCAGAACTGATCCGAAGAAAAATAGCCTATGAAAGTGTCTCAAACACGTTTAGATTTATGGGATCGTTATATAATCTTTCGGACAATCAAATTTTAACAAAAGCGGCAAATTTGATAAAGAGTTGAACTTGATAGAGAGTTTGCAGAAGAATGTATTCAATATGGCTGAGATACTACAAGTTCTGAGAAGACTAAGAATAGTTGCAACATATCCAAATATCGACATTGTTTTAAAAATCTTTTTAACAATACTAGCAACCAATGTTACCGAAGAGAAGTCGTTTTCAACCCTACGTAGAGTCAAGAATTATTTAAGAAATAATAGTTTATCTGATTCTAAGACCAGAAATTTAGCTTTATTGTGTATTGATAGTGAACGAGTCGACTTTTTACATAAAGGATATATTATATCGCTTTTTATTTCAAACAAATTAAGGAAGAAACTTAAATAAATGGAAAATAGCTATCCTTGATTCGAAGTTTTTGTTTGTTTGATTTTTTATCTTGAAATCTGAATAAGCTAACAAATTGTTACGTTATTTTTTATTGCGTTTATTACTCTTTTTATCATATTTATACCTTCATAATAAATTGAAAAATTAATTATTGAGAAGGAGCACTTTAAAAGTTTTAACCCGGGACACCGCTGGTGCTTAATCCGGCACTGGTCTTGACCTTGGTCACAATCAGTTAGTTATAACATCAATTAGGGCAATAACAGAAAAGAGAAGCTGGTTACATTTTTCCAGCGTGTAGAGGAGGAATTATCATTCCCCGCAAGAAGAAAATCAGTTTTTCATCTCACGGCTTAGCAATCGAAGCACATAAGCATCTAGCCGTTACCGTCTTCATGTAAATACAAGTAATGTATGAATTACGTAGCTGTAAATAAAAAACATAATACATATTATCTATAATAATCCATAGTTCATATGATTAAAAATGTGGGAAAGCTACATGACTTCTCTGTAGAATCTTTTCACTATTTTTAAAATATTTTTAGAGGTTAATAAAATTTTTAAGTTTACAAGCATTAAAATCATTCTAAAAATATATAAGTATTATTAATTATTTTTAATTTTACTTTAATGTTACGAAACTTTTAACCAAAACCAGATTAAAAATTATAAGATTATGTAAACAATATAAACGTTCATTAACACAAAAGAATAATTAAATATAATTTATATTTTGATTTATTTATACATTTTTTATTTATATTAAAAAAAATCGGGTTTTAACCGCATTATTAATACAGTCGTCAACCACTGTAACCCAGTTTGTTTTCAAATTTTGTGTTTTCAGAGCGGAGCAAAACTTAATAAAAAAAAGTAAAAGACTTAATCAAGGTGCCATGTATACTCTCGTGTAGAGGTATTTGATTTTATTATGAAAACCTAATAAAACCCATATTTAAAATATTAATAATATAATGAACAGCAATATCTATTTTCCAGGTCCAGGTCGTGTCAGCATAATTATATTTTAAGGAAAGGAAATTTTTAAAATGTATCCCAATGTAACCAACTTAATTTAACGATCAAGTTATTGCCTAATACAAAATCATCAATGGTTTTTATACGAATTAAACACGGTTATATATTTATAACTATAATTTATTACAATTAAATACAAAAACTATAAAAATAAAATGTCTACAAAACATGAGTTAATCCTCTCATCACTTGCGGCATGTAAATCATGATCTTGGTAATAACAATAAAAATCGATTTTCAAAAAAAATCTTTATTTTTTAAATTCTTTACAAATAGATATACAAAACAATACATTTCCACGAGAAAAAGCAAGACATCCTATGAACGATGGCTAGACGACATTAATCTACATCAGTGGTTCCCAAAGTGGTCTATATCGACCCCCAGGGGTCGACGACGGACTGCAAGGGGTTTATGCCAGCGAAAAAAAATATCGAGGGTCCATGAGATGTAAATGGGGGTCAACGATAGTAGATCTCATAGTAGTAGTTACCTAATTGAAAGTTATGCACTATTGCAGAAATTATTATAGTACCTGATACGTTTCTGGGTTAACTTTAAATTAACCTCCTTTCCTCATGCCTAGTGGAAAGGGGTTTCAGCGCAGTTTGCCAATCTCCTATCCTATCTCTTTAAGTTTGAGATTAAACCTAACTGAATTGATACCAAATATTGAAAATTTGTGAACAAAGTATCAGGTTCATCCCTCCCAGTAAAAACATTAATTTCTTGCTAACAGATAACAGATAATAAATTTTAATTTGATATGTTTTAATTTTCAATACCATGTATGTAGGGGGTCTGCCCAAAACCGAAAAACATAGCAAGGGGTCTACAAGACAAAAAAGTTTAGGAACCACTGATCTACATCGTACATCTATAAAAAAAATTTAACTCACTTCCAATCTTCCAATCAAGTAGAACTTTGGTACTTCGACTAGCTGCTTGAATTTTCATTTTCAAATGTGGAATTAATCTGATCTTTCAAAAAAATTTGTGTTTCTAAGAAACAAAAAGAGTTTTTAAATCGATCTACTCTTGCATCTAATCAATTGAATAAATAAAATGTTACAAAATAAGAAGCAAGCAGAAAATACGCTTTTCCATTTAAAATCTTTATAAAAAGAATCTCTAACAATAAAATCTATTTTTGATATATTTTATTATGAACATGAAAAAATACAGAAATTTTTGGGGCAGGTTTCTCGGATTGGCATTTACAGATAAGACACAAAAAAAAGCTTCGAATAAAGTAGTAGTGTACTATATTTGTTTTTATTTTTTTTCGTGCATACACTCAAATAAATACCAATAAATTAATTTAACATAGAAGTGAAACTTTAAGAACCGGTGGAATCAACTAAGATTAACAGGAGTTTAGGATTAAATTCGACTTAATTAAACTTAAATTTCTTAAATTATTTTTTAAATTAAAGCGTTTCTGGTTTTTATTTTCCATCACTTATTGAACTTGATTTTCTTAGGATTTTAAAATTATTTTTTCCTAACAATTATTCAAGTAATGTATTAGTATTCGAGTTACTTAACAAGTTAGTATAATAATATTTATTATGAATTTAAATCAGAGAATTTCTTTTAACAGCACTAGAAGTATGAACCTATCTACAGTTTGTTAAAAATTTACTTACATAAAAAACATGTCAAAAGTAAGGAATACAAGAAAATAGTGGTGCAAGAAAAGTTAATTGCCGTAACCATCAGCAGCGAATTTTTACATAATTACAGGTGTAATAGGAATGGTGCAATGTTAAAATATGAACTAAAATTCACACGTTTCTGGCGTCACACACCATCGTGCATGCATCCTGTGTGGCGCCGGGGCGGAAAACCCACGCCTTCTCATATTTATAAACCCGCCTTACAATTATTTTAATAGTTAATGAAAATATGGCCGATTTTTAGTAAATAAGATCTAAGCTTTAGATATTTCTACATACTATATTAAATGTGACATATAACGAATTTTCCACTTACATAAACACCAGTAATTAAACCACATCGCATCTACTTTTTTAAATTCTTTTTTTACGCGTGATAATTACTTTACCACATTAATATTAATTGAATTGTCAAACATTTAAATTCAACATAATTTGCAAATTCGGGTTTTTGACCGACTTTATTTTTAAGTATACCTATTATATAGGTACTTGAGAATGACCTTCCCGAAAATATGTTCGTTTAATTAAAACATACGGAAACTCATAAAATAATTAATATATATTAGGTAGAAAGATAACTACAAATACAAATGTTATTATTATTTTTTGTCAGTTACTTACTGTTTATTGTAATTCATGTTTCTATCTCTTTGATTTATTTCTCACCAATGTATTCCTTCGGAAAACTTATTTGGGATCATTTTCTCAAGCTGGCAGAACCAATCAACATCAAGTGAAATATAAGAAATTTTTAGTAATTATTTTTTATTACTTGCGCTAATTTGTAACACCAAAAATTTTATGCTTTGTACGGTTCGAGAGAGAGCTTCTAGTTTATAATGTAAAACTTTCGAAAACCAAAAGATTTAAAACAATTAGGTAAATTAAATCTAGTGCGAAATTTGTGTTACAAAAATGATTAATTTAACTCGATATGAAACTGGCAGAATAAAATCTTAAAAATTAAGAAAAGATTAAGAGAATACCTGTGGTACAAAAAACGTTTTTACCTGTGACACGAGGAAATCGTGATGGTACTAACTTAGTATAATAGTAAAACCAGTGCTGCAACAAACTTTTCACGCGACCTGTACAAGAACTCATTACTGAGCCTTTAATTTTTTAAACATTAACTTAAATATATTATCTATATTACAAATACTTTAATATAAATAATATACAAGATAAATCAAGGAGCGGGTGATCTGCAACCCAATTTAAAATTTAAAATACTGTCTCCTTCCAATAAATATAAAAATTATTTGAAATTGCTGGTTTTACTAAATTTAAATTTAATAAAATAAAACATTTACCTTGACATAGAATTAAATATAACAAGATAATCTAACACATGGTATACATAATAATTATTATCTACCTAAGTATCTAGAAATTATAATTTTGTAATAAATTATTAGGTATTGAAGAAAATCAAAAGCTATTTTTATGGATAAGATAATTAAATTATTATTGTTATTTATTAATAAAATTATATTTTGCTGTGCAAATATTACCTTATGGTTCTATATCTATCATTTTCGCTTTTACATTGTTCAAAATACCAGATTTAAATTAAGTTTTTCGAGCAAACAAAGTAATGTTATATTATAAAAAGTAGACAGGTCAAATTGTGACAATTTTTAAAATGTTATCATTAAATCAAACTCTTATTTATAATTAAATGTTCATTTGTGTATTATAAACATATTTTTGAAGAACCCGACAGGAAATAAGCTTAAATAATAAATGGACACATTTATTTTACAGAACTAAACAAACGTACTAAAAGTTTTCTTAAAATTAGTCCATGTTCGTATTACTTTTAATATATCTTGCATAAAATATTACCAAAAGTGAAAATAAAAATTTATCGGTTTACTTCAGGCCCCCCGTTTGTCCCGTGCGCTATACGATTACACCTGCCTACTTACGGCACTGAGCAAGATCTTTTTTGAAATACCATGTCGCGTTCTCTCGACATTGGTATGATCAATCTTCTCTTTTATGTTTATAGTGTACGTTGTGAGTTTTATCTGACACTTCAGCCTATCAAAAATAAAGTTAAGATTAATACTGCGTTTGCACCATCCAGAAAAATGCAGTACATGATCTCATAATATAATAATAATTATATTATTTATTAAGTAGAACTTTCCCACCCAAATTTGATGAAGAGGTTAAATCCCCCCACCCCATCTATTGATTAATCAGGATATTTTCTTAGGGACACTGCTACATATACATATAGTTACCATGTAGTATATGCTATTACATTTTTACGAAATCTAACATATAAAAATATATATCTTAGTACTAGGAGAGAAAACTACATTTTCCGAATTAGATAAGTTCGGTACTACTTAGATCGAGAAAGAGAACCATTACAAATTATTTTAAAATAAAACTAGTAATGCAACTTCTTGTCTTATAAAGTATTTATTACATGGTCAGGTCAGTGACTAAATAGTATCTTCTATTGTATGACAATATTGTATTATTTACAATCAGTTAGTAATCCACACGTTCCTGACTTTTAATAAGTTGGGAAGCAGTTTATTATTTACTTTCACTTGTCAACCAATCAGAAATCTATTTTGTTTAACTTCCCAATCTTGTCGGTTGTCAATGTCAATGTCGGTTTTTAAAAATGATGAAAATTGATGATGTTTAATTATTTGCAAACTGATTGTGAATAAAATAGTATATATACCTCGGTGTCAAGCTTCATTCCAGCCTAGCGCTTCCAGTTGACAGAGGCGCGAAACAGCAAACTTAGCGATCGGTTGTAATAAAGCATTTTCCACCTCGGTACGTAATATACTATCATGAATTTTTATTTAACAGTTTATAGAATTATTTTATTTTAAAGCAAAAATAGTGTGCAAAATTACTCCTGCAAAAGATGAGAATCCAAAATTTTAGTTAAAATTAAATGATATGTTGAAAACAAAAGAGATTTTAGTTACAAAAATTATTTCAAAATAAAAATTACTTATCTGAAAATTGGTTGAATTCACTACATTTATTGAGAAGAAAAATATTTTTAGACAAAAGCAGAATTCTCAAATGAGAAGACAATAAAAGTTAATGACGAGCAAAGGCTGAAAATGATGAGTCAATTAGGACTTAAAAAGTTATAAAAGTTTAAAAGTGTTTGAAAACAATAATAAAACAAAAAGTTCAACAAACAACATTAGGTTGGTCAACCATTTGAACTTCGCGCTGCGAAATCGTCTCAAGAAGAGGGCAAATTTGGAAAATTTCCAGCAATACTGCTTAAATGAGAATTTGTGAGGTCTTTGCGGTATGAACGAGAAAGTCGTCTAAGTATTTGTAGTGCCAACAAAATTTAGACATTAGTATAATCTAGAATTTAAAATTTGATTGTAATAAAACGTACCGCAATCAAAAGTGATATGAAAGTGAAAACAACTTATCTGAAATGAATGATAAATCCCATGAATTAAAAAGATGCTCAATGATCAAACACGAACAGTATCAGGAAAACCAGATGCCAGTGGCCAGAAATCCACAACCAACGTTTAACAACATATGGTGAGAAAATATAGTGCACGTACGTTATTAAAACTTTAACAACGAAAATCGTAAAGTAAAAATTTTAAATTTTGTTTATGTCATTTAGTGATAATTTTCACACATATTAATTGATAATTGTATTTATGAAATACAAAAAATGTGTCTAGTATTTAGTTGTTTGTTATACTTATAATCAATAAACTCCGTATTAAATTTGCAGGTAAAAATTATTTATTTCAATTTCCCTTAGCATTTCATCAACTTTAATTATATGATTCATCAACTTATCATCTGGCAAAATTTTAAAAATCAAAAATCGAATATGATATAATTTTTCAGTTGGATTTTATGTTTCACCTGATGATATCCGAAGGTGGTTTTTGAAGATTGATATCTTTTACGGTAGATTGTGTACAACAATCGATGTTCTATTGTGTGTTATTCTATTCTGTTGTCAAGTGATAGTAAACTTTCTGTGCTAGTAAAATTGAGTATCAAACAAAATTGCACTTGCATGGACACAATTGACCGTATCCGTAAAGGATTTCCTATTTGAAAGATTATTTAAACAATTTAAAAAGTGCTTTTATGAATTTCAAGTAAATCATGGAGCTATAAATTTGCTTTAATTTCATTTACTAAGCATTTGTTTTAATTTTTAGTGAACAGAACAAAAGCGCTACGATAAAGCATAATAAAAAAATAGGATATTTGAATTCCTATCAAATGTATCACTTTTTGTTATTAGTTTTGGGCATTGTTAAACTATCCGTTGCAACTCTATTTTAGAGGTAACCCTTCCGTCTTCAGTAGAGTTACAGGAGTTTTCTAAATGCTGGATAACCTCATGATAAACATGAATAATTTATTGTAAGGTAGGAATTCAAAAACACAAAAACAATTGCAAAATAAAACAAACAAAAAATGTAAAAATTTAATTTAATGTAATAATAATTATGTTTATTATGATGTTATTGTTGTTATTATTTTAGTATGATTATTCTTGTTATGATTTTATTATGATTGTTGTTGTTATTTGTTATAATCTGTAAATGTTAAATTCGGTGGTATTTTAAAATATAAAATTTTATGTAATATTTTACATTTCATAATCAAGTATGAAAAGTAATTCGTTTCAAAACTTCAGTCAATTTTAAAAAATTGCACTTTATACATAATATGTCAAAATTAGAAAATATATATTACCATATATTGAAACAAAAGCAATAAAAAAATTATTTTAGCAAAATATTCTTTCTAAAATCTACTGTATTGAATTAACTGCAGTGTTGTTGCGCTTACGCGTACATAGTACATATACTTGTACTAGTAAAGGGGGACCTGAATAGGAAAAGGTTGAGAAGTACGGCCCTATTGCATAATATTATATTTATTACTGATTGAGTGAGCGATTAGTAATATTGACTACTTAGTTTTTAAACTTACTTAACATAAATTAAAATACCTACTATACTAAAATATATACATAATCATTTTAACTTTTAGATACAGTATTGTAAAATTGACTATACATTTTTTACAGTGTACCTATATTATACTAAATTGATTAATAATATCCTACGGCTCTTTTTAACTCTTTCAAAGGTAGAAATTATGGGATGTAAATATGAACTACCTACATAATAAAACTCATGAATAAATAAAAATATAAATTTACTGTACTACCTATTTTTGAATTAATTCATGTTAGGTTGAACAAAATTTAAATATTAATTTGAAAAAATAAATAACTAAATAAATTGATTATTGCGAAAACAATAATAATACTAAATAATATTAATATAATAGTAGTATATACTAACACAATTATTGTAAAAACTGGATTTCTACCAACCACTGGAACAGGTGATGCTCACAAATGGTTTTAGCACTGCTGACTGTATCTGCAGTAGACATTACGTTTATTTTCATAGAAACAAATATTATAAATTGTGAGTATGATAATGATCAATAAAATTTGAACAGGTATAAACGGGAGATAATAACCAGGAGTTAAACTTATAAAGATTATAATATATAAATTATTAACTTGAGAAATATATTTTATTCTGATGAAAGCGATAAACTTCGATTAAAGCTTAATAAAAATATTAATAAATATTATTGTTTAGTTAACTTGTTTATAAAGATTATAGCAGAAAAATTAACAAAATCCTAATCGGATTGAACAAGGTCAAAATAAAATTTGTAAACAAAAAACAAATATGCAACACATAAAATACTTTAAACGAGGTTGTGAACCACGAAGGGTTGACCTGGTTCACAATTGACTTATACTAACTTAGAATGAGTGACTTTATTCAACGTGGAATCTCATCACCAATCAATAGCTAAGATTCGACAACATAAATTTCTAGTAAAAACGTATATATGCAGTTACGACTTATTTAATAACACCAAAAGAACTCCCAGAGCTTCAGCGAAAAAAAAACAGAAATGGAAGAAAATAGATTTCATACGAAATAATGGGTAAAATTAAAAAGGTAAGAAGAAGTCAAACGTCAAAATGAAGAGGAAATAAAAACACTTAAGTGCGAAAATAATCAACTAATAGACCAGATTACAGATCTTCAGATCAGGCTTAACCACATGTCATATGGAAAGAAAAAAACTAACAAAAAAAGACGACTTCAATAGAAATGAATTAATATAAAGTACAAGAATTCTAGATGGCAAAGATGAAATTCACCACAAAGATGAAAAAAGGCAGAATTGATAAAACCAAAACCCTACTTCCCTTCATAGTGGCTACAATATAATCTTGTCCGAAAAATATGAAGGTAATGAAAAAAAAAATTCTACGAGGTACCACAAAATACATCGACAATAATTTGACAAAAAAAAAGAAAAGTGCAATATGAACTGAAAAACATAGTAAAGACTAGAAGAAAGCAAATCGAGATGAAGATAACTTTCAAGTAAAAATGAAAGTTTATAACTTTTTTTATCATCAGCACTTTCTTATTTTCGGCTACCATTTGTTTTTAAATCAACGTTAAACAAAAAAATTCGTATATAAATAATATTAAAAGTTATTTAAAACAAATAACGGTCATTGCTCGGAACGCACTGGTTCTACAAAAAGTTAATAGTAGTTTCAAAAAAAAAAAAAATGTTGTATACTGGGTGGAACTGAGTCGATATTTACTACTTAAATATGCCTATAAACCTGGGATACCCGATTCGATTTCAGGTCGAGTAAAAACTTTATTTAGATAAAAGAAATATAATGCCCGGTTCACATTATTTCAGTAGTATTCCAGTCTAACGATCGAAATCAGCGCTGGAATGCTACTGGAATAATGTGAACCAGCACTGGACTGTACTCATTCCAGTGAGCGATCTAGTCCAGTGACGGCCATTAGAATAGTGTAGACGGCTAATCCAAAGCTGGATTAAACCTTGAACAGTGAACAAGCATTGTGTAATTTCATAATTTTTAACAATGATAAAGTTAACTGAAAACCAAACTCTTCAGTTTGTTTCTTTATACAGAAAACATGTGTGTTTATAGAATGTCGCATCAGAATTTTATAAAAACAAAATCATGCGCCAATTCGCCACGCAAAAAATATATGAGAGTATACAAATAGAAGATTTCACGGTAGAGGATGTAAAAAATAAAATAAAAGACATGCGATATAGATTCAACAGCTTTTGAATGACTGGAATAATGCGAACCGAGCATTAAAGATTTGGAATTAAAATTTTTTTTTTATTTAAAATATTTAAAAATATAGCTGACTTTTATCTGGTTAATAATAATGAGTTATCATTAAGAATGTAGGCCCATAAATTGATTTATAAATAGATACGTTTTTTACAGCACATAATCTAAAAATGACGGTCGTTAGCTAAAGCGGTTAACTGCGTTGCTGCTAATGCTGAATGTCTGG
The DNA here is from genome assembly GCA_911387805.1 of Cantharis rustica. Lineage (NCBI taxonomy): Eukaryota > Metazoa > Arthropoda > Insecta > Coleoptera > Cantharidae > Cantharis > Cantharis rustica. The sequence goes on from OU426877.1 coordinate 96,725,075, forward strand.
TGTGACTCCGAGCTCAGTGAAAACTTTATTCTGACCGTCTTCTTTGGGAAAGCAATGGCAAACCACCGAGGTGTAATCTGCCTGGTACACCCTCTATGGAGATGAAGTATACACTTCCCGCAGTTTGAAGCCCGCGTTAAGTAGTAGATCCCCTATATGTGTGTGATATTACTTCAAACTCACTACACAAACATAGGAGAACGTCCTAAACGTACGGTGAACCGGGTATGTCACATAAAGAAGAATTCAAAAAGCTATCTGACGTGAAAGGGCGTACCAAGGATCATTATCGAATAAAAAATTAAAAAATAAAAATTATGGAGATAATGGTTCTTATTAGACGTAGATTACCGAATATAAATTATAAATTAAACTTGGCATTTCCTGTATTCGGATTTGTTTTCCCTTGAAAAGCAATCACAAACCTCAAAAGTAATTTGTCAAAAAAATCTCTAAAAAGTGTCAAAAGACAAAATAAAAAATATTTCAGATTTTTAAATATTACTATAAATTAATGTAAATTGTGCACCTAACATGCAGATTAGCGATAAAATTACTCCTTTTACGAAAAGGAATCAGAAAAACTCTATATTACCTAAGCTCTTTACGCTTTACTCTTTACTGGGTTGGGAAGAACAAGATATAAGGGTGTCCCCGGAATACACCTCGCATAACTTATTTAGGTGTTGATAAAAGACACTTTTCTAAGAAAAATAATTACCAAAATTTTTTTCTGACTTTAAACCCTCGGGAGTTAGACCTCTTTAAAAGGGGGCTAATAGAATACGCATGATACTATTGTTCACTCATTCCCACTCGTAGCGCAAGATGGGCTACCAACCTTTGATAATGGCGAAAATATTTCCAAAACTATAAATTTTTTTTTTAATTTACACCAGCGGCAATAGCCTCGAAAATGTTAATTTTTTAATAAAAATGGTTTAATACTTTTTTAAAGAGCATAAAATAATCTATAAACTAGATTTAAATACTTTATTGTCTAAAATCAACGGCTTTCGAGTTATAAATTAAAGTAAGTAAAAAAATATTGAAAATTCGAGCTTTTTTCTGATTTTCTTCAAAACTCGATCTTTTAAACAAAACATTTTACAAAAAATCTGACTCCCCATTCAAGATAGGTAATTTAACAAACTACAACTTTTGTCTAGTAAAAATTTTTGAAAAAACAATCTAATTTCACAGAAAATCAGAAAGTAAGGCAGCTACAAAACAAAAAATTAAATTCACAAAATTTTTATTTAAAATATTTATTAATTAAAGTTAAACTGTTACATTTTTTAAGTAAATGTTCAAAATGACCACCTTCATTTTCAATAAATAGTCGTGATCATTTTAAAAGATGTTGTATAGTATTATTTGTAAGATTTCCTTTTTCGTTAAGAGCCACTCTAGAATTCGTTACTCTCTTCATTAATTCTTCTCTATGGTGTCGGGCTTTCTTTTGTTGCTGTACATCAACGCTTTAACAGGTCTTTAACGGGTCTAAATCTGCATGTCAATTAATAGTTCTTTCTCTTCCGATTCATTTTTCTGGATATTATGCTTTATTTAAAAACTAATGAATTTCATGCACTTAATGAATGTAAATCATAGATTTAGGCAACACTTCATTTCATATAATTTTTCATCAGTTTTATAATAAGATAGAAAATACAGATACATAATTTTATAGTTATTAATTATATAAGGGAATTAAAGAGCCTCTAATCCACGAGAAAAAATGAGCACTTGTAGCGCAGCCGAGAGTCACATTTTTTCGAGAGGATTATAGGCTTGTAAATTCCCTAATGTAATTCAACGTTTTATCCACGACCATGGCCAAAACCACAAGTAACAATTTTAGTTTAGAGAAACGTCAGTTTTGACTAATTGATTTTGACCAATACCTACTGATTTTGAGCTAAAAACTAATCTACTAGTGTATTATGAATTCTAATCCACTAGTATATTAAAAGGCTTCTAATCCACGGAAAACGGACTTATTAAACCTTCCTAATATAGTGGTCATAGATAATAGTATATTATACACTTAGGTTGAGAAGTGAGCCATTATTTACCGAGCACGTTTTTACGAGCTACGCGCCTCAGGATATAATGTGTGAGGTGTATAATGGCCTTCTCAACCGAAGTATATATAGAATTTTTTTTACTACTAACACTGATATATTACTATATTTGATTTGATTAGATGTTGATAAATATAGCTTTAGTTGCTTCCTACTTATTTTTCAAGTATTTTGAAATATCAAGTAGTGTGGGTGTTTAGTTGTCAAATTAACAAAATGAAACTAATGAAATGCAATTTTAAATTTAGTTAAATAATTTTTTCTTTATATAATATCTACTATAATAATTATTGTTATATCATTTTATAGTCGTGAATTTCAGAGTTTATTTGGTTCTTGCTTAGAATTAAGTTAATAATAATAGAGTTTCTGTTCATTTCATTAAAAATATTTTATTATTTACCTAGGTATTTTTTTGTTATCGTTATTTACCTAGGGTGAGAAATTTTACTTCTCATTAGAGAAATGGGGTAGATAATGGTGATTTCTCATGTTAGTGGTAAAAAAAAATAATTTACGACCACTATATTAGGAAGGTTTAATACGTCCGTTTTCCGTGGATTAGAGGCCTTTTAATACGCTAGTGAATTAGAATTCATAATACACTAGTGGATTAGTTTTCAGCTCAAAATCAGTAGGTATTGGTCAAAATCAATTTGTCAAATCTGACGTTTCTTAAAACTAAAATTTTTACTTGTAGTTTTGGTCATGGTCGTGAATAAAACGTTGAATTACATTTGGGAATTTACAATCCTCTCGAAAAAATGTGACTCTCGGCTGCGCTACAAGTGCCCATTTTGTCTCGTGGATTAGAGGCTCTTTAATCCCCTTATATAATTAATAACTATAATATCTCCGAAAATAATAATATTAATCAATATTGAAACTAGTAGAACATAATAAAAAAAAAGTATTTTCACAAACCATATTAAATTTTTTGAAGAAAATGTGACATTTTTGAGAAAAACAACATTCAATTGGTTCAGAAAATTGTTAATATTAGATCTTTTTTGAAATTTGTTCAATTTTTATATTTTGAAAAATGTAGGACAATGTTCCACGCAAGAGGGAAAAGAATCAATCCAAAACTGAATTGTTAGTGATTTTTCTTAACTATTCACCGAATTTTTCAAATCGAAATCTTAAAATTCCGCTATCGAGCGTCAGAACTTTTTTTGAGATTACATAAGCTCCATCCAGCCTGAATGATTTTAAATGAAAACAGTCAGCTAGAATTATTTATAAGCAAAATTAAAGATAAATAATTCAAAATATAACTGCAATGCAATATGTATGCCATGATAAGTAAGTAGGTGGTTTTTTTATTATATTATATTTACTAAAACGCTATTTAACCATATCGTGTTGTGCATTATTTAAATTTTTCGTTAAGCGGCTACATAAAGAATAACACGAAATTTCGAAGTTTTATGCACGAATAAGCGAACCACCTTCAGAAATGTGTCTCCGTGACTGCAATAATCTCAACCATCTACTGCAATTCTTAGAATTAATTATACAAAATTACATTTGAGTTAATGTACCTTTAGCGAGGTAGGTCATACCTCATGAATCAAACCATTCAAACAAAAACAACCGATTTAACTATCGATGTTATCACATTGTCGTAGATCGCAAGCAGCGATTGCAAATTTACCGATTTTTTCTTCAAACAAATAATTAAGACTAATTATGTGATTAATTAAAAAAATTCTTAACCAATTTCCTATTCTATAATCTGAAAATTAGTTAGACGGCATTAAACACTTATTCTTTAATTTTTTATTTCTAATATTTTTGTTTTTATTGATTTTAAATTAAAAAAACTATACAAAATTAATTCATAATTTTTATTATAAAATCATAATAGTATTTTAATGCTTATTTTATTAGCACATACACAATTTTTAACAAGGACAAGGACAGCATGGTGGAGCACAAGGACAAGGACAAGCAGGTAAGGCTGGTAATATTTGCCCTACTGGAACTAACGGTGGTGGTCCTGGACAAATGGGAGGTGGACATGGTGGAGCAGGAATCAAAGGAACATACGGAGCAGGGCATGGACAACAAGGTGGGCAACACGGACCACATGGTCCGCATGGTCCACATGGTGGACAGCATGGATCGCATGGACCACATGGACCGCATGGACCACATGGACCACATGGACCACATGGACCACATGGTGGACAACAAGGTGCTGGAGCTGGACAGCATGGTGGCAATCTGACATACGCAGGATAACATTGATATTCTTCCAAGCCTTTTTTTCCTCTTCCGGATCTTCTTCCCAAGTGTTGACCTCCAGAATATTGACTTGGACAGCAAGAAGCATCGGGTAAAGTTAAACATGGTGGAGCTCCTTGACATTCAAAGCGAGGACAATCATCTTGCAATCCATTTCTCTTTTTACAATCACAACCAACATAAAGAACTGACATTCGTAATTCCCTTGAATTACATTTCTTGAGATTAGACTTGTTAGAAGGCATTCTGTAGCACACCATCATTTGTGGTGGATTACATGGAACACATGGTTGTGGTTCTTTGCATGGATTTCTCACTGGAATATTGGGAGGTGGTACTGGTTTACATATTGGTAAACATCCCGGTATGCAAACAGGTAACGGTGGTGGCATTACTACAGGTACAGGACATGGAAATGCTGGTTGAATTGGACCGCAACAAGGAGGTCCACATGGTGGGCAGCAAGGAGGTCCACACGGTGGGCAGCAAGGTCCGCATGGTGGGCAGCAAGGTCCGCATGGTGGGCAACACGGTCCGCAAGGGCTGCAAATAGGTATGCATGGTTTTGGTAAAGGATCATATATTTCTATAACAGGGCCTACGGACGGTGGGCAAGGTCCACATGGAGAAGGACACGATTTGTCATCAATTTGACAAACTAGACTTTTCAACTTGGTCAGCAACGATTTTCTTTGCTCACATTTTTCCGGACACACGAACGCCATAATTAGTCACCAATATTGCACAAATAATTTAGATAATTTAAATATTAAAAATTAAACGATTATTTTACATTAATTTAGAATAATAGCCAAACGTCTAAAATTTAGAACCGTTTCAAAACATAAATAATAAAATAAATAACAACAAATTTCTAAGGAAACCTAAAACAAAATTTTCTATTAACTGCATAATAAAGTTAACCATGATTATAAACATGTGTGACAATGTATTCGTCCACAGATTTTAGGATTGCACCTTTGCACTAGCAGAATTGCACTAACTGAAGTAATGCATTCAAACTTTTAAACGATATTTTTTCAGAAATGGTTGCCGATAGTACTACTTAAAAAAACAGCTGTTAGCTTAATTTATTTTAGTGCTTTTTCAACTTACTACAGCTAGTTCCGATCCTAGAATTACACGTAGGAGACTCTTAAGGAATTGATCAATCGAATTAAAGAGAGTTTTTTACAATCCTGTGTTATGGTACAGGCAATACATTCTAGTTTAACTGACTTTTTTTATTTTTTGATTTCAGGCACTCTGAAAAATAATGGAAAAACTATTTTTTTTAGACTCAGATGGCATAAATCCATCGATTTAACTCTGTTAACTAGCTCCTAATTCTATTCTAGATTTAAAGTAAACAATTAATAAAGCTCAATTTTTACAGTCTAAAATCATTATTTTTAAAAAAGTTGCCTTAATAAATTATGCTTGCTATTTTAAAAACTTTGTTCCGAATCTTTTTTTAATCCAAAACCGAAGGCCCTAGGAACAAAATATTATTTTGTTAAATTAAAAAAAAAAATGACTACGCTATAAAAATCTAAAACAATATTTTTTTCTTCAAAGTTTTTATTTTTTCATTTATTCTTTTGTAATAATCTCGCAAAAAAGTTATTTTTTCAAAAAATTAGACTGCCTAGTCCCTTTTAAGTATTAATATTAATACGAAATATTTTTATCTTTCTTATAGAGAGTCTTTTTATATAGAAGTATTATTGTCATAAAGTCAAAATATATCAAGATATCTGCGTAAAACCAATTTTGAATCTTCTCCCAAAAGTTAAGTCAATAATTATGCTATCAAGAGACTACGTGTCTCAACAAGTGTAGTGGGCCGTTAGTTTTTTTATAAAACATTTCTTTTAAAAAATAGAAGATTTGCAAGAAAAACAAACATATAAAACTTGGAATATTTTAGCATGTTTATTTAGCAATTCATAACTCGAAATCCGTTTATATTAGACGATAAATGATTATAATCTAGTTTGTAAATAAACAATCTTTAAAAAATTATTAATCCGTTAACACTAAAAAATGTTTAAAGGCAACAATTTTAAAAATCGCTTTAAAAAGTGCAAAGTATGGAGGGACCAGCAGTATAACGCATACTGGTCGATTCAAAAGTGAGAGACCGTGATTGAAATCCCCCAAAAGTTTCGACTTGTAATTTGATTTCAGAATTTCTCTTAGAAGTACCATACCAACTCAAACTCTTAACGATCACGGCGGCACTCTATATTATTCTACAAAATACATACTATAAAAAATTATACTAAAAGAATGTAGGCACGTATACTAAGTTGGTATATATGCCCCACTTAGCAAAAACCGCTCTAGACTGAAAACTACTAAAATTTTTGTGTTCGAGATAACTTTTTAGCTTTACTATCACTCCAAGTACTTAGATTACAAGAAAGTAAACCACAATATTGAACTAAATCAATATTTTTGGCCATATTCCTCATAAGTTGTTGCATTTATGCAATAGTATTTTATGTATATGACTTATGGCATGTACAGTAGGATGCAGAATTAATAATTTATTATTAAAAAAAAAATTTTGGTTTATTTTTTTAGCATTATTACTGGATCATGTTCACAAAAAACCGTGCGTTTCGACGTCAAGAATTTAAATGTTGCATGATCACAATAAATCCACTAAACTTTTTAATATTATTAAGACAAGATTTGATTAACTAAAATAAGAATCAATATGAATAATGTTATTAATATGTGATAATTTTTCATCTAACATTATAAAAATTTAATCTTATAAAATAAAAGTCAGTAGAAAAAATTAGAATACTAATAAAAATCAGAATAAGAATCGAAAGAAATTTAAAATACAAATTCAAGACACATACATAGTAATGGAAAAAGGCGTTTGTGCAAAAATCGAATAATCAATAAAAAAATATATCAAAATAATGTATTAAAAATAAGTCAATATTACGTTTTCATTATCACAAATTTCTGTAAACAAATTTAAATTAAAGAAATATTTTATAAATTATTGGTAAGAGTAAAACAATGAATTCAAAGATTTAATAAAATCAAAAAAATTAACTATAATTTCAGTTGAAATTCGACACAACATGATGACAACTAGTTGGATTGCGGCATAAATTTAAGTATTTTTACGATAATCACTTTAATAAGTATTATTTATTCTAAAATGAAATAAATAAATTAACAGAAATTTTTGTTCCATATTGGCAAAACATTACAAATACTACAAATAAATATTGAAAAATTTAACATAATTACACAAAGTATTATAATTCATGAAACTGAAACTTCCCATTATTAAATGTGACTTAATTACCACCATACATTAATTCCCAATATATTCCACGATGCAAATATTTAGTAACTTCTGACATTCCCTCTAACCATAATTTAAAAGCTTCCTCAGATTTCTGAGAATCAATAGGTTCTGAGATACTTTCCAAAAATCGTTTAATAGGATAATCATAATATTGGCCATAATGTTTAAAATCATCAATTTTATCAGACCCTTGGCAAAAATTCCAATGTCGATTGTGATAAGTGTTAGAATTGTACTCCGAAGCTTGACTCCTTTTACTTTGTTTTCTAATATATTGATCAGGAATTTCTTGATTAGATGTTCCTGCTGTTACCGTTAGCTCAGTATTAAACCCACTGGTTTCTTCATAATCATGTAACTTTTCTTCATTATGTTCTCCGTTTACTTTATTTTTCTCTTCAACCTGCATATAATTATCACCCAAACCATTAATCCAATGGGTTTCATCTTTACACAAATAATCGTATCCAAATTTAAAGATTAAATCCTTCTTACTCTTTATTAGAACTTTAGAAGCTTTTAAGCTTCTCCACTCTTCCCTTTTTGCTGATAAATTTTTTAATATATCCTGGCAATCACTAGATGCAAACAAATTTGACATTTCCTTAAGATTATTTTCTTTCTCTATGTCTTTCATTTTTAAATATGTGGAAACCGAGTTCGAAGCATCATTCATTTGTTCAGTTTCGTTTGACAATATTTTGTTTAAATTAAACATGCTAATGTTTTTACAAGCAGTTAATTCTTTCTGAAACTTTTGATTATCTGGTGTATCATTTTGCTTATCTGATTGGACAGGGAAATCATCATCTGAAGAAGAATCTTCTAAAATAGTTTCCTTAACCAAGGTCCACTGTGTTAGTGAATCTAGAGATAGTAAAGGATCAGCTATTCTAACTGAATCGGCTACAACTGCTGCTTCATTAAGATTATTTTGATTAGTAATTGACTTATTAGGATTTACTGCAGGACTTTTAAGTTTCTTATCAACAATTAATTTTTTTGCCGGCTTAGATTTGACTTCACCTTCATTTACATTTTCATTAATTGCTTCAACACACATTCTATCAAATTCATATGGAATGGGATCACCTTCAGATAATTTCTTTGGGTACATGTTTTTAACTTCCAATATTGACTTTGTTATATTGCAGCTATCGGTTTCTACTTTATCCGAATTTATGATACCACAAAGACGAGGTAATGTATTTAAATCACAGCTAAAAAGATCTAACAATAATTCATCTTCGTCTGGTAATTTTGCAATACTCATTTGAGTTCCAGCAATTGAGCCTAAAATCTTTTGTAAGCGTTCTCTATCTTTTTTGTTACTTATTATGGTTATACAGAGACCCCTGCATCCATACCGACCTGCTCTGCCCATACGATGTAAATAGCTATTGGCATCAGTAGGTACATCAAAATTGATAACCACATCGACATTCGTTGCATCAATTCCTCTAGCCGTTAAATCAGTTGAAAGTAATATCCTACATTTAAAATCTTTTAAAGTGTCAAGTGTTTTGAGACGATCACTTTGTGGCTGGGAACCTGAAATAGATAGAACATCCCAACCATAACCTTTCAAAAAATTCTTAATGCTGTTTATCTGTGATTCAAAGTTGCAAAAAATCATGCATTGCGTAAACGCAATTTTGTTAAATAAACGATCTAGTTCCTGTGCCTTATTTTTCAATTTATGTACCATATTCTCGGTTGAACTTATTTCTGAAAAAAATTGTCGTAAACCTAACAAAATTGGTATTTCAACCTTAGGAGTAATAAATGTCGAGCGATGCATGTAAGCCTGTAGAAACGTTTTAAGTCCTTCAGAAAAAGTTGCACTAACAGCTATCATTTGCTTGTGAATTGATAGCTCAGTACACATGTAACTTATGTCTTTTAAATAACTTTTTTCCAAAAGTTTATCGCCCTCATCTAACACTAAAAGTTTTACAGAAGTAGTTGTAAGGTAACCTTCCTTCATTAAATGAGTCAATCGACCAGGAGCCCCAACTGCAATGTGACAATCCTTTGCTGTCTTTATATCATTTTCCATTGGTAATCCTCCAATAAAACATCCAACTTTTAAATCTTTTAAATGTTTTCCAATTATTGTCATAACATCTTTAATTTGAAAAGCTATTTCTCTTGTGGGTGCCACAACTACAACTTGTAATTCCTTTATTTCGGTTTTAACTAATTCTAATGCAACGATAGTAAATACAGCTGTTTTTCCAGTTCCAGATTTTGCCTGAACTATCAGATCTGAAAACAAAACAACAAAATTAAATAATTATGTAGGTGTATACTGTTAACATTGTGATCTTACACAATGAAGTTTAAATTAATTTTATAAAAACCATTGCTTTACAAGTTCACCATTTTCGGAAAAAAAGAACAAAGTTACGGGTAGGTATTTTATTATTATTATTCCAGGCTGTGAAAGTGACCCCAATGCATTGAAGCTTAAACTTATTGTGTTGATACTCGCAGGAAGGCAGAGCTGAGATTTTTTGTGGGTTCGCCATTCGAACACGGAACTCCCGCTCGTTCCTCAGCCAACGATCATATCACACAACTACTGTAAACTTTCCATAGCCCATAGATCAAAATTGAGTTTTCTTTTAGATCACAGCAGTGTAACGTGGTCATTGTCGAGTAGCGAACCGCAGTCTGCCGCGTCCGTGCATGTTGATTTAAGCATTGCACCACACTGTTAGTCCGGGTAAGTATAATTTTATGTTAATTAAACTCGTACAGAGTCCCCCCCTCAGTTTTCAAAATAAATTTCCCGACTTTTCCAGATTTTCACTGACAAAAATTGGAAATTTTTTTTAAAGGTAAACAAAATATTTTTTGTTTGAAACATTCATCTACGAAAGGTCCCAGATTTTAAGCCCCACCTCAACATGTGAGACATTTTTTTTAATTCGCATCTGCATTGCTATAGTTTTTGGTTTTTGCAGATAATTTCGCCTAATATTTTTCACGCATTACTTTAATCACTTGCGGAGTTTTGATAGTACGAGGACGCCAACTTATTTTTATGTCAACTATTTCATTTGTATTGATAAAACGTTTCATAGCAAGACTTTAAAACATTTTTGAAATTTTTTACAACTTTAATAATTTTAAAATTTCACTATTTGAAATAGCGCACTTATGTAAAGCATTAACTGTAATCCGATTTTTTTTTCATGCTGCTGGTTATACACAAAAATTTCAACTATAAAATTTCAAATTGCAACTCTGTAAGTTGTCAAAAGAAAAAACTGTCCAAAATATTCCTGAAGTTTCTTTATAATAGATAACAGAATTTATGTCCAGACTAGGTAAACTTTGATTAATAATATCTCCTTCTCTTGACTTGGGTTCTTTTTGTGAAAACATACACTTTGAAGTTGATGTAAAAATATAAAACTATTGACAGTATGCAGATCTCCCTTGGAAAATTTTACCTAATACTATACAAAATCTATCCAGGGTCCTCGATTTGGTATGTAGAGGTTCGCCGGTGATTATATCTGGTGATTTTACAGTTTAATACTTAATCAGAGTAGCATGATAAGGCTAGCAAGTTTATTAGTTTGATAGTGTCTACCATCTCGTTTTGTTTCTGGATAAAGACATGAATGGGTGACAAGTAGAATAAACTAGTATATAAGGCAAATAGAGTAAACTGGTTTACATCCAAATTGAATGTGATACGAGATTGATTACGATATTTTTGTATGTTGAATCGGCAATATCCTAGTACTTTGCCAAAAATGGCATAATTCATTAAAAAAAAAATAAAAATTTGAAATGAAGAAAACAAGAGTAGAAGCACATGATGACTACATTGCTTGATCCGATAATAAGTAGAGATCGGTTTGGAAGTTGATTAATAGAAAGTTGTCTGAGAAAAACTGCTGATGACTTGAACCAGTTCTTTGTTGAATTACCGAGCAGGATGGTGAGTGGCCTCGACCGAGTACCTATTGGAACTATTATTCCACTTCTTAAACACTTAAACACTTAATGTGTTTACCCAGTTAACTCGAGCTTGCACGTCGTTTCTATTTCTGAAATTTTGTCACTCGTTTTTAAACATAGCTGACTAATTTCGGTATATTATAATACTATGCGTAGAATGGGGTGAATAGGATCACTTTTGAACTTTGGAGCTTTGTAGTTCTCTAAGTAACATAGATTGATAATACTTGTGCATACTAAAACATCAGTCTAGTATATCTACACTGTTCATTTCCGGTACTCATTTATTTGACCGATGCCTGATTTGTCATGTATATATATTTTCATCCCCTTAACCTATTCACTAGTTTGGCTACATATGGAGTCAATAGATTCATATAATTTCCTTTTCCGTATGGGTAGGTTTTAAGTTTATATATCCACAAATTAGAAAGTAAAAAAAATTAATTATTGGCATCTATTTATATTATTTTTAAACTTATAAATTTGGACAAAGTTTTTACACCTACTAAAAACTGTGGAAAAACAAATATTTGCCATTATTTTTTGTATTCAATACTACAGTCATCTGGTGACCAAAAACCACCAACATTTATGGAATGACTTAGGTAGCCCTTCAAGATCAAACAAGCATAATTTTGATTAGTTTTTTTTGTTTTATGATTTTTATAAGAAAATTCCCACCTTTTGATCCTTTTCACCTCAGCGATCCTATACACCCCATTCTACGGTACATATTTATGCTATGTTTTTAGCACACCAAGTATGCATACAGATTACAGAGTGGCACAAACATCATTTCATGTTCAATTTCACTAGGTATTGAAAAAATATATAAAGTTCAACATAAGTAATTAATAAAATAAATTACTTTTTTTTAATTGACTTGGCGAAATAAATAAAACGTTAAGCGGTTAATATATTTTAATATAAAATGGGCAATTTTATTATCTATTATTTTCATTAATAATAATATTTTCTATTAAGATAATATCAAAATAGTGAAAAAACCTTGACCAAATACTTCAAAAAGATCTTATGAGCGACACTATCGAAATGAAATGCAAAAAATTCTACCAATAGATAGAATAAGCATTAATATCATATTTATTATTACCTAACTAAAAAGAACGCTTCATAAAAATTGCAATCTGCTTTAACCTCTACTTTGAGGTGAAAATAAGTAACCTACGCTACAAAAAATATAGTCGTACTAGCAAAGATGTATTGCAGCATATACATTTCAAATTCGAAATAGAACTAATAAAAAAAATTTTTTTTTATACCTAATCCACATCTTCCAAGAGGTATAGCTTTTGCTTGAATGGGTGATGGTATATAAAATCGAGCGTCGTTTAAACCTTTCAAAATTGGTTCTTTTAGAGACAAAGACTGGAAGTTACAATGCTCCGTAAGCAACACATCCTTCGTTCTCTTTTTTTTGTGCGCCTTACTAACAACCACATTCTCCATTTTTAAACAAAGATATTTTCGATAATTCTAAAATACAAAAAAGTATAGATATCAGAATAGTTTTTAATTAATTTTTAAATTTAATAAGTCATAATAGTTATGACAAGTATATAACATCTTACCAATTACAAACAAATTTATTAAAATGATTTATGGTAGGAACCAATACCGGTACTCGTATCGTACAAAAACGTACTTTTAAATTAAGGTTAAGTAGACTTGTTGTGATATCGAGGAACTGTCTATGTTGCCGGTGTCGGCAATAAGGCTGCAAAAGTTGCTCCGCCGCCGGTAGCAAGAAAATGTATAATGCTTTCTATCCAGAATCCGGGGCAGTCATATTGATTCTTAGATTTTTATATGTAAAATCTTTAAAATAACACGTATTATCTCTAAATACAGTAGAATCCGGTTATAACGACGGCCAAGGGACCGGTGATATTACGTCGTACTAACCGGAAGTCGTACTAAACGAACTGACAATTTTAATTTAAATAGCCAGCATTATGTAATTTCACATAAACTAACCAAATCTGCACGTACGTAATGTATCTCTTTATACCGAGTCAGGGCCGTATTTAGACTAAATTTTCGGGGAGGGTTTTAAAAAAATTGCAAAATAAATAGTTAATTTATTAAATAACAAAGAAGTTTTTCTAAATTTAAATTTTGTTATATTAATTTTTGAAATGTAATGTTTGGAGAAAAGTGACTAAAAAGAGGTTTTGTTTGCCAAGATGGCGGAAACGACAGAGGCCTATATTTTGCTCCGCTGATTTTTTGAGTATAATTTTGTGCAAGTATTTTCGCAATTAAGATTTTATTTTTGAGTATTGTTATTAGAAAATTTTGTTTGAAAGTATTTTGTCGAAAGTTACCGCAAAAAAAATTGAAATTTTGTGAAAAAATTGTTTTTATTTAATTAAAATAATTATGTTTTTGCGCGATTTTTCTTTATTTGAGTTCGATATTCAGAGAAAATTTCGATTTTTATGAACTCTATTTAATGGTTGAAAATAATTTGTCGAAGGAGCGACAAATTTTGATTACAGGTTGACTTCTGGGAGGGCGTTTTTTCAATTTTAATATTTGAATAAAAATCACAAACTAAATTTTTATTTTACCGATGGCGATAGTAAAATAATGTTGTCAAAAAGAACTAAATTAGTTTGAAAGAAAATTTCACAAATCTTAAGCAAATATACACTTATGTCAAAGCTTATGTACAAAAATGTACAAAAATATAAAACAATTTATGGGTTTACAATGCCCATTCTAATTTATTGCGGAAGTGTTATTTTAAGCTATTATGCTGCCCATGATGGTCATAAAATTTATGTTCCCTTTAAAATTTTTGGTTTAAACAATTTATTGCAATTTAAAATTTTTACCATAATAGTAAGAATTAAGATCAAATACCTATTTCACTCATTTCAATATAATTATTTTTCAAAAAATCGAAAATTAATTAATAGGAGTAATAACTAACAATTAATTAAGTGGTCGCAGACTTTTACACAGTACTGTAAATATTTAGGGCATTTTTATATTCTCCATCTTTGGTTTTTATATTTTTGCAATTTAGTAGTAGGTGTATTCAATCCAGTGTCGCCAATCGCCGGATTATAATACGAATTTCCGATTTTTTAATTTGGGATTTAATTTATTAGAAATGAGGCCGTGAGAGCAAAAGTGGTGTAACCCCAAATAAAGCTATTGGAGATAGTCGATCTTTATTTATCTATTTTTAACAAAATATACAGCATTTAAATGTAAAATGTTATTATTATAACAATTGAAGTCGACGTTGGTGCATATAAAGCAAAATAATAAGCTTACAAGAAATATTTGATAAAGTGGATAAATTAAAAGTTTGAATATCTCAAATGGTTATATTTGGGGTTACACCACTTTTGCTCTCACGGCCTCAAATATCTCTTTAGTTTTAATTTTTATTTAAACACTTCAAGTTTAATGTTTTTGTTATAGTTGTAAAAATTGTTTTTGTTTTTTCTGATTTTTTTACGATTGCAGTCGAACTTCCAGTGCTTTATTAATTGATAAATAATTTCGGGAGGGGTTGTAACCCCTAAAACCACTCCCTTAAATACGGCACTGTACCGAGTGATCAGCCAAAGAACTGAACATAGGAAAATAACATGGGATATTGATTTTTCTAAATTTCTGCTTCTTATTATAATGAATAAGAATGAAAAAGGTATTAAATTATAAAGATTTTTATTCCGCGTCTAAAGATATCAAACACTTCAAATTTTATTCTTTAATTATTGTTAAAAACTCAATAGTAAAATAAATTAAGAAATGCAGATTTATAAAAATATTAGCAGGCTTCATTGCTATTGTTTTTGTTTGAAAGCTAAATATTTTAACAAGTTATACTTTGACATTATTATAATTAATTTGGTTAACAAAAAATACAATTAACTCTTTTAAGCAGGGAATAGACATGCTACTTAGTAGCACGAAAGCATGCTACTAGGTAGCAAATGGCTTTTAGTAGCATGTGTATACAGCCTTGCTATTAAAAAGCTTGCTACTAAAAAGCATGCTACTAAATCGCAAGGGATTTGATTTTTATCCTGCTATATCAAGACCGGGAGGCGGGGGGGTGTGGAAAAAGCATGTGTGAACGCTTACACAGATAGCATGCTAGTACGTAGCATGCTATCAGCTTTGTCAATGTGTCAAAATGTCTCGATAGGGTGACAGCAAAACTTTAAATATTATAAATTGACTACCGACAGTACGAGTGTTTGTGGAACATAGGTTCTTCTTTGTACAAGAATAAACTTGCACGTGAAAATGATTACAAAGAATTATTCGAGTTTATAGGTGACGAAAATATAACTATGAAAATGATAAAAGCCAAAATAAAAAATCTGCAATCGGTGTATCATCACGAATTTAAAAAAAATAAAAGACTCAATCCGTTCTTAAGCTGATGAAGCTCAAATATATAAACCCACAATACCGTTTGCCTTCTACTAAGCCAATTTTTCTCCCAAATTTTCCGGTTTCTCTTTCTTCCGGGTTTATTGCAGTCTAATACTGCAATGAGAAAGCATGCTATTTCAATAGCAAATGTATTTTGCAACAAGCATGCTATTAAATAGCATGCTCTTTAAGCATGCTATTTTAATAGCATGTGTATCTAGGCCTTTAAAGAAAAAGTTTTGGTTCATGGTATAGCTACTGTTTTTGTTTTTTCACTTTATGTTTTCTTATTGTAGTTATATTTGCAGTTATTATAACAAGTCTACTAATATTAAAAGTTAAAAGTAGGTAGTTTCATTTAGTTCACAAAACTCAAGAACAAACAGATATCAATTGGACTTTAAAAGGTAAGAAAAAAACTAAAGCATCATTCACAACGACCAAATTAATCGTAGAATTAGTAATTAGAATTAAACGTAGAAGTTTGCCGCATTTAAATCCTATGCGGTTGTTCACAACCTTGAAATTAGTACTTAACGCGAAATTAGTACTTAGTACTTAAAGCAGAACCTTGCAAAGTCCAAGCTTTTTTACGTAAATTAGTCGTCACGTTGCTACTACGCATGCTTCAAAATCATTCAAGTGTCATCTGTGATTTCTAACCTAAAACCTGTTAACTATTGTGACCTGAATTACATTTAATATTAAAAATACAACGCTATGGTATTAACCTGTACCAAAGAGTATGTAGTGTATAGAGGAACAGCCATGTATTAAAAATTGAAACGTAGAGACAATCCCGTCTACCAGAGGGCGTAGCAAAGCCATCTATCGGCCGGGAACATTTTTATATTAAATACCTAAATATAAAGTTAGCTACTATATCGATAATTGCAGGTATACCTTTTTGGCGACTGTTCGTACCTGAAGTGGATAAGTAAGAAAAAAGGTTTTTTAACACGGTTTTATGATGGGGTCTCCATAGAAATTTTTAAATAGGGCAGTAAACATTACAATCAGTGTAACAGTGTAACAGTGTAATCAGTTATTGTATATATAATATTATTTGTATCCTCTATAGCAGTGTTTTTCAACCTTATCGAATAGAGAATAATAGAGCCTTCTTAATCCCCTTATATAATTAATAATTATTTTAACACTAGTAAGAAAAAGATTTTTAACACTAGTGTTATTAGTTTATAATTTTTTGGACTCGCTATCGCTCGTTTCGCGAAATTCTCCAATAACAAAATAAAATCTTACTTTTAACACCTATATCGTAAATAGTTATTATAATTTATGTAAATTTATAATTTAATTTTATTAAAAAAAATTTCGACCCCACGAGCAAAACATCGCGACCCTTTGGGGATCGTGACCCACAGGTTAAAAAACACTGCTTTATAGTATATACCAGGCCTGGTCTATACGATAGTATTATGTTATCGTACGATAATTTTTTAAAATGATACGATCAATTTCCGATAAATCCGATAATTTAAAAATATACTATAAATTATTTAATAATATTAAATATCAAAGATTAAATATTTCATTTTTTAATTTGTTTTGAATTTTTTGAAGACTGCACTGATTACTGTTTAAAGCAGGGCCGTATTTAGACTAAATTTTCGGGGAGGGTTTTAAAAAAATAGCAAAATAAATAGCTAATTTATAAAATAACAAAAGAAGTTTTTCTAAATTTAAATTTTGTTATATTAATTTGATAAGTAATGTTTGGAGAAAAGTGACTAGAGGGAGTTTTTTTTACCAAGATGGCGGAAACGACAGAAGCCTATATTTTGCTCCGCTGATTTTTTGAGTATAATTTTGTGCAAGTATTTTTGCAATTAAGATTTTATTTTATTTTTGAGTATTGTTATTAGAAAATTTTGTTTGAAAGTATTTTGTCGAAAGTTACCGCAAAAAAAAAATTAAAATTTTGTGAAAAAATTGTTTTTATTTAATTGAAATAATTATGTTTTTGCGCGATTTTTCTTTATTTGAGTTCGATATTCAGAGAAAATTTCGATTTTTATGAACTCTATTTAATGGTTGAAAATAATTTGTCAAAGGAGCGACAAATTTTGATTACAGGTTGACTTCTGTGGGGGGGGGGGCGTTTTTGTTTATATAATTTTAAAAAGAATAGTGTGATAATTGTTGACCTTCCATAAATATATATTGGGAAAAAATTGTCGAGATATGCGGTCAATAAAACAATAACATTTGTCCGACGTTTCGGGATCTTTTATTGTCCCATTTTCAAGGCTATAATACAAAGACAAAATAAAATAAAATACAATAAAATAAAATAAAATTAAAATACATTAAAGTTAAAGAGAGGAATTATACAAAAACAAAATATAAAAGCAAAAATAAAGATAATTAACAATGACAAAATGAAATGAGGGAATAAAAAGGAAAAATAATAATTATATAAAAATGAAAAATATTTAAATGAAAGTAAAAGAAAAAGAAAATATTGAAAAACTAATTAAAAAGAGATACTAACCTAAGAGGAGAAAAATGGAGGTTAGAATGTCACCATTTTCCAGCGTGGTGCCGTCCTTTGGCAAACCTCAAGCAATAGCACGAGGCGATTTCTTAAAGTCAACACACAACCAACCTAAACGAGTAGTTAAATTGAAATGAAATTCAATCCAATTTAACTTCTTTCCAGGTTATGTTATAGTGTAAAACTAAGTTGGTACCAATGTACCAAACTAAGAAAAATCCTCGTGGCAATTTAAAAGGTTAGTCAAAAACACAGAACCGGCCTTAGGTTAGTATTCCCTCTCAGACCCAAAAATTATTATGCCGAATTTAGCATATCAAGGATACGTTTGTAACCCCCGTCAAAGTATTCAACATCCCTTTTGTCATTCATTGACGATCTCTGTGAGTAAATATGAATTGACTCCTTAATTTTCCTCTTCTTGTCTATCCTCTCCCGGTCCTCTCTTTAACTTTAATGTATTTTAATTTTATTTTATTTTATTGTATTTTATTTTATTTTGTCTTTGTATTATAGCCTTGAAAATGGGACAATAAAAGATCCCGAAACGTCGGACAAATGTTATTGTTTTATTGACCGCATATCTCGACAATTTTTTCCCAATATATAATTTTAAAAGTTTTGTTTACTACGATATTTTTAATAAGTTTAAACTTATTCATATTTTAATTTTAAACTCTCACGTAAAAAACCGTTTTTAAATAAAATTTTTTAATTTTAATATTTGAATAAAAATCACAAACTAAATTCTTATTTTACCGATGGCGATAGTAAAATAATGTTGTCAAAACGAAGAACTAAATTAGATTGAAAGAAAATTTCACAAATCTTAAGCAAATATACACTTATGTACAAAAATGTACAAAATATAAAACAATTATGGGTTTATAATGCCCATTCTAATTTATTGCGGAAGTGTTATTTTAAGCTATTTTGCTGCCCATGATGATCATAAAATTTATGTTCTCTTTAAACTTTGTGGTTCAAACAATTTATTGCAATTTAAAATTTTTACCATAATAGTAAGAATTAAGATAAAATACCTATTTTATTCATTTCAATATAATTATTTTTCAAAAAATCGAAAATTAATTAATAGGAGTAATAACTAACAATTAACTAAGTGGTCGCAGACTTTTACACAGGACTGTAAATATTTAGGGCATTTTTATATTTTTCATCTTCGGTTTTTATATTTTTGCAATTTAGTAGTAGGTGTATTTAATCCAGTGTCGCCAATCGCCGGATTATAATACGAATTTCCAATTTTTTAATTTGGGATTTAATTTATTAGAAATATCTTTTTAGTTTTAATTTTTATTTAAACACTTCAAGTTTAATGTTTTTGTTTTTTCTGATTTTTTTACGATTGCAGTCGAACTTCCAGTACTTCATTAATTGATAAATAATTTCGGGGGAGGTTGTAACCCCTAAAACCACCTCCTTAAATACGGCCCTGGTTTAAAGTGTTTAAATAAAATTTGTAATGTAAATCTAGTTTACAAATATATGAAAGATTTATATCTGTCTTATACATGCAATAAATATAAAACATTCAGTTTTAGAAGAATTGCGAAAAAACAAATCGAACTTTTTTAAAACAATAATTGCAATAAATTAATATGTAATATTAATGTAATATGACAAGCAAAAAGCAGAACCCAAAAAAATAATTTTAAAGCATGAATAATATTTTATGTATACTTCTAAAATAATGATAAATGTTTAATAATAATATTTTAATTTGATTTGATTTAAAAAATAAAATTCAACATGAAATTAAATACATAAAAATTAAAAATTGTGCCGAGAGATCCGAGTTGAAGCGTTGATTTGTTGAAGTTTAAAATTATTTTAGTTTTAACTTTGGTTTAAAATTTTAATAATCTTTAAAATTCGAAGTAAATAATAAAATTGTCTGTTTTTACGATACTTTGAAATTCTCTTCTTACTTTTATAACCATCTACCTGAAGGGATTACCAAAATCGTAACAGACAAAGACAGCTTATCATGCTGTCTCATTTAATGCTTACTCATTATATAATGCTCGTTTTTGCCGCTGAGGTCGTTACGAATCGACTACAATTTTATTGTAGGGTACGAAAAATGCTAGTGACAGGTATACCCATAAGAGCTGTTCCTCTATACACTACATACTCTTTGCCTGTACCCGATTTAAATAGAAAGATAGGTTATCTAGCAATAACAACAATTTACCAGACCGAAATACTTAAGTTCCAAACATTGACACTAGATGGAGTCACACTAATTTGCGCATTAATTTAAGCATTGTGAATGCTACCAAAGCATTAATTTATGTTCAAATTTTAAGTATTAATTTATGTACTAATTCTACGGTTAATTTGGAGGTTGTGAATGAGGCTTAAGACGTAACGCGGCGACCAAGCCTGCTAATACTTTTTTAAAAGTTGTATTTCTTAATTTTACTGTTAAGTTTTTAACAAAAATTAAAGAATAAAATATCAAGTATTGAGTAGGTATCTTCAGATGCAGAATAAAAATGTCTTTAATTTGATACCTTTTTCATTCTTATCCGTTATAATGGGAAGCAAAAATTTAAAAAGTCAATATTTCACGTTATTTCCCTATGTTCAGTTCTTTGGCCGGGCACCCGGTATATCTATTGTAATGGACTTCGAAATTTTCGAGCCCCACGTTTGGGTGACATTTAATGTAATGACCCGAGCTATACAAATCTTCTAAAATTTTGCTTTGTTCCAAGATTACACCCTAGCTCGGTTTCATCCATTTTTTTGAACAATGAGACTCTTTTTTGTTTTAAATTTGCAAACTAAAATTGCTCAAAATTACCTTTGTGTGTGATTGAAGCGCACATGTTATCCTGCAGCTGGCCTAACAAATTTGATGCTATGCACCTTTGAATCGACTAAAATTATCACAAATTCTTCCTATTTTCCAATTTATTATCAGCACTTCACTTTTAATTATTAAAATAAAAACAAACATCAAATTAACTTAATTTATTCTCAAAACAATTAACAATCAAAACCATTATTGCGGGTATGGCTTGCCATCCGCTCGACGCCAAAGCCTTCGCCTCTCTCAGTCTACTTGCATCAACCTACTCCCTCTAGGCTTTCCCACTCTTATTTACAGCTAACATTTTTATACAACATGTACAATTTGATAAATAAATAAATAATGAAATTGAATTTTAAAAATTATTTACAAAATAAATTAATTTGTGGTTTTATTCAGTTCGAAACACGACACTATATAACTAACAACTGAAATACCTAGTGCAAAAAGTCTATGATTTTCTATTTTTTGTGGTTTTTATTTCTATTCGCGTTTTACAAAATGTGAAGCGCCACGTAGTGTCCTTAGCAATAACTAGTATAGGCAGTAATCGACGTCTTTTTTGCTTTGAGTGTTTTTAAGTAATACGGATAAAATCCTGAAAAATAAATTTAAAAATATGAATTGTGGTGTTTACAGATGTCATAGCAAGGCGGGCCAAACAAAAATTTTAAGTTTTCATAAGTTTCCACGCAAAAATAGTAGGTATGATGCTAGTAATACTGCAGAAATGTGCTTACAGCGACCAGAATTTCCAGCATTTCAAGTGCATAATGCATTTTTGATTTCAATTACCTCTTTTATTAAAAAAGCACATTGAATTTCATGAGGTTTTTACATTAAAGCAGTGGTCTGCAAGCACAACGCAAATATCTTGATAGCATCTCGACATCTTGGTGTTTAATTCCACATGTAATGAGGTGTTTGGCATTTAAAACTGCTTCTCCCTCATTGATACGTCTAGAAGACGGCAGAGCATCTAAATAATAAAATATTTTTGCTAATGAAAGTAATAATGATACATTTTCAGTAGCCATTTTCTCTAAAAAAAAATTTAACAGTTAGTTACTTACATTGAATAAATTATGAATTAAGTGTATTTTAATCTTTGTTAAGTGTTTCTTTCATTCATTACGTCGCTAAAAACGATTGGTTGTTATATGCAAAGTCGTACTAAACGAACTACACTGTATATGGTTCGAGAGAGAGAAGAAGTAATGGGCTTCAATAGCCTATCGCTGTGGCCGCGCTTGAACTAATTTAATTAATTAATTTGCGATTTGGACGTAGTACGCAAAGTGTTCTACAATTTAAAAAATGTTTTAATAAAATTTATGGTAACTGGGAATGTAAATTACAATTATAAACATTAAAATTTGAAAATTATTCAAAAATACGCATAAAAAAAACAAAAACTGAATGCGAGTATTCGATTGACTGTTATACAAATAATATTTTTGAGCATAAATTATTGCACTTGGTAATGGCAGATCTAATAAAACAAACAATCTCTGAGTCGCTCCACTTTTTAAAAACATCTCTGAAGATACGCCAGCTCGAAAATTATGGATTTAGAACAGTAATGGCAAATCTTTTTGAAAAGTAGGTCAAATTTTGTTTATTTTTTTTATACTACTAGCCCGTGGGTAGTTCACTTTGAAAATATTTTTTTTAATAATTCGACATTAGATATTTATACTTTAATTTTTTAATATATTTACAATTATCTCTTTTATGATATAAACAATCAGTTTACAAAAATCAACATGTGGGTTATTTAAAAGTCTTCGTGGATCAGTGTTGGACCGGCGAGTCATAAGTTTCGCCACTACTGATCTAGAAAGACAAAGTTTTTAATTCGCTACCACTCATTAAAAATATCTCTGAAGTCGCTCCAACTCGAAAATTAATTTCTTTTAATCTTAAATTTCGGATTTTTAATTTTAATATATTTTTGAGATAAAGTTCCTGTTAGTGCGTTATATTAATTAAAAATATATTTAAAATTAGTGTTTTTATTATTTTCAAAAACGTAAACAAAATTCATCCTAATCGATATATACATATAAGAAAATAACTAACAAATAAGAGAAATCTCTTTGGGCGAGTCTCTAAGCCCACACACTTGGTAAAAACATCTCTGGAGTTTTTCTTCTGAAGAAGAAGAACGGGGAAACATCTCCATAGTCGAAAAGAAAAAAATAATTCGGCTATAATTAACGAAATTAAATTTAAATAAATTTATGATATTATGATGTTAATAGTTGCATATGTAGTTGGGAGCTACGGACGGCTCCGCTCTTTAAAAAGACATATGCAAAATTCTATGCAATTTACAATATCTAGAGTGCCAACGCTTAAGCAAATAAGTCACAAAATGTCATTTTTTAGGAGAACGTTTTGAAAGTTGTAAAAGTGTAATTTTTCTATTCGGCTCGCACTCAGCCACTATCTTGCATTGGTATTTATGTTTATGATCTTTAGAACAACTTACTTTTAAAAATTTAGAATTTTCATTATTATTTTCCGAAATAATTGACTTATACTATAAGAATTCAAATAATATAGTTCGACTTATACTCTTCGGTTCGACTAGTATACTTTTACACCTGAATCTTTAAATCATCAATTATTTACATTTTTGTGTTTTTTATCTCTTCTAAGTTTCAAGCTATAAAAAATTATAAAATTCAGAAATATTTTATTTAAAGTATAAGAAATTGTTACATAATATTATAGTACATTACAATAAAAAAATGTTTTACTTTAAAGTGATTTTTGATGCGCATTTATGATAGGAATATACGGGATCTGTAGCGTATTCCACCCCACGATCATAACTTTTTCCTATTGAAAATAGGTAAAAGGACACTTTTCTAAGCATACTAGAACAAAAATTTTGTAGGATAATGCAAAAGTTTTAGAAAAAAATCGATTTTAAAAATGTACAATTTACGTGTATTTTAGATACACCGTTTAGCACGGCTGTATGATTCAATTCTTGGGATGGCATACGCAACAGTAACCCAATATACTACTTTATAACAGCCAAAAGATCCATAAGATCTTTCTTTTTTTCAACAGAAATTGGTAGGGTTGATTTATAACACGCCGTTGAACCCAACTTTTTCGCTGAATCGTCGGCACTAACATTTCTTTTATAAATTCGTAAATAAAAGGTCAGAGACGGTCATTAGCCTAGTTAGTTAACTGAATAATTGCTGACATTAAGGTACTCGGTTCGAATCCGGGGAGAGTCTAAAATTTCTTATGATCGTCTCCGTGCTTCGGAGGGCACGTAAAGCCGGCGGTCCCTCTGGGTTGATGACTTGCCTTCATTTTTTTTAAATGAAAAAATTTTATTATATTTCACGAGTTAATAATTTAGAGTCTCTGAACCCACGCACTTCGTAAAAACATACTGAAGGCCATCAAAAGTCGAAAATCATGCATCTACCCAAGTAACATTTTCAACCTGATAAATCTCTTATAAACCCCTAGCAGCGAAATCTCACAGGTACCTGTCCCTGTCTAGAACTCTTTTTTGGATTAAACCAGGGGTCTGTGCCAGGGCATAATGGCGCACATTTTGCACCCCTACCAGATACCCCAGACAGGAGTCTACTAAGCACCTTTACTAGGTACACTGGCAGGGTCCCTGCAACGGGGTCTACCAGGATTCCTGCCGCAGGGATCTACCAGGGAGATTTGCAGAATGTAAAAAAATAATTATATTGTTAACATTATAATTATTATATTATAAACTATGCCTCTAGAACAACGATTGTATAATAATACTATCTGAAAGTTAACAATTACATTTTGATTAATTATCTAAAGAAAGTTTACACATTTTTTTTTTAACTTACGGGGATTCGAACCTATGATGGCATTTATTGAATGTTCTGTAACTTCACATCTTAACGATTTCGCTACGGAGGCTATATAATATATTTTACTTTATAATTTACTTTATACTAGTACTAAGTATAAGTAGGTAATAATAATAATTTAATTTTGATTTGATAAAAGAAATGAAAAACCATAGTTTAAGAAATATTTAAGTTTAGAAAATATTTAACTAATTATAGTTGGCCGAAATAAAGCTTTAAAATAAAAAAACCGCAACTATAATATTTTTATATTAATGAATGATTTCTATTGGTTTACTAATAGTATCAACAAACGTTTTCTATTGTTTGTTAAATTTGGCACAGGCCCTACTAAATAACCTGTAAATGAGTACCTGACAAATTTCTACCATGGGCATTTCACAGTGCCCTACAAAGAATCTGTAAACTAGTACCTGGTTAATCCCTACCTCGGGTATTTCACAGGCATCTACAAAGAATCTGTGAACAGATCCCTGGCTAATCCCTACCACGGGCATTTCCCAGGGTTCCACAAAGAGTGTGTAAACAGGTACCTGGAAAATCCCTGTATTAACAGGCCTAGCATACTTAATTAATAGGCATTTGCCAGGGGTCTAATAGAGTCACTGGAAATTTCCACGGGAAAAATGTTACTTGGGTAGAAAGACAAGATGTGTGTCTCTGAGCGCACGCATTTGGTAAAAATATCCCTGAAGGCCGTTCAAACTCGGAAATCACGGAACTGGTAAGACATGGGTGAATAATCCGGGTTAAAAGATTATGAAAAATGTAGATAATTTCTGAGCGTTATCAGCTGTTAAAAGCTAGCAGCCGTTTAATTTTTAAATTAAACATTGCGTCTTTGAGTCTTAACAAAAACATCCCCAAAAGCACTGGAACTCGAAAATCATAGATTTATTCTAGATAGACGAAAGCTTCTTGGCCCACGCATTTAGTAAAAACATCCCACCCAAGACCGCCCGAACTCAAAAATCACGAATGTATTCTAGAACGACAAAAACTTCTGGGCCTACATACTTCGTAAAAACATCTTTAAAGGTTAGCATACTAGCAACTTTCTGCTATAATACACCTAACATGAGTCAGATCTGGGTAATGAACATGTCTGAGTGGTTTCCCGGTTTGTGTACAAAATTAAAAAAAAAAAATACTAACTCAATTTTCAGTGGAAGAAAACAATCTTAGATAAATAATTGATAACATAAACCGATTGTTTGATTGTAATAAACGATGTTTTTGTGTGTAGTCATGTAGGTTCGGTCCGCGAGTATAATAATACTCGAATGATAACCTTAACCGTGTACCTTACTCAACAACGACCTATCATACACCCCTGTTAAAACATATATTTAAAATACATGTAAATTTTTGATTTTTTAAATTCGATTTTTTCAAAAACTTATAGATGATCCTCAAAAATTTTTCTTGCATTATACTCAGAAGAGTGTTCTCTTTCCTATAGTGTAGTTAAAATTTTGAAATTCGTGGTGCACTTAAACGTCCTACTCCTGTATTCGCTAATATACATTATAAAATATACAGTATATTTGTATTTGTACACTACACTAAGAACATTACTGTATCAATAAATTATTTAGGTATATCGTAAGATGACAAAATAAAATCGTGACAAATTTTAATAAATCAAAATTAATTTTATTGTTACTTTATTATCAGCATAATTTTCCATACTCGTGATTAATAATAATTGTCTTGACGCTTTTATTATCTATGTAGTTTCTAGTATACTATAATAATTATTTGTAGTACCTATTTTTGTTACTAAATTAAAACAAGCTATTACATTAAAACATTTGTATTTTTTGTTTAATATTATTCGAATTTTAGCGGTACTAAAGTAGTAATGCAAGGCACAACGTGCACACTCCTAGGAATACTCATTAAAAAAAGTTTTCAGAGCAAATTGCCTCAGTAGTTTTCTTACTCTTATTTTTAAATAAAGATTTATTTATTTGAGAAGTCCATGACTTAAACTGAGTTTATGCAGATGGCGTAACAGAACACAACAGATAAACATTGGTTTATCTTTCATGCTGGACCAATCAGTTTGTGAATCGAGAAGTCTCAAATTGAAGTTTTGCATACATCAACCTAAATTTTTAGTACTTACTACGCAACTATGCCAGAGCTTTAAGCAACGAACGTCTCTCGACAATAACAATTTTGGCTGTGAATGTGGTAATATCTATGTTGCGGTAATATCACTTCTTTGAGAAGTTTAGTTGACTGTATTGAATTTAAAACACCGACTCGTACAAGAAATACTTGGAATTGTTTAAGTTTAGTAATTTACTTACGTCATTTTTAATTTCATTCATGAATTCACATTTTTTGAGTGATATAGTAAATGCAATATTATGTAAGTATTGTTGAATAACAATAAACTTCCCTATCTTAGCTAGCAATACTAAAATATTGTTATTACTATAGATTTCAGTAACAACGTGAATTGTGTTTAAAAATTAGAAGACAAAATTAGCAAATTTTCTACATTGGTACTGTCAGCGTCAAGGTCAAAAAAATTCAAACTATCGATTCACCCGGTATAGTTTATTTGTTATTCTATGTTTTTCTTAAAGTACAGATGATATAAAATTTTGTATAAATAAATAGTGTATTACACTGTTTTTATTACTAGCGTATTGATTTTTTAGTATTCTAAACGGTCGTACTTACTAAAAACATAATGTTGTTAGTTCTGCTCTAGACTGAACAGCGTCACGACGTCGACGCTTGAATTTGTGGTTAACCTTCAATTTAATTTATACTCAATGTCGTTTATTTTCGGTTGTTTCAAATTTTTTAAGTTCAATTTTTTTATTATGAATGTTTTTAGTCTATCATAATATTTATTTATTTTTTTAACAAATTTAAGTTATTTTGGAGTAAATTGAAAATACACCTGGGTAAGTAATAAATAATGAAAGAATAATAAGTAATAAAAAAGGTTGCACAAATTTGTGAAAGAAAAAATTAAATATTATAATATTACGTACTGATTAAAGATGTACTTTATTAAATAAATATTATAAATTATGAAATAATATGTACTTTAAATAGAGATACAAGTTTACACGGACAGCAAATCAAACATAATGAATATTCCCGCGCACTCTACCTAGTTGAACAAAATTTTTAATTTTTAAAGCAATCATAAAATATTTGATTTCAGAAATACACTTTGTCGAACCAAGTTAGTATTTAAATAAATAATAAAAGATTAATATCTATTTGTACCCAATGAATCGGTTAATTTATTTTCCGAATCATACTTAAAATAGTAATAATATTTGTGTAGTTACTCCCAAGTATTCCCAGAAATTCTCAACATTTTTTACGAAATTTTTACTTTTAAGAATTCTAGTATATATTAAATTTAGTCTATATCAACCTCTAGCCCAATGTGTGGTAACGAAAAACGACATTTTAAATACGACTTTTGTCCATTTATGCTATTTACTTTTTAAAGTATTATCTTTTAATCTATTCCTTTCATTTACTTATGACTGTTTATTTATTAATATAAAGCCTAAGTAATCTTAGGCTTAGCACCAATTTTATGATAAAAAATTTAATCTGGAATTAATTAGGCTAAAATTGAAGGGTTTTATTAGTTCATTTAATTATTAATCATTATTTAATAAAAGTGTATTTAAAAAACGCCTAATACTTAATAGTTAGTACATTTTTGGAAAATATTTAGGAAAATTATCAGATATCACAGAAAATTCAAAAATAATGAACAAGGTAAGTAGGTACGAGAAAAGATTAATCAACTCACAAAATTACCAAAAATTTGCATATTATAAACAACTGCATTGGTAAATAGTGTACAACTTACCCATATGTATGAGAAATGACACATATTAGATCATTTCAGTAAATGAATGAAGTGGTTTTCCTTAAGCCCTTTACTTTAGTATAAAAAGCCTTAAGTTTTCTACAACAGATTCAAACCGGAACATAGTAAATTTGCCATGAAAGGAAAATTCTTAAATTGACCTTTCCCTGTACATCCTTACAAAATTAAAGTATGTATTTATTTACGTAGAAATTTATTACGTAGAAAATTCTACGTAAAAGTATAAAATAATTGTTTTTTAGTCAATCTAATATAAAATAAATTTGTAGGTATAATAGGGCTTTAGCCGTATTAGCTTTAGCCTTTTTGGCCTTTTTTACCATTTATTATATTTTTGCACATATCTCAATTTTAGTACATCTCAGGCGCAATATTAACATTGTATAAACTGAAGAACGTAAGTTTCATGTCTAAAAATTAAAATTGTACAATTTTTTTTTGAAAATAGTTTTTTTTATTAAAAATTTTGTTTGTTACATTTGAAATAATGTTATAATTGTACTTGAGATGCACTGAAATTGAGCTATTTGCAAAAATGTAATAAATAGCTAAAGCATTCAAAAGAGGTTAGCCATAACGTTATGAAGTTCTTCTATACATAGATTTACAGATAATTGAGTCTAGTTTCACTTTTGTGTTAGATCAACAGAAAAAAATTCTTCGTCGAAAACTGAAAATATAAAAGGCTGTAGCTTGGAAGTATTATTATGTAATATTAAATATTACGCGGAATTTTATCTGCTTTAAATTTGATATAACTTATTTTGGGAATAGAATGAAACGATTAATTTAAAGTTTTATAATTTTTGAAATCTTTCTTAACAAAATTGCTCCCGTTCTTGTTTGAATCTGTTATAGAAAACATAAGATATTTTTTCTTATATACTATATGGTAATTTCATTTCCGAGTTATTTCCATGCAAAAGTACCTAATGACGGGACTATATTAAAAATTAACTAAAATAAATTTTGTTAATTTATTTATTTTTTCGTACTGATCTTGTTCATTATTTTCGGATTTTCTATAAAATCTCTTGTTTTTCTAAAAATTCTTACTGTAGTACGTTTTTTTTTTAAAGAAAAATATTTGAATTTGTACTAAAACGACGACCTCTAAATGTTAAACAATGAAAATGCTTTGAATTTAAACGGCTTTACAAAAACGAAATTTTTGCGATTGAAGTGTTATGTGTGTTGCCTAAACTGAACCGAACAGAGTCATAAATAAGAGAGATGTGGACAGAGTTAAATGTAATATCGAATAGACGTTTACTTTTCGCTTTCTTGTGGTGAATATTTACTACAAGATCAAGTACTATATAAATTATCTGAAGTTTCCCGGTGTAAATTAGACGTTGCAAGCGACGCGCCACCTATAGTATTTATATCTTGGATCGACTATAGACTAAAGTTGTAGCCCGTTAAATTTGTATTTGAATTTGACCGTTAGTGTTTTTGTAAAACTTTTTTTTAACAAAAAAAAACCTGGATTGTTTTAACATTTAGAACTCGAAATCCGTTGATTTAAATAATAATAGATTACAATCTAGTTTGTGGATAAGTGTATGTTCTTTAAAAAATTCCTAATACATTTAAAAAATCAATAGTTTTGGTGTTATGGTTGTTTAAAAGTAGAAATTAAAAAAATTGTTTTAAAGACTAAAACAAAAATATCATTAAAAATTTCTCTTAAAAAAGTTGCTTCTATTACTACCTCAAAATTTTCTACCATCGTAAGAGCACTCTTTCTTATTATATTTTAATTAAAAAATATCGTTGTTTCTGTCGGATTATCCGACTTGTACCATAAAACTGATAACACATAAGCGTTTGCGGTATTTTTTAAATTGAAATACATTGTCCTAAATAACCTTTTTATTCGAAATTATCCCATTCTACTATACCGAAACAAAATTTATTTTGTACTTTTAAATTTCGGATTTTCCCAAATTATTAAATAATAAAGTACCTGATTTATTGTTCCTTTGGTTTATTTCCATTGCGATACTAGCTTAGATTTTTGTACTTGTAAAGTGATTTAAAAAATTAAATCTTATACGAAAAAGTATATCTTTTTTTTTATAAAATTAATTTTTACATGTTACATGAAATTAAAATAAGTATTTCAAACCCTGAAAAAGTAATTCAACTACAAAGAAGGTACTATTGTAAATACCAAATACTTGATAATGTAAGTTGTTAAAAACTTCTTAAATAAAATAGTGAAATTAAATACGCAGTATCTATAAATATTGTTATAGATTCTGAGCTATTGGTGTATTTAGGTACATTTTAAATATAATTTTAAAAATTCAATTAAATTAATAAATTTATTTATTTAAAAAAAAAGAAATTAAATGCGTTTCTGAAAAAAGTAACAAAAAAACTTTTAGTAATAAAATAAAAACACGTTTCGAGCTTTTTATACATTCTCAATATCAAACGAGTAATTTTGGTAATTGATACGTCACGTAGACAGTACATATTTTGGGCAATATACCTTTGATTTATTATATCATGGAACAGGTTTTATAATATTAAATCATAAAGGTTAATCGTATATTTAAAAAAAAATAACGTAAAAGTCAAATAAAATTATTTTGATAGAATAAAAATTAAAAGTCATTTTTATGTAATCAAATTAAAATGTTATGTCTTACGTTTGTTAATCTAAACAATTTAGATATTAAAATTACAGTAGGTAACAGTAATTGTATTATAAATAAATCAATTTAATGTATAATAATATGCATTAAAATTAAAGTATACCTTTTCCTCTATTTTATCTTATTTTTATTTAATAGTTTTGACTAGTGTCAATCTGTTTCAACAAATTTCTACAATACTACAACACATTCTATAAATACATATATATTATACACATTCCATTAATGTAAGGTTTTAATCCTTTTAGGTTGAAGTGTAATAAAAATTGTAAAAAAATTGGTCCATTAAGATATTTTAGACAAGACAAAACAAAATAAACGTCAAGTCAATTTTGGTAATTATTGTCACATGTTTTAATATTAGTATTTTACTTACAAAAATGTAGAAAGTTTTCACAAATTAAATTATTGCACTGTAAGTATAAATTTTGTAAACTTTTTCAGCGTACTATGGCATTATCAGGCATTGAATTAGTTACTAATTTATAATTTGAACCACAAATCTATTGATTAAATTAAAAAATTATTAAGCATTTAAAAGAAATTTAATTGTCCTTGTTCTTATAAACCGATTAATACCACTCAATATTAGAAATCTTTCTCTATATTTGTTTGATACGCCGAAAAAACTTTTAATCAATATTTCAATGTCAAAACTATGAATTAGCAAGATTACAGTTGTTAGCAAATCGGGTAGTTTAGTGCTACTTAGCAGAAATCCCAATTGTGGAATAACTGGAAACTGGTCGAGTTTAGAAAATAATAAAGTTTTATAAAAATTTTGAATGTCAGGTTTTTTTCATTAACAAAAATTCTCATTGCATTACAAAACCCGAAAGAGAAGGGGAGAGGCAAATAATGGTGTACATATAGCTGATAATGATGACGCTGACCTCACTTAAAGCAAATGGAGTAATGACTTTGTGGTCTCAGTTGTATCTTAACATGAATGAACAAGCAATAATATTAAAGTAGGTTCTATTTGTATTGTAAACGATGTTTGGTGTTTTTGTTGTAATATTCAACGATTACTAAAATAAACGTAAAATGAGTATTCACTTCTTAATATTTTATTTACGGTAAGACTGGGAATCAAATTCGAATAATTCCAACATTCAAATATTTAAATATTTAAATATTTAAATACAAATTAACAATATCGCAGAGTATTATTTGAATAATCAAATTTTATTTAAAAAATTTTTATATATTATTTAGATTGTTAATAAAAGTATAAAATATTATATATTGCTATCCTCTTACATAAATTTTTAAATCCTACTCCTCTTCATAAACTCCAATTTTGCAAGTTAATACGCAGCTTTGAGATGCGTCTCTACATAAGACTCTTTCTCTTTCGGTTTTGTAACATTTAAATCGTATAAAAATTTCCTTATATGCTCGTATAATATTCAATACGCATTAACTCTGCACTCAGCTGCTCGCATTATTAAATAAAACTCGTCATATTTCTATAAATTTTATTCAAAAACTCGACTATTTTAATTGTTTTATTTCAAAATTTCCAGTTACTTCCGAATTTGTCAAATTTTTATAAATAATTTTTATCTTTACCAATTTTCTTCATCCCAACTGTTTCTGTATGAAAGTAACTTCAAAAACCACCAAAAAACTTCAAATCTTCAAAATTTATGGAACTTATATTCTAGTACTTTTAATTAAATAAAACAATTTTTTATTTAAAAACAATCTCACCTTTAATCTTAAAATAATCAAAAATTTTAATTTTAAATTCTATGTGGCGAGGTCAAGAAGCCTTGTATAAACCTGTTACCAACTTCGTAATATAAACTAAAAAATTTCAATTCTTAAATATATAAGACGTTACAAAATTTTAAATCAAAACAAAACAAATTTTTAAATAATTTATAAAATAACAAAACAGTTTTTCATGTGCATTTCAAAGCAGAACCATATGTACAGATCTAACCTAAAAACTCTATATAATTATATATAATTACAATTTAAATTAAATTGAATGAATTGTTTCAAGTAGATAATAAAAAATCAATCAATTACAATGTTTTGATGAGTAAGTGAATGAAAACTCTTTCTTTTATATACAATGGAACCTCGATATATCAAAGCTTAAGGGAACGAGAAAACTTCGAATTATTGAGTAATTGAAAATTTGAGAATATTCAAATATTTGTATAGAAATGATTCAATAATCGAATAAATAGACTATACCAATAATATGAATATTTAAATAATTTGAATAAGCAAATATTTTGAATATTTGAATTATTTTAATATTCCAATTATTTAAATATTCAAATAATTTGATCAATGAATATTCCAATACTAAAATGATAAAGATTTCCCTCCTTGATTAGTACATGAGAAACTTTGTTTTCTTAATGAAATTTTCTATTAATCGTTTTAGGGTGAAATGACACCAAATCTAAAAATGATGCGCAGTTTGACAAAACCTGGAAGATTTAGCAAAAGCATGTTTTTCGTGCGCGATGGGTTCGGTGGCAATTCTGTAAACGATACTCTCGCTTTTTATTGAGAATTGTTCTCTTTATAATAGAAAATTATAAGATAAAATATACTTTTGTTTACTTTCTTGTAAGTGTAATCCCAAAAACCTTAATTTGATATAATTGTATTTTAGGTAACATATTTAAATATATTAATTCTTAACTTGT
The DNA here is from genome assembly GCA_911387805.1 of Cantharis rustica. NCBI lineage: Eukaryota > Metazoa > Arthropoda > Insecta > Coleoptera > Cantharidae > Cantharis > Cantharis rustica. The sequence continues at coordinate 96,759,635 of OU426877.1, forward strand.
GATAAATGATAATTGTGATAATTATTTGATATTAGGTAACATATTAGCACACAATTCAACAAAAGTTAATATAGTATATTATGGAATTCACACTAACTTAATTTATAACTGTTCTCATTTTTAGGTGCGTGTTATTACCCGCCTCTTCCCTATATAGCATGTTTAATATAACACCATTCACCAATAATCATACTCTTTATGTATATTACTACTGCACGAGTACTCTAAGTAACATTTAATATTTATATAGGTATTGGTGGCAATCAGTTAAAATAAAAATGGTCAATGAAAATATCTTAAACAAAAATTGATTTAAAAATTGCGTAGGTAGTAATAGAATTCGTTAAATCATAATGTTACTTTGATGTAATTCACTTATTGCGTTTAACGAGCTAAATATGTAAATTTTCCGTTATTTATATTTATAAATTTATCAAGATTTTATTTCTTTTATAATTTCAGAAATTATTGATTCGAGGTAACTTGCTATTCTTAAATAACCGGGTCCACATGTTTTTATAGATACAATAAAAATTCTTACCGAATTTAAAAGACGACGTTAAAATGAAACGTCTATTAACTTAAATTTATCCTTTAATGTCGGAAATAATCGATTTTAAAGTTTCGATTTTTCACATAAAAGTTTGTGAACAGCTCATTCTGTTGACGATGTATGTGCTCAACGTAATTAGTTACAGCACTTGTTTTTGTGAGCGGAACCGTAGCTAAATTTAACTAAAAAAAAGGTCAGAATTTTTTGAATTCTGGGTATCCCAGAAATGTTTTTAATTTTTTGAGGTACCCTTTTTTCATTTATTTTCAATTTATAGTCAAGTTATATGGCCTACATATGTGAGAAACTATAAATAAGAAGAGTAATTAACATAAAAAAGTATTAGAAAAGTATAAAATTGGATAACATTTCAGAACATCCATTTTATTCACAAGAGTAATATCGTTGAAAATAAAATATATGTCATATACATCTAAACTTAAAAGCCAACTTGGAATTGAAGATATTTGAATTGCCATTCTTATTATTGTAAAAGTCAAGTAATAGCTAGTACATAAAACTCGTATAATTATAAATAAAAATAATACAAAAGACTACTTGAATTCTGAAATACCTACGCATTTAATACGATATAATTTAACACGCAGTAACGCACCAGTCATTATCGTTATAGGTTCCTAATATACTATTAGGTATCAACTATTAAGATTATTTAGAAGTCATCAAATCGCTTTGAACCGAATATCTATTTAAAAATCGATTTTAATACTACGAAGTTTATTCAACTTTATGTAATTTAAGTTAGTAAGTAGTGACATTACACTCATTAAATTAATAAAAGTTTTAATTATAATTCTGAGTTTAATTAATCACGCACTGTAACAAAATTTATTCTCCATAGATTGGTTTAAAAAAAAGAAGTTAAGACGATCGTAATTTAAGTCTCTAGTATGTAGTCATAATACTTAATTCATAACCTCAAACTTTATGCTTCTGATAAAATTATACGACTGCCAATAAAAAATATTATTAAAAATCTATCTCACAAACATTACGCAATATTTTTACTACATACTAAAAAATGCTTTTAAATTTAAAAAGAAGTTTAATAAATCGAAACCGAGAAATAATTCTTTTATTTATGGAGATTTTAGCTGGCAAGTTTTGAGTGCGTTAGTTCTGAGTCTGCACTAAGTTGACATTGTTTTACTGATAGGAATAAGTCAAGTACAGTCAAATATGCACTCAAAGCGTATTGAGTGCGTACTCAACTTAACAACTAAAATTGCTATTACTAGTTTTTTTTTACTTTTATTTAATATAGAATAATAATATGTCATTCCTGTTTGTCATTAGTTGTTTTTACCAATATATAGTAGATATAATTTATTATACCTACATAAGTAGGTACATATTATTATTAATTCAATGCTATGATTATAGATTTTGGCATAAAAGTTGAACAAATTATTTTACTTATTCAGTATTCTGAAATCCAAAAATATCATGCATTATTATATTTTGTTATTAAAATATAATTTATAAGAATTTATAAGAAATAATAAGAATAAAATTTAATTTGATTTGTGAGAAATTATTCACTCGTAACTTTTCGATCAAGAATTGACACTTTTCATTACTTATAAAAAAATAATCATTTGTTTCATTGATATAGATTTTGTTTTATTTAAGAAACTGCAAGTTTTATAAAAATAGCTTAATAATGTTGATAATGCTTGTAAAAATGTCCATTTCAGTTTTCTAAAAAATAATTTTGTAGCTATTATGGATGTACATATTGATGTGTAATGCTCCCCCGAGTGTATTTTCTTCTTTATTAATTTTTAAAAATCATGCAACTCCAAACGTATTAGTTTTAATTTCGTTGCCTTCAATATAAAATAATAAATGGTAACGTTAAATCTCACGATACCCGTATCGCAGTCCGACTTATCATCCAAATTTTATAGTTCCTTTAAACAATTTTCAACTTATTAATATAAAAAATTTTAATTTACTTATATTTTTAATTATTGTTTTCTTCTTTCTTCTTGCTCATATCATCATATCATCTTCTTTATCTTATTACAATTATCATCCATAGCTTCGGTTCCAATTATATTTTCAAAATTATTCAACTTTTCTTCAAAAATTAATATACTCCAATTATAAATATCAAATAAAACACTTTTATCAAAGAAAAACTTCTTATATTTTCAAATTATAAACTTATTTAATTAATTTTTCGGACTAATAAATCACACGTCCATCACGTCGATAATTTTTGACAAGAGACCTGGTATTTCCGGTGATCCGTTCCCACCAAAATGCAATGCTACAATGCTACAACTCAACAACTAATACAATAATTCAATAAATCACTTTGAAACATCACAATATATTGCTATGCCTCCAGCGATTCAATTTTTGAAAATCTCACCTACCACAAATAACGCCTCGCTGTAATACACACATTTCCTTATCATGAAACTCTTCTTTTCCAATAAAACACTCATGCGCGTCGGGTCTACGTTTCATTCACAACCATCGGTCTTATTAAACAAATTCGTCGTGGTTCAATTTTTAAAATCTTTAAAAATGTATTTTCGAACACTTTCAATTAATTAAAACAACTTTTAATTCAAATCAATCTTACTTTTCAACTCAATAATCATTAAAAATATCAAATTAATACCTCAACGTGCAAACATCAGTTCGCTGACTTTTTACGCTCTTCGGCATAAAGCATAGGTTCCTACTTTGTTACAAATCTCGTAACCAAAATAAATATTTTACAAAATTTCAACTGTACAGGACTTAACAAAATTTTAAATTAAAACAAAATGAATTTTGTTCTGAATTGAAATCTGAATTTTGGTTGAACGCAACTGTAAGAGGTTTGTGGTCAATAAAAATCAAAAAAAAAAAAGTGTCGACCTTCCACCATATATTTAAAATATTTAACAGCTGAATAAATTGTTAATAACTCTCGATCGTTATACGCTATAATTTTGTTGTGCTGGATTAAATTTTTTGGAAAAAAAAACATCTACATCTACATCTGTTACAAAACTGCGATGTTTGATGCATCGGTCATCTCATGATTGATCAATCTTGTTTGAATCTGAGTGCTCCAATGTCAGTTTTCTAAATCTTTCGTCCAAATAATTTTTTGTGTTGTTGTTCTTTTTCCCTTTGCCAATAATTGCATTTTATTTAGCTTGAATGCTTGCTGTATTGGGTAAAAAGCGACGATAAAAATTTATAATCTCTAAAAATCGACGGAGACTTTTAATTGTGTCCGGTTTTAGATAATTTATAATAGCTTCGATTTTGTGACTTAAAGGTTTAATATCATTTTCGGACACCGTAAAGTCTTGTATGTGGGGGATGGGATACCTGTCGGGCGTAGTCATGGCATTGAGATGTCTATAATCTCTGCAAGGTTTCCAATCTCCGTTCTTTTTCTGTACAAGGTGAAAAGAATTTGCGTAGCAACTTTTAGAAGAACGGCAAATTGCCTTTAACAGCATGTATTCAAATTCATATTTAGCTACTTTAAGTTATTCTGGTGTTAGTCTTCTTGCTTTTGCAAAAACTTGCAGACCATTTGTACTAATGGTATGTTTCACGTTATGAGTAACTGAAGTTGGTTCGTCAGATATTTTTGTTAAGGATTTAAATTTATTCAGCAATTCTACGAATACTGGATCTGTATTTTCTGTATTTTCTGTATCTGTAATTGTTGAAAGGGTTTGAAAATGAACGTGACTAACTTTACCAGAAACACTTAAGTTAGGGCAACTAAATTTTTGGTATTTTTATCATTAAATGGTCAGTATTTTTTTAAATAAATGGTCAGTATATTACAATATATTGGTCAGTATAAATATTTAAGTGTCGGTATTAAATCAAATTTTGGTCAGTATCATTTGTTATTTTGGTCAGTATAATTTTTTAATTTGGTCAGTATTATTTGTTATTTTGGCCAGTATAAATAAGAAAGTTGCAGTAACATTTTGTTTGGTTAGTATATTTTATTGCTTACTTAATTTTTGTTGTTAGTAACCACTTTTAATATAAAATAAGGAATCTAAATAATTATATACGTTGCCTTTTCTTTTTTCGTGTATTATTAGAAACTGAATCAATTGCTTCGTTTTCATCATCATCAGATGTATATTTTTCTATATTTTTTGTTGCCATTGCATTGAAGGAATGTATTGCGTATTTCACTGAAATACTGAATATTTCACTGATACTACTAATCACTGCTCAAGCACTTGTTGACACATTAGCTTACTTGTTTAGGTATATGCCTTATATACCATATTTTCATATAACTAATTAAGTTGGTACTTAACTTAAATTAAATACCCAGGACTAGCATAAAGGCTTAATTATAGTGGACTCCCCCTAATATGCTTGACTATACATTACAGAATAAAATGTAAAATACTCGCTATAGAAAAATATTAATATACATTATACTATAAATATCTTAAAAAACAAATCTGTTTCGCACATTCGTGCTCTTTCCATACATTTTTTATAACTTTTCGTCAAGTTTCGTATGTTGTTTTTTAGCTCGTTGTTGTTTAACACCCTGTCTTTCAAATAACATTTGAATTGTGTTCCTTGCCATTATATGTTGGGTACTGTTTTATTTCAGATTTCCCAAGTCTTCTTTGCAAAATTATAAAAAAAAATTAAAAATTAACCCTGAAATAAAAAGGTTATTAAGCATTCAAATAACGATTGTTTTGCGCCATCCTGTATATACTGATATGTTTTAAATACTGACCAATTAACATTTGAAAACAATTAAATTAAAAAAAAATTACTTCCTTTAATATTATTACAGCTTAAAAATTCTGAATTTTCTTTTTTCTATTTTTAATTTTTTTAATTTAATTTTTAATTAATTTTTGATTTTTACATAATATTATGTAATCCTAAAATTCTAAAATAATTTTTTTTGTTTAAAATATTTTGTTTAAAAATTATATCTACACTTTAATTTTATTATAAGCTAATGTTTTATTTTTTTTCTACATATAAACCATGGTGTTTTTGATTAAAACTATAAAAATTGAATAAACGTTACTTTAGTGCCGCTGACGAGCTACGCTAAATTGCTTTAGTGTCATCCACTATTTTTTTGCTTTAATGCAATTATTGCTTTTATCAAAAGTAACATTTTAAGTTTGATAATAATTAATTGATTGAACGTGATCATTTATATCGCTTTTTTTTAGAAAAAATCTGTTTGTTTTTTTTTAAATATCTACTATAAATGACATTTGACAGCCTTATCACGGAGTTTTACGGAAATTTTACTTTTCTGGCAAGGTTGGTAACTAATCGAGCTTGACGAAACTTGATAATTTTGTCAGGAAACTTTGAAAAGTTGCCAGTCAAATCTTGAAAATTTTGCTATTCAAGACAACATTTTTGCAGCAAAAACTTGACGGTAATTAATTGACACCGATTGATAGTAGACAAGTAGGATACACTATACTTGGTTTGACTGACAGTAATTGACAACAGACGAAAATTTATAAATAATCGTTTATAAATTTATATTACTACTCAGTATTTAATTAAAATTCATATTGAAAAAAATTAAAACCGCAAATAGTGATTGATTTAATTTATTTTGCAATATTTGAAATTACATTACAAGTGAAATCGATAGAATATAAAAATTTCAGTCTCAGATAAATACATCGCTGGTACTTTTTAATAAGTTTACATTAACGAACACCAGATTTTATAATTAACCAAAAAAATTTTGTTTTTTCAAATTTCGCTTCTGTTAGGAAATACTTTAAAATTACAGAAAATTACTTACTCTACATTAATAGTAAATTCACTTTTTCTAATAATAAAATTAATTTACATTTGAAACCAGTTTTTTTATTATTTTAATCTCAATTATTTTTACAAATCATTTTTATAGCTCTTGATAACTTAAAAAATATTATAAAAAAAAGTTCATGTATTTAGAAAAATGCAATCAATTTTAAATACGTATACATAATTAAGGATCAATGGTAGACACTATGTTTCAAACTCATTAGCCATCCTCGATATTACCGTATATATAGTTATATGTATAACACAATAAAGTGTTTGAAATTGATAGTAAACACGTTGGCATTATCAAGTGTACTTGTGAAAGTACATTTGGCGCTCAGCTTACAAGAAAACAGTAACCGCTAGTGCAACATTGCATAATTAAAAGTTGGGGATAACCACGTGTACAGTGCCAAGGAAGACTAATGGGTCAGAAACACAATGTTTTTCAAAAAACTTATTAATTCCTTCTCTATTTTCACCTTCTTCTTCTTATGACTAGGATTTATCTTGTTTATTTTGCTTCATTCCACTGGTGAGGGAAACCAGCTTTGAGCTCATTTCTTAGGCGGTCGTCCCGGTAGCCTTTTGCCTCTCGGCAGTCCATTTTTACAAACTTTTACTAGTCTTCTATCCTGCATACGTTCTACATGGCTGTTCCATTCTTGCTTTCTGGTCTTACTTCACTTAACTAGGTACGTTCTGTATTTCGCAATCTTCTCTTATTGAGACATTAGTTTTTCTATCGCGGAGTGTTAGATTTGAAATATGTAGATCTTAATACCTTCATCTCAACTGTTCTCATTTGTTATTCAGTTTTTTATTTTTGATTTCCGCTCTTGTCTATGTACTTAAATTATGCATTTTTAAAAATAAACATCAAACCATATTCCTAACACTTTCTTAATAGAAGGGTCACCCATTAAAACCGCCTATTTTGAATTTAGCGCAATTTTTTAAGTGTAGGTCGTACAGCGCTGTTGTTTGAAAGATGTCTTGTGCGAACTTTGAGGTGTAGTCGGGAACTGACAGAATATATCCCTGAAGAATGACAGAACTCGCCAAGGGTGGAACTCAAAGCCATAGAACTCGTCCGGGTGTCGACCGCGACTGACAACAACATTAAGAGTATATCAAAGCACACGTGCCGTCAACAAAATGAAGAACAGAAACGGAATGTGCAAGTTGACCGTGGCTCGACACGTTGCAACGGGGTGTATCGGGTTACAACTACCTACTTTTTATAACTTTAAAATGCCGTTTTTTCGAAAACTAGTGAATAATCCAAAAAAATTTTTGTTGCATTATACACAGAAAATTGTCCTCTTATCTATAGTGCAGTTGAAATTCGTGATGAAGAAATTCTGACAGTAACCGTGTAGTCATTACACGGATGCACAACGCAAAGAAATTGTAAAAATCCACCACCGAAATGGTGAGATTTTTGTGGAGACGGTTTGAAAATGTTGTGCATTTTTCAATCATCATAACGCACTTTATCGCTATGCAGTGGTCCAATTAATAGAGAAATTTGAGGCTATTGGGTCAATTCGAACCCAAAAAAAACGTGTGAGAGTGTTGACTAGAATGCTTCCGCTTTGATTCGCCATTGTTATCAGCAATCGAGATATCCACGAAACGGTTTACAGCAAATTTTGATTAAAAATCTGCGTTTAAATACTTACAAAATTCAGTTACAGCTTTTGAAGCCACTAGATCAAGCGGCGGAGAGTTATTTCGTGTCGAGGAGGATCCATTACCTAAACTTTCTTAACGTTATACAAAACTTGAGTAATTTATAAAAATTTACGTGGGTACCTACCTATATAATTATAGCATTGGGTTTTTTAATATTTTAAATATATGTTCTAAAAATGTGAAAGTTTACAAAGCTATTATAGAAAACTTACAAAATAAACTTGCCTGGAATGCCCTGATAATTTTCAAATTGTTTTGCTTTATCTCGTAAGAGATTGAAATTGAAACTAACAATTTTTCTCGTTGAAAACTATATTTGAACTTTTGTCTTTCTAGAAAGCAGGCTTAAAAGACGTTCTTCTAGAAGGCAATTGATCATTCATACAAAGGAATTCGTACTATTTCAAAACATTGTTTATTTTAAAATTATCAGAAAAGTTTACTATTAAGTGTAATAAAAAAACTATGTTGCGTTATTTTATTATTGACTATTATGAATCTAGAAAGATAACCTGATAGTGTTGTCAAAGATAGTTCGTGAATAAGAAAATTTATAGTATTGCCAACAAATATTACTTAAGATTGATAATAGTCAAAAATTGACAATAATAAAAACCGTTGAGAATAACACTGAATTTTCGTAGCAAAAAAAAAATAGACAGCATCGATCGCATCAGATTGTTCGTACAACTACCCTGCAAGCAAGTGATGTTTTCAATACTTTAACTGTAATCATCTCAGAAGTTGCTTCTTAAAAAATTAAAAATCATAAACGTTCTATCACCTAACGATCACAAAAAGGCTTAATTACTATCTATAAAGAACTTCTTTAAATTGATCAATTGGACAATTACTTGAAATAGAACTTATGCAACCGTACATTATAATATTATGTAGTCAATATTTATGAATTTTTTATGACAACACAATTGACTGAGAATTGATTCTCAGATTTTTAAAAGATAAAATAATAAAATATCACATGAAGGCTAAATATTATCTAATAAATATAGTTTTTCTGCAGCCTCTTAAAATAGTTCGTTTTATTATCATTAGCTGAAATAATTAACGGTTTTATTTTTGTTGCTATTATAAACATACGCAGATTGCTAAGCAATCCTTTGTTAGATTAATTAGTATAATTAAACAAAAAGATGGCGTACGGCACTAAAACAGTACTTTATTGCAGACGACGGGCGACAATCAAGTGCCTTAGTGCAATGTAAAATGCTATTAGTACGGAAATTAATAAAACACAGAAAAAAACACCAATGCTGTACATCAACATATAATTATTTCGAATAGGTATAATCGATGTTCGCATAATTATACTACTAGTTTGCTACTTATGTATGTTTGTATTGTTTTCGCCTATTGACTGATATAGATGGTTTGAGCAATATAGTATACAGCCATCTACTCGTCTAATTCCCCTCGCGTATTGGTGTTAAGTTTTTCCTACCTTGAAGGAAACTCACTGCAGGTTGTTTCTTATCGCACAATCACATATTTTAGATCATAGATTGTTCAAATGACAATACGTTATTATTCGGTTTCCATATAAACATATAAACATTGCATTAAAATATTCTGATGAAGACGTTCGCCAACGTTGAAAGCTTAATAATAAAAACATTATTAAAAATCGTTTAATTAACTTGTTCGTTCTAAGATTATTTAATTATATTTCACAAGTTAAAAAATTAATTTGTTAAAAACTATAATGTACGGAGAGGCTGGTATTGAGAATTCTACGTGTAGTTTACCCATTTTGTATAACAAAAATAATTACTTTGGCAATATGTAATTAAAATTGAAATTGAAACTGTTTGAAATTTAAAAAGACCAACGCAAGGGATCGCAAGAACACTGAACATTAATTAATTAACCTTTTCGAAGCGATTAACACAGTTTTGAATGGCAACCAAAGCCGATGTACCTATAGGTTTTGTAAAATCTAATGAAAAGAAAAATGGAAAATTTAATATGAATTTCCAAATTCTAGTGAAACGGAACAAAATTGAGATGTTTTTGTACGGTCACTCTATCTGTCAAATCTGCGTTATATTCCGATGCATTTTAGGCAGTACAAGTGATAAAAATAGTTATCTTAATAGTAATAGTAACAGTAAAATAGATAAAAAACAACACTACAAAATTATCTTGAAATTGAAATAACTGTAATATTTTCTAAGAACTAAATAGGTAGTGAGGTATAATTTTTTTATCCATGAAAAATAAACAACTGTTAATTCCCACATTTATTTTAGGAATAAATAACGAAAGTACAAGAAATTGTCAACTATCGGAAATAATGCTAATTACCGAAAGTAGTACTCCCCTAGATTTATTATTTATGTTGAAGTTTTAAACGTAACGCTTACTTGAGTTTCTGGAAGTAAAAAATAGATATTTATGGTAGTTGATCATAATATGTAACGAAACGATGATTTGGAATTTTTCAATATTATATACATATCATAGTCAAACTAACTTCAAATCAAATTAAATATTTAGAATGGTACATTCTTGCAAATATTAAACTAGCTCCAAATTATTACTCCATACAAAAGTATATCAACGTTTTTGTAATTATAATTTTTAATTTTGTTTTTTATGGGGTACATAATATAAAAAATTTTAAATAAAGTATGGTTCAGAAAATACTAATAAAAACTAAACTGAACAAAAAATTAAAGTAAAAGTACTATATGTATTGTCTAAAACATTCTTTTTCATGTGTATTTGAAATATATAATTATATTTAAACAAGAAACTTTTATACAAACCAAGTTATTTTAATATTCACTTTGGTAAATATAAAATTTTCAAAAAAAAAGTAATAAAATACTCATGCTGAGAAGGAACCAACTGGGAGAAGGTTCACAGGAGAATGCTGCCTATCATCTTATCGTTAAAGTTATCGTTATCGTTAAGTTCTCAAAGTTCCTTTTAATAACTTAAAGTTGTCTTAAGCTCAGTTTCTCAATTGTTAGTTAAACTAAATTCAAGAGCAAACAGGGCAGTTCTGATTAAACTTTTTCTATATTTTCTTCAACGATTCTACATAGTACCTACTATTTTCTAAAAATAATATAAAAAGCTCACTTTATGTCAATTAATTGTAAAAGGTAAAGTATCGCTTTTCGTGAACGTAATAAATTATTTTCAAAGCAAAATGGGGAACGGCATTAAAGTATAATAAATTTACAAAGTACAAACTCACCATAAAAAGTCAAATACGAGTTCCTAATAAAACAATATGCTTACTAAATATTTAACTTGGATAATGTTTAAAATTTTTATAATCTTTTTATCTTAAACTTTTTATTAAGAGCCGTTAAACAAAACTTGGGTAATAATCTACCTGAAATAGATCACTTTTTTGTGGATTATGAATTACACTTCAGTAAACACAAATGTAAACTTTACCTATATAAAAAGTAAACATAAAAATACATAATTTCTTATTAACAACTACTAACACTATCGATTTCGCATAAATTTAAACATACAGTATTATATATATTGGGAAAAAATTGTCGAGATATGCGGTCAATAAAACAATACGATTGTCCGACGTTTCGGGATCTTTTATTGTCCCATTTTCAAGGCTATAATACAAAGACAAAATAAAATAAAATAAAATAAAATAAAATTAAATACAGATCACATTAAAGTTAAAGAGAGGAATTATACAAAAACAAAATATAAAAGCAAAAATAAAGATAATTAACAATGACAAAATGAAATGAGGGAATAAAGAGGAAAAATAATAATTATATAAAAATGAAAAATATTTAAATGAAAGTAAAAGAAAAAGAAAATATTGAAAAACTAATTAAAAAGAGATACTAACCTAAGAGGAGAAAAATGGAGGTTAGAATGTCACCATTTTCCAGCGTGGTGCCGTCCTTTGGCAAACCTCAGCAATAGCACGAGGCGATTTCTTAAAGTAAACACACAACCAACCTAAATGAGTAGTTAAATTGAAATGAAATTCAATCCAATTTAACTTCTTTCCAGGTTATGTTATAGTGTAAAACTAAGTTGGTACCAATGTACCAAACTAAGAAAAATCCTCGTGGCAATTTAAAAGGTTAGTCAAAAACACAGAACCGGCCTTAGGTTAGTATTCCCTCTCAGACCCAAAAATTATTATGCCGAATTTAGCATATCAAGGATACGTTTGTAACCCCCGTCAAAGTATTCAACATCCCTTTTGTCATTCATTGACGATCTCTGTGAGTAAATATGAATTGACTCCTTAATTTTCCTCTTCTTGTCTATCCTCTCCCGGTCTAAAATATCAATGTTGTCGTAGTCGATGTTATGGTTCTGTTCAACCATATGTCTGCAAAGAGCCGTAGGTTTTTTAATACACTTTTCACCTCCCCCTTCAAGCACAACACCAAGGTTACGGGCGTTCTTTAAATCCCTAGTGTGCTCTTTTATGCGGACACATAGCTTTCTGCCTGTTTCACCAACATATACAGCATTGCATTCCATACACGGAATTTTATAAACAAGACCACTATGGTGGTCCCCAGAGACTGGATCTTTGGCTTTGGAGAAAAACCTAGAGTTTTTGTTAGGACAACTCAACCCTAATCTAATCCCTGGGGTAGATTCTAAAATAGCAATTAATTGCTCCGTAAGTCCTCGGACATAGGTGAGGCTAAAAAAATTTATATCAGAGCTCGTTGATGTACTTTCTTTATTATTATTGTTAACCTTCTTCTGGGTTAGGGTAGTCTTTAGAAGGGAATCAATGACGGTTTTGGGAAAACTATTGCAGGAAAGGATGTGGGATATTTTTTCGATGTTTTTGGATTGGAAAGAGGGATGTGAGACCGTAAGGACTTTGTGAATAAAATTACGTCCGACATTAAGGATCTGGTATTTAGGATGACTTGAAAAGTAATTTAAAAGTCTTCCTGAATAAGAGATAACCTTTTCCAGTTTATTGACGATCCTGCCAGTATAGATGAACTTCTCCGGTTTTTTAGTTCTGTAGAACAGAGGATGTTTGACCTTAAGAAACCATATCTTCATAAGAAGTTCTTAGCGTTGCTTGGTCGTAGGAATGGTCCTTTAAAAGCATTCCTACCACAGAACGACACTAAGACTTCGGAGCACTCTTCTTCTTCTAATGTAGCCGGTCCGAATAGAAAATCATGGTTCATTAATTTTTCTGATTTAACTTTTCCGGAACATATTTCTGAATTTTTGTCCTTGGGCCCCACCTTCAGTGTGACCCCCTCAAAACCGTCTTCATATATCTCTAACGTCATTGCTGATTTTGATTTCGTCATTTCTAATAGTGTTTTGGATGACAAACTAGCTAGCGGCTTCCGAGCTCGTGCTTGTAATGTCATCCAAAATCACCTCAATAGTTGTAATTACCCTCCAAGAAAACATGATTTTCAATACGAATTAACTACCGTCTCTAGACAAACCGCCTCCTTTTTAAAAAATCACAGGGATGAGATAGTTGTTACTCGAGCTGACAAAGGTAATACTACAGTGGTTATAAATAAGTCGGAATATGTTGAAAAACTTGAACAACTTTTTTCTGATCGCAATACGTATAACTTGGTCAAGAAATGCCCTGTGGTTGCTTTACAAAAGAGTGCTAACGAGATTTTTTCTGATTTGGTTAAAGTCGGTCGTATGAGTAAGTATCAATCTTGGTACTGGAAGAAAGAAATCGGTGTTCCGCCTAGAGCTTATGGTTTACCGAAGATTCATAAAGTAGGTCGACCCCTCAGACCTATTGTTTCTGATCTTAATGGTCCTCTTCGTCCTCTTTCTAAATTTATTGCTCCGTATTTAAAGATTTTCCATAAAGACAATATTTACGATGTCAAGAACTCTATTCAACTCATAGATATACTTTCCAATTATTCTCTTCAGGAAGATGACATTTTGGTCTCTTTAGATGTGTCATCTCTATTCACCAATGTTCCCGTGAACTTGGTCATCGATCATATCAATAATCAGATTCCAAAGCTACGGGATAGTTTGGACATCCCTGATGATATCTTAATGAGAGCTTTAAAACTTATCACGGCTAAAAACTATTTTGTAGCTAATGGAAACACTTATTTACAAAAGAAGGGGGTTCCTATGGGTGGAAGCATATCTGTTGATCTTGCCAACATCTGTATGAACATTCTTCTTGATAACCGTGTTGTATCTTTCAATCAGAGATACAATAACAGCATAAGACTGATTAAAAAATATGTTGATGATCTTTTTCTCGTGATCAGTGGTGAATATGTTTCCTTTCTTCTGGATCATTTTAATGACTTCCATGTGGATCTTCAATTCACTATGGAACTTGAAAAGAATAAATCCTTACCCTTCCTTGACTTACTCGTCATTAGGGATCCTAGTGGGGTACTAATTACTGATTGGTACCACATAGATACGTATTCAGGAAGACTTTTAAATTACTTTTCAAGTCATCCTAAATACCAGATCCTTAATGTCGGACGTAATTTTATTCACAAAGTCCTTACGGTCTCACATCCCTCTTTCCAATCCAAAAACATCGAAAAAATATCCCACATCCTTTCCTGCAATAGTTTTCCCAAAACCGTCATTGATTCCCTTCTAAAGACTACCCTAACCCAGAAGAAGGTTAACAATAATAATAAAGAAAGTACATCAACGAGCTCTGATATAAAATTTTTTAGCCTCACCTATGTCCGAGGACTTACGGAGCAATTAATTGCTATTTTAGAATCTACCCCAGGGATTAGATTAGGGTTGAGTTGTCCTAACAAAAACTCTAGGTTTTTCTCCAAAACCAAAGATCCAGTCTCTGGGGACCACCATAGTGGTCTTGTTTATAAAATTCCGTGTATGGAATGCAATGCTGTATATGTTGGTGAAACAGGCAGAAAGCTATGTGTCCGCATAAAAGAGCACACTAGGGATTTAAAGAACGCCCGTAACCTTGGTGTTGTGCTTGAAGGGGGAGGTGAAAAGTGTATTAAAAAACCTACGGCTCTTTGCAGACATATGGTTGAACAGAACCATAACATCGACTACGACAACATTGATATTTTAGACCGGGAGAGGATAGACAAGAAGAGGAAAATTAAAGAGTCAATTCATATTTACTCACAGAGATCGTCAATGAATGACAAAAGGGATGTTGAATACTTTGACGGGGGTTACAAACGTATCCTTGATATGCTAAATTCGGCATAATAATTTTTGGGTCTGAGAGGGAATACTAACCTAAGGCCGGTTCTGTGTTTTTGACTAACCTTTTAAATTGCCACGAGGATTTTTCTTAGTTTGGTACATTGGTACCAACTTAGTTTTACACTATAACATAACCTGGAAAGAAGTTAAATTGGATTGAATTTCATTTCAATTTAACTACTCATTTAGGTTGGTTGTGTGTTTACTTTAAGAAATCGCCTCGTGCTATTGCTGAGGTTTGCCAAAGGACGGCACCACGCTGGAAAATGGTGACATTCTAACCTCCATTTTTCTCCTCTTAGGTTAGTATCTCTTTTTAATTAGTTTTTCAATATTTTCTTTTTCTTTTACTTTCATTTAAATATTTTTCATTTTTATATAATTATTATTTTTCCTCTTTATTCCCTCATTTCATTTTGTCATTGTTAATTATCTTTATTTTTGCTTTTATATTTTGTTTTTGTATAATTCCTCTCTTTAACTTTAATGTGATCTGTATTTAATTTTATTTTATTTTATTTTATTTTATTTTGTCTTTGTATTATAGCCTTGAAAATGGGACAATAAAAGATCCCGAAACGTCGGACAATCGTATTGTTTTATTGACCGCATATCTCGACAATTTTTTCCCAATATATATTTATGGAAGGTCAACAATTATCACACTATTCTTATACAGTATTATAAATACTATCTCTCTATACTAAGCGTTTAAGAAATCCTCCTTATACTATTGAGTTAAGCGTTTATTAATATCTCGCTAAAATATTTCCGCGGGAATCCTTTATTGGGGTCATGGTCACGATCATTTATTTCATTAACTATGTCAACTAAGTCATCCTCATCTAGTTTGTAGTCCGCCATTAGTTCTACAATATCTGTCTTAGCAAAATCTTCAAAACCTTCCCCTCTTTCTCTTTAATATTTATGCTCCAATGCTAAACTGGAATAAATTCTCACCTTCAACTGCATATGGCCATAATTTTTTCCAGCTGGCATTGAGCGTTGATTGCTTAATCTCAATCTAAGATTGTGAATTGTGTTCAAATTTGTTCTAAATAATATATCTGAAGGTTTGCTCGATATACAATAACTTAAAAGTCAAAATTGTCTCTTGATTTAACGGTTGCAGTAATGCAAAAAATATAACTTGTACATTTCCGTGTTATAAATCTTAAGGATGGTCTGGTGCATTATCAATTAAAAGAAAGGCCTTAAATGACAACCATTTTTTACTTAAATACCTCTTGACTTCTGGGATAAACATGTTATCAAACCATTCCTTGAAAAGTATGGCACTAATGTAGGTGTTTTTATTGGCTTTCCAATAAACACGAAAGTTGTTAATGTTTATTCCTTTAAATGAGCTTAGCGTTTTTCAGTTTTTAATAACCAATAGTTTCATTATATAATCGCCTGAGACGTTGCGGCAGAAAGAAACTGTTATACAACTTTCGCTGTTATATGACCACTAGCTGATTTGTGAACTTTAGCTAAATAGGTTCTTTTTGGCAATTTTTCCAAAATAACCCGGATTCATCAACATTGAAGACCTGGCCAAGAGTGTAGAAATTAATAGCTACAATTTTAGCATATTTTGCGGAATATTGATGCGCTGCATCTGAATCAGCAGATGCTTGTTCACTTTTCAATCTTAAATTATGTAAAGATGTCTTTGTTTAAATCTTTAAAACCAACTATAGCTTCCACAAAACAGCTTTTTTTCAGCTGAAAAAGTAGATGGTAATTGATTCTCAATATAACTATATGATAATAACTTAAGCGTCTCTCTTTGACATTTCGATTAGCTTTTTGAAACTTACAATACTCCGCAACCCTGAACTTTATACAAGCTAGGAAAACGGTTGCTTCAGAATAAACGGAATTCAGAATAGAATTGAATTAAAAAATAACTGCAGAAAATATTTTTTTAAATCCCATATTTTATAAACCGTGTAAAAATGAAATAGTGTAAATAAAGTAAAATCCGGCGATAAGTGTGTATAGTAATCATAAATGTTCTTTTATCCACATTACTAAAAAAAAACTTTTTGAGCTAACGTTGATAATAATTAACATTTCTTGCTGGGTGAGCGAAAAAGAGATTGCCGTTTTGTAAACAGATAGTAAATTTCTTTGATCCGAGACAATTCAGCACAAAAGTGCTGGTAACATCTTTGAAGTACTAAATTCTTATATTACTTCTCTGTAATTAAAGTGTAAGCACTTCTTGCAATTTATAACAAATATAAAATATATAAATTATACTAGCAAGTCATCCAGACTATGAGCAGCTTAGACCTCGTGATAAATGAATACTGTGGAATTTAATTTTAGAGATTCCTAGTTATGGACCAAATGCATTGTTGAAGCCTGTATAGAAGCACAGGAATTCCGTCATTCGAGTTCCACCTTATTTCAACTAAGATAAAAATTTTGAAATATTATTGTTAAAGTTTATTTATAAAAAATAGAAGCTACCGATAAAAACTTCGATGAAAACAGCAAAGGCAAAAGAGGAAAAAATAGAAGATGCATGAAAGAAGACCCGGGTCGAAATTTTAGTTCTGTTTTAATCCTAAAATGAATCTTTGCTCTTCTTTTGATCCTGAAAACATTAAAGTAAACCTCGTCTCATTCAAAACGTTATTGTATGATCGTCTCTTAATCTTAAATAAAAATTCGTGAACCTCATTTCGTCCTAAATAAAATTTTATATCTGATATTTACCTGATAACCTACTACTTGCCATTTTTCTAATAGTATTGAAAGTCTATCTGACAATATTTTTGTATATAATGTGATCAGAGTCGAGTCTGAATGTTTGTACGTTATGTTCTGGGAAACTTAAAATTATTTCATTTACTTTTCTAAATCCTTTTCAACCCATCTCGGGCTTTGCCCTAGAGATGTAACTAGCCAACCTCGAGAAATATACTATTCATATTCCTCTAGTTGGAATAATAGCTTAATAAATTGAAAAAAACAGAGCGGGCTAAAATGGATCTCCAAGGGGGATGAGTGAGAATAATAATGGACGAGAGAAGAAGTCGTGAATATCCGCATGAGTGGAACGGTCGAAAAATTTTTCTGCGATAAATAAATCGTACCTAAGTGCAGTCCGAGAAGTCACCAAGCTAGTTCTGCTACTGTACAACAAGAAGAACCAGTATGTTCTCCAAACCACCGAGAGAGATTCGTGTGGGTGGAAGCTCACACCATTAGACCGCGCTCGTCCCAAAATAGTGCAACCAAGTACCACGAAGGTGGCAGAAGAAAATAAGGTCGTAGCAAAAATTTATAAGTTATATTAAACTGAGACTCTATCATTTTCATTTTTTATCCTTCGTTGTATTTTTTTGTTTAATTGTTGTGTCTTATTGTTCACTAAAATTAAGTACACGCACGACCACGAACATTTCACCAACACGTTAATTTTGTTAATTTGTGTAAGTTGATTTCGTTTTGTTCAAAAATAAAAATTGTATTCCCCATAAACACCCTCTTTGATTGAGTCTGACAACGAGGAACAATAAGTAATAGGGGAAGACAGAGCAGTATGTACTATATGGTATTATAGTTGCACACCAACTGAATTGCATATTAATCGAATTTAACTATAATCAGTGGTGTAGCTAGGAATTTGGTTCGGGGGTAGGAGGGGGCTGTGAGCTCAGCGAGCCGTTGTTAATAGCGCCGCAGGTAAAATTTTTTTAAATTTTCAAGGTCATGCGCTCAATAGAAAGTTAAAAAATTACAATAAAAAATAATTTCTCCGAAAAGAGGGTTTTGTCAGACATTTTAACGTTAACGACAATAATAATAGTTTCGAACTAATAAATAATAAATAAACACTACAGCCAGCCATTTGCCTTTAAATATAGTATCATTAGTGTTTTTAAAATCATTTATATAGAAATCTATACATGGTTTGAAGTCATTGTAAAATTACGAATTAATAATTCCGGAGC
Organism: Cantharis rustica; assembly: GCA_911387805.1. Lineage (NCBI taxonomy): Eukaryota > Metazoa > Arthropoda > Insecta > Coleoptera > Cantharidae > Cantharis > Cantharis rustica. Next base: position 96,778,895 of record OU426877.1, read on the forward strand.
CTGGAGCCTGGAGCCCCCCCCCCTTTGGCTACGCCACTGACTATAATCATTAAGTGAAGTTCTTAGTGTAAACTTTAAACTTACACTAGTAAACTATTAATCTGATTTGATGATAACAAAACAGAAATAGCGAATGTGCTTGATAGGTTCTAATAATAGATATGTAATTCAAACTAATTCGGATTACTGGGAATAAATATTATTAAGATTGAGCTGTAATATTGAATTTTAAAAAAGGGTACATATTAAAAATTACAATATCATAGAAACATTAGTTCACCACACTTCGATTTTATTCGATAAAATTAATAATTAATATAGAATAATCTAAAAACTTTAATCTACTATTTTTATAATAAGATCTAATCTATTGTATTATCAAATCTTGATAGCGTAATCTGTAAAAATTATTATACGCATAAACGTAGGTACATAATTTATTATACTTTAAACAAAGTCAAGTTTCAATTTTGTTTCAGATATGAATAATTGAAAACCGCATTTCATTTAGTTACTCATCATATAAATGTTATAGTATTTATATTATCTAAAAAGTCGAAATAATTAATACAATATTGTCAATTCGATGATAAATTATGGCCTACTGTTAAAAAAGTGTTTTATCTGTGACACTGTCAAGTTTTAGTAAATCGAATTTGGTAAGATATAAAATTTCTATTATTTTTAAAATGTCACAAATTTCGTGTAATCCAAATATTAATTTAAACTATTACAGCACGAAAGCTATTATTTGTTTGTGTTTATTTTAAATAGAAGTATGTAATTCCAAAATTATAAACGCTTTAAAATTCAATGTCAAAAAAAAATTATTTAAAAACAAATGACATTTTATTAATATTACCAACCAATAATTTACATATTATATTATTATAGGCATTATATAAATAAGCAATTAATAGATAATCAACATAACAAATTAAATAATTTCAAATCGATGAGTTCTAAATTGATTATAAGCTACTTTTTGCTATTAGTGCGTTCAATTTCAAAAGAATATTTCATTTGTTATCTATATTAATTTCAACTATAATCCAGAAAGCATCAATTGCAATTTAAATTAAAATTAGACAATTGTTTAGATTCCCACATGCCGAAACGAATTATTTACATTATTAGCAAATATCTTAGGTGACCAGCAGCAGTGTGACGCAATGTTTAAATCATCACGCTAGGACGCGGTAAACCGCGGTTCGCTACTCGATCATGTCCACGCCACACTGCTGTAATCTAAATAAACCCAATATCGATCTATGAGCTATGGAAAGTCCACGGTAGTGGTTTGATGCGATCGCTGGTTGAGTAACGAGCGGGAGCTTCGTGTTCAAATGGCGAACCCGCGGAATATCTCAGCTCTGCCTTTCTGCGAGTATTAACACTCTGTGAAGGGGTGCACAATAAGCTTAAGCTTCAGTGCAGTGTGGTCAGTACTACAGCCCGTTACAATAATGAATAAAATACCTTAAGTATTTTGACAATAATATACATAGTTGAGCTATACAATGCAAAATATTCGCGCTACAAAATCAGTCTAAAAAGTTCTAAGCTTGACACCTAGATGGAGTTAGAAACTGTGAAACAAAATTTTATTTTGATCTAGCAACTCATTCGAATAGTAGCACCTGTTGAATATTAAAGTATCATTGATTTTTCTTTAATTAAAGAAATTAAATATCGTGCAATGATGGTTTAACATCAAATTTATCCGAAATTGTTAAAATTGTATAAGGATGCATCATCTCATCTTCACTTTTTACAGTGAAAACTGAGCAGCTTTTTTTAAATCTGGTCATACAAAGTCGTCCAAAAACTGCAACAATACCACATATCATTCAACAAGTTTACGATACGGTGTTAGATAATCGACAAATAGAAGTGCGTGAAATAGCAAAGATCATGGGCATCTCAAAGGAATAAATTGCAAATATTTTGCTTAAAGAGTTACATATAAAAATGTTTTGATAGGTGAAAAAATAAAAAGAGATAGGTGCCGCGTTTGCAAACAATCGAACAAAAACGCATTCGAATGCATAAATCTCAAGTATGTTTGAATCGTTTTAAGCAAAATAAAAAGATAACGGGCTTTGTTTTATAACTGCTGATAAAACTTACATCCACCACTATACACCAAAGCAAAAAGAACAGTCGAAACAATGAATTGAAGCTGATAGAAGTGCATCAAAAAAGGCAAAGACGATTTCATCAGCAAGAAAAGTTATGACAACAATTTTTTGGGACTACAAAAGTGTTTTTTCGCATTTTGACTTATAATGTGCTTTTTATTAAATTCAAAATCATTTAATAAAGTGGTACTTTAGCACATAGATATGTCACTTTACTACATAGTAATGTCACTGTCAATAAAAAAGTATTGGATAGAAGATTGTTTATTTAAATATTGGAATCATTAGCTGTATTCTTTTTACCTATTTTATTTTCATCTCAGTTGCACAACTGAGATAAAGTGAGCTGAGACGAACTGAGATTAACTGAATCAAAGTGAGAAAAAGATAAGGTAAAAAAAACAACGAAAATTTACTACTAAGTGAATTTTGAATTTAATTATTTTGAAGTTTGCTAGTACTAACCAAATTGTTTTTTTTTATTATCGTATAATAGCTGTATTCTTTTTACCTATTTTAATTGAGATTGTACTGAGATACTCAGTTACTCAGTTAAAATGTTGTTTTTTTGCCATTTTGACATAAGTACTGTGCCGTGCCGAACTGAGTTTTACGTGACAAAATTATCCCCTTCCATACCCAAACTGATCTTGCTGTTTTGAGGTGTTACAACTGAGACAAATTGAAAAATAGTTCGGATTGGTTAATTTGAATTAAACTTGTCACTTATTGCAATCATTTTAATATCTACTGCACCTTAAATTTTTAATTCGTCTTTTTGAAGTTTATGTTGACATTATGCAATAATACAAAAAACAATTTGGTTAGTACTACCAAACTTCAAAATAATTAAATTCAAAATTCACTTAGTAGTAAATTTTCGTTGTTCTTTTTACCTTATCTTTTTCTCACTTTGACTCAGTTAATCTCCGTTCGTCTAAGCTCACTTCATCTCAGTTGTGCAACTGAGATGGAAATAAAATAGATAAAAAGAATAGAGCTAATGTCAACATAAACTTCAAAAGACGAATTAAAAATTTAAGGTGCAGTAGATATTTAAATGATTGCAATAAGTGACAAGTTTAATTCAAATCAACCAATCCGGGCCATTTCCCAATTTGTCTCAGCTGTAACATTTCAAAACAGCAAGATCAGTTTGGGTATGGAAGGGGATAATTTTGTCACGTAAAGCTCAGTTCGGCACGGCACAGTACTTATGTCAAAACGGTAAAAAAAAAACACCCTTTCAACTGAGTAACTGAGTATCTCAGTACAATCTCACTTAAAATAGGTAAAAAGAATACAGCTATTGTTATACATTTATGTATATTGAAATTACAAAATTATTATTCAAACTAGAAAACTTAACAATCTGACTTTTATAATTAATATTATGTAATTTACACAAAATTCGTATCAAAAAATAAAAATTAACTGTTGTTTATGTAAATAAATAAAGCCGTGTCTGGTTACTAGATTACGAAAATTTTACACAAATATCTATTTAGAAACTTTTTGAATTAGCAATAACTCAAGAACGGCGCTAGATATCGAAAAACTGAGTAAAAAATTGACCCCCCTCGCCTCGTACTCACCCCCCGTGAATTATCGGTAGGAAGGCATACGAAAAAATTTAGACCGATCGCGCGGAAAAAAAAATTTACTCATAAACGTCTAAATTCATATTTTAGATTAAATTTTTACAAAATACGAAAAAATTGTATAAACAAACCTAAAAGTAGTTTTACTAAACTCATATAGCTTTTAAGTTACTCGCTCGCTGTGCTCGCTCATACTTAAAAGCTATATTCGTTTAGTAAAACTTTACTTTTCTAAACTTGTTGTTTAATATACTATTATCGATTGATCGCTTTCAGAGAAGTAAAATAAATAACTCTAAATATTATAGTAACTTTTTGGATCAGTTGGATGCAAAAATGCCCGAGAAAAACCTGCTTTAAAGAAAAAAATATTTGGGCTCCCCTTACTACTATCTGTTTCCAAATCTGAAATAATTCTTGACTGATAAATGTTTTTGACATCCAATGAAGAAGCTGATATTTTCAGACTTTCCGAAATCTTACTTTAATGATGGTATTGAATTATTGGAAAAACATTGGAATAAATGAATTGGTGTTTCCGGAGATTATATTAAATATTTTTATAAATATTAATAAAATAAAATATCTTTTTAATCCTTTTTAAATTTAATATTTAAATTTAAAAATCAAAAAAATATTAATTTTAAATCGGTTGCGTTATTTTTTCTACGAAATAATAATTTTTTGTAAGTTATATCATAGTATATAATTTTATTTGTTCTTAGAATCCCTACACTGATTAAAATGTGTACTAGGTATTTTAACATCCTTCAAAGTAAATATTGATATTATGAATATGTCACCATTATTATTACATGCATACAAAGGTGGGTACCTATTTAGCAAATAGGAAGAGAATTTTATAATCTTCAGAATGTTTTACAAAATTACTTATAAGAACGAAATAATTCGAACGCTTAATATACTATCCTCGTATTAATAAATTATCTAATTAATTACTAATAATTTAATATGCACATATTGAATTAATTTATTAACTTCTTTTAAAAACAAATAGGAATTATTAATAATTTAATTTTGTTCCATTATAGCAAATTTGTTAAAAAATGGGCAGAAAAATAGATAAATTTTTGCTTTTAATGTGGAAAAATTTTTTGATTCAATGGCGACATCCAAAACAAACTTTAGTAGAAATCTTGGCTCCTGTTCTATTTACGTCTTTATTGGTGATTGTACGTAGTTTAGTAGATCCTGATCCTCATTCAGCTTTGCATTATGAACCATACGAAAATCGAATACCTGTAATGGAAAATTTAACTACGTAAGTAAAACTTATAAATTTTAATTTCAGTTGTGTTATAAACTAAGATCGAATTTTGAAGGCTAAGGCAAATTGTATGGTCTCCTTTGAATCCAACTTTGGAAACCATAATGAATGATACAATTACTTCAATTTCAAGTGATCAGAATACTACTCTTAGACATCTTGGGTTTACAAACAGCACAGAAATGAAGAAATACTTAAGTAACGAACTTAATTTAATTATAACTTTAGCTGGTATTGAATTCGACGATGTAATTTCTGAAACAGAAGAATTAAGTCCTAAAATGAATATAATTTTTAGGTAACAGTTAAATTTTTTATATGCTTTTTTTTACTCTTTGCTATATGAAAATTTTAAGATTTCCAGGAGAATTACGAGCCGGTGCTCAAGGTTCCAAGACAGGTGCAGAAGGATTCATTCAATTTACTTGGAAAACAAATCTTCTTTTCTCGCTTTATCAACTATCTGGACCTCGCAATTGGGAATCAAATGAAGGAGCCATTCCAAGTAACTATTCGAAATTTTAAAATTTTAAATATCGCAATTGACAAAATATATTTTAGATTACCATTACGAAGGATTTTTAAAGTTACAACAAGAACTGTCACTTTCGATAATAAAACATTTTAAAAAATCTCTTTATAATAGCACTTATAATAAAGGCACAAATATTATGATGCAACGATATCCATATCCAGCGTGGATAGAAGATATTTTGTTAAAAGCATTACAAAGCTTTGTAGGTCTTATTATTATGTTAAGCTTTGTTTACACCTGCATAAGTACAGTTAAAGTTATAACAATTGAAAAGGAAAAACAGTTGAAAGTATTTATCATTATTTTGCTAGTTTATACTCAACTACATGTTATTCCCTTATAGGAATCAATGAAAATTATGGGTTTACCTAATTGGCTGCATTGGTTAGCATGGTTTATTAAATCGTTTATTATGCTACTCGTTACAATAACTTTAGTTGTAATTATTATGAAAGCTAAATGGTATCCCAATACAGATTACACTGTTTTCACACAATCCAATCCTTTAGTGATATATTTATTTTTAACATTTTATGCTTGTGCTACCATCACTTTTTGTTTTGCTATTAGTGTATTTTTCTCAAAGGGTAATAATTTCATATCACTCAGCCATCGCTTTACTAAATCCAGGTTTTTATAGCAAATACCGCTGCAACTATTGCTGGTATGGCATGGTTTTTGTCTTACTTCCCATATTCCTTCCTACAAGACAGGTACGATAGTTTATCTCTAACCCAAAAGCTTGTGACAAGTATTTGTTCGAACTCTGCAATGGCGTATGGTTTTCAATTAATGTTAATGTTTGAAGGAATTGGCGAAGGTAAGTTTGAGTCGTTAGTGCATTTTTAACTATTTAAAACTTATTTGTAGGATTACAGTGGCATAACGTATGGAAACCAACAAGCCCAGATGATAAATTAACTTTAGGGCACCTTATGATTATGTTAACTATCGATACAATTATATATTTAATAGTTGCTTTATATGTTGAAGCAATATTTCCTGGAGATTACGGTGTACCACAACCTTGGTATTTTATATTTACCCCATCTTTCTGGCGAGGACCACCTAAATACATAGGTACTATAAATTATTTCTATTTCCATTTAAAACAGGTAATGATAGTCATTAACTACCGAATTTGCAATAAAAATCGGCGAATCGCAAGTTGCTAAAAAATGCTTGGCTAGATAACGGCTCGTTATAAAATAATGTACCTATTATTATCAATTTTAAACTTACAATTTATTTCTTATGTTTAGGAGTAACAGATTTTGAAGATAAACCTTTAGAAAATGAATTTTATGAAAAAGAACCTGCTCAATTAGACATAGGAATAAAAATGCAGCATTTACAAAAAATATATTCGAATAAAAAGGCAGCCGTTAAAGATATATCACTGAATATGTACAAAGATCAAATTACAGTTTTACTAGGTCATAATGGTGCAGGAAAAACAACAACCATGTCTATGCTGACAGGAATGATTCCTCCAACTAACGGTTCCGCAATTATAAGCGGTTACGATATCAGAACGAATATGTCAAAAGTGAGAGATAGTCTTGGTTTATGTCCACAACATAATATTCTTTTTGATGAGTTAACAGTTAAAGAACACTTACGGTTCTACAGCCAATTAAAAGGATTGCCAAAATCAAAAATTCCAGAAGAAGTTGAAAAATATATTCGTCTACTCGAGTTAGAATCAAAAGTGTGTACTTGCAAGCTGTCTTGGTAAAATATATTATTTTTCAAAATTTTTAGGCTGATTCCCAATCATCGACATTATCGGGTGGTATGAAAAGGAAATTATCCGTTGGTGTAGCTTTATGTGGCGATTCAAATGTTGTGATGCTCGATGAACCGACAGCAGGAATCGATCCTGCTGCTAGACGTGCATTGTGGGATTTATTACAATCTCAAAAAAAAGGTAAACTTAGCAATCAAATTATTTTTTAAATAATTAATATCGAGTACTTTAATAGGCAGAACTATTCTGCTAACGACTCACTTTATGGATGAAGCTGATTTATTGGGTGATCGAATTGCTATCATGGCAGCAGGACAGTTAAAATGTTGCGGCTCAAGTTTCTTTCTGAAAAAGAAATATGGAGCAGGATATCATTTAATTTTAGATAAGGAACTGGATTGCGACATCAATAAAGTAACCGCTTTACTTCAAAAACATTTACCGAGCATACATGTAAGAATATTTTGTTTTAATACCCAATTTTCGAGTAAATGTAATTTGAATAATTAAACCTAACAAATGTTTAAATAATAAATTTTAACTGTTAAGTAAAGAATACATACTCCACAGAAACATAATATTTAAAGAACACTAAAATGACAATAATTCACATTTAACAGGGTTGAACTTAGAATATTTGAATAAACAAGAAATAGAATTCTGAAAAAATTACGCTGAAATTTTTATCATTTCTATAGCGTATTTTTTTCAGAATTATATTTCTTGTTTATTCAAATATTCTAAGTTCAATCCTGTTAAATGAGAATTATTGTCATTTTAGTGTTCTTTAAATATTATGTTTCTGTGTAGTATGTATTCTTTACTTAACAGTTAAAATTTATTATTTTAATATCTGTTAGGTTTGATTATTTTAACATCATATACTACTAAATACCACAAAAATACTTAAAAAATTCTAAAACTTTTTTAAGTTATTTTCTATTTAAATGTAATTTGAACTTACAAATATAATTTTAGGTTGAAAATAATGTAGGATCCGAATTAAGTTACCTATTAACTGAAAATCAATCTTCGGTATTTGAAGAAATGTTGAGCGACTTAGAAAATAACAGTTCGGAACTAGGAGTTTTAAGTTATGGGATATCTCTTACCACCTTAGAAGAAGTTTTTATGAAGTAATTGAGAGTACTTTGTAAATAAGTGTTGAAATAAATTTAATTTCTTTTGGTATGATTTTTAGAGTGGGTGCTGAACATAGTCATGAAACCGACGATGTAATTGAAGGTGTTAATGGTATTGCATTTTCTAACTCGGAAAATAAAAAAGTTTTAAATGGGTACAGTAATAATGTAAATACTTTAGATGAACAACACGAGCATACCGACATAGAGATGATTCCATATAATAACAACAAATCAAACCCACGTCGCACGAGTAACAAATAGATCTATTATATTATATATTTTTTTTTTTAATTTTTATTTGTTTTAGTTAATATGGAGCCTCGTATATTAACGGGATTTTCACTGTGGCGTAATCAAGTTATGGCCATGTTTATGAAACGTGGCCTATCTATACTACGTTCTTGGCTACTGCTTGTAATACAAATTTGTATTCCAGTATTGTTTCTTGTTTTGGCGATAGCAGTAGTTAGAAGTGTTAACAGATTTAGCGACTTGCCTAAATTAAAACTGGAATTGAAGTCCTATGGTCAACCCATGACTGCTCTAACGAGTAATCCTAATAATAAATTGGCTGATCAGTTTATAGATATTGCAAAAAAGGAAAACGTAGCTGTTATGAATTGGGGAACTGCAAACTTTTCAAGTAAAATTATCGAAGAGGTACGACAATACGTCTTTAAGATTAAATTTCTGTCAATTTTTAATTATTGTAAGTAATAAAAGCAATTTTAGCCAAGGTATGAAGAATTTGTGAGTTATTGCTTATTGCTACAGAGAGTGTGAGTTCTGAGTGGATCAGAACTTATAGCAGACAAAAATAATATTTTTTCTATTTAAACTATTTTTTTTTATTAATGTCTTTAATACTTAGTATAATTTCTAAAAATCTAAGCGTAAAAATATTTACTGAAATTATAGATTTATTTTACTTTTCTTCAGCTTGAACAATGTTAGGAATCAAAGAAGGAAAAAAATAAGCATTTTTAATTAAAATTATATTTCTCTTTAGACTGAAAAAAATATCGTTGCTGTGCGTTTAAGGCACATATGTGGAGCTACATTTGATGAAGAAAATAATCGCGCGACGGCATGGTTTAATAATGAACCATATCATTCACCTCCGGTGGCATTACAAATGATAACGAATTCAATTTTACAATCCGAAGTTTCACCTAATCATTACATACAAATGTATAATCATCCTTTACCTTTTACTCTCAATACTCAGGTACTTCCATTATTTAATATAATTTACAAAATAGAGAAAAGAATTAACCCATCAATTTTTAGTTCAAACGACTTGCACAAGGATATAATATGGGTTTTCAAGTTGCATTTAACATTGGTTTTAGTATGGCTTTTGTATCTTCGTTTTATATAATGTTTTATATTAGAGAACGTGTTAGCAAATCAAAACATTTACAATTTGTATCAGGCATAGACGTGATAGCTTTTTGGGGTTCTTCTTTTATTTGTGATCTTTCGACATTTATTTTCACTTCCTTATGCATTATTATTACGTTAGTACTATTTCAAGAGGATGGATTTACAACATTCAAAGAATTGGGTAAGCGCGTTATCTCTATATAAAAATTTTTTATAATACATGTTTTTTCAGGTCGCATGTTTTCCGTATTACTTTATTTTGGTTTCTCAATGCTACCATTAATGTATTTGTGTTCCTATTTATTCGATGTTCCATCAACTGGTTACACAAGAATGACTCTCGTCAATATATTTACTGGTAGGTGACAATAATATCATATAAAGATAGATGCCAAAATAATATAAAATATTTGTAGGAGTTGCCGGATTTTTAATAGTGCAAGTTTTGGCAGCACCAGATTTGGAATTGGAACATGTTGCAAACACACTACATTGGATTTTTCTAATAATTCCCCATTATTCACTCAGTACCGGAATTAGAGATATAAATATAATCTACGCAACTCATAAGCTTTGCAACACAATGTTAACCAGTTGCGTTAATTTTGATTTACCCAACTTTCCTCGACTTTCAGAACCACAATGTAAAATTCAGCTATGTACTGCACAGCCCAAGTGTTGCGGTAAATACATAATATATTACATTATTTTATAATCAACTTTGTACTCTTTACCACAATTTTAGAAACTACAACCAACTATTATGATTGGGAAGCTCCGGGAATTGGAAGAAACGTTGTTTTCTCTTGCTGTGTGGGCGTGATACTCATAGGAATTTTGTTAATAGTAGAATACAGAGTTATTGAAAATATTATTTATAAAATTCAAGAAGTACGTAATATTCTACCCGAAGAAGAAGATCCCAATGAAGATAGCGACGTAAAACACGAAAAGCAACTAATCAAATCCATTACCATGCAAGACATCAGAAATTACAGTATCGTTATGCGCGATGTTACTAAATTCTATAACAAGTTTTTAGCTGTAAATAAAATTTGCTTAGGAATAAATAAGTTTGAATGCTTCGGTTTATTAGGCGTAAACGGTGCTGGTAAAACTACAACATTTAAAATGATGACTGGGGATATTAAAATATCCAGCGGGGACGCTTGGTTAAATGGATTTAACGTAAAATCTAATATGAAAAATATTCATCAATTTATTGGATATTGTCCTCAATTTGACGCGTTGTTAGATGATTTAACTTGTAAGGAAACGCTTGTCATGTTTGGATTAATTAGAGGAATTACGATGGGCGAAAGCAAAATTGTTGCCGAAAATCTGGCAAAAGAGTTTGATTTCCTACAGCACTTGCACAAAAAAGTAAAAGAATTAAGCGGTGGAAATAAAAGAAAATTAAGTACCGCACTTACTCTGATTGGAAATCCAACTGTTTTATATCTGGACGAACCTACGACAGGTAATTTTGTTTATTGTAGTAATTAAATTTAAGTTTAATTTTTATTTTACAATTATTACTCAATCAGGTATGGATCCAGCTACAAAGCGATATTTGTGGAACGCTTTGTGTAAAGTCAGAGATAATGGGAAATGCATTGTTTTAACATCGCACAGTATGGAAGAATGTGAAGCCTTATGTACTCGTCTTGCAATAATGGTAAATGGACAATTCAAATGTTTAGGGTCAACACAACATTTAAAAAGCAAATTTTCTGAGGGATACACTTTAATAATCAAGATACGAAAACAAAATAGCACTGCAGAATTACAAAATTCTGAATTAGAGCCAATTGAAAAATTTGTTAAAGAAAATTTTCGCGGTGCATTGACGCGAGAAAAACATCAAGAATTAATAACATTTTATATATCTGACAAATCTTTACCGTGGTCAAAAATGTTTGGCGTTATGGAAAGAGGAAAAAAAGTACTAAATATAGAAGACTATTCGCTAGGCCAATGTAGTCTAGAACAGGTTTGAAATAATATAATTTTTATGATATTTCTTTATATTGTTTGATTTTAGGTATTCCTTTCTTTCACAAAATATCAACGAGAAGAATAAAATATCTGGAATTAGTAATTATTGTAGAAATTTGTCAAATCAGTTTTGACAAAAAAACTGTTACTGATACATATTAAATTGGTTTTATTGGTTAACTACTTATGTCTCATTATATTTTATCAGTAGACCTAACTATCAGAAAAACCTAACAATTAATATTCCTATTTTAGTTAACTCAAAATGAAAGAATTTCATTCAATTAACAGTTTAATTTGTATATTATCTTGAGGTATTCGTTAGGTATCGTTTAGTTAATATAATCACTGTCGTAGTTTGTTAGCCACTCTTGTTGAATCCATGACTATTAACATTTTGTGTCAGCTTTGTTTCTACAGCAATTTGATATGTTACAAAACTGTCATACGTCTGACAGTTTTAAATAGTTTCCAACTTTTGCAAAAACAAAACTATTGTCTTTCTCGTCATCGGGGTTTTTATAGTGAGAAAACTATAAAATGAGGGAGTCGATTGCAAAACTCGTTAAGTTCGCTTTAGTAAATTTTACAGGAGAGACAAAAAAAACTGTTTGGCTCACTTAGCAGAATATTTTAAAGTACATAGATAATTCTTTATGTAGAGACAAATTTTCTATTCTTTGTCTTTTATACGTTTGATATTGACATATTCTTCATATTCTTCAAATTTGAATTTGGCACTTAACTAGTTTTGCTGTAGTATTATGAAATTGATAAGTTTGGTTAGATAAAACATGTAGATAAAACTGTTCATAAAGATAAATACAATCTGAAAACATGTTTAACTCGTTTTTTAACAAAAGTGGGCTTAACAAGTTTTGCAATGGACCCCCTTAAATATTATGAACATAATCAACCATAAATACTAAAACTGACTCACGTTAAATCATTAGAGATTATTTTTATAGTTAGAAATTAAAATCTAGTTAAAAAGCAATATAGTTAAACTATGTTATTGACAAACTATGTGCTGCCTTAATAAAGTGTTTCTATTTTTAAATTATTAATTTATTTTATAAATTATTTGTTATTGATTCTCGATTTGACAAAAATTGTAGTTAGTTATCAACTTTATATTACTATATTTTATTATAATTTAATAAAAAAATACAAACTAAAACAAATTATTATTCGATTATTATACTAAGCTACATTAACTAAATATTAATGTAAATATTTAAGTTCATCTTACGCCAAATACTTCTTATCATTTATAACAAAACATATTAGTTCAAACATTTCTTCAGTTCTTCAAAAACATACTTAGACTATAATAATGGATTTCGTTAATAACTCGAGTTTTAATAATTCAACCAAACAGCGATAAAGTAATGACTGCAGTTTTAAATTATGTAAGAAGTATTAGAAATTATCTTTTATTTTGTGAAAAGGAAAGTTTGCGGTAAGATAGAATCGTGGGTTGCATCCCTACAGGCACATTTTTATTAGGTATTTTTAATATTCACATTTTTTATAATATTATTATTTAATTGTTTATGTGATAGGTACCTACTATTGATATTTTTGTTAACTAACAAAAATACGAATTTATTTAAAGATAAAAATTTTATCATATAACAATGAAGCTATTTGTAATTACTTTTTGAGATATTAATTACCCGAGTGAGCGCGAGCGATGCGATAAGTATTCAATAGTACTACTATGTAAATTATAATCATGTCATAATATATCACTAACTATTTATCGCTTAAATTGTAGTTTTTTTATTAATTTTGGATGTTCACCAAACTTTTGCGATAGTTCTACGGGTTTTAACGAATCGTTATAATAATGAAAAAGTTACAGAGTAAAGGTGTAAGTTTACTGTAGGAATCGCACGTTAATCCATTCAAAATCGGCACTGATGAGATTCGTTCCTAAAGTTAATCAAATTTTTGAAATAGCTGTAATAGTTCGTTTAGGAGTCTGAATGAAGTTTTTACGTTGAAATCACCGAAGTTAGATGCATTTGAAAACCGTGATGCTCAGACCAGCGCCGCCGTCCTAAGATATACGACGTCCCTGAGCTGCTAAAATTAATGCGCTCCTCTTCATAAAAAAACATACAATACAAAATAGTAAAAGTCAATTTATTACTATTACAATAAACAAAACATTAACTTCATACAAAATTTAAAAAAGTTATAAAAAACGAAAGTTGTTTACCTAACCTATCCTAGCCCTTATCCATTAGAGTATCTTTTTGTCAACTTTGATCTCCTATTCAGAAGGCATTCTCACAAAGTATTGCAACACCTAAAATGTTTAAGGTCAAACTGTCACTAGTTCTTAGACTCTACACCGGCCAACTAAGAAGCGAGAAACCGCGGTTCAAATCCTGGTCGCGTCGCGTCGGGTACATTACTGTAAACTCAATTCTAAGATCAATCTGTAGGCTATAAAAAAGGTAACAGGATACCATCTTATTAATTATATTTCCTATTCTCTAGTTAGCTTCAGCCAAGTTGTTCATGGTTAATAGTTCACGGATTGATTAGTGTTTGATACTCCAAGCAGAAAGCAAATATATCCTACGAAGTTATAAATTAAAAAGTTTTTAAATTGAACAAAATTAAAAATTAATAATATTTTATATTATTAAAATAAGTTAATAATTTATATATTAAAGTACTTACGGAGTTCTTGACCTTGTTATTTTATTTTATTAAATATAAGTATTATGTCTTATCTAGGTAGAGCTTAGAATATTTAGTAGTTAACGTCGCATAGTTATTAAAAATATTAGTTTTATTCTTATATTTTCAACCATAATTTATATTCAAACATGGAAAAAGTATCTTTCGATTGAGACTATTTTCGTATTTATTCATTACAATGAGCGCAGCAGGAATCTTTAAAAACTGATTTACCATGTTATTTTCTTATGCCTACATAATTACCAGAATATCACAATAAATCTTGGTACCCAATGTAAAGCCAAACATTTTTTAAAGTAATTTTCTTTTTTTTTATTATGTAAACTAGTTCATAGTTATCGTAACCTTAAACCAAATAATGAAATATAGAAATTAAAATGAAATTCGTATCTTATACCTGCATTAAATAATTTTATATTAGCCTTCAATATTTCATAATATTGTCATTGCCAGTTTTATTTTATTTTCAATATTTCTCATTGATTACCGTTTATAATAAGGGTGAGTTTCAAATAACACTTATATTACATGTTTTAGCAACTTTTGACGTGCTTTGATTTTTGATTAATTATACCTAAAGTTTTATATCGTTTTTTGACTTGATAAATAGTTACATAAAAAATTCCTAATGAAGTACTGTAAGTATGAAATTTAATTACAAATGTTTATTTTACCACTATATTATTATTTTTGCTGTTGATGTATTATAAATTATTTTTAAAACGTTTTCCCATTGTACAAAAGTAAAAAGCTTTTATAATGTTCTATATTTTTATTTTAATATAAAATTTCACGAAATTAAATATTAAAATGAGATTAAATCAATAAAATAAAATAATACTTTACTTAGTCTCATGTGCATCAGAATATAGCAACTCAAGTGATCAAAAGACAACGAAAGTTAAAAAATGTATAAGATGCGGTTGAAGATGTTGACGTA
The DNA here is from genome assembly GCA_911387805.1 of Cantharis rustica. Taxonomy (NCBI): domain Eukaryota; kingdom Metazoa; phylum Arthropoda; class Insecta; order Coleoptera; family Cantharidae; genus Cantharis; species Cantharis rustica. The sequence goes on from OU426877.1 coordinate 96,794,397, forward strand.
AGTTTTTAAAAAGTGATTGCTTTAGTTATGCATATAAAAATATTAATTTAGGCAGTAGTATTACTACAATATGTATGCAAATGTTTGCTCTTGTCAGATGACTTCCATTAATGAGTGCTGAAACTTAGGGGTAGGTTTTACTTTTGTAGAATTTGGTCAGCGATAAAAATACAAATACATAAAACAAACAAGCATAATATACCGTTTCCAAGTTTAGATATAAATTTCTTGCTTCTCGTGTAAACATCATAGTGTCTTTTTTGAATTTTTTGATTTTTTTTAACACTCACAATCTGTGAGGAGACTGCATGGTGCTGCAGGATTCTCTTTACATAGATGGCCGGGTCTCCACCTCTTCCTCTAGTGGTCGGTTTGTCCTATGAAAGATGTAGTTGAATGAGTTGCAATATTCTGTAAGAAGCGCTTCGGAAACTGATTTTAAATTTAAGTAATTGGTATTTTGTAATCACCAAAACATTTACTGTAAATTTTTATTTTCTATTGATTTTACTTTTTACTAAAAAATAATCATCTATTCTGGAGGTAATCAAACGACAAAATGATAAAGGAAGGATTGCCCTTGCAAATGTGTTTACTCTTTACATATGAAATGAAACGTGCTAATAGAAGTTGGTACCTATACTTATCCTTTTTTTTAATGGTTTTATTAGTCAGTTGTAGACTTAGCAAACAGTCAGCCGTGCATTTGATCGAATTGTATGTAGGTACTCACTTCCCTTACCAGTATAATAAACTTGCATATTTTAAATATGAATGTGCCCATTACAAACTACATGGAAAAATATTACTCATTAACGTATGATAACAAGTTATCGTTTAAATCAAACTAATTGTAAGGTTATTATTGTAGTTAGAAGTTACGTATTACATCAGTGATACCTATGTATGTATAGTAATTATTATCTTACATTGTCAGTGTACTTGTCAACATAATTAAAAGTTTCCTTAATAATTGCCGTACTGGCTAAAACTAATATTTCGTGTTTCTGTAATACCTAATGTAAGTACCCATTGAATTAGAACTTGAAAAATATATAAAATAACTCAACGTCAGTTGAGCATTAGCTAAATAATATGTGCACAGGTAACTTATTTATAATTATTTTGGAATATTGATTCAAAAGCTAATGCTAAAATAAAATATTTATTGTAATAATTGACTTGTGATATCTTGGGTACTTCAATGGTACCTAATTGTTACGATAACAGGTATAATTGGATAGAGAAGATATTTTAAAATCGTACAATATAATTTTTAAAGTTAGTGAGGAAGAACAAGAACAAGAAAGCTTTTCTTTAGGTACAACAATTATTATTTTCTTGTTCCTTTCTAATTTCCTTTAATGTTAGCATAATAATTAATTCAATTTGAAGATGATCCATTTGAAAATTGTTGTTAATTTTATTACATATTATAATAATGTAAAAATAACTCAAAAATCAATAATAAAAATTGTGTGAAAACTCAAAAATATACATTTTTGCACTTTTGCGTGCAAAATCATTGCCACTTTATGACCAATGATAAGACCTGTAAATACTGTGAAGAGTTTACTATGTTGTAAGTTCGCAGACCTCAAATTATAAATATTTTTTTACAATCTGTTGCTTATAATTGCTTTATCGTGTAATTTGTAACATTGTAAAAAATTTAATAGTATTATATTACATTAGAAATGAAAAATTTTCGTAATTTATAGTGTATTTATATGACTTAATTATTTATTTATATTTTATTTCATTATATTTCATATTAAAAAGAATTTACAAAAGCTACAAGCATTTAAATTTACATTATTAATCAAAGAATATTTGTGTTTTACATGATGAAATACTAAAAATATTAAATTTGTGTTCAGGAAGCATTATATCTATATTTTACAGACTGTATATCCTTTAAAAAAAATCAATAGATAAGTGGTTTAGGTAGTGTAACTCGATATTGATCATATCAAATTTTTTAGCATAAACCAGAATATGCACAAACACTTTTTCGAAACTAAAATGTTTAAGTTATCACAATATCACAATATCGCAAACGTTTTCATCATACTATGGCATCGTCAGGCGATGAACTAGTAATATGTGATAACTTAAACATTTTAGTTTCGAAAAAGTGTTTGTGCATTTTTTGGTTTATGTTAAAAAATTTGATATGATTGTATATCCTTTATTTTGGCATCGAAAGAAAGCTCTTAAATTTTCTACATCAACTTTCAATTAAAAAATTACAAAATTATCCAAAGAAAATTTCAAAAATCACAAAATATGCGTTTACTATTTCCTATAGACATATCTTATTATTTACTCGTAGGATCACAATATTTAAACTAGATAAAATTCATGAATATTGTCAAAACCAAAAAATGTAGATATAAAATAATTCGGCGTAAAAATAAAAAATCAAAATATTTTAAGAAATATTACTTTTGAAAGAGACTAAAATATTTCAATTTCTGATGAAAATTGAAAAATCGTAAAAAAATATTGTTTAAAAACAATAAAAAAAATATTAATTTATTAAATTTAATAGTTACGACTGAAGATCAAAAATAATCGTAAAATAGGGCATTATATCGCATTACTAATTTTTATTGTAAATTTTATCAAATCTTTATAACGTAATATTAGTTTTTCCGTCCTAACTTGTTAAATTTAATAAATTAATGTATTTTTTATTGTTTTTTAAATAATATTGTTCTATATTATAATATGTATTCTTTACTTAAAATATAAGTTAAAATAGTTAAAATTTATTATTTTAACGTTTTAGTTTAGTTTATATTTAATTTTATATTTAACAATGCATACTAATATTTATCACAAAAATCTACTTCAAATTCATTTTGAAGTTCATTTCTATTTTCTTTGAAGGTCAAAAAACTTAACTATATTAAATTATAAAATGTAAATACTAAAAAAATAATTAATATTAGAACCATACATTTTACTTACTTAATTAATGGTTTTAGTGCTGATGCGATGGCATGGTAGCGATAAATTACCAAAAATTTAGTGAAATATATTGATTGACTTGTATTATTGGGAAAAAATTATTTCTAGAGGTGAGTGTTACCTTTTTTCCATACATATTATTGTTGCTAAGTTTTCTTTCTACAAAAAGTTCAAAATCAGTAAACTGAAACTAACATTTGAACAATAATAATTCTTGTTTTAAAATTATAGAAGTAAAAATCAATTATTTGCACAAACAAATGCCAAAATTTCTTTTAAAGCAAAACTCTATTTTTAATTCAAATGATATAAATATAGGTACTATTTTTTCGACAAACTCAAAAAAGAAGCTGTAAATACGAGTGAAATTATTTTTCATTAATTTATTAAATTATTTTTTCAATCACATAAACCGTAAGTGTGTCATTTATGACAAAATTTAGAAACATAATTAGTATTTGCTAGTTGTTTACTTTTATTGTGGTTTTAGCTGGTATGAATAGTAAACATAATAATCATAATAAAATTAAATCTAAGCAACCTTCCGGAATAGAGATTATAAAACCAGTAAAGCTGCAAAAAATATCAATTTAATTCCAAAAATATCCCTTTTTTACGTATGTTTGGTAAACGACGCATTTGAGACAGTCAAAAGTAAATGGCGACTGTATATATTGCAATGATACCGGTGTAAAAATTCCGAATATCAAACACACTTGCTTGCTTCGGTCTAGCTATCCTTGCGAGAGTTGGTCTAGCTTTTCTAAAAGAGTACTTTTTAGATTTGGTTTTGCTGTTGAGCGTCTTCGGGTATTGTTAAATAGAATGCAAGATTTGGCATAAAATAATTCGCTCTAATTAATTTGAACTTTAAAAATTTTACGTTTGTTTAAGGATCGAACTTACGATTTCAAATTAATAATTCTATGTGGTATCTACTAATCCACACGTTCCTCTCTTAAAACTAAAAAAATTAAAAATGCGTGTAACCGTCACACGCAATTGAAGTAAAACTTTTTTGGCATTATGACAGATGACGATTAAGTTAAAAATAAAAATATAAAAACAGAACATTTATAAGGCTATCAATATAATTATAATTATCATAGAGCCGTTTTATTCGTTTTATTCTGTCAAATTTGACAGACAGTCAAAAAATTCACAATAGAAACTATTTTCGTTATAATTATTATGCACACTAAGAGCTAATGTAGCTATCTTTTTTTAACGCATACATTGGATATCATTATTATTTTCGACGTACCGTATTTTTAAATTCACACCCTTATGACAAATTTATTTTAGTTCGTCTTTGTTACACCTATGTTACTAGCTATTAATTTAAAAATACCGTTATATTGCCGTAACGCATTTCCGTTGCATTGTCGTTTAGTTACCCTTTAGTCGCGCCTAAAGAAGTTTTACTTTAAAAATTTATGTTCCAAATATCCAAATATATCAGTTATAAATTTTAATTATTAACGTTGCAATAAATTTTTCAAAATAGCAACGTCAAAAATTTGTCCGTGATATCAGATTACAGCTGTCGACCTCACTATATTAACTCCTTTTGTCGTTTCTTCGACAAATTTCTCAAGATCAAATTAATTCTCATCAATTCCAATTAAATAATTTCAGTTAAAAAAATCGTTCATCCAATAAAAAAATCACTTTAAAAATCAAAAAACTCTTCCAACTCACAAAATAAGGCTGCGCCCACTTTCGGCCAAAAATACTATCAAACAATTTTTTCTTTTATAATATTGAAAAATAATTCACGATTTCAAAAACTATTCGCACAAGAAAAACTCAAAATCAAAGGAGCAAAATCTAGGCATCCGCGATTTTGGGCATCTGAGCATAAAAGCCTCACTTTCGCAATCTTTATTGCCAACCTTACACTATTACAAAAATATTACAATTTTATAATTCAAAATTTAAAAACAATACAAAATTTTCAAACCCAAAGCAAATGCCAAAATTTGCACTCGTAACACGACAATAATATGTAGTATGTACTATATAGTCGAAAGTAGTATGTATAAACGAGAAAAGTTATATAAAAATAATCAATATATAATGAATTATATATAAATAATTATCAAAATATCAATTTATCGAAAAAACGTGGCGTAATATTTAATAAAATGAGTGGCTTGTAGAATCAACCCAAACTTCCTATCAATTTCTTGAATAATTATTTTTTAATGCACTTCTTGTTTAAATTATTTTTATTATTATTTTAAATTTAAAATTATTTTTTTTATAAAATATTTTTTAAAAAGCTCTTTTATACTATTGCTTTGTTTTCATTTAAATGCAATAAAACGTTTTAAATATTTAACCTAGTTACGATTTTTAACTGCTTGTTTTATTTTAGATAAAAGATTAACAAATAATAGTTTTATAACAATTTATAAAACAACTTTTAAACCACAGAATAAATTCAAATATCTATAAGGAAACCACAAACCAAATAAAATAAAGAAACTAAATAAGTCACCAAATATGTAATAGCATGAAAAATAAATAAATTTAAAAAATATTCTTGTAACATAATATTTAACGATTATAATCAGTCCAAAAAATAAGAAAAACATAAAACTACGGAAATAAATAACCACATCATTATTCGATTTATTTTAAGAACTTTGTGCAGTCATTTTGTAATAAAAGTTAGTGACATGTTTTTTTAAAAATGTTAAATATTTTTTTCTCAATTATAAGTTCCATAATTACTACTATACTAATTTGAAAAAAATTCCAAAATAAAGTATGATTAGAAATGATATTTAAAAAGTGGCTTATCAGGCTGTTTGACTAATTTATTGGCTTTTTATATTTAATGTAATAGTTTTCTAAAATAATTACTTGTAATTATTTTAGTATTGTTAACGTTTTTAAACGTACTACTACTCTTAATAACTAATTACATGTTGTATGTATTTTAGGTAAGAGCATGATGAACAAGCCATGGTAATTTCTTGAAAAAATTTTATTTTAGTGTTTATGTAAGAAGATAATATTATAAAATATGGGCAAAAATATTAACAAGTTTCTATTGTTAATGTGGAAAAATTTAATTATTTTGAAAAGGAATCCTAAACATACTGTAATTGAAATTATTGCTCCAGTTTTATTTTGCATGGTTTTGGTTATTGTTCGAGGATTAATCAGTCCTGCACCACATTCTGCCAAATTTTATAACTCATTCGAAAATCAAATTCCAGTGTTGGAAAAATTAAAATCGTGAGTATGACTACTGTACAGATATTATAAAAGACTTTATATATTTAATGCCTTAGAAAGGTCTATAAAAAGTTTTACCATTATACAAGTACCCGTGTTTCCAACACCAAAATAGTAGGTTTGAACTTAATTTAATTATATCCAAAGTGCTTTGTTTGGGCGTTAAATTGCGTCAAATTTTAAAAATTAATTATAAAGTTAGATTGCAACAGAATGCTTTTTCCTACAACAACCTAAGAAAACAATGCATGATATAAGTTTAAGCTCGGAAGTTGTCAATTTCGTCCATCAGTGTTGCCTGTCAGGACTGAACAAACCGATTGCATGTTAATTCAAACGCATACACGTCAAAATTAAAGAACAATTTCAACCTTACCAAAACAAGTCAATTGCGATCAAACTCGATGCACTTTCAGTATGAAAGTTTACTCGTTGCAATTACCTGGGAGTATCTACATACATTCTATAACTATAACGCCACATAAATCGTGTAATACATTATAAGTACAATATTGGAACATTTTTATAAACAGTGAATATTTAAAATAGAAATGAAAACTACCAGTACGTTATAAAATGATTATAATTCAAGAACGATATAAATACTAATAATATTACTTATACTTAGTAGATAGAAATAATAAAATAAATGAAACCTTAGAAAGTTTTGTAGAATAACAACTGCTTTGCAATATTTACTTAGCGAATTAAATCTAATGTTTATTGTTTAAATTAAATTTATTGTTATTAATAATAACAATAAATATTTTACTTGGCTGTTTCCGATAGTATATGATAAAACTTTTATTATTGTATCAATTAGTTATGGTTCAACATTCTGCCACACTTTAACTCTTATCGGCACTAGAATTCCTATATAAATTGATATTAAATGTTTCCATTTTGCACAATTTTTAGATATATTCAAAATCTAATTTTGTATTATTTTTTCTGTGTAGATTTGATCTTTACAAGAGCTTATCAGTAATTAAATAATGAATTATCGATTAGAATATTAATGTACTAGTATATGACATCATGTTAATAATATTTAAATTTATAAAATAAATACAATTTTGTGATTTTATATCAAACTTAATAGGTATTTATATTTGTGCACTAAAGCGGCTAATAATATATAGAGTGTTTTTTAGCTGCATGAGATCTTTCAATAGAGATAACAATTGAACGAAGTTCGTCATGGTAACAGTTTTTTGTCATTTGTGTTTACCAAAGTTTACCATTTAGTCATGAGTAAATTAACTAAAATAAACAAACTAAATCATATTATTAATATAATATTATTAAAATAATTTAACAGGTCAGAACTTAGAATATTGGAATAAACAAGAATAAAAACTAACAAAAATTTAAAATAAAAACTTTGTAATACGGTATAAAGGCCTCTATTTCACAATTATTATTAGAGACCGGATTTTAAGCATTTTTGCTTATTGTCAATTTTAAAAGCACCTCTTTGAAATTTGAGATCTGTACGAATTACATAAAAAGATGTATTTTAACGTATAGTTTTTCCTGATTTTTTTTTGCTTTTTTTGCGATTTCTAGCTTATTTGCTTTATATGAACTTATTTTCTACTTTTGTGCTTATTTTGAGCTTATTTTTGAATAAAACACGAAACTTTTTAGTACTTTAGATTGGTAAAGCATGTTTGTAAAAAAACTAAGAATGTCCACTGCTGATATATTTATATCGTAACGAAAATTAAATCGTTTATTTATTTTCAAAAAGGCTAATATAAATAATTTACAAATACAGTTTATAACAATAAAATGATACTAAACTAAGATTAACACTACCACTAATTTACACTAGAATTTATTTAACACTAAATCCGGATTTATTTAAACACTCGGTATATCGTTTATCACTTCACTATTATTTATGTTCACTTTTATACGTTCGAACTGGAATTGATTCGTAACTAGAAATCGCGCTGCATTTATACTTAAATGCCAGCCTTCCAGAAAATTCCATAACCCTCCAGGAATTTCTATTCACTTCTGAGTGTTTCTAGATTGTACATTCATCTATATTTGAATGACTAATGCTGTTATCATGCATCACTCATCATACATGACGTCATACATTAGTCATCAAATATAATTAGACGTTCTTTCGTAACAATATTATTATTGACATCCGGTAGCAGGTTATTTTTGGTGCTATACCCTCATACCCATTGTAAGACTAGGGTAAGCATAAGTAATAAAATACCGAAATTTATTATTACTTATTAGTAAAACTTAACACTTAACATTTAACATTTATCATTTAAGAAGATAAACAATAGGAATTGTGTATAAGCATTTATACTCATTATTTAACATTTAACATTTATCACTTATCATTTAAGAGATAACCAACTTTCATCAATCATTTAACATTTAAGAAATTTTGTTCACACTGCGCAAGTCTAACTGCGCACGAAAATTTATCGTGTATTTAGTGTGTATTTTTTAGTATTAATAGTAGTAATTCGTTACCACAGCAATATTTTTTACTTTTCTCATTACACAAAACAAACTGATATTCACACAAATAAAAATTTCACCAAGATTTACTGATGTCAAATTTCGAAAAACTGTCAACACGTGCTAAATGTTAAATGTTAAATGGTCTTAGTATTTATTGGGACTCTTAAATGTTAAATGTAAATGATAAAAATGTTAAGTGTTAAATGTTAAATGTTGAGTATAAATTGACCATAAGTCACCGCTTAATTAAAAAAAAAAAACATTCATAACTTTGAAATTTCTTGAAATTTGAAGTTTTGTTACAATAGTCAACACGTCACAATAACTTACTTTACTATTATTCTGTTATGCCTAATTAAAAGAAACACATAATTTTGAAATTTTATAGTTTTGTTTGTATGATATGATAAGAATATTTTTTTAAATATAGGGTATTGTAAGTTGATTTTTCTCTATATTTTCTATTTTCTCTATATATATTAACTTTTGAAGAATTAAAAATGTTAATTTTTATTTATATTATTATTTATTATGTTAAATAAATACGTGCAAAAGTGCTTTGTTTATCTCTTTCGAATAATATTGTCTAAGCTGTAATCTTTTTGCTTTTTTTTGTTTTAATTATAACTGTTCCATAACTTTTTTTGGCATAATTCGAACTTATTTTTGTAAAATACCGCGCTTTTTAAAGCACTTATTTTTCAAAAAACCGTGCTTAGTTATCCAGTCTCTAATTATTATTGATCATCAATCGTATTTAACATAAGAAAAAGGTAAAAATAAAATAAAATGAAGCAAGAAACCATTATACCAAACAAAATTGAAAAATTAAAATTGAAAAACAGAAAATTTAGAAAAATTACTTTAAATTTAATGTGACTTACCAAATAACTAAACTAAACAACGTCACGTGTTTAAATAAAATTTTTAAGGTTAAATAATTATTTTATTTTATTTTTACGTTTTTCTTGTGTTAAATACGACTGATGATCAATAATAATTGTGAAATAGGGGTCTTTATATCGCATTACAAAGTTTTTATTTTACATTTTTATTAGTTTTTATAACGTAAATTTTTTTAAAAACTCATTTTCTTGTTTATTCACATATTCTAAGTCCTGACCTGTTAAATGTAAATTATTGTCGTTTTTATTATTTTTTAAATATTATTTTTCTATGTAAGTACCTATGTATTCTTTACTAAATAATAGTTAAAATTCATTATTTTAATAATATGTTTTAGTTTGTTTATTTTAACATTACATACTAATACTTACTACCACACTATAGACTTAATTCAGTTTTTAGGTTAATTTTCTATTATATAGTAAATTAACTGTTGAAGAACGCTTGCAAATTGTGGAAATTTATTTTCAAAATTAGAGTTCCGTTCGGAAAACTTATAGAGCACTTTGCCAATTCTATGATCGATATAATCAATCTTCTGATCAGGCTCAGAAGAAATAAATGAGAATGAATTCAAATAAAAGATTACTACACAATGAAAAAGTCACTTAATGGTAAACCTAATAACTGAAAGTCTTAAAATACATGGGTAGTTATAATTATTATAACAAATAATCAAATAAATGAAAAATAAATTAGTTAATTTACAGTAAAAAAACATTGATTACAAAAACATATACTATAACCTCTATTGGGAACTGTACCATATTCACTGTAATGTATTAAATTTATCTTAATTACCAAATGTATTTAACTGATTTTTCATTCTGCAATCAATTTAAAATTTACAATTATTTTAAACGTCTGATATCAGAGTTCAAAAATATTCTTGCAGAATGACTTAACCTTGCGTACCGACCTATTAATTAATTCTTTTTTTTTTTCGGAAATTTTAAGGTTTTAACAAGCAAGCCACTGTTGTAATGTTGCTACATTATTATCCTTCACATTTGCAAATTTTAATTTGGCTCCTGAAACGTTGTCTTCTGTCAAACCCATTATTTGTATGTCTATTTTTACATGTATTTTAACGCGAGTTAGGTATATATTTGTCCCTACAGAAATACTAGCGCTCCTAGCGAGAAATTTTTTGTACTTGAAAAAAACGGCTTAATGAAATACGATTTTCTATTACTTTTTGACAAATGACTAGCTTTCTGCGTGGATCCAAGATTGCCATGGTTGTGCATGTCAAATTCGACCCTCTTCACCAGGCCGTTTTGACAAATGCTGTACTACTAAAAACATCTCCCTAGATCAGTGTTTCTCAAATGGGGTGTCGTGAGTCTTACACAGGAATGCCACGAAATTTTTCGCAACAAAAAAATTTTATATAAGATATTCCAAGTTTATTGAACAAATAGGAAGATTGCAATAGTTTTTTAATTTTATTGCCCTGTGTTAATAATATGCTCTAACAAGGGAATTATATGGCCTTCGAATTTTTGTAATTTTTGCCACTTATTGTACTGAAAGTTCGGCTCTCCAATAACAACTCCTCAAAGCCGTAGGGCCAGATGGCCAGAAATTTTCGAGAAAATTGACTTTGAAATATTGTCGAGAGAGTTTGAAGACAAAATGTGAAACAATTTGCAATAAGTTTCGTAGAGCAGGTAAGAACGAGTTAGACTAGAAACCAGTGAGTCTACGGTTCTATTCCCATCTTCGCTAGTTTTTTTTTAATTTGCAGTGTTTCCTATATACTGCGATGCCCCCTTATATATTTTTTGTAATTTATTTTTTTTTAATTCATTTAACAAATTAATTGAATTTTAAAATAATTTTTATCGTGAGTTCGTGTGGAGGGTATGCAAATATTTGTTGAGCATAAGACTCAAGACTCAGACATAAGATTTAAAATCTTAACTTTTATTGTTTAAAATTTTTGTTGCAATTTGATTTCCAAAATATTTTAATTAAATTTGTTTGCATAAAATATTGCCTTATGGTCATGTAAATTTCTACGTATGCCGTATGCAATTGTCCGACTTATCACACAAATTTGTGGTGAAATAACTTGACAAATCATCAAAATGTTCAAATTTCTTCAAAGTTTTAATTTTTCATATCGTGTATAACACTTCCACTTTAATAAAAATAGTTTTTGAACAATATGATTTAAGTTATTACGTATTAAATTTTATTTCAATTTCATGTAACACGTAAAAATTAATTTTTTAAAAAATATTATCACATGTTAATAACCTTAACCATTTTATCAATTATTATATCCGTTATATTAACAATAGTTATATTCTTTTTACCTATTTAATTTCCATCTCAGTTGCACAACTGAGATGAAGTAAGCTGAGTCAAAGTGAGAAAAAGATAAGGTAAAAAGAACAACGAAAATTTACTACTAAGTGATTTTTAAATTTAATTATTTTGAAGTTTGGTAATGCTAACCAAATTGTTTTTTGTATTATTGTATAATGTCAACATAAACTTCAAAAAGACAAATTAAAAATTTAAGGTGCAGTAGATATTAAAATGATTGCAATAAGTGACAAGTTTAATTCAAATCAACCAATCCGAGCCATTTCCCAATTTGTCTCAGTTGTAACACTTCAAAACGGCAAGATCAGTTTGGGTATGGAAGGGGATAATTTTGTCACGTAAAACTCAGTTCGGCACGGCACAGTACTTATGTCAAAACGGTAAAAAAAACAACTTTTCAACTGAGTAACTGAGTATCTCAGTACAATCTCACTTAAAATAGGTAGAAAGAATACAGCTAATATAACAAATAAATACGTAGATCTGTCCTGTATATTTCACGAAGTTCATACACATGAAATCTTGAAATTAGGGCAATCTACAACTATTGTAGTTTTTAATTACAACTAACGTTTAAATATAGGTTTTTTATTTGGGTTTGTTTAGTTTTCCGGTTTAGAATTTTTCAAAACAAGTTTATTTATTCATTTTGGCTTCAAGTAGGTATAATTTTTGATTTTACAAAAGTCAAATAAATTTGACTTTTAATCAAATTTGAATTTAATAGCTTAACTTCTCAATCATTTGAATAATTTTTCCAGGTTTGCCTGATGAGATTCTAAAAATCGAAACATAAAATTATAATATTATGTAGCAAGCTATGTCACTCATTTAAATAGTTTTTGAACAATATTATGTAAGTTATGAATTAAATTTTATTTCAATTTCATGTAACATGTAAAAATTAATTTAAAAAAAAAATAATTTACAAATAAAATCAAATAAGGATTTTACGGTTTCAAAACACGACATTAAACCCCCTTAATTTTTATGAATGAACCAATGAGTTCACGATTAAAAGTTACAAAAGTTGTCGTACTTTGACAAATAAAATTTTTAAATGCTTTCTATAATAAAAAATAATTACATAAATAAAATCAAAATTTCGTATAATAATATCAATCTATATCTATCTTTTTCCTCGTTAAATAAATGTTTTTAAAATTAAATATAAAATCAAACTTTCAAATTCAATTAAATAATTTTCAAATATTTCTTTTTCAAATTAAAATCATATTCAAATCAAATTTTTATAAATAATATCGTTAAAAATTTTTTTTTATATGCTAAAATTTGTTTATTAGAGTTCTTATTCTATCTTTATTTTATTCTTTAGTACTTTCATAGCATGATTTTTTTTTGGGAGTCCGGCACCAATCTTCGTCACTCCCTATTCTTCAATAACTTCACATTTCTCTCCGATCCATTGTTGTTTGTCCTCCTTGATGTCGCATTTTCCTTTTTGTTAATTTTTTCCATTTTTATTGTTTTTTTTGTTCAATTTCCACATTTTTCCTTTTCTTCATTTTCTTCTCCAGTGATTCAATTCCAAAATTTTCATTTTTTTGCCAAGTTTTATTTTTCTTGCAGTAACTGTGAATTTTCTTTCTTTTAATGTCCAAATTTTTTCTTTAACATTATAGATCTTATTTCCATTCTTAATGCAGCATTTTATTTTCTTCAATAATTTTTGTAGAACAAGCAATCTAATCAATTCAAATTTTTTTTCTTTCTTATCCATCATTTTATTATTTTTACGTTTTATAACCCTATTCTTCTTTTTCATCACTTTTTTATTATTTACGTTTTCTCTACTATCCATCATTGAATCCAACTTTATATTTTTCTCACTACCAGATCTTGCTCTAATTTAATTGCTTAAGCTCTTATTCTAATTCCCTTCTCGTTATCCTGTTATCTTGTGTTATTTCTTTGATGCTTTTGTTCATATCTTTCATTGTTTTCATTTGGTTCTTCTTCAAGTTTATCATCTGTTTCAATATTTCTTCTATCCTTGAAATTTTAGTTTTATTCATTTTTACGGTTTTGTTTACAATTTTATATTTAAGGTAAAATGTCAAAAAGTATGTTTCAAATTTTCTAGCCTCACGTTTTAGGTGACATTTAATGCCATGCTCCCAACTTTACAAAATTACCAAATTTCATTCCTCTTATTAATTCGTTTGAAGAGCACGCATTTTTTGGAGAGCATAAGACTGTTTTTATTAATAATTTCAAATATTAAATAATCCTAAATCGTGTAAATTTTGTTTCAATTTAATTTTCAAACGTGGTCTTAATAAATTGGTAATGTTAAATTTTACCTCGTGTGGTGTCGTTACTTGCATGTGACTTCTCGCAGCTGACGGTCTTGTTAAACAATGTCGTCGTAAAACAATTTCACGAACAATCAAAAATCCTTCCAAACTCCAATCTTTCACTTCCATTTAATAAAAAAACTCTTCTTGTTACAACAATATTATTTATGTAATATTGCTATGTTTTGCATACCAAATGCCAATTTTTAGGTAGAAAACGCCAAGTCTCTTTCTTTTTTAAATGCAACACAATATTTTATAAGTTTATTAAACTCGATTATTTCTAATATTGAATTGAATATTATTACTTCTTGAAATAATAAAACCTAACAAAATGTTAAAATAATAAATTTTAACTGTTAAGTAAATAAAATAAAGGCCTTTATATTATGTTACAAAGTTTTGTAAAAGTTATGTCACATACTACTAAATACCACAAAAATACTTAAAAAATTGTAAAAACTGTTTTAAGCTATTTTCTATTTTATTACTTCTTGATTTTTTTCTTTGAAGTTTTTTTGCTTTTACCTGCTTCGAACTCCACAGTTTCTGTTTTATATTGTACCAACTTCTTATATTTCTAACCTCACTAGATATTTTAAATAATACACGTTATACTTTTATAAATTTTATTAAAGTAAAAAATAACCAGCAGTATAGCGTAAAGCTTACACCGACAGATTGAAAAGTAGGAAACCGTGGTTTACATTCTCATACGGTCGGATATACTGCTACGAACTAAAGTCTAATATCGATTTGTGGGCCATGAGAAATAAAAAACCTCACTAAAAATTTGTCGGATCAAATTTAAACTTGATATAAAAATAATTTAAACAAATCTAAAAATTTACTATCAATTATCATCACCGTTGTTTTCTTTTTTCTTTTTAAACAAGACAACCTTCGAGGCGTACAAAATATGACACTATATTATAAAAATAATTATTTTATATACTCGTATTTTACTTTAATATTTTATATTTTGTAATACTTGATTTTAAAAGCTTCTGTTTTAATATTTAATTTTTTGTAGTCCTGTAGAAATAGCGTGGTCTCCAAAAAATCAGCTTTTGAAAAAAATTATACTACATGCAATAAATGCAATAAGTGCCGAGAATATTACTATTAACCATAAACCTTTCAAAAATAGAAGAGCTTTAGAAAATTATTTAAATAATACATTTAATACGCCGAGAACTTTGGCTGGAATTGAGTTTAATGATTCTTTGGCTACTGCAAAAAGTTTTGCTCACAATATAGATGTTACATTAAGGTAATAAATTCTATACCAATTTGGTAAATACAATAAATACTTTACATTTTTGTATCAAGGTTTCCTGGAGAATTGAGATCTGGTTTATATACTTATTTGCAATCTTACAATTTAATAGACTACTCGTGGAAAACAAATTTATTATTTCCATTGTATCAGTTTGCTGGACCAAGAAGTTACGATGTTCATACTGGAGCAGAGCCAAGTACGTTACTTCTTTAAATAATATTTTAAATTTGTACGCTGTAAAACCTTTTTTTTTTTCTGTAAAAATAAACAAACTCAGATTTTAGAAAATTTCTTTTAGAAAATTGAGCGTATGTTACTGTATGCCTATTATAACATGTACTATGTATAATACTCATATTGTAGGTTACTATTATGAGGGATTTTTAAAATTACAACAAGCAATATCGTGTGCTATAATTGATTACTTAAAACAAAAAGTTTCCAATCAACCTTTTGACTGCCAATCGACATATATTTCCATGCAGCGATTTCCTGTTCCACGATGGATCGACGACGATACGCTTCAAACGCTACAACCTTTTTTAGGATTGATTATCTTATTGAGTTTTATATACAATTGCATTAATATGGTCAAATTAATAACGACAGAAAAAGAGAAACAACTAAAAGTATGAAAATTAAATCGATAAATACTTTATTAAATTTTAATCATTTAGGAAGCTATGAAAATTATGGGTTTGCCAAATTGGTTACATTGGACGGCTTGGTTTGTAAAATCTATTTTAATTTCGCTTTTGGTGATCGTCATAATAACGATAATGCTTAAAGCTAAATGGTATCATGTTCATAATATTTCAATATTTCCAAATTCGAATGCGTTTGTAATAATTTTGTTTTTATTGACGTATTCTTGTGCAACCATTACATTTTGTTTTGCAGTAAGCACATTTTTTTCTAAAGGTAAAACAGCACAATAAATGTTCTACTCGGTATCTATAGCTTCATATTTATTTATAATATTTAGCAAACACTGCAGCATCTATTGCTGGCGTACTATGGTTTATAAACTATTTTCCATTTTTGTTAACCCAAAATTCAGTCGCTACAACCAGTTTACTTCAAAAGCTTTTGGTCAGTCTGTTTTTTAATTCTGCAATGGGATACGGATTTCAATTAATACTTATGTTTGAAAGTAAAGAAGAAGGTAATGTGATTGTTAATTTAGCAATCTTCAAATCCATAATAACGCCGTTTTAGGTATGCAATGGGATAATATATGGAAAACTGCATCTCCAGATGGAAATCTAGTATTAGGACATTTAATTATAATGCTGATTGTTGATTCGTTCATACATTTAATGATAACACTATACGTCGATGTTGTTTTTCCAGGAAATTATGGTGTAGCAAAGCCATGGAATTTTTTATTCTTAAAATCAACGTGGTGCAGCAAACATTATCATCATGGTATACCACATCGAATAATATTATAAAATATACATTAATTCTATTTCAGATGCAATAAAATTAGAAAACGAATGCTATCGTAACGAATTCCATGAAAAGGAGCCCAGTAATCTTCCTGTTAGCATACAAGTAAAACAACTACGCAAAGAATTTTCAAAGAAAGTGGCGGTGAAGGATGTTTGTTTAAATATATTCCAAAATCAAATTACGATATTATTGGGCCACAACGGTGCTGGTAAAACTACAACTATGTCTATATTAACTGGAATGCTTCCTCCAACCAAAGGAACTGCTATCATTAACGGTTACGATATTAGAACTGACATGCAAAAAATACGGCATGGTTTGGGCCTGTGTCCACAACACAACATTCTTTTCGATAACTTCACAGTATATGAACACTTATATTTTTATGGACAATTAAAGGGAATATCAAAATCGGATATAGAGAATGAAATCAATAAATATATTAATTTATTGGGTTTCGAGGACAAAGTATGCATTAAAAGGTTGTAAAACGAAGTAATTAGTCTTTATGTAATTTTAAAACTTTTAAGATAAATTCTCGAGCTTCAACACTATCGGGCGGAATGCAAAGAAAATTATCAGTTGGTATAGCTTTATGTGGTGGTTCGAAAATAGTTATGCTCGATGAACCAACTGAAGGTATGGATCCCAATGCAAGAAGAGATCTGTGGAAATTATTAAATAAACAAAAAGAAGGTATACATGATTTTCTAAGTTTCGATCCAGTACAACTCAGCGTTGCCAACTCGGCTCCGCCAGCTTGGCGCCTAGTCAACTCGGCGCCGGTTAACTAGGCTCCAAATTAAGTATTTTTTTAAATTTTGATTTTCTTTGATTACTAAAGTTTTGTAAAGAGTATTTTCTTTTATAGTAATTACATAATATTTAATTTCACTTCTTCACTTCACAAAAAATTGAAAACAAATAAAAATACAGAATAAATTATTAATTAGTAGTAACCAATAATAAATGAGTAAAACAAATAATTATGAACAATAACTCTCAAAACGGGACAGACTCAAAAACATTTTTAACTATGAACTAGTGCGCTATTATTGACTAAAAATATACTGAAAATTTCAGTTGAAATTTAACAAAGTGGTCGAGTTACTAATTCTAAATCAGATGACGCTAAGTTAGATTAACGCCGAGTTGTCTCATCTCGTAAGTTTCTTACTTCTTTATCGACAAGTTTACAGGTCGAACGATTTTACTTACAACACATTTTATGGACGAGGCTGATTTATTAGGCGATCGCATTGCTATAATGGCAAAAGGACAAATACAATGTTGTGGTTCAAGTTTCTTTCTTAAGAAAAAGTATGGAGCTGGATATCATTTAATTATTGTTAAATCTTCAAGGTGTGACGTAGATAATATAACAAAATTAATTAAGAAATATGTACCTGAAGTAATTGTAAGTTTTGTAGTATCTAGTATTTTAAGCAATCTATTAATTAAGTATGCGTATATTATTTAAGATTGAAAGTAATATAGGTTCAGAACTAACTTTCTCATTAAGTGAAGAACTATCATCACTTTTTGAAAGTATGCTGACTGACTTAGAACAGAACAGTTCCAAATTGGGAATTTTGAGTTTTGGAATATCGCTCATGACATTAGAAGATGTATTTATGAAGTATAACTTAATTAATTATTTATCGTTAAGTAATTTAATTAAAATTTGTGCTTTTAGAGTAGGTACCGAATATAACGATGAAGAATCTTATAGTATCAAAAATTCAAAGCCCCAACAAAATACTGCAGAAACGAAGGAAACAATTAATTATTTTAACGAAATCCAAAATTGCTCTAAAAATGACAGCATAAACACTTTTAATTTAAATCACGAAAATTCACATGGATCATCAACGTGTGCGTTATGGTATAAACAATTTTTAGCCATGATAATGAAGCGGAGTATATTCCATTTACGTTTTTGGGTATTGATAATCATCCATAACGTTATTCCAGTTATTTGCTTGGTATTAGCAGTAATAATTATGAACGCAGCAAATCTTAATCAAGATTTACCTAGACGAAAACTGGAATTGGATTCCTACAAAAATGCAGTCACGGTTTTAACTTTTAATAAAGAAAATAAGTATTTCGAAAAATATATTGATATTTTAGAAAGCAGCAACAACGCTGTACTTAAATGGCAAAACGAAAATATGACTATGAACATGTATAAAAAAGTACGATTTTCAAATTTAAAACATTTTGATTCCGTACTTTAATCGAAAATGTTTTTAGACAAAAGCAAACAAAGCAGAAGTTAGCATGCGGTATATTGTAGGAGCCACTTTCGAACAAAATAATTCAATTATAGCATGGTTTAACAATGAACCATATCACTCTCCACCTTTAAGCTTACAACTGGTTCTTAATGCCATTCTACATAAAGAAGTTTCGCCAAATTATTCGTTACAGTTTTACAACCATCCACAACCTTTCGGACCTGAGACAAAAGTAAAATCTAACATCAAAAAATTCTAAAAATCAAATTTATTTTTCAGTTTGCACAACTAATTCAAACCAGTGCAATGGGTTTTCAAATTGCACTAAATATTGGATTTAGTATGGCGTTTGTTACAGCATACTACATTATATTTTGTATTCAGGAACGTGTGTGCAAATCAAAACATTTACAATTTGTATCGGGGGTTAACGTTTTAATTTTTTGGATAGCTTCATTTCTATGCGACCTTTTTACATTTATTTGCACTTCTGCGTGGATTCTCATCACATTTTTCTTGTTGCAACTAGAAAGTTACTCTTCCAATACAGAACTAAGTACGTTATTTTTTTTTTTTAATCTACCTGCTTTATTTATTTTTCCGTAGTTTGTATTTTTATAGTTTTAATGTGTTTTGGATTTGCCACGATCCCGCAAACTTATTTAGCTTCATTTTTATTTGAAGTGCCATCTACGGGTTATACAAAACTTATTCTTTTCAATATATTCACAGGTTTAGTACAATAAATTTAATTATTTTATATTGTTTGACAAAATTATCGTCATTTTAGGAATAGCTTTTCTAATAATTGCGCAGATTCTCACAGCAGGAAGTTTGAAGTTAGAATGTATTTCGGAATCGTTGCACTGGGTTTTTCTTATAAGCCCACATTATTCACTCAGTACGGCTATTAGAGACATCAATTCGATGTACGCCATCAAAAATCATTGCAATACAATCATGGACGAATGTCTAACAATACGTTCAAATATACTTTTTACATTTAATGTTTGCAAGTCGATAATTTGTAAAAAGAAATCAATATGTTGCGGTAAAACTTGTTAAATTATTTTAAACTTTTTTTAACCTTAAACATTTTTAGAACTACCCGACAGTTATTTAAGTTGGAAAGCGCCGGGAATCGGAAGAAACCTAGTTTATATGAGTTCCCTAGGTGTTGTTTCTATATTAATTTTATTATTAATTGAATATAGATGTTTTGATAAATTTCTAAATAAATTTGTGTTCAGCAATTACTATCCACCTCCACCTTCTAATTCCAATGAAGACAGTGACGTTAAAACAGAGAACGAAAAAATTAGAAATGCAAGTCAAGACGAAATAAATAAATACAATATTGTACTTCGAAATATAACAAAATATTACAATAAATTTCTTGCTGTTAATAATGTATGCATAGGAATCAACAACTATGAGTGTTTTGGTTTGTTGGGTATAAACGGAGCTGGAAAGACGACCATGTTTAAAATGATGACTGGCGATATGAAAATGTCATCTGGAAATGTTTGGATAAATGGATTAAACATACAAACTAACATGAAAATTCTTAGTAGATCTATTGGATATTGCCCTCAATTTGATGCTTTACTGGATCGTTTAACATGTAGAGAAACTTTAACGATATTTGGCTTAATACGAGGACTAAAACTTAAAGAATGTAAAATTACTTTAGAATCGTTATCCAGAAAATTAAATTTCTATCAGCATATCGATAAAAAAGTTGAAGAACTTAGTAAAGGTAATAGAAGAAAATTAAGTACAGCTATAGCTTTGCTCGGCGATCCAACTACTTTATTTCTTGATGAACCCACCGCAGGTAGGCGCCTAAAATTTTTTTTCAATTTCTAAATTTGAAAGCATTTGATGTTAGGAATGGACCCGGCAAGTAAGCGATGTTTTTGGAATGAAATTTGTACATTGAGGAACAGTGGAAAATGTATTGTCATAACATCTCATAGCATGGAAGAATGCGAAGCACTGTGTACTCGGCTTACAATTATGGTTAACGGTCAATTTAAATGTTTAGGATCAATTCAGCACTTAAAAAGCAAATTTTCGCAAGGATATACACTGACCATTAAAATACGAAAAAATCTAAATGCCAATGAGTTACAAGAAATAGCAATATTCATTCAAGATAAGTTTCAAGATGTTGTGCTTCGTGATAAGCATCAGGAATTAATAACGTATTACATTTCTAATAAGTCTTTACCGTGGTCTAAACTGTTTGGTATTATGGAATTAGCCAAGCAAAGTCTTCATATAGAAGATTATTCGCTGGGACAATGTAGTCTAGAACAGGTACAATAAATTTATCGCTATTTTGAAAAAAAATTCAAAAACATATTTTTAGGTGTTCTTAACATTTGCCAAGCATCAGCAAGAATCAAAAAATAATTTGTTAGAGAATGGTATCGTTACAACGTAATACTACTTTAGTAAGGCAATTTTTTGATAATTTTAGATAATTTGTTTTTCATGTAAAAATGTAATATAATTTATATTTAATAATTAAGAGTGTAATATTTTTTATAATTACGTGTAATTTTAATTCTTGTAGGTATTGTATTACATACTGTGATGATTTATTATTTTGTCAATTTTTTATATCTATTTTTAAAAAGTAAATAAAAATAGTACCTACCTGACCTTCATACTTATTTCAATATGTATCAAGTTTTTTTATTTCGTAAATACACTATAAGAACAATCGTTAATAAATATCTAATAACATAACCAATCCATATACAAAATTACATATAAAATTGATTACTTCCTCATAATAGATATACCTACTATTCATTTACGAAACATTGATATTATGTTTAAGTACCCTATATTTTAATATTTTAGAATGACAAAAAATTACAAAAAAAACTTTTATAGAACTAAAATATTGATAAATATAATTTAAAAAAATGAAGCTAAATAAAAATCAAATTACGTAATTTGATACGGTTTAGCTAGATTGATTTAAGACCAGATTTATGTTCTTGACTTCAAAATATGATTGATAAAATGTTTTTGGTAAAATGGACTCTGTATTTTAATGAAATCACTTTTTATAAGTCGACGTTTCGTCTAACCTTTAGAAATGCTTAATTTTCAGAACTGATAATATTACCTAATAAGGTATATCCTGATAACAGATTGCAAATTTTTTCTGCAGTTAAACTCTTATTCACCAATAAGAATTTACCAACAAAATCCGCGGGATAAAAAATTTAAATTTACTTTATTTCTTAATAAATCACTCGGTACCCATAGTGGTTCATTTCCAAGTTTTAGAAAATAAACAATCTATACTTTTCTAAACCAGCTCCAAATATTTGAGAAATCCGTAAAATAAATAAAAAATTTCAAAGCGCTAAAAGAGTAACATCTTTAAGAGATGTAGCAAATAAATGTATATAGTTTTGATGACCAATATTGGTACAATATTGTTAGAAAGAATTGCCTTCTGCTCGAATTCTCAACAGATTTACTACCTACGGCATCAGCCAAGATTTGTAATTCAGCAGGAATCTTTCGAACGGTACGAATCTTACTAGACTCGGGTTTGCAGTCTAATTTCATAAGTTTTAATTGCGTCAAAAAATTAAACTTACCTAACTTTCGGTAGAGGAAAATGCCTACGAAGCACACTTCGTTAAGCACACTACTAGAAACAACGAGGGAAGATTCATTGTTACAATTTCTTTCAAAACACCATCTACGGTATTAGGTGAATCAGAATTTGTAGCAAAGAAAAGATTTCTCGCTCTGGAAAGACGTCTTCAAGACAATCCTGAGCTACAAACCAGATATCTAGCGTTCATGCAAGAATACTGGAACTTGAACCGTATAGCATTGGTTAAGCCCAATTCTGAAATTTCTTATTATTTACCACACCATGGTGTCGTCAAAGAAGACAGACTTACAACTAAACTGCGTGTTGTATTCAATAGGTCATCAACGACCACTACAGGACATTCTATAATGAAAATATTACAATCGTTTTGATTGCGAACTCCTCACCACACCTGGAATTAATCTTTTTCAGTAAAATATGTGTGATGAAACCCAAATGATAAAACCAGCTCTATTATATTCGGAGATACAAGCGCGAATCCTGAAAAAGAATTTGCTTCCACTTTCTCAAAAATAAAACACCGATAATTATATAACATATAATGAGAGTAGCAATTAAATACAATCTACAAATTTATTTAACGTTTATGCAACTATTTCCAATATAAAAAAATGAATCGGCAGCTACAAATTTAGCCTACAAGTCACGTCGCTAACAACAATTTGAAACTAACAGCGTTCCCAATAAAACCAAGCATAGTAAGGAATTCGTAAATGTAAAAATTGACTTACCCAAGCGCTCAGGTACGTTTACAAGATTTTTTAAGACAGTGGTTATACCACCAAGACCCTCTGTGCTTCCAATTCTGAAGACAAGGTTGTCGACATGACCTTCCTCTTGCTGCGATTGAAGAAACAGTAGCTTGCTGGACTGCACTGCAAAAGAATGATGTAATCGATGCTCAAACAGAAATCGCTTCGTCCAACTATTATCGAAGCACTAACATGTAAATACGGTAGGTCGTCGATGCTGATATGAAAGAACAAGATAACATACCACAACTTCAATCGTCATTCCAAAATGGTAGAACATCCGTTCATCAACTATGGCATCTATGTCGACGTTCACGTTGTTGGCAATTTTTTTACCCTACGCTTTGGTTGAATATCCCAATTACTGGCACCTTGCGTACTCGCTGATATGGAGATTTTTACAAAATTCCTTATGGACTCTAAAACTAAATTCGTCCGCTAGACTCAAATGCAACCGTCTTTTTCGACGTTTCAAATAGAAGTCCCGCGCTATTTTAGAGCGACGTTAGTAGAGAACCGAGAGATGCGCCTTAACCGTTGCGAGAGTAATTCCCATGGGCGTGCAAAGCGACCAATAATTTGAGGTTGCGAAAAACAATATGCAATAAATTGTTACAATTCCTTGAATAGTATTCAAATGATTGGTCCAACCATGTAACAAAATCTGTTCACTATTTTGTTAAAATTTAGACAGCATCTCTATGCGCTATCAGCTAACATAGAAAAAATGTACTAACAGGTGCAAATTGACCCAGGTCAAAAGCACCTACAACGTATTCTTTGGTATTCTTCTCCCGAAGAACCAATAGAAACTTACAATCTGAATACCGTAACCTACGGTACTGTCTCAGCTTCGTATTTAGCCATACGTTCTTTATTCCAGTTAGGAATCGATTGTGAGAAGACTATTATTTCTAAAATAACAAAATACGACTTTTATGTTGACGACTTGCTATATGGAGCAGACAGCATGGACAAAGCTCGTCACATCTGCGCAGAACTTATAAGCGTGCTTAATTCTGACTGTTTTAAGTCGCCCAAGTAGATCTCCAACGATCCAAGAGTATTAAAAAGCGTTTCTCACGCAGACGTTTATCCGGGTATACTCAAGTTTGGTGACCAAGACCATGCCAAGACTTTAGGTCTCATATGGATCTATCAAACAGATCTATTTATCTTCAATTTTGTTGAACTCGCCAAATCGCTAAAAATTTTAATAAAATTGTCTCAGCTGGACTCTTACAAGGAAGATCATAAACAATTGTCTACGGGCAATTTTTTAAAGTCTTCTTTGCCACTACTTATATTCAATCCTTTTTTGGATAACGATAATTTGATACGTGTAGGAAGAAGATTGCGAATACTGAATATTTGTTCAATAAAAAACATCCCTTTTTCTTTTCAGAAAAACACCTATTTTCTAAACTTCTTGTTAGATGTGAACATTTAAGATTGTTGCACGCCGGACCTCAGCTTCTTTTATGCTCCTTACGAGATAAAATTTGGATTACCTGCGGAAGGAATCTAACAAAGAAGATCGTTCATGAGTGCGTGCGATGTTTTAGAGCATCGCCATTTGTTACTCGACCCATTATGGGTAATTTACTTAGTTTACCTTCTCACCCATTTCATGTTACTGGTATTGATTATGCCGGTCAAATACCGTACAAGCTAACTGAAGGACGCAGATCTACTAAAATAGATAAATCTTATTTATGTCTCTTTGTCTGCTTAGCCAGTAAGGCCGTTCATATTAAGTTAGTTACTAGTTTGTCTGCTGACGCCTTTTTGCTCACTTTGAGAAGGTTCATACGCCGACGAGGTAAACCATTACACATCCATTCTGAAAATGAAACAAACTTCGTTGAAGCTAATTCCAATTTACGTGAGTTAGGCAAACTTTTAAAGGATCATGAATCTTCTATTTCAGACGCTTTGTCTATACAAGGAATAAATTGGCAATTTATTCCTGCACACAGCCCCCACTTTGGTAGACTGTGGAAAAGTAGTATTAAGTCATGTAAACACCACATGAAAAGAATTTTGGGAAATTCAGTTTTTAATTTCGAAGAACTCTGTACTTTGTTGTGTCAAATTAAAGCTGTCCTCAATTCCCAACCCCTTGCACCACTATCCTCAGAGCCTATTGATTTCCAACCACTTACTCATTGTCACTTTCTCGTTGGGAGGCCTCTTGTCTCACTGCCTGATCCAGATGTCACTGACGTGCCAGAGAATCGTTTGAAATACTTCCAACGACTACAGTTTACATTCCAACACTTTTAGTGTTAATGCTTGACTATTTAGTGCTTTTCAGATTTTTTTGTAATATGTGATTGCATTTTTTAGATTTAAGCTCTTTATGTATTCTATTGTATACTGTATAACTCTATATAACTATTTATTCTATAACTTTATAACTAGTATGTTCTATAACTCTATAGCTTTGTATTGTGTTCTATAACTATGTATATAATGTATGCTTGTTCTATCTTTGTAAGTTTAAGTTTATTGTTCATATTTTTTGCTTGTTGAAATATTCATTTCAATTTACATTATTGTTTACGCCAATACTTGTATGTAATTACTTCGTATTACGTTACATCGAGGTAATAAACGGAGTTTTTATTATCTATGCAGTGTTCATTCGAGATTCCGTTATCCAGTATCGAAGAAGGCACGTTGCCGCCAACGAGAAGAATCTAAAGGAAACTATAGTCTTTTATCCACCACCCCAAAGGAAAATACAGTTCACTTGCTCCAGGTGGGTTCCAACTGAAGAATCCACAAACTTTACAATTGTTTTACAATAATGATGCAATATTGTTTTCCATGACGATGGACACTGGGAAAAGGGATCAAAATATTCGTCGCATTAGCAAGGAGAAATAATCGGAGAGAGTTGTTTGCTGCTGTACTCTGGTGAAGAAAAGCAAAGAAGGAATGGAGTGGGATTTATGGTATCAAAGAAACTACGTGATAATATAATACAATTTAGACCAAGTGAGAGGAAAAGTGGCATACATGGGAGTAAAGACAAAACCGTCAAATATATCAGTTATTAGCATATATGCGCCTGCAGAAGAAAGCAGGGATGCAGAGAAAGAAATCTTCTAAATTAGAAGATATATGTGAAAAAACTCCCAGAAGTGACACCCTAATAATATTAGGTAAATTTAATGCGCAAAATAAGAAAGAAGAGTAAATAAAAGAAGTGACTGGAAAGCAGACAATACACGGCATAACAAATGATAATGGGAATAGATTATGCAATTTGGCAGCAGCGACAGATATGGAGATCGGCAGTACCAGATTTGCACATAGCAAGATACATAAAATAACTTGGGTATGGCCAAGAGGAAACAACAATGAAAAAACGATGTAAAGTTTGAAAAAACAACGATGTAATCAGATCGATCATGTATTGATATCAAGAAGGAAGAAAATGTCAATAAGAGATGTACGGTCATAATTATAGAAGACCCAATGCAGACACGGATCATTACTTGGTAGTAGCACTCATTAGCAGTAACAGTGGAAACAAACAGAAAAAATAATAGAGAAAATAAAAGAATAGCAACGGAGAAACTAGGAGAAAGTCAAATAAAAAGAAGTTATGAGGAAATACTTTATGTACTAACCCCGGCTTTTTCCAAGACCGAGAGTGTGGGACTCATCTGCTGATGTTACCCACTAAAAACCCCTCCTCTGACGGCAGCTGGGACACTATGTATTACTTCAGACTGCCGTCGCGTGATGTTACTTTGCCTCTTTCTCGGTTATTGTCTCTAATCTCGGTTATTCTATTTCCTGCTGTTGGCGCTCAAGTTCTTCATCGGCCTTCGATTTCAGTACTACCCCAACGTAGTCTGAAATCCAGTTCCAGCTTTCTTCGTCTTTCAGCATCACTTGTATGGTGTTCTCAGGTGTGAGTTGCACCTGGAAGTGAGCTGTAACGTCTTGCCTTTGGGTCGTCCATCGTGGGCATGCATACACCGTGTGCTCGGCGTCGTCCGCTTCACCGCAGTACACACACGCCTCTGCTGTCGCTCTTCCGAATCTGTACAGGTATTTCTGGAAGCAGCCGTGTCCGGACAGGAACTGGGTCATTTCGTATGTGGTACGGCCATGGCTTCGTTGGACCCACGGTTTGATGGTTGAAATTATCCGGGCCGTCCACCTTCCTTTGTCCGAACGCTCCCACTGCCGCTGCCAGTCCTCCAGAGTCCTTTCGTTTGCTCTGCTAAGAGCCTCCGGGGTGTCCGCTCGGTACGTTCTTCGTACGCTCTTACGTTTGGCATCAATCTGCTGAGCAGCGATGTAATATTTGATGCCTTTTTGGCCACTCTCGACAGGTGTGGTCCAAAGGACAGGTTTTTATCTATGTCCAGGCCCAGCACTCTCGCTTGCTTTTTTGGTTCTACTGTGCGCCCACCCACTGTGAACGTCATCGGTCTTAAATGTCTTCTGCCGGAGACCACCACCGCTTCCGTCTTCTCCGGCACTAATTCGAGGTGTCTTCCGACCAACCACTCGTTTATATCGTCGGCCACTCCATTCACCACTCGCTCCAGCTCGTCCTCGGTTTTCGCTTCCGCCACCAAGGTGAGGTCGTCTGCGAACCCAAAAACGCTTACTCCGGACGGGAGTGGGATAGTCAGTACTCCATTGTACATGACGTTCCATAACAGGGGCCCAAGCACGGACCCCTGGGGAACGCCTCCGGTTACTTCAATTTCGGTCTTCCACAATTTTTCCTCGACTCGGATTGTTCTTTTCCTGAAATATTCCGCCATGATGTTCACCAGGTAGGCGGAAACCCCCTTCGATGTCAGTTCATCCAGGATCACCTGCCACCTCGCCGTGTTGTAGGCATTCCTGATGTCGAAGATCATCAGGACCACGATTCTTTGGGTGACCCTGATGCCTTCTTTCGCTCGTCGGATCTTCTCCACCATCCCCTCTACCGCCGTGATCGTTGATCTTCCCTTATGGAAACCGTATTGATTGTCCGCAAGGCCTCCCACGGCTTCTACTTCTGCAAGTATTCTGTTGGCAAGCAACCTTTCGAAGACCTTACCAACGTGGTCTAAAAGACAGATGGGACGGTAGGAGCTCGGATTTTCCAGGGGCTTCCCACCTTTTCTTAGAAGCACTAATCTCGCTGATTTCCACTCCTGCGGGTATATTCCTGGGTATATTCCTTCCAACAGGAATCTGTTGAATTCCCCCAGAAGGAGCTCGGGTTTTCGCTTTTCGATTTTTTTAATTATCCCTGCTGGCACGTTGTCCGGCCCTGGCGCCTTGTTGGTGGCCATTTTCCTGACGGATTCCTTCAGTTCTTCCAGGGTGAAGGAAAAGAACTGAAATGATATTTTTCAATCTTTCCTCGGTTAAACCCGGGATCGGTGTTCTTCCCAGGGTTTTAGTGGCTATATGGTATGCCTTCCCCCACACGTCGCCATCTACGTCGTCGATCAACTCCCTCTACTTCCGCCGCTGGCTATCGGCTATTGCATGTGCCAACAGAGCTTTACTTCTTGTGTACTGGATGTTGCATTCTTCCACTCTGGCTTCGTCGGCATTTCTCGACCCCCTCGTCCTGGTAAACAACCTTCTAATCCTTGAACACTGGCGATGTGCTTCGGCGACTTCCGGCGTCCACCAGTAGACGGGCTTTCTTCTCATTACCGACCTTCTCGGCATTGAATTTTCGCACGCTTTCTTGAGCAGTCCACAAAGTCCAGACTTGCTCAACTCTTCTTGTGTCTGTTTTTCGTCTTGGAGATAATCGCATAAGCCCTCGGCGTTGAACTTTCTCCAATTCCAGCCCATGATTGTCGGGGCCTGGACTATAGAGGTCAGCCGGATTTCGTAAGCGATATAATTGTTATCGCTCAGGCTCACATCCCCAAGAACCCTCCACTCCTTTACCCACCCTGCCATCTCTACTCCTGCAAAGATGAGATCCAGAATGGAGGTCGAACCTCTTCGCTCAAATATTGGCTCCGCCCCTTCGTTACACACTACTAGGTCGAGCTCGGCCGCCATTTCCATAACTATCTTCCCTCTCTGGTCCGCGGCAGTAAGGCCCCACTCCGGGGACTTAGCGTTGAAGTCGCCTCCTAGGAGGGCCGGCTTCTGGTGTCTTCTTATGCTGTCTGTTAGCTCTTGCAATTCTTCCTCGAACACTCGAATTGGGGCGTTTGGTGAGAAGTAGCACGAATACGCCACAAATGCGAGAGTCTCGCACCAGACGTATCCCTGCCCCCCGCCCTCTCCCAAGACGGTCAGGTCCGGCGCCGTCAAAATCGCGGCCCCGTCTTCTGTGGATCTATGCCAGTTGGTCGGCCGTTCGGCATAGGGCTCGCTAACCATTGCCATCTGGTACCTTCCCGTTTGAAAATTGTGCAGGAGAAGGTCTTTAGCCTGCCTGGCATGGTTCAAATTTGCCTGCAGGACTCTAGTGCTACCCTTAAAATTACTTAAATTAAAAAATTTTATTTAAAAATAAAAAAAAAGACTTAAAAATTTTGCGCCGAAGCTACCGCCCCTTCGGAACTTACTTCATCGTCATTTGCCTTTGCGGGTCTTTTTTCTTCTTTTTGCTTCTTTGATGAGACGACGTTAGACTTAAGAATGCATCTTTTATCATCGTGGCCGTCGTTTCCGCATTTACCGCAATGCAGTTTCTTGGGGATTCCGGGTGGTGCAATATATTTACGGTACGCCCCCGTCGATCTTACTTCAGTTCTTGGTGAATTTTTCGGGCACCACTTCTCTCTGTGACCCTTTTCGTTACACCCGCGACATGTAATTTTTTCGTCCCTTTTGGTTGAGTTTCTGTGTGTGGGACACGTAGTTGTTTTGTGTCCTCTTCCACACACAGCGCACTTGGTCTCGTTCTTGCAGTCAAGTGCCATATGGCCCGCACCTCCGCAGTTTACGCACTTCTCTGCATATTTTCCATCACACCCCGCGGCCGAATGGCCTCTGTGCCAACACTTCCTGCAGAACCCTGCGAAGGGTTGTGCCTCACGTGCTCTGCACCCACTGATCATGCCTATCCTGATTTTACTACTCATAATCAATTTTACCTGCTTGGGGTCCACCTCTAGCATAACGTTCTTGGTGCCCCATAGTGTGTTGCGCATACTCTTAACCGCAAGGTGCGACTCTGGCCCCACAATTTTCATCATGCCCGCCAGTATCTGATCTTCTGTAGTGGTTACTGCAAGGTCGGCCAACTCGATTGTTTTCCTCCGTGCCTTCTCCACCAGCTCATGTTCCTTAAGAATCTTGCTTACTTCGTTCTTAAGGTTTTTGGCTTTGCCGCAGCCTTTCTCGGTTTCGAGGATCTAGTCCCCGCTCCTGGTGTTCCTTATGGAAGTAATGACGACTTCCGTTGCCATGTCTTTTTCTAGGCGTTTTATGACATCCGCCGTTAGTTAGCCTAAACGGTAATCTGTCTCTGATACTAACAACATTGAAATTTTCTTGTAAATTTACCTTCTTTAGATTCTAATGAAAGGCTGGGTGTTGGTCTATTAGTTTTTAATTTACACTTCTGTTCATAAGATAACGTATTAAAATTATTTTTTAACAAAAAGTCCAATATATTGTTTATTTCCATTGCTGAAAATTATTTAAAACGTATAAGGGAATAAATGCACAAACACGTAGAACTTGTAATAACAAATACTACGTAAATTATATTACATAAACTTCGAAGAGACATGGTTCGTTGGTAGATTGGCTGTATGAAATTTCCCCACTCCTACACGCTCCTACGTTATGTATTATATGCATTTAGTATACAAATGCATTTTAAGTATGAGTCTTTCGTATAGCGTCTCTTGCAACTGGCAGCCGACGTTATCATATCAGCAATTTAGCATCGCTATGAAATTTTAAATGCAGGTGTTGATTTCAAAAGCTTTTGTTTAAATAACAATTATGTAAAAATATAATTAAGAAATTAAAACACCACATAATTTTTTCAATACGAATAGTTGTCTTGTAAATTATGATTTTTGTTGCCGTGCCGTGTTAAAAGGTGTATCTAAAATACATGTAAAATTTACATTTTTAATTCGATTTTTTTCGAAAACTTTTGCATTATCCTACACAATTTTTTTTCTAGTATGCTTAGAAAAGTGCCTTTTTACCTATTTTCAATAGGAAAAAGTTAAAATCGTGGGTGAGGATTTCTGACAGATCCCGATTTCTGAAAGCTGGATTCTCATGTCAGGAACTGCGTCAAGTCGATTTCGATACTTTGTTTTTATTCCTGAATATAATAAGAATCCAGTCTCACACTTGTATGTGCTCGTAAATGGTAGCAAAATACGGTTTGCACGTTTAGACAACTCCGGATATTCCTCGCTCAGTTCATTCAAAAATACGCCAAGCGGAACCTCTTAAATTTACTTTCCAATTGGAAATCGCACCTAATTTCAATTGGATTTTCGAAATCTACAGCAGAAAATTCGACTGGACGTTAGCATTCCATGAATGAATTGCCATTAAATGGAATAGAAAAAAGTTAAAAAATATATTATTTTAAGCGGCAAAAATTATTTTTACGCCATTTTAAAGTTCTTTTTGGCGAAACCCTTAGATTTTTTTGCGGAACCCCATTTGGGAACCGCTAGTATAGAGTGATATTATATGTATAATAAAGATTGAAGTTAATAAATAAAGATTTTGATTTATAATAAGTTACTCTATAGTTATTCTTTAAAAAGTTATTCTAATATTTTTGGTAACTAAAAATTGATTCAATAGTTTTAGTAAGTAACTAAAAAGTTATTCAAATATTTTTACAGTAATTAAAAATTCATTCAATAGGTTAAGGCCGTGTTCGATTTGGCACTTTTTTCGCTTGTAAGCGCCAACAAACACTTTTTACCCGTTCGATTTGGGACTTTTGCGTGCTTTTAAATGCTTAGGTTCCGCCTATTTTAAAAGCCTAGTTATTCGAATATTTTTAGTAACTAAAAAGTTATTCGAATATTTTTAGTAACTAAAACGTTATTCGAATATTTTTAATAACTAAAAAATTATTCGAAGTTTTAAAAAAATTATCGATAGTTTGATTGAAACCTAACTATCGAATAATTCGATAACCCATCACTAATTATAATATACTTTTATGCCCTTAAGGTAGAGATCCTCCGCTGGTTTATTGACGCGTACAAATTAAAATTAGAATCACTGTAATTCAAAAAAAAAAAAATTTCCTTAGGAAAACACTAATGATGGGAAAATAATCTGAAAAGCATCAAGTACATCCCAAGCTATTTTATTTTTACCAAAATGTATAAATAAAAATTTTTGAAAAGAAAACTCTTTTTCGATCTTTCTACTTAGGAATTACAAAATTCTCTTTTGAATATGGAAAAATGAAGTCATGATGTAATTTGTACTTGTACATCTTTGATACCATACATTCATTTTTTAATTAATCCCATCCATGCCAGGGACTGCAGTAAAACCCTGTCTCTCTCTTCTCAAAATGTACTTGCATCTTACTCGTGTTTATCGCACTCCTAAAGATGTACAGGACAAAAAAATAAAACTGAAGAAAGTCCAAGACAAATAAAAATTGGTACGCATATCATCAACCGCAGTTCACTAAAAAAAATCCAAATCAATTCACATTTAACATGTATTTTTGTCCAGATTCGTTATGAACACATCTGTTTTTGCTTCTTAAGATTCAGCTCTTAGGCAAAATTACATGACAAAAAGACAATGAAAAATTTAATAATATATTATTAATTTAATATAAAATGATAAAAGTTCCACGGTATTTAACAAAGAAAAATACAACAATACACTACCAACGTTTATTTGTAACATTTACAATATTTCGTTCTTTTACAAATGACAATTACTTTTCATGAATTTTTAATAAATTTCGCACATCATCATCACATGCAACTTCTTTAGGCGTTAATCCATCAGAATCTCTCAAATTAACAGAGGCCCCATAGTTTAATAAAACTGTAATACAGTCTAAATGACCACAACTCGATGCATAATGTAAAGCCGTTTGTTGTTCAGAATCCATTAAGTTAACATCAGCTCCATTAGAAATGATGACCTTAAGAATATTGGAAAAACCACGATCGGCAGCCCAATGAATTATACCTAAACCATCTTCATCAATTTTATTTACCAAACCACCAATTTGTGATCGACCATATGACGAAAGTGTTGCAACAACTTGATCAATATTACCTTCTTTCACATAGTCAGATAACAGTTTTTCAGATTCACTCAATTCTTTCTCCTGAGTCTGCAAGGTAGAAATTGTTACCCAAGTCTCTTTGGAAGGCGAAATTAAAAAATCTGGATCAATGGATTTCATATGTTCTATGTACAAATTTTTAGCTTCAGTTTTTGACATATTTCCTAATTTATTCCATGCTTCCCATTTAGTTTTGCCTTTGGTATCGTACCATTTTGGTTTAGGAATATTACATAAGCCTTCGGTTCCCTGTTTATAATAACCATACAAAAGCAAAAGAGTGTTACTATCAGTTTTAGAAACCAAAGTTTGTAAATGCTTTGCAGCTTTTAAAAATTGCTCTGTTAATTCATCAGAATCAACTCCTAATTCATCCAAATCTGAATAATCGGAATTGTCTAAAGCTTCTGCCATTGTTAAGTCTAAAAATTTACAAAATAACTACAAAAAAACTACTTGTACTTTTTTTTTAAAATAATTTAATTATTATTGGGAGCTATCCGCGTGGATGGTTCAACTGTCAAAGTGAATCCTTCAAGTTTGTGCTTTTCTTCTTTTAATGCGCTATCAAATCCTTTACGATTATTATAAATAACAAATCCATAATTACGAGATATTCCTGAATTTTTATTGAAAACAACAGTAGCATTTTGTACGTAACCAAATTTACTAAAATATTGTTTCAATTCGTTATGACCAACTGTCCAGGGAATATTTTTTACATACAAATTAAATGCGTTACGAACAGTGCTAGCCATTATTTTATTATGTTATCTGGATATTTCTAATAGATGTATACTGTGATCCCCAATCAAATCGTGAATATTTATGCCTGCACTTTGCCCTAAATTGCTAATATTGTGCACCTGACACTTCAAATTCCACTTGGAAAGCAAATGCTCAATCGACCAATCAGAACTACGTTCTTGATAAGAACATATAAATATTGCTGTAGGATTTGCTTCGAACAAATAAGATATCGTAAACAAGATGTCTTCAAATGCAGAAGGATCATAAAAGCAATCTGAACCCAATATTAAATCTACAGGTCCAATAGTATTTAAGTTATTAAAAAATAATCCCCAAGTTAAACCAATAACTTGAATATGTTGATTAACTACCAAATTATTAACTTGACAACAACGTTTGATGTGTGCCAATGATTTCGGAAGAGTTGCTGAGTCGCTTAATGTTACATGTGCGCCGCACTTTGCTGCTAAAATCCCCGGTAAAGCGGTGCCTGATCCAATTTCCAAAACTTGTAAACCTGGTAATTTGCTACGATGTTCCCATAAAAACCAAGCCAAAACTGGAGCAGATGGCCACGTATAAAATGAATAACTTGCTTGCAGAAGCTATAAAAAA
This sequence comes from Cantharis rustica, assembly GCA_911387805.1. Classification (NCBI taxonomy): domain Eukaryota; kingdom Metazoa; phylum Arthropoda; class Insecta; order Coleoptera; family Cantharidae; genus Cantharis; species Cantharis rustica. The sequence goes on from OU426877.1 coordinate 96,829,683, forward strand.
CGTTATTACATTAATAATATAGATAACAAATAATACATTCATTATTCAAGCTAATTACAATTTAAATCACAAAAACTTGAAAAATGCAAAAATTATATAGGTAGATCCACCAAACTAGTCCGTTCAAGTTAAAAGTACACAGAGGTAGAATAAACATTATTTGTGCAAATTCAGAAACAGTAACCAAAATGCATAATTCGTAGTGATTAATTATAAAACCGCAATTAAGAGTTTGTCCATTATGTGGAGGTGAAACTACAAAACGTCCGAACAGTAGTGAATGTATCAAATTAATATCGGAGTAATCACTTTAAACTGTGTCGTTTCCAGTTCAGTGAATCACCCAGCATGTGATATAAGCTTATTATGAAAAACTGTTTTCGAATTTTAAAATTCAGACGGTAAATTATTAATAAAGAAGATGAAGTGTGCTCGGTTAAGTAGTTTATACGTATTTATTACACACTTCATCTTCATTAAAAGAAACTGTCAGTCTAATCAAAATTTTGATCTATAAGCCGTATACCATGTTGACATAAATGAAGGTTACTGCATTTTATTCACTGAAAATTTAAGATAATCTAACCCAAATTGAAAGAAAGTTAAGTTAAAATGTAAATAGAATTCAGCAGATATTTAGATAGTCGTTAGAAAAAATTTAAAATTATTAGCAATCATGCATTTTATTTTCGATAAGACTATTTTTACATCCACAACCACCAGAAAATATATACCATCTAGTTTAATCCATGAAGGGAATGCATTATACTTAAAATTGATCAAGAAAATAAAATATTTCTCAAATTTGAGGTTAGAAATAAGAAAGCATGAACACATGACCTTATATCACAATCTCACAATCTATCTGCAAAAAATTGAATTTTAAAGTAAAACTAACCCAAATACCATCGATTATTGCAGAAATAGAAACAAGTCAAATATATTTTAACGGAAATACCTCTGGAATCACGATTTCCAAGCACTCCTCCTGTAATTGACCTTGGAAGTTATATTTCGAAGAAAATACAAATCGTTTCAATTGTTCGGTATCTCCATTCGACATTTGAACATTAAGTAACTACGATTTTCTAAATATAATGCAAGCAAAATTTACCTTCACAACCGAAAAATTACTTTTTTCAAAATACTGCAACACAGTTGACCAACCAAAACTAATATGGATAATGGATTAATGGCAGGAAGATTTGAGGTGTAAAATAACTACAGTATTGCCAAATTTACATTTTAAATTCAATTTGAATATTTTTTATTTGAACTGATATGTGATCGAGAAGATTAACATAAAAATTCTTATTAGTGCTTCTTCGTATCGTAACTAAAATTAATAATTTTACTCGATTTCGTAGTAAACTATTTAATTTTTTGCCATGTTTTCTACTAGAAAAAATAAAAATGTGACATTTAATTGAGTTCATTGATCACAGTTTGGCAACCATGCGTACTCGTAAATAGCAAAACAAAAGTGTGTAAAGATGGTGTAAATTTAAGGCAGTCATTCGTTGTTTTAATAAAATTTAAAAAAAATGCTTTCCTCGTCTATTCTCAATCTCTACTGTTGTATAAATATGCTATACACCTCAGAATGCATAAATTAATATAATGGATGTCACTTTCGCAGATATGACTGACGAAGCGAGTATGGACATAGAGATTGAGAAAGAACCGGAATTGTGTCGATTTCCTCGTAGGCATTCCGCAAAATCGAAAAAATTATGCGCTAGAGAGGAAAGAAATGCTTCCATTAAAAGAGTTTCTTTAATTTTACAAAAGTCAGAACAACACCGAACGTTGGAAGAAACTCAAACGTTACAGCAGTGTACCGAAGAAGTCGAAGAGGTACAATCGAGATGGAAAAAAAGAGATGAGGCTAAACGTAGATTGGAAGAATTCGAAGAACCTTTAGAAACTCTACAGGAAAAATGTCAAATTCTTGCACAAGCGATAGCACAATCACAACATTTGGTTGTTTATACCGGTGCTGGAATTAGTACGGCAGCTAGAATTCCCGATTACAGAGGTACTAATGGCATTTGGACTCGCCTTCAGCAAGGAAAGGATATAGGGTAAGCAGAAAATATATTTTAAAGGTTGCGTTCCAGTGATTAACCATCAGAACTAACCCATACTTACTCGAGTGGATATTCTAGAAATCGTTCTCGATGAAAAGATCTTTCACAAATTAACTTGAGTGAATCTGTTTTTTACCTCTTTCTTTGAGTTTGTTCTATCGTAGAAAATCATCTTGATATTACTTTTATGAAACAATACGTCTATGATATAAAAATACTATATTGTCCTTGGTTACCTTATAATTCTACATTATATAAGTTTTAAAGATAAGATAAACAACATAACCTCTAGAACTGTTTTGTTATTGTTATCAATAGAGTTATAACTTTCAAGATTGATGTTAAATTTTGTATTACAACTCTAAACATGGACGTACTTGACATAGGGGCAAAGGGCTCTCGGGTACTTTTATTTACTACAATTTTGTGTTCAAAATTCAAATAGAGAGACAGAAAGAAAATATTTACCTTTAATTTTTAATACAAAATGTTTTCTCTCACTCTCTCTGCTTAAATGATAACTGATTTAGATTACTACTTTGTTAACAAGCCTTTTTCTCTGGCCAGATGCCTGAACTACAACAAATTGCAGTAAATTAATATTTTAAATATCCAAAATTTTCGACAAAATTGTTCAGTTACAATAAAAAAAATATTAATAAGCCATAATACTAGGTACTGGTTTCCAATTTCAAACTTGAATACAGGAATTTAACATTACGTTTGATAGTTCTGTGGATGTTGTTCCTGGTCACTTATTCAACCTATGAAAAATGTTTTGGTATCTATTTTTATCGAAAAATATAAATTTATAATTTTAATGTTTTTAATTATGTGTAAGTAACAGTTTTGCTTCTTCAGGATTTCAACTGTTCTTAAACTGTTGAGCACATGCGGAAGTACCATTTTAGCTTGCAAATTTTAATCCATGTTTATGCCTGACAGTTTGAAGTGCTGAAGAAACAAAGCTTATTACTTTCAAAAAGTTGACAGTACAGTACAATAAAATTAATAATTTTTTATTTCTTGAGATTCTAAGGGCCGAGATTATAAACTACAAATAAATAAAGCAGGGAATAGACATGCTACTTAGTAGCACGAAAGCATGCTACTAGGTAGCAAGAGCAATAATTCACTACCGAGAGTACGAGTGTTTGTGGAACATAGGTCAACCATTAAAAAGCTCAATTAAAGTAAACATCAAGTAGGTAACTACTTAACGTATAATTTAAATATGAAAAGATCGGCCGACTTTTCACCTACAAGTAAAGCTCAACTAAGTTTTCTTGAGTATCTACAAGTAAGTTACTTTTCGGTCTTTTCAACTACTAGTAAAATTTAATAGCAATATTTTTGATCATTCAAATCTAAAATTTAAATTTGAAAATGCTGAAATGTGCAATAGTATACTGCTAGGTGATAGTGGTTGTCTTCCGCGACAATATTTATTAACTCCATTAACAAATCCTCAAAGTGAAGCTGAAAATTTTTACAATGAAGCACAGATAAGAACAAGAACTGTGGTAGAAAAAACAATTGGTATTTGGAAGAGAAGGTTTTTTATTTTAAAAAATTTTTTTGTCATAAATGGAAAGATTATAATATATAAGTTTTATAAGTAAACTGTTTTTATTTATTTTTTTTTTCACAATAATTAAGAAGTTAAATCAAATTAAAAATTAATTTTTAAACTTAAACTTTAAATGCATCGACAATAATTCCCGAGCGCATATATGACGTCACATAGCTACAGATAAAGATCAAAATAAATGCGTTTGAATTTGCTTCTATTTGACACAGTTGATTTGTGTGTATTCTGTTTTTACTTACTTAAAATTATACCTCTTTATTAAAACTGTCTAATTCGAATAATTATCGGACCTGTTTCGTACCACTTTGTAGAAATACTACAATAAGACATCTGAAAAAAATGTTTTTAAGTATTCCAAACGATGTTAAACATCGAAATCAATGGTTTCTAGCAATACGGCGTATTAATCCTAAAACTAAAACACATTTTTATTGTTGTGAAGATTACTTTGTTGTGTTAACGGTTATGTTCACATATTATGTAATTTGTAGAGATGTGACTTCACGAGCATGGTATCCATCGTGGCGCGATTCAAGTCACGTGATATTTTTTTAAATTTTACACATTTTAATTAATTGAATGTAACTTTTCAAAAACTTTTCGTGTTAATTTTCAATATTATTTATGATTAGGTATTGAAATAAAATAAAAAAATGTATTATTATTTTTTATTCAAATACCTAATTATTAGAGCCCGGATTTATAAGCACTTATAATTTCAAAATAAGCGCTTTAAAAAGTTTCAAAAAACGACGATGATTCTGACAATTCAGAAACAATAATCTTTGAAAATTCTCAAAATTTGTCCCATAATATACGTAGGACAGCATTGAGCTACGTTCCCCACCTTGTAAGCACTGGTTTAGGAAGTAGAGGTGTATTAGGAAAATTTTCTTTAAAAGCTTGCACTCTCAAAGGCGCCTTTAAAAAAATTCTTTTCCCATTTGAAATTAAATTATTAACCAAAGAACATTGAAGACAAATTGTTTCAGCAACATGGGAAAACCTATGTGCCAAACATGTACAGTTAATAAAATTTTCATAAAATACTTTGAACTCTGTACCAGTTTTAATCGTGTACTCCATCGGTCATAAAAAAACATTAAAAGAAAGCTCTAATAAGCACTAACGAGCGTTTTAAGCAAAATCTTAAGAAAAAAGCAAGAAAAGCACCATTATCATTAGGTCAAATCAATGCCATTTTAGTGTATTATAAAATACTAATAATTAAAAACATTTCTATGCAGAAATAAAATAACTGAAATTAATATTTAAAATTTTACATTTATATTAATTTTAAATAAAAAATGAAAAATTTTTAATATCAATCACTTTTATGGTTAAGTTAATCTGAGCTACTAGTTCAAATTGCTCTAAATTTTAGTTTTAAAATAATACCAACCGTACTATTAATACTTTAAGTAGTTACTGGTTGTATAAAATTCGATGAGAAGACCGAACTGACCGGTCAGCTAATACTGACTGGGCCGGTATTATAAAGCATAAATAAATCACTAGTTCTTTACTTTCAAAGTAAATTTACTTGACTACTAAAATTTAGGAAATAAAATTTGAGGACTATAAAGGAAAGTAACCAAGTAAATAACTAACTGAATATTTACTTTCTTATTATGTTTAGACGTTTTGATACCAGATGTCTTGGTCATGGTGCATGAGATTTTATGATACGTTAGAACTAATTTTTAAATTCAACCAATCAACGGTTATAGGCTATGTGTAAGTTCACAACTAGCGCCCACTGGTTGGGCGCGCCCGCACTTTTCATGGGTTTTCATGGTAAAACGAATAACCTCACAAATGATTTGACCTGTCAATTTACTTCACAAGTAAATATTTAGTTGAACAAAATCGAGGGATTACATTAGTTGTTAGATTTAGTTCGAGAGTAAACTATTCGTGCTTTATAATACCCAAATCTAGCAAGTAAATTTACTTATTTGACAATCTCACAAATATAGCTATTATTACAACTAGGGTAATATGAATAGTATATTTCCCGAGGTTGGCTAGTTACATCTCGAGGGCAAAGCCCGAGAGATGTATAGACAACCAAGGGAAATGTATTCATATTTCCCGTGTTGTAATCAATAGTTTTCTTCTGATTGAAAAATATATTATTAAATATATCAATATTACATCAATAATTAAATTTGAGATTTTGAATTTGCAATAACTCGAAAACGGCGCTAGATATCGAAAAACTGAGCAAAACATTTACCCCCCTTTGCTCGTTCTCAACCCCCCCTAGCAATTTGTCGAAGGAAGCCTTATGCAAAATTCTAGATCAATAGCGCGCAGAATGCGCGCAAAATAATTCAGAAAAAGTTAGGTTGGTTTTTAAAATATAAAAATAAGTAGGCACATTTTTTATTTTAAACGTCACTTAAATGTCACTTTTTAACGGGGATGGCTTTAGTATTTTGTTTTGCATGTTTGATTGTCCAATCACCGTGCGCAAAGTATACTTTAAAATGACGTTTCATATTTCCCTAGGGACAATATGATATGACGTTTCATATTTCGGTGATTAGACAATCAAACACGCAAAGTAAATACTAAAGCCATCCCTGTTAAAAAGTGACATTTAAGTGACGTTTAAAATAAAAAATGTGCCTACTTATTTTTATATTTTAAAAACCAACCTAACTTTTTCTGAATTATTTTGCGCGCTATAGATCTAGAATTTTACATAAAGCTTCCTTCGACAAATTGCTAGGGGGGTTGAGAACGAGCAAAGGGGGGTAAATTTTTTGCTCAGTTTTTCGATATCTAGCGCCGTTTTCGAGTTATTGCAAATTCAAAATCTCAAATTTTATTATTGATGAAATATTGATATATTTAATAATATATTTTTCAATCAGAAGAAAACTATTGATTACAACACGGGAAATATGAATACATTTCCCTTGGTTGTCTATACATCTCTCGGGCTTTGCCCTCGAGATGTAACTAGCCAACCTCGGGAAATATACTATTCATATTACCCTAGTTGTAATAATAGCTATATTTCTCGTTTATAATCTCGGCAGTTTGATTTAGTTGCTAGATTTAGTTCGAGAGTAAACTTATTCATGCTTTATAATACCCAATTTAGGAAGTAAATTTACTTATTCGACAATTGCACAAGTAAATTACTTATTTGTCGTTTATGCCTGGCCCTTTGAAAGTATCTAACTAATGATTTATTTATCCTTTATAATACTGTGCCTAAGTGAACCATTTACCACAATCAAATTGTAAACAAGTAAAATGCTCTACGGAGGCAAAAATGCCTCTAATATTATGTATTAGTTTTTCCAGGAAAACGATCATTGCTGATGAGTGGATTAATAAACGACAAGCACAATAATTGGCTAATGTTAGAAATTCGTTTTATAGCAAACTTGGATATTGTTTATATTACAATGGGAGTTATTTGAATATAGTATGTTAAGGGTTTTTTCATTCGATCAATCGCTGCGACTTGTTGCAGCCACCAAACGCTTTGTGTAATGCACAAGTTGCACATACAATTTTATGAATTACAACTTGTTCTAATTTCATGCGATATAATTACTTTTATTAACTAGTAACTAAATTTTAATTTGTTACTTTACCGCCAACGTAAAATTATGCTGTTATTTCACAGTTTGTTTACCAACACCCCTGTGTTTGTTGTAATTAAGTAAGTTCATTATAAATTGAAATAATTGAAAATTATTAATGAATGCCACTAAATATAAATGCCTCGTATAGCAGCAACCTTATTCACACCAAAAAATTCCTTCAACTGATTGCAGCGATCGATTGTATAAAAAAATGCCTTCATGTAAAGTACCCAATGAGTTTTAATTCTGTAAATCTGAACTTTTTTGAAAGTCGTGACAACTCAATTTTAAAGATGATATAAAAATTGTAGTTGAGTAGTTTTCTATTAAAATTTATGAAGGTAATTAAATTTTTTATTTCATTAGAAGTTCAACAAGTTTCTGATTCCATTGCTATCAAAACGTTTTTTATATGTGAATAGGCAAGTAGAAATTCTTTTACGATACAAATTGAGAAGAACAAATAAATTAATTATTACTTGGCGCAAAATATTTTCTTAACATACTTATTTTTTACTAAAACTAATTTTTATCGTCGGACTGGTCATAAGTGACATAAAGGGCAAATTATTTAGTTTTCCATATCTTCTAAAATATTAGAACCTACTTAGGACCCTAAAATCTTAAGTTTACACAAAAAAATGTCTAAAAAACCTCGATAGACTAATGATCACATTGAACAACAATATAAAAAAGTTTGAAATGATTTACTTACTATTTTTAATAGAAATTTTTCCTTTCATTCTTTTAAAGCTCCTTTACTTTTTTCAGAAATCATGATTTAAGTTTAGCAGAACCAACTTACACTCACATGGCATTATCACAACTTTATCATCAAAACATATTGAAACATGTGGTATCTCAAAACTGTGATGGATTACATTTACGATCTGGCCTCCCACGATACGCATTATCAGAGCTCCACGGTAATATGTACATTGAAGTATGCAAGTCATGTAAACCCACTAAAGAATATTGGCGACCATTTGATGTAACTGAAAACACGGCACGCTATTCACACAAAACTATGAGAAAATGTTATGTTTGTAATGAACCATTAGTAGACACAATTGTTCATTTTGGAGAACGTGGGACTTTGCAATGGCCTTTGAACTGGTCGGGTGCATCTAAAAACGCACAAAAGGCAACAACAATTTTGTGTTTAGGATCGAGTTTAAAAGTTTTAAAGCGTTATCCATGGTTGTGGCAAATGGACAAGCCCATTAAAAAGCGACCTAATTTGTACATTGTGAATTTGCAATGGACTCCAAAGGACGATTTTGCTAATATTAAAATTCATGGGAAATGTGATGTAGTGATGAAAATTGTAATGAATTTTCTTGGTATTATGGTGAAGCCATACGATAGGTTCCGGGACCCCATTTTCTATCACTCTACACAACTTTGTTCAGAAGAATTGCACACAAAAACTCAACCTGCTTTAAAATGTAATGACGTTAATGGTTCTGACGAATTTGTGAATTGTGTAAAAAGTGAAAACTTTGAAAACGAAGATCAAGTCATAAAAGAAGAAGAAGAAGAACATTCCTCAGGGTTGCAAATCAAGCCGGCTTTGCATGTCTGTGATAATACTTCTACCGATACAGATACTTCTAGTAAAATTAAAAGTGATAATGTATCTGTTAGCAATAACTGTTTAAATCAAAGTTTAATTATAAATAAAAACGGTGATAAAACATTTAAAATTCAAGAATTTAATCATCAGCGGTGTAACTTTTCAATCGACAGTATTTTACAAGGTGATACTAAAAGTATTAAGTTAGACAATGCCGTTAAGTGTGAAAATTTTACTGATAGTGCCGATGAAAATTTAGCAATCAATTCGAATTTTTTAAATAACGCTTTTGTTTTGCCGCAAAATTATCATGCGTTTGTTGCATATTATCGTTTCAGGGAGGCAGTTCTACTACAAAATCCAATTCTTAGTTATCAGGATATGTTGTACTATCCATATCAAACTAGCTTTTTATATTCCGGTTTTCATAGTATAATTAATTCCTTTCCACACTTGCACAACAATTCCAAACTAAATTCAAATGATGCCAAAGTGCTAGACAATAATGAAGTTACTAAATCTGATGAACCCATAACAGAATCCGAAATCGTGGAATGTAAATTTTGTAGAAATGAATTTAAGTCTGTAACCTGTTTATTTTACACACAAACGGAACCAATTTTTGCTAAAAAGGACTACGAAAGTGATTCTGCAACTAAAAAAACCAGTGTGTGTTTGTGTTGTGATTATTCGACCGATGAGGAGGAAGAAGTCCTCGGCAATAAAAAGGATGGTTCGATGGAAGATTCGGATGCAAATGAAGCAGCAGCTACATCCATTAGCGAAAAAGATGCAATGGAAACAGATAAAGAACAAATGAAAGGTAAAATTCAGGCTGGTTGGTTTGGAAAAGGTTATAGAAAAATTAAAAAACCAAGGAAAAGGTAAAATTTAATATAAAATTTTTAATAAACCGGTGCGAGTATTTCATCACATTTGTTCAGTATTAATTAAAATTTATATTGTAAGGTGTTATCTTTATTGTGTTAATTTATTAATCGATACTGCAAAATCCATCCAATTTGTTTTATTATTTATGTCTTTTTATTTATTTTTTATGTCTTTTAAATTGTTTTTAAATATTGATAAAAGTTTAACTTCATAGTTCGTTAAAAATAAATATTTATATAGAGAAAACCAATTAAGTACATAACAGCATAACATTTAAAAAATTACTGTTGTAATAAAGTTATTTTTTAAAAGCCTGTTTTTTATTTAAAACGGGGTACTGTCAGTTAATTCCCATCACGAATTTCAAAATTTCAACTACACTATAGGAAAGAGGACAATTTTCTGAGCATTTAAAAAAAATAAAAATCCTGGACCGTCCATTAGTTTTCGAGAAAACGGCATTTTAAAATTAGGAAAAGCAGGTGAATGTAACATGATACACCCGATGTGTGACGGTCGGTCTCACGTTGAGGTGCGGTCTCATCGGTGACGGTCTCATTTTGTTGACGGTACGTGTGCTTTGATACACTCTTAATCTTATTGTCATTTGCGATCGACACCCGCACGAGTTCTATGGCTTCGAGTTCCACCCTTGGCGAGTTCTGTCATTTTTCAGGGATATTTTTAATTTTCTTTGCGTAAGGTGAAAAAATAAAACAGGCCCGGAGGGCGCCGAAGGCGTCCGGAGGGTCTGTTTTATTTTTTTGCCTTACACAAAATCGGCTAATCATGCAGCCGTGTTAAAAGGTGTATCTAAAATACATGTAAATTTTACATCTTTAAATTCGAATTTTTCGAAAACTTATGGATGATCCAAGGATTTTTTTGTTCTAAACTGCTTAGAAAATTGTCCTCTTTCCTATAGTGTAGTTGAAATTTTGAAATTCGTGATGGGATTACTCTGACAGTTCCCTTAAAACGTTTTTGTCTTGCAGGTGTGTCGTTTTAGCTTCTTCTTTATCAGTATTGAATATCGTTTTTACATCTAACAACTGTTGGTTATAAATTAGTGTTTAGTCCTGCAGAATTCTGACTTAAAAATATACTAAAGGGAAAATAAAACTGGAGGCGATACAAGTCACGGATATAAATTTGATGACATCTTTTATCATGACATAAAAATTAAATTTAAAATTTTCACATAATATGCGAAATACGATTGTCTAGTGATTTCTAGTTTAATAAGTTTGTTTATGTCAATCTGAATTTACAATGTTTTAGTGTACTCGTATTTGTGTTAAAAATTATACAGATTTTTAACCTGTAACTAGCGAGGTGAGGTGTAGGAACTCCAACAAGATTTTAAAATTACAATTATTTAACAATATCGGTAGACGACATCACCAGACTTCACATACCTCTCGGGAAGTGTGCTTTGTTTTCATATCAAATTTTTTAGAATAAACAAAAAAATGCACAAACACTTTTTAGAAACTAAAATGTTTAAGTTATCACAATATATAAATACACCGTATGTATATTATCGCAAACGTTTTCACCATACTATGTTTTGTTTAAGTGCAGTGCATACATTACATTTTTACGAAAAGAATTGGGGTAGCCATAACCACCTCGCTATTTATGTAATGAAAATTCCATCTCGCTACTTACGGGTTAACTATTTTTATAACGCTGTTCGAGTATGACGTCATCAATGCTTATCACGCATATTGTTTCAAGTTTTATCTGAACCATAGTTACCAAGTTTTCTTTTTTTTTGTATAAAAGATCCCACAGTTCCTTGCCTCTCATTCCATAGCTGTGTAGCCTAAGAGCAACTCTAATCACTATCTACACATAAAAATCAAGTGGTGGGAGGCAGAGAAAGGTATCAAACGCTGCAGTGGAAGCATCTGCGTTTTTTGGTTAGAGTAAGAGATTAATCTCCGAATCCGGTACAAGGACACCATTGTTACCTGAATGGAAGTGACCATAGTAAAGCATAGGTCTGATAATGGAAGTGTAGAACCAAAAAGTGATTTTTATCTCATTGCTCTTCGACGCTGCCAAAAAAAGCTATCCCCAAATTTCTAAGTTTAGTTTATGTGTTTTTCTCACTTGAGCTGCCAGGCAATCGTTATTATACTGTTTGTAAATTATTTTAAATCAGTGCACGTCATAGATACAAAAATGATATCATAAAATTTTTTAGAAAAACCAAAAAATGCACAAAACACTTTTTAGAACTAAACTGTTTTAAGTTAACACAATATAAATACACCGTATGTATATTATCGCAAACGTTTTCACCATACTATTGCATCATCAGGCGATCATTACCATCACATAAAAATTAAATTCCAATTAATCACGTTATATCAGATACATTAATGGTATGATTTTTATTTTTTATTTATTTCAACCTGTATCACTTCACATCATCGGCTAGCTCTAATTAAATTCCTTTTAAGCTGAGCATTGCCATCCTCCTTAGCTTTCTTTTCTTGCTAAACAAGTTTTAGTTGGTTGCCCCTCTTTACTTTTGATGACAGCTTAATTCTCCTTGACATACCTAATAAAAGATTATCGATGGACTCTTTCAGAATTTTAAACCATTCTTCGGTTAAAACTGCAAATAATTCCTATTTATTTACAGATTTACGAGGCCGTTTGTGTAAATTTATTTACAAAATATACCAAACATTCTCAATGGGATTCATATCCAGAGATTGTCCTGGCCATGGTGAAATATGAATCCCTTTTTTAGCTTTCAAAGTTGCAACTTTTTTTGCCTTGTTCTTGATCTGCCAAGAAATTGAATTGAGATTTTTAATAATTTGATGTATTTATCTCAATTGATATTACCATCGGAAGATGTACACCAACCAAGTGGGAAGTGGGAAACCACGGTTTAAATCCTCATTGCATCGAATGCACTGCTGCAATCTCAAGTCTTGATCTGAAGGCAAAGGTCCTCCAAGTTGGGGGTTGAGGTGCCAAGCTAGTTCCTTGTCACTCATAAAAACATATTTTTACTAAAAAAGCCTAGAAATAATCTAGGCATTGAACAACGCTGTAAGACGTTCTAAAACCGATTTATGAAGATAGAAAATATTAAGCTTGATCGACACCCCCCCCCTTTCCAGATTGCACCCCACGCGATTATAGTAATGCCGCCATATTTTACGGTGTGCTACAAAAACAGGTTTCACTGAACCTGTATCCTCTGGGTTTTTTGAATTTTTGTTAAAATCTTTCTATTTGCAATATTTTTGGATAGGCCCATACTCTGAAGATACCATTACAGTACTTTTAGAATTTGGAAAATTTCAATGATTCAGCTACTTCTGCTATCGTTTTGTTGATATCCTTCATAACTTCGCATTCTGCTTCTGGTAACAGTTTCAATCTTTTCGTTGGTTCTGATCTATCGCTTATCGTCACTTTACCTATATTTTAAAGTTATAATAATCTTATTACCAGTTGATAACGGTATTGTTAAAAAATTGGAGATTACCCATTGACTTGTACTTATTCCACTTCTTTGTGGTATGGCCACAATGGTTTAAACTCAACTGAAACTATTCATCGAGATTACTTATTATATGTCAACTAACTTTACCGTATAACTTAACTAACTTTACATATATTAACAAAAGAAAGCAGCTTGGAATCAAATTTAGCCAAATGTATTGGTTACTAGGTAAAAATTCACAAGTAAGTTTGGAGCAAACTATTAATTTATAAAGCAATATTGAAACCAATTTGGACATACGGAATCCAGCTCTGGGGAACTGCGAGCACTTCAAATGTAGAAATACTTCAAAAATTCCAAAATAAGACACTTCGAACAATTGTACAAGCTCCGTGGTATGTGCCAAATGATAGAATCCATCAAGACCTAAAAATTCCTTCAATACACAGTGAAATCAAGAATTACTCCGTCAAATATATAGATTAAAAACGCATCCAAACAAATTGGCAGCAAACCTGCTTGATGATTCATGTGAGTTTCGAAGACTGAAACGCTTCAAGCCCTCGGATCTGACTTCCCGGTTTAACTAGCTGCTAGTGTGGAATTACTGACTGAGTACATGTGTATATTATGTAGATTACTTTTGTGTCTTGCATTTTATGTTAACAAACCTAGATAACTTAAACTGAGTACATTCACTGGAATGTTCTCAACGTGCCATTAATTAAAGTCAAATAATTTACTCATTATTGTATATAAACAGATTGTAAATATTAATTGAAATAAAAAAATGTTACCTAAAATTTCCTGGAATAGAACTATTTTACAATTATTTATTGCATTGTCACCCTAATGTATATTCTGAGGGAATACCACTACTATACTTTTTTGAATCCTTTTAGATGACAGCAATCATGTAGTCGACACAGCCAGGCATAAAACCGCAGTTTCCCACTCCATATTTAAATCCATTTATTTTATAATAATATAAAATCACCATTCAAAATTTGAACGAAAAGAAATCATGTAAACTTTAAATTAATTACTTACTTGGGTACAATTTTTATAGATTAAAAGAAAATTTATTAACACTACCAAACATATTACTATATTAACATTACTTTTGGAAAGGATAATAATCCAAACCAGTATTATATTTAAATTTAGGTTTGTCTAATTTTTTCGCCTTTTTAATAAGTTCTTGTACGTTCTTACGATAAGGTGGGGGTAATAATTCTTCATTTAACGTGCATTCATAATCTTCTGGTTCGGTTTTCTTATAAATCCTTCTTCTTATGATATCAACATCTCGACCATATTCATCCAGCATATTTCTTAGCAATGAAGGAGGCGCGTTAAACTCAAATAGGTAATAACTACAACAAAAATAAGTTGTTCACAATGTACACAAGTTGTTCCTATTTACCTAGCCGTCCTGTAACACGCTCCATGATTACTTGCTTTATAGGGCATATCTCTTGTTCCCAAGTTTTCTAACTTTCTTATAATTCCACCATTACTATAAATAACCCCAGCTGCACGTTTTAATGTAGATACAACTTCAGGCTAAAAACATTAATTTTTAAAATATTTTTTATATGCATAGAAGTAAAACTAAATGCCTACTTTTGGCATAGTTCTTAACAAAACCATTAACTCGTAAGTAATCGTATTCATAATTAATAAGTTAATAACTAAATTTAAAGTCTTATTGAAATGCAACTTCTAAATTCTACAACAAAAGTGAGGTTAGAAATAAAGTCTTATAAAATTATATACATGGTAATACGGAATTTCCAATGTGTTGCTTTATTTCAAAAATTTAAATATTATTTTTACGATCGGAATTTGAGAATTGATAATTTATTAAATTTTATCATCCTGTATAAAATTCAAATTTTTTTTTCTATAAAAGATTTTAAATTGTAAGAAATCAAGCAATTATTATTTGACAGTTTTAATTTTACAATTAATTAAACATACTTTATTCCAGGGCCGTATATAAGGGGGGGGTTTTGGGGGTTCAAACCCCTCCCATGGGTTTAGTAATTTTAAATAATTACTACATTTAAGAAATGTTACCAATGTGCACGTGAAAGCAAAATAAATAAACAGTAATTAATACGACAGATAAATTCATCTCTAAACTTTCAACTCAAAAAAATGTACAAAGAAAGTAATAAACGCGGCAGGTCATTTTTGTAACCAACTGCAAAGGGTGTTTAAAGGTTAACCCCCCATGGTGTTATAACTTTCACATGCACTTTTTTTAAACTTTAACATTTGTAGTAATATAGTTTCTTAAGTAAAGTTAGAAGCTCAACAAAACTTTACAATACGTAATTCATCCCTTAACTGTAAACTGGAAAGGTGCAAGTACAAAGTAAAAAAATTAACAAACATAAAAAAAATACAACCGAATTGATAACCTCCTCCTTTTTTGAAGTCGGTTAAAAATAGAAAAATGGTTTTGTAATTTTAAATTATTTCTTTTTTTAATGTATTATTTAATATTTATATTTTATTTTTTTATTATGTAGGTACTTATTATTAATATTATTTTATTTGTAATTTTTGCTTGGTATTTCCTGATTACAAAACTTAATTTAAAATACAAGCAAATGCCAACCTTTTCTTTTAATTTTTAAAACCCCCCCCCCCCCCATGGCAAATGTCTAACTACGGCCCTGCTTTACACAATCAGTTAATAATAATCAGTTAATAACAATTCACAATCAGTTAATAATTAGTAACAGTTAAGTAATCGATCCATTATTCCATTTATTTCTTTATTATTTACTGTCACTTTCCAACCGGCAGCGTAAAGCTATTTTATTTTACTTCCGATATACGGTTAAAGTGTCACTTGTTCTATTATTTTCAGTAGCACAAACCTCACTTTAACATCTGCTATAGAAAAAACTATATTTTTTAGGAAAATGTGCAGACTAGTGTGCAGGTACAAGGATATAAAAATTAAATTAATCACTTTTTACGCCCATCTACGCCCATGAATTTTGCAAACATAACCTCATTTAATAAATATCTTTGACAAATCAAATTATTTTCATAAAGGTATGGATTATTACTGAAACAATTATACTACATTCCATTTTAATTGCTTTACATATACGTATAACAAAGAATTAAAAATACAAAATGAACGTAATAGCAGCTGTTAAAGCTTATATTACAAAGATGACCGAAGAAAGTGAAGTTGGGATGAAAATACTGCTAATGGACAAAGACACTACGAGCATCGTGAGTATGGTATACGGACAATCGGAAATTCAACAGAAAGAAGTATTTCTACTTGAAAGAATTGATTCTGGAAGTCATGCAAATAGCAGCTCCGGTTTGCGTTATTTAAAATGTTTAGTATTCCTAAGACCCACACAGCAAAATATAGACCTCTTATCTAAAGAATTAAGAAATCCCAGATATGGCGCATACTATATTTATTTTAGTAATATTGTTGCTAAAGCTGACGTGAAAATTCTTGCTGAAAACGATGAGCAAGAAGTTGTTAAGGAAGTTCAAGAACTATACATGGATTATTTAGCCGTGAACCCACATTTATTTTCTATTGGTTTACCGACATGTATGCGTAGTCTTTCGTGGCAACCTTATGCACTTCAGAGAACTGTGCAAGGCTTGACTTCGGTGTTATTGTCACTCAAAGAGTGTCCAATAATCCGTTACGAAAAAAATTCTAATATGTGCAAGGAGTTGGCTTGTAAAGTAGAAGAATTGATGAATAAAGAATCGTCGTTATTTGCTTTTGGCCAACTGAATCCTTTATTGTTGATACTTGATCGTAGAAACGATCCAGTAACTCCACTTTTAAATCAATGGACGTATCAAGCTCTGGTTCACGAACTTTTAACCATTCACAATAATCGCGTGAACTTGTCTAAAATTCCAGGAGTTTCCAAAGAATTGGCAGAAGTGGTTTTATCTGCCGAACAAGATTCTTTCTATGCACAGAATATTTTTCTTAATTTTGGTGAAATTGGTCAAAACATTAAAGAATTAATGGAACACTTTCAAGCCAAAGCCAAGAGTCATCAAAAGGTTGAAAGTATTGCAGACATGAAAGCATTTGTGGAAACTTATCCGCAATTTAAAAAGTTATCTGGAAATGTTACCAAACATGTGACGATAGTAGAGGAACTCTCCTCGACTGTAGGAAAACATTCCTTGTTGGAAGTTTCAGAAATTGAACAAGAAATAACATCTCAAACTGATCATTCCTCTCATTTACAAAGCATAAAGAAGTTATTGAATAATCAGACGGTGAGAGATTTAGATGCTGCAAAATTGGTAATGCTATATGCTTTGAAGTATCAAAATCACAGTAATAACGACACAGTTGGATTAGTCAAGATTTTAAAAAAACGGGGAGTGTCTGATCATTTGATTCTTAGTATTTCTAACATTATAGAGTATGCTGGAAATCATGCACGTCAAAGTGATTTGTTTAACGTTGGCGATGCTGTTAAAATAACAAAACGCTTCTTTAAAGGATTAAGTGGCGTGGAAAATATTTATACACAACACAAACCAATACTTCACGAAACGCTCGAAGAATTATTGAAATCACGTTTAAGGGAAGATTTGTATCCTTACTTAAGTAATCATCAAATTAATGGTCGACCTCAAAATATTATAGTTTTTATGGTCGGTGGTACAACTTATGAAGAGTCTTTAGTTGTGCATAGTTTCAATAAAAATTATCCTGGAACGCATACTATATTGGGAGGCACCAACATACATAATTCCGTTAGTTTCTTAGAGGAAGTTGATCAAGCTATGAAGGATGTTCCTAGACGATACACCCGAAATTTAGCAACAGTACGTTTTAATTAACTGCGTAACTTATTTCTGTTATTTCCAATGAATTATATAATTGTCTATTTATATTATAAATTTTAATTAAGATTAAAGTATGTGCTCGTTCTTTTTTGTTTGTACTTGAATTAGTTACCTACTAAAGCAGTCTTGCTCAACTTTAAATAGAAATTTTGTAGTTTGGCAGTCTAATTATAATCTAACTTCTGTGTAAAATTTTTCTATGTCCAAAAATTAACTTTTTTAGGTTTATGGAGCAATTTAAAATTTTGATAATGTAATTATTAATAACTAAAGTCGTCCTAAGAGTACCCTGGATATCAAGTTTAAAATTGAATAAAAATATCTTCTTATCTAATAATAAAAATATGGAAAAACAAAAAGCATCAAAATAATTAGTAATGGTGGTTTTATGTTGCAGACTATTTACAATAACGTCACATCTATTGCATAATTCATTTTTAACTGGAGCGAACACACGCCGACATCGTTCACACATGTTTAAATCACTATCACGAATTGATAATTCATATTTAACACTTCCTAAATTGTCATTTTTTACAATTAAAACTTTCGATACTTGTAAAATATCTATCAGTTCGTCGTTGAACTTCTGCAAATCATCTTGTATTTCCTAATTAATAAACAAAAATTAAAATAAAAAATTAACTGTAAAAATTTCTTACCATGATACTATTTAAAGTATCTTGAGACACTTGAATCTCCACATCTAAATATAAAGTTTGATTTCCCACCTTTTTATTGATATCTTTTTTGATAGGCAAAAGTAAATCGTCCACTACATTTGTAACCTTGGAATCTAACCAATTTTCACTTTTGCTTGAACTGACACTATTGAAAAATGATCCTTCCTGTTTTTGAGGTAAATGCTGATATATCTCTTCTGCCAAATGAGGTAAAATTGGTGAGCAGCACCACGTAACAATTTTTAACAACTCCAACAACACAAACTGTGCTGCTCTTCTTTGAGAATCATTTGATTCATTACAATACAATCGATCTTTGATTATTACATAATACAATGCCGATATTGGACCAGTTAAAAAATTTATTATGTGAAATGATAATTTGTTATTAAATTCGTAACTTTCATATAAATTTGAAATCTAAAAATATAAAAATGTAGATTTCAACTACGTTTTCTTTTAGAACTTACTTTGGTATGCAAATCAAATAATAAGTGCAATATATATTTGTCCAAGATCAATAAATCATTATAATTTACATCTTCTTTGTAATCATACACTGCTCCAAGAGCAAAACGTAAAACGCTTCTTATTTTGTGTACCTCATCTGCGCTGGCTTGTAGAACAGTTTTGCTAATGGGAGCCATGGCTTCAGAATTTGCATGACACACCACCCACCACCTCAAAGTATCAATGCCATAAGCTTTGCTTCCATTTTTACCTTCAATTATATCCAGTGGATTAACAACATTTCCCAACGATTTAGACATTTTAAAGCCGTTTTCATCCACTGCATATCCGTGTACATACACGGATTTGTATGGTGTTTTGTCTCTTAAAGCAACTGAAGTAATCAGAGAAGTTTGAAACCACCCAGTAAATTGATCTACACCTTCCAAATACAGATCAGCTACTTGATCACCCTCTAAGACATTCAACCAAGATAATCCACTATCAAACCAAATGTCAAAAATGTCCTACAAATAATTTCGAATTTATTACATATTTGAAAAAATTTAAATAATTTTACATTTCCTTTTACGATGGAATCTAGAGGAGTATTACTAAAATTTGCTGGTAATAACTCTTCAAGTTTTAGGTTCCACCAACAATCAGGCCCGTGTTTATCAATTAAGTTACATAAATGATCTATAACAGATCTGAAAAAAAAAATTTTAATAGCAGTTATTAAAATATGTTTGATGTGCATACTTTTCGATAATAGGTTTGTCTTCTGAAACGTCATAAAATGCAGGAATTGGTACTCCCCAAGTCCTCTGCCTTGAAATACACCAAGATGGCCTCCTTACTAATTGATTTATCAAATTGGTTTTATAAATTTCACCACGCGTTTTTGGATAAATCTCCACACTGCCCAGTAATTCCTATAAGATAATTCAAAAAATAAAATTTATTCTATCAATTTTAAATTAATGAACATACTATTGCCCTAGCTTTAATTGTATCTGTATCGATAAACCATTGTTTACTCGATCTTAAAATTACAGGTTGGTTAGTTCTCCAATCGTATGGATAAGAATGAACATAAACTTCATCGTGAACAATCTTGTTGTTTAAAATTTTTAGAACTGCTTCGGTTCCATTTGATAATACAAATAAACCTTCTAAATTCCTTCCAGCTTCAGATGTAAAACAACCAGATTCATCAACCATGTTAACCTGCGCAACTTCATTAACTTATTTATGTTTATTATTTCATTTCTAATATAACAACAAAAAGAACTCACAAGTGGCAATTTATGTTGCAGTGCCACCACATAATCTTCTAAACCATGAGCAGGTGCAGTATGCACCAAACCAGTTCCTTTACTCTCAGTTGCATGGCTCGCTGGTAAAAACGGTAGATATTTATTCGAATGCAGTAAAGAATGATATGTTGCGCCATCGAGGGTTTCTCCTATAATTTGCAATAAACAAATAAGTATAAAATTACCATACTTCTTTATGTAAATTTTTACCTGGAAAAGTTACCAAAGGTACTAACTGGTACCCTAAAATTTGTGACAAATTTTCTATCAAATTAGTGGCCACTATAAAAGTGGCTTCGCTATCTGGTTTCTGCACTATACTGTACGATAGTTTAGGATTGAAACAAATAGCTTCATTACTGGGCAACGTCCATGGTGTAGTAGTCCATATTAAAGCATATAAGCTAAAAATTATTATTTTTATAATATAAACTTGTACTAGAAAAATACAAACTTACTTATCCTTACTCAATTGAGATAACTTGGGAATATTTTCAATTTTTAATTTAGCATAAACGGCTCTACTCTTATGTTTACTATTGTACTCTAATTCAGCTTCAGCAAGAGCAGTTCTAAAATAAAAAAATAAATTTTAAAACGTAAAGGCCAGCTAAATCTAGAAGGCTGGCAGATATAGTGTTCTGGCCAACAATGTAGCTATCCCTTGAAAGCAAACCAACGCCGAAAAATTATGTCTTTCTGATGCGAAATATCTTTGAATTTTTATAATTTTGTTTTTTGTTCGAGATTTTGTTGTAATATGAAAATTTAAAAAATTAAACATCGTAACATCGTACAGTTGAAAAATGATGGTGCAATTTCAATAAACTGTAGCAATAAACAATCAGCTGAAAGAATTGAAAAGGAAATTGTAGATAAGCTAGGAGCTGATTATGAGGTAAAGGTCTCTAATGTGAGAAAGCCAAAAATTTTGGTAGTTGGCATGAATGAAGAGATGAGTAAAGATGAGATAGTGAAAGCAGTTAAAGCCCAAAATGATATAGGTTTCAATGAGTTAAATTGTGTTAAAGTGTACAGATCGTACAAGAATAAAAAAATTTTTAATGCTATTTTGGAGTTGGATGGCAAAGCTTTCGAACAGGTATTGAAAAGTGGAAAAATTAATATAATGTGGGATCGATGCAGTGTTTACGAAAGTATTGGGGTATTGAGGTGCTTAAAATGCAGTGGTTTTAACCATATGGCTCGAAACTGCACGGTTGGTGCATTATGCTATAAATGTGGAAAGGGTGGACACATCTCAAAGATCTGTTCTGAAGATGCCAATAAGTGTATCAATTGTTCTAAAGCAGGCAAGGAGTTGAATTTGCAACTAGAGGTCAACCATAGCACGTGGAGTGCGGACTGTCCAGTATATAAAAGAAAATTAAATGTCGAAAAACATAAAACAGTGTACTAGCAATCACGGATTTTAAAATGTGTATATTTAAACATTCAGGGTGTGATTAATAATTTTTGTGAATTGGAGCTGTTACTTAACGATAGTTGCCCTGAGTTTGTGTGCTTGAGTGAGACTCATTTATCGGAGATTGATGAGGATGGCTTAATTCAAATTGATGGATATAATGTGATAAGAGTTGATTCTGCATCTCGTCATACGGGAGGTGTGTTGTTGTATATTAAGAAGTCTTGGAAGTATGAATTGATTAACAGCATCGTGATCAATTTAGATATTTGGTGGTTAGTTGTTAAGGTTAACGATGGAAATGGTGTTATTCATTTGGCGGTATTATATAGAGCGCCTAGATACTTAAACATTGGTTCTGATTTTTACGCGTGTTTTGAAAATTTTATGGGCGAATTAAACGAAATAAATGGTAAAGTGCTAGTAGTGGGTGATTTTAATGTTGATTGGTTGAGTAATTCAAATTCAAAGATTCGGCTGAGTGAGATTATCATAGATAATGGCTTTAGGCAAATGGTGCAGCAATGCACTAGAGTAGCAGGTGAATCAAAAACATTAATCGATTACGTGATAGTTAATGATGGATATAATTGGGATATAAACATTAATAGCGAAATGAAGATAAGCGATCATGAGACTATCGAAATATCAATTGAACATAATGCAAAGGTAGATAAAAGCTACAGGAGATCTATCGATATTTTTAAATACGACAGAGCTAAATTTAGAGTCAGAGTTGCTCGAAGTGATATTGTGACCACTTATTACGGTGATTGTAATTTTAAAGCAGAAACATTTAGTAAAAGTTTACAGTTGCTTATTAATGAATTTGTTAAGACTACGGTGATTTCGGGTGTAGGTTGCGCGTGGTTTTCTAGTGAACTAAATGATTTAAAGATTCAAAAAGTAAACCAATATCGTAAGGCGTCTCGAATGGGTAGTGCATTTGAGTGGGAAAGATACAGGTGTATTAGAAATAGGTACAAGATTAAAATTAACAACGCCAAAGCAGATTATATCAGTAAAAAAATTGACAATTCTGCTAATCAAAAGCGCATGTGGAAATCGTTGAAAACATTTGTTTTGAAGGAACAAAAGTGTGATATCAAAGAGATAATTTTTGATACGGGGAAGTGCACGGACATTACGATAATTGCGGAGAAATTTAATAAATATTTTATTGATAGCGTTGTTGAAATTAATAACAATATTCTGGTGAAACAATACGTAAACATGATTGATGATGCGAGTTGTTCTTTTAAGTTTAAGTCGGTAACGATGGATGAACTTAAGCATGTAGTAAAACTAATGAATAATAAGAAAGATGTGAATTTTGCTAGTGCTGATATGCTTCAAGATATATTTGATCTGATTGGTGAGAATTTGTTGTCTATTGTTAATGCATCGCTGGAGTCTGGAGTTTTTCCTGATTCATGGAAAGAATCAATAGTGGTGTCTATAAGTAAAATAAAAAATTCAAGTAGGTGTGAAGATTTTCGCCCAATTAATATGATTTCGGTTCAGTCAAAAATTTTAGAAAAAATAGTTAACAATCAGTTAATTGACTACCTAGACGATAATAATATGATTTATGAGTGTCAGTCGGGCTTTAGGAAGGGGCACAGTTGTGAGTCATTGATTTTATTTGCTATTAATGAGTGGAAAGTTGCTTTTCACGATAATAAAGTAATTGTAGCGGTTTTTTTGGACCTCCGTAGAGCATTTGAAACTGTGGACAAAAGTATATTGTTGCAAAAGCTGTTAAAATATGGAATTCGAGGAAAAGAATGGCGTTGGTTCGAGTCCTATTTGAGTGGCAGGAAGCAGAGAACAAAAGTTGAAGATATTTTATCTGAGGCGATGGATGTTTTCTTAGGAGTTCCTCAAGGAACTATTCTTGGTGTTTTGCTATTATACATTAATGACATGAGTAAGGTATTTGATGTGGCAAAATCACTTTTATTTGCAGATGATGGTTTGGTTTATGTAGTAGGGGATAATGTTGATTTGTGTATAACAATTGTTAATCAGGAGCTGGAAAAATTGTGTCATTGGTTTCAAATGAATAGACTTTGTCTTAATGTGAATAAAACCAAATGTATGGTTTTAAATAGTAAGGGCTGTAGAAGTCATGATGTTATAATGGAGGGTTTTTTAATTGAGAGAGTTAGTCAAATTAAATACTTGGGTATTGTAATGGACGAACAACTAAATTTTAAAGCACATTTTGATACCATTTGTAAAAAGATAGCAAAAAAATTGTATTTTTTTTCCAAAATTAGAAAGAATGTCTCGATTATGAGTGCTATAAAAATTTATAATACTGTGGTGAAGCCTCATTTTGAATATTGTTCTTCTGTTCTTTTTATGGGTAACAGTGGCATGTTGGACAGATTACAGAAGCTCCAAAATAGGGGAATGAGGATTGTATTGAGAGTTAATAGATTTGTATCGAGGTTTGTCTTGCTTGAGACGTTGCAGTGGCACAGTGTATACCAGAGAATAATTATAAATGTTTTGACTTTCGTATTCAAATTAAGGAATAAAATGCTACCTAAATATTTGTGCAATAGCATCTCTTTTGTTGCAGATTCTCATGGATATGCGGTGCGTAATGCACATGACTTTCGTTTGGATTTTTTTAGAAATAGTCGAGCACAAAGTATGATTATGTATAGTGGTTTGAGATTATTCAACAGTTTACCATTAAGTCTCAAATTAGAGACTGAGTTGGTGTCCTTTAAGAGGAATATAAAAAAATATGTTGGTTTAGAGTTTGTATAGGAATGCTGTGTTGCAAAAATTGTATGCGTTTCTTGGGTTTTGTATATGTTTTTATGAGTTGCTTGAATATTGTGTTTCTTAAATTTATTAGAGTATTACTTTTGTTTTGTGATGTAAATAGTGGTATTTTTTGTACCAAATAAAGTTATTATTATTATTATTATTATTATATTATTATAAAATATTAAATTAAAACTAAAATGTTTAATTTTTGCAAAAACATGAAATAGGCACAGTTCTATTCGTAAAATAAGCTATGATTTCTGTGATTACTCTTTCTAGTAATTCTGTCTGTATGATGAATCACACAGCGTGTGAACATAGAAATTATACAATTATACAACTTCTGACAAAATTATACAATGTAAACTCTGCTTAACTTCATACACTTTAAAGAAATTGCAATTTCTACTTGCCTAGATGATGGAGACCAATACACAGGCTTAACATCTCGATAAATTAACTTTTTCTCATATAGTTTATAAAAAGTTTTCAACTCATTTTTTATATACGAATTACTAAATGTTGTATAGGCATTTTTCCAATCTCCTATTACTCCCCAAGACTTAAAATTGTCTTTTTGTTTATTAATAGTTTCTCGAGCAAAATTTCGTGCTTGAAATTTAAAATGTTAAACTTGGAAATGTAAAACTAATGCTTATTTACCTTTATTCCTTATGTCAATCGGTGATAACTTGGTACTAGTATCTGTAATGGCTTTAAGCTCTATAGGCAATCCGTGACAATCCCAACCTGGTATGTAATTTACTTTGTTACCTTTTAATAAATTGTATCGCACTATTGTATCTTTCATAATTTTATTTACAGCGTGTCCCATATGCAATTCACCATTTGCATAAGGTGGTCCATCGTGTAAAACAAATTCTGTTTTCCGATGTCTACTTTGCGAGGTATACAATTGCGAAATAGCAGCATGCTAAAAATTTTATATAAATATACGTAAAAATATAATACCCCGTTCCAAAATCTTACAGAGTTTAAAAAGTTGTCCCTCTCTTTTAACTTAATATTGTTTAAACGAAGAGGTAATTTAGTTTGTGGTAGCAAAATTGTCTTTGAATACAGTTTAGCATTTTCCGAATTATCCGTGTGTTTGAAACGAGAAATATTTCTAATTATAACCTTTCTAACATTTAGAATCATTTTGCTTTACTTTATAAAATACAACATTAAATGCAAAATGTTTGGATTTTCCGATTGAGGTTAAAAATACAAATTTGTTTGGTTAGAAAAAGCACAGTATCACAGTATATCATCGTAAATTTAGACCAAATTGAACAATTTATGATTTTAGCTCCTTTGTATTTTTGTGCATGTTGAAGTTGAGGTTAAGCTTAAAAAATAAACCGAAAAGGGCACGAATATCTAAAGTAGTTTTGTACAAAAAACAAAGCATTATAATTTTATTTAATTATACTTAAATTGTTTGACGAGTAAACATTTTTTATATTAAAAAAAATGTTGCCTTCAATTCAATCTAGTGTTAATCTTTTTAAATTATTAAGAACTCACTCGCTACGACAATGCCTAGTAAGTATTGTCTTAATTAGTTCTGTAATAGAAAGTTCATTTCTTATATATTATAGATTGGGCGGATGACATCTACGGTGGTTGACTCTTCATCACAAACTGATAACGAAACACCTACAAAGAAAGCCCCTCATTTAGACAATAAAGTGATTAGTAAATCAATGAAGGCGTATTTGGAAAGAGCACAAGAACACGAAGCTTTTATGAAAGAACGGAATTATGAATATCAAATCGGTAAACGACATCTTGCGAATATGATGGGAGAAGATCCAGAGACGTTTACACAAAAAGATGTTGATGTATAATTTCACTGTTATATTATCATAACTAATAATTCAAAAAAATAATTTAATTTTTAGGAAGCCATTCAATACTTGTTTCCTTCTGGTATATATGAAAAGAAAGCTCGTCCTCATATGCTACCTCCCGAAGAAGTTTTTCCCCAAAGGAAGGCTGCAGAATTTGACATTTCTGGTAGACCATTTCATTTCTTGTTTTATACTTCAAATCCAAATTACTATAAATTATTATTTGTAAGTATTCTTAATTATTACAATTAAATTTGATGTTTTATATTTTAAATTTCAAGGATATTGTTGAAAATATAAACGAATTAAATAAATTTGAAGATTCTATGATTAAAAAAAATCTTCAACCTGACGCAGAATTAAAAATGTAAGTAAATACAAGGTTTCACAATTTAGATTAATTGCATAATAAATTAAAAATATTAATCTCAAAATCTAATGTATGTAAAATTTCTTTATAGAGATATGTCTGGTACTCAGTGGCTTGATCAGGAAAGTTTAGAGAGGAAATTGATCGAACCTATAAATCCAAAAATTTATGAGCACTATGTTAGTGCTATCCAACGATTAGTTGATCATCCCTATAGTTACCGAAAGAAAGATTTTATTCTGAGCTACACCAAACAATTGTTAAATAAAACGAAAAATTTTGAAATACCTAAATTAAAAATTGATGAAAATGGAAGATCCTACATTACTACCTATGGTTTGTTTATTTTTGTATTTTGTGTAATTCTGTTGATTATATATTTTTTAATTGTTAGAATGCCTGCGGAAAACGGCAAGGGCTCACGTTACTTTACGATCACCTGGCACTGGGCAAGTTGAAATAAATGGCAAAGATCTAACATATTTCAAGGATTTGCAGCCAAGAGAGCAGGTTAGTAAATTTAAAGATTGTTAAGGAATACATTTATTTTATGGTGTATAGTTCTGCTGAGTAATTGTCTTCACATGAACTGAAATTAATTCATCATTTCAGAAACTTAAAAGTTAACTATATTGTGGTATTATTGTGCTACTATTAAGGAATGTATTAATGTATGCACTGATACATTGATTGTCTTGATTCTCTTCTAATGATTGTAATTGTGATTTAAATATATTCCCAAGTATTTGAGGCACTACGCTATAATCAATATTTCAAAAAATGCGTAGACCAGTCATTAGGTATTGCTGCGTTGAAATAACTTGGAAAGGCAATTTTTTTGGTTAAACTCTTAGTTTGATATCTAGAAAAAGCTCTAAGGTGGCAATAATTCCGCTTATTTGTTGATATGTGCAGAGTAAAACTAGAATCACTGAAACTCAGAAATAATTCTTGAAGAAAACTGATGATGAAGAAGTAATCTGCAAAGCGTCAAGTACATCTCAAGCTGTTTTATTTTTATCGAAATATATAATATTTGAATAACAACTGAGCAAGGTTGACTAAAGTTTGCTTAGTTATCGAATTTATTACTTAGGTATTACAAAATGCTCCTTCAGAATATGCAAAAACGAACAGTCAAGATGTAATTTGGACTTTGTAACATCGTTTGGTACTACACACGAATTTTTGAATTATTAATTCCAGCCACGTCAGTGACCGAACACTGAAAACATACCTGCCTCTCTCGTATATATATCTAAAAATTACTTGCATCTCACTCGCGTTTATTACATCTTTAAGTTCTTGAAGTTAGACTCAGATTAGAAGATGGGCAAATTTGTCGAAGAAGAACTCGAAGATTGCAAAATCGTGAGCTGGTCATTTCATGCCGAAACTAGGTATAAATATAAAGGGTATTTAAATAGCAAGTTGGATTTTGAAGTTTGCATAATTTTCAATCTTTTACAGCATACTGCTGTATGCTTGGTAGCTGTTATTTTTGGTATCTGACCTGTAGACACATTACAATTTTAGTTATAATACTGTACATGGTAGAGCTACGCTTATTTATTGCCAATTCCATTATAAATATGAGGAAAGCTTTGAAAAACCTCAAATATTGCAAATGGTGTTTGTTACATGAATACAAACTTTTTATGGCCTAATTTGTTTGATTTGACTGTAGATGATATGTGGTTTCAACAGAACGGTGCCACTTACCACACGGCTGGTGAAACATGTGAGGTCAAGTGACCGCCCACTTTGGCGATCTAACACCATTGGATTACTTTCTTTAGGGTTATTTGAAGGGAATGGTCTTTTGCCAATAATCCAGTAACGATTTCAGAATTAAAGAACGGAATAATTTAGCATATTCGAGAGATAGGATCACGATTATGCTAATATTTTATAGAAAATAACAGCAAAACAATCGTGAAGCTGTCAGAGGAGCCGAGGACGACATTTTAACGATATTATATTTTTTACCGCTTTTTGGAACTTTGCATTTTTACAAATAAACCAACTTCAGTATCTGAAATGAAAAGTTAACTGAATATGAGAATTACCCATAAAAATTTAACAAACTAAAATGGAGTAAGCCAAATATTTTTTGAGATATGGCTTTTCGAAGAACGCTAATTTAATTAATAGCATTATACCTAGAGGCATTGAAAGTACCTGTATTTGAAATGATTCCGGAGTAGGTGATTTATGAAGATAAGGTAAATACTCTTCATGTTGACTGCTTTTCATAGTCCAGGACCAGGTCCACCACCAGGAAGACCCATTTCAGTGCCGACCTCAGAAAATATCGATGCAGTGCATGACTTAATATTATCAGACCGTCAAATTGGACTAAAACGTATAACTACGCGGAAAGATCTCCAAAGGAGTTTTATTCTTGCAAGACAATGCGCCAGTACACAAATCGTACGTTACCATGAATAAACTTCATGAGTTGAGATTTAAAGTGGTGCAACATTACCCTTATTCACCTGACTTGACTCCCTCGAATTATTATCTCTCCTAAACTGAAAAAAAATTTAAAAATTACAAATTTTGTTTAAACAAAGACTCGATGAAAGTTGTAGAAAACTGGTTTTCAGACCCAGAATAAAATATTTTTAATTAATTTGGTATTTTCGATAAAAAACATACTTGTTTTTTAAAGCTGATAAAATTGTCTTTTATTTAATTTAGATATTGAAAAAAATTTCAAGTCTTAGTTACAGCATTAATATACATTTAAAATGCTTTTTGATTTAAATCGGTGACTCACAACTCTTTTTGTCAATTACCCAAAATTTTGAAACACTTTTTTTTTATAATTTCATACATTCATTAAGCTACCTCGAAAACATATTGTATAGATAATTATTATTTTCAGGAGAAAATTAAGGAAAGTCTCTAGTTATTATATTTTCAAAATAAATTTGATTTAAATACCTGTAGAAATCTGAAATCAATATAAAATCTTCACCTCATGATATTTCATTGTCAAATTTGAAACTTCACTTTTTATGAAACAAATTGATTTACTTTAGGACTGACGACGGGCGGCGCTAAAGTATTACTCGAATACCACTCGTCTTCGATAGTGAAAGTAATTTTAATTAAATTTAATAATTTTGTTTTGTTTTAAGGAAAAAATAACGTGTTTTATTTGAAGCAAAGTAATGTACCCTTTGTGATTCGTCTTTTAGCATTTGATCTATAATTTAGGTCATTTAGATCATAGGATTTATAAAAAAATTCTTCACTGGTACAAACTATTATGTGAAACTTGAGCTTAAATTATTCTCAAGTATTACTGAATAATATAGCAAAACTCCCTAGACGGTAATCGCCGGTATTATTATTTTTTTGATTGTAATAAAATAATAAAAAAAGTCAACCAAAAATATTGTGCATTGAAAATTAGCTCAAATACATCAAGGGTAACTGAATAATTACATTTGTTCAATTGATCGAGATATGATACTTTTTGAAGCGTTATTTTTTTAACTTTTTGCAAACATCAAATTTTAACGCGCATTTTGTGTGATTTGCTCAAAAGGCATGATTCCACAAAAAAAATAATAACAACATGAAATAAGATTTAATTTTCTGTAATTTTGTTTTTTATTGTTGTTTTAAAAAAAATTGGCTGTCATATAGTTTGTATAACTCTCATACTACTACTACGAAAGCGCACTTTTTTAACGACAAATTGCCACAACATGGCCAATTTTTACTATAAAGGAATAAATAGAAAGCAAAATTACAGAAAATTAAATTATTTTTCACGTATCTATTTGCCATTTTTTTAGGACCTTGGCCTTTCAAGCATATCGCAAAAAATATACGATGAAATTTTATTTTTACAACGTAAAAACCCTGTCAAAAATATTGTAAATTGAAAATTAGCTCAAATATTACAAACAACAAAGTTTGTTGAATAATAAAAATTATAAAGCTCGATAATAGTAACATGAAGATAATTTAATTGTGTATAATTTTGTTTTTTCTTTACTTTCCATCTTACAAATTGACCATATTATAGCTATCTGTTGTTAAAAAAATGCGTTTTCATGAAAATCGAAATTACTAATTTAGTTATCGAAATTGCATTTTGTGAAGATAAAAAATACAGTGTCATATTTTGTTGGTTAAAAAAAATAAAATGATAAAATGAAATAAAACAATGATCTTTAAACAAATAGAATAATTATATAAATATACTTTATTAAACAAAAACAATTTATTCTAGTCAATTTTATTATAATATTGGACTAGTTTCGACTATTAGTCTTCATCGGTCTACATAATTATACTCATTAATACACAAAAGGTTAATGACACAACAAAATAAATAATATTATGACAAACATAAATATAATATGTTCAAAAATTACAGAAGAACAAAACGCAAACCAATGCATGATTTAAAAAATACTTTAACTTTTATAAGTTATTGAAAAATAACTAAAAAAAATAAATAAATAAAAGTTTTTGCTATATTTATAAATTGTCATTAAAATAAACACCTTAATATCTTACTGGACCTTATTCAGTTTTGTACCAAAATTTAATTTATCATAAATATTCTTAGTCTACAATCATAAATTTAATCAATTTTACAATAATTAAATTACGTGTAAATACGCACTGGAAAAAAATAAAATAAATTAAAAAAGAATGACTAAGGTGGGAATAGTACCGTGGAACTACTGGTTCCTAGCCTAGCTCGTTCTTACCTACGCTACGAAACTTATTGCTAATTATTTCACATCTTGTCTTCAAACTCCCCCGAGAATATTTCAAAGTCGATTTTGTTGAAAATATCAGGCCCTACGGCTTTGGGGAGTTGTTATTGGAGGGCTGAACTTTCAGCACAATAAGTGTCAAAAAATACAAAAATGCGGAGGTCATATAATCTCCTTGTAAGTAACAATTCAATTAAAGTGAAATACGGCGATAAAAACAGGGGTTTAAAAAAGAAATGTTTTTTTTTTATTAATTCGCATAACTTTAATTGGATGAGAACGAGACTTTTGATGTATTTGAGCTAATTTTTAATTTGGAATGACTATATTTTAACAAAATTTTGTTAATATCCATGTGACTTACAGCTGCGTTCAAAATAATAGCAGTGCTATATTACAAGGACGATAATCTTAAATTATTTTCTTATTTGAATTGCCGGTGTTGTATAATTGCATATTACAGCTCATCTAAGATTAAAAATTAAAATTGGCTTATCAAATGCTTCATTGGTAAAGTAATTCTAGTGTTGCTTACCACTTGGTTGTTACTTTACAATTCCAGTGCGATCAAAATAATAGCAGTAGTAACTTGTTCTTTGTATTTACAACAAATTTTCAAAAATTTGAAAGATATTTTAGTGCAGAGGTAAATAATGTAGTTTCCTTTAAGTGTTTTTATTAAGTTTTTGATTGATATAATCAATAGATAAGTGGTTTAAGTAGTGTAACTCGATATTAATCATATCAAATTTTTAGCATAAACCAAAAAATGCACAAAACACTTTTTCGAAACTAAAATGTTTAAGTTATCACAATATATCACCTAGTTCATCGCCTGATGATGCCATAGTATAGTGAAAACGTTTGCGATAATATACATACGGTGTATTTATATATTGTGATAACTTAACACTAGAAGCGCCAAAGGGGTCATTTTGACACTTTTCAAACAATTGTTCTGAATCTTCAAATGCGCTAAATATACCTTAAGCTATTATTTCAATCTGAGTTTTTCAATATATAAACAAAAATAGATTGCAGTGTTTTATTTTTTATCCATCCAACAAAATTTATACAATAGAAAATGACAGAGTCAAAATGACCTCTGTTAATAGATATGCAGGTAAGCACGGCACTTCTAGTGTTAAACATTTTAGTTTCGAAAAAGTGTTTTGTGCATTTTTTGGTTTATGCTAAAAATTTGATATGATTTTGATTGATATATTTAGAGAAGTGGGGCATAAAAGACACTGCACACCAGAAAAGCGAATTCTAATTTCCAAATTAATTAATGAAGGAAAAACCTATAAGAACGTTCAAGAAATTATTGGGTACTCAGCAAAAATGATTTCAAATGCCAAAAATTACAAAACAAAGGTTGAAACACGAGGTCGTAAGTGTATTTTGTTTCAAAAATTCGTAAAATGCGTTGTGTGATATTCAAAAGCTAACCCAAAGGTGCCGGAAACCCAAATAAAAAAGGACTGAAATGTACCAGCATGCGTTATAACAGTACGTCGAAGATTGAATGAACATAGTCTAAATGTTCGAAGTCCAAGAAAAGCTCCGCTGTTAAAGAAACGCCATATTGACAAGAGGTTAACATTTGCAAAAGCACATGTTATATGGCCTATTCAAAAATGGCGAAATATTTTATGGACTGAAGAAAGTAAGATTGTGTTATATGGTAATACTGGACCAAGAAGTTATGTAAGACGTCCGCCCAACACAGAATACAATCCAAAATATATGATAAAAATTTTTAAACATGGAAGATCTAGCATCATGTTATGGGCGTGCTTCAGTTATCACGGTGTTGGTCCTATACACCGTATACAAGGAATAATGGATCAAAATGTTTATATCGATATTTTGCAGAACGTCATGTTTCCTTATGCTGAGGAGAAAATGCCACTCGAATGGATCTTTCAGCAGGACGGTGACCCGAAACACACTAGCAAAAAAACTAAAGAATGGTTTCGGGTTAACAAAGTTGAGATCATGGAGTGGCCAGCCTAATCTCCTGACCTCAACCCCATTGAGAACTTATGAACAGACATAAAAAAAGCAGTTTCTCTTGCTAAACCAAATAACAATAATCAATTTTGGCGTATTATAGAGCAATCATGGAATGCAATATCACAGGAAAGATGCCAGGCTCTTGTAGATTCAATGAAGCGCCGTTGTAAGGCAGTTCTTAAAAATAAGGGACATACGACCAAGTATTACACTTTTTGATTTGTTAGTTATAAAAAATTTGCAATTGATTTACTTTTTTTGCAATAATAGTCAGGACTTCTATTATTTTGATTCATTAAATTTAAGGTAAAATAAAATATTTTTTTCCTTTTTTTTATTAAATAATCAAATTTGTGTTTTCTTCTAGTATTTGTTAGTTAAATATTTAAGGTTTATAATTCCTATCCATTTTTTTTTAAATGTAAATAAAAAATTTTTTTTTGAGTACCAACCAGTTTATAATTTGCACTGCTATTATTTTGAACGCAGCTGTATAGTATACTAACTTATAGTTCATCGCCTGGTAATGCCATAGTATAATGAAAACGATTGCGATAATATACATACATACAGTGTATTTATATGGTGTTAACTTAAAACATTTGAGTTCTAAAAAGTGTTTGTGCATTTTTTGGTTTTTCTAAAAAAAAAAAATAATAATAATAATATCAAGTTACACTACCATAACCACTTATCCATTGATTATAATGCTATTATTACTATCAATAAACAATGAAGCGGTTGCGGTCTTGAGAGTTTTGGTATATTGTTTAGTAATACTTGAGGACCATTTAAGACAATTTTCAGACCTTTAACATTTTTCTAGGTTGGAGATTTTTACCTAAAATGCCTGGGCTATATAGTAGAACTATTTATATCTTTGCACATAGAATGACAATTTTCAATTGGTCGAAAAACAGATACCTACATAGATTATCTTTTTATCTATTAATTTTGTTCATTCGCAAATATTAGCATCTAACATAATAATATTATATTATAATATTGTATGATGCTTTTCACTTTTGCTAATCTAGTAATAATTTTTGAATAAAAATCCGAAAAAGGTCTCAGTAAATTTTAAGAATATTATTTTCTTTTTCTTTTTTTTTTGTTTCTCTACTTTTTCGAAAGAAAATCTAAAGTTGTTTTTTTTAAAACCATTTAGTTGGTTGTGACTTTTTTAAATTGGATTTTACCCTCTGTTCGATGGTATATCATTACTTCTGTTTATAATTCAAAAACAAAAAAGATATCTAATTTTGGTTTTCACCAGTAAGTTTCTCTCGAAAATGTATTTCATTTTTCGTTACTGAGTTCTTATAAGCAAAAATCAAAGTTATCGCGATTATAATATAGACTTACAACTAAAATACAGTACAGTCTCGGTAATCCGAACATACGCTAAACCGACCATCCAGTAATCCGAGCAAAAGAAAAACTCGGTAGTTTGCACAAATAGTTTAGGAAATCAGGAAAAGAATAATTTAAATGATCCAGAAATTATTGAACAATTTATAGAACATCCGAACGTAGAAGATGGTGAAGAACGTGGCGAAAATGGAAATGTTTCTACATTTATTTAAAATGGGCATGTGAAAATGATGCTCATCTCGTAAAATTTTATTGTTCCGGCAATTCAGAGAAGAGGCAATTTTCGTTTTTTAACTTTATCCAGTAATCCGAACTTCTCTGTAATCTGAATGAGGCCAAGTTTCTATTGGTTCGGATTACCGAGACTGTACTGTATATAAAAATTTAATAAATTTAAGGGAAATGAAGTTCTTTGGCAATTACTTTAGTCGATTCTCCAATTACGAGGTCCGGAAAGTTATGTTGATGGACACATCAGTTTTTTGTAATTTTTTATGGTTAACCGAACAGAAATTATAAATATAAATAAATAAACACACTTTTTTCAAGTAAATTTTGTCCTCAACAAATTAAGAAATTACAAAGTTTAATGTCGTCGACCATTACTTGCTCATTCAGCATTGTATTCTTCAGTTGAAGGTTTTCAATATTATGTACTATAATGTGTACGAAATGAGTAACCAATTTTAATTAGACTTATTTTTCTAATTAGTAGCCATTAACAACAACTATTATTTTAAATTGTACAGTCCATAGTGTAATACTTAACGTTATTTTTCACGAAGTACAAATTATATTCAAAGGTTCAACTTGTATCCATTTAAATAACCGTTAGCGAAACTACTTATTCTTTGACATTGATTTCCTTCATTCTAGTGTAAATTCCAAGTTTGCTATACAAACATTTATTTTCAAAAATTATTTTGTACATCAGTTAGTGCTTTTCTTGTGTTTCTAATGTGTAGTTTACTTTTAACAGCATACTTAACTCACGTGCTTAGTTTAATCCAGTTCCCCCCTCTAAATTAAGACTTAAGAGAACGTCTCCGTGGAGCAATTTAATAATTTACTTTATTCGCAGTACAGATAAGTTATGCATTAAAATTTAAAACCTGCTATCTCTTTTTATTAGATGGTATTGTTCAATGTCCAACTGCAGCAGTCTTGTGAATAATATATCTAAAAATTAGTGGATTTATTTGATGTGCAAATTTTTAGATGAAATCGAGATTATTAAATCCCATTGTTCGGTAGTTCTTGCGGCCTAGTGATTCATGAGCGCAAAAATGCGGGAAGTTTCTTGTATTCTACCGCACCAAAACTAATTATTTTTTAGTATATCATGGTCAGGTTTTTGAATATGACGGTTTTGGAGCTACCTATGTGTTTACATTACATTATGTTGCTACGGACATCAATTTGAAAAATGTTTACTTATGTGTTGTGGAATTATAGCAGCAGTTTATTATACATTGTATTGTTTAGTACAGATAACAGGTAAGTTCATTTACGTATTGTTTTAAATATAATTTTTAGAAAATTTCCATTTCTCCCATTTAAATTTTACCTCTAAATAAAAGTTTCAAATAGAAGATTATTGTAATTAAATAATTTTAAATTACAATAGGCTTTTGACGCATTTTATATCTGTGTTGTAATGCGAAATTGTTATGTAACAGAATTGAATTTATTTATTTAAAAAAGAAGGTATTGTTGTATATAATGTTCGAACAATTACTGTTTCCGCATATATTAACTTAAAATTTTGAATATTTTAACTTAACTAGGATGAGATAAGAAACTTAATCTTTAGCAATAATTATTATTTATATTTTACAGTTTGTTATTTATTGAAAAAATAAAGTGTTAACTAGTTCAACACTCGAGTTTAGCACGGGCATCTTGGAGATGAAAAGAACATACCATAATA
Organism: Cantharis rustica; assembly: GCA_911387805.1. Taxonomy (NCBI): domain Eukaryota; kingdom Metazoa; phylum Arthropoda; class Insecta; order Coleoptera; family Cantharidae; genus Cantharis; species Cantharis rustica. The sequence continues at coordinate 96,866,751 of OU426877.1, forward strand.
CTTAAAGTAGGTCTGTATGTAGGTTAACGTTGGTTATCATAATATAAAATTCTGTTATATTTTAATTCTCATATTGTGAAAAAATTTCAAAGTGTTTTTCTTCTATTAGCAATTATAGAAAAATGCAAATTCTTCCATTTAATTCACAAATCGTAAATTATTCTCTCAATCTAAATTCTAAAGCAAGGTCTCACGTTTAACATAAATTGACATTTATTCTATTTTCAAAATTTACAATTTCTGCATTCAACTAGCTACTATTAATGGCATCCAATTTCACAAAAATATTACAATTTCGTTTACAAATACGAAAAATCTTGGGAGAGGGGGCATGCAATCCTAATGCCTTCGCCCCAACATTTTTTTATTTCTTTTTTAAGGGCGATTTTACATTAAATTGTAACTAAAAAGTTACAACGCCAATGTTTATTCAATAATTGCGCGTGCATCAGCATCATTTTAAATTAATTTGGTCCATTAGTAGGTATCTAAAATATTGAACTTAATAGGGCGGAGTAAACCTATGTTTAAAGACTTTCATACTTTTGGTACCTACATGAAGTAAATACCATATTGATCACCCAAATATCAATGTTCTTGAATACTAGGAACAAATTTCCAGACACATTCGAGAATATTGAGTTTGCTAATTTACGAGCGCCATTACATACATATATTTCAACGTAAAACACTGTGAATGAGTTAGTGGTTTTTCCCTTTTTTTTAAACTGCGCGGCTTTACTTGTAGAGACGAGTTTTTGAGCTTTACTCGACTCGAGATGAGTTGTTGCTCTCAGATTTTTTCTTAACGTAACCTCAAATTTAAAAAATGTCAAGGTCAAGTCACAAGATTTTTGAGGCACTTAGATTGTGGCTCTTCGAAAATTAATGTTTTCAAAAATTTTTGGGCTTAAAATTGCCAATGTTTCTATTCTACTGAAACTACTCTTCCAAGTGAAAATCATTCATTTGTCGTAAGAACAGTTCTTCGGTACCTCACACAAACGTAAACCACTCACTGTTTTGAGTACAGTAAGTGTCTAATGGAGAAGACGTCGTCTGTAACCACACTTTCACGCACCAGTTCGTGAATCACACAATCACTATTTGAAGTTCGTCATTTAGCTTTGAATTTAAAGGTAGAGAAAACAGAAAATTATATTTTCTGAAAACGATAAATAAATTTCATTTTATATCAATTAAACTTTAAATTTGAAGCGTTACTTTTCATCAACGCAATGGTTTTAAAGCAAAAAAGTTTTATAAAGAAAAACAAAAACGAAAATAAAAATAATTGATAGGTACTTTATATGTAAAGCACCACCAAAGCTTTAGAGTTTGAAAAGATATGAAGTTACAAGATATGATGTTACAAGATATTTATAGGCTATCTATTTCCAAGCTAGAGCACACATAAAAAATATTTTCATTTTTATAAAGCTTTCCTTTTTATAAAATTTGTTTCTTACTTTGTTTTTTATTTTTCGGTTTCCAAGTTTTATGACATTAGTGCTTTAATGTATAATTTATTAAATTACAATGCATTGCCAGTCTATGAGCTCTTTGAGATGAAGGTTAATTTTTACTATTTTTTCTCACAGCAAATTTCCTTAAATAGAAAATGTGTCTTTATTTCGCGGTGGATGGTCAGATCGGTTCCAAAATTTGTATAGAAAATATGTTGTCTTCGTGTAACGTTAATTAAATTTTCACGTTTTAAGAAAAAATAGCATGTTCTATTTGGAGCAAATGTACGTTTTCAAGTCAAACATTAGCTCTATTATTTTATTACTTTTTGGTTTTGCAATTGAATTGTTAAAAAAAAATTCCACGAAACTTCCAAAATTTTGAGCGGTAGTGTAAATACATTATAACAATTTTATATTATCTACACAATAGAGAAACTTACAAACATATATTTTTCGTTAGTAAAATAATTAACAATTCTATAATAAAAAAGTGACTGAGCAGGATAATAGGTTAACCTTACTTCTAAGCATTGACCTTCCAAGAGAAGATTTTATGAATTGCAATTTTAAATTCAACATTCTCGAGTATGTTTTTGTTTTTCGAATAGAACGTTATTTATTCATTTTTATGGTAGGTGTATTGTCTGAAAAGATAAATTAGGGGTAAGTACCTAGGTAGATACTACTACTGAATTTCAAAAAATACGTAAGATATTTACTAATGCATAATGCATTTTTTAATAAGCAGATACCTATTTCACCAACGTATTACATATAATTGCTATCAATGTAATATTTCCCATACAACCTTAATACATTACCAATAAAAATAGACAGTGTTCGTGCCGTAAAAAATTCACCTTACCTTGAAATATTGATGCGCCCGGTAATGTTACTAGTTTTTTGCTTCCTGTTATCACAATAGATTTTAATGAATTTTATTTTATGGTCTATAATCATACAAATGCAATTAATTAATTAATTTGCTAGAATGTTAAATTAAAATTTTGTGAAGATTCTTTTATTGAATAAGATTTAGTTTTCTGTAAACAATTTAATATTTAATTTTTGTTAAATTTATGTTCCAATTAACAATTTAAGCAAGTGACATAATAAAAGCAAAGTATTCTTAAACTATGAGGGGACGTAATTACATAATTATGAGAAACATAATTTTACAAGATTTGTTTAATAGTCCTGTACTACATCTAATTAAATACCTATAATATGTATGTAAATTTAACAGTATTGGCCTTCTATCTTCATTTTTTGTCTTGAAAGGTAATTTTTCTTGCTTGCTTTATTTTACGTGTTCATGTAAAAATATGATTCAATTAAGAATTAATGGAATGTTGTTATGTCAATTGTAATTTAAGATATGTGTGGGAGACTTGTAATTGTATCAAAAGTTAGCGTTCATTTTGGGATTTCCTTGGTTAGTGTCGCAAGATTAATGAACATAATTTGCGAGGAACTTTAATTTGATGTAATTCATATCTTCATTAGTAAAAATATCAAATACTACATACAGTGGAATCTCGATAACTCGAATTTTAAGATTTAGTTTTTGACTTGACTAATATTTAGAGATACAAAAGATTTAATTGCTATAATTTCGACTTAGAAAGGCACAATTTCTAAGTATTACCTAGGAAGTTTAATGAACACAATTGCACGTTAGAACAAAAGCACTAAACATTCCTGTGGACAAAATCTAAGAATTTATTGCTATGAGTTCAGGGAATTCCAAATAATATTTCATTATATTTTACTAACTTCGACTTACGAAGTCTGCTTTTTGAAATTCGAGTTATACAGTATAAATATGTACTGTAACATTTTGTTCGAGTTACAAAGTCTAAATAATTCGAGATACCGCATATTTAGGGGTTCGGAGGAAGGGAATGGCAATATTTTTCATCTTACTGAGGATTACCATTTAACTAGGTTCGAATTATTCAGCTTCTATTGTATTTCCAAATAAATAGTATACTAACTTAATAGAACTTATTAAGTAATTTGAAAATTTAATGGGGCTTTAAATATTTATTATAGGCTAATAAACATTTGATTTGTCTTTTTATTAAGTTTTTACCAAGTTGCGGAAATTGTACAATAGTAACAGTTTTTATTATACATATTTGAATTATTGTGCAAGTAGCAATAAATTACCTATAGTATTTCCCATAATATATTATACATTATTCACTATTTTTATGCTTAATATATTATTATTAAGGTATTATTTCACTAGAAAATATTCGATTGAAATAATTTCAAAAATTTAGAGCATATTTATCGTATAAAACAAATATTAAGGAATATAATATTGTATAGTTTTTAAAATATAAAATATTCTATTGTGTTTTATATTATAATTTAAAGTTAAGCCCTTCAAGAGTTTATTTTTAAGTTTAAATATTTAACGTATATTTCTTACACCTATTTAGTATGTTTTGAAATTATATTGAATATAATATACTACCTGATTTCATATTAAAATTAAAAAATTCGAACTTACAATCTGATAAGTGAATTTTTATAGCCGATTGTTTAGCTTCAATAAATTCTTAATTTTAGAGAAGAGATTAATTAAAATAATTATCTGACTTTAATAATCACAATCTTGACCATTTAATTACAACCTAATCGATATCTATTGCGGTTCTCGCACTCTCCTATCAAATTTTTCTCTTCAAATCATTTTTAATTCTCCACCTTCATGGTTTTCTTCTTTGTTTGGGATTTCAATCGGACATTCTTTTGAGTCATCGGTCGTGTCTCATTCTATACATATGTTCATAGTCCATACCACCACCATTAATAATAATTATGACTACATAAATAATGCTTTCATGATAATACACGGCCAAAACCCTAGTATTGTGCAAGTACCACAATGTCTTTACCGCCTCAATCAACCTAATATTTGTTTACTGTTTCAAGTCAGTAGTAACAAATTGCTGAAACAGTGAAACTCCTCGATAGCCTTGCAGATCTTCTCTAGACTTGCATTCAAGTCTGTGATAGGGAAATTCTTAGTTCGTAACGTTATGCAATGTACCTACGCACAATTTCAATGGGTTACAATAGTTTGACCTTACATTTTTCCTATCGAAGCAAATCGCCACCGTAACACGGTTACATTGCATGTATTGTACGTGGAAGCCTGGAAGAACTTTTCAATTTTAAATAAACAGTGTTTAAAGTGAAATATTTATATTTAGCAAATATTATTTGGGTTAAAAAAGTAATTACTTAGATATGTAGATACTAGCTACCCACATATTTACAACATAATTATTATGTATTATAATTTGAAATTTTTCAAATACATAATAGTTATATTAATTTGAAAGAAAGATGATTATGAGGTTAATAATTTATTATAAATTAAAAAGTATTGTCATCTACTCATATAATTTTTATTTTGTGACTGCAAAATATATTATAAATTACCATACGAGTAGTTATATTTTTTAATTTATAATATTTTTTATATTATTGTTTCTATCGGACTTGGAACAAATTTGAAATAATTTTAAAGTAAAACAAAGGAGGATGACATAGAGTTTGTTTATTTGATAACGGCTTAACCATCAGCAATGTTGTAAATTAGGGTTTACATTTATGATCATTTTAATTCCCTGTATTATGTGACGCTTAATTTTTACTACTAGTTAAAATCAGATAAATTTAGTGAGATTTTAAAAACAATACATTATAATTACATTTTATTATCAAGAGTTCCATACTAGTTTTTTAAGACCGTTATAACGTCATTAAAAATCTGAATGTAATAAATGGTTATTTTAGTTAATCCACTTAAAAAAATTCATTTATAAGTCCTTTTTCTATTTCGGTTATTTATGTATCAAGGCAATGCAGTTCAAGTTTTTATGACGAATGTGGATACTATTTTACGTGGCATGGTAACCGAATAAAAAGAACTTGAGTGGTGAAGTAAATAATTAAATTTATTTTGAGCAAATCTAAACATCGCTCAATAAAGAAATATTTTAATGTCAATTTCGAATAAATATTATACACATTTTACGTTATTATTCAATGTCATGCTTTGTACAACTTCTTATCTTATTTTTTCTGTATATTTACTGTACTAGATTAATTTAAAAGTGTAATGGTCTAAACTGTCAAGAGTTCCAAGTTACATTCTAATTTATAATTTTTCAGAGATTCTGTGTATAATTTTCTTTTAATAATTAAACTATTATTGTTCTAAAATTTTCTGAAAGGTACCAATTTAATTAAAAAATATTGTTTAAACACAGCGAACAGTTCGTACTTTTAACATTTATACCTTCTAGTACAAAAGTATCGCTTTCCGCTTTTAATACACAATATACTATTTTAATCAATTCAATTATTTTATATAGGTGATACTTTAAAACATCCTGCTTAATTATCGATTAAATTGAAATAAAAATCATTCATAATAAAAACCTGTTACTGTTACATAAATGAATTTACACTCGATTTGTCACGATTCTATTCAAAATTGAACGCTTAATTAAAAATTAACTTTAATTCACAAAATTGTGCAACAACACATTTAAGGCAATAGTAATCACTGAAATTGTAACTATTTTTTATATTTATAGTTTGGTTTCAAATACTAATTTTTCTAATGAAAACTTTAATATTTTCATTTTATAATCACAATGTAAATATTTGCAGTTTTTAAGTTTTTGGATCTTCTAATACATTGAATTTATTTTACATTATAATTATTTAAAATTAGAGACCTGGTGTAAATTAACAAATATTGTTATTACATTTATAAAGTTGCACTTTTTCATTTCTCTGCCTTCTACCTGCTAATTTATCATTGCAAATTTACGGCTTATATATTTATTTAAATCTTGCACGAGATTTTTTCTTTAATTATTACACTAATAAAATTACTAGAATAGCTATTTAGTACGATTACAATTTGATGATAATATTCATTACATATACCTACTAGGTATTTATTAATAATGTAGATATTTCATTATACTCATTTGAACTTTTCAAGATATTTATTAGCCATGACATTGAAATTTTTATTATTTTATGAATAATATAATTAGTTATGACTTATGATATAATACTGTATTGGAGATACAATTAATTTCCGGTAACCTAATTTTTATCAACATTTGATAAATTTTTCCAAGTAGTTGGAGAATATAATAAAAACATATTTGAAGATGTGAGATTAAGTTATAATATGAAGTCAATTTTTCTATTTAAATGATCTCGACAAGGACAGTATTTTAGTATGAACGAACTCGCCTTAAAATGTTAGCTAAGAAAAGTTAAATTTAATGATAATTAAAATGCTGCTGGGCACGGAATTTAACATTTGATCATAGAATACACAAATTACTCAAAATGAAAATCGTGAGATTTTAATAAATTATTATTGTATTTAAAAAACGAAAGAAAAAAATTCATTAATATGTTATTTCCACATGGAAATACTAAATATCTATCTTTAGAATCACGATATCTGATTTAATCTATAATTACATAATTACAATATTTAGCGTTTTAATATTACAAGAACACATCGTATAATTTTAAATAAAATGTTGCGATTTTTCTCCGAAAGTGTCTTGCCATATTGTTCAAGAAATTGTGAAATTTTATAAAATTTTGAAATCCTTCAACATTAGCACGTCAACAATATGAATTCAATTAGTATTTTAATAATACCATTAATTCAATGGGCGTTTCTTTTAAATCACAATAAATTATACTAGTTATAACCAATAGATAAGTGGTTTAAGTAGTGTAACTCGATATTAATCATATCAAAATTTTTAGCATAAACCAAAAAATGCACAAAACACTTTTTCGAAACTAAAATGTTTAAGTTATCACAATATATAAATACACTGTATGTATATTATCGCAAACGTTTTCACCATACTATGGCATCATCAGGCGATGAACTAGTTCATCTAGTTCATCATCATCCTAGTTCATCGCCTGATGATGCGATAATATACATACAGTGTATTGATTTATATATTGTGATAACTTAAACATTTTAGTTTCGAAAAAGTGTTTTGTGCATGTTTTGGTTTATGCTAAAAATTTTGATATGATTAGTTATAACCTATTTTAATATTCAAATTGTCGGGCGAGGGAAATTACCCTGGGTCCTAAGATAGTATGTCATCTAACATTTTTCTTTATTTATTATCATCGAAATTGTCACTGGCTTCAAACACCAATTTTTGCTATTGAAAATTTTTATATTGCCATTTTATGGTAACAAACATTATAGATCAAGAGCTAGTGAATTTTTTCTTCCTCTTTATAATACAGTTCATATTTTGGGCATATTTATAGATTAGTAACCTAGTAAAATGGAACTATAGTCGATCCAAGATATGAAAAATATAGGTGGCGCGTTGTTTACAAAGTCTAATTTACATCGGGAAACTTCAGATAATTTAAATAGTACTTAATCTTGTAGTAATATTAAATATTCACCACAAAAAAGCAAAATGTTATAACCAAATAACTACGTCTATTCGATATTACATTTAACTCTGTTCACATCTATCTTATTTATGACTTCAACCGGTTCAGTTTAGACAACACGCATAGCACTTCAATCGTAAAAATTTCGTTATTGTAATAGCGTCTAATTTCAAAATAATTTCATTGGTTTACATATCGAGGTCATCGCCTTAGTGCAAATTCCAATATTTAAAAAAAAAACAGACTATAGACCCAAATATCAAAATATGATTAAACAAAAGCCGAACAAGGACTGCCCTTTATCCAAGCCGGAACGGTACTGACTAATACTGTTGATAATTCTTATTAAGCTACAGTTGTTGGGAATTAAAATGAAAAAAATTTAAGATTTGATAACATTTTTGTCAATCACGAACTGCAAAATTCACTTTTTGTGAAAGCAATATTGTTTTGCTTTAATGCCGTCTAGTGCTTAGTTTTTAGTGCCGCTCGTTGTGGACAGTAGTTAATACTAATGTTAATTAAATATAATAATTTATATTTTGCGTTTTAAACAAATAAAATTCACTAAAATACCATTACTCCGAATAAAACAATATTCCATTTTTGCGTGATAATAAGTAGGTAAGATTACCGAATAAAAAAAGGAATATACAAATTTTGTGAATTGATTCCTTTTTTATCTTTCAAAGATAATTTTTTCTAAAAAAAAAATCCACAGCAAAAAAATGTCTGTAAAACTGCAGTTTTGAACAGCTTAAAATTAATTTTTAATTAAACATTATTTAAATAATTCTAATTTTAATTTAATAATTAACAAGTTAAACAAACATAATAAAATTTTAATTTATATTGTCAGATAGAATTTTATAAATTTTTTTAATAATGAATAACCATCTCCCGTAACAGATATGAAATGCGTTAATATCCCTTCAATTAACTACGATTTTTTAAAAATTAGCACAAACCATCAAATAATTATTACAAAAATAATTTAATTTCAGGTAATACATCTTCAAAGCCACCAAAGAAATTATAAAAATGGTTGACAACCTAGGATTTCGAGATTCCACAAATTCTCAAAAATTGGGAAGATCTGTAAGTTCTAACACGGACTTTGAAAGTTTTCCCCTTTACAAAAATCACAATAAATCCGTTTTACATTGGAAAAGAGGTCAAATAGATCCAGAAGAAATGCTGGAAGAAGAATATCCCTCGGAAGATTTTGAATATGTAGAATGCGGCCCGTCTCCTCCCTCAGATCACATATACGAAAGTTTTGAAGAATTTACTACTAGTTGCGATTTAACTGTTCAAATTTGTCTGGAAACTATTAAAACTAACTTACATGAACACATGAAAACATGTTCTGGGCGTCATCAACTTTTAGAAGATATCGAAAACAAAGTTATAACACAAGATAATTTGGCCGAGTCATTTCGAGGTGCATCAAAATTCGAAATTAATATTTCGTTTCTTTGGGCAGCTTTATTGAAACGTTGGGAACTTCTAGATGGACTTTTAACTCTTGGAGCACAGTTACTATATTGCGAACCTTATCAAGGGTTATCTGCATTACATTTGGCGTCATTTAGTGGTTGCATAACTGGAACACAATTTTTATTATCGCGTGGTGCAGATGTCAACGCGTGTTTTAAATGTTATACTCCATTGCACTGTGCAGCTTTCGGCGATAGTCCCGAGACTGCTATGGTTCTACTCAATAATGGTGCGAGAGTTTCGGCATTAACTTCCAACTCGAACAATTGTCATGAAAGTGTTTTACATTGTGCTGTGCGCGCTAACGCTGTTGCATGTGTGCGATTACTTGCCGCTGAAGGTGCCGATGTCGGACAAGTTGAATACGCTGGCATGTCGCCTATTCATTTGGGAGCAGATCTTGGACACGTTCAATGTCTAAAAATCATGTTTGAACTCAAGGGTATCAATGTTAATGCCAAAACAAAAGAAAAAGAAATGACTGCGTTACATTTAGCAGCCGAAGGAGGTTATGCCGATTGTGTGGAATTACTCTTGGATAAAGGTAATTATATACGAGTATATAATAGTAATATTTCTTCTAAAACTAATAAATAATAAAATAAATAAATCATTTCTTAATATTTTTAGGTGCTGATGCAAATATGAGAAATCACAGAGGCCACACTCCGCTTCATTTAGCAGCTCGATCGCAATCGGTAGAATGCGTAGAAGTACTTTTAAGAAAAGGAAATGCTGATCCCAATGTTGGTGATCACGATAAACGGACAGCTTTACATGCAGCAGTTGGTAAAGCAGCACGATCGTACGATATTATAGAAGTTTTAGTGAGTTGGGGAGCAGATGTAAACACTAAAGATCAATATGGCTATACTCCATTGCATATTGCTGCTCTGAACGAACTCTCGCAGTGTGTGGAAATATTAGTTTTTCATGGAGCCGATGTTACCGCCAAGTCGAGATTTGGTATGACCGCTCTTGGAATTATGACTAGGAAAACTCCAGCATCTCTCGCAATGATTAACCAAAAGCTAGATAGCGCTATTACATTGCATCATCATCCAGAATCATCAAATAGAGAAGTTGAGATGAGGGTAGATTTTAGGAGCATTTTGCAACATTGCCATCCTCGAGAAATAAGTTTCTTAAATACTTTCGTCGACGAAGGCCAAAAAGAAATTTTATTGCATCCATTGTGCGCCGCATTTTTACATTTAAAATGGGAAAAAATTCGTAAATATTATATTGCGAGAATATTCTTTTATTTTGTGTTTATATTGAGTTTGTCTTTATATGTTTTGACTGCTTTAGCTCATAACTGTTATAATCATGGTAAAAATATGAATAGTACTGACCCTAAGGACATTATGGAACTTTGTGAAAAAAAGTCTATAATGGGCCATATGCTACGAAATAACCCATTTGTTATTGAAATGCAGTGGTTTGTTTTGGTTGGAATTACAGCCTGTGAAATTTTAAGAAAAATTTACGGCTTGGCAGGTTATCCTACATTAAGGCAGTACATTTCTTATCCTGAAAATATTATAGAGTGGTTTGTTATAGTAAGCGTGTTTGTTATATCTTTTGTCTACACAAATCGTACGTATATGTGGCAAAATCACATAGGAGCTTTTGCCGTATTATTAGGTTGGACAAATTTAATGTTAATGGTTGGTCAATTGCCAGTGTTTGGTTCCTATGTGGCCATGTATACGAAAGTGTTGGGCGAGTTCGCTAAATTATTGTTGGCATATTCTTGCCTTTTAATAGGTTTTGGTATCAGTTTTTGTGTAATATTTCCAGAATCAAATACTTTCGCAAATCCGTTTATAGGTCTAATTACAATTTTGGTAATGATGACCGGCGAAGTTAATTTAGAACTGTTGGTGGATGACGATCCAGATGATCCACCATTTTTGCTCGAAATAACCGCGCAAGTTGCATTCGTTTTATTTTTGTTGTTTGTAACCGTAATTTTGATGAATTTGTTAGTCGGTATTGCAGTACACGATATACAAGGTTTGCAGAAAACCGCCGGTTTATCAAAATTAGTTAGACAAACAAAATTAATATCTTACATGGAATTAGCTTTGTTTAACGGTTATTTGCCCAAATATCTATTAAATCTTTTACATCTAACTGCTCTCGTGTCTCCGCGAGCGTACAGGGTTGTTTTAAATGTCAAACCGTTAAATCCGAGAGAAAGAAGGTTGCCCCGAGACATATTAAATTCTGCTTACGAAATTGCAAAGCAAGTGAAAAATTACAATCATACAATATCATACACGGGTAGTACTGTCGCAACATGGAAGAAGTTTTTTAATAATAATATTGATCAAGGCAGTGACGTTGGTAGTGAAAATCCATTGAATATTAATAATTTACAAAATAAAATGGAGGAAAATAATAAACAAGTAGAACATTTATGCTCCGAAGTTAAGGAATTAAAAACTGCTCTTGCACATACACATCGTGTAGTAGAAGAATTATTGATTGTATTAACTAAAAATAATTCTTCTTCGAATTGCTGACAAAGTTTCCAAACTAAAATTCAATTTAAATTTAATGATCGCCAAACCTATATGATACAACAGGAGCGAGAACTTCTTTGGTCTTTATGTATAACTTTCATATTGTATCAATCGTGATCTAAACATTTGCATTAAAGCCAAAATTATAAATAAAGACCAAAGCAGTTCCCCACTGCATTGTGTAGGCTTTAAAATTTCCACTCGATTTTAAAATACCGATCAAACCTATTTAATTAATTATTATTAAATACATCAATTTGTTTTAATCGAAAAATATGCATAATATAGCATAACATTATTCGAGAATTATTGCTTTAAATAAGCATAACTTTCTGCACCTTCACCGTACCTGAACAACATCGTGGATCGACAGTAATTTTAAAACACTGTCGTCGGGGTCACCATTTATAACGTAGTTAAACTAATTATTTCCTCTTGTGGAATTACTCTAAGGCGCAATTGTTTTTAGCACTCTTCATCCAGGAAACTGACTGTGACCTGTGCAAGTCTCACAAGGAGAAATAATTTTCGATTTCAAAAGTTCTCACCTAAAAAGTCAATACAAAAATGCGGGAATTGATTTAAACAAAATGAAAATAATACGTAATTTTCGAATTATTAATCTCACAACTTTTTAATTGTAAATTTTACCCCACTCTTTACAATATATTAAACAAATGCTATCTTTTGACGCAAAAAGAAATATTTTTTCAATTGAAAGGATATTAACGTAAATTGACCGATCTGTTCTCAAGTTATTATAAAAAGTATTTAGTAGTATAATTATTACTTGTTGATATATAAGCATAGCAATGGCTTGAAGTAATCGTTGATGGAGTTATAGAATGGAAATTCTACAGATTTAACGGAATTTCTGTAAAGCTTTGTTATGGGTTTAAAAATTACTTCTATATTTACATAAGCCTGATCAATTGGCAAAACGTCAAGGTAAATAAAGAGAAAAAACAAAAACATAGTACATTTAATTTAAATAAAAGAAACTTGTTATAAAATACTTTTTGTAATAACATAACTTATAGACGTATGTGAAAAAATAAAAACAAGTAATTTTTTAATATAAATATTTTCTGGATCATGCGAAATATTAAAATCATAAAATCTTTTTGTAATAACTCAAAAACGAATTTGTCGATTTTGATGTTTACTTTCGTTTGACATATTGGAGCCATAGGATAATATTTAAAATTTTAGAGATAAGAGTAAATTGGATAAATTACGTATTACTTATTTTTTTTCTTGAATACGTATTTGGGATGGAAGCTTAGAAATAAAGATTATGGTATATAAATATTGCTTTGTAATAAAATTATTTCTACAATAAAATAAATAATAATTTATCTTTTATGTAGATTGTAAAAAACTTGTGCCTATATTTTTTGAATTTTAATTTTAGATAATTATTATGTATGTATTTTAATGTTACTGTGATATGTTCCTTGCTACAGTTAGATTATATAATAGAAAATATTGAATGCAACAAATATCTTAAATGTAAGGTATTGCTAAAAAGCCTTCTCTATGAGAAGAAGGCTTAGGTCCAGTAATGAACTGAAGATAGGTAGACCATATAAGGTTAGAGGATCAAGGTTATCAAAATATTTTAAATGTAACTTTAGTCACATTAAAACTAATTAGAGTGTAATAATTAAGATAAGCAAAGTAAAAGTGATCGAACAATTAACTCTAGAATGAAATGTTTAATGTTGATGTTGACTTGATGAAATATTGACTTTTAAAATTTTTGGTAATCTCGGTCGAGTAATAATACCAAAATTATCGAGTACTACATTTACACAATATTATACAGTAAGTGTAGCTCGAAAATTTTCAAGTCCAGCGCTACTTTGATGTGGCCAAATGAGTAAAACTTGAAACCAAGAAAATATAAGACTTCAAAAAATACAATATCACACATTTAATTTCCTATTAACATTAAGTAATCGTTGCACTGCTTAGTAAATATTGACTTCTAGGAAAGTTAAACACATATTTAATTTTTCTGAATACTGTTTTTATTCTATATCTATCAATATTTTATTAGTATATAATTACCACTCGCATTATTATAGTTATAAAGAGTTCGGAAAAATTAAATTTGAATATTTAAGTTACAACAAATACTCCAAGAATATTAAGTTAAAACTGTATAATTCTTTTTTATGGATATTTACATGAACTTTTTGCTTAAATTTTACTTACTGCAACATCCTGTACACATAAAAGATGATTTCCATATTTTTTAGTATGTATTTAATTTGGTAATTTATCTATATAATACTTCTTTCATCTTCAAATTTTTATTGTACTTGCAAATATCATAGTTTGCATGTGCAACATATATTATATAAACAAATATTTTCGTGGGAATTTTAAAATAATATTTTCATATTATTTAAATTAATGTAGTAGTACCGATATATTTGCCACATAGTATTCTTTAGCTATCCAATTATCTAAATATATTTTTTATAAAATACTAATTATGTGATATTAGAGTAATGTATTGAATAATCATAACTTTTTGTAAATCTTAGTACATACCAGCTTTTTGGTACATAATCCTTTTCAAAGCAATAGTTTTTGTTTAAATGCAAGATTATATTCTCAAATTTGTTCAATCCTGCACAGTTTTTCGTATTTGCACAAACTAATTAAAAACGTTTTGTAATGGATTACTGCAGTTAATATATTCTTATAAAATAATCGATAGATTCATAATTTAAGTACTGAAATTTGATATTAACCATATCAGTATTTTAGAATAACCAGAACTTATTTTATTTTGTAAAATAAATCTTAATTCATATTATGAATTATTGAATGCCATATTGATGAAAATGTTTTCAAAACTTGTACTTAGAATGTATTTTGTTTGTGAAAGCTTTGCCCATTTTTTGGTTACCTATTCTAAAATGTTGGTTATGGTTAATTTTTATAAAAATATATTAATAAAAATAAAAAATTGATTGTGCCTTGTAAACTAGTTACCATAAACTCTTTGTTGTTACTACTTTTTCATGTTATGCCTGTATATTTAAAACAATAAAATTCATACCCAAATAATGATTATTAAGAAATTATATTATATGGAACAATATGTTTGTTGTCTGTTATTGCAGATGAAAATTGGTGTTATTTAAAAAAATATTCAAAGAGTTAAGACAAATTTCAGAGTTAAACAAGTTAAATTCTCTGTGACAACGATCGGCAACCCAATTACTCCTGGATATCTAAGTGCTCACCACTAACTCGAACCAATAATTGAAATATTTTTATAACCAACTTTCAAACTTCATTCACTAATTAATTTTCTAGAACTAGAAACAAATGAGTTTTTCTTGTCCATTGTGAAATCTTAAATCTTTTTAAAATGATCTTTAACTTTTTCGTAACATGTACACAATTACTATTCCTTTTTTAGATACTATTTCCTTTAATATTTACGGAAATGCTAAATAAAGTTGACGTGGAAGCTCATGTTGAAGGCGGAGGTGTGTCAGGGCAAACTGGTGCAATTCGATGGGGAATAGCTTGGAGTTTACGTAGCTTTGTGGACGAAGAAATGATCGAAAAAATGAGAATAGGTGAGAGAAATTTAAATTTTGAAAAAGGAAATTTACATATAATTGTTTATTTAGCTGGTCTCTTAACTCGTGATCGGCGACGACGTGAAAGAAAGAAGCCTGGTCAAGAAGGAGCGAGAAGGAAATTTACATGGAAGAAACGATAATTGTCAAGTTTTACGATGCAGTTATTTAGTTCATCTTTTCTAATTTTTTGTTTTAGATAATAAAAATAGAAACATTTTTACTAGTTCTTTAATTTTACATTTTTATTTACATTTCATTCAGAGGTGTAATTCCCAATATACTCATTCCTTGATGAAGAACAATTCTAGCATTATGAAATAATAGCAGTCTTTGGGAAGCTAATTCTTCTTCTTGATCTTTCACTTGTAATTTTTTAAGAGCTCGATTAATATAATGACTGAAATGCAAAAAGTTTTACCGAGTAGAATTGATTTAATTACTACAGTAGACTCTGTCTATTTTCTCTCGACAAAAATTCTGGTATTACAAGACTATTTTCAATGCAAATGAAAGAATGGAAATATATAAATTTAAATGTTCTAAAGGCACCACTTTGGAACTCCTGTAAATTAATATATTCTTCCTCGAATATCATCCAGGCAATCAAGTTAACCGAAGCCAAGTTGACTACTATTGAATATAATTAAGGGAATGTCGTCAGGGTTAGCCACCCTTTTAACTTTTGCCCATAACTTCCGTGTAAAAAAGAATTTTGTTGATTTAAGCACATGATCAGAAAGATCTAGGAATAAAGCTACTTTCGAGGCAATCGCAAATTGATTGGATAAAAAATAGAGAACTAATGCAAGAATTAAAAAAAAAAATGTTGTCTAGGTTGGCCCACCGTTGAGAATTGCCAAATTCATGCAAAAAAATTGACTGGATGAAATAATAAACCAAATTTATTTTATTTTTATTCGATTGAGTGAAACTTTACAATATAATATCGCAGAGAACTTACATGACACATAATTCCAAATCACCGTTTTGGCAAATAAAATAGCTCCTTGCCATTTTGGCACATTTCAAATGCACATTTTTCTTGCATTTAATGCATGCAATAGAGTTGTTGCGGTTCAGGCAACGAAGCATTCGCTTCCAAGCAGATGATGCATTTACCAACGTGGTTTTTTTGCAATGGTCCAACCTTGACAACAAGTTCCATCACCACATCGCGTCACACTACATCCAAACAGGTAGCGAAATTGAATGTTTCCATTGAATAATTTTTAAAGACCCACATAACACATTTTAGATGCTTATCTTAACGAATGAATGTTTTTCCTCCAGGTTTTCATGCTCTATTTGCAGCTGGTGGAAAACTTTTTTTGTCTTAGTTCACTGAATGAGTGCACAACACGTTTTAACATTACACTCCAAAATCAGTAATGGCACGAAAAGTTCGTTGTCATTGAGGGATATTTTGCCACACTCGCACATAGGTGGTTTCAGTGATCTACACTGAAAAATCGCAGTGGGCCGACCTAGACGACGGGCCAACCTTGACAACATTCCCCTAATATTATATCGTGGGTATTCTGCGAAAATGCATTAAGTCAAAATTATTTTGTTGTTTTTTGTTTAGTTAATCATGCTCTGTTCTTGCTTGGTGAACGTTGTATAGGCTGCAAAAACGCACTAAAGTCATATTTATAGAACTAGCCAAGATAATTTCTTTCATAAGTCAAAAATACATAAAGATGTTCAGAGAAAACAAACTTTCAAATTCAATTATGTCAAAATTATAAAAATTGACTTAATGCATTTTCGCAGAATACCCACGATATGTTCTTAATTAAATTATTTATAATTATTATGGCTGGAACCGTGAAATCGTAATTGTGATATTATGGTATTTTCATTCTCGAACTCAACCCAAAAATTTACATTCATGTTAAAGGTTAAACATAAAATGTCGAAAAAAGTATAGCCGACCGTGTTAACCTTTAATTAATTAATTTGTTAAAGTGTCAATATTAAGATTTAATTTTCCAAAGCTCCGGAGCATAAAAACAGAAAGAGTCTACTCTCTACTGTAATTGAAAAATTACCATAAATGGAATAGGTACGTTACTAGTACACAAGCTTCTAGTTGTTGGTGAGAACTGTACAAAACTTCATGAAAACGTCCCAGTTCTCGAACCAGTGCAAGAACTTCCGGTTGATCTAAAACTTGTGGTATGCATTTTTGAGCTGGAGTAATTCCACAATTTTTTTCTAGACTACATAATCGGCAATGAGTGTACTGTAATTTTATTCCAGTATCGCCTTGAACCTATAAAATATAAGTAACAGAAACAATCTGGGACAGATACAAGCAGGTAATTAAAATGTTTGTTTGTTAATTCTCACTTGTAACACTTTATCCCAAGTAAAGTTGTAATCCTTTTGTCTTTTTTGTTTTAAATCGTTCACAATCACGCACGATATACCTAAAGTATCAGAAATGTGGCCATCAGTAACGGGAACTTTAGTGGCTAAAAGATTTTAATGAAAGCAAATATTACCTACAATAAATAATATGGAAATAAATACATACTTGGCGATTCAATTTGTCGCTGTATCATAAGATCTCTAGCTTCATCAAGAATATCTTTTAAAAATACTACGTTACCCCTTCTAGTACTCATTCCACGAATCCTACCAAATTTAATGTGATGAAGATTTTCAGCCCATTTGAAACCCATTTTAATTAAAATATCCTTTAGAGCACTAAAATGGTCGTTTTGACCATTCTCCACAATATAATACATTTTATCAAATTTATGTTTTGAAAATCTATCGATCGCAGCTGCTATATCTCGAGTTAAATATAACGTTGAACCATCACTTTTGATTAAAACAATATTTCTGTCATTCACTTGTGTCGTTTGTTTACCATCTCGGTCAACTTTTAGTAAGTTCTTTTCTCGTAAAATATTAATAACGTTTTGAATTTCTTTTAGATTATACTTAGATTCAAAATTATATTCGTCAAATTTAATGCCCAGTCGGTTATATGTGGTCTCTAATTCGTTTATGCTATAATTAACATACTCTCTCCAACTGTCCAAATCATGGTCGATGCCTTTTTCTAAATTTACAAATTTATTTCGGGCTAATTCAATAATTTGTGGATCACTTTTTGCAAGATTATTGGCGTGAACGTAAGATTCGTACAATAGTTTCATAGGATTTTGTTTAATTTGTTCCTTTGAGTACTTCAATTTATCCACTCCAACTTGAACATAACCAAATTGGGTTCCCCAATCTCCTAAATAATTTATTCTAGTTACTTTATTCTTAAGATAGTTATTTATATTTGCTACAAAATTTCCGATAATAGTAGATCGTAAATGGCCGACATGAAAAGGTTTTGCAATATTAGGTGAACTATAATCAACAATCAAATTTTTGGGATTATAATTAACTTCCGGTATAGTACAACCTTCTAGTACATCCTTTATAAAAATATTTCTATTTATCTCAAAAGTAATTCTTTTGTTAACAGAATCTTTTATGCAATGTATGTTTTGTATTATATCGTCGGGTTGAATTTTTAAAACCTCATTAATACTCGAAATTCCAAGACTATTTTCCAGAGCATTTAGTGGAAAACTCATTTCAATATTATTTTTCGATTTTGAAATTCCAATTTGAATAAAGGGTTTCAATTGTTCGGGCAAAATGTTTGTTTTATGCCGAAGACTCTCTATCACCTAAAAAATAATTTGCTTTATTATTCAAGATTAAAATTTTTAGTTCATACTATTTTAAATCAACAATGATATAACCCCGATTGATGGAAAAAAAGTTGACCCAGGTAATAATGATACAGTTCCTAATCATATTGATAAACCATACAATCTCAAATGACGATAATGCCAACCGACCCTGATTACGACTGGGTGATAAAATCACTATTGCCACTTACTACCGCTACTACTTTATCTTGTATCGAGCGAATCTTAAACAGACATCTGTGGTCATCAAAAATTTTGCTCGTTGGTGTTTATTCCAGAGAGTATTTTCTTCAATTATGCATAATATTATGTTTTGATATAATTTGATTTCTTTTTTAACCCTTTCGGCCGTCCTAGTTGCAATTGCCACCGCTATATTTTTACCATTTTAGCGAATACCTTATTATATGAGTCTAGATAAGGAATTTATTTTAAAAAAATTTTATTTATTATTAAATTCCATTTTTGATTTTGGAGATAATTTAATTCAAACAAACTTTCCGCAAGATAGATTCTCACAGCAGCGGATTGACGATTTTGAATCCTGATTGGTGAATAAGACTTTGTAAAATTTTTGACCAATCAGAATATATTCTGTGAGGATATACCTTCATCAACTTCAATAAAATACATACTATTAATATTATAATTAATAATAATTAGTGATAAATTAACTTGTAAAATTAAATATACGGAATCACCTTGTATATAAAGTGCGGACATCCCTAGCGCCGCCTAGTATTAAATTATGCGAAACAGCCGTAGAATTTAAAAAGCAGGTTAATTTTTATACAGTGTAAATAGAAAACAAAATTTACCTTCCGTCCTAGATACAGTTTCAACTTGTTTGTCATATTTTTTTAAATTAAATTCAGAATGAACACTAAAATTTAATGCATGATAAAAATGAAAGATAGTTTTTGGAGGTTATAAAAATATAACTTGACGTAACGAAAACAGAACACTAACTTTAGTTCCGAGCCGCCCATGATTGGCGCTCACGTCAGCACATACTTCAAAAAATCATAAAAATATGCAATCATTTTAAAAGCGAAAGCCCGTTTCTGTTGTTAATTCTTAATTTAATTATAAATAAAAATTGTAAACGTATAAAATATAGTAACCAAAATTTAATATTTTACAAATAATATCAGTCGATATGTCAAATTTCGGTAGAAAAATAAAATTTAACATTTCAAAACTTACAGCTATTTGAACTTATTGAAAATGAAAAACATTAATTTTGAATTCAATCGTCGGTGATCGTATAAATTCGTATTATGTGACAGGTGACTTTGATACTTGACAACTTGGTGGTCGTGGCTATGAAATAGTTGAAAATAGGATTCGAACGAGAAGTGCTGCGGTTTCGGGTGGTGGATTTAGTTGTCCAAATATATATTTATTTGAAATATTGCATTGTTAGGGTGTTTGTGGTGATCGGTGTATTTAAAAATTGTGAACAAAATTTAAAAAAAAGTGCAAAATGACGAGCAGAATGGCAGGACAAACCATCAACGATAGATTCTTGGCAGCTAAACATAGCATAGCCGGTCAAGGATTAGCAAAATCCGTTTGTAAATCTACCACGGAAGAACTGATAGGACCAAAAAAGAAACATTTAGATTGTGAGTGCATTTTTATTATGAAATCAATTTTTATATCGGTCGGCAATACTTGACCTTAAAAATTTCGGTTTCGTTTACTTTCCATTTCTACATGTTAGTTAATAAGTTAACCAACCAGTACTACTTTCATAGTCGATTTATCATCAACGTCTCGTGAGAAAATAATTATCAATTTTTAATTAGTCATGTAATTACACACTTAACGATCACTTGCGATCGGTTACAGAAAGAAGGAACGCAACTTTTTTTAACTATTTTACCTTACCTACCTATCTATAACAATTATTGTCCAATAATCACAACCGGTTTTAACAAAAAAAAAACTCGCGTCACTTTAGGAAGAGAATTAAGTTTCGTGCAAAATTATGTCCACGGTTTTTGCCAACAAACAACAAAATTTATTAAGAGAGGTCAAAAGGATTTGATAATAAAAATCGTTGAGAAAATCCCTGAAGAAACAATTACAACAGCAGAGAAAATAATTATCAAAAGTAATAATACCTGGTCGTTAATTGGCCAATAAAATTACTAATTATTTCATAATTTTCTAATCACAATGCTGATTTATAACGACTGTGACTCGTAAACCTACATTATTTTCTATATGCATGAAAGGGGCGTAACTCCATAATATTTAAAAGAGAGCGATTCCATAATCATAATTTCAAATTTCACTTCTTCAATTTGCTTTAAATATGGTTAGTCATCAATTTTATGTGTTGTCCTCCAATTGCAGAGGTCGACCGAACATACATACATACTGTTTGTAGTTCATAGAGTCTGGCTGTTTTCACATTTTTTATCAATTGAGGTAGTGTTGTTCTTCCATCCGTGAATAGTTTTTCTCATCGATGAGACTCGAATTTTTTAAATTAGCAAGCACTGCCAGATTTGCAATGTTTTGTTTTTTTGAAAAAATCAGACAATAATAATGGCGGTTCCTACCGAAATAGTTGACATATTCAAAGTTGCTAAGCCGAGATTCGTCTTCTTTCGACAGGCAATAGCAAACCACCTAGGTATATTTGCCAAGAGAACCCAAAAGAGAATGACTTTGAGATAGAGTACCTTGCCTACTTACATGATTCATGATGATTTAATAGTTTGTTTTCTTGCTTGCTTAAAATGTCAACAAATTCATTGCCTACTGCTAATTTTTTTGAATACTTATGGTAAATTATCTTTAAAATTATTAATATTTTTCAATAAAACTAAATAAATTAATTTTTATGTGCAACAATTACAACGACTTAAGCGCCAAAACATGGAAATTGGGATATTGAGAGACAGCTAATTTCAATGCGCATGTTTTAGTGTAATTAGTATAAAAAAACAAAAAATTACACAGAAAGTATTTTGTTATGTGCATGCAAAAACCACTTTGATGCCAAAGTCGAAAAAGTAGTTTGCCATAAACGTCAGTAGACCATCGCTTTATCGTGGATCTAGTTTTGGCTTTATTTACACTTGAAAGATCTTAAATAGTAAGTTTATCTTTTTGATAGAATTTGAGATGTGTGATTTTACTGCTAAATGTAATTAAATCGTAGTTTTACTCGTATAAAAAATCAGTGTCGCTTATAGGACAATCTACAAGAAATGATAATGCCCAATTCAAATTGGCATAAACGACATAAATTGGTTTTTAAATATATAACAATGAAAAAACTCATAATACTTAAATTCGAAAGACGTTAAAATACGTAAAAATAGTTTTTTTGAATGAAATAAAATGTTTAAACATCTGAAAATTTCCGAATTGGCGATTATGTCGTTCTGCCTTAGCAGCGTCAATATATAAACATTATGAAGATGGCAAAATACCGTTGCTCAAATCGCATGTTCTAAAAAAATTCCTTTTATTGTTCATTTAACCTGCTTAATTTTTAAAACTAACAATTAATATTAATGCACGGTTTAATTTATATATTTTAATTAAAACATTTTCCATAAGTTGAATATGCAAACAGAAATCTCAAAACGGTTAGAAACAATGTTAAATTCTTTTTAAAAAATCAAATATATAAATAATTTACAAATTAAATTTTTTTTAATAATTATTAACCTGTAAAATTATATCAATTATATTAAATAAATATATAAAATATAATATTAATGTAATAAAACAAAAAAGAATTATATTAAATCAAAATTTTAAAACACCATTGCTGAAAATTTAAGAGAAAATATTTGTATTAGTGCTTATTTAACCTGTTGATTTCTAAATTTTGATTTGATATATTTATACGTACGAATTTTAAAACGAATATTCAGTTGTCCAAGCTAGTAGTGCCCCAGAATGTCGTTTTGTTATAAATATTACTGCGATGAAACATTCCAATAAGTACAGGAAGGTTGGGGAGTCATGTGAAAATCTAAACATTATCCAAAGGATCATGGTAAACAGTTACAAGCCCCAACAAAAACTTTTACAAAAAATTTGTTTAAACTATTTTATATGCGTACTAGACCTTTTTCTGAATTTTATCTTTTTAAATATTTGCAAACAGAATTTAAAACCAAATGGTCGCAAACTATGTACGAACGAAGCAGAATAACTCGGGGAGTACAATAGTACCCAAAATAATGAAACCGAAACCCAATTAACGGTGGAATAATCCGAAAAGCAACGTTTAACAATAAATTGACAAATAGTATCAAGTCAATCGATTGCCATAAAGACGAAATTTAAGAAGATTTTGCAAAAAGTCTTCAAAACCTTGCCATTGTTTCACCGGTATGCTCATATTTCAACTAGAATACCATTGTATGTCATTATTGTCTCAATTGTAATATTTTAATTTTAAATTAACTTTTTAGTAAACATACACCGAACGAAGAACTCAGTTATCAGTTTTTCACCTACGAAAGCCTGATAATAATTCATATTATATTTTTTTAATATAGGTATCACGTTTGTTTACCTTTTTGCATACATACGACATTTAATTCCTGATCTTCTCAATGTTCAAAACAAAAAATAATGAGGAGCATAGATACATCTTCAGAAACCTATTAATAAATAACAACTGTTCTACTTATTAGCTATTATGCAGCGTTCCATGTTCGTTTAATAATTTCAAACATGAAGACCATCACCTAATTTAAAATCTTTTGTTCCTAAAATTTAATTTAAACTGATTATCGAGGAACTGTACTATTCAACTAAACGAAGGATTTATTCCTGGGGGTTAAACAAATACCCGGTTTATTAGGTAGAAGTGAAAACATTCTTATATTATATTTATTGATGAATGATTATGATTACTATATTATATAGATAATATAATCGAATCGGCAAGTAAGTTTTTGAAGTTCTACGAGTTCCGTATCCGTATTATTGAAAATTTTTGCATAAAATGTTTCGTTGACACAATCCAAGGCTAAGATCGAAAAGTATTAAAAAAACGTGTTCAATACTATAGATGTAATCATGGATCGTGGATCTATTAATAGATGTTATTACTCGCTATTAGTATTTACCAAGTTTCAATTTAGGGTGGAAGCTAAAGTGGCTGGAGCCACTGCAACTGGTGACTTAAGGGGTTACGCTCACCTAGAAATTTCAAAAAATCGATTTTTCAAAAATCACATTTTCTTGAAGTATACAATATCAGAAATATCTCCCAAAAGTTTTAAGATATACAGGTAAGTGTAGCAGGTATTACCACTAAAAATTCAATGTGGCACAAGAAAATACTGTGGAATAACAAATTTTGCTTTTTTTACCGGTTTTTCGGCAATTTCAGTTTTAGTGAAGTACAAACAGTGTGATAGTAACGTAACATTTCAAACTGCAAGTACCCGCGGTCTCGGATTTAAAATTGTATTGTTATGTGATAAGTGCCAACCTCGGTACATTCCTTCGTGCCCTTTTATTATATCTGCAGTTTTATTACAGATGTGAGTAAACTGTGACATTAATGTTCACCAATATCTCGAAAGAGAAGACGCTGAACGCATACAGGTAGCAGAAAAAGACGTACAAGAGAGTACCCGAGACGGAAGAATGCGTCGTCGGCAAACTAAAATTGATGTTTCTAAAGCGACAACTTCAAAAGAAGACACAGTATATGGGCCTGGAATAGATCACTATGTATAAGTTATAAAATAATTCTTTTGCTTTAGTGTAAACTACATTGCAAACTTAAAACGCGTTTATCTCGAAACTACATTTTCAAATCGGTGAGCAAAATATTTCAAAAACCTGTGCACCAATCGATCTCAAATTTTGTGTGCTTTTTTTAAACACTCAAAACTAGTCTCTAAACGAAGCTTTTGGTTTTACAATGTGTAGTTTCTATTTTATGAACCAAAAGTTGTTTTTTTTAACAAAAATTGAAATTTTGACTTTGAATGACTACCATATTGTCAAATTTAAGTAACTCACTAAATAAAGGTCTTTTAAATACTTAAACTGTTGTAAAAAGATATCCATTCAATTCTCCACAAAAAAATTGCAAAAATTATTCATTTTTTGACGGTCTAGGTGAGCGTAACCCCGTAATTTACAACTTTATAATGCATATCTAGTCAAGTCAAACATTTGCAACTGATTTGGATATTAAGGATGTATGAGCATGACAAAAATTTTCAATTTAAGACCTCAAAATTTTTTTACATATAGATTTTTACTCAATGAATTTACTGTAAAAATTTCAGCATAGGTAACCGTTCATATTTTAAAGAAAAAAATTTTTGAAAATCGACATAAAATACATTGCTCTTATGGAGAAATGGGTAGTTGTGATGATAAATCAACAAATATCAGTATGTTAAAATATCTTCAGTTTAAAATAAAACTATAAATAAGAAAGATGATACTTGCAGTAATTCGTCAATATATTAAAAATACTATGCATCGGTACATCCCAAAAAGAAAAATTGAAATGAAATTCAAATTATTTTATTTTACAAATTTTTTCTCGCCTTAATATGACACTTGGCAACGTTTCACTGTAGTTCACTGCTATCACGAGCGCCACAACAAACTAGCGGTAGTAATAGTAAATACAGATGTAAATATAACCTCATTTGTGTATTTCAAAACAGATTTATTATATTACATTATAGTGAAAGCAGCAGACTTGAGAATTTTTATATTAAATAAACCGCATTTCAATAAATGAAAATTAAAAAAATAGCATGCATAAAAGTTCAAATGTCAAATGTCACCGACAGGAAATTAATCAAAAAAACTATGTTGCCAAATGTAAATTACACGTCACGTGGTTATTTTTGTCACCTCACCCCGCAACGATACTAGCCTATCCCCACTCATCAAAATTCGCTATTCCCCCACGCCCTTGCTCATACATCCTTAATTTCAAAACTTGTTACATAAATTATACATACATAAATTTTTCATATAATTATTATTGTAGTGCAAGCCCGGGGCCCGGTTATCTAGCTGCGGGGCGCTTAAAAATTTAATTCAGCTCTGGTGTTTACAATTTCAATATCTGGTCTGTAATATAGTTGATAAACAAAATCTTGTTCTCATTTTAAATATTGGTAAACCAGAGTTTTTGAATTAATTAAAATTTTAAAATTGTTTATTTTATTTATTAAAATTAAAAAATAAATTTACGATTAAATTACAAAGATCAGGCATAAAAACATTTCAAAACGACCAAAAATCAAATTTATTAGGTAAGTATATCAATAAAGTTGAAACACGATAAAAAAAAAACTTAACAACAAAGTAGAGCCAGTACACAATAAATTGGAAAACATAATATATTATCAAACAAAATGTCAAACCTGAAATAGAAGATAACTAATAAACATTTCCATTTTCTTTTGCACAGCACAGTTGTTGTAGAAAAAATAGTGTGTACTAAATAATTTCCGAATGATTTTCTGAAAACCCGAAATGAAAACATTTTTATTCTCGACTCTCGAGCATCCATAAGTATTATTTCGCGAACTAAATGCACAAATAACTATTTTAACAATACATTTTTATTTGTAAAACATTTTTCTGTTATGACTTTCTTTAAATTTAAAATTCATATTCCAAGCAATTCTAGCGTTGGCGTTGTTCTTGAACCATGTAAGTTATTTTCCATAAATTAATAAATTATCGATTGTACAATTTTGAAAAACTTTGTATCTTTTAAATGTAGTTTTGTTCTTTTATAATGTTTGCAACATTATGAACAGCTTATACGGTAAACTAGAAAAAGTTTAATTAACTTTTACGTTATGATTATTTTGCACTCAATTGTCGCCCAGTAAATATTTTTCCTAGGAAATAACTTAATTTTGATTATTATTAGTAAGTTTCAATTCCCTAAATTATAATGACTGCAATTATTGAAAATGCATCATTAACAGCTTTTCTTTTCTTGCATTTTCGAGACATTTTGCATAGAACCGATTTCATAAACAAATTTTAAGCTAGCATTAAAATATAAGTTTAAATTGAAGCTTTTCATTGGTCAATTCTAACTTAATTCTCCGCTTAAATTTTCATGTTACCTTAAATTTATGTGTAAAATCGGTACTTAATGATGGTGAATATTAATTAATGATTTTGAATGTAAAATTATTTTACCAAATTCGGATACGTTAGTAATCTTTTTTGCAAAATTTTGATTCAATTCGATAATTTTAACATGTGGCGTGCCAGGTTAGTCTTTGAAGTTAACTAATATATTAACATTGGTTATAAATAAAAAAATTAGCAATTACATTCATCCTAGAAATAATTGGACACGGTGTTTGACAAGATCAAATTTTTCTACAAACATCATCGCCAAGTAAAATGAGTGAAGTAAAAATTTCTTAAGCGGAATTCTAGCATTTTCAGAATTTAAAATGTTTTAAAAATTTGAATTTCAATATTATTTTATATTTAAAAAATCCTGCTTGATCTGTAAACAGATTTTTTGATTTTGCAAGTCAAATTGGCTTTGACAATAATAATTGTTAAAACATTTTTTTCAAGTAGGAACAGGAAAGTAAAACTTCCTGGAAATATAAAATCTAACTATCAGGTTTTCAACGTAGAGAATCGAAATTCATCTTTTTGTCGGAACTGCGTCTTATCTTAAGTTTTGATAATTTGATGACGATCAATGATTTTTACAATTAATTCGGTTACTTTACTGTGAAATATGTACAGCCATTGATATTTAAGTGCTATTCGTCCAATTAATGCTAAGTAAATTAGAGATAAACTAATAAAAGAAAATGACATTTCTTCTTTAAACATTGTTTTTATCTATGTCTAACGTAAATTAATTAAT
The DNA here is from genome assembly GCA_911387805.1 of Cantharis rustica. Lineage (NCBI taxonomy): Eukaryota > Metazoa > Arthropoda > Insecta > Coleoptera > Cantharidae > Cantharis > Cantharis rustica. Next base: position 96,894,963 of record OU426877.1, read on the forward strand.
AAAATAAATAAAAATTTATTTAAACTAAAATACATCGATCAAACCGAAATTTTAAAGAAATGTGATTTTTTTAAATTAATTTACTTAGGGTTAAATGGATGAGAACGGGGCTTTATAATAATTTAGTAAGTGCATAAAAGTAAGCTACACTACATCATTCAGAAAATCAGCGCTACTGACTAAAGTTGTAGTTCGTGTGCATCCAACCAACCATTAAAAATTAATTTATATAATATTATCTCTATCTCTTTCTGTCAACATTGTAACTATTTGACAGGAATTATTGATTTGGAATGGGGTATAATTTATTATGTTTTAAAAAACTGGTGGATCATTTTAATTGGAAGATGATTTCCTTCAAGGAAATGCAAAGATTGTGATATTACGCGAGTCTTTGAGTTTTGTTGTGAAAGTATTATTTATCGATTGGTTATTTTTTTAACTTTTATTTATAGAAATTAGACATATAAACACTTATGATTAACGGAAATGATTTTAGTTACTACATTTTAAATTTTGAAATTTTTTTACAAACAATGCGTTCTTAAATTAGATATAATTTATTTTCAAATGTGTGTAACACCTATATCTACTTAAAAGGCCCACACTCACTTAATTGATAAATGAAATGATCATACGAGTATTATTATGTACTAGAAAGCATTGACTTATAATTTTAATAAACCTGAAGTTTATTGACAACACAATTATCAATTGAATTAATTAGTCATACTTTAATATCGTACATAGAATATGTAGAAAAGAACTTCACAATTATTTCTTCGTAAACATTTTGTACTACTGACCTTTAATTTAAATAACCTTCTAGCACATACAAATTAAATTGAAATAAAAGCTTTCCTAAAATTCTTAAGTAGGAATCCTTAGAATATTTTTTAAAGCTTTGTTCGTGTTCTTATTTTCACTAAGAAATTTAATTTTTGGTATAAATATACGACCTTATGATCGAAAGCAGCGTACGTACCTGCTTATTAAATATAAAGGCTGGTCCGTAAGATGAATATCACTGGCCTTCAATAATATTTTGATTTACTCATTAATTTTTATCTGAAAAATGTTATTTATAAAATATATATTTCACGAATATAACTAGAGTGAAAACGAATAGGATGAACGAAGGTATTTCACCAATATAACAAAACGAATTCTATTTGAAAATTTCTTCAAACTTCAGCAAAGCAAAACAAAAAAATCATATCAAAATTTTTAGCATAAACCAAAAAATGCACAAAACACTTTTTAGAAACTAAAATGTTTAAGTTATCACAATATATAAATACACTGTATGTATATTCATAACTTAAACATTTTAGTTTCGAAAAAGTGTTTTGTGCATTTTTTGGTTTATGCTAAAAATTTTGATATGATTTTTTTGTTTTGCTTTGCTGCAGTTTGAAGAAATTTTCAAATAGAATTCGTTTTGTTATATAGGTGAAATACCTGAAGTAGTGAAGTATTTATATATTGTGATAACTTAAACATTTTAGTTTCTAAAAAGTGTTTTGTGCATTTTTTGGTTTATGCTAAAAATTTTGATATGATTAATATCGAGTTACACTACTTAAACCACTTATCTATTGATTAAAACAAAAAAGATCTTTCATTGTGGCTTCCACACTTTTTTTGCAATATCTAAGGACTTCTACCACCTCTTTGTTCTTATTTATCATTTTACGTTTTCTTTTTTCTCGTACCTATTGCTTGAACTTTTATTTTTACCAATGGACTATTTTTTATTGTTGTAGTGCTAATCTGAAATTCCTGTAATGCTGTCGTTAAGCCATCTGGCCTATATATATTTTGCTAAAGCTTCAGTTAAAAATAATTATAATAATATAATAATAATAATAATAATTTTATTTAATAACATAGGTTTACAATGATAAAAAAAACAAATACAAAGTAAACATTGTAGTTATTAAAGGGTATACATTCAGCAAAGCTGTTTTTCAATTATACCCAGTTAGCATTCATTTTGCTCGTTCAATATCAAATCAATAAATCATATTATTTAACTTCGCCCTCCTATATCATACTCGTATGAGTAGAATAATTTTTATTCTTTTAAGAAAACCAGAAAAGTAAGAAGTGGAATTTAATTGCAATTTCTTTTCTTTTATAAAAGAAAAAGTATTGTCTTCATGTGGATGTAAAAAAATAATAACGATTCCAACTTTTTTCGTTATTTTTTTCATTATTTTCGGCTTTTCATTATTTTACTTCTGTATAAATTGCAAAATACTAACCAAAGGGTTACTTATCTCGAATATTTTGTGCACACTTGTTTGGAATTTTTTGGAAATCACTGGAATTTTTTGAAAATGATGTAGAATTCATTGGAAATCAATTAAATTCTTTAATTTATAAACAAAAGTTATTCGATTTTACAAAACTTCGATGCAGCTTTTGTAAAGAACAACAATTTTTGATGAAGGCTTTTGTTTAGATAGGTACCAAATAAAAAAGTATATAAATTAAAATTATAAATTATAATTAAATTTTTGCCATATTCAAACCGAGATAATTGCAGAATTTTTTGTTTTCGATCATCAGAAAAAATATATTTTGTAAAAAAAATTTATTTTAAATCGTTTATATTAAAATACCCTGTATTTCTAGCGCTATCTAATGGTAGTATTATCTTATTTTTTAATAATAACGCCCTTCTGTCCGCTCTAATTTTGGATTGCTTTGGGATTATTATTATTGCATGTCATATGCTTTAATTTTATTTTTTAACCCTGAGCCCCCCAGTAGAAAATGTTAGTCGAATGTTGACGTTTTGGTTTGATAGATTCGCTATTTTCGTGCTTTTAATTATTAAATGATATTACCATTATTTGATAATTTAAATAACAATAAGCCTTTTTTAACGCTATTTGATAATTTGTATTATACTGAGGTTAGTACAAACAACAATATAATTTAATTATAATGAAAATAATGTTCAAGTCAAATTTTTTGAATTTTTGCGCCAAGCTAATGTTATTATTTAACATTTATATTTATGTATTTTGCCCGCTTCGCGCATTGTATGGGACTTGACCTTTTGGACGGACTCTACACTAATACTTGTAAACCACGCATCCATCAATTGCTGTACTATGTACATATGTATACGTATATCATTAGTGCTTTTTGGACTTCATACGCTTACTGACTTTCGTATCTTCCACATCTCCTGCATTTGGCTTTGCTTTTGTCTGTCTCACAGAAATTATGCTCATCTAAAACGAAAACATTACAAATTTAAGTAAAATTTCAATAGATTCAATGAAGTGCAAATTATCTGCAAAAAATATATAGCATAATTTATTTCAAGTGATTTCTGAACTCGTCCAATTTATCTAAGTAAGCAATCCCACTAACATCATATTAGTAGATTCAAATAAAAATATTTACCTTGGTCAGAAAACTAAATTACTGTTTACTTTGGAATAAGCCATAACATTTCTTTCAAAACTTTTCAACAACTAATAAGACGTCAAAACAAACGATTTTTTGTTTTGGCAAACCTGTGTTATATTTTGTAACCGTCTATACTCTATAGTCTATAGTGAACTTTAAATATAGTCAAGTCATCAAGAGAGTGACTACAATTTAAACACCTAGCATAAAAGCACTTAGGACAAACGGTAATGTGCCTCCAATTTTTTACATCTAAATTAATAATCGAACATTATATTATAAACAATAAATATAAATTATTTTTTGTGGAACTTTGTGAGGTTTGGGGAAGCATTGCCCAACTCGAAAAGCCGCCACTGCAGCTAGGTAGCAGTTTAATGTTATTCTTTGCTACCCAGCACACCAAAATGAATGTACATGTACACATATAGCAAATTATTTTATTTTTGTTGTTCGATTATATTATTTCACGATCGTATTTCTATAATATTTAAGTATACATATTACTATTCTTTTTCGATGTTTTTTAAAACCTAAATTAATAAATAACGAAGCAATTTATTTTATTGTAATTAAATGACGACGAAGTCTATAAGCACAATACATTTGACGTACGGTTAGTTATTATTCACTTAAACCATCTTAAACTAAATTTTGCATCAACGTTACTATAACATACGAATCCCTAACTACAAAGGTGTAGAAAAAAAAATTTTAAACACCAAAACAACGTGACTTTATGTCATTCAATTGTAAAATCTACAATTTTCTTTGTGAAATTAATTGTTTTACTTTAAGTTTGTTGAATAGGGTCAAAGCAATTCACGAGTTTTGTGTCCTTGAATTTACACAAGTACTTTTTTCCTCAGGAGCTATACCGATGTACCTACTCTCATTTCTTTTAACAGTATGTTCTGTCGAGTTTAATTGCTACAAATTTTGAATATAAATCCAACGCTTCGTTGGAACGCTTCAAAAGAATGATAATAAAATTGGCTTCAAAAAAAGGTTTTGGTCGAACTGCATGCGAGTGTCGACCTTTTCATTCATGGTATCGAGCGACCTTCTTAACACCTTGCTTAAAATAAATTACAAGAAAGTTAGTTAAATATTTCAGATTAGACATTATAATAAATGTTAAAAAAGCATAGCACAAGCAAGCAACGCCACCAATTTACTGACATGGGCTTGCATTGCATAGTAACTGCACAGTCTAAGCTAAGCTTATTTTTCAGTATTCTGAAACGGAAAAAATGTCCTTTTTGTTTATTGATTTAAATAAAGCCAACTTGTTTTTGGGGTAATTTTTACAATTTTTTTTCTACAGCCCTTCTTCACAGAACGAATTTTTGACGACCAACGGTATTTTGTTATTCAAGGGTTAAGGAACAAATTAAAATAGGTTCCAGCTTTTAACTGCCAAGTGCGAACAGAAATTACAATTTGATGAGCGGAGAACTCAACTATAAATTAATGCTCGGCAGATATTATATTAGGATTTTTTATTGAGTAAACGATTTCTAAGTTTTCTACCAATATATTACTACTATATTGGAACAAATAAATAATTTATAGGCTTTTCTTTTGTCTGGCGTATATTTTGAAATTCGCCCATTGTGAGTTTGACAGATGAACGCATTTAATATTTAGCAGTTAAAATTTGTTTAAATTGCAAGTATAATAATGAGTTTGGTCATAACTGCACAGTTGAACGAGCTGATCGCAACAGAGTTGCTAAACAATAGCAGTATACTAGATTCGGTTAGGAAATTTCAAATAAATCACCATTAATTCCAAAAATATACAATAATTGTAATAAAATCACGTTGTTATAATGAATAATAATTTAAATTTGTGTTTTTTATGTTAATCATGTGTATTCAAGTTAGGGATTGTTAAAAAGACAACTTGTTCCAAATTGTTTTTATAATAAATTAAATCGGTTACAATTAATTTTTTTTACCAATATTGATGTAAAGTATAATATTATATAAAAGTTATAACATAATCTTAGTATTTATGAGGAACCGCACCTTCAAATTATAATATCTTATCATTTGCGGTATACTTTACTTTTTTAAGTGTGCCGAGAAAAAATAACCCCTTTAACTCCTACATCTACAAGTAGAGAAGTATGAGGCCAGCGAAAATGTATTTAAACTAAGATTTATGGTTAAAGCTGGAGGTTTGTGTTTTGCAACAGTACGTCATCTTAAAAACGGCCCGATAGGTAGGTTGACTGACTTAAAATTTTCTACTTTATATTTTTGTATTTAAAAAAAAGGATTTGATGTCAAAATATCTAGTTTATAAACGAAATTCCTAAAAGTTAACTTTTTTAGTTAAAAAATTCATATTTTTAAAATACAAAATTTCAAATCAATTCGTTGAGTCGTATTAAGATAACTTATTATTTCTTGTGAAACGTAGCAAACCTCAACCTTAATAGGTGATATTATGAATAAAAACTAGTAAATACTAAAACCAGCAAAAATTACACTATTAAAAATAGAATGAATATAAGCTTCTTCTTTTACTAAGTGAACCTTTAATCAGATTTCAAGTATTTATTTTAAATGCGTGTAAATGAGAAGTTAGAAAATTTTAAATAAATCATTCCAATAGAAAAAGCTTCTCGGGTAATGGGGAGGGCTAAATAAAACACAATTGCTTCGAATCGACTAGTTTCGGTCAAAACTTGACCATCCTCAGTCACCATCATCCTTTTCTATTATTATTGTGGGGTGAGAAGAAGTTTTTGCTTTAAATCATTCCAAGTTTTAGAAATTCAGCAATTTTTCGATTAAATATCAAGTGTACCTACGTTTGTAAATTTATAAAAAAAGTGTCCCGAAATCTTCTTAACACTTACTACTACATGATCAATGATTTTAAGCAATATACTTTAAGTTAAAAATTTAATTCAACACGACTACAATAAAGAAAAGAGGTTTTTGAATTGACTACAATGTGCAAATATGAATAATTACACAATACCTATACATAATGGGAGTTTGTAATTGATACAAGCCCAGATGTTTACATCAAGTACGGCGCACACCCCTGAACCTATGCAAAAATTTTCTAAATGAACAGAATTACACTCTTGGTAAATAAAAATTCTCCCACAAACTTTTAATTAAATATTTGTATAGCAGTTGATACTTCTTTGATATTCGAAACAATCCACAATATTTTCACACGAAAATTTTACCTAAATTGTGGGAAAACTTTTAATGAAATGCATAATGAATGAAATTCTGTCTTGAAAAATTAAAACAGGACACGATTGACATATTGTTAAAAATGTATATAAGTTTTTTTTATAATCGCAAATAACGTGTTTACTGAAATATTAAATCTGGTGTCTGGTCTGTGCCTGGACTGAAAACAAACCGCAAATATACCAGTACTTGTTGAAACAAATAATTTTTCCTGTTTGATATAAAAATAATGAGAATTTTCAAACCGATCATAAAATACAAATGGAACTCTTACAATTCGGTATTACTCAACTTCTCTATGAATCCCCAGACGTAAATACACAATTTTTAACTAAGTATTTTCTGACATAATAAAAAATAACAGTAGTAAAATATCTAACAAAGGCGTAAATTACGTTATTAATCTTGAAGTGGATAATGCAGTGAGCTCGTAAAGTTTGAAACAAATTCGATAAAAAATTTAGGAAATCTTTCAGAAAATCCTCGGGACACTTAAACATTATTTTTTTAATCAATAGATAAGTGGTTTAAGTAGTGTAACTCGATATTAATCATATCAAATTTTTAGCATAAACCAAAAAAATGCACAAAACACTTTTTCGAAAACTAAAATGTTCATCGCCTGATGATGCCATAGTATGGTGAAAACGTTTGCGATAATATACATACAGTGGATTTATATATTGTGATAACTTAATCATTTTAGTTTTCGAAAAAGTGTTTTGTGCATTTTTTGGTTTATGTTAAAAATTTGATATGATTATTTTTTTAAATGGCAATTCTTATTTTTCTTTGCGATCTTGGTTAGAGCACAATTTTCTGAGTAAGAAAATGTAGAAATACTATGATTTTGAAGTGAAAAATTTTTGAGAGAATCGGTCCCAAAGTTACAAAAATTCATTTAATTAACGACTACAATAATAAGTTTTTGCACAAATGAGGTAAGAAGAAAATTAACTTGAATTTTTGAAGTGAAGTTCACATCTTGGCAATATACTATTTGTCACTGAAACTGTCGTAAAATATTTTCAATCGGGCTGAATTGCCCGAATTCAGCAAAATTTCTTCCAATATGTCTAGGTCTAGGCTATAAGTAAACATCCTTTTAGATTAGATGTATATCGGTTATTAAAAATTATATTAAAACAACACACTCTTTCACATACAGCTACATGAGAGGATAATACCCGATAAAAATATTTTAAATTTAAATAAGATTGCTTATAAATTATAGATCTTTCAAACTCTTCTGGTTAGAAAATTGGAGTTTGTAATAGGTTCTAGTACACACCCTAACGTTTTTTAAAGCGTATCTCTGTCTGACATGAGATGCGCTGGTGATGATTAATTTGACTAGAAATAGTCGATAATTCTTTATTATTAATATTAGTCAGCGGTTTCTTTTGCATATACTAAGTTTGTTTACCTGTTCATTGGAATGCGGTTTTGTCTACATTTTAATAAGTAGATTGGTTTCCCAACTGTGGTTACTCATTAGAACATTTACATCATTCATATTCTTTTCTTGAAATGAATCGCCTTTATTTTGTAGTTATTAATTTACTAAAAATTTAAATAACGGTTAGTCGAGTACAATATTGTGTTTATAAATAATACACATAATCACAGTTTTTAAATTGTGTTTAATAACAATTTATGTTGATGCATATTAGAAATTACGTTTGTTTGTGCTTTAATTATTATCTAGAACACGTGTTTTACACTAATTAGCGTTTACAATCCAATCAGCTAGACTACAGTGATTTTAATTAAATTAAATATTGATTAACAACTTTTATAGCTGAACATAGTGAAATAACATGAATGATGAAAATTAGTTAATCCTACATTTTTTTCCTATGTCTGAAGATTAATATTTCCTCAAAATTAATAATTAGAAATTTAAAAAAGTTGCATTTCAGAGTTATTTCCACCTAGACCTCCTTTTCGCACTATTAAAATTTTGTTTCGATATTTTGAAAGCAATCAAGTTAAAAATAAAAGTAGTAAATAATACCTACGTAAATTACAAGGCAATTGTACTACAGATAATAAAGAGATAACCGTTGTAATCAGTGCTTCTCAACCTATTTTTATTTGTAGCCCGTTTATAAATTCAATGTTTATTTGTGGTTTTCTTCTTTTCATATTTATTACATCTTAATATGGATATCAACATACTAGAATATTATAATGGGTAATGTGCAAAAAACATAATATTACCTAATATTATAAATAAAACATTCATTTTTATTGTGTTATGGTTCTATGGCCATTTCCTACAGTTTTCCTTTTATTAATATTGCGGTAACATCTAGACCACGATCTAAACTAGAAGTGGATTTTTTGTTTCCCACTTTTTAAAACCTTTAATTCTCCGGTCTTATACGAGTAACCCTTAAAGAATATAACATGTTCCCCATTAAGAACCACTGTTAGTTTCAAATGATGTTTTTCTCTTTTATTATTCTTATGATATCCATTCACCTATCAGCGAATCAGTCAAATCCAACGACATACCGATTGTCGGCAGATCAGAATTTGCAGACTAAGAAAACAGATTACAGATAATATGTGCATGTGCAAATGATCTGCAGTTCCCGTTTGGGGCTACGTCTTTTTTATTTGTTGGAGATAATTACGTTCTGTATTCCTTGTAAATTCATTAACTGCAGGCCGGAACTGGCGTGCGTATGTTGAATTGCAAAACTATCTGTCGATCATTAACTGAAGATAAAAACTGTAGTTTAGCCGGCACAGTTAAGATCTTCAGTTGAGATTGGGAGTCGGGTGGCTGCAGATAAACCTATAGTTAAATGGTTACACTTAAATCCAATCAAAACTATTTTGATACCTAGTCGTAAATATACAAAATTATTATGAAAATAATAATTACTATTATTAATCTGGAACAAAACGCACACAAATAACATTTTATATTGTTTTATTCTAATTATATTGGCAACAAATTAACCTGATTTCTTGACATTTAAGAAGATAATAATTTTTTTTATAAAACAATATCATATTTTATTCGGAGCAAAAGTTACGTTTTGTGACTTGACTCAAAAAGTTCTACCAATTTCTACTTAAACATTTAAAGCAAGCTGGTAATAGTAACAACATGCGTCATTATATCCATTAATCATATTGAATACAATAAAGGTGTACAAACAAAACATGTAACCAATTGCATTAGATACATTAATACGTTGTGCTAATGGCTTATATTATGTACGTATTTAAAATTTAATATTGATTTGATATTTTGTTTTGGGAATATATTTTGCTTCAAATTCCGAAAGAGCTAAATCCCCCTCTAACGTAGTATGTAACTAGGTAAAGCAAAAACTGAAAATGGTCTACTAGTTTCCATGGTTGATAAAGCACACAGTGATAATAATATAATCCCACCCTCTTTTTTTGATAACATCTTTCATGAACATAGTAATGAGTCGTCGACCTCGTATATTTGTTTCTATGAAATGCCAAGTTCGTTTTAAAACATGGCAATCGATATTATACGTCTATTTATAAATATGGACTTATGTAGGTAAGCATAAATAATGCACCTATAATTATTTTTTCTACTTAAATGTGCAAGCTTAAAAGCAACATTTAATATCTAAAAATACGAGTAATACGTATATCTTCATTGATCTAATGGTATTCTAGATTACAATTATTTACCGACGAATGTGTAATGCAAAGGAACGTAATCAATTTATTGAATTCAAATAATTTATTATATTTGCCTTGAATAATCATTAACGTATACTTATGACCTATTTTTGTAAAATCAGAGAAAAGGATGACTTATTCTTTGCCTAGAGTTTGCCTAGTGTGACCAACCTTAAAACAATATGAACTTAGAGAATTAATTTTGGAAAAACTATTTTATTCTTTTGTTTATTTATTGATATAAGTTTAATGTAGGTATTTAAATAAAAAAGTTAACATAAAAAATATTCATTTTAGTAATGTTTATTTTTAAAGTAGTTTTATTATTACGTACCTATCAGTTTTTTTTAACTGTTTTTTTTGGGGGGGGGGAGGTCCTGACTTAGAGGTAAAGTTACATACGTGATTCGCACCAAAAGGATATAATATGTCGGTTGAGATGGAGGTGAGATATGGTATAGATATTAGGAAATATGTGTGAAATCTGGTAGAATATATTATAGGATAAGAGAGATGTCTCAAACTCTGGGCGATTTTTAGGAAAAGGAGATGTAGTGTACATTTTTACTTCGTGATTTACCTCTCGATATTTAGCTTTAGACCTCAAAAAAGCTAGATCCGACACTGCTTGGATCAGGATACTTTTTAATTCCGTCTTTTGGAATGTATGTATTACAACACACTTTTCAAAATTAGTTTTAACATAAAGCAGGGGACAATAGTTCGCACATTTTAATGATTAAGTATACTATAAACAGTAATACTGTGTATTGGTATTTCTGGAAATTGTAGATATAAGTTGTCAATTAGGTTTTGTAATTATGGCGATATGATAAAATAAAAAGTAGTGCTTGTAATATTGAAATACGTTTTGTTATTTTGAACCCTTTAATACTAATCTGATCTATATCGATTATTTATTGAATTTCAAGTTCAAAAATATTTCTCCAAGTGATAAATATTAGATAATTATAAACTATTAAAATAACCATTCAAGAATTTATGATGATTGTAAATAAATCAAAGTAAATGAACATAAATAAACTACCAATTGTACGGTTACTAAAATAACAGTTAAAAATCTAACAATATAATAATATGATGTACAATAATTATTATGACTCTTAAATGCATAATGTTTTTAAAATAGTGTGCATATTATCTAAATGATGAAGATATTGTCTTCCGCTTTTGCTTCCAAAAACTGATATTAAAAAAAACGGCAAAATAGTTACATATTGTATCCAAGATAATATAAACAATAAATATAGAATGATTCTTTAGGTTTTTAAAATTAATCTTATTTAGAATTTTATAATGGGAGTAGTTGGGTAGGATAGATAAAAATTAAGTATAGGTGATAAAACTTTAAAATACTTCTTGATATGTGCTCCATGACCGAATAATATAATTCTACCTTCGTGGGGTAGATACTTCTTTACTACACTGCCATTTCCGTAAACAAAAACCACTATAATGTTATATGTAGTATATGCACGAGACATTCTTGGCGAAATATCTAACTCATTTGCATGATGGCTTTCAATTTGACCAATTTCTTTTAATTTGTAAGTATCTATTATTAGGTGAAGTTTATTGGTTTGTTTCGGATTTTTATCACTGTACATTCTTGAATTAAAAATATTTAAAAAAAATCGGCAATTAAAATCGCAGCTTTTCATAACTCAGCGAAGAAAATTGATATCGATAAAAAATCACACATTTTTATATTTAAAAAAATATTAGCAAAATTGCTTAAGTTAATTTCATTATTTTTTCTCTATTTTAATTATTACAAAATAACATTTTCAAACTTGTACGTGCTTTTAGTTCTTTTCCAAAATTTTTGTAAGAAACTATAATAATCAATTCTACAAATTTTACTATTTTACTACTTACTTAATCGTTTAAATATGCTATTAGTGATACTATGATACTAAGTAGTATACCAATTTATTTTATAACACAACTACATAGAAATCAGTGTTTAAACGTCAAAAAGTAAGAGGATATTCTTACTTTCTTGTAGAATATTATTGCTGCAATTTACTAAAAAGTAACAATATTTTTGATATGGCTTAACAAAAATATCTACTAATATTAATAACATTGTGTTCTGAGAACACAAAAATAAAATTATCAATAGATAAGTGGTTTATATAATGTAATTAATCATATTAAATTTTTTATAAAAACCAAATGTTGAGTTTGTGCATTTTTTGGTTTTTCTAAAAAAATTTATGATAAAAATAAAAAATTTAATTTTTTTAATTTGTTAATTATAATACTTTTTTTTATAAATCATCAAGCATTAAAATTTAAAGATTGAATTTTGAAAATTATATTATAAATCGAACGGCCGGCCGGCCGTCAATAAAATAGTGTCGTAAGTCGAAAATCCTCATTACGAGCTAGTAATAAAGTATTTTGAGTTAGCAAATCGCAAATAACAATTTTCAACTTACGACGATATTTTACTGGGGGTGCAATATGTAGATGTATTTCAATCAATATCGAGATTTATTATAATTATGATTTACGTATTCAAATTCTAACAAATTAAATCGGGTTATAAATAAAAAATTAAGCTTAAAAATAGAAAACAGAAAAATTAAGTTATTGGTGCCAAAAGAGTGCGTGATTTTGAGTGATTTTTTACGATTTTAAGTATGGTTCAGATAAAACTTGAAACAATACACGTCATAAGCATCGATGACGTCATATTCGAACAGCGTTGTTAAAATTGTTAAAAAGCTGTATAATTTTTAACATAAATACTAGTATATACAACATTGTAAATTCAGGTTGACATAAACAAACTTATTAAACTACAAATCACTATAGACAATCGTATTTCGCATTATGTGAAAATTTGAAATTTAATTTTTATGTTGTTGTGATAATATACGTCATCAAATTTATGTCCGTGAGGTGTATTAATTCCCTCAAGTTTTATTTTCCCTAACGTACATAACAAATACTTCTACTTATAATAAAAAAATAAATTATAAATAGTAGATACTAGTATTTACTTACCTTTTTATTGTTTGTTTCAATTTACAATAAATATAGTTTTAATAATGAACGTTTAATAATATTACTATACGTATTTTTAAATCCACAGGTACAATATTATAGCATTTATGCCACCCTGGTCAAAACTTTGTTTTGAATAATTTCGAATAATTTACTAATGATATTTTGTACCTTTTTCCGATGGTGTTTTTATAATTATTATCCTTCTCCTAGAAGGGTTCATTTTATTTTATATTTAAATTAAAATCTCGTCAAAAAACAATAATTACGTATTATTACGAATTAATAAATGTAGTTTCATATAACATTTTTTGTTTGTATAAGAACTCGATACGTAAGATGAGTTCAATAATAATTATTGATAACCTGAAGAGGGGAGGTTACATCTTCTGATTATGACATAGAAGCCGAACGTTACAACTGAATGCGTATATTGAAGAAAGTCGACTGTACTTTTACTTTCGATTTGATAATCGTAATTTATAGTGCTGATGATTCTATACAGTTCTGTATATAAATTGTTTTAATTGTACTAAATTATACTAAATTTTATTTAACACTTTCGACATGCCAGCTAATAAATTGTATAGAATCAACAATTAAACCTTGAAAAGTTCAAATACACGTCTCATCACTGAGAGGTCAAAATTTCTGGACAACACCTATAATAATTGTTAAAGGTCATTAAATTGAATTAATCTCGAAGATAGTGTATGCAGGTTAAATACATTACGATAATCAATTAGTGGTTATTATTACGTTAATTATTCATATTGCAGAACTAGCAAAATAATAATAGTTTTGACGTTGTATATGCGTGGGGTTCCGCCCAAAATTCCTACTGCCAGAATCCAGACATGTTAATATGTAAATATTTTTTTATATTATGCGGCTATAAAAACAAACTCGACCTAAACATTAGTTGTCGCTTAGGTATAATGTTTAAAATCGAAATTGTTCAATTGAAATCTTATTCAAAATTAAGTGCTGAACGTCTTTTTTAGCAGGGGTTTTAAGCAGAAAATCGTTATATTTAATTAAGGGTTTTTTTACACGATGTTTTATGTTTTTTATATTTTATATGTGGTAGTATCACCAAAGTTTACCGCGTACAGTGAAAGTTGCGTTTAACAACTTTGAAAGGACCGCAAAAATGTTAACGCTATACCCAATCAACGCCATCGTTGCAACTGGAAATTTTTCTCTTTCTGTTTCTATATTCCTAGATAATAATAGATATGTAGATACAATGTGCATAATCGCGTGTAAAGAACTTCTTCTCGGTTGTATTCTTTATTAATGAATTTCCTGACCTACTGTTTACTTTCATAAAAAAGTTAATCTTGAAGTTTGATAATAATTATAGAAATTTTCCGCGCTTTAAGTACAACTTTATAAAAATAATGTTAAACAGAGGGCAGGCGGCACCAACAGGCTAGTTTTAAATTGTTAGGAGTTCCCAAAAATATTTCGTTGGAAGTCAAAAATATAATCTGACCAACACTGATTGTTGTAGGTGTTTGTACATTGTATACACATGATAATTACATCACTTCATCCGTAGATGCTTCAACGACAAAGGTTAAAATTATTATTAATGAAGTAATTTTACTGTTTTAATATTTATATATTTATGTACTTTGAGTATCACGTATACTCGTTCATTCTCACTTATTATTTTATTACCTTCACTTAATGTTAGTAGCGCATTACATACAGTGGCCACGGTATTTCAAGACTTGAATAACCTGCATTTTATCGAGCTTTAAAGTTCTGAAATACTTCAAGTATAACCAACCAACTTGCTGTAAAATTGGCTCAAAGTACGGCAGAATGCAATTAACAGAATGAAATCATGTGAATATAACGAGAAAAATTAACAATTTGGTGTGCATAATAAAATTCTTTCCCACGCGTAAGAATAGGACATTGCAAAATAACAAAGATATTTTATAAAGTGATTATCATGCTAAGTATCGTACCTTCAATAATATTTTTATCTACTACCATGCCAAAAATTGCACTTTCAATGTTCATTTACGCTACAAAATGGCCTACTTTATGAGCATTAAATGATGTAAGGCACTCAGTTTGAATCTAGGCAGATAAAAATTTTCTTATGTTATGACCATCTTCATGCTTTCGAAGATACGTAAAACCATCGATCCCTGAATTGATTATAACCACTATTTATAATAAAACAGTCTAATAGTGGCTTCAAAGCACCACCGAGGTTATTTTTCGTAAAAAAACAAATATGCCTTAAATAAGAAGAAAGACAAGAAGTAATTTTCACCACCATTGATAATAGCATTGATTCAATTCAATTATGTTTTTTGTTTGTTTTATTTAAAATAAAAAAGTAAATTTGTTGAAAACTGGAATTTCAATCATATAAATAAAATTTTTAGCTTTCGAACAAATTCGGTACAAGGTAAAATTTTGCACGGTATACATATTGAAATAAATATATCTTTATTGAAATTGTGTGATTGTACAACTCGGCCAGGAAGATGTTTAAAATTACAAAACATTTAGTTTTCTATATTCATAGGTACCTACATGGCTTCTGAAACAAACAAAATTTGAAACGAAGATGTTAAATAAAGATGAAATACATAAAAAATTGTTAATATTCTGTTTAAAGTGGTGCATGTTTTAGAGCTAACCTTGTTTTAAAATACTACTAATTAATGTAGAAATCTATTGCTTTGGTTTTTGAGCATAGGGCCGACGAAGTTCTGGAAAACCGAACACTGGAACGTTTATCGCGTTAATTTTAATTTTATTGAAAAATACGTTGATTGATTTTGAATTATTTCTTGTATCAGTTAATTGTATCTATTTAACTCCTTCAGGCACAAACTATTTGCAGTTATCCCGTCTCGCAGCAAAAGTGCAGCTGGCTTATATCTATGATAAATTTGTAAATGTTTCAAAGAGATAAAAGAGCGATCCTTCATGCAAACTTAATCGTTTGTTTTTTCACAAATTGTTGAACTGGGAAACATCTCTGGCCAGAGAAAGCATTTTGAAGTTTAGAATGAACGGCTATCGCTTTTAATTTTTTAAAATTTTATAACACAATATTTTCAGAACTACGAAATATAATGTGTTGTGTCATTCGGGTGGTTCAGGATGTTGGTTGCAGTTGAATTCATTAAAACAGAACCTTGTTCAATAAGTTTTTTATATTTATATAGAGATTTTATAAATAAAACAAAACTTTTCTTAGAAGTCAAGTTTTCAAAAACTAATTTCATTTGTTAATATTATGCATTTGTTTTTAGCTATTTCGGATTATTTGGTCTTCATCAGAAGATACTAATATCCAAACCTATCAATACAGAAAAATTGAAAATTCTATCCAATAATGCAGTCAATATATTGTTTTGTAAGTTTATGAAATAAGAAATCTAACAATGTAGGTATTAATTTTATAATTTTGTTAATAATATTTCACTGGCTTCAAAACTTTTTTGTAATTACATTTTAGTACAAAACTATTTATTTAATAAATATTAAATGAGATTAACCTGAAATACTAAAGATACAAACTATTTAACAGCATCTCTGTTAAAAAATCATGTTGTTTAATTTAATTTTTAATTACAACCTTGTAGCAACCTCGAAATTTGTTGAATAATTTTATTATTTATGTACAAACTATAACGTCCTTGCGTTGGTGCGTGGGTAGGTACATCCTAAAAATAACATTTTTATATTTTGACGGTAAATTCAAAAATTATGATTCAAATAGGTTCAACTAAATTTACTTGGTGGTAGTAGGTACCTATGTAAATATTAAAACTTTGGAGTTCGTTATGCTGTATTCAATCTTGATAAATAACGAACAATATAATCTAAAATTAATAATTATTATTTTTGAAGACGAAAATCCGAAAAAGCATTTACTCAAAATAAAGATGCGTATACAATTAGCCATTCTTTCACAAACTTACCGATTGAAACCAATCAAAATTTATTTATTATAATTTTTAAACCAATTTTTATTAATTTGCATTTTAAGTTGGAGCAAATTGTTTGATTGTTTAAAATTTAAATTCACCATAGTGGACATTAAAACGAATGAATTTTATCTTAAACAATTATAATGCACATTCAAGTCTGTAACACAAAAATTAAACATGGATGTCACAGAAAACTTTAATGTGTACATAAAGAATTAATCCAGTATACTCTAGAATTTATAAAGATGAAAATTTAGGAATTAATGACAGAGATATTGTCGAATTTTAATACTTCAATAGCTATTTAAACATCTACTTACGGAATCGTAGTATTTTACGTACGAGGCATTAAATTGGTCAAACGCGGCTGTAGATCAAGTTGAATAATTCGCCAAGTACATTATACAACACCCCTTTCGCATCGTCTATTGTGTTTTTCTACAAACGTAAAAATTATCTAAATATGTGAAACAAAGTACCAGAAAAATAATATAAAATTGGTAACGAGAATCTCTCAAGTATAACTTTTGAATTGGAACAAGGAGCAAAACCTTATCATAAATTATTCTGAAACAGTTAAATTAAAAAAACTAGAGTTTAAATAAAGTAATTAAAATATATAAATTATTAACTCGTGTAATAATATTAATAATTGTAAGTTTTTAAAAAATATATAACTTAAATCTAAAGATAGCGAAATACCATTACCGAAAGTTTATGTTATAAAAAATAATTGTTTTATTGTTCATTTAACCTGCATATTTTTTAAAAACTGACAATTAATATTATTGTACGGATTAATAATAATTTATATATTTTATTAATTATTTTATTTAAACGTTAGTTTTTAAATTTAGCTATTTTACAATAAATTACATTATAGTTGTTGTATTCGAAAAAAGGTAGCAGAACATGTTCACTGTCGTATTCCCGAAGATTTGAAAATACTAGGAAAAAATGATTACTGTGGGAAATCGAACCTGGGTTGATCAAGCCACTTGCGAACACTATCATCTCGGTTAAAAAACTTCTTTTAGATTTCTGTTGAAAAAACTAATTCAAGTATTGCTATCCAACTTTTAAACGCTATTTTCGTTTTTCACGAAAATCTGAGTGCTCTTTCAACCTACGTCGTACGTAGGCGTCACTTCCGTTGACAGGTTTCTTTTTCAGGATAGGACACTTGTATGGTTTTACCAGCTTTCATTATTATCTATAGGTTGATAGTATTAATATGGATATTTCCTTTAAATTGGCACTTAATTTTTATGCACCAGAAGGTCATTTCTCTTTTTCCCAACGTTTTTAGAAAAACTCTTTATCAATATTATTTCTAGGTACAATATAATTTAACTACGTTCTACTTCTAATGCAACTGTTGGACTCGATATCTTTTTTATTAAAATTTATTTGCTTGGTATCCCAAGAGAAATTATGATTTTTGGGAAGTGATTGATAATAATAGATGGTTTTATATTCATATTACGAATGATAAAATGTAAAATTTTAATTATCGATCGAATATAAATATTTAAAAAAGTTAAATTGAGGAAGTAATCGAAACAGTCTTCTCAGTCGGCGAACAAATTTTTAATTAACTAATTATTTATTAATAATTGCACACATATCTTTGTAAACCTTTTACAAATATCATATCAAGTTTTTTAGAAAAACCAAAAAATGCACAAACACTTTTTAGAACTAAAGTTTTTTAAGTTAAACCGTATGTATATTATCGCAAACGTTTTCACCATACTATGGGATCATCAGGCGATGAACTAGGTCATTTCGACTTTTTCCTAACATTTTTAGAGAAACTCTTTATCAATATTCAATTAGTTATATTCAATCAATTAGTTCATCGCCTGATGATACCATAGTATGGTGAAAACGTTTGCGATAATATACATACGATGTATTTATATTGTGTTAACTTAAAACATTTTAGTTCTAAAAAATGTTTAATTTATTTTTTGGTTTTTCAAAAAAATTTGTTATGATTAATATCGAATCGAGTTACATTACCTAAATCACTTATTTATTGATTATTTTTCAATTATTATTTTTATTACTATTATAAGGGACTACGTATTGAGGTAATAAATTGAAATAATTTAACACTATCACTGCTTAAATTGATTTTTGCTTATTTCGTCGTCATCATCTATTAAATTAATTGAATATTATCTTAACGATTACGTATAAAATGCGATGAACGTCAAAAATATTATGACAATAAATTGCTTATCTATTGTAGGTGTATCTGCTCTAATTGATTTGTTTACTTTACTTTTTCTACTATTAGAAAAAAACATTTATTATTTTTAATTTTCAAAATATAGATGTGTTGTAACTTCCAAGTGTACATGGAGCAGTGAAAGGAAGGTCCGCCAAGTCAAAATTTCGCGTTCATGTGATTCTTGTAGTTAAAAATTATTTATTATTATAAAATTTTAATTTATTAACTCTTAATAATTTACTGTGTTAAATGTTAGCTATGGAATCAAACTTAAGTTCTCTTTGGGTTCGATCGAACAAACAGCCTGCGTAATGTGATATGTTAATATTCAAAGAGTTGGTTTTAAAGCAAGTCTTTTAGTCTAATTTATCAGGCCTTTGGGAAATTAATTCACAAAGACTATCTCTGGGCAACTCTTGAATACTATCAATATCAAGGACAACGTTGTCCTAGCTTTTGACCGAATAAAAATTACGATGCTATCATTTTATAACTGCCAGTTAAAATTTTCTGTTGGCAACACCTGCTCATTTGTGAAAGGGTTCTTAGGTTTGCGTTTTTAAAAATGCAATTAACAGTTACTTATAACGCAAATGTATATGTAACAAATACAGAAGTTTAATGGGATGATACGGAAATATCAGCTGATCATTAATAATTTTTAGTATTGTTCATATTATGTACATACATACATAATAATATTATTATACATTATGTTTAAAATAAGCAATTGAAGTTGTTTCACTTATTATCTTAACATTGCTGGTTTTGTTGAACGTATGGACGATAAGAATTTGTTATTTTATGTATATTGTTTATAACATTTACATTAATAACCACTTGACAACAACCATGGCTAATTAAATAACCGAATATGATATTTTTATCTTGTCAGTTCCGCCTCTCTAAACGTTGGTCATTCTATATGGGGTGTTATTTTAATTGCGAGATTATTACATCGGTTTGCAGTTAACCGTAGGGACCATAATACTTTAAAATTAAATAAATATGCTTAAATATAGATATAATTTTTATGCGGTCAAGGATAATCAACAATATTTTTAAGATACTGCTTGTGATTGATATAAAGTTATAACCAAATATTGTGGTATCTGAAGTATAATTGAGTGGTTGTAAATACAATACGTAATTTCGTCATATTGTTAATGTGTACTTTTTTAACGTCTTTAATATTAAAAAATTCTAACACTAACATTTTATACAATATATACGTTAACATTTTTTCCCAGACTTGATTAAACAATTAAGAAGATGACTGTACCAGGAATATGAATAATAGCGTTTTCTGTTACTTAACGCATCGTAAAACAAAAGATTGGTAAAAATAAATTTCTGAGTTTGGAATTTCCAATTTCAAATAATCAAATTAAAAATTTTCTGAACCAAACAAGCCATATTAATTATAATGCTTTAAATTGCATTGTTGTCAAAATATTGCTATGCTATGTTTATCATAATATAATATTAAATTTTAACTCACTTTGTGAAACCGAGCATTCTATCTATATCTGCATCTATATAATACAAATGTAAATCACGGGATTAAACTAGACTGTATTAATATTATTAATTTTATAAGCCTTATTAATTAAAATTAATTAAATTTTATTTTTTTTAATTTCAGATTTAGTTCATTGTACAAATGAACCCAATGTTTCCATACCACAAATGGCAAATCTCTTAATAGAAAGATCACAAAACACAAATTGGATTGTAGTTTATAAAGCCCTTGTCACAGTTCATCACGTAATGTGTTATGGAAACGAAGTGAGTATTTTTTATTTGTTTACTATCAACATTCTTTTCATGTTAAAATTTTTTATTGATTAATTTTGTTTTTAGAGGTTTACACAATATTTGGCTTCCAATAATTGCACCTTTCAACTCAGTAATTTTTTTGACAAAACCGGAGTACAAGGTAAATAAAGACGCTTTTCCGAAGGAACAATTTTGCACTTTGTGCTTTTGAGAGGGATTGGTTAAGGTTTTGGTGTGTAACATTTTTCATCTAACTTGTTTTTTTTTTTAACCAAAAATAATTGCATTTTTGTCTAATAATACAGAAGGTAGGGGAATAATTATTTATTACCAATTATAATAATGAACCTACTTTTCATGTTAATTAATTTAACATTCGACAATACTAAAAATTAAATTATTTTATTTATTAATATTAAATAATATATCGTGGGTATTCTGCGAAAATGCATTAAGTCAATAATCATAGTTTTGACATAATTGAATTTGAAAGTTTGTTTTCCCTGAACATCTTTATGTATTTATGATTCATAGCAGATATTATCTTGGTTAGTTATATAAATATGACTTTAGTGCGTTTTTGCAGTCTATACAACGTTCACCAAGCAAAAACAGAGCATGATTAACTGAACAAAAAACAACAAAATAATTTTGACTTAATGCATTTTCGCAGAAAACCCACGATATTATAATATTTTGTTTTTCTTTTCGTATGAAAAGAAGTAGAATTTCGCTAAATACATAATAAGAATCAAGTTTAAAAATGTATGCTAATCAATTTTTTATATAGATTGCATTACGAGATTAACGGGTTTTGTGATGTAACATTCAATTTTTATTATTTATGTTTTTATTATCTGTTGCAGTAATTAACTTTTCGAATAATTTTGATAATTGCATTATCGTTAGAATACAATATTTTCGATTACGTTATTATATTAAAATTCTGTATATTTTAACATCTATTATCATATAAATTTGATTTATTAGGTATTATTTAGTGTTAATTTTTTACAATATGTACGTTTATAAATGTTGCTTTTTCAATGGTCTTACTAATATTTTTCTATAACATACTTGATATTATTTTGTCGTCTGCCGGCTTATAGCTTTTTTAAAATAAAATATAACGTTTAAGTAGAAACTAATGTCTCCACTAATAATATATTCTTTTTTTCAAAAGGTGTCCTTGGTGCTAGAACTGGTGAGTGCGATCTAATGATTATTAAAAGAAATTTAAATAAAGTAACGAAAATTAATTTTTCTTTTTTTGTTGCCTTCTACGGTAAATTTTAAGAATGTAGTTGTTTAGTATAAATTTTTGCCTGATAAGTTAACAATTACCTAGTATTTGCTTAGCAATACTAATGATTGTTGTGGATGTTACCATGTACTTACCTACATAAATTGAAATTAAGTATAAGTAACCTTTACTAATATACATATTTGAATTTTTTATGTTTAGGGTACGACATGTCGCCTTTTATTCGACGATATTCTAGATACCTGAACGAGAAAGCACTTGCATACAGAACGGTGGCGTTCGATTTTTGTAAAGTTAAAAGGGGGTGAGTGTGATGTTCTTATTTATTTGTCAAGTCTCGAATACAACTGAAATCAACGCCTTTTTCATGTTTTTATTTTGTCTGTGGATTTAATGGATTTTAATTCTGCAGAAAGCTTCCTTTCTAAAGAAAATAATAAGGGAACAAAGAGAATTTGATGATCGAATTCGTCTAGCTAATGAGGCAGTTTCTCCATTTAAAAATACAAAATTTAAATTTTGCTAAAATTACACCACACGCACTTTCGTTTAATTAAACTAATAAAACTTAATTCAAAACAAGCGTATTATATTATTACCTATAATAATAGTTCATCATCTTAGATAATTATGGAAGTTGAGGCGCTAATTTCTGTACAATCCTCGCTAATATCGGTATTTGAGATAACGAAATGCTAATTTTTTGTTTGTTACATTAACAGGAAAGAAGATGGTTTATTAAGAACGATGAATGCCGAAAAATTACTAAAAACTTTACCATGTTTGCAAAGCCAGTTAGATGCTTTAATAGAATTTGATTGCTCTGCAAGTGATCTGTCCAATGGAATAATCAATATGTGTTTCATGCTATTATTTCGAGATATTATACGATTGTTTGCGTGCTATAACGATGGTATTATTAATTTATTAGGTAACTAATCGTGGAGTGGTAATGAAATATCTTAAAACTAATGTTTTTAATTTTGCAGAAAAATATTTTGATATGAATAAAAAACAATGCAAGGATGGCTTAGACATTTATAAGAAATTCTTAATAAGAATGGACAAAGTAGCCGAATTTTTGAGAGTGGCGGAAGTAAATGGAACATAATTTTTTTTGAGATTTTTTTAATGTTGTTATTTTAGAATGTAGGCATTGATAAAGGAGACATTCCCGATTTAACTAAAGCCCCCAGTAGTTTATTAGATGCTTTAGAGCAGCACTTAAATTCTCTCGAAGGAAAAAAAACTTCTGCTTCCAGTACACCCTCACAAACCTCTGGGTAAGTCAATTGTAAATTAATTTATTTTGGTTTAGTTTGTATGTATGCTTTTAGAAATCAAAAAAGTGTCAGTTCTGGTCTATCCGCTTTATCGTCTACCAGTAATGCTTTTGGTACAGCAGTTGCAAATGGTCGTTTAGAAATGCAAACAAATGGAATCGATGAAAATATTAAACAACAAGTTCTTGCCGAAGAAGAGGCTGCCATTAATCAATTTAAGGTTATTTCTAAATATTTATTAAACGTTTACAATACATTATTAAAAAATGAAAATTTTCTTCTTTGGTCACATAAATAATAAGCATTTTTAATATTCAGAATCATATAAAACCAGGTTTTCTTACCAACCTTTGTTAAATATGCTTTGACGATGATCAAATTAACGCTACGTCAAATTTTGACGCCTTGTTAAACTAAAAGTCGTTTCACCAACGTTGATCTTTTGTTAAAAATGTATCGTCAAATTTAACGTTCTTTAAATTTGTAACCAAGTATTATTCAGATTGGTTGCAATGTAATTTCAAATTACTTGTTTTCTATTGACTCCAAGTTTTGACAGTTATTAAATGTTAATGTTTAATGTCGATAGTAAATAAACGAGCCGTTGAAATTTGTCGGTGGAATATTCGGTTGTCAAATTTGATTAGAGATTTGACTAACGTTAACTGTATTATGCATTGGTGAAACAGATTTTTATGACTTAACGAGCGTCAAACCGTTTGACGTTGACCAATGCCTTGACGAAGGTTGAGGGCATAAGTCGGTTTGGTATACTGCTATAGTGGGTATCAGTTTACAGTATAATAAAATTGTTACACAAATGTGATATATTGAGGGTTAAAATGCCGGACCTCGTAATTTACATTTTTAACGAAATTAACTTTTTGATGCCATAATATTAACAGCCTCTATGAGCACTATCTATTTTTGAAAGAAAGATATTCTACAGAAATTATTAACTATCTTAACTCGGTAATTTATTTCTAGTGTGTTCGGAAAGCATAACAACCTCATAACTACGAAACGTTGTTAAAGTCAATAACTAAGATAAATGCTTTCAAAAATATTTTAAGAGAAATAATAAACGTAATACATAGACAAGAAGAAAATTACGAAAATGAAAAAGCAATTTTATGTGCTTTCTGAATATTTTACGTTTTGTGAGATACGAAGTTCTGCATTTTAGTCTTCCATATGTAAAGGGGTCATATCGCATTTGTATTATGACGTTGTTAGCAAAAGAAAGCATCTTTGCAGAAAATTGTGAACTGGTGTACACAAGTGCTGCAAACCAAAAAGGTCTTTTATCTCAATTTTTTAAATTTTTTATCATTGTTTACAATCTGTTAATTATTTCAATATCTCACAATGAACTAAAAATTCAAAACATTTTGTAGTTTTATTGATATTTTTTTGTTTAATATTTGATTAGATTAACGAGTTCATTTTTATCAACAAAGGTTGTGGCTTTATTTATTCAAAATTTTTTTTTTTTAATTGTTTTACAATTTAATCAGATATTATTTTAATTTATGAAGGAAAAAGATGTTTTTTTGCGTAATTAAAATTTATACAGAAATTTTCCATTTTCAATCTTAAAATTTACATAATAATTTCTTGGTATAATCTTAGATTAATAATGGTTTCGTTTCTACTTATGAATGAATATGAATGAGGCTTAAAAGTTACAGAAATTCATTACAATTTCATATAATAATAAAATATTATATAGAAACTAATTATCAATTTACTCGACATATATTGAAGAAATCAATTTTTTTTAGTGTTTTCAAAGTCCGATAATTCAAGATTAATGGTAGCTACCTATGATTATTTTTAATTTTTAATAATTCTAGAAGTCAATTACATAAACCACAATTTATTGAATGTTTAGCTGGCAACAGTCTTAAAAGATTAATTAAATCATAGTAAAATTCTATTTAATACTTTTTAAACCTTTTCATTTATAATCTTAGAAATTTTTAATTACTTCATGGGAAGATTGGTACCGATCATGTATGATTAAAATGATTCCCACTGCTGTTGAATGGATTAACCAGATTTTCATAGTAAACTTGTAAGATTTGAAAGTTTTCAAAAATTATTTAGTCCTACCCGATACTGTGTAGTACATGCATTACACCATATTAGTTGACCGAGATTTTGCAACTAGACAACTTGAAAAGATAATAATTTTCATTACTGTAAAAGGAAACATTTATGGGCATAAACGATTTTGTACCGGCAAGAGAAAAATCCTGTGTATTAAAATATAGTTTATTCTTTAGATTTCTAGCTAATCAGGTTGATCAAACATTTGTATATAGGTTTTTTAAAAAGAAACGCGTGTAAATTTAACTTGTTTATGATTTGAATTTTTTCCCCAGTGTACAAAACATCTGAATTCGAAACTGCAAATGAGTGTTTATAAATTATGAGGGGATTATAAATATTCCATATAAAATAAAATGATATATCTAAATGGCTGATAATTGATACCAATCATGATAACCATGAATGATTAGGTTAAGCAATTGAATTAGATTTTTTTAGAATTATTATTTTATAAAATGTATTATTAAATGTATACATTGAGCGAATTAAGAGACGCTTAGCTGTTTAGCACCTTAGTACTTCAAATTTAGATATGTATAACTAATAATAAGCTTTAAACACGGCATAAATAAAGTAGCTTCTATCTATTGAATATAATATAATTTAAAATAAAACAATTAATAAAATAATATATTTTTATTTTACAGTCGAAAGTTCAATCACCAAGCGCTACCAACAATCCTTTCTTAAGTAATTCATCTGTAACTTCCTCTGTAAATTCACAACCAGCGATGGATTTCTTGGAAAATGAACCTGTAATATTAAATTCAACAACAAAAGCATCCGACGATCTTCTACAACTTGGTAATCCATTTGTTGATGCTTTTGCCCCACCTAATAATGTTCCAGCAGTTACTTTACCAGTTAATAATGCATGGCTGACAAATGGCAATGGTTAGTTATTGTATTAAATTTTTTTTGTATCATACTACCTTTAAGTTACGTTTTATTTTTTTCTAAAGCAATAAACATTTTTTTCTCAATTTTAGCTATAGGTAAGTATATGTTTTGCTATTGT
Organism: Cantharis rustica; assembly: GCA_911387805.1. NCBI lineage: Eukaryota > Metazoa > Arthropoda > Insecta > Coleoptera > Cantharidae > Cantharis > Cantharis rustica. Next base: position 96,922,002 of record OU426877.1, read on the forward strand.
ATGTGCTTTTTAAATTTTTAAATTTGCCAAATTTATAGTTTTTACTTCTTTTAGGATATGGAAAGCAACCTGTGATAACAAATGGTACTTTTGTTACCGAAAGTAGTTTTGCTTCAGTGTTTGGTTCTCACGAAACAAAAAGTAAGTAGAATTTTTTTATTAATATTTTTGTTTATATGTTGAATTGTTTGTAACATACTCTATGTGCACTTTGAGTTTGAAAGTCGCACACAATTTGCTCTACTTGAAAATCAATTTAATAGTATTAATATTGTTGTTGCATTAACAGGAATAAGAGAATGAGAAATTTTCAAGAACATAAATAAATAATAATTAATTGCTTTCTAAAACAGTTATTTATTATTTTAAAACTAATTTTGTGTAAATTGCACTTCCAAATTATTTATCACAGAATATTGTAGGTCGTTTAATATTTATCACACATAATTTATTGTTTAACACATTTTAAAGTTCCTTCCATAATAACATGCATTTTACGTTATACAAGCTGCCGAAGATTTCAATCATACGTCTTTTAATCCATTCCTTGTTGAAGATTCAATTCCCTCGCTATTACTAGATCATGATTCTCCTACATGCCCCAAATCTAAACCACTTGAAGAAGTATTGAGTTACTTTCAAAAAGATGTGCCCAACTTAATTAATACAGTTAACGAAAGTAAAAGTGACATGAAAGAAAACAGCAATAAAAATATTACTAATGCATTAGATGACTTGAAAATTTCCAAGTCACTACCACCACCTCGTCCACCTCCACCAACAAAAACTTTAACTACACACACTGTTAATCAAAACTTTGATAAATCTTGCGACGATTCCATTAATTCTGAAAAACCATATGTGTTCACTGAAAATCATGGAGTGCCTAATATCACGCAAAATAGTGCCATTAGTTCACAATTTACAGGTGAATTTTTAATTTAATATTATGGTTTTATACTATGCATGTCACTTCCAATTTGCTTATGGCTGTTAAGTGTTTTCGTATTTATTAGCCTTGTATATTGTTTATATCTCGTAAAATTTATTAATTTTGTTTGGTTATATTATTTTAATATAGCAAATTCTTTACTATAAACTTCTTTATCCAGGTTTTTGCCGTACTTTTAATAGTGCAGTCATTAGGTGCTACAAAAAGGGGTTTACCTTGAAAGTTTTCTGATGTTTATGCCATTTCATAAATTTTGAGATGCAATGTTCGAATTTTAACTTTATCTTCTCGTTTTTGTCAGCTGCGTTTGACAAAATTGCGTAAAAATGAGTTTTTCACAATATTTCTTTTCCAGCTCATTTTGTAATAAAGGAAAATTTATATAATAAATAAAACTAAAAAAAATTTCCAAGATAATACGATTTTACTTCATATATAAAATGCAAAATTGCAAAATTATCAGAAAATTTGCAATGCAAAACTATCTAATGGTTGTACTAGAATAATTTCTTTAATGTAATGATTTGTCCCTATTTTAAACCTAGACAAATGATACAAATTTAAAAATTAATCGAAGACCCAGAATACTTTATGGAAATTATTAGCATTTATTCGACTCAGGATTTATTGTTTCGAAGACTCGATCATTTTGTCTAGGATTCAAATACCCTTAGATAAATGTTAATGACAAGAATTGCTTTGATTTAATTTGCTATGTGTTGTTAATCTAAAAGTGGGTTAATTTGATGGGTTTTTGGTTGACCTCTTACATTATGGAAAAGTTGTTTAAGTATTTCTAGGCCAATTAATTAAGAATTTTTTTATCTCTAGAGTACACTCTGGTTGCAACCAATGTTAGATTCAACTAAACCTGAACTATTTCATAGAAAATAAAGATTCATCGGAAATCGAAAAACAATACACCTTCATAAAAAAAATAATTTTTAATTTCGTTAAAGAAGAAAATTTACTGAGAAATTAAATTTTTTAGAAAAAGTTTGAAACAGCCAACATATGACCTATTTATGTTATAATTTAGGCTTGGGAAGCATCTAAAGTCGCGCATTTGGAATTTGATTTTTAACAACTGTCCAAAGTACTGGGTTAAATTCTATATTTTTGTACTTTTATGTGATTTATATTAATAAATAAAATTTTTGTCCCTATTAAATATTAAGTAAACATTAAAACGAGATTTATAGTTTATGACGCTTGTCGGTGACGCTCAATCGGGGTGTGCAAATTACATATTTCAATTTATGGAATAAAAACATGCTATGACGTAAACGGCAGCTACTGCATCAAATTAAACAATTTTTAACTTGCGATGCGATATATAATTATAGTTAAGCGTCAATCCATCTATAAACTGAAATACATAATTTTCAAAATTTTTAAAATTTTAAACTTTAAAATTTAAAAAATTCAGACAAGCCAATGAAAGTCATTGGTTTTAATTTATTTAATTTGCTTATTAAATTAAATTAAAAGCGGATTTACGGTCGTATGATTATGTATCATTGAAGATAGATAGTCCTTCCATAATATGCATCCATAGCTACTGCAGAAGCAGTTCTTTCCGCTTGGAAACATATATATGCAGATGGCAAACTAATCTCATGGACGGTGAGGTTTTATTCTGCTACTGTTTTTGTGATTGCTCCAAGGAGATTTTTCATCATTAGGCACTCTTAGCCAGCCATAATTCATACCTCGACTAAAATATGCACCTAAAACTTTCGGAACTACTTAAGAACCTCATGCCCACCAAACAGAATAACCAAGGACATACTCTTTAACCTCCTTCATTTGGCTGGTGTTATAACCTGAAAGAATGATATTGGAAGTTTGAATTGAAAACTGCAAAAAAGACGGTGCGCCCTCATAGTCATAAAGACCCTAGACGTAGAACACGAACCTACAGTTTAGTATGGAATGTGAATTATAACACAGAAAAACTGGCTTTTTCTAATCTCATATTTGAACTCTGCTTTTCTGAGTTCCGAAAAATCAGAAATATTGAGATCAATTTTTGGTTTATTTTGTTCCGCTTGACATGAAACGATCTATAAGTAGTAGTATATTAATTTCAGACTAAAATACAGTAGGTTACTAAACCACACAATTGGGCATGTGGCCTAGAGGGTCTCTAGTTTGACATACCCGATTTAAAATAACGAATTTTTTATAGCTATGTATGCTATAAAAATATATATCTATAACTTATATTATAGAACTATACTTAAGTTATGGCTTTATGGGACTTATTCAACTTAGCTTAGTTTTTAGTTTACCCTTGTAAAAATTATTCAAAAACCAAGTATATCTCCATTTCAGCGAAATTGGTTTTCGTTATGCAAAAAAGAAAATTCATTGTTTATGTACAATGAATGATATGTAATGATAACAAAAGTATCTCGTTCTGTACAATTTATCGGATCGAAAATGATACTTTGCGGTATCGTGTTAGAAAAATATGTAACCTGAACAAACACGCTCAAAAAGTTTTATTTTTGAGCCATGTTTATTCGGGTTACTATTTTCTGTTCATCTTTATTTAGATTATTCAGGTTAAAGCTGCATTCTTAATGTAATTTGTAAGCTACCAGAACTTGTCACTTTGTAACTCGTTCTGCTATATGCTTACTTATTACATAAAGTATGTTATGCAATTATTTTTTATATCAATTGAATCTTTATTTTTTTATCAAAAGATTCAGGTTAGATTGAATCTGTAATTGGTTGAATATCAAAACTGAAATTTATTTGGACTGCTAGGTAAAATTTAAACTTCCAAGTCTATTAAAAACACTTTTATTTAAATACTTGAACAATTTGAGATGACCACGATTGCCTTACCTCTCTGGACATCCATTTAAGTGTTTTGTACCTTATTGTAAATTTTACAATTTAGACTTTAACTAAGATAATTTATAGATTTTGATGATTTGGGTGTATTGGTACCAGCCAATCAAAATGGTCACAATAATCAACCCACAACACCTAACAACAATCATCAATCTAGTGGTGCCTTAATAACTGGAGATTTAGAGTCTAGTCTTGCATCTCTCGCTGAAAATCTTACCATTAGAGCACCGGCTGTAAAGTAAGTAGTTTTAGCGAATTTACTTTTGAGATTTTTGAGCATGGTTTTAATATTACAGAGGCGTTCAATGGAATTCTCCTAAGAATGGATCAAAAACTGGAGGCAATTGGACACCTCAACCATTGGCCGCTACTACTGGTGCCGGTTATAAGCCTATGAATCAAACGATGGCTAGTCCGCCGCCCATGCTACAACAACCTTTATTTCCTCAAGTTCAACCTGTAATGGTATATTATTGAAGTACATAACAAAAATGCAATTTTTTAAACAAATTATAATTAGGGCTTAAGACCGTTGCAAACAACTAGTCCGATGTATCCTCAAAGAATGGTAGTAGGAGGAGCTACACCTCCAGCATCCATGAACTCCATGGGCCAGCAACATTCATTCATTTTTAATTAAGAAATATGTCCACTATAATAATAAAAATTTATGCATGAATGTATTTGTGTGTTTATAATAAGTGTACGATATTTAAATGTGTATTGACAAAATTTATACTTTCATCACCTCTAAATTACAAATAATTTTTTGATGGGGTTATACACTTTTAATATTACCACCTTTCTTATCAAATAAGAAGAATTTTTCACGTTGTTATTGTATTAATTTGTATCACAGATTTGTTATAGTAAATGGAGGAACGATAAATCAATATGTTATTAGGAAAATTATCATATCATTACGATTTCAAGTTGCAATAACAATTTTCTAATATATATATATAAGCATATCGGCAATGGCATTTGAAATGTTATTAATGTGATTATTAAATCAAAAAATTACAATATTAAAGTTTTTTACTTGCTTGTATAATATCACGTACGGTGATTTGAACCAAAAATGTTTGGACAATAACTTAATTTAAAATTTTTTTAATGAAATGGTTCAAATTAGAACTATTTTCATATATTTGTTACTCGAAAGTAGTATAACATGCAAGTAAGTCCTTATAGTGTAACATATGAATCTAAAATAAAAATTAATTCTAAATTATTGTGCAATATGTATGGCATTACGTTTTTCTAGATGAAATTTACATAATATAAATATAAATTCTTGTTATTTTATTGCGTAATTAATTATATAAGCATTTTTACGAATGCGCCATATCACGTTTCTATTATATTATCACAAATAAATGTGTTAAAATTAATTCCGATTAAAAAATTATGGTTCCATTGAAAATGTGCCATTTTTGCACAAACTTGATTATCGTTAAAATTTATTATTCTTGTGTCATATTTAATGCGTTATAAGATGTAAATATCTATTTATAATTTTTTTGTAAGTATAGCAAATTATTTTGATGAAAAATTTGTAACAATAAGTTGACAGGGTACGATACGACAATATGAATAATATTTTAAAATGATATTGTTAAGTTACAAGGTTTAAATCTACTGCGAAATACTGGTTTCATTTTCCTCATACACATTTCTTATTTCTCATGTAAGGAAAGTATTGTATTTTTGATTTATTACGTTTACAATACTATCTACCTATACAAATTTATTTTGTAATAGTAGTTTTAAGAATTATAAAATTTGGTAATAAAAATTATGTATATACACTTACTGAATTTCATATGGTTATTATCTATTGGATTTTATTTACGTAAAGTATTAAACTATTATTATAATAATATTAGTTATGCTTGATTGTATATTTTGCATTATCTTTTATAGTATATTATTATTTTCAATGTATTATACACTTTCAGTAATAAATCAAGTTGTAAAATTTGTTCTCAATTTGTCTTTTTATTTAACAACCACGGTGCACTGTCTTCTTTTGCAGTGCTATCTCGGTACTCGAGATTAAATACAACCTTACTCAATTTGTTTCGGGAACACAAACTAACAAAAAATTTTGAAGTCAAAAGTACAAATAAAATAGTATAGTTTATAATAAAATATAAAAGTAGTTTTTTTAGTGGTATATTTTTCAATAAAAGTTTTTACTGATTTTATCGTAAATTGTAAAGTATGATAGCAATACTATTTGCTACATGATAACTATCAGTCAGAGTAAATTACATAATTTATTACAAATTTTTAACGTAAAAAAATTAAATTTTAAAACCAATATAAAATAATAATTATTGACTACGATATACAGGGTGCTGTCCACTATCAACGTTGAACATAGGGAATTAACATTGATTTCAATTGTTTTATCGATTCCTGCTTGCCAATTCAACCTCTGGAAATTATTTTGGTATCTATGGAACGAGAAAATTATTGTGTATCCTAGATATCAAAATTAATTTTTTTTCATTGATATTATTTATTAAAAAATGTTAATTTAAAAATTTCATATATCGTGGGTATTCTGCGAAAATGCATTAAGTCAATAATCATAATTTTGACATAATTGAATTTGAAAGTTTGTTTTCCCTGAACATCTTTATGTATTTTTGACTTATGGAAAAAATTATATTGGCTAGTTGTATAAATATGACTTTAGTGTGTTTTTGCAGCCTATACAATGTTCACCAAGCAATAACAGAGCATGATTAACTAAACAAAAAACAACAAAATAATTTTGACTTAATGCATTTTCGCAGAATACCCACGATATAAACAAGTTACAATGGGTTTTCAAAAAAGTTGACAGATTAATTTTCAAAATTAATCATAAGTCATAACTTTAGAAAGATAACTTGACAGTTAACCATAAAAACTTTCTCTTTAAATAATTATACATTTTACAATAAATTGAACTTAGAACTGTCAATAAATTACACATTTATTATCAACTTGTTTGAAAACAGTAACTTTTTTAAAAACATGAAATTTTTAAATTAACATTTTTTGATAAATATCTATGTAAAATAATTAATTTTAGTATCATACGATGCACAATAATTTTCTCGTTTCATAGATACAAAAAAAATTTCTGTAGGTTGAATTGGCTAGCAGTAATCTACAAAACAATTGAAATTCCCTGTTTGTCGTTGATAGTGGTCACCTGGTATATATGGAATTTATAATATTTATTTTTTATTACAATTTGAGTAATATAGTGGTCTCTGCTTATTGGACTTACTTCGGGACCAGACTATTTGAGTCCATTAACCGAATGAGTCAATAAGGTGAAAGATGCAAAAAAATACACATTTTTTTAAAAATTTAATTGAATTTAAAATATTTATTGAGATTTCAGCTTAGTAATACACAGATATGTGTATATATTTGTAGATGTGTAATGTATAATAATAAAATAATATATGGGTAAATAGAAAAATTATAATTTAAATATGTATGTGTTTATTTGTTTATTGTAATGCCTACCTAATTCATTTTTGATAAAAATCCATCCAGAGTTGATTGGGTTTTCCCTTCTGAGGTCACGTTTATAATCATTTGCTGGTATTCTTGCTTGAATACATCAGAACCTCCTCTTTGTTGAATTTCTTGACGCAAAATCTAAAGCGCTTCTAGCATCTTGTTTTATTGATGGTGATTTCTCATCCGGTTCATCTTTGTCACTATCAGTAGCAACACTCTCTTTTTGTCACTGCTTCAATTTCACCACACCTGCAACACTGTAACACTAACAGCAATAAACACATATTTTTGTTATTTTTCTAATTGTCTAACGACCCCATTACCCGAAAAGTGAGTCTAATATACGAATTTTTTCTGTGTGTTAGTATATGAGCAAAGCATTACCAGCTTGTTTCAAATCCAATAGCATAAAATTTATGATAAAATTACAATAAAATATTTAGATTAATTGAATTAGAAGAATCGGGAAGATTATAATTATTAAAATGTCAAATAAAACCATCCAATACTTTTCAATACATAATCATGTAACGACAGTATACTGATGACGACTATTGAGTCAGAAACACGTGTCTGCTATTTATCTATGATTTTGCAATAAATCTTGAATTAATTCATGTCTAAAGTGCAAATTTAAAATTCTGGTAAATGTTTTTGTAATATAAAAATAATATATTTACTTCTGTTACAATTTAATTTCTTGGAATTTTTGTTTCAAATTTTTAGCTTATATTTTTTTGCACTTAAGAAAAAAATACTTCAAATAATAATTAATTTTTGGGTGGTTTTCTGCTTAAATACCTCAAAAACCCTAGCACAATCGACCCCAAATGCGCAGGGCCGTATTTACGGGTGGGGTTTTAGGGGTTACAACCCCTCCCGAAATTATTTATCAATAAATAAAGTACTAGAAGTCCGACTGAAATCATAACAAGATCAGAAAAAAAAATCTTTAAAACTATAAAAAAAACATTAAACTTGAAGCAGTCATGATTTATATAGCAGTCCACATAAATTTGTGAACCAGTAGCTGGTTTCGTGCACACAATTAAGTGATAACACCAAGTAAACGGTACTGATGAAGACTAATGAGTCAGAAACACATCGTGTGATGGCTAGACGGTCGAAAAATCAGGCAATGTGTCTACCGTTCTTACCTTAATTGTGTTGGTCGTTTAGTTTTTAAAACTTTTATGCAAAATGCAAGAATTTTAACTTATATTATTAGATTAGAGTATCACTCGAGAACGCACGTTGGCGCGGTTCCTATTTTTGTGTAGTGACGTCGCATATAGCAGTCCACATAAATTTGTGAACCAGTAGCTGGTTTCGTGCACACAATTAAGTGATAACACCAAGTAAACGGTACTGATGAAGACTAATGAGTCAGAAACACATCGTGTGATGGCTAGACGGTCGAAAAATCAGGCAATGTGTCTACCGTTCTTACCTTAATTGTGTTGGTCGTTTAGTTTTTAAAACTTTTATGCAAAATGCAAGAATTTTAACTTATATTATTAGATTAGAGTATCACTCGAGAACGCACGTTGGCGCGGTTCCTATTTTTGTGTAGTGACGTCGCATATAGCAGTCCACATAAATTTGTGAACCAGTAGCTGGTTTCGTGCACACAATTAAGTGATAACACCAAGTAAACGGTACTGATGAAGACTAATGAGTCAGAAACACATCGTGTGATGGCTAGACGGTCGAAAAATCAGGCAATGTGTCTACCGTTCTTACCTTAATTGTGTTGGTCGTTTAGTTTTTAAAACTTTTATGCAAAATGCAAGAATTTTAACTTATATTAAACTTGAAGTGTTTAAATAAAAATTAAAACTAAAGAGATATTTCTAATAAATTAAATCAGGTATTTTATCTTAATTCTTACTATTATGGTAAAAATTTTAAATTGCTATAAATTGTTAGAACCAAAAATTTTAAAGCAAACAAATTTTATAACCATCATGGGCAGCATAGCTTAAAATAAGACTTCCGCAATAAATTAGAGTGGTTATTGTAAACCCATAAATTATTTTATATTTTGGGGTTCGTTTTTTACAACGGTTTTTTACAAGAGAGTTTAAAATAAAAATATGAATAAGGTTAAAGTTATTAAAAATATCGTGATAAACAAAACTTTTAAAATGGCACAAACAAAATTTTATCCGCGATAACGCCCAAAAGTCAATCTGTAATCAAAATTTGTCGCTCCCTCGACAAATTATTTTCACCCTTTAAATAAAGTTCACAAAAATCAAAATTTTCTCTGAATATCGAACTCAAATAAAAAAAAATTGCTCAAAAAATATAATCACTTTAATTAAATAATCTTCTCACAAAATTTAAACTTTCTTGCGGTCACTTTCGACCAAAAGTTTGAAAGCATTCAAACAAAATTTTTCAATAACCATACTCAAAAATAAAATCTTAATTTCAAAAATACTACTTGCACAAAATTATACTCAAAAAATCGGCGGAGCAAAATCTAGGCTTTTGTCGTTTCCGTCATCTTGGCAAAAAAATCTTTTTCTACTCACCTTTCTGCAAATATTACATTTCAAAAATTAATATAACAAAATTTAAATTTAAAAAAATCACCAAGGTTCGGTTGTTCAGTTGCAGGCTAAACCAAAAAATTTAGATTAACTAATAATATTTTTTAAAAAACAGCTTTTCAACGTAATATTTCATTGATTAATCCAAACCTGTTGGTTTAACTTACAACTGAGCCCAAAGGTTTCAAATCAATTCAAAAATTACAACTGAGGCGTTCAAATCTAGCTAGTGACAACAGCCACCCCGGGAAGAAGTTTCTTTTCACTCAAAAAAGGGAAAAGCTATTTAAGAAATTCTACTGGATAAGAAAGACTAACAAGACTAGCTCTTATTCTTATGTCCAGTCATAGAACTATGCCAATCCCCAGTGACCTGGTTTTAGGATAAATTTTCATAGTGCAAGATGATTTTAGTTGGTACTTTAAGTTTTTTTAAATTGCATTTATTTTGCCGATTTTAGCATGACTGACGGTTTAAGTTGAGACTTAAACTTTTTTATTTAGGTATTTACGTATTTATTGAGTTCCTTCTATTTTTAATTTTATATTTTGTTTGTTTTTTATTGTAGTTTTTTTTTATTTTTTAAATATTTTTTATTTTTTGTTTTGAATATTTTTTATCCTTTGTATTTTAATAAATTAGCTATTTATTTTTTAATTTTTTTAAAACCCCCCCCGAAAATCTAGTCTAAATACGGCCCTGCAAATGCGACATAACTTAAATATTATCAGTATTTTGATCACGTTTGAAGTTATGAAAGTTATCCTGATAAGATAGGAAAATTTTGTTACACCTTAGACAGCTATTAGCAAAACACATTAAGATGTATTGTTGATCATTATCTACTAATTGTCAGAAGTAATTGCAAATATTTTATGAAGATATACACTTTGATTGAGCAAACTAATGCTTATTGGTCATATACTTAAATATAATATGTAGACGAAGTGATTCACAAACTTTTCAAAATTTTTCTTTCAGCTAAATCAGTAAATTTTTTAACTTATTTATGGATTTTGGAATATGTCAATTTCCGAATTTTTTCTAGTAATTCTTGTTTGGTTTTTGTCTTTTTATTAAATTAACTTCTAAAGCAGAAATATTAAGTATTTTTAAAAACAATATTTTTTAACATAAAAGTTAACATTCACTGTATCCAATATAAGTACTCTTTGTTTGAATGCATTATGACGTCACGACGCTAAACTAAAATAGAATTTAGTTTTCCTTTTATTAAAAGCGTTTTCTTAACTTATTCTTAGAAAAAAAAATACGACTAAAAAAAACTTTTCGTCAAAGTCATTACCAACATAAAAAATAATATAAATTCTTTTTAGGATTATCTTGTAAATTGCAGACATGGTCGGTGCCTGGATATTTGACGCCCTAGGAAAAACTCTATCGGTGCCCCCACCCCCCCTTTTATATAGCAGTGCTAAGCGGGGGGGGGGGGGGGGGTGAGAACCCGCGATATTAAAAAAAGTAATACTTCTACATTTACATATTTTTATAAAAAACGCCTTTCAAAAAATAATAAAACTAGCAAAAATTTAACTTTTCTGGTTTTTTTTGTGATAAAATTTGTTACAAGTTCTTTCATATTTGAAGTTGGGGATTCTTCCTGTTCTATAGAAATATGTTTTATGTTTTTTTCTATGTAACTAATATCTATGTATCTTCCGGTACTCGTGCGTCTATCAGACGCGGGGCGCCACGTAATCAAAAGCAAAAATTTATCGTTTTTATTGTTTTACTATTAGTATTAATATTTAATTTTACATTGCACACTACAATTAATTTTTGCACCTCGATCTGGTTTGCGCCCTAGGCAACCGCCTAGTTTGCCTAGTGCCTAGCGCCGGCCCTGATTGCAGAATTTTATTAACTGACTTAAAGAAAAATTTTATAATCGATATTTTACTAATCAAAATTTGAAGACTAAAAAGTTAAAAATAAATAAACTTTTAAAACAAAGCTTTTTCTAGAAATTGCACTATAAAGAAAAAAATTATTTTTCAACTAAGAACAAACAAAGCTCTCTGAAAACATAAAAAGCGTGGTACTATGACTATAATAGCCCCACGCTTTTTATATTGATGCTTCTAGGGATCTTTGTTTGTTCTTATTTGAAAAATTATTTTTTACTTTTTAGTGCAATTTCTAGAAAAAGCTTTGTTTTAAGTTTTTTTATCAAGTATTCATGATACGCCACTGGTGTCAATTTGAAATTTTAAAAGATCAAATTACTTCTATTAATGATATCTGCAATGCAAAATTGAATGCAATTATGCTGATCTTCAACTTTAATCTTCATACCGATAACAAATTAACTTGAATCAAATAAAAGTTTGTTCTAAAGTAACCAATAATTAAAAGTTTATTTCTTTGGGTACTTTCACTAATTATTGTTTTTGTACTTTAAAGCAAAATAATTACGTATCGTAAGTATTCTTATCTATTACTCAGTCCTATATCAATAAATAAAAATTCTAACATCAAATACAATTTTGTAACTTGTCTGGCAGAAGAGGGTTCGAGTCGTTCCAGTCTGGTTACTTTTAGTAATTACGCGGGAAAATATTACAACGACCACTACAAGCGACATAACCTAAGTTTTCAATTTAAAGGTCCAACGTTTAGTGTTTTAAAAATATGGCTCAACGTTCGATCGAAAATTATTTTAATATTCGCAAGAGACCCGCGAATGAAGAATTAATTACAAATAAAATTAAACGTGGTAAAAATGAAATATTGAAGAACCAAGAGGTTACCGAAACTTTGAAAAGTGTTGTTGGTGATCCGGCTGCAAAATCGGATACAAAAAATGTCGAAACAAAGCTAACAAGCAAAAGAACTTTGAGATCTAGAGCTACTTCAATCGTGGATGGTAACAATACATCATCTGTAAATAATAACGTAAGTGATTTGAAAAATAAACCTTTACCCGTTGTTGATAATCAAGTCCATTCTGCGGAAGGAATTAATAAACCAAGTGATAAGAATGCTGGGAGTGATTCTCAAGCAAAGTCGTTAAATGTTGTAAAAAAGAAAGTCATTCGTTCTTCTCGTTTAGACAAACTTAAAGAATCAATTGCTCGTTTTCAAGAAAGCGACAAACAACTTCAGGTCTTGGAAACTGAAACTAAGGTTAAGAAGGTATTGCTCCCCGATATAACCAGTGTCGTTGATAATTCAAAATCTGTAGTCGAGGAACCGCAAAACACCAGTGCTTCTAAACAATCTGTTACTTTAACGAAATCGGACTTACCTCTATCTTCCAGTTCAATTAACATCCCAGATAACGACAAATCTCTTAGTTTACCTCGCAAATACAGATATTTAGCTGAAATATTTCAGGCAATCGATACCGTAGCGCAAATTTTATACAATCGACAAGAAATCATAATATTTAAGAAGGTGAAATTAGGAGTGGAGCAAATGATGAAACGTAATTTAACTGAAAAACATTTAGCTCAGATTAAGTTTTTGTATCCAGACGCATATTTGTTCCATTATGAAAAATTGCGTGAGTTTGGTACGGGAACAAGGCGTGAGAAATGGGAATTAGTAATCAAACCTAGTATTGAAGAAACTACTATGACTTCAAATGTATTATTAACACGCCGCCGGAAGTTTTACAGTATTTTGATCGAGAAGATGAAAATTTATCATAAAGATTTTCTTAAAACGTTAGATTCTTCTCTAAACATTGCTCACACAAATATAGTTCGTTGGCATCCACAATTTAATATCGAGGGGGTTCCCGATGTTGAAGTCTCTGCTTTACCCGAGTGCCCTAACGAAGAGAAGTTCACAACAGGATCTGAAGTTTTAGAAAAAGCTAGACAAATGTTCAAGTGCAACACTCGTATGGAACAAGCTTTGGAAAGGTTACAGAAAGCTCAAGGAACATCTCAAGCTCCCAAAGAAGTTGTAATAGAAAATCCCCTACTGAAAGGTATTCCAAAAGCTTTATTGGAAAAGGTTCGACAGAAACAAGCTGCAAAAGCTTTAGATGCTATTACCCGTTCTAGTGCCCAAGATAAAGAAGCCGAGTTATATGCTCAACTTCCAGAAATTGCTAGAGTTACTCGAAGTTTATATGTGACTGAAAGGAAAGCTGTTCTACCTTTAGATTTAGTTCTAAACAAACTTTGTAATAGTTATCGCGTTTTTACGCGTAGAAGTGAGATGGAAACATATTTAAGAACAATATCAAAAGAAGTTCCCGAATGGATGGTGTTCCATGAAATTCGTGGCTCAATTTTTATCAAGATTGTAAAAGATATTGACTTGACGATGATAACTAATAAATTAATCAGTTTGGCGGAGAACAAAAAACTGTTATAGAAAGTCATTGTTAAATGTATGTTTAGAAGTATAAATAATACAAATTTTGGTTTTATTTTGTATAACTTTGTGTAAATAAAATTTTTACTTCATAATTTTTTTAAATATTTTATTTTATTTTTTGCAATGTTTTTAGATTTCAGTACTTTCACCTAAAAGATGTTCTTGTCTATTTTATGTAATGCTGTAAATTTATCGACATTAATAAATTATTGTTCGCTTGGTTCAGAAGTTTTCCAGGTTTTCTTCTGGTTCTTGCCCTTCCGATCTTTATTTTATTTAAGAATGTAGGAAAGTCGATAAGGTTAGGTATGGAAAACTGGTCGACCTGGGTTAATGACTAATATACAGGGTGTACCATTTTACTAACTTCTGAAAAAAGTTTATTTTTTGCAATTTATGATATCAAATTCGTGCGATATTTCACAGAAGTTTTGTGTGTTTCGAAGTGGATAATTTTTGTTTGAATTTACAATTTAATAGTTTAGTACATTTTTTTAAAGAAAAATATTGAAATTTGTACTAAAACGACATCTAAATGTTAACTAATGAAATTACTTTGAAATTAGACGGTTTTACAATAACGAAATTTAAGTGTTATGTGTGTTGCCTAAACTGAACCGGGCAGAGTCATAAATAAGGGAGATGTGGACAGAGTTAAATGTAATAAATCAAATAGACGTAGTTACTTGGTTATAACATTTTGCTTTTTTGTGGTGAATATTTAATATTACTACAAGATCAAGTGCTATTTAAATTATCTGAAGTTTACCGGTGTAAATTAGACCTTGCAAACGACGCGCCATCTATAGTATTCATATCTTGGATCGACTATAGTATTTGAGGGGGTCCATTGCAAAACTTGTTAAGTCCACTTTAGTAAATTTTACAGGAGAGACAAAAAAACTGTTTGGCTCACTTAGCCCAATAGTACGGATAATTATTTATGTAGAGACATACCAAATTTTCTATTCTTTGTCTTTTTTACGTTTGCTATTGCCATATTTTTCATATTATTCAAATTTGAATTTGGCACTTAACTAGTTTTGCTGTGATATTGTGGAATTGATGAGTTTGGTTGTGACATTATGTAGAATTTACAAGTTTTACCGAGAAACCAGAAAGGATAACTATAACTAATAATATAACAACATTTATTAATACTTAAACAAGGACCGAAGTTTCGTGAGAACTAGTATAGGGAACTTTACCTACAGTCTTACCATTGCCATTTATTTAAATTTTGTTTCCACTAGCTTAGGTTCCGCGGTCGCATCACGCGACCTTATACACTATTTCCATTGGCTGCCGTGGAAATGACTAGTTTTGCCGTGATAAAGCATGTGGATTAAAATAGTTTTTATCTTTTACTTAATTATTCATTTCATAATTTGTCAATCTGCCAAAAACGGGAAGACTACATTAGTCATTTGTTTTTGCAAGACAATGCGTCAGTACACATTGCCACGAATACACTTCGTAATTTGAGGTTTGAATTGGTGGACCCCCCCCCCCACTTATTGACCTGACTTAGCTTCTTCGGATTATTATCTTTTAGATAGTAGAATAATAAAATATTTTCAATTCCAAATTTTCATTGCTTCTGTAGTAGACTAATGATATATTAATATCCCCTCGTATTTTTATTTTATAATAAATCTATATAATTATATTATCACTAGGTGGAAAGCCCGTCCGCAGACGGGTAGATAGACGGTGGATCTCTTTTTTAGCGGTTTTAATTAAAAAATTTATAACCGTAACCTAAGATCGACCGGTTTTGAAGTTTTCTCCTTTACTTTGATTTTATTAATTTGATTTTAAAATAATTCCGGTTTCCTTTATTATATTTTGTTTTGAACGGATCAAAAATTATTATTTGATAATTCTGTTATAATAAATATAATATATTCAATTTCCGATTATGAATAATTCTGGTTTTCTTTATTTATAGTAAAATTTTTTTTATTATAGTAAAATTTAAACGGATTAAAAATTATGATTGGATAATTCTGTTGTTAACCTCCCCCTCCAAAAATGTTGCCAAAATATTGACACGCTGTAGCAAGAGCGAGCTGGGATTTTATATACTATTATTATAAAAATGAAATGACGCATGTACTCATCACTTGAGAACGGCTTGACCGATTTGTCTGATTTTTTTTTTATGTTCGTAGTTGTCAGGACAAGGTTTACAGGATATAAAATTTATAGAAATTCTATCTAAACGAGATTTTAGTTAAAACTGGCGATGCGCATGAATGAATTTACGAGATTAGAATAAACAAAAATGGCGACAGATAACGCGACAATAGAAAACTTACAAAAAGAAAATTTTGATGTACTACATATGTATGAAATATCGACAATTATATTATGATGTATTTTTCTGGACTATATAACGTAAGTAAAGGGCTTCTGCAGCTCACATAGTTGTCAATTTATATTTCACAATACATCTACTCAATCGCATCTTTTCATGATAATTCCTATCACAAGTAAGAAAGCTTGTCACCTACGTGAAATGAACCAAATAGTAAGCGATAGGTTTGCAATTTGTTGTAAACATATTAAAATTATAGGAATTGCAAACTATTAGAAGCAAAATGGAATTACTGAAATTTAACATAGAAGAAAAATTAGGCTCGTATTATTATAATTCAAATAGTGAAACTACAAGAAAAGAAAAGCTTGATTAAGAAAAGAAAAGCTTAACAAATAAAATGTTTGAAAAAAATTAGACAAAAATGCCAAATTAAACTAAATTAAATAACACAATTATAAAATTATCATGTTTTAAAATTTTGTATTTAAGAATATAAAATTTCTATTGAGCTTTATGAAAATATTTTACAAAAATATACGTTTTCTAATAAAAACTTTTTTTTGCCAAATTTGAATTCAGTATAGCCAAATTACATGATAACAACATCACTTTCGGGAAACTAGCACAAAACTGAATCTTTCAATCTTGACCAATATTTACAGTTTTGCACACTTTGGTCTATGTCGATTAAAACAGGCTTTACTGATGTCCAACGTTTAAAAAAAATTTATATTTATATATTTTTTAATTTTTATATTTAAATAAGTATACTATAAAATAAACTTCAAATTGTATTTTAAAAGTAAATTAAAGTTGTTATAGATTAAATTAAATGACGTATGGATACCAGAATACAAAAACGTTCTATTCTCCGTTTCCGGCAGCGCAGTTTTACAATCAGATATAAAATCGAGAAGTAATTTTTTTTTTTGGTATTTGCGAACTAAAAATGTTTGCTTTTATTATGATACTTTTGCTTAAAAAATTAATATAATCTATTATCAAATTCTGGGATTCAAAAATAAGCGATTTTCACAATAATTTCTACTTTTTATTTATAGTACTTACCTATATATCTGACGAATAATTTTCCATGAAAATTTTTTTGAACAATTAATTAGAAAGTGATGCAAGACCGATGAAGATAAAAATTTAAGATATGATATTTTTTATTTTAAAGATTGTGTCATATTATAAAGTTTCTAGGAAGAACTATACCTATCTTCCCATCGCCCTGCGACACTGCCGAAAGGCAGCCTTTGCAGCTTCACAGCCGCCTCCCTGTAGCTAACTGCACCCGCTACCATTGACGATGGTCCAGATTCGGTTCTTTTGGCCTTCTTCCTCTGATTGCTCAGAGGCGACGGCTGCGAGTTCCGAGACCTGAACCTTTTACCTGCCTCACTCCTGTAAGGGGGCTTAATTGCTCCCTTTTTTGATGATGGCGGTACCTTTGCCAGTCTCGAACCAGAGGGCGCGCTATCCTCACCGTGAGTACAGTCACTAGATAGATACAGTACCGCAACGTCCGGCCATTTTGGGGTCTTAATTTATGCGCGAAATTTAAAATTTTTTAACAAATTATAACTGAGTGCTAATTTTTGAATATGTTAAGTTAAAACAATAGATTTATTCTTATATTATGTGTTTCCGTCATATTGTTGTTTATTTATTATTTGTTACTAAACTTTTTACACGTATTATATGTTAAATTTTATGACATTTGGTTATGCAGTACAACGTATGCGTCTGATTTATTTTCATCAACACAGATGAAGCTCCAACTAAAATTAATCAAAATGTTGTCAGAGCATCCTAACGAATATTTTATTACAAAATTTTTAAGTGAATTACAATTCTTTCCTACGTTAATACGTTATTTATGTAAATCGATAGATTTTGTTTTATTTTGGGTTGGTTGTACTAAATAATATAACTTAAAAATTTATTAATTAAAGGTCATAGTTGTCTTCTTTCAGCATTTCTTTCACCACTAGGTAATCTAAATAACCTAAAACCATTAGATGGCTTATTGTTGCACTTCACAACAAAACAAGTATAGGCATTTTTGTTCTTAATATTATAAAAATTGTTTTTAATACACAAACTTATAGAATAGCGAAAATTAAGATTGGTATTAACTGCAATTACTAAATTTTCACAATTTGAAACAACAACTAACGTCGATTGACATTTGCAAATGACGCCATTTTGGGGTCCAAATTAGCGTTCTCTCTCTAACTCATTGGCCCATAGGGTTGCGGTACTGTATCTATCTAGTGACTGTAACCGTGAGATTTGGACAGCCCAGCCCGTTCGTGACTGTTTTTTTCTTGCTGAGTAGACACTTTGTCCTCCTCCTGCAAGTGTGCTCTTTTCCGGCGTCTTCTCTCCGCACCACAGGGTCGTTGCTTTTTAGGGCCCTACCCTCCAGTGTCGCCATGAGACTGGGCATCCGCTAAGGACGTCCCTGTCTTGGCCCCAGAGAGAACTACTGGAGTTCCTTTCTTGCCACTGGTTGATGGGATATCCAATTTGGACATCGCCACCACAGGGCTAGTTTGCTGGGTATCCTGAGCGGACACCCTTGCAGTTGTTGTTGGCAGAGTATCCCCTAGAGGTATACTTGCCTGTTGCTTGTTTTTAGTGTTGTTGTCATCCATGTTACATCTCAAATTAAACTATCGTTTAATTTCATCCTCCAAAGCTCCCCACCCACCACGGAGTCCGCAAAAGGGGACGTCACATAGGACGCTAGGGCTACTTAGAGGATATAGCATCCGGAGAGGCAGATTGTTTGCACATTCCGTCCTCGCCTAGAAACTCGTCCTGCCGATCCTCTGATGGAGGACAGCATAGCCGATTGATCTAGGTGGACTAGTCCAGACCACCCGTTTAAGCAAAAATTGAGGCCAAAGTGGAGTGTTGCCAGACCCAGGAGAACTACAACTGCTCCCGAGCCAGCTCAGCCACCAGGATCCTTTCATCCTACCTTACGGGTTTCCACGCACGGTAAAAACACGCGGGTACCTGTAATTCGTCTGGTTTCTCCACATCGGCCGTCGTCCCGATTCATTGACCCAAGTTCGAACACAGAGGGTTTTAGACCTTGGCCCGAACCCAGCGGATCAAAACAGACCAAGCCTGAGAGAGTTTTACGTCCCTGGCCCGAATCCTACCAGGTACACGCCCGATGTTTCCTTGAAACACGCAAGCCCCCTCACCACGGCAAGGTTCAGGTACATCAGAGGGGGATTTGAACAGTGGTGCTGTATAATTTTTAACAAAAATACGAGTACACTACAACATTGTAAATTAAGTTTGACATAAACAAACTTAAGAAACTAGAAATCACTAGACAGTCTTATTTCGCATTATGTGTAAATTTTAAATTTAATTTTTATGTTGTGTTCAAAATAAACGTCATCAAATTTAACGCAAACGTTTTCACCATACTATGGCATCATCAGGCGATGAACTAGTTCATGTGATTCATATGATTAATATCGAGTTACACTATCTAAACCTAAACTACCTTAAATAGCCGTAATCTGGCGAATTCTCCCTATTTGGCTATTATTACGAATTTTTTATTTTATGTTTTTAATTTTATTTGTTTTACTATATGAACTTTTGTTTGGGATTTAATATGTTTTTGATTGCGAAACTAATTAATCATTTTTCTATAAAAGTATAACATCTACTCGTCTCGTACATGAAGGGATAGGGTATTGGATAGCAAAAGGAATTAAACAATGTGATTATAATCATAAATATTATTTAAATTATAATAAATTACTAGAATCTACTTACGTGACAACTGGACAACAAATAATAATTGTAAAATCAACTATGTATATATTTTTAATGTTTTTGTTTGTCGAGATTTTAGTGCAGTAAGAATTTAAAGAGCTGTATTAACGCTAAGAGCTTTTAGTACTTTTGTCACGTCCCTCTCTCTGGTACTATAATCATTGAAACACAACTACAGTTATGTAACTTTGCAAAAAAGTTGAAATTTTAACTTCAAATACATAACAATTACAAAGAAATTATTGTTTGAAAATTCATACAAATTGAACATAAAACTTATATAATAGACGATGGGTACTCTATATCACCTTGTAACCGAGCAGGCGTCATTTCAGCTTTTACCATGGCAAGGAGAAAGAAAAGGTAAAATGTAAGTTGGTGCCTAATATAAAAACATAAATGCATAGTAAATTTTATGAAAACAATATAAAAAATTTACTTTGTGTGTTAAAGTCAAACTGTCACTTTTCGTGAACGCAATTCTTTCTAAAGAAAAAAGCTTTTCGGAGTCAAGACACTAATGTCTATTTATCTCTAGTCAATACTTGCCCGATCTTGGTCTCGAGTTCGACTTAAGTACGAAATCGATCAATCAAAATAAATAATTTTGTATTTAAGGCCTGCATAAGGCGTATCTACTAATTAAATTCAATAATTACTCTTTTTGAAGTTTTCAGAAAAAATAATATTTTATTCGGAACGATTATGCTTTTTGTGGCTCGGTATAATTATTGTAGGATTCCCTCAGCTATATTCCGGTCGTTCGCGAATTCTACACAACTCGCCAAAAAATATAAAATATGTATTTTGTAGGCCCTAATTTAAAAATTACTAGATTCTGGAATATATTCTAGGCAAGAAAAGTTAATCTTTCGATCTTAATAAAATAATATATTATTGTATTATAATAATTAATATCGTGTTTTGATATATTATTAGCAGGTGCTTATCAGTAACAAACTTTGATCTGTATGAATAATTTCAATAAAATAATATATTAGTAATATTAAAATTAATCATAATATATTATAATTATTTTGTTATTAATATTAGTCATAATACATTATAATTGTTTTGTAATGCGAATATTGATTTTAAATATATAATTTTTGTATACATAAAGCTGTATTTCAAGCGAAGAAGTACAATGTACGTATACTACATAGCAATATATTAATGTCTAATACCTGACTCTACTATACTGTTGAAGCTATAAAAATGCAGTTACCTCTTTTGTGATATCCTGATCTAGTGTGACATCTGATAAACTTTTAATTTATCGATCTAAACGATTTATACTGCAGTGTTAGTTGCTTTTCGCAAATTCTTATTAAATTCTTAATCTCAGAAAATTAGCTTCTACTTAAATTAGTTTATGTACTATACGAAGGTTGATCAAAATAAAACGAAAATTGTTTTAATTTCGTGGGCTGTATATCACTGATTGAGTTATTTTTCCTCATGTTGGTAACTATTGTATCAGTAACGTGCACGTAAAATTTTAATACTATTTTCTGTTTTACAACTAAATTACCAAGTTTTTGATAATCGGCAAAATTTTGTTTTTAAAAATTACCGATTAAAAAATTTGTATTAAATTTTACTAAATTTTTTAATTTATTGTTAAAAAATAGTGCCGTGAAGTGATGTAAATGAAAATCTTTGACGGCTTACGGTAAAGAATCTATGTAAAAAAAAAGAATTTATGAGTAGTACAAAAGACTTATAAAAGGCCGTGAAGATACGGAAGATGATGCTAAGTCTGGTCGCCAAAGCATATCAATTATTGATAAAAACCGTGCAAAAGTTAAAAAATCATTCTTTTAAATCGACGAATTTCTGTTATTATTGTTACTGACGAATTACCGGAAGTGTGGTATAAGGTTTAAATCGTCATGCTACTAAGTGGGAGACCATGGTTCAATGCTCGATCACGCTGACTGGCCTCATGTAATCTAAAGCCCAAGTTTGATTTATTGGTTATGTATTTAGCAAGGTTAGCATCCTACTAGAATATTATTCAAGTTCAATATTATACAAGAATAAGAGAAGAATTGCTATTAGCCATATTTGTTTTATTTCAAAATTGTAAAATCATCAACAAAAAGAGCACCGTAAAACTCTGTGCGGAATCGTTGGCTAGTGTTACTGCTGATCTTTCCAATTTTACTTTAACACATCATAACAGGTGACGAAACATGGGTATATGAACTGCGATGTTAATACAGCTCAATCTTCACAATGAAAGCTGCTACAGTATCCAAAACCAAGAAAAGCCTGGTAAGTTCGATCGAATGTGAAAGTTCTCTTAACTATTTTTTTTTATTACAAGGGCACAGTACATCATAAATTCATGCCAAGAGGTTATAAGGTCAATAAGGAGTACTATATAAAGAGACCAGAATTATGGGTCAACAACTTTTGGATTTTGCATCACGATTTGCACCGGATTGCACTTCACTGTTTATTTTTTCATTATTAGCCAAGAACATGACCACACCCAAGTAATATTTTCCCTGTGGAAATTTCCTGTGCTCCTATTAGACCCCTGGCAAATGCCTATTAATTAAGTATGCTACGCATGTTAATACAGGGATTTTCCAGGTACCTGTTTATATACTCTTTGTGGAACCCTGTGAAATGCCCGTGGTAGGGATTAGTCAGGGATCTGTTCACAGATTCTTTGTAGATGCCTGTGAAATGCTCGAGGTAGGGATTAGCCAGGTACTAGATCACAGATTCTTTGTAGGGCCCTGTGAAATGCCCATGGTAGAAATTTGTCAGGTACTCATTTACAGGTTCTTTAGTAGGGCTTGTGCCAAATTTAACAAACAATAGAAAACGTTTGTTGATACTATTAGTAGACCAATAGAAATCAGTCATTAATATAAAAATATTATAGTTGCGGTTTTTTTATTTTAAAGCTTTATTTCGGACAACTGTAATTAGTTAAATATTTTACCAATAATATATTTTATTTCTTAAACTATGGTTTTCCATTTGTTTTTCTACCTTTTATCAAATCAAAATTAAATTATTATTATTACCTACTTATGTAGGTACTAGTATAAAGTAAATTATAAAGTAAAATATATTATACAGCCTCCGTAGCGAAATCGTTAAGGTGTGAAGTTACAGAACATTCAATAAATGCTATCATAGGTTCGAATCCCCGTAAGTTAAAAAAAAAGTGGAAACTTTCTTTAGATAATTAAATAAAATGTAATTGTTAACTTTCAGATAGTATTATTATACAATCGTGGTTCTAGTGGCATAGTTTATAATATAATAATTATAATGTTAACAATATAATTATTTTTTTTACATTCTGCAAATCTCTTTTGTAGATCACTGCGGCAGGAACCCTGGTAGACCTCGTGGCAGGGACCTTACCAGTGTACATAGTAAAGGTGCTTAGTAGACTCCTGTCTGGGGTATCTGGTAGAGGTGCAAAATGTGCGCCATTATGCCCTGGCACAGACCCCTGGTTTAATCCAAAAAAGGGTTCTAGACAGGGACAGGTTCCTGTGAGATTTCGCTGCTAGGGGTTTATAAGAGATTTACCAGGTTGAAAATGTTACTTGGGTGATGATCTAGAAGTGGACTGAAAGGTTGATGATAATGATATCTCTACTTGTAATAGTCTAATTTTAAAAATCAAAATATTTGATGCATAATACCATCATACCTGAATTTCAAAATTATACAGTTGACCAAAAAAACGTATTTTTTTCCTAAACAAAAATATTTTTCATGAAAATACAGTTACTATTTGAAAAATGAATAACCTATTCGATGACAATGCAAATCTTACTTTAAAAAAATATTTTAATTTATATAGAAAACAGAGCGCTGGACATTTGGGCGCGGGGCGCCGAACTTATTTTATTTTTATTTTAAAATTTTTTTGTTATGCAAAAAAAAGCTGTCGGGCGAAAGAAACAGGAATCTGACAAATGTCGTGCGAAAGAAAATAGCATCCGATAGATGACAGTCTACTCGCATTTCGTTAAGAAAAACGACATTTGTTATAAGTGGCGCCCATCCACGAAGAAAAAATAATATAGTAAAATGGGGTTTAAAAATGGGGGTTGATCCCCACTTCCCGTATTTTCATTATATATTATTTGTTAATTTTATAAGTTTTCCGAACTAACGAGAACATCAATATTTTTATCTGTAAACCATTTTTTGAGATCCTGCTGACACACACACTTGCATTATCTTGTTGAAATATAAAGTTTTTTTAAATTAAGTGTTCCCAATGCACTAAAAGCTCCGCATGCTATAAGTGAACTTTTTTGAAAAATATCTTTTCTTCTTTCTCAAATCTCTCCGATATCTATTGAAACCATCTGGGCCATCTAAATTAAACTTTCTTTCGTCAAAATAAATAACCTAAAAAAAATAGCAACTTATAGAATAAACGATTTTATTAATACATTTTCTTACTTTAGGGTCTAGGACAAATGGACGCGGCCGAAAGGACGCAGACACGAAAGGACGCAGATCCGAAAGGACGCGGGTCATAAGACGCAGACCAAAAAGGACGCAGACCCAAAAGGGCGCGGCCAAATAGACGCAAACCCAAAAGGACGCGGCCAAATAGACGCAGGCCCAAAAGAATGCAAAAAATAGTTTTTTATATTTTAAAATTAATTAAAAAAATTTTCATGCCATTTTGCGATGTATCTAAATACACCACTATGTGGATTTTGCTTGTATATAGTATACCTACCCATGATACCTACCGTATAAAATATGTTAGATTGTTTATTATTTTAATTAAAATATTATCTCAAAAATACTACTTGTATTCGTTTCTATTCGATAGCTGTTGTTCTGTTTTTATCTTATTTTCTATTCCTTTCCACATTATTCTAATATACAGTAATTTTCCTTATTACCAACTTAACACATTATTTTCGAAGGTTTAATATACCGGGTCGTTCAGAAACAGTATTAGTTCTTTCATCAGATCCGTACTTAGGCGACGTCTCTTTCTATTGGTCGCTAGTTAGTTTAGGTTGTATGTCTTAGGTTACTTTAACAGGTCATACTTGTTTCACCTGCTACCTTTATGGATGATGGTATAATAATTGGCTTGCATACACCTGGATGGTGGCGCATCATGATTTGAATGATTTTGGTAACCACCGATCGAAATTTTGGTGTACATAATTTTAAAATTGTAAATAAAGAATTTTTATCCGCGCAATCAAATTCACCACAATATTTTGTATAATTTATTGAGTTATTGTTAATAAATGAATTAATTAAAGTTTTGAATGTTTTTTAATCCTATTAGAATACTTCCTTTTTACGTTTCGCTAGATGGCGAGATTTATACACAGCACTAATAATTGGGGAATACGGTTCTGACTATGAACAGACCAATAGTAAGAGACGTCACCCAAGTACGGATCTGATAAAAGAACTAATACCGTTTCTGAACGACCCGGTATATAAAACCTCCGAAAATTATGTGTTAAGTTGGTAATGCAAAAAGAACTATAAATAAGGAAATGGTTTGGAAATATGAGATAATTAAGAAATAAAGAACAAGAAGTAATTAAGAAGTAAGCTTACACACAGTATTAAAATAAAAATTTAAAAAAACTTTGAAAAAAGGAAAACTTGGTATCAATAAAATTTGTTACATTTTATAACTTGGTATAAAATATAAAAATAATTTTTATTATTAATTTCATAAAATTGCGTTTTTTAGACCTACGTCTTATTTGGCCGCGTCCTTTTTGGCCTGCGGCCTTATGGCCCGCGTCCTTTTGGGTCTGCGTCCTTTTTGGTCTGCGGCCTTATGGCCTGCGTCCTTTTGGGTCTGCGTCCTTTCGGGTCTGCGTCCTTCTGGGTCTGCGTTCTTTTGGGTCTGCGTCCTAACGCTCGCGTCCTTTCGGTCGCGTCCTTTCGGCCGTGCCCATTTGTCCGGCTCCCTCTTACTTTATCCTAGTTAGTACTCATACTCTTTTTAACAAATTTTAAGCGATTTTTTTAAGGTATTTTATTGCCATATATATCATTGTAGCTCTTGGTTGAACTTGAGACTATTTTCGAAATTCGTCGGAAAATTCGTCAACTTTTTTGTGCCATAATCACCGGACTAGTTTTCTAGATTTTCCTTATCTGTTAGACTTGAGAACATCTATGCGACCCTTTTCATTTTTATTTAATGGTTTACCATGTGACATGAGATCTTAAAATAAATTTTTATTACAAATTGTTTAAAAAAATATTAATAGAATGGTATTTTCTTTAGATTTTTTGTTTAATAATAATAATAATAATAATAGTTTTATTCATCAACTCTTACTTACAATAAAAAGAAAAAATAAATACATTTCATAAAGCAGAGTCGATGAAGGGGCAAAACAATCAGCAAAGCTGCTTTTCAGTTCTACCCTAGCACGCATTTTGCGCAAGCATCAGAATCTTCTTGATCCCGCTTCTAAAGGAACGGCTGGTTCCGCCGGTCAAGAACACGTCCAGATACCTATTGTAGATCTCCGCCGCTCGGTACTCGAAGGAGCCCTGAAACTTAGTTGTCTTGTGAGACGGGATAGACAAGTTCCCGCTATAACGAAGATCAAGTTGATGGCGTTCAGATCTTTTCACCATCAACTCCAACAGATACCTTGGGCTACCACGCTTATACAAATTGTACAGAAAGGAAGCGAACAGAAGTTCAAAGCGAGCGTGAATCTTGAGGACACCAAATTTATTATAAAAAGGAGTAACGTGACTGCCAAACTCAATATCACAGGCAAACCTCATGCAAGAGTTCTGAAGAACCTGTAGTTTGTGTTTTAAGTTGGCAGTAAGGTATCCGTAATAAACCACACTGCAGTAGTCAAGGTGACATAATATTAAACTCTGCACCAGCTGCAACTTAATCGTCGGGGGAAGAAGATATTTGTACCTGTATAAGGATTTCAGTTTGTAGTATCCTATACCACAAATCTTAACAACGTGCGCCCCAAAACTCAAGTTACTGTCGCAAATTACGCCAAGATCCCTAACATTCTCACTAAACTCCAGTACGGAGCCATCAAGTTCAACGTCAAGAGATCGTGTGCTGTCGGCTAGAGTACAGCAGTATGTACTTCCCACACGTAAACAAACCGTTTTATTGGGGTTAAGGATTAACCCATTGTCGCCAGACCAGAGCTTAATAGAAGTTAAGTTATTATTCAAAGATTGAACAACACTGTCAACTAAGGTTGGTTTGTTAGAGAGATATACTCGAGAGTCATCAGCATACAAGTGTACACCGCAGTCGGAAGAAAGAACGCTGGGAAGATCAGCAGTAAAAATGGCAAAGAGAAGCGGACCCAGAATGCTACCCTGCGGCACGCCACTGGTTATGGCAAGCTCACCGAACAAACATCCATTCAGTCTGACCCTCTGAGTTCTACCAGTCAAATAATTCCGCAAAAGAACAATGGCCGAGCCGGCACAACCGTAATACAGCAACTTAGAAAGGAGTAACTCGTGATTAATCACATCGAAAGCCTTACTGTAGTCCAAAAAAGCCACAATTGTTACCTTTGAATCGTCAATATTCCTGGCGATATCATTAGTACACTTACTCAACGCTGTTGCAGTACTATAACCAGAGCGAAAACCAGACTGAATATCAGGCAAAATACTATTACACTCAATGTGATCTAGTAGCTGCTGGTGAAGAACGGACTCAAATACTTTTGAAAAAGCAGGCAACACACTAATTGGCCGAAGATCAGTAAATTTAGTGGCATTATTATTTTTAGCGATAGGCGTTATGATCGACTTCTTCCACAATGTTGGTATTACCGAATTAGTAAGACAAAAATTAATTAGATCAGTTAAGCTATCAAGACAAAAAGGTAAGGTAAGCTTCAGCATCCTAGCGCTACAGTTATCGACGCCTAAAGCACCGGATTGTTGTTTAAAAATTGCAGCTGCTACCACTTCCGATGTGACAGGGTGAAATATCAATTCACCAGAAACAAGCGGGAATCGATTTTCATTGAAGTAAGCAATAACTTCCGGTTTAACGTCAGAAGAAGCAATGTTGGCAAAGTAACTGTTAAGTGAGTTGGGATCGTTATCATCAAGATTAATTGAGTGCTTGGATTTTGTATGGATGTTGGTCTGGTCGAAAAACTTCCATAACTGTTTAGGGTTTCTCGATCTTTGATGAATTTGGAACTTAAAGTATGCCTTCTTTTCGTTTTTTATGGACATCGTAGTAAAGTTGCGCAAATCCTTATAATACTCGTAATCAGTAGAAGATTTAGACTTCATAAATTTTTTATATGCCCTATTTCTCAATTTTATCATGAGTCGTATATTATCGGTTAGCCAACCGGGTCTCCTTTTCTTTATATTAATTTGACACAAAGGAGCATGCAGATCAAAGAGACAATTGATCGCAGCATTAAAATAGAATAGTTCATCATCCACATTCGCAGTCCCACTACAAAGTGTCCAATCGATGTTGGAAGCATCGATGGCAAACTGTTCGGAGTCGAAATATTTGAAATTAAGAAAAGTTAGAGTTTCTGGAACGGATGTGATGCTCTGAAGATTAAGACTGCAGCACACTAACCGGTGATCAGTCATATCGGGTAAGTCGTACGTGTGAACATTGGAGTAGGATAAATCATCACTTAGACAAATCAGATCAATCAATGTAGCCGTAGATTGAGTTACTCTGGTAGGTTGATCAACTATTTGAGTAACATTGTAAGATGCAAATAATGACTGAATGGCATCAGACTGACGATTGACTTTCAGCAAGTCAATGTTGAGATCGCCCATCAGAATTAGATTATCGTATTCAACATAAAATTTAGACAAAGTTAGTTCTAACTCATGAAGAAACGATAAGGAAGATGTAGGAGGTCGATATAACGTGCCCACTACATAAGATTTTTTATTAATATACATTGCCAGCCACAATTGTTCCAGATCGCTTGTAACGTCATTGCTGACCACGACAAGATTGCACCTAATATCATTTTTAATGAAGCAACAAACCCCACCACCTCTAGAAGAACGGTCATTTCTATAAAGCGAGTAACCGGGAATGTCAAGTAAAGAGGAAGGAAACTGGGGTGACAACCAACTTTCAGAGATTGAAATAATTTGAAAGTTCTTCACGGTAACAAAGTAGGAAAAGTCGTCAAAACATTTAACAATTGATCTAATATTAATGTGACATATGAGGAAGTTATCGATAGTGTTACAGTTAGTAACAGTACTGCAGGTGTTACTATCATGATGGTCTCCAAAAACGGACGCGCCAGAACACACAACAGAAGGACTCGGAGAAGCATTTGAAAGGGAGCATGATAGTGGAGCTAAGGAGCAGGCAGACCAGCTCCCTCGCTGAGAAAATTAGAATCCCCGGTGTTGCTGCGTGCCGCACGCGCGGATCTAAAACGTTTAATGGCCACGTTAGACGGCCAAAACTCAGGCCTAAGTAAAGTAGGAACCACAGAAGCGGGAACAGAAACAACATATCCTCTATAGCTACCCGACTTCACCTTAAGCTCCGTACATTCAAGCCTGAGGTCAGAGGATAATTCGGTCGGCAAATTAGAAGAAATAAACCCGGTAACCTGTTCAGGAGTTGTATTAAGGCTCAACCTTGAGACGTGAATGCCAACAGGAGGGTCATAAGAAATAAGCGACTTATCGGAGCGCTTAGATCCAAAGACCACACTCCGAGACTTGCGATGTCCACCACCGGTGGATGACCTCTTCCCCACCAGTGAAGAAGCCGAATCCTTCGAAATCTCTCCTCGAATTCGCCGAAACTGTGAAGCAGGCACAACTGGACTCGCGACCACATTCGCGAAATTACGCACCACTAGAGTTTCATCCTGTGAGGCCAACACAGGTGTAGGGCTACCAGAAGGCGGCCGCATAGCCGAGGTACCAACACCCGCAGACTTTTGACTTTATATTTTTTATATGATTTAAAAATACAATTCACAATTTAAATTATATATATTTATAAGCAGTTTATATCAAACTGCGATTGTGGATGCATTTATTTATAACAATAGACATCTTATCTTTCTACGATAACAATAATTGAATTCGCGGATTTGTTTTACATAAAATTCATTATTCTTTGATCGATCTTATCATTTTGAAACGCAGTGTTTTTTAAGAGGAGAAGCTAAACTTTAAAATTTTTATCTGGTCCTTCATCAACAATGAACAAGAAAAAAAAGTAAAAATCTCAGAATTGATATTTGGTATACGGGTTGAGAAGCGAATATACAGACATAATATAAAATTCGCAAATAATATAACATATCAAAATTTTTTCTTGAAAACAAACCAGATTTTGGCAACTTGGTCAATATTCTTCGGGACAAATATTAAATCTCATGTAGGGGCCCTACCATATGTTTAGTTTCAAGCTCCGAAATAGCTGGATCCGCCACTGTAACTGAAACCACGTAAGTTTATTATTCTTACAACTTATTTAAAAAAATGATTTATTTTACTTCTCGTCGGCCTATTGAAGTTAAATATATTAAAATAGCGTCTAATTTTAAAAACATCAATCTTAATTCAAAAATACCTTTATCACAAACTGTCAACCCGCTATTAGACATTCAATGCATATTTTTAATATAAAATAATTATTTTTACAATAAGCAGATAACATCAAATTAATATTAATTAAGCGAGATTAGCCTTGAAAAATGCACTTAAAAATGTTTCATTTTTAACTAATAAATATAAATAGGAGGAATATACGTAGGTATTACATGGTTTTTCAATATACTACTTAAGAAGCTACTACTTAAGAAGCTTTGGGTTAACACGGTCTGAAAGGCTTTTATAATTGCTGTTTTTTTTTTATGAAACCTTCATCACATTTTGCTAAATCTCAAACTTTTATAATAGTTGTGGAAAAAATGGCAGAGAAATAAAATTGGTCATAAACGCATATCAAATCCCGAGTTGCTACTAGCGCTTCGACGTTCTATTTCAACACTGCACCCTAGCGACCGGCGCGAACGTCGGGACGCCATCCTAATCGATATAACAGTCTGAAGCAAGTCTCTATAACATACATTCCAAAAACAAATTATTAAAACGTAAATTTTGAAAATATTTTTTCCAGAAAGAGCGGTGTATGAATCGTAAAGCGTAAATAAGTTGCTATTGTTAACACGACTGCGGTTGACGGAAAATTGTAGATTCGTGAAGAAAATTTAACGTGGTTTGGTTATGTCATAGTTACCTATATTATGACAGTTTAAGGGGGTTGAACTTTGCTTTAATTTGCGATGACTAAGAGCTGGAGTTCTAAAAATTGTAAATTTGTTCTGTAATGAATTTCAACACTCTTGAGTGATAATTTAAGAGTAATTTTAAAATAAATACCCAAAACTGTGTAGGTTAATTTATAAATGTAAAAGTAATAGATAATATTGACAATTTAATAACAAATTTTATTTATGGAAATAAGTTAATTTTCAAATAAATTGCTATTGGACAAATATTAAAGGCTATTCAGGTAAGTGTAAACAGTGTAGTAATTAATTACTTTTAAAAATTATTTATTGTCATTACATATAATGTGGTTAGAATTTTCATTTTATTGTTAATTGGTAATTAAACGTTCATGCTCGTGCAATTTATTTAAAAAAAAGCTAACTAAATTATATCGAGATATTTAATGTTGCAATTAAGGACATTGCTCCTTCGGTAGGATCCGTAAACGCCTTTTAATGATTTTTATTATGGAAGGGTTACATTAATTCGAGTTTCTTAGATTTTAAGTAAGAATTTAATGGTTATTAAGATGTTTTAGTATTAGCTTAATTATTGGATTTGTTAAACTTTATGAATTATTAGCTATAATTATTAATTAGATTATTGCGTTTATAAAGAAAACATTTTGTTATCTTATTACTCTAACTGCAATATTTTTAATTTTTCTGATAGCAATTGAAATGATAAAATATAAAAAATCTAGCAAGAATACAAAGATAATTAATTATCGGTTTAATGAAATAATAGCTGTATACCATTCGATAGTTTTTCCTGAATTTAAAAATTGCGCCACGATAGTGGTCAAAAGGTATCACGTACAAGATGAGTATTTCAAAATTTTGTGTAGTATTAAAATTTTTGTCGCCATGTAAAGTTTCAAGAAGATCGACCTATTATAAATGTGTAGTTCAAACGACATACATAAACCTACCTACCTATTATGTTATTTATTTTATTTATTAATAGGTCTAGACTGTTTCTACAGTATCTACATATTTTTAAATTTTAAAAATGACTTCTTGAATGTAATACATTTTTGGTCTGCGCTTCCAGTATATTTAAGAATATGACGTCATGGAAGTTTTTGAAATAGTCACATAGGTTATGTTCAGAATCATTGAAAGCAATATTTTTTATACCCATTAGGAAAATTGAGAAGTTTGCATCACAAAATTTTGACTTTTTTAATTTAATAATTTCTAAAATATACTGCTTAGCAAATGTAAAAATATTGCACTCATCGTGCATTGTAGTTTGAAAAACTAGGAAACTAACATAATTAAGGCTTAACATAATTACCGCTCTTACCTTA
Organism: Cantharis rustica; assembly: GCA_911387805.1. Classification (NCBI taxonomy): domain Eukaryota; kingdom Metazoa; phylum Arthropoda; class Insecta; order Coleoptera; family Cantharidae; genus Cantharis; species Cantharis rustica. Next base: position 96,955,014 of record OU426877.1, read on the forward strand.
ATTATGTTAGTTTCCTAATATACTGCTTGTTGAAATTTATATAATTATGATAGATAAATTAAAAGTAAATCATATTATTGCATTTTTTCCTGCCATAATAACATTTCTTTTTGAAAATTTTTCATTTGCTCTGATCTGCACATGTTTTTTGTGCTTTGGGAATTATAGTAGAAATGAGTAGAATGGTGATACCGTTTTCTTGCCCACCACATAAAGGACACTCGTAATTTTCTATGTATGACTAACATAATCGGCAGCCTTTAGCCATAGAGCGCGAGGAAGACAGGAATTGTTTAAACTTTTACCGCACCAGAGGGATTGTTGTCATACGGGATGATTTTAGTTTTTCGCATTTTGGCCTCACTAAGAGCATCTTTTTTGTACCTACACTTTTTCTGAAATATCATGTACAAAAATCGCAATTTTTTATTCTAAGTAAATTCAAGGAAGCCATAAAATCTTAAACTAAATTTTACTGTGGAAGTCGTATGGCTAAACTTACAAAGAAAATCGTCAATGAAGGTTCTGTCTGTTGAGATTATAAAATGGTTCGAATAGTTTTCGTGTTGGAGACCTCTAAATAAACTCAAAGTGGATGGAGATCTTATTACGAACGAGTATTGAATCGATTTATCAAAAAACAGATTGTTTTTTTTTCTTTAGTCTTTTATTGCCCACTGGTGAACAATCGCCTTATTTTTTAGAAAAATTGTTATAGCATTAAGATTCACGGCTGTCTAAACCAAATTGGGAAATAATAAAGGCAATAACGCACTTCGAAGTGCGTTATTATCATAGACGTAAGTGAAAAACAGAAATTCAATGCTTCTCTTGAATGTGATATAGGATTTTTAATTTTTACATTTACATGAGTACAGTCGTAAGCTAGCAATTATAGTGTTGGATTGCTATGTTGCAGTCCAGTTTAGTACATCGAATTTTTCTGACCGCGTATCCCTTAACCCTAAATGTTAATTTATTTAAATTGGTGTAACGCCTCAATCATTTCTTTCCTATTGTCATCCGCGAATTACTAAAGCCGACACCGGAAGGTTCTCTTACCGAACAGGCACAATCGCTGCAAGGGATTCGCGATTAGTTCTGTATTATATAAATTGGGTATAGAATTAAATCGTAACATTTTTTTTAAAAATCATTGGAACACAAAATCTAAAACACAACATGGCGTACTGTATTAGTTTGCACAAAATTCTTAACTATTTTATTTCTAATTTTGAAGAATTGAAATGAAAAGTTTATCTAAATATAGTATTATTTATTTAAAAATTAAGCATTGATGCTGGTATTACTTTAAGTGTCGTTGATTAAAAAATGCCAAGCAGTGAATTGAAATTAATTATATGCAAGTCCTGAAAGATAAGTAAAATTAGTAATTATTTTGTTAAGTCTTTTTTCAAATATTCTCTGCATACAAAATGATTTGTGATTTACTTTGAAAATTAAAGTTCTCTTGATAATTTACAATCATTATTTGTTATTTCTTAAAACTGGCATATTATTGATATATTTTCGTTAAAATCTTTTATATAGTACTACGTGCATATTACCTATACCAAATTACCTATATCAAATAAAATAATATTATGTAAATTAAACGTAGGGTAGTACTACCATTTTTCTTACCATCAGAAATTTATAAGCTTTTATACCTACATATTTTTACTGGCGAATCTGAAAATTTTTAATACTGAATATTTGTAATCTTAAAAATCATTTGGTTTAATTTTGTTGAACATCAATCAATGAATTAGTGTTTCTACCTTGTCTATTTCTTGTTAAATAAATCGATAATTAATTATTGAAGTGAAACTTCTTTAGGCGTGACTAAGGGATAACTGGACGACAATGCAACGGAAGTCCGTTACAGCAATATGGCAGTATTTTTAAATTAATAACTAGTAACATAGGTGCAACAAAGACGAACTGAAATAAATTTGTTAATACCGTATACCCAATGTATGCGTTAAAAAAGGATAGCTACATTAGCTCTTAGCGTGCATAATAATTAATAACTATAATAAAAGTAGTTTCTATTGTGAATTTGTGACTGTCTGTCAAGTTTTTTTATAATTTTAGGTTATTATATTCAGATTTCATTTGAGTTCATACTTTGGTGTGCTAGATTTTCTATTGAATAAAAGGGCTTGATGATGATTATTATATTGACAGCCATTTGAATTTTCTGTTTTGGAATTTTTATTTTTTTAACTTAATTGTCATCTGTCATAATGCTAAAAAAGTTTTATTTTAATCGCGTGTGACGGTTACACACACTTTTTTTTGATATTATCATATCATGATAATAATAATAATTTATGTCCATAGAATTACCTTAAGTCGGACTTAACAATGACCTAAAATTCTCTTTGGTTTTGACCTTACATTAGCATTTCCCAATTTAACCAGTGGAGTATAGAATTAAACCCCACCACTGATCTATTATACAAATGGTTCATATGATGATAACTTTGCGATAATATATGTACGCTGTATTTATATTATGTTAACTTAAAACGTTTTAGTTCTAAAAAGTGTTTGTGAATTTTTTGGTTTTTCTAAAAAATTTGATATGAGAAGTAGTAGAATTTATAGCGAATCTTTAGAATTGAAGAACGGGTGGAGGAAGCGACAAAAAGTTACTTGTTTATTTTATATTTTCCTGCCGTTTATTGGCGTCAGTAAAAGTAGTATTAATTAAGTATAATAATTATTTTTACATTTGAAAAAAAAGTCGTACCTATATTTTATTAGAAGAAAATGTAGATTTAGTGGTTCGTCAGTAAATACACTTTACAGGCACCCCATAAAAGTTCAACTTTTACTCCTTATAAAATAAAATATGGTGTTCTGAAATAATGTAATCTGCGTGATACTTATTCAAAAAATTGTATTTGTCGCAAACACTTACCATTTTCATCGAGTTTTGCATTACAATAAATTACATTTAGCATAAAATTTTAATTTAAAATTTTATTAATTAATTATTTTAATACTTCATATTATACTTCTTTGCATAACAATATTTCTTCGGAATAGCTGATTTTACACCTTGATAATTTTATAATTTTAAAATACAAAATTCGAATATTTTTTCCAGTTTATCTTATGTTACGTTGTTTTTTCGCATACACGGCAGGTTAATAATAAAATAACTGTGCCGTACAATGTACATAATATAATGAAAATATTTACAAGTATTTACAAAAATGTGCTCAATTATTCATTCATTTATTCTGTCATGCTGTCATGAATAACAGCTCTTCTGCTATATACCTATTTACTCTATACACTGGCGGCTTTCTATCTGTGGTGATTGAGACAATTGCACATTTGTTGAAATGTAAAGTTACAAAATTACAAACAAAAGTATAAACTTTTTAGCATTAAGGGAATTCTTAAAAGACCGAAACAAATGATAATCTGATGGTGCAAGGTACAGGCTATACGGTAGATGCATCAAAGCTTCCCAGTCATGCTCTTCCAGTTTTTCTCGGGTCACCAAAGATACTGAGGTCTGGCGTTGTCATGATGGAACACAACACCCTTTCTATTGATCAATTCTGGCCACTTTTTCTAAATCTCTTGTTGTAATCTAGTTGATCGTTGACTGTAGCGTGCAGAATCAATCGTTTGACCTGCTGGTAACAGTTCATAATAGAGAATATCTTTCCAATCCCACCAAACAGACAGTATCATCTTTTGATTGGTGAGTCCGGGCTTTACCACCGTCTGGGAAGCTTCATCTTTTGCTCACAACGTTGTCGTCTGTAATCCATTTTTCATCTCTAGTAATCATTCGCTTCAAAAATGGTTTGATTTTATTACGTTTCAGCAACGATTTGCAGATGGAAACTTGGTCGAGCAAATTCTTATGCGTCAAGTCATGCGGCACTCAAATATCGAGCTTCTTTTTGAATTCAGATTTTTTCAAATAGTTTGGCGATTGATGTTTAGACTCTTGACGATCTCTACAATGCTTACATGATGGGTTTGTTCTACAATTTCTAGAATTTCCTCAACTTTTTCAATGACTGGCCGACCAAAGCGTGGTGCACCTTTGAGATTGAAATTTCCAGAACAAAAATGCACGAACCGTTGTTTTGCTCCTGTTGTCGATAGAGCATCCTGTTGTCATAAACAGCACAAATTTTTTCATGAGCCTGCGCAGCGCTTTCTCCTTGATCAAAAAAAAAAATTGTAAAATGTAGCGAATTTTTTATTTATTTACTTCCATCTTTAAACAGCGATTTTTCACAACTGCACAAGCCGAATCGAATGATTTTACATTAGGTTTTGTAGCTAAAAGTGTAATTTTTCCAATGACATATATGATAATGCGATCAGATAAGTAGTGTCAGAGATAATCTACTTTGACGTCATTTTTTGTCTAATTGGGCCGGGAACTTTTTTGCACACCTAATATTATAATAACATAATATTATATTTTATTAAATTTTGAAAATGTATGTGAAAATATGTTTTCAGTTTAGTTGACTATCGCCGTAGATATAGTTGCAATGTTTTGTAGTGGAGTATGCTGAAGATATAATAGCAACCTCAACTTAAACTTTTATAACTTTTTGTGTTTTCGATACAAACGATGAAATCTTAAAGTGCATTGATATAAATATTATGCACGCTCCCAGCACTTGCAATTTAAAACTCTTGTAACTTTTTGGTCTTTTTGGAACAAACAATAATCTTTGCGACATAAATCAGTACAAACGTAATAAAACGACCGGATCAAGTATTTTCAATATCTCAAAGTGGGAGTGCAAGCACCTCCAATTTAAAACCGTTGTAAATGTTTTGTCCTTTCGGCACAAACGATAAACTTTCTGCATAGTACAAATCAACACACACAACCGGAACAAAATGTTATTAATATTTTAAAATGGGGGTGGGTGCAAGGATGATCCCAGAAACTTTCGCAATTTTTTGTTCTTTTGGCACAAACGATAAACTTTGCGTCACAAATCAGCACAAACGATCCCTCTAAGGTTGATTTTAAAACTTGTAAGTAGGCGAGCTGGAGACATGGACCTCACTATAGAGTAGACTCTGTAAAGGACTCAACAAAGAGTAGATTACAGAAGCGTTCAAGTTTTTTTAACATCCTTCCACAAGATGTGGTGAAAGAAACATCTATTAAAGAGTCTAATATCTTGTAATATTATTAATATGTATGATCAGACAGAAACCTTTTTTAAGGGTTTTACATACTTTTTATCAAGTGCGTGGATCCAGAGACCCCCATTCTTATTCAGATTCGTGACTGTTGAGTTCGATCGTTCTGCAGAAATGTTTTTACCTAGTGCGTGGGTTCAAAAACTTTTCTAAATTTTTTATTTATTTATAATTATTTTATTAACTGTATTAAATTAAAAATAATAGTTGTTGGTGACCTTCTCTTTAGACTTTTAGACTATAGAGGTAACTCTACCGTATATTAAGCCTTGGGACTCGTGTAAGCTAGAGCCGTCACTGGTAATACCAGTGGGATATCAACTATTTATTATTAAAGCGATGCATTTGAGTATTAAATTGTTAAGAACTTTCATAGAAAATTTTGTTTATATGACGATATTAATATAATTATTATAATGATATTATTATAATTTTATTGATTATTGAAAAACGTTTCAAAGAAGTAGAAAAACCAACATCTTACAGAACTAGTTGTCTTCTACATATGTATACAAGGTTTTTATATATTCTTATATTTTATTATTTAAAGCTGTATTAGTGAATACAGCGAAATTAATTAAAAGTAAATTAGGAAAGTCATTAATTAGTTATAATAGTAGTAGCATTACAGGTTACAGGAAACGGTTTACTTAACATTTCATTCTTAACCTTTGTTTAACTACACTGAAATAGGTATCAATTTAATTCATTTACTTAATAAAATCAGATTAGATTGTAATAATTATTATACAATAATTAAATAAAATAAAATTTAATAACAATACAACTATTATATCTTATGATAATACTACAAGAGTATTATTTGCTGTTTACAAAAATTATAATCTATAACTTTTAAAATCTTTTTTAGATGGAGTTTTATTTAAAATAACAAAATAGTTTATATATTAAATAGCAAAATTAGTAGAGAAAATATTTTTAACTACAACTGATCGTTTAATTATTGGGCAATTTTTGTTTCTTCAAAAATATTTTAGTGTAGGCATTCGTTCACTTTATATGGAACCATGCTCTAGAGAAAGTTGATTTATTTGAATCGATTACCCTTCAAAAAAACTTTTTATAACATTAAAATTTATTTTGAACATTTAGAATTATACAGAAACAATAATTGTAATCGTGCAGAAGAGAAAGAAAATAAGAACTAATAAAAAAATTATTTGTCCGCACTCTACCTTAAAGAGTAATATGAATTTTGCAACCAAATTTCGTATTTAGTACTTTAATATTGAAAATTAGAACTGATTAGATTTTATTTAAAATCAATTCACAGAAATTAAAAAAAAAATCTTTTACAAAAATTTTGTTTTTCTATTTTTTAAATTTTAAAATGAAAATTAAAGCATATTGTTTTTTTTCAAAATATTGCATATTTTCTAAAAGTAAAGTCAAGTTATGTTCATCGCCAGATCACTTTTTTTAGTTTTGTATTTCGATTGCTTTATTTTATAAAATTAACTCATAATATATTAATTCTTAATATAGTACTACTTATTTATTATGATATTATTGATCAGAATATAAATTACACACAAAACTCTATCTCTGTTGTTAATCTGATCTCTGTAACTTGCTCAGGTTTTTACTACTTTTTTTAGACAGTACAAATACTACATACAAAAAATCCTTAATTTTTATTTTTTTCCAACATCGGCTTTGATGACGAACAAAAGTTGATATTTTTTCAAATATTCGTTAGAAATAATAAATAAAATGTACATTTTCCAAAGTAGTTTTCAAATCATTTTTACATTGGGAGGTCAGGTCTGCCGAAAAGACGCCTGACCTGCTAGTGAAAATATAAATTGTACGATCGATAAAGCAAATTATACCAATTGTGCAATGCTATCTCTCAAAAGTAATTGCCTTGATATAATCTTAAAAATAAACATTTTTTAAGTGTGTAATTTTATTTTGTCAATATTATTTACTATCAGCAAACTTTAATCGAGTTGATCAGACAGCGAGGCGAACTTTGATGCCACGTTTTATTGATATGATTAAATACGCACACATAATCTTTCTTTTTTTACAATTTTTTCATAACTGTTGTTATCTGTTCTTTTTGCAATCCTCGACTAATTATTTTAATTGGAGATTAGTCAGTTTGTATCCTGTATTATAAAATATTAAATTTTATTGTAAATTTATTGTGTGGTGAAATATAATGCAGTTTATTGCATTAATAACGATAATGAGAGGAATAATTTGTAAATATAAAATAATGATGGATTTACGATACTACAGTCACGTACGTTTTAAACTTTGTACCGATTTATAACATATTCTTACGAGAATTACCTATCGTAATAACCCGGATTCCGGATAAACTTTTCTACATGCTATACATGGTGAATTTCTGAATTAGCTGAAAAGTTATCGATACCTATATTATGTTCATATTATTAGTATCGAAAGTACTAAAGCAATTTGCTAATCTTATCAAATAGGTTATCAGAATAAGGTATATTTGAAAAGAACTTCGCGTTAACTAATTTACGGCACTCTTATAAATGAGTAATATCATCCGGTGCATTGAAAAGTTAATATGAGCAACTTTGTAAAAAATTATCTGGAAAATCACGATAAACATCATACATAAAAATGTTTAGTAAACATATTTTAGCCAAAATTGTTAGCTGTCTCACTGTCATAGAAACTAACATTTCCCTGTGATACAACACAGCATAACTATTGCAAACAACGAAATTAAGGAGTAAAATATCGCTAACTTAACCGTTTAGAATAGAACCAAAATGAGCATCCATCATGAGGTTCACTAATTAAAACAAGTCGGGAGAACTTAGAAACGAGCAATACTAATGGGGGGTCACACCGTTTGCGTAGATACAAGAATTTGTGGCAGCAGTTAGTTGTTTCGCGGACAAACATCCAAAAATAATTGATGCATGGTTTAAACACTTAATGAACAGATTAAAGCTGGGCTTAAATTACAAGCAAATTGTAATATTTACAATTCACTAATATTGGACACACTAATTTCGTGTAGGTATGCAGTTTACAACAGGTGCCACAGTTTAATTTCGGTAAAACAAAGTTTGTAGGTGAAAATAAATTTTCATTTTATTGAAGCAGTGAAAATTAAACGAAAAATATTTTGTATAATCCTAGAAATTTATAGACATATAAAAATAGACCTAGGAAAATAGACATAAAATAAGTAGTGTGCAATTTCTGAGAGACATCGGGAAAAAACTTACTGTATTATTTATAAAGACAAGATTAAAAATTTTTATTTTTTAATTACTATATTTTATAAACTACTTTAAAATTTAGAATTTCTCCTCTCCAACTTGATAACTCCTTGTACTAATTACGGCTGCTTCATTCGTATAGGAGTTGTTGGTACAGGATTAATAAATTATAACTACTAAATAGTTACATCTTTTAAAAATAAACAAACTAAACAAAAACGTTAAAATAATAAATTTTAACCGTAAAGTAATGAATGCTATATAATATCATATCTAGAGTGTAGAATTTATGCACTAAAAAGTACCCAAAATATGTACATACATATGCAGCAATAAATGCCTGAAATATGCACGTATATGCTTTAAAAATAAAAGATTATGTACTAAAAAACAAACATAAATTGTTTTAATTAATTTTATTGAAAGCTTTAATTACAATTAACAATGAGGTTATACGCCAGTCGCATTTTTGTAATTTTTGTTACTTATTGTGCTGGAAGATCAGTTCTCAAATAACAATTCTCCAAAGCTGTTGGGACAGATAGTAAGAAATTTTCGAGAAAATCGCCTTTGAAATATTGAAAATGGAACCGTTGAATAAAAAAAGTACAAAAATGCCTTTATGAAAGTATCCACCGAATGTTAAAAATATGCAAAATATGTATTTTAAAAAGTATTTTATTGAATTCTGATTTGCCTAATTCGGCTTTATTCATATGGATTTTGGTGACATATCAATTTTAAGAAATATGCAATTTCATTAAATTCCGTGCTCTAATTATAATTCATAAAATAATCATAATCATTTCTATTATGACGGCACAATAAACGGTAATATTGATGTATGATGTTTATTGCGGATACAACAATAAATAAACAAATTCGTTTTCAAGCCGTGCCTCTGAAAAGCTATTCTTTTCAAAGATATTTTTGCAAAGTTTATCTTTTTTTAATTTTATTTTCTTAAAAGTATGAAAATATGCACTTATATGTCTTAAAAATAAAAACATATGAAATATGCACTCTCAAATTTTGGTTGTAAACTCTAAAGTTATAGAAACGCATAGATACAATTTTTACGACTCTAGGAACAAGCAACAAAAATATGCATTTACATATAATTCCACACTCTAATCATATCTTTTGCTTAGTATTGTAGTAGTACGGTGGTAAATTTTAATGTTTTGTAAAATTATAAATTTAAACAAAAAGTTTGATTTTATTTATTTTACAGTGTTTTTAAACAAATAAAAAATTATATCTATAAAATGTAAATATAATTTTCAATTTAAGATAAAATTTAAGAATGGCAAACAGTTTCGCAGTAATCGCCCCATTATTATATCGTGGGAACTGGAAACTTAAAAAAGCATTCGAAACAACAAAGGCACTTTGGTGGAATATTTTTCGATCACACTTTTTGAAAGTTGGTGCTGTTTGAAAACTCAAGGAGGATGGAGGAAGTATGATTTTGTTACCACTATCGGTAACTACAATGGGAACATCAAAACACAAAGAAGTAGTTAAATTTTTGTGTACCCTAAAAAATCGCTAACTGCGATTAGTACTCGTATATTATATAAACTACTTATTATCAGCATCTTATAATTGAAAGTTTAGTGCAACCATATAAAACTGACAAAGGACAATTAAAATATTCGTTATTTAGAAGTGCGTTGGTCTTCATTCTTAAAAATTTTATTTTTAATTTCAAAGTTTATTAATTTTTTTTTTAATATTATTGGCTTTGTTTTGTTTTGATAAACAATTTTACAGAATTAGATAGTAATTATACACTGTTATTAAAAAACTTGTTGAAAATTACCCTAGTGACTAATTTTGCTTTGCTCCCAAAACTCTCGTGCGTGATGGTACCTATGGAAAAAGTAAAACTTTTTGTTTTATTTTGTTGTACCTATTTGTATTTTAGGTTTTATTTTATTTGTATTAGTATTGAAGCATATTAAATCAATGTTGTTACTAAAAACATTTATATTTTTTTTATTACTGAAGGTGTGACACGCTCTAGTTCTTTAAGCAAATGTTTATTGTTGAGCTGAAGATTAAATAACAATTTAGCTCAAATCATGAAATGATTTACCTTCGCAATGTGTAAATTTTTGCTTCTGATTTAATATTTGACAAAGTTGTTTTCATGTTATTTAATTAAATTAAAAATTAATAAAAAAATTTAAAAAAAAATTAAAAATAAAGTCATAACTTTTAGTACTTAATAGTAGAAAATTAACCTAAAAAATGAATTTTTTAAGTCGATAGTGTGGTAGTTAGTAGTATGTAATGTTAAAACAAACAAACTAAACAAAATATTAAAATAAGAAATTTTAACTGTTAAGTAAATAATAATAATAGAGCCATACATTCCGACTGGAATTAGGCTGTCTCTCGCGAGACTTACAAATCCAATTTCTGAGGTGGATTAGTCCTCATTTCTTTTACATTTCCAGGTAAATACAATTCACTCCTAAACTATATAATTAAATTCTAAAACATTAATTCTAAAATATTAACACCAAACCAAACAAATTCATAACCAAACTCAAAACTAAATTAAACTCAACCAATTCTAAACTAAATTAAATTCTTCTGTCCGTCTTCGTATTCACCACGATCTTTCGCCATTCCTTCCGATTTTCTACTTTTGTCCTCCAATCCGTGATTCCCATATTCCTAATGTCCTCGAGTACCTGGTCATGCCATCTCAGGTTGGGCCTTCCTTGTTTCCTAGTCTCCATTGGTCTCCATCTGGTGATCTGTCTCATCATGGAGGTCTCTTCGCTCCTCATTACATGCCCAAACCATCTCAACCTTATTGACTTTATGACCTTTACTATATCCTCATTTCCCATTGAACTCAAAATTTCGTTGTTCATCATTTGTCTATTTTCTTGGTTGTCGGTTCTTACTGGTCCCAATATTTTTCTCAAAATCCTTCTCTCATAGATTCTCAGCTTTTCTTCTTCAACATTACTTAGGCACATGGTCTCCGCTGCATACGTAATTACCGGTCTTATCATAGTCTTGTAAATCTTGATCTTTGTTGACCTCGTCAACTTCTTGTCGCATAGCAGGTGTCTATTAGCATAATACGCTCTACTTCCCTGTTGCAGTTTTGCTTCTACCTCACGTTGTCTCTTGTTCTTATTGTTTATCTGCGTTCCCAAGTAGTTAAAGTCTTGTACTTCTTTATAAATTTCGTTTCCAATTCTCAATTCATTGCTTCTATCAGATTTCTCACCGGTTTGACATTTCATATACTTTGTCTTATCCGTGTTTATTCTCAAGCCCATTGGTTTTGCTGCGTCTCTTATCTTTTCAACTACTTCTATTAATGCTCTTGCCGATCTTGCGATTACCACCACATCGTCCGCATATGCAAGCACCTGCGCCTCCTTGTTCACTATCGTGCCTTTTACTTCGGTTTTTCTGATTATTTTTTCCAATACTAAATTGAACAAGTTCGCCGACATCGCATCGCCCTGTCTCACTCCACTGTTTATTCTGAAATCTTTTGTATCTCCATTTGCGGTTCTGACGCAAGCTGTTGTTTCTTCCACTGTCATGCTAGTCAATTTTATTATCTTGCTTGGTATCTTCATCTCTTGCATTGTTCTTATCAATTCACTTCTATTTATTTTGTCGAAAGCTTGCTTAAAATCTATGAAAATCATATGTATGTCTATATTGTGTTCACGACTCTTTTCCATTACCTGCTTCAGCACGTGTATTGCGTCTACGGTCGATTTACCTTTTACAAACCCACACTGGTATTCACCTATTATTTCTTTTGTACACTTCTTCAACTTATTGTTTATCAATGTGGACAGCACCTTATAGACCGCATTCAACAACGTGATTCCTCTATAATTTTCACATCTTTCTGCATCTCCTTTTTTCTTTATTGTTACTATTATACCCTCTCTCCAACTTTTTGGCATTTTCTCTTCTCTCCACACTTGTTTTACAATGTGATATATCTCTTCATACAATGCTTCTCCTCCGTATTTTAGGAATTCCGCATTTATACCGTCTTTGCCAGGTGATTTTCCATTCTTCATCTTTCCCACGATCTCAGCTACTTCTTCGTATGTTGGTTCTTCTATTTCTTGGTCCGCAGTTACTATGGGGATACATATGTTTGTTTGTGTCACGTTCAATAGTTCTTCGAAGTGCTCAACCCATACTTGTTTTATTTTGTCTTCGTCGTCTTCTATCTTCCCTTGCTTATTTCTCATTCCTCTTGTCTTTATCTTATGTCCCATCTTTTGTCTTTTTAGTTTCTCATAGAACACTCTGCTGTTATTCTGTTTATTGCTTTCTTCAACTTCGTTCATCATTTCCTCTATCCATTTGTCTTTCTTTTTCTTGTATATTTTACATGCTTCTCTTCTTCTCTCTCTATAACTCTGTAAATCTTCCTCTTTCTGTGTTTCTAGCCATCTCAGCCTTGCTTCTATTTTCATTCTTCCCCTTTCTTTACATTCGTCGTCAAACCATTCTTTATATTTTTTTCTCTCTTTGTGTCCTATTACTGTCTTTGCTGTTGTTTTTACAATGTTTGTAATTCTTTCAGACTCTGTATCTAAGTCGTTGTTTCTTCTGTGGTTTTCCATATGTTCCTGTAATGTGCTTTCGAATCTTTTCCTTGTTTTTTCTTCCGATAGTTTCTCCACCGCAAAGTTTTCATTTTCTCTTCTAGCTTTAACGTTGTATACCTTCTTGACTTTAATTTTTGCTACTACCATATAGTGATCGGAGTCCGCATCTGCTCCTCTATAGGATCTCACGTCTTTGATCGTTGCTTTCATTTTCTTTGCGATCAGTACATGATCTATCTGATTCCCCTCATTTCCTTTTCCTCCTGGCCACACCCAAGTTATTTTATGCAACTTCTCGTGCTTGAATCTTGTGCTACTTATATCCATATTTGTTGCTGCTGCCAGGTTACACAATCTATTTCCATTTTCACTCGTTTTTTCGTGTACTGTATACTTTCCAGCTACTTCGCTAATATAATCCTCTTTTCCTATTTTGGCATTGAAATCTCCAACTATGATTAGAATATCTTTCTTCTCCACCGCTTCACATACGTCTTCCAATTGCTGATAAAATGTTTCTTTGTCCACCGTTTCGCTGTCCTCCGTTGGGGCATAAGCACAGATGATCAACACGTTCGCTAGTTTTTTTCTAATTTTTATGTATGCCATTCTTCCATTTATCGGTTTGAACTGCATTATGTTGTCTTTATCCTCTGTTCTCACCATAAAAGCCGTTCCGTTTCTTCCTTGTTTGTCCTCACCTGAGTACAGTATCGTATAACCATTGCTTGTTATCTCGCCTTGACCACTCCATCTAATCTCCTGCAAAGCAGCCACATCAATTTTGTATCTCTTCAATTCATTCGCAATCTCTCCCATCTTTCCAGTCTTCAAAAGAGTTCTGACATTTCATGTTGCTATCTTCATCGTATTTTGTTTTCTTTTGTTTTTAGTTTTTCTATTGTCCGTTTCGATTTTTCTTTTGAGTTGCCTTGCCGTCTTTTTTGTCTCTGGGATCGTAATTGGAGCTTCCGGTTGAGACGTCCCATCCGCTCCGACCGTTTCGGTTAGTTTTTTGGGTTTCTTATTTCTATTTCGTTCTTCCGCTTGTCGTCTGCTTCTGATTTTAGCTGCAGACATCCTTCTTTCCGATCCCACACGTACATTTTCTCCTGGTTGTACATCCTCTGATATCCAACCTTTACCTTTTCTCCGTTTTTCATTGCTTCCCTAGCTATATTCCATATTTTGCTTTGAATCTCTCTCTCCTGATTGGTCATATCACTTTCTATGTAAATTTTGGAACCCTTTAGCTTGTTCTTGTTGTCCATTACCATCATTTTCTGTTTGAAATCTCTCAGTTTCGCTACCACCATTCTATTCTCTTCCATTTTCCCGATCTTGTAAGTATCCACCACTTCTACTTGTAAATGCATTCTCTTGTTTATGAATTCTTCGACGTTGTCACATGTAACTGTTCCGGTGATGGGAACATTCCTAATAACGATGTTGGACAATTTCCTCTCTTTTTCGTTTCTTTCAAGTTGGGTTTCTAGTTTTTCAATTCTGTTCTCCTGGTCTTTTGTTGTTTTCACAAGTACATCAATTTCCTTTTTTAGCTCTTGTCTTTCTTCGGACCATTTCAACTCTAGTCCATCTAGTTTTTCTTTAATATCTTTGACTTCTTTGATGTTTTCCTTGATCTCTATGTTGGTTTTTTTGAAGCCCTTGTCTACAGCCTCCGTGAGGTTCGATAGCATTTTCTTCAGCTCTTCCATATCGAAACGTTCTCCCGGATGTACTTGCAACGACTTGTCACTACCTTTTGTTGGCGTCTTCACTGTTGTCCTACTTCTCTGGAAAGCCCGTGCCTGTTCCTCAGCTTCTTCTTCTTCTTCTCTTGCTCTTTTAACGTATTCTAAGACAGATGGTTGGGAGTTTGATCGTGATCTTTCTTCTTTTGTGTACATTTAAATGTGCTCTTGTTAGGTTTCTCGCCGCTTATCTTAAAAAAGTTTTTCTAATACTATTTTCTTTTATATTCTTTTCCGTCTTCTGTTTCTATTCTATTTCCACAGTTCTATTTCGATTCGCGTATAGCACGGCACCCGACTCAACGTCTCGGAGGTACTGTGTTATAGTTATCACTTTAAGGTGTTCGTGTTTGGTTTCTCTTCGGTGTGTTTCAACAATTTCCCTGTTTATTAGAGGTTGGTACCATACAAAACCAATAACCGTGGTTAACCTAAAAATTTTAATCAAATTTAAAAAGTTTACTCTTAATCAAATCAGTGCTTTGATCTCTCCCCCAACTTTGTATCAGATCTTTGATCTTCTTTGTTCCTTTCTGTCCCTTCAAAATCCCAGAATCCTATCTTTTTTCGTCTCAATTTCACAAAACCATACCACAGCTATCACTTATCTATTTCATCTTGTTAAGTAAAGATAGAAAAATAAAAATAGAAAAATAATATTTAAAAAAACAATAAAAACAACATGTTTTTAGAAATGAATAGAAAGCAACATGTTTTTATTATTTTTTTTAATATTATTTTTCTATGTAAGTATGTATTCTTTACTTAACAGTTAAAATTCATTATTTTAATATTTTGTTTAGTTTGTTTATTTTAGTACTTATACAGGGTGTCCCGTGACCGTGGAGAACCTTTGATAAAGAAAACTTTTCTAAGTCACATTTTCAAATAAAATTTTTGTCAAGTCCAAACGCTTGGGGGGTTTAAAGGCTCTGTAAAGAAATTTTTTAAATTTCTGGTTTCAAACGGCCATAGCTCCGATATTATTGATTTTTAGGCTTAATGAATTAGAACTTTTTTAAAGATCTTTTGCTTATCTACAAATTAGGTAATAACTTGTTATCGTCTAGAATCAACGGATTTCGAGTTATAAATTAAAATGACTGAAAACTTGGGAACTGTCAGAGTAATCCCATCACGAATTTCAAAATTTCAACTACACTATAGGAAAGAGGACAATTTTCTAAGCAGTTTAGAACAAAAAAATCCTTGGATCATCCATAAGTTTTCGAAAAATTCGAATTTAAAGATGTAAAATTTACATGTATTTTAGATACACCTTTTAACACGGCTGCATGATTAGCCGATTTTGTGTAAGGCAAAAAATTTTAAAAATATCCCTGAAAATGACAGAACTCGCCAAGGGTGGAACTCGAAGTCATAGAACTCGTCCGGGTGTCGACATCGAATGAACACAACATTAAGAGTAGATCAAAGCACACGTACCGTCAACAAAATGAGACCGTCACCGACGAGACCGTACCTCAACGTGAGACCGACCGTCACACATCGGGTGTATCATGTTACATTCACCTGCTTTTCCTAATTTTAAAATGCCGTTTTCTCGAAAACTAATAGACGGTCCAGGATTTTTTTTTTAAATGCTCAGAAAATTGTCCTATTTCCTATAGTGTAGTTGAAATTTTGAAATTCGTGATGGGAATTAACTGACAGTACCCGAAAACTTTTTGTTTCACAGACACACAAACATTCAGACTCACATAATATACACAAAAATATAAATTATAAAAAAAAAATATAAAAATATAAAAAAAAATATAAAAATATAAAAAAAAATATAAAAATATATAAATTATCAGGTAGATTTTTAATACTGTTCGAAAAACATCAGGTAAGTCAAAAAAATATGACCTTTCAAGTATAATAATTGAATTGCATAACTTTCAATATTTTACATATTCGAAATTCGAAATTCAATTAAATAGTTTTTGTCCTTATAAGTAAGTTGTGACTTTTAATTGTAATTCTTAATTTAACATGAAAATAATTTAATTTTATCATAAATATTTTTAACATGTTAATAACATTAATCATATCATTTATTTGATCTTTCTAAATTAGTTTGTTGTTTGTTAGTATTTTAAAATATTTGATTAAAACCCAATTTATCAATATTCTGTTATCTCCATAGAATATTCTATGAAAAAGAAACAATTGTTACTAAAACAATTATTTGTATAGAATTATTATCCGTTGGTTAAAATTGGTTAAAAAGTTAAGCATAAATTTTTTTTAAATTTTATATTTTCTCATTTTAATTTTTGTTATAAAATAAAATTGTACAGCTCAGTTTTCTAATAAATTAATTTATTGTTTGTTGCAATGGCAATATAATCGGCAAATGTAGAGATTTTTATATTAGAATGAGAAAACTTTTTTAACGAGTCACTTATGGGCGAACCTTGTAATAAGTAGTATACCATTTTTTAATTAAAAAAAGAAATTAAAAATCCTTTTTAGGATTGGAAATAATCGTAAAATAAGGACCTTTAAATCGTATTACTAACTTTTTATTTTATATTTTTATAACGTAATTATTTATTTCAAACATTCTTAGTCAATAATTAAAAATTTTTATCAATTTTCATATAGTAATTTTTATTTTTCGTGTTTATTCAAATATTTTAAGTCGACACCTGTTAAATGTAAATCAATTTCCTTTTTACTGTTTTTTTAAATAATGTTTTTTACGTACATATTATGTATTCTTTACTTTACGGTTAAAATTTATTATTTTAACGTTTTTGTTTAGTTTATTTTTTAATTTTTCAATAATTGTTATTTCTATAAATTTTTTGTATTATCAATATTGTCGTATTGTAAGATATCTTCATATTTTACCTAACTCTTTTTTTAGATCCAGAAATATTTCTATTAAATTTTCTTTATTTATAAAAATGCTTTGTGTATCTCAGTTTCAATTTAATTTCATCTGTTATCGAGTAAAATTTTCTAAAACCTGATTAGTTTTTAAATAAAAGCTATTTATTTTTAGTTTCCAAATCTTTTGAATTTCCGTAGTTAGAAAAAAGATTGCGCAGTATAAAAACTTAAAAAACCAACGTTATGTTAGTATATTATGCTAACCAAAAATAAACAAAATTAATATGATAGCTAGTAGGTACTCCGGTTAGTTGCTTCAAAACGGCAGTTATTAATATATTCTACAAATTATTTCAGCTTTGATCTTCACGAGTGTAAATGATGAAGCTTTTTATACTTCACTTTTAAAAAATAAACATTAATTTTTTTCAAGTGTTATTACCGAAAAACATGTTTTTCATGATTTAATTGTTTTGAGTACATTAGTTTTCTTAAAACTGTTTACAAAAAATACTTTACCAAGCAAGTTTTTATTATTCCTTTGTTTATATTTATAAATAATATTTTTTATTATTGCTTTATCAATAATAATTAATTACAAGAATTTTTGCAATTCATTTAATTAAAATTAAGATAAAATTAACAATCTGTCTTTTAGTGTATTTTATCTCGCATTTAGTACGAGGGTTGTTTGTACGTACTATGTACCAGAATAATAATAAATTTATTTTATTTTTTTTGCAATATAATTTATAACTCGATCGAATTAGGTTAATTTTGGTCAAGTTAAATTCGATTGAATTTTATTTAAAAATTACCGAATAAGTTAATAAAAACAAATTTTGAAAAAGATATCTGGAAAATAGATTCATTGACTTCATTTGACTTCATTTTCTTTAAAATTTCAAAATATTTGTGTTCATGAATAATAATATAATTGAATGAATGGTCAAGCGGTTAGCGTGCTATAGCTTCTCATGTCAAGGATTTATAGGACAAATGTCGGCTTGCTTACCGCAGGTAACATTATAAATGGCCCAAATGCATCTTCTTTGGTCTAAAATTTAAAGTGAGCAAATCGGCTATTTCTAAGGTTTGGAATCTACTTTATGTTGTACTATTATGTAACTATTGTAAGGTACCAGAATATGTTGGGTGCAATCAGAATCAAACCAGCTTTATTTTGTATGCAGTATTTTAAAAGTAGTTTTATTCTGGATATTAGCCGTAAATTGTATTATACTTTAAACTACATTTTCTCTATATTTTGAATTTTAATAATCACACTGCAAATAAAATGATGAATAATGGATGTCATCTTAAACACGAATAAGTTTAAAAATGTAATCATAATCATAAATTTTAAAAGAATATTTTAATTTTAGTAAGCCAAAACTTATCACAACAATAAAACTTTATAGTTTTCTTGCTTTCTGTAGTTATCTCGGTTATTGATATTGTAATTTTCTTATACTAATGCGTCCATACAATATTACTCTCTTTAGAAAATTATTTAACTTGTTATTATGAACTCATTCCAAATATGTAACGTATTTGACGTGCATAATAATATGTTATTCGTAACAATGTTACGTCGATAAACCGTATAAGCGTATAACACATGGGCTGTTTCGTTAGTGGCATTAGGTGTAAAACTTTGGGCAATGGCGTATCAAGCATAAAACATAACTAGGAACACTGTAACAGAACTGAGAAAATCCTGGAAGGACTATGGTAGTATCGGGCAGAAATAAAAGAAAGCTTACAATAAATAATGTACAAATTTTAATAGAACGAAATTATCTTCGACTAATACATTATTATTATCAATGATTAATGGCTATACCCTAATTTCTAAGGTTTTCTCCTTTGTGACGTCATGATAGTAGATATTCATTACTACCAACTAGCGGGAAAATAAATTTGAATTATGAAAAACCAATATACATATTATATTTTATATAATCGTATATATCATAAATATTAAGAGTAAAATATAGTCATAATAAAAACAATAATTTTTGGAATTTTATTTAATTTAATCTATTTTTAACTACTTCAATAAAAGAAGTAGCCTTTGTATAATTTTTTTTTTTTAATTTTAACTCATTTTATTATTATTGCAATCTGCTTAAACAAACAATAAATAAATGTGATGAAATGTGTTGCATGTCATGCAGGAAACATTCCACTTAATATTTTCTTTATGATTATTGTGAGTGTAAATTCACAATAAATTTAAATTGTCTATTAGGTGAATCCAGGAAACAGATCAGACAGTTTGAATCCCTTTAACCTTTTCACCTCGCCGGTACCGTTCATTTATTTATTGACTAGTTTATTAAGATGTACTTCTAATCACTTCATAGCACTTGTAATATTTTTGTAACTTGGTAAATTCTAACACAATCCTACACGTCACACTATATCAAGAGTAGGACTAAAGTTCACCATAGATCATCATGCCAGACTTAACATGCCTATCAAATATCAAAGATACCGAGACATACTTGTTGGATTCATAGATTGTATATCTTTGAAATCTCATGGTTTGATCATATGTGGTCAGTTTAACATCAAGGATTGTAGCGGAACTCTATCTTTTGCTGGATATAGTACAAGGGTAATATTAGCTGAAAAACCAAAGATAAAAGACAATTCTTCTCTAACCGCCAACAAATATCAAACTACTGAAATACTAAAAAATTATCGGCAACCACGTTACGTCCTTTGTTAGTTCATTTCTTTACCAAATCTTTAACAACTCTGATTGCTTGATTGACTTCTCTTTGATTACCAAGAAGCTTTTCTAAATATATTTGACTTTTCAATGAATATGCAGTATCAGAATCACATAACCAGAATATTTTTATGCCGTGTTTGGCCGGTTAGCTTTTAATATACTGACAAACGATCAATTATTTCTAAACCCAACTAATTGTTCATCTATCGCCATTTTAAAGCCTACGGTAAAATTAGATGATAACTGATTATCAAAGATATCCCAAATATCTCTTAAGTTTATATTTGCTTGCTAGTTTATCTTTACGTTCATCACTAGTAGCTTTGTTATCAAAATGAATAAATTGCATAATGGATTAAAATCGTTTCAGGGACATCGTAGCTCTAAAGCAGAGGTCGCCCATATTCTTCAGACCACAATTCACCTAAATCTTCTCGTCCTGAATGATAAACTCCTGCACTTATAAGTAATCCAATATATTCATTTATTTCTATTTTGGTAATTTCAATCCAAAACTTGGCTTCTTTGTTCTTGTTGACCTTAGCTTATAAACTCTTGCTCTTTTTTTGTTTGTTTGTCTTATTATAATATTCAAAACATTGTCTAAGTCAATTAAATTGTCATGACACATAAAAACCTTACATTACAGATCTAAAACAAAAGCGGTAGCAGTCACAAACCACAAGCAAATTTTAGTTGCTTAGAATATTTTCAAGCCAAGCTCTAAAAAAATGCAACAAATTTAAATATTTCGAGTTTTGAAGCAAATAGCTAATAAGATTTCTTGCAATCAAGTGTGTTCGACGAATATTCGAGGTGTATAAATTCCTCAGAGATTCAAGTCTCATTTGTGAAGTGTAACGTTGTTAAAGTGCATCGTAAGTGTCGTCATTCCGAACAAAGAATAAATCAACACGCCCATCTATTATACATTAAAACAGTTTTCATTTTATTGAACTTTTAAAAAAGTATTTTTTTTATACATTCATTTTATAAGCTATTTTAAAATTTTTTTTATATATATTATATATATATTTTTATATATATAATTTATATATATTTTTTTTATATATACGACAGTTTTCTAATACTATTTAAACATTTTTACATGTTTTACTTACAAAATTAATTTTAATTGTCGATCATTTTTTTGAAACTTCCATTTGCAACACACATTATTTTTTTCACGATAATTTAAAATGTCACGTTTTTAAAAAAGTTCAACAGTAAAATAGAAAATTAAATTCATATTAATTTCTTATTAAAAATTCGTTATTAGTAATTAAAGAAATTTAATTTCATCCTGTTCTGCGATAATCCAATTTACAAATCCAGTTTAATCTGAAAACCTTTTAAAAAGAGTTTTACAATAATCAATAAAAATTGAGTTAGGACATTAATTAAAAGCACGTTTTTGAAAATATTATCAGCGTTCTATGCGCTTACGGTGTTCAGACTAAAAATTGTATTGTGTAGTTGGGTCTTTCAGGTTTGTTAGATCGGCAAATAAAATTTCTGGAATGTCATATGCACACATATACATACATTTAATATTTAAATTATATTTACAGCAAATTTGCTTACGCTTAACTTTGGTAGAGGCACACCTGCACTTGCATATTATACATTTTCCGAAGGTAATTCATTGCATTTTATCGCATTACACGTTGCGCGCATAAAAATATAAAGCAACAAAGTTATTGAGGGTTAAGGTCGTAACTCACCTATCAGCACAGCACCTGACAAGCATCATCACAGCACCGTCAAGTGGTCAACTTGATGGTTGTGTATAGTTTCATATAACGCCTCGGCACAGGGACAGCACAAGCACGGCACCGGACTCTAGACTTCACATGGTAAAGGTTGTTTGGTTGAAACCTAGTTTTAAATTTTCTATTTCTTCCAAGCTACTTCTTTTTTTTTAGAGTCTCTTTATTTACTATCACTTATGTCATATAAAAAATAAGTATGGTTTCGAACTGCCTCTAAAGCCTGTTTACAAAATAAATTTTTGTACAAAATTATGCTTAAAATTTTCGTTAAAAGGACTTTTAAGAAAAATTTTAACGAATAGGGCGCACCTATATCCTTAAAATTTTACGTAAAATATAGGAAAAATAAATATTACGCAAATCTACAAATTTAAGGAATTTTAAAGAAATTTTAACGAATTTTAAAGAGATTTTAACGAAATTTTAACGAAAATTTTAAACGAAATTTTATAATGTAAACAGGCTTTTTAAGTTTTTCAGAATTCGTTTTGTTCATCGCCTGCACTCTTAAAATTGCTACAAGATTAATGCAATAGTGAAATATATCTACTAAAACAATTAGTAAAATTTGTACTAAAAGCGAAATGTGATGCTCGGGTGATGATATATGAGTGTATGGCATCGGTTAGGTATCAGCACCTCACAAGCACGGCGTCCGCAAAATATTCTCTCGGAGAAATGTCTAGTGGTCGAGGCGTTGACGTGCTTATCAGGTGATGTGCTGATGCTGTTAGATGAGTGTGCTTGTATTTAAATACACATCAGAAATAAAATTTGCTTGTGCTGATCAGTCGCTGTCCCTATGCTGTGCTGATAGGTGAGTTACGACCTTTAAAGTACTTTTCGTGAGATGTATAAAGTATAATCAAAAAATTCGCAGGTGTAAGTACATAAAACGACATTTAAACAATGTATAATTTTTATACTTGTTTTAATATTATTAATAATGCGCTTGACCATTATAGTTGTTGCATGCAGTGTGACCGTGAAATAATATTGCAATTATTTTATGCAATTAAAGTTAATAAATTCGTTGGGAAAGTTGTTTCAATATCCATCTAGTCCTCGAAGAAATGCATGGCAATATAAAAAATAACTTTTATTAATTATTTATAGTGAAGAAGTTATTAAATTTATTAAACACAATTAGGTATACACTGAGAAAATTGTCTGTTCGATTTTAATAATATATTGTCAATATTATGAGTTATGACAAATCTACTATAAATAAAGAACGAGACAGAAACATAATTTAAATTTTTCTTAAAATTTGTTTGTGGTGCAGTCTAATCGAAAGTCGCATGTAAGAAACAGTCCTACAATAATATATAAAATATGGAGAGCAGTAGTTACGATTCGAACTGCATTCGCAACTAAGAAATCACACTTTAAAAATTATTTTAAAATTTTTGAAGATTTTCTCAAGTTTATTTAAAGTGACCTAAAGATAGAAAAAAAGTCAAATTGTTACCGGTTTGGGGAGTAGAATTCGTTTGGATTTGTAAAAAATTATTAATGAATTTAGATAGACTGCGTATTTAATCCCTACATTATCTGATTATCCGGATAACGGAAATTCAGTTAGGCGCTATCAGGTAGTTAAGTCAGAAACTGTCTGTTGTGCTGAACTTTTGGTTCTTACAGTGATGATTAAAAGCCAATTGTCTGCTAAGTTTTGAAGTATTAAATACTATAAAATCATCCAATACGTCACAAATTCGAAAACTTAGTTTAAACTAAAACGATTTAATAAAGAATAATTTACACGACAACTAACTACGAGCATACTATTATGTATAATCGAAAAAAATTACTATTTTTAATTTCAAGTGAATCATTCGTCTGTCTATCACGAATTATCCGCAACTAGAGAGAGAATGCTATACTCTTGTTTTATACCAATAATCAGGGCCACTCTCTAACTACAGGGTTAAATGAGTTTAACCACAGGGTTAAATGGGTTTAACCCCGGGGGGAAAGTCTTTTGGGAGCAGCAAATTTTATTTTGATTTTTATCAGTCCTAAAAGGAATAAAAACTTATTGACGATCTTCTTTCTGACAGAGCAAATTAAATTATAAAAGTATTTTATACCGGTGTCCTCGTGACCGTGGAGAACCTTTGACATGGTGATAAAACACACTTTTTATTTTTTTACAAAATTTATTTTTTTTTTACCTACACCTTGTTCATTATTTTCAGAATTTCTGTGAAAACGGTTGGTTCCCCAAAAAATTTATTTAACCAATGTTGTAGTCTGTTAAATTCTTAGGTAATCAGTTTTTTTCTAATACGTTTCGTTTAAGAGATACGGGGTTCGCAAGAAAAGTAAAAAAAAATAAAATGTAAATTTTTTAACATTTCTACCCTTAATTTAATTTATAACTCGAAATCCGTTGATTTTAGACGATAAGGAGTTTATAACCTAATTTGTAGATAAACTATGGTCTATGGAGCTTTGGTCGTTTGAAATCAGAAATTAAAAAAATTGCTTTAAAGAAAGTTTAGACTTGGACAAAAATTTTATTTAAAAATTTCTCTTAGAAGAATGTCATTTATCACGTTCACGGGACACCCTGTATATAGAGATTTTGTTTACTCTAAAGTTTGTTTGTATTTATATAATTTTTTTTAATTTTTTATGAATTTAAGGTTTTGTTTAGTGTAATAGTCGCTTGGGTGCGGATTTAAGTTTATGAGCTAAAAACACTGTTTTAAACAAAAATTTAGAGGGCGCTTTAAATTACTTTGGCGCCACCCGCGGCAGTAAAGTAAAACAATTGCTAAAATTGTGAAATTTTTGGTTTGTTTATTGAATACGAGTAACATTAAATCAAGTTTTTCGGACGTTTGAAGAAATTAATAATATCTCATTATATAAAACAAAACTATGACTTTTTGTGACTAAAATACTTTAATGTCTCAATTTGCAGGTGGTAAAGTAAAACAATTGCTTTCACAAAAATATTAATTTTTAAGTTTGACAATTGAATGACAAAATCAAGTTTTTTTTAATGTTAAAAAAGCAATATATTGAATAAAATTAATATAGTTAAGGTTATTAACATGTGATATTATTTAATTATTAACTTTTAGTAATTAATTGAAACTTTTAGTAATTAATTAATTAGGCTTCCTTTAAAGATTTACAAGTATAAACCAAGAGGAAAGAGAAGCAAAGGTAGACCGAGGAAAAGATGGGAACCGTAATAGGAATTTAAATGCCTAATACGGAAAGTGCAGAAGAAGAAATAATTAATTTTTTACATGTTACATAATATTTATTAAAATAGTTTTATTTATTCAGTTTGACAACGAGTAGGTATAATTTTGTTTTTACAAAAGTCAAAATCATTTGATTTTTAAACAAGTGGGTATTGAATTTAATCTCGTAACATTTCAATCGATTACATAATTTTTCCAGGTTTGTCTGACGAGAATCGAAAATTCGAAACGTAATACGGTATGTAACAAACTATATTATTCAATTAAATAGTTTTTGTACTAATATGTAGTAAGTTATGAATTAAACTTTAATATTTAATTTTATGTAACATGTAATAAATTAATTTTATAATAGTATATTAAACAACAAGTTTAGAAAAGTTAAGTTTTACTAAACGAATATAGCTTTTAAGTATGAGCGAGCACAGCGAGCGAGTAACTTAAAAGCTATGAGTTTAGTAAAACTACTTTTCTTACGAGGTTTGTTTATACAATTTTTTCGTATTTTGTGAAAATCTAATCTAAAATATTAATTTAGACGTTTATGAGTAAATTTTTTTTGCGCGCGATCGGTCTAAATTTTTTCGTATGCTTTCCTACCGATAATTCACGGGGGGTGAGTACGAGGCAAAGGGGGCGAATTTTTTACTCAGTTTTTCGATATCTAGCACCGTTCTTGAGTTATTACTAATTCAAAAAGTTTCTAAATAGATATTTGTGTAAAATTTTCGTAATCTAGTAACCAGACACGGCTTTATTTATTTACATAACAACAGTTAATTTTTATTTTTTGATTCGAATTTTGTGTAAGTTACATAATAATAATTATAAAAGTGAGATTGTTAAGTTTTCTAGTTTAAATAATAATTTTGTACTTTTAATATACATAAATGTATAAGAATAATTCCGATATTTAAATAAACAATCTTCTATCCAATAGTTTTTTATTGACAGTGACATTACTATACAATAAAGTGACATATCTATGTGCTAAAGTGCCACATTATTAAATGATTTTGAATTTAATAAAACAGCACATTATTAGTCAAAATGCGAAAAAAAATATTATATTGAAAAAACACAAATAATAAATTTACATTGAGAACTAGTTTTGAAACATTACCACTCCATCTTCAGCTTAGTATATTCTACAAATACGAGTATATTATTATGCGATATACATACTAATATTTGTAAGAAGGTGCTTTTATTCTTGTTAAATTTTAGAATACTGTTCGAAAATCCTTTTATTTTTGTTATTTTGTTTAGGATCGGTTAATTTAGATACATTGAAAACTCACAAGCGGTAAAAGGTCTGAGGTTTTCTTAGATTTACTTAACCTTCCAGTACTAACAATCTGTCTCACAGACCGACGACTTCTATTTTTAACTGTAAATTTAAATAAACAATAAAATAAAACAATAAAATTTTTCTAAATAAATATTACTTTTTTCTACTAAATTTGACATTTTTGGTAAAAAAATATGTAAACACTAAGTTAAAAAAATTAAAAACGAGAATCGGTCTCACAGATCGACGTTAGTACTGAAGGGTTGAACAAAAATACATTTTAATAATTTTATTAATAATTTAAATTTAAATAAATTAAATATTGTATTTATAATATATAGAGGAATGTCGTAAAGGTCGGGACGGATTCCATTTTTAATCTGTGATTTTGAAACGGATGGAAATAATGTTAACTTAGATAAACCAATAAAAGCATATGATCATTGGCTACAAATTTTCTGTAGAAAGTTATTTGATATCGCGATCAAGTCAAAAATAATAATCATTTTAATGAAGACACCTTTTTTGGTCGAAAAAAAATTTACCGTTTAAGTTGGGACACTTTCAAAAATCTGAAAAATAAATCAAAAAATGAAGTAAAACTGCATGATATTATTATGATTAGAATATTTGTTGAATCGTCATGTTTCAAAGATAAATTTAAGTAAAAAAATTATTCTGTTTAATCTGATTTTCAGTTTGTATGATTCGATTCGATTTTTTGGCTAGTGTTGATGCCTGCAAAGGTCCGATCAAAGACAAAATTGATGATAAGCAAAATTCGTATGGCAATATATATATTGAACTTTTTGGAATTTTATAAGCTTTTTCGGTGGATCAAATGCCTTTATTAACCAATTTTATTTCCTTGATCGCTGCTACTAATGCATTGAAATCGGTAATTCCCTGATTGGTTTGTCGTGACAGTGCAAAATTCTAATCAGATAAAGAAATGCTTTTTAGTTATTATATTTACAAAATTACATTCATCAAATATTATAAAAATATCATTTAAATGGCGTCGTAGTGTCTTGGATTAAAAAAAGTGCTGTCCCAACTTATAAAACATAAGTGTCCCAACCGTTATACAGCAGCCATTTTGTAGAAAGTTAAAAAATTAGGTTCAACAACACAAAATTATAATATTACCTTTACATACAATGAAAATGCACTCAATGCAAGACATGAATTGCTAATTGCAGAAAGGGGACATGTCACATTTTGTATGAAATTGAAATGTTGATATTTTGTTGATCTAGATGCCTAGACGCACAATGTACTGCAAAAATGTAACATATAATATTATTCCCCTTGATACTGTGAGCTGTTAAAGAATTCAGTTACTACATAAACGGAACTTGTCCAGGACATATAATTTTTTTTTGCAGTAAAATGATAGCAAACTGCTAGTCTGTGGGTTAAACATAGTACATGTTATCCTAACCTATTATTTATAATATTAAATAAGTACATTGGCGTCATTAAAAACGCAAATTTATCTGAATCCGATTAATTAATAAAAAGAAGATGGCTGATATAAAAAATACGATCAAATTCATCCCAGATGCTTATGAAGGATTTTGGAAAGAAATTACGGCGTAGCCAATTAAGGACAATAAAGACGACGATGAATAATACTATATTTTTACTATTTTTTAATAAAATACTTAAAAAAAATAATTTTTTTGTCTTTTACTGCAGAAAAGACACATGTCCATATCTCTAATTTGGCAGTTGATCTAATTGAGGAAACAAAAATTAAATGCATTATATCCTAATTCGAAGTAGATCTTCTAAGGCATGTCTTGCCAAAAATTTGAGTAAAAATATTGACTTTTAAGTAATCACACACTCTTTTTTATTTCCTGAACATTTTTGGAAATGTGACATGTCCCCTTTCTGCAATTAGCCATTCACATATTGAACATACTTATTTAAAACAATGGATTTAAATTTGGCAAATTATGAGCACGCAAAAACTATTGTAAAGATCTTTTTTATAAGACAATTTACGCCTTGTTTGGCATAGATATAATGAACCCGAATTTTTCGTTCTAATCCACATGAAAAGTTAGCTTATAAATAGGCTTTACTTCGACAGTCATAACATAGGTGTCATCAATACTGACAATTCAGATATACAGCTGTCCCAACTTATACGGCGTCCCAACCTATTCAACTCTCCCTACCTAATACAATAAATGTTAAATATATTATTTATGTGAAATCAAATAACAATAAATTAAATTTAAAAAAATTAATAAGAAAAATTTAATAAGAACATTAAGAAATATAAATGCTAAATAAAATATTATAATAAGTATGTCATGTCACGCATGTTCATACGTGGTGAGCTTAGAGTTTAAAGGATAACAGGAATTTTCTATCTATACATATAATAAAATATTTTACGCTATTGTGACCGTGGAACAATTTAATTTTCGATGCTAGGGCACGAGGTAACTATCGCAGGAAAAATTTGATATACACTTTTCGTTCCTCTACATCAAAGGTTCAAAGCGATGCCACCATATATTACCGACGAAGCAAGCACTCGCTTATCTATAATACGAGTAAAATAGCTCATTTGGAGCTTTTACATGAATTTCATTTAGTTTTTAAAACAACTTGTCTAAAGAATAATCTTAAACTTGTTGGGTCTACTATCCGGTTCTTTAAATATTAAATTTGGAGTATTGAACCGATCGTTCGTACCATCAGATCCAGGAATAAACAAAAAAAAACAGTGGGTACGCAAATCGTGTTCAAAGATATATAAATTTTAATTCCAAAATAATATGTGAAGAGCGTACCAAAATCGAAAGAAAAGAAGAGTACTCAGACAAAACTTTTGAATACTTTATTAAATAATTTGTATAACATTAAAATTTATTAGTTATGACGATAACTTAAAATACAATTTTAATAAAAATTTAATAATATCAAACGAATAATGATTCTAAGATTTAACTAGGCTAAAAAGCAGTTTTACTGCCTAGTTAAACAAATAACTGTTATTTTTATTTCATCGATATAATATCGCAATAAAGTGCACTTAATAATGAAGATAACTAAGATATAAAATCATAGACTATTGAGACATAAACGCATTTTTACATATTAAGTAAATGATGACAATTTTTGCTGACTCTAACGAAGAGATTTCAGTAAATGTGAAACAAAGTTCATATATCAATTAATTCAGAAAATTCAGAAAACACAACAAAGTGTGACTAAAGTGGTATAAGAGACCAAAGTGCCACCTTTTATTTCGATAGGGAAAAGTTTTGTACAAAACAAGAAACGAAAATATTGTTACTGAATATTTACTAAATCATTATTTGGGTTATATTCCATACATTTTTTGGGATCTGTCAGAAAATTATCACCAAGAATTGAAAATTTTCCTATACACTATTAAAGGACAATTTTCTGAGCATTTAAAAAAAATTATGTATTAGTTTTCGAGAAAACGGCATTTAAAAATTTAAATTTTACATTAGGGTGGATGCGTGATTTGCCGTGTTTGCGTTTGTCAAATACGAGTCTAATGTTTATACTCTCGTTTTGTTCGAGCGTTCCGGACTGTATTATTGACAAAAGCTTAACTCGTTAAAAATGTCCCTGAATGTAGGTAGGACTTTCCAAAAGTGGAACTCGAAAAAGGTAGCACTTCATCGAGTGTCGATCGCATCTGAATCTAAATTTTAAATGACCTGTATGGAGTACCGGGACAAGTCCGCATACCTTCTTTAGTTTAGCTGGTGATAATCACCTGATTTGTTATCGTGTTGACTGTTGAGGAATTAGCAGACAACCATCCACCGGGGGCTGCCGACTTTAGATGCGATTACCGTCGCATCAAAACTGTCGGTAAGATGTGGAATTTGATGGGGTTAAATAAACCCCATCTAGAATAGCGCTGGCTATGCGAATTTAGCTCTCGAAGTGGAAACCAATAATGACAGGTCTTTCAGTAGGCGAACTAAAATGCCTTAAGACGTTGAACATCGATGTTTTTCAGAGGTGGTTGGCAAAGTTCGATGCAAAGCGGGGTCGAGCCGTCAGTCATGGGAGAATCAGTCGCCTCGCGTGAGTGATAATTGATAATTATTTCTTTGCCTGGGTCAGGGGGAGGGGATCGACATAGCAGTTCCAATTATAGTCGTAGCTGCTAAGCCGCCCTGCCCCCGTCCGGTCCTGAACAAATACTTGGGGCGAATGCCCGCGTTGGCTGCATACCAGAATTTGTTCTAGGTTCTCTCATGTCGTGTAGAGATTACGCCTATCGACTAGTTCGGCGCACACGTACCGACAACAGAATCGGCGCTTGACTTAAGACACGATCAATTCCCTATCTAAATGCATCTAAAATTTTGATTTTTAAATGCCGTTTTCTCGAAAACAAATGGATAATTCTACGAGAATTTTTTTTATTGCTCAGAAAATTATTCTCTTTCTAATAGTGTATAATACCAGCAGTGTGGCGCAATGCTTAAATGATCATGCTAAGACGCGGTAAACCGCGGTTCGCTACTCGATCATGTCCACGCCACACTGCTGTGATCTAAATAAGCCCAATATTGATCTATAGGCTATGGAAAGTCCACGGTAGTGGTTTGATACGATCGCTGGTTGAGTAACGAGCGGGAGTTCCGTGTTCGAATGGCGAACCCACGGAATATCTCAGCTCGGCCTTCCTGCGAGTATCAACACTCTGTGAAGGGGTGCACAATAAGCTTAAGCTTCAGTGCAGTGGGCTCAGTACCACAGCCCGTTACAATAATGAATAGTGTATAAGAAAAACTTCAAATTGTGGTGATAGTTTTCTGACACTAACCAATTTTTTCTTTCCAAACATTACAGATTTAATCTTTCTTGGGTCGCCCTAGTAAATGATATGGTACCAAATATCAAAAATTAAAAATAACTAATAAATTAATATAATTGCTTGAACTTAACATAATATTGAGTTGAAATTTTGTATTATAGACTTGCAGATCGATAAATTTTAATCTATCGTATTTTACTACAACTCGAAAAAATGCGATCGACGTACTAAACAGGGCTTACATTAATTATTTTAGCAAACAGCATCGGTTTCTAAAAATTAACAAACAATTTATTGTTTAATAGTTGTGTATAATTACATAAAATATTTTATAAAAATTTTGTTTGGTCAATCATTTTAACGCTAACAATGGTATTTTTATTAAAAATCAATAACATGTTCACTGGGCCTTAATCTTAATGCAGCCACTAGTTCCTGAAAAGACCTATACATAAATCATATAATATTAAACTGGAAACTTATTCTTTTTGTAATAGTATTTTTTATTTAGCGTTTTAAACTTTTTCCCCAAAAGGTGGGAAATTTTGAAAATCGTGGGTCCGATTTTCTGACAAATCCCAATTTTTCTTCGTACCAACATTTAATATTACATTATAATATTCATAATACCTACAGTTACTCGAAAGAGTATTCGGACGCTCCTATGTTAACAATGTAAATTGTTCCTTTTGAACACTGTTTTTATCATATAAAAATCATTTTTACAGCAATACTTATTAGACATTTTTTGTCGAAAATTTCATTGTCTTCATTTTTGTTGCTATACATTTTTTTATTTTTCCGCCTCGTTTTCGATCGAGAGTGACTTTAAGCAGTTTCGGTAAAAATCCTAAGGGAATCTCCTAAGAAAACAATAAGAATTCCATTGTGTATTTTTAATTTTATTAAAAAGTTTTACTGAGTCTGCTTTAAGTCACTCCCGGTCGAAAACAAGGAGAAAAAAAATGTATAAGAACAAAAATAAAGACAATGAAATTTTCGACAAAAAATGTCTAATAAGTATTGCTGTAAAAACGATTTTTATATGATAAAAACAGTGTTCAAAAGGAACAATTTACATTGTTAACATAGAAGCGTCCGAATACTTTTTCAAGTAACTGTATATTATTATGAAATATAGTATACATATTACAGTGGACACCGATTAATGTGATCACATTGGGACTTATAGTCGATCCAAAATATGAATAATATAGGTGGCGCGTCGTTTGCAAAGTTTAATTTACACCGGGAAACTTCAGATAATTTAAATAGTACTTAATTTTGTAGTAATATTAAATATTCAACACAAAAAAGCGAAATGTTATAACCAAATAACTACGTCTATTCGATATTACATTTAACTCTGTTAAATGTAGTCATATCTAGTCATAATATAGTCATATCTATATTATTTATGACTTTACCCGGTTCAATTTAAGTAACACGCATAGCAATTCGATTGAAAAAATTTCGTTATTGTAATACCGTCTAACTTCAAAGCAATTTCATTGGTTTACATTTCGAGGTCGTCGCTTTAGTACAAATTCCAATATTTTTTTTAAAAAGCACGGACTATAGGGGTTTTGATAATAATAACCGATTGATACACGAAAATATTCTTTTTTAATTTTACACAAAAGTAGTTGCAAATTGCTTAATCGCTGCATTCCGCTGGCTAATTTTTGGCAACTTATATAAAAATGTTATAAAAATTTTTTATGTGTAGTTACTCGAAAAAGTATTCGGACGCTTCTATGTCAGCAATGTAAATTGTTTTTTTTGCGCACTGTTTTTATCATATAAAAATGGTTTTTACAGCAAACTTATTAGACATTTCTTGTCGCAAATTTCATTGTCTTCATTTTTGTTCATATACATTTTTCTATTTTGTCGCCTCATTTTCGACCGAGAGTGACTTAAAGCAGACTCGGTAAAACTTTTTAATAAAATTAAAAATGCACAATGGAAATCTTATGGAATTCTTGGGGGACTCCCATGAGATTTTCGGTCGAAAACGAGGCGACGAATAAAAAAATGTATGAAAACAAAAATAAAGGGAATGAAATTATCTACAAAAAATGTCTGAAAAGTATTTTTGTAAAAGTGATTTTTATATGCTAAAAAGAGTTTTCAATAAAGTACAATTTACATTGCTAACATAGGAGCGTCCGAATACTTTTCCGAGTAACTGTAGATTATTACGAAATTTTAAAATAAAACTGAATTAAATCGTACATGATCAGCATACTAGCAACTTTCTTGTATATTGTCGTGAAACAAAATATTTCGACCCACCCAGTGGTGTGGTTGATTTAGCGAATGAATGCTAATATGAAGTCGAAGGTTCGAACCTCGACAAGGTATAAAAATTTATAATTGTATAATTGAATAATAAGAGAGTGGGGAGAAAGGATAGAAATAATAGAGTCGTGTGCCAGCCGTGGCGGACAGCGGGTACGAAATTTTGTATGTCCGCTGAATTTTGAGATTTTTGATATAAGATTTTGTGATTTTGAGATTGTGAGTAATTATTTTAATCTAAATAAAGTGAATTTGATGCGTTCGCATTATTGCGTTATTTTTGAATAATTTTTGATATTTGAAATTGGATATTTTTTGATGAGTTGCTACCGAGCGGTAGTTGAATTAGTGCTTTGGATAGGTTTGATGGGTTTGATTGCTTTGGAAGTAAAGATTAAGATTATAAAATTTGAAATTCGAAGAATTAACATTTGCATTTGGATACGCATAAGGTCGAAAGTACGAGCCCATTTAAAATTTCAAATTAAATTAAATTTGAATTTATTTTTGCATTGGAGAAAATTTTTTTGTTGATTGTGAAAACACAAGAATCCTTTGACCCTTGAAAATTCCCAATTGCTCCCGCAATACAGAGTAACCCGAGGTAATAAAAAGTGTTTGGAAATATTCTACGAAAATACCATTACAATATAGTACACCTGTACACCTGACTGAGTCAGGATGAATATGTCTGGGTGGTTCCCCGGTTTGTGAACAAGATTTAAAAAAAAATGTTTGAACACTGCAAACTAAATACATTTTCGGTGGGAGAAAACAATATTAAGAAAAAGAATCAATAACATAAACCAAATTTTTGATTATAATATACGATGTTTTTCACGTGTAGTCATCTTCGTTCGGCCCGTTCTTCGCGAAAGTGATAATAATACCCGATTGATAACATTAACCGTGATCCTAATAAGCGGCGTCCACTGTATTAACATATAATATTCATTTTAGTGGATGCATGGGTGCCACATATTACAGGAATTAATTTAGTTGCTATTAAAATATTCAAGTATTATATAAAACCATACATTTTCGAAAAAAAAGGAATAAAAACCTTTGTAATTTGATTTGGCGAAATATAATTTAAACTAAATTTTAAATGATTAAAACTACACTAAAAAAAATTATATCTCATTTGTCATAGTACAAAAACAACGTTACTAAAAACGACTCAACAAAGTTTATTTGCTGTTATAATAAAAAATATTGGTGCTAGAAACAAAAATATTAGTTGAAGTAACTACAAAGTTTTTTGTTAGGCCAACAAAATGTACATTTTTACTAGAAGAACAAAAACATTTTTTAGAAAGTAAAGTATAAAGATTTTATATAATTAATGTTATTATTCGACTGTAATTTATATTCATGATAATTGATAAGATTAAACTTTTATCATGCTAAATTAAAATTAAAGTCATAAACAGTAAATAGTTTTTTCCTTAATTTTAATTTTTATTTAACATGATAAAAATTAAATTTTATAATATTATATAAAGATTTTAAAATGTCAAGAGTATTTCTGTCCCGTTTTTTAGGCAGACCTTAGCATGAAGGTCTGTAACAGCTTGGAAGACCCAAGACAATAATCCGATTTTTGTAATATTTTAAATAAGACTTCAACCAACACTTTGGAGCAAACGAAGATTTAATTTTAATTTTAGATTCCATTTGGGTAGTTTGGATCGTTAAAATCAAGAATTAAAAGCCAATCTTTCATAAACGATTTCAAAACTTATTTTAATTTATGTCGGTACAAGTTTTGAGAACTTTTGAACCTGAAAGGTTGATTGAATTATTACCGGAAATTTGATAATTAAATTATTCTACTAAGACTCGATTTTGCAATAGTCGGATAGACCTGGTATAACGTTATTCCCGGTATAACCGATTATTGTAAAATCGACCCTTAATAGATAGGTATTTAATTAAATTTAAAGTAGGTAATGTAAAAACTTGAACAATAATTATTTAGGATACATAAATTTGCATGACGGAAGTCACACAGTTACATTTAATGCCTTTTTTCATATTTATGCAAATGCCTAGCGTAATTTTATAAAATCAATACTATTTAAAGTAGAAAACTATGACAATCAATGAAGTTTTGTTCTTCGGCATCGATAAATGCGAACGATAGTTTGAATTTATGTTTAATTTTTTTTGTACTTAATCAAAATTATATCGTGCAATAAAAGTGGAACTTTTAACCTTTGGTAGTTGATCGAGGCATTCCGGGTAACATAATCTTTAGGCGAGATATCGTAATGCGATCTGAAGAGGGGACTGGGAAGTACGCAACCGCGCTGTCTCAACTTCGTGATTCTGGCGGACCCTCGGCCTTGTTGGGATCGCTAAACATTTGTGTACTGCTGGCATTCTGCGAATGTGTTTGTTACTTCCCCGGATGGGTGAATTACGGTGTTTTTGTAGTAGTATCAATGCGACTGCTTTATTTTTTTAATCAAAAGTGAATTGTGTTTTTAAACTTGAAAAGTTATGATGTGTAGCAAATACACTGTATATTATTTGGACCATTTATATTAAATTATAGGATTTTGTTGATTACATATTACACCAAAATGAGGAGAATTAGTGGTGAGTTTTTTTAAATTTTCTTATAATATAATATTTCCTTGGCTCGTAGTGCTATCTAATAATTATTATCTAATACAATAAACAAACAATTTTTTAATATTTACACATTTGTTTGAGGGTTTACAAACAACTAAAATTCGATAACTGTAGATGTTGAAGAGCGTCTACAACATTTTAATGTATTTTACAATGAGCAAGTGATATATGTAATTTATGTGGTTGATTGTGTAAATATGTTGAACACTTGTAAAGATACCAATCATTGGATGTTGGGAATGTTGAATATTCCTAGTACAAAGTGCATTTAGAAGAAAAAACAACTACGCGTGTATACGACATGATTAAATAAAAGCGAGTTTACAAACAAATTTGAAGTTGGTCTTTTCGACTAATTCGTTTAAAGAAAAATTTTGGGGTATTCGAATTTTCCGGATGTGGATCTAGTTACAACGAAGGTGAGGGTTGTTACGGTGGATCTGGGGCGCGGTTAAGGGCGACTTTATCTCGAATCTCGCGGGATTTATACACCTACTAAGTTTAAAATATTAGCAATACGTTAAAAATTCAAATTAAAGTGTCGGTTTAATCACAAAAACTTGAAAGAGGGGTTTTCAAAACAGTGTTGATAATATAAATAATTTATATCCAAGGATACATTTTATTTACGAACCAGATATTTAAATTTTATGCTTTATGCTTATCAAATACAAGTTTATGCAATATTTAATGCAGAATTTTTATAAATCAAGTTGTAAATGCTAAAAGATTGATGGAAAAAAGAGAGGAATTATATTTCGCTATAATTAAATAACACTTTTGACACTCACTTCTAATTTCCTGTTTTAAATTATAATTAAAATTCTTATAATGAATGACTTCAGTATTATTTTTAAATGCATATTTACATTTAATTAAAACGTACGACGACTCATAGTTGAGACTTTAATTTTAGCGTAATGTTTATAAAACTTGAAGTTGTTATAGTTCATTAACATGCTTAATCGATTACTTAAAAAGTAACGCCCATTTGTTGATCTAAAAATTAAATTAATACATTAATGTTGTGTGCTTTTTTATTAACCGAGATTCGTCTTTTTGCATTTCTTATTTTTGTTTTCATTATTCTTTTCGGCCATATTATTATGGAACTTTCGATATATTATTTATTATGCTTTAGGTAGTAGGCTTTTTAAATTATTTTTCAAATGTCGATCAGTGTGACTAATTGTTGACAGTAGTGTTATTCTCTATCGATTTTTCTCGTTCCAGAGTGTACATTTTTGTTTATGGGGGTCACATCTGCTTATAAAGTGGAACTTTTTCGTGACTAACATTTTATGCTTTATGTCACTACATATTAAATCAAAAATAAAAAAATGAAAAAACAATAAATAAAGAGAAAATATTTTTAATATGTTTGTTACAGCGAATGCAGGTAGTATTCTTACACCTAAATATTTTAAATTAATAACGTTCAGCAATAAGCAATTTTAAAATAGTTTATAAAACATTGATTTTCATATTTATACAAGTAGTACTAACCGTAACACTAAAAAAGTTATTCATTTTTACATATAAAATAAATTACACTGCACTGCATTAAATGTCGCGCGCAATAAGTATTCGTACAGGTTACATAAAACGCCTGTGTATTTATGTTTATATAATGCAACTTGCCCGATACGGAATATTACACAGTATTTTAAAAGTGAAAATAAACCGCAAAATTAAAAAAACCTAATAGATCAGCCAAGAATTGTAATAAAAATTAAGAAAAACCCGAATTTAGTTACTACGAAAATTGTTGCCGAACAGCAAATTATGTTAAGCACGCACAAGTGTATCAAACAGTACTATGCGCAATATTTTACCGAAAATGAGATTTTCAGTAGTCGTAGAATATTATTAAAAACGCAACAAATAGAATACGAATACTTGAGTTTAATAAAGGATATTAAAATGAGACATGAGAATTTTTCTAATCATTGGATATTCACGGATAAGTCAAAGTTTAACATCTTTGCCTAGATAGGAGTCGATTAGTTTGAAGGAACAGAAATACCGATCTAAATAAGGAAAACTTGTGTCTTAACTGTAAAACATTAAAGAGAATAGGAATGGTTTGGAGGTGCATGAGTATAAGTTCAGTCTAGGAAATTTGCACATTATGGATAGAGTTATGAATCAGGCTATGTTTAGGAACATTTTGCAAGAAAAATTTCCAGCTAGTTCTGAGAAAACGGGTTTTTAAAACATTTATATATTTATGAAGTACAATACAAGATCTTATGCACATCTTGAAAAATTTCTAATACGGTGCAAGTAAAATTTATTTTTTTGTATCAAAATTATTGTAATTTTTGGCAACGGTTTTAGAGTGATGGTAAGTATGAATGAAAATTGCTTATCGTTGAAAGGAATAAGAACAGTTCTAATTTGAAATCTTCAGGTGTGCGAATACTTGTTGCACTCACTGTATATTAATCTATCTGCATATGAGATTTAATTTTCTACTTTATATTGTACATTAAAAATCCAGGATGTTGTTACTCTCAGTTTAATCGATACCATAATGTGTATACCAATTATTTGATTACTACATTCACCTGTCTGACTGGCATTTGTTGATATTTCTCTAATTGAAAATGGATAAGGGTTTTTGTGAAAAATGTACTATAAGATACCTCTCACTTACTAGGATACAAATCAGTTATTTCAACTGAAAAAACATTTTGCAACACAATGTTGTCATTTTTTACCGATACATTATCTACATAATATGTTACAATTACATCAGAAAATTTAAGTAAGAAGCTTTCAATAAATAAATGTGGGTTAATATTCTATCGTGTCAATTATAAGAAATCACTCAAATAAACCACATCAAATAGTTAGATGGTGTGATACCCAGTTGGGTTACTCTATATTTATATAAGTCTGTCCACTTGAAAACCACCAAGGTCAAACACCATAGGAAAAAATCACTAAAATACTGGAACGACTTTTTTTGTTAAAACCCATTAAAATATATTGCAAGGACAACCTTACTAATTACTTAGTTAAATTATGTCGCAAATTAGACATTTAGTGTATATTTTACCTGAAAATTTATGACCGCAATGCAGAAAAGTAAAATTTTAATTTGGCGGTCATGCTTTTATATTCTTCTACCATATAAAATGTACTAAATTTAAGAATTGTGTGCCAAGATATGATCGGATTCATTACACACATGCAGTACATACATTTCTTGACATAAATTATCGAAAAAATGTTAATGATAAAACTATAAAATAATGTGGATGTTTTACAGAGGTTTTAGTAAATTTTGGTTTTTATTTTTTAGTCTTTATCTACTATATTATAATAATATAGTGTATTATATTTACATATTAATTGTCGTTTTGAAAAACATGTAACTTTAAGATTATTTTTTACAGTTAAATTTAGACTTGGAAATGTTAAAGATAATTAAGTAATTTGTGTTTTTTATTACCTTAGTGTGCAATTCTGTAATTAGTTTCTTTGTTAGGTAGCCATCAACATATTTTAAATTTTGTGTGATATAAATTGCCAGAGAATTTTTTTAACGGTGATCTAATCACATCTTCAGACTATTAAAATATTTTAAAAGCTATAAATTTCTATCTGACAATTTTTAGGTAGGTACAAAATTTTATAATATGGTAAATTGATTTTAATAATCCAAAACTATGTGTTTATTGCTTTTTAAATTATTAAACGTTTAATGTTGGCATTATTATTGGTTTAGTTTACACTATTAGGCAGTGATATTAAATTTTGAATGCAAAACTATTATTGGCAATTTTGAATTTAAAAAAATATATACAAAATGCATCGACCTACTTTTGAACACAATAAATTACTGGAGTATACTCCCAGACCTCCCAGTTTGAGGCCGAATATACATAATATATATCGAGGAGAAATATGAAAGACTTATTCGTTGTGGCTATTGTTTTAAAAAATACCAAGTAAGGGTGGATATGCTATGGCTATGGGTGGGCAAAACACACGACAATATATTTTATTCTAAATTCATTATATTTCAAATACAAAATGTATTTAAAAACAAAAAAAATATTTAGAAATAATTTAAATAATCATCTTTTATATTATTATGTAAATGAAAAAAATTGTAAAATGTTTTGTTGCACGTATAGGTACCAACCTAAGTTGACACATGGCATCGTATCATTTCCAACTTTCTAAAGGGAAGTTGGGTAATGAAGTTTCTTAGTGAAAATTAAATGTTTAATGGATATGTTTGTTAACGACTAACCGCATGATTATTCCACTGAAAGATTTCATCTGGCAAATTTTATCAATAAATTTAATGTAATGTTTTAAAGATTGATTTTTTCAATCTGCTCGTCTCTTGTTTTATATTGAGTCGTAGGTAGTAGGTATTAACAATATAAAGTGATAATCTCTCGATCATTTGTATTAGTCAGAATTAGGGAGTTGGAAATATGTGTAAGTTAATTCCCCTCCATGTTTCTCACAATCCCTTATTAGCATATTGTGCTGTACTGATAATAATCAATCGGTTGTAAATGATAAAATTGTTTAAATACATACAATATAAATTTTCGTTATTTTCATTTGCTTGAGTCGAGAGGGCTGTCCTATTTTCAACTTCGTTTTATATAATAATAAAATTTTAACATTTAACAAACACTGGAAGCGTTTTGTGTTTGTTCCAGCTACGTAAGTATTAATAATGATATTGTTATGTATGTTAGCTTTCCAATTAATTAAATTCTTAGCAATAATAATTAGTAAGCGCTTTAATCCATTTTGTATTTTACCTATTATGATATATTTTTTTAATTTTTATTGCATGTAGCAATACAGCAATTTATAGAGCATTTCATAATTTCTCTTCAACTCCTACGGAATAAAATTTGAAAATCAATATTTTATTTTGGCATGTAAAATATTTTTTGCAAGGACGTTGAAACTGAATATTTAATAAGTTCAAATGACAAATAAGGTTACACCTCGGGTTATGTTTTGTTCACCGTTAATTTTTAATTGGAACTGTCGAATGGTGCAACATACACATGATGGAAATAAAGAATATTGATAATATAATAATTGTAATATTGTTTTCAATTAAAATAACTTTTATGTAATCATAAATCTTGAATATGTTGTGACAATTTGAAATTATTTATACATTCAATAATTTCTTTGGAATCTTACGACCAGCTAGGATTAACTACCACAACCGAACCGAAGAATCTCGAAAGTGTTCAATATTTTATAATATTAAAAATAGTAGATCAGGTGAAGTGATCTTTTAGGAATTGTTGTATGGCTTTTTAAATTTATTTGACAAGTAGTTTCTAACTAGTACAAAATTTACATGTATCACATTACTTTAAGTTGTAAATATTTAAATTTGATGTAATTAATACTTCAAAATCCATGTAATAATTTATACATTTTAATAAATTTTCGTGCTGGCTTCTGTAGTTACGATGAGGTTCGAAAAACGTTGAAGGTATAAACGAGACAAATGATGGTAAAAAAATGTTTGGCGTCGGAATCTTTAATTTGTTGCATTTATAATTATACAGTGCGATTTGACGAAACCAGTTTCAAAATGTCACAATAGAAGCAGACATACGTTTAGGCGCCACATTAGCTAATGTTCTAATTTACCTGTTAAATGTTTTACTGAAAAGAGTAGTGACGAAACATGATTTACTATACTACCTTGTAATTAATTAATGCGTTGTTCAACGGTTATTTCTACATGCAACTGATTACAATAAAGAAAAAATCTAAACGATGGCAAAAGATGATTTGCATAAACTCGGAAAGTTGACTTGTTTGTAAAAATAATATTGTCTTATTTTTCATTTATTTTATGTTGAAATTTATTTACCTAAATAAAATTACACACATGAAAGTTCCAAAAATTCTGAAACCTACGATTGTGTGGGATTTCATAAATTGTTAATCTCATTTTATTACTTTATTTCCTTTTGTGATATTGACATTGAGGTTTATACACAAAATATTATGTAGATGTTTCTCTGGCAGCAGTACAATACTTCTTCGGCATACAGTAAAAGTGAGGCAATGATTAACCATACCGGTAGGTTTGTTTCTGGCTTGAAAGATTGGTCAGTGGGATTTACTTTTGCCTTGGGAACGGCCAAATATATTTAATATATCCAAGTCGGATCTAGACTAGATAGCATATTAAAATCCAAAACTTTTTTTTTCGGGAAGCTAGAAGCTATTCATATTATGTGTATTAAGTTCATAGTGGCGAGTAACCTTTTAACATCTCCAAGCGGGATGTAGAGAAAGA
The DNA here is from genome assembly GCA_911387805.1 of Cantharis rustica. Lineage (NCBI taxonomy): Eukaryota > Metazoa > Arthropoda > Insecta > Coleoptera > Cantharidae > Cantharis > Cantharis rustica. The sequence continues at coordinate 96,997,790 of OU426877.1, forward strand.
TTCTGGAATGTATCAATCAATTTTTGTACCGCAATATTTTTATATATTACTATTATAATACGCTTTATCTAACCATCAAATGCTTAATGCTCAACTAAAGAAGCAATAAATTGTTTGATTTACTACTAAATCTTGAAGTTGGTTAATTAATTATAATGCAGGTAAAACGCTAACGGATAAATACCGATAATAAATTAAAGACAACGGTCTCACTATAATTTTTCATCGAAATTCGTATTATATTTTAGTATTTGTATCTCTCATCTAATGGAAAGATAAGAAAATTCCAGCTCATGCCGTTGTCGTCCTTCCCAACTCGCATCAGACTCTATCATTAGGATTCTATTACCTAGCAGATCCTCGGACAGAACTAACAGTCTCGTATTTAGCAGTAAAAACCTCAATTTCGAGGTTTTCGAGTCATTCTTACCAAATTGAACTTGATTACGCAACTTTTAAATGGCTTTTTAGAATGAGAAATGGTTGATATAAGAACAAGCAGAGAATTTAATTGATGGCGATGAGCATACAAATTTTCTGCGGGTTGTTTTAAAAGAATCTTATTGCTGCATATATTTTACATCGTCGAAAAGTTTTGATAACATATTATTTAATTTAAAAAAAATGGAAATTATCTCGTACCACTCCCAATCTTTTTTGTTTCATGTTCGACGAGTAATTGGAATCTGTAATTATTGTGTGTAAATTATTAAATTAGTAGGTGTAAAGATATGATTTAAGGTTACAACATTGCCCTACAGTTAACACCTACGTGTGTTAAATTTGCATTTTACTGATTTTAACAAATAACGCTGAATATTTTAGTAATTTTTCCGCTAGTGTATTTATCGCGTTAAAATATGTAATTATTAATGTTAACAATTTATCGAATAATAGAAAGTTAACAGTTGTTTTAGCTCTTAAAATTCCAATGATTCAATGTTCTTAGATAATTTTATTAAAAATTATGTACGTATGTGGTAATTAGATATTATTAAGTGTTAAATGAGATAATAATGTAAATTGTAATTAGTATACAATGTATATTTTTCAAGAAATGAATTACTTAAAAAAAGTTGAAGTGTCTGTGGGTGACATTAAAGTTAAAATCTCCATTATAAAAATTTATTATACCATGCGATGTGGTATTTTTGATAATATTTATGCAATCTGATTTTTTATTTTAACCAAGTTGTTTCCAGCCTACATCAGAAGTTGAATTGCACTTACTTTTCCTTAATTGTCCAGTGTACTGGTTTACAAATACCTTGAATAGTGTTGACTCGACATACAAAATGTAAATTTGTATTGACTTATCTGATTAGTACGAATGTATAAGGATCGTCTGAAATTGCTTCTATTAAATTATAGAATATTTACATATCGAATGTTTTTAATTATTTTTTATATAACGTCAGTTACATGTAAAGGGAGTTCACTTGTTTTCTTTATCGCATTTAGAAACTTTGCTTTATACATATACACCCTTCCTAAGGAGACAACTACTAATTCTCTGGTGGGTTCTTCAAATAATTCAAACCTGGGAAGCCTACAAAGTTTAATTAACAGTGTGGTTGATAATTACCTGCCAATTACTTATTGTAGCGTACTAATTCAATTTTAGCTTTAACTACTGAAGTATAAATTTCAATATGTACTTGGGGAGGCGCACCAGATAAACTTCAATTTGTGCTATCCCTATAATAATAGTATTTGATAGGATGCACATAATGCACACGAAAAGTATTTATTATTTTTTGTGCATGTAGTCTAGACGCCGCATTCTTCTACTACTAATAAGTGATGCTTTTATCAGCTATTGTTGTGTATTTTTAATAACCAAATTGTATATATTACATTTATGGCTAATAATTTACTATAAAAGCAAATAATAATTTGCTCTTGTAATAAACACCGACGTTTTGTATTAAAATTTTGATTTATTGTCGTTGTAATTTATCCTTCATTACCCAGAGGTAATTTATACTTCGTTTTATTGTAGATAACTTCATATATAATCTCTAGTGATGTCTTCTCATAACGAAAATTACATCAAACTTAAAAAAATATCCAGTGGTTCAAATTTTCGTATGTAATCGAATTTCGACTCTCCTAAACTTTATTTTTTGTCGAGTTAATGTTGTAGAGATTACACGATGCTTTATCATTTACACTTTTCCAACTTTGATTAATGACCAAACTAGTTTTTAAAATGTCTCACCAAATATTTACCGAGATAATAGTTAAATACCAAGGGCTGTTGAATTGCGTTCCAGTCAAAAAAATACGAAAGTAATATAATATAAAGGTTTTAAAATAAAAAAAAAACAACTTGTGCAATAGTAGCACTAATATATTTTTCAAATAAAGAAGCTTTTACTGAAACATTTTGCTTGAAAGTTTCTATGCAACTTATAGGACTGCGTAATAAAAAATTCATTTATCACCACTCCGAGTTAAACACTTACCTTTTATTATAGGTAAACACTTGATGTGGTTTAACAGATCCGGGAAAGTTTTAAAATGTAAACAGTTTTTATTTTTTTATGATATATCTATTTTAAAAAGTACTCCTATTATTATCTTTGACATTAATTACTTTTTTCCTGTTGACAATTTTGTTTATAAAATTACCTAGCTACTTACTATTACTATATCAGAATTTATTAATACAGAATTATAGGAGGTCCTTAAGTTTTAAGTGTACAATAAATTGAAATTGAATATAAAGAAAACCAAGTGCATGCTAATGATAGGGAAAATTGAAGCTGAGAAATGGTGCTTGCTTAATGGTAAAGTAATCGAAAGGGTAAAAGTGTACAAGTATATTCGAAGAACAAGAAGAATAGTTGAAAGGTTTCGATGTAAAGTATGGACTTATAAGAATGGTAATATAGAAAATGTATGTAATAGGGGCTCTTAGAATAATAAAAATTATACTGCTCTTGTTCGCGTTAGCATTTTGATTTTGAAATTTTTCATCAGGACATTGTTGTGTGTGCATTCAACACTATACAATGTATAGTTTCTTCTCGAAACTAATCATTCATGCTTATTCAGAATATGATTAAATACCTTATTTCGGAGAAATTTTTGGTGTTTTTAATATCTATTACACCTATTCAAACTTTGCAAGTCCTAAGTGATAGCATAAGAAATCTTATTATGAGGTTTAACTTGAGGAGAAGCCATAACTTGTTTCCTGTTCTAACGCAGAACACAATAGCGTTTGTCATATTTTCTTGAACTTATTCCACGTCTTTGTTGACGTTCTTCAATATAAAAAAAACTTCAGTTTAAAGGAAGCTTTAATTTTTCGAAAGTATGCAATGCAATTTCCTTTTTTTATGGATATCGCGTTGATGTTTTATGTTGCATAAGGTGTGAAAGATCTTATTTCCTAATTCTTATCTCGGAATAATAACTTTCAGGTGTAAAGGAAATCCCCAATCTTTTTTTTATATCATCCAAAGTTATTTTTTAAATTTCATCTCTAATGGATGTTGCAAATAAATTTCTTTTCCAATATGCTAATCTTGACTTTTTAAAATGAAAATTAGTTTTTAACTAAAATAAATATTTAGGTTCTCATTTCGTCGGTGAAAGCTTCTGCCTTCCATATTAGCCGAATTAAGTTTTTTAATTACCTTTTTTAGGACACGCAACGCTGCTGTTCTAGCAGATGACCAGTTTGGGGATTTAAAATGTATGGATCAACACGAAACTTCACTCAATTTTAATGCAGTTCTTAAAGTAACGAATAGGCAAATAATATATCGTACAATTTTACAATTTTTCACGCTGATTCATACTTCATTTTTTTTTCTTAAATCGATAAACTTTAGTTATTAAATTAGGTCAAGAATTTTGATTATAAAAATTACGACTTGTTTTTGAATTACTTCATAATATTAATTAGTAACAATAACGAAGAACGCACAAGTAGTAATTAAAGTGGTACAAAATGTAATGATACCCACATAAAAATGAAATGTTAAAACATAACTTTTTTAATTAGCAGGAATACGTAAGAAGTTACAATGTTTGAGAACTTTTATGTTTTAATTTCAATTAATTACTAATGTAATTATTACGTCTGAACAATTAAAGTTATTTTGGCAACAAAAATAATTATTTTCAATTTTCTAACAATTACGTGGTATACTTATTGGATAGTACCAACCAATCAAAAGGATCGCTATAGACATTAGCTTTAGAGTGGCTTTGTGATAGATTGAATTTGGGCTTTTCTCTTCATATTATATCAAGCAGCAGTCGCAGCGAGCTTTATTGTATCCTATCATTTTTTGTATATTAGAATAAATTTGCTTGCAATATTTTTTGATCCCAGGAATTTATTATAATCACGTTTTTGTTGATTATGTTGTTTTCTGACGGAACATCCGGAAAATGCACTTTTTTGTTTTCTGTATAAAAAAGGATTTTTTGGAATCCATCTTGTTCTTTTTAAACCAAAAGGATATGGATAGACGTTTCTTACAATAAAAAGTTATATAATAATTCAAGCTCTTGCACTAAATTTATGTCGTGTTTGTTGGGAGGTATACATCCTTACTACCTACGTACTTGAAATAATAAATAGATAAAAATTGCCTTGGGTACCAAAACAACTTAATTTCCTTAATATTTTTGCAGATTTATGGTATAATATTTTTAATATCTTTTTAATGTTTTTTAAGCCGTGCTTATTTTTAAAATTCATTTAAAAAGGCTAATGAAATATACCGACGCAATTTAAAATAATTGTCTCGATAAGGAGAAACTAGTGAAGTACTACATTCGCTTCCAGGCTTTTTAAAATATAGCGTGGTTCATTATTATGGTTAATTATCGTTAATTTGTTGTACTTCTTTATTTTAAATAATTTACGTAATTGAGTCAATTACTTTATCGAAAATAACTAATACTAAAGTTTTTTGTGCATTCTCTGTTCACTTTATTTTTTATCCTTCCGCATATTATTTGCACGCTCTCAGTTTTATATTGATGCACGACTTCGAAAAACCAAAATTTTATGAAAGCTGCTATTGCCAGGGTTGGGGGTTCGTCCTAATTGTTATCAAACGTCAGCAGCTGCCACTAGCACGCGGCCGTCCAGCTGCCCCCATAATAAATAGATTAACTTAGTAAGCGTTCAGCTGACACTCCATGGATTTGTGTTGGGTAAAAGGGCTCATATGTCTAACAATTTTATGGAATTTATAATGTCAATATGAGGGTGTCTTTCGATATGATATTAAAATGTTATTTGTAGTATATTGTACATTTTTTCTGGTGGATATACATCTTTATTCTTCCTATGATGATGTAGTTGTTTTATCTGCCATGGAAACATGATGGATAGTGACAGTAATATTGATGGAGCAAGGTATTCTAAATACAGATTACCTGTGCAAAAATGATTGATTTAGATTTACAAAATTGCACTTGTTTGCAACATCATAAGTTCTTGATTCATATTTTTTAGTTTCAAACCTTTAATTTGTGCGTAATTAGCAATATAATTAGTGGTAAAAATATTTTTATGAAAGATATCAGTTTTGAGATCACACATCGATGATAAAAGTCAAAAATGTAAAGCTACAACAGAAGTACATCTGTCTTTAGGGCTAGCATGTCTGTTCGATCGAACATTTGAAACAATTTTTCCAATAACAACTACATTCAACATGGTTGTTTGAAACCACTGAACTTGATTTTCCACACTAAAACGTTTTTAGATTCTTGAAGAATTTTCAACTTCTTCGATAATTTAAAATTCAATGAAATTAAATTAGTTTCCAGGTTATGTAAATTTCGTCGTGACTACAGGGAATTAAAAATCAATATCAATATCTACGATAATGATTGATGTATTGAGTTATGACGTTGGAAGAACAGTTCAATGATCGTCAACCCGGTGCATTTTAGAACTTGTTACGCAGTAATAAGTATTCAGCTCTGACAAGAATAATAACAAAAGCCAAGGTCATAGAGTTCATATACCCTTTTGTACATAATATGTAAGTTTTCTCAAGGCATATTATATCGATAATTTTTAATAGTTAAAAATATTCCCGATATCAACTATTTATAATATCATATTTTGTTCTACATTTATTGTACAAATTTTCCGATTTTTTTTTTCGTGTTTCTTTAATTTTTCTTTTAAACTCTTTTTGTGCAAACTTACAGTACTTATAGCGCCTCAGACGATTTTTCTTTAATTTCTAGATGAAACATTTAATAGCTCTAACAGTTTTGCACTGCAAAAGTTAGTAATTTTTTGTTTATTTTCCTTTAAGTTTTTGGACCTTACAATATTTTTGTAATTTGCTGTAGTTACGCCTGTATTTTCCTGTCTGTACATTATATAGATATCGATTAGGTGAACACCCGAAGTCCTTAACACACTTTACCTTATTAATGCTGCTGTATAATATTTCCAAGATTACCTGCACTTTTTTTTATTTGTACTCAAAATAAGTAGTAATATAAACTACAAATTTTGTTGTAGTACCATGGATAATTGACTGAATGTGATAGACATGAATTCAAATGGCTATATCGAAAGTACTACTGTGTACTATAAATTTATATTCCAAATGTGTTCGTAAACTTATGGGTTAGTATTTCAACAATATTGAAAACTTATGTTAACTTTAAATATTATGGTTTCCTGTTCTAGCAAAAATAATAACCGAACTTTTTAGCATAAATTTTCTTTTATAGTTAGATGGTATAAATTATTAAGAACGAGTTTTTCTTTAATAATTCTCAATAATAAATAACTTTGTGCTATTTTTATGATGATATTTTAGTTCAGTAAACTTCGTAATTCAACTTTGTCAGGTAGTTGACTATCTTTTATGAAAACCAAACTGAAAGTTGGGTATAACGTTATTTTCTGTAATGTGATTAAGTGAGAGTCTATATATTGTTTTCGAATCCTTTAGAGAGTATATTGGCAAAAAGACTTATAGGTCAATAACGAAATAACCTTTTTATGACAGCTTCAAAAATAATAACTCGTGTGCATATAATTTGAAGTTGTAAGCAAACGCAACTGCGAGAATTGAAATTTGGTGTCTATTAAATTAAATTCATGACCAGAATGATAAATGTCAAATTTTATTTTACGAATGAAATAAAATCAAAAATTTTATCACGGAAGTCACGTTGAAAAACTAATTTAACTTGTTATGAAAATAAGAACTTTTAATCCAATATCGCCACTTTTAAAGATTGGTCTGTACGTAGGTAAACTAATACTATTTTTTATCATATTTTTTGGTGGTTGTTTTTGTTCTGTAATATTTAAAATTCTTTAGGGTATTTGATTTCAATATTACTTTCGATGGTAGATATCAAGGCTAATAAAATTTAATTTAAAATTTTAACACGGAAGCTTTTTTTTTGGTTAAAATTTTAGTATTAGTACCTATATTCTATTAAATAGCAAGTTGAATATTTTGCGTTGATTGGAAAATTGGGATATTGTGAGAACAGCTTTTTGCTTCCAAAGCTTTTTTGTAGTGATTTGTCTAGCGCAGTGGTTCTCAACCTTTTTGTATTTTATTTTGATTTTTGTATTTTATTATCTAAACCCCAATCATATCCATATCATAAAAGATATATTTGACTAAATAATAATTATATATCTAGTATAAATTTTGTAAGATATAAGTTGGGAACTGTTGCGTATACTATCCCACGATTTTAACTTTTTCGTATTGAAAATACGTGAAAGGACACTTTTCTAAGCATACTAGAACAAAAATTTTGTTGGATTATAAATTAGTTCTCGAAAAAATCGAATTTGAAAAATTTAAATTTACATGTATTTTACATACACCTTTTAACACGGCTGCATGATTAGCCGATTTTGTGTAAGGCAAAAAAATTTAAAAATATCCCTGAAAAATGACAAAACTCGCCAACGGTGGAACTCGAAGCCATAGAACTCGTTCGGGTGTCAACATCGAATAACACATCATTAAGAGTATATCAAAGCACACGTACCGTCAACAAAATGAGACCGTCACCGACGAGACCGTACCTCAACGTGAGACCGACCGTCACACATCGGGTATATCATATTACATTTGCCTGCTTTTCGTAATTTTAAAATGCCGTTATTTCGACAACTATTGCATAATCCAAAATAATTTTTGTGTTAATATACTCAGAAAATTGCCCTCTTTCCTATAGTCAATAGGAAAAAGTTAAAATCGTGGGATAGGATATGCAACAGTAACCTATAAGTTATTACATTTTTTAAGTATTTTTAAAAATTTTGTATTACAAATAAAATATACCATTGGAATACAATTGAGAATCTCTGATTTAGATACTGAACTTGCAAATAAATGAATTCGCGTTCTGCCATATATTTATATTTTTAATATATAATTTCAGGTAACGGGTGTGTTAAAAGGACATCGAACTGTGATATTTACTAAAAGTAAATGAGAGCTAATGCATAATGTTAATCACTGTAATTTTGTCGAACCGCTTGACGTTGCTTGTTCGTAAATTTTACTAGCAGAGTGCATTTAGCATTCACCTTATAATTAAAACGCACATGGGTAGGTAAAGTATAACAAATATCACTTATTTAGTATAATATGTGCCATACTAATCCTTGTCATTAATCGGGTTAATAAAATTAAGGTTGTAAGTCATTTACCGAGATTCTGAACGCTAAAAAGCTGCCCGTATTAATACATAATACGTACGTAATATATTGCAGTGTTCCACCCTTATAAATCGGTGTGCTTTTTTATTTTATTATCAATCGAGTTTTTCTTATCAAAATTATATCGATAGCCGTTATACGCAAATGAAAATAGTATACTCTAACCGTTTCAGATATTTACAGAGAATTTTTAAATTCTCAACTTTTCGTTCTAGACCTAATTTAGTATTAACCAATCTTGAAAATCTTTTTTTGTTTGGATTTACACACTTATAGTGTTATTATTTTCTTTTTCGCTCTTACTATATTTGTCTTAGATGCTTTGCAAGTCTGCTAGTTACGCCACTGACCGACAACAAATAGTAAGTGCGCTCCAACTTTTATCGGAGAGTGACTATCAGCAGCAGATAGCCACATCTTGTAGGTTTTTATTTTATTAACGTTTTCCTAAATTGATAAGCTAAGATAATTGAACTATGAAAAAATTCAATTCATTTTCTAAATTGAAGACGAGTTATTGATCAAAACTAAATTAGAAACTCAAGTGCCAACTAAAATTAATTAATGATCCACTATTTCAATTTACTCGCCATTTGTTTATCGTTTAAATCTCTAATAATTTTTTGCCTGTAGCTTTAGCTTAGCGGGTCATCTCTTTTATTTTTATAGAACCTTTAAAATATGTATTTTTAAATGTTAAATTGTAATTTATTTAGTTTTTTATGTATGCAATGAATCAAATATAAGTTGAAAAAATTTAAATTTATTTAACCCTTGTTAATAATTTACTAAATTATATAAACATCAGTATATATCACTATAAATTACAAGCAGCAGAATAATTTGGTTATTGTAAATCTCGGTTTGGCAAGAGTGTTAATAAAATAGTATTAACCTTTTCGAAATTTCTTTCTTTTTTATTCGATTCAACAAGTTGAATAAGAGCAAGCTAGTTTTTATTAATTTTTTTATGTTTAATTTGTAATAATCTGCCTACATTTTTAATTGATATTGTGAATATCCGCCTAAATCGAACTGTACATGCAGAAAGTGCCCAAGAACTCTATTTTTGTAGTCGAGTACTGCATTACTAACAGTAAATATAATTTAATGAAAACAAAAATTTAAATAGGTACTTTAATGGCAGTGCATAGTCCTATATTCGTACTGCTATATCTTGCACAAATGATTTGTACCTACATATTTAAAACTTATTCGAAATTTTTTCTAAAGTGTAAAGAGATTACATACTAATATGTAGGTTGTATGTATGTATGTATAAGTTGAAATCAATTAAGTAAAGCTAATGTTAATTAAAATTTTCAGTCTAGGCACTTCGAATTTTCTCGGCTTCATTTTGAATCAGGTCAGCTAAACTATGTTATTGATTAAGTGCCACCAATTAATTATAATTAAGCAGTGTAAAAGCTTCTACCTACTAACGAAATCATCTACTTTAAGTAAATTCAAATTTACTCTTGCTTTGCAAAATTGTAAATAAATTGATGTCTTTCTAAATTTTTGAGCAATAAGAACGTACGAATTTACGTCTTAAATTTATTAATTATTTTATAAAAGAATTTCAAAGGTAACGGCATTATTAAAAATATTACCAAGTCAAAAGAATATTAACTTATCGTTCGATGCTTCTTGTATTTCTCGTGATATTTTAATATATTGAAAATAGGATATTCTTACTCATTTTGTTCACGTTCCTATAGATATTAATAAAATATATATTAATGATTAATGTAATAAACATTGAAAATTTTAAAAATAGCAAAAGTACAGTGAAAGTTATTCACAGTTCAACAAAGAAAATGCATTATTGATTTTTATTTCGAATTAATAATAATCAGTCGAATTTTAACATGTATATTAAACTTACAGGTTTAAAGACTACTACTGCGCTACTTCCAGAATTAAGTATGTCTGTAATTATTAAAAACACGGAATCCAACAAGAAATGAAAAGTTTTATTTGAAAAATATATGCATAAAAACAATGTAACAATGTTAAACACGACTTTCTCGATGTTTAATTTCTTTGTTATGGTTTCCTAATTATATATTAAACATTAATTTGATTTATGTCATATTTGTATAATATTAATACAGTTTAATGTAGTATTAATTATGGAATAATTTTTAAGCTTGCAGAACTGATACCGTGCACTCAAATGTCTGAATATTGTATATAGTAATAAATAATATTAATTAGTATGGAATTTAATAATATTATAAATTTAATTTTATAATACTTTAATCATAATAAGCAAACTTGGATAGTTTTTGCGCAGGTCGGTAAATATCAAAAGAAAATATTACGATAAATATTTTTAAAACTTTGTCCTTTAATTTTCTACACTAAGTAGTAATAACTGTATTAACATGGATACATAGTAGTATCTGCCGTATGTCTGTCTGCACTAGTTCTAATATATAATATTGTATTATTAAATAATCCTCGTAATTTGGATGAATAGTTTTTATTTATTTTTATAGCTTTATTCGATGGGTAATAATTATTGTACCTATTGTAAGTATTCATACAGTGTAAAACATTAGAATTTAAACAAAGAAAACAGCGAATTCATTTTTCATAGGCATGCTTTATGCATTAATTACATCAGAACAGGAAACTATATATCCAGGAAAGGAGTTTTTTAGGATTTTTGTCATCATAATCTGTTTATTCAATCGTATAAAATCCAACATATTAAACTTTTTTTTTTAGTTATTATTATTTTGATGTTTTTTTATTTGTGGATATAACATTTTTATTTTTATATATTTTACTAAACCACAAGTTATATTTATAATAATTTGTTTAGTAACCATTATCGTGGTTATTAAAATAAAATAGCGCTCTATTTTTAATGAAACACGAAAATAACAATATTGTAACTAATGATTTCGTTATATATTTTTTACTGCCTAGATATTTTTCTTTAATTAAAAAGAACATTTAACGGAAATTACCTTCGAGCTTTTGGGTATTAATTTTTAATTATGTATACACGGTACGCCGTTTACTTAATTATCAAAAATGTGCATTTTCGAGATACTGGAAAATAGAAGCTTCCAGTCGTATTTTAAAATTCATCTCTCTGTGCTCATTATCATAAATTAATTGTTAACTTTTGCATTAATATATTTATTTGATAAAATAACACATAATTCAGGTAACTGGTGCAGAAAATTAAGATACAAGTATGTACGCAAGAAGTAAACAAGAAAATTAAATAGATACCTGTGTGTGTGTATATGGCAGGCATGAATTAGGAAAATATACCGTGGTTGTCAAGTTTATCGTGAGTGCTAGGGAAATTGTACGTCAGCTTGCTCTAGTACTAACTTAAACGCTACATCAAGACTTTTAGAGTGTCTGCATTTGGAGGAATATATTATCAGCTGATTTGACTAGGCATTTAATTTTCTGCAGCATCATTTACGCTTAACAATGCCCGTAATAGTAAACTCGTTTTATTGAGCAGAATTAATTAGTTAGGAACCTGCGATTAACAAACTCTAATACCATATAACATACAACTACTAAAATGTTCTAGGAGGACCACACATAGTGGAAGCTAAATTACATTTTGTGTATCAGGTTTATCAATTTATTGTTGTTTTGCAAAATTATGTGGAACATTTACAATTTGTTTCAATATTTCTTCTAGATCTCATGCATTTTTTGGGATAAATGATTTATAAATCTATAATTATAATATCTAAATATAATTTACAAGTTTGCAATGCTAAATCGTAATATCGATAGGTGAAATATGATAATAATATCAGGTATATAAATACAGCTACTATTACACTACTATTAGGTGTGGAATATCATTCTATGAATATAAACTTACAATTGTGTGGTGATACAGTACGCGAGGCATTTATTTCAAATATCATTCAACAATATTCAATTTCTTTTTTGAATTTAAATATGAGAATATTAAAGAAATGATAATTTTTCACGTTCTTAATTTTTGGGAAATTTCTGAGTAAAAAAGATAGGATATATTATCTACATAATATGTATGTAGATGTAGATAAGCATGAAAATTTGGAGTGGAATTCATTCAACTTCTTTTAAACGACTATTTTAGAAAATCACGCTAACATGTAAATATATAACCATGGTAATTAGACACTCGTAAGCTGTGTTCGGTTACCACGATTGAATACATAATTGCCCAAATACATCCTACTGTTTAAATTCGGCAAACAAAATCGAAGTTTTTTAGTTACTATAATTGAACACAGGTTACAGTGTTCAATTGCGTTCGTGTATCCACAGTTTTATCATGGTTATATAATATTTGTGGTGAATTGAAAATCCAAACGAAAATATTTTAATACGTAAAATAAACTGAATTATTGAACTTTTAGGGGTTCGTTCGATACGCGTCCAAACAATTTCATAGTAAATAGCGACTGTCTTTGAACAACATTAAAAATTAACGTATAACGAAACAGACAATTAGCTTTAATCACCACTTAGAGTAGATTCAATAATCAGCGCCAGTCTTTCCAAATTTGAAGAATTAAATTGAATCACTCGGGGCGGACTGAAATTCAATTCTATGTTGAACATAATATCACAAATTTTACATTCGATGAAATAAACTCAATAATCCACTGACTGGAGATATATGTAAATATAGTATTTCGTCAAAATTTGAATAAACTAAATTATATTATTATATATACTATGTTTATTACATACAAAATTATTGACTTATAACCAGTTATTGTAGAAAATATTACTAGTGTACCTGTATATCAAATTACTAATTCTTATTTTCTTCCTTTCAGGTAAGTTATCGTGAACTCTTTTAAGGATAACAAAATATTTATGAGGAATTTCCGGATGGATCTCGACATCCAAGTAAATCTGAACAGTTAAAATGAGAACTGGCTTTTGAAAAATTATGTCTTGAAAAAGGTATTTTTGATACTTACCTCGCATTTTGTGAAATAGTAGAATATAATTTTTATGAAAGTACTGTAATATATTGTGTTGCATACATTTTATTATTTTAAGTTGGTCATTTTTTCTAAACTCGGAATAGAGCGCTCTAGGGAGACGTAAAAACATCAATTTGATGTTTGTTGTTGTTTGAAAATCACAACGATTATATCATAAACATTAACAGCTCAATGTCTGGTCAACTAGCAAACTAACTTAAAAATAAAAAACTTGTTTTACAAATTATTTCAATTTTATAGATTAGGTTTTTTTGCCGGAAACCATATTTTAAAAATATAAATTTATAGGTTATTTGGTTCTTAACAATCAACAATCGTAATTATATTTATCTGACCTAAACCCCGATAATAAATTCTTATTAATTAATCGGAATTATGCTGCAACATCATCGACATTATGAGATTCTGATTTCATCTCTAAAATGGCATGGAAAATTTTATTTTACACTTCTACAAATGCAAATAGAAAGCATCACAAATTAAGTCATGTATTATAATAAATACATACTTTAGTATGCTTGAATTGCAGAAACGAATTTTGGATTGCGCCAGAAACTCAAATTGCCAAAGTAGTAAAATTGAATAGTAAGTGCACACCCCGTAGAAAAAACCTATCTTACTTGTAAGTAATAGGCACTACTTCAGTAGCTTTCTTTTTATTTTAGTATGCCATTCCGGAGATTGTTATAAAAAACAGCAGGGGCTTCAGTTTTTAGAATTCTGCATTTGAGGGGTTTCCTTCTTTCTATTTCATGTTTTATTTGGAAAGTGTTTACTTCGGTGGCTTGGTTTAGATTATAAATGACAATCAAATTAAATTCTAATTAGTTTCAAGTGTTCGCCGGCTGTTTCGTATCCGTTTTCTCAAGACGACCAATTTCCGGGCTATTTTTAGTATAGCACATTAAAATGTGAAATTTTTTTGGAAATAAGATTGTGATGCGTTTGAATTATTAATAGACTCTCGTAGTTTATTACTGTAACAAATATTATGAATGACACGAAAATAAAAATTTGTATAATAGGCATCTTCAAACACAAGTAGATTATTTATTATGCAAGTAAATGCCGATATTAATGCTTTAATCCTATCATTACACTTTGCATAATTATTTATTGAAGAGTAATAATTATTTAAGTTGTGTAATTAATTAAATTTATTAATGATACTTATACATATCTAAGTTTTATTTGGTAAAAGGATAATTTTACATCTAATGATAGGTATATCGATTATATCTTCTTCGCATCCTTAAAATAATTATTTTCAAATGAAATAATTTGCAGGTGTCGGTAAGAAAAAAGATTTGGTTTTGGCTAAGTGCATTCATGCAGGATGCAGCGCCGCGAAGACCAAAATAAGAAGACGAAGACTGCGATGCATCCTGCTGCGCTGCATTGTATGAACTTAGTTATTTAACTTTTATTTTGTTCTATATGGTTAAATAATTAACTTATCAATTGCTTGAACGAAGCAAAATTGGTAATATAGTAGTAGTGTTTACTATCCATAATAATCAAGATGATTTTTACCAAACGAACCCAATTACAGGAAATTATCTCATATTATGTGCATTATATCATGTGACAAGATAAACGGGAAATCCGAATCACGACATAGAATTTTTTTAACTTTTGGGATTCGAACCCGAGACGAAGAATGGTGTTTAAAAAAAGCAAAAAGTTTTTATTTGTTACGCAAAGCAATCATTAATTTGTCTAGCAATATTTAATTCAACATAATTAGTTCAACTAAATTTACACAAATTTTTCATTAGCATTGCAATATTCTGAATCGTTCGCTCCATCAATCCTGTATTTTCTATAAATGTTAATATTATTAATCTAATAATGGAAAAATATAATGACCACTAAAATAATAATAAGATCAGTTTTACGTATTACTTTCTATGGTTTACACAATATATAATTATGATTAAAATCCATTACCGAAATTATTTTAATGGAAATAAAAAATGATGTTTAATATTTACTTCACACTAATAATACTTCCCTTAATATTTTATTATTATTATACCATAAGAGCAAAAGAGAATAACTTATTAAGTTATTATGCTCGTCGGTAATGAAAAATTCAAATTAATGCCAACTACACACGATCTGCTGCGGTTGAGCGAACCGAACAAATTTTTGTCTGTTTTAAAATAATTGTTAAAAAGAAAACTTTCTTTTTAAATAATATTTTAGACTTTCTAAATGCTGCTGAAGACCGAACAACCACCTCAATCGTGGATAATAAGGATATTGTGAATAATTCATAATAATAATATCTGATGATAAATTGATAACAAAATAAAAGTAAAAATTATCACTAACCTTAATGCTAAATATCATTTTTTTTATTATATAAAATAAATCGAAACTACCATTTTGTCATTAAAGTTTCAGTTTCAAAGTTATTGTTACATGCAAATTATTCAAAAATTACCGGTATTTTTTGTACAATGTATTTAATAAGTTACTAAGCTTGAGAAATTGATACTTTTAATAGCCAATCAAGAAACTTCGAATTATTTTTATACCGTATTAAATAATATTATGGCTTTTACGATGCTTAATTCTTTTGGCTGCGCTGAAGAGAATTAACCTGTAACCAGAACTGATTCAAGAAACTGTCCCCAGAAAGGTTTCGGTAATTACATTTTTGCAAAATTATATTAAAATTTAAAATATGTACTAAATGTCAAGATATAAAATATTATGAGACTGATTGTGACCGTGAAAACGTTTTTTCTACAATCAGTGTTTGTGAAGTGACGTCACATAGGAGATTCCTTCTTTGAGATATAATTATATTTCTCAACTACATTCAAAACATTTTCTCGTGGAAATTATTACTCGAACTATATGGACGTATGCACCTATTGAAAATTATCTAATGGTGAAAATATACGCAACGCTTACGAATTTTATTGGATTAAAGCAATACATGTTTCTAATATTTTTTTAATGATTGATGTTATGCTAATAAATTAATTTTTTGTCAAAAATTATGGTTATTTTCATATAAAATATAATATTCATATTTTTGTCACAAAAATATTGCTGGTATAAACGGATCGATTCCTTTAATACACCACAATAACTAAACTTGTCACTTTTTTTGTTACATGCTAGAATATCTAAAATTCAAAAAAGATGTTTTAAAAATTCATCACTTTGTTTTTCTTAACCGTCTCTAAATATCAAAACCCATTCACTTTCACCTATGTTATGCTTATTCTAATACGACGTTTATTTCTCAAGTTCTCCCTTGGCAGTCTTTCATTTTCTAGATTTTCGGAACCTTCTGTTTCTTCCTGCATTTTTTATTTTTCAATTTTACTAAAACACTCGTTTTATTTATTAACAGACATAAAAACTTTAATTTTATAATTGTAACGGTAACTGCGATAATTAATTTTTCTCACAATTTCTGAAATAAAGTGTTTAATAAAATTTTAATCTTTATTGCTTTCCTCACCTAAAAGAATTATTACAAGTTTATATTACTATGTACTTTTTTACATTAAAAGTTTTAATTTAAAAACTTAAATTACTTTTGAGTTTACTTTCATTAAACCTAGAACCCTTTTTATTTAATCAACTGCATTCCATTTATTTTTACTGGTGTTAGTTGAAAAAGTAAAAGTAAAATTTTCACTAAATAAATTTAACGCATCAACGAATTCCGTTGGTTCTTCCTTCGAATTTTGCAATATTTTTAACAATTTTATTTGTTTCTTAGAGAAAAGTTAAAAGTGGAACTATTATAATAATGGCCTTGAGAAGGTCTTTGGCGATGACGTGTGGGCAGTAAACCGGAGACCTGAAGAACACCAACGAACATGACTTTATTATGCATATACATAGTAGTTTAAAATAATACTTTATAATACATGGTGTTCCAAAAGTCGATGTTGAATTTGACAAAGAGCAAAACAATGGTACTCGGTGTTCTAAAAAATATTTTCCAAATTTTCACTGAAAATTTGTTAAACGATGCAATTTAAATTACAATTTTTGTTTTACAGTTATTAAATTTAGATATTATATTACGAACATGCTATTTTATTTTTTACCTTTATGATTAAGTAGGTAGCTAGTTAGAGATTTTATCGGCAAGGACGTTACCATTATTTGAGTTGGTGGAAGGTCGACTCACTGTTTTAATCTACTTTTAATAAGAGTTCTTTAATTACTGTTGTTTAGTCTTACGAAACTAATTTAATTTCGTTAAATATCGCTAAAGTGAAGATTTAAGTGTTTCCATTTTTTTTTTCATTCTTCATAAAATTTATCAATGGTGTATTGTGCATAGTATTGTAACACCGCACAGTGTAGTTTATAATTAAATTATGATAAAAATTAATTTAAATAATGAAATTTTAATTTAACGATTAGTTTGGTGTGAAATTAATTTTACGACATTATTAATTTTTACTAAATTTTATGTTATCATGGGCGTTATCATAATATGTAGGTATGCGAATTTTATTACCCAATAACTTCTTCAATAAGCCATATTTTTATCGAACATGTTTAAATTAACAAGTTTTGAATTAAAGAATTGGGCGTAGGTCATAAACGATCTCATTATAATAATTATTATATATTAGTATATTTTTAGTAATGTAATATAAAAATCGACTTGATAAAAACGAAGTAAAAAGAATGTTATTTCTCTTTCTGTGCGATTGATGTTTAATTCATGTCGATGGACATTAAAGATGCATGGCATAATTAGTGTAACATTAAAGATCAAGGCAGAAGAATATTAGTAATTCTCTAATCAGAGATACGGGGAATGAAGAAAATGCTAGGTACTAGAAAATCCATTATTGACTTGTTGCATCAGATACCATCTTGTCAACAAGTCACGTAGATACAGTAAATATAATTAAGATTTTTATTTTAGAAGCAGTAACGTTTTCTTACAAAATAGCTTAAAATGTAATTGAATTTTTTAGTGATACTTTTATCATTTATTCCAAGTTAATTGCGCACGCAAATGAGATTTCCTATGCAACGACAAAACGATCGAAAATACGGATAGTTGATTATTCCTCCACGATAAGAAAAAAATTATTTAAATACTAATTTATTTAAATTATTTGTTTTGGGTATCAAATCATTTCTTTTTATGTTGATTGCAGATTTCTTAAGTAATATGCAAATAAACTTACAATTACCATATGAAATTTATGTAGATTCTAACATGGGCAAAGTATAATAATTATTTAGTTGAGATGTTTTCATTGAGATTATGTTGGTGTTTACAATATAACATGTATGGAATAAAAATTTTATCTAATGCATTTTATTACAAAATTGATTAATTTTATTCAAAACCAATCTATTTACAGAAAGTTGGGTTTCGAACCGTAAGATTCGGCTACTGCTAAATCATTGGAGCCGTGGTTCGAATTCCACGTTAAGCCTTAGATCCGTGTTTATTTTGCAATTACTGACTAATTCAGTCTCAATTGTAAAATAGTTATAGTCTGTAAATTGAAATTTTAAATCTTGGGGTATTTAAAATTAAAACATATTTTATGCAGCTTACATAAATCTATCTAACTTTACGACATTGGAAGTCTCTAAACATGATTATCTGAAGAATTAGTTTTAAAATTATAGATATTCAATACAAATACTATGCAATCATCTTATTTCGTATTCTCGAACAGTCTAACATATTACGTATTTTGCATAGAACCTGCTTCCCATTATACCACTAGTAGAATTACTAGTATTTGTCCAGCAAACGCGAACAAAAGAGAACGTTTGGTCCAAAACATTTTCTTGAAAATCCATAAGCTTTTTTCTTCTGATTAGCATTAAAAAGAGTGTAAACTGAAACGAACTTTGAAGGATCATTGTGCGCATAAATAATCCTATTGACCAAAAATTAAACTTTACGTATTATTTAAGTTTTTCTAAGCCTTCCAGAAATAAAAACTCAAGAAATTATACAGACTCAAGACGTTGACCTTATACGTAAGCTGCTTGCTCAACTTGGCTGGCGCCTGTAGTCAGTTCGAATTGCTTCGAATCATAATGCAGGCGAATGTGTAGATACGTCCATTATT
The DNA here is from genome assembly GCA_911387805.1 of Cantharis rustica. Taxonomy (NCBI): domain Eukaryota; kingdom Metazoa; phylum Arthropoda; class Insecta; order Coleoptera; family Cantharidae; genus Cantharis; species Cantharis rustica. The sequence continues at coordinate 97,017,577 of OU426877.1, forward strand.
ATGTACAGCATATTGCTTTATTGCCGTATAAGCAAGCTAACTGTAAGAGTTAGTGTACATCGCTATTGTTTATGTAGCCATTACAAATCATTCTTCTATTAAATTTTTACGCGTTTATCGTTTATTCTCCACACTGGTAAACATTTAATGAAACTTAAAAGTAGTAAAATGTATTTTTAAATTTCTGTATTTCCGCAAAATAAATATTTATTTGATACGAGAACAATTAAAATCACTGGGAATAATAGGACAGCATCGGTATTAAAATAGAAGATTTACTTCAATATTGGAAGATCTAGGCTTTCAGCTTGGCGCAAAAACAGTTTCAATGTTTCTGCGCGTGAAAGCTCATGTGGTCCCAACAAAAATCCACAGTAGTTAGTGGTCAAAACTGAAAGCTTGTGAAAAGTTTAAATTTCTTTTATACTTAGTATATGTGAACATCGAGACTTTCTGCAATTCTGTTGTATATCGTTTTATGTAACATTGTCACTGGCTGAACTGCCATTGTTTACAAAAGGTAAATGGAGAAATGTTGTATAATTCACCTGCAAACAAAATAAAATCGATAGTACTTTCATCGTGTCAATATGATTAGTAAGTTCTCTTTAAAGCTACATTATTATTCCAAAATGTAAAAATTATTGCTGTATTTGCAATTTCAGCACGAAAACTAATAACATAAATTCCGAATGTTCAACCGTAAACTTTTTAGAACTTACATTGCCGAAAAATATTTCAATTTTATTTTAATAAAATTATGCAGTATACCTTCATTTAAGTCCAATTGTCTGTAAATGCTGAAAGATATTTTCTTGTTTCCAACAGTGATCACTTCAGTTGTGATTGGTAAATATTATAAAAAGGCGTGACAAATTTTGTGTAAATTTATAATAGCGTAATAATTTGTTTAATTTACTGATGGTAATTAAATTTAAATTAAAACATAAAAATTATATAACAAGAAAATTAATTGAGTAATTTCCAATTTTATGTTTTTGAATTATTTTAAATAATATAATTTTGATGTTCGAAAATTTTAATTCATATATGTTTGCTTGTGTAAAATAGTCCTTTAGTACTTGTGTGGCGCTACGCCATCGTTTTTGTATAATATAGTATTGTATTCACGTGTACTTACTGAATATTTAGTAGATTACACGTAATGTTTAACTCATATTCATTAATATTCACAGGAATTAGTTCATATTGAAATGGTTTTTTACATATTTAAAATATTTATAATGCAACATTATTAACTACAACAAATTAAAGTTAAAAATTAACAGGTTAAATTAATAATCAATAAAAATAGAAATTTTTCATAAGCTTTCAGCATATTGCTGGAAACCTATGAAAAATTTATATTTTTAGTGTTTATTTAAATTGTTAATTTTTAATTAACTTAAAACATTTTGACCTACATTATGTGTAATATTGGTAAAAAATTGTGACATTGAAGTATTTTATATTTAAAAGGAATAAATACTTTAGTGATCCCTAGATATTGCCATTCTTTTTTCTAAACTTTTGACATTGATAGAAATTATAGCAATGAATACGAATAACTTTTTTTAATATTCATACGAGTTCGTTTTTACTTTTTGGGAAGTTTTAACATATTTAAACTCGACGTCGAAAATGTTTAAATTAATTAATATTTAATAGTGCATTTAGACAAAGTTGTCCAAGGAATTTTAATAATAAAAAAGCGTGGCAACTTTTAGTACATGTAGTGCATTTACCTACCTTTACTACGAATGTAGTGCAATGTTCATATGATAATTAAATTTAAATTTTATTAAAAGCAAAAATTGTGCCTTTAGTATTTATTTGTTTATCCAAAATTATAAGAAGTAATATAACACAATAAACAAAAATGTTAAAATAATATTTTTTTTTTTCATTTTTAAGTTCTTTTCTACAATAAATAAATTATGATAGAATAATTTTAAATTTCACAAAATAATTTTGTCGTTGATCTTCATTTATTTGTATAGCAGTACTGTTTATAGTACTACATAGCGAACTGTAAATAGTTTTTTTAGTACCGTGCTACGCTATTATTTTTGTATACTTTTAATTAAAAGCAACTGTATGTATTAATTTTAATAGTACTACAGTGAAAATAAATAAAAAATTAACCTTATAAAAAATAGTTATTGTTTATCAAGTTGAAAATGTGTAAAAAAACAGGAAATTCGTGAAAAATTGATTGATTTACTAGGAGCAAAATAGAACTTTTCGTGTCATGTCTGTAGGGTTAGACGAAATTAGAAAAAATTATATATTTTACTTTGCGACAAATTATATTCAATTCGTGTGTGAAAATTCACTCGAAAATTGTGCGAGTAAGAATTTTCTGTTATCTAACTATTTTCCAAATTTTTTTCACACTATTTTTCATTTTCCACACTAACAAAGTTGCTTTCAGAAAATGCGAATCTTTAAATTTGACAATTGAATGACATGAAATCGGGTGTTTTTGACGTTTGGGGGATAAGTGCACTTGTTTTCACTAAATACTATTGATTTTTTGAATTGTATTTTTTAAGGCTCTTAAACAGGGCAAGTAGGAAAGGTGATAAAAGGGGGAAATTATTACCTTCTACCTCTTCCTCAATTTATTAAAAAATATCTATGTCATTAGATAGATTTTGTTCAAATAAAAGCGTAAGTTACGGACAATAAATTATTGCTTGACAAAAATTTATCGAATGTATTTTTTGTGAGATAAATTTCATTTTAATTAATAGTTTATTGGATGGAATATGCAAGCTTCGAATTTGATATAAAATTCTCGAAATTTTTCAAGATATAAAATATTAACAAAATACATAGAATACTACAAAATTGGCTCTTTTATTTTTTATTAAAATTAAATTGCGCATATTATATTAAATTTTATATTGGAGATGTGTATGACGCGCAATTTTTTCTTCCCAAATTTTTAGTGCTGTAAGCATTACCGTTAGCATTTCTAAATATAATTAAAATGGCAACACAATTAGTTTTATTAATTTACAACCAGTCTATATTAGTCAATATCACTCAATATTGGAATAATTTATAAGGCGAAACCTGAATACTGCATTATACGAGAGGGTCAAGTGAATTTTAGAGGGTGTACTGTGAGAAAGCGTGATTGGTTATTTTATTAGACGAACTCCTAGATGCAGGACGGTAGGAAGAGGGTTTGAGATTTTAAAAAGACGGCTAAAACACTTATTTAAAAAGTTTTCGGTTAATTAAGCATTTTCCTAACCAATAATTTTGTTTCAAACCAGTCTGTCATATTAACTGTTACTTATTCTTGAAGTAAATTCTTTTTATTGGCGCTTTTAAAAAGCGCAAATTTATGAAAGCCGTTGAACTACTTTCTTAAAATGATAATGATGGTCCAAAATGACTGAAGCTTTCTGTGAGAAGTCCGTAGGAGGAGTTTGCGTTCAGAACAGCACGACAGTCGTTCGGTCACCGGCCCATATAACCTACATTCCTGTGTGCATATGTTATTTAAATTGATATTTACCCCTGATTTAAGAGGTGAGATCATATGCAACCCTCGCTAAATTATTTTAATGTGGTCAAATTAATATTATTATAATTAATCGACCACGAATTTTCCTCAGTGTTTGACTACTGCTTTGATTTTCCACTGGGATTCACAACAAAGCATCAGGAAACGTAAGTACGTGACGCTAATTATTATTGTTTTAATAGATTATACGCCTTCGTCTTAACCTCTTTTACCTATTTTGATTCAACTAGAATAAGTATTTTCACTAACGAGTATTGTGCCTTATTTGTAACTTTAATGGTGAAATATTACATTCGTGATGAATAATTCCAATTTGTTTAATTTGGAAATACCAGAACTTTTCTTTTACATATAAAAGAATTATAGTACATAAATGGCAAACTTATTTGGTCCTTTTAAAATTTACATAAAATACAAACATTACTTCTCTTTACTGGTTTCCTAATTTATAAGTTCAAAAGTTATCGCTATTTTATTTTTGTTAATAAGATAAACGTAGTTTTAAAATTAGAAATATTTAATTCTATAAATTCTTCATTATGTTAATTAAATGCTTTATTTTTCTTGTGACAGTAATATTTAAACGTTTAGTTCGTAGGCTGGTGGGTCTAGAAAATTATCTTCAATTGAAACTATACCAATTAGCGTTGTCTGTGTATATTGACAATAAATTGTACATTTGATATGAGACCGGAATAGATTTAAATCTCGAATCAATCAGTTGCTTAGGCTCCTTGTTGAATCTGAATTAATATCTGTAATCTTCAAATAATGACTTCTTAATTGGTGCAATAATTTTAATATCTTCTTACCAAATTGAGATTGTTGCTCGACAGTTTAGGTAAGTTATGGTTTGCAAAACTTGGTTTATTGTTAAAACGGTCGTTTTAACTTTCTCCAATACATTATCTCGTTTTTAGCGAGTTGAAGTAATCATAGAAATGATCTATATGAGGTCAGTGGTTCAATCAACTTCCGGCTAAATTATCTTTACCTATTCTTGTGGCGAAGGAATACGTAATGGGGTTGCAATCAAACAAATATCGCTTGTATAAATTTAATTAAGTTTGTGTTGGAACCAAGGACAATTATATTGAAAATGTAATTGCATGTTGAGATTGATAAATTGATAAAATCATGAATTATTTATTGTTCGTATACTGAAAATATTGGATGTATTTGCGATTAACATGCGTGGAGCTGTATGATGGAACGTAGAAATTTTACCAAATCTATTTAAATTTTTTCTATGCTAAAAAATAACGGACTCCTTTTTCGCATTCAGCCACCGCGACTGTAACGTGCAACAGGTATGCGATACCCAGTTTGACACCCTATTTTATATTTAGCAGTGTAGCCTTTATTACAAGTTTGGGTCTTTGGGTATTGCTATATTCATCATGGCATATTTTAAACTTCTCTCGGTAAATTGCGTAGGCCACAAATCCTGAATAAAAACTGGTCTTACCCACGGAAAAAGGTAAAAGCAGAACTAGAAATTGAACGAAAATTGATTTGAAATCTCGATGAAAGGAGAAGTTAAAAATGATATAACCATTTACGTGAGGTGGATTTAACTGCTTAGGAAAATTTCCCTTATAATGGTTTTAAAATGATATTCTATGAAGAAAGCATGATTTCGCGTATCGTATAAATAGAGATTATCTTGAAAATTAATGTAGCGAATCATAATTTCTTAACAGTTTTCACACCTGGGTACAGAATCTTTCGTATCGAAAGAATATACGCTCATAACTCGTAGATTTTGATTAAATTATAATTCGGTTGGATAAAACTATAGCCAGGTTGTTTTTTCTATAAATCAGGATGAATCAGTTTCTTAAAAGAATGCGGCACAGCTTCTGGTTCTTTTGGATGCTTTAAAAGTAATCCGTTGTCTCTTGTAACAAGGGCCGTTTGGATTATACGCGAGCTAGCTCCACTAAACCTTTGTCAGGGACTTGGACATATCTTACCTACTTTATTGTTGTTCTCGAAAGGAGTTCAGGGACAATAATGTTAGATAATGAAAGCGTAGATTACATACTTTGCAGCATCTATGTAATTGCCCGTCTAAATGTGTAATTTTGCAAATGGAGTGAATAAATGTTTAATATCCACGCATTTACTGACGTTTATCCGGTTGCTAATGAGCAGGCGTTTAGTTTTGTATTAAAGCGAGTATAATATTTAAGTTCGCCCAAATGAAAACGATATTTTTACATTCAGCAATTCTTAAAGTGTCAGCAAAAGTTATTTTTTAAATAATTTAAGGGTACATGTTTTAAGGGAGTTTTTTTCCAGTAAATTTAACGTTCATGTCTTTAGCGTTTATCGCTAGTTTCCGTGGCTTTCGTTTGGGGGTTTCTTGATTTTCTTTTCCCTTTATGCCGATGTAATGTGTGCGAAGTGAGCACATCACTAAGTAAGCCAATTTTCCTTTACAACTTTCAAAACTTGGAACACGTTGTTAGTAAGTTCTCGTTTGTTATATTCCTAGTAGTATATAACTTCATTTTTATTGTTTTTCGTAATTTTATACACTGGCTGGCTTTGTTAGTGGTGTTCGGCTTTGCATTATTCAAGGCAGTGACGTGGTAGATTTACTGATAGTTTTCTTGTTTATTTTAACGGGTCCAAAGTTACAAAAAACCTAGATATTTGTTACCTAACAATACTGGAATTATCAGTTTCGTAAATCTTGCTCGGAGTCATCATTTTTGTTCTCTTTCAAAGCATGCATGTCCATTATAAAACGATAATGTTATGGGAATGTACAGTCGAAATATCGAAGTGATTGATTTTATTACCTACTTTTATAGTTTTACAACAAACAATTTAACATGTGAAATAAAATAAAATAAAGTGATTTGATTTAAAAGCTTCAAATTACTACCCCTCGCGTTTTCTTTTTATTCGCCAACGGTTGCAGTAATATATTTTTGCGTAGTTATTTTCTTGGTTAAAATTCTATTGTATAAAATTTAATCTATGAGCACTTTATATTCTGTCTGTTGGCAACTTGGCATAGGCACTAGAAAAGACGGCGCCTGTTCCATCTGATTTTGTAGTTCAATAGAATTTTTGCTTTGGGCTCAGTGTATTCCATCGTCCGGTTTGTATACTGCTACTACGATACTGGAAGCAGAAATTAATTAATCGTCTGCCATTTCCATCAAACTCAATGTTTTATCTTATAATTACATAATTATTAATGTGCTGGTGTATCCGTGCGGTGTTTGGCAATTGAAAATAAGTTCTGGACAATATTGTTGGTATTATCCAATTAGTGTCTATTCGGACTCCAAATAATTAATTAATTATCAATTACAATTAGTGCCTTAATTATTTATATGAAACATCCTAGGTTATTAATTTTGTTAATATACTGTATATTACCTAGAATTATTCGGTACGCCCTTTTTAACGGTTTCCGCATCTACGTTAATGCATATAAATTGAGTTGCATATCGATTTACACACTTAATTCCTAGTGAGGTAATAAGTGAATTTTCAGGCAAGTGTTGCCAAGTGCCTATTGCATAATGGATTATCTCCATGATTTGCGAAGTCAACTTATGAAGCTTTTAGTTTAAATTGGAAATCAAATATTTTAATGGTGTGTGGAGAAGACATCTAACTTTTAAAATATAGAAAGGCATTCGTTAAGCGGCACTGAAAACTTACAAAGCGGGTAACTTTTCCGTTTCTTTTTTGTGTTTTATTGATTGTATGCGATTGAAATGTTTCTGAATACAAAGTATTTTATTAAAAGTTATATATTTTATTTTATTGCAATCTGTTTTTATGAAAATATTAAGATCCACGTCTCACTGATCTAGCAAACTAAAATAAATTGTAATTTTACAGTAAGTACTAATACCCGTAATACATACATGGATATATGTAATCGCAATAGTGCAGAAGTAAAACACGGGAATTAAGATTTAATTTAATTTTCTATTGATCGCCTTTAGTGTTTCTAAAATGGATTCCAACTACAAAAATGATTTTTCTACTCAAGTCACCAAAATTGAGAACGCGTGAAAGAATTATATTTTTTCAAATTTTAGATTTTTATGCTAATCAAATAAATTGGACAATCATCAACAAAGAAATCACAAATTAACTGATAGGTTAATTTAAACACAAGGATGAAGTGTCACAATGATATATAATATATATTTATTGCCACTTTAATCTTTATTGCTGCCAATTGCAGGCTTCAATTTAGAATTCAACAAAATAGGTATCGTAAATTAACATTAAAAGAAAAATTTTTATTTTATCTTTTCATTAACTAAATTGTTTTCTGAAAATTCTCTGAATTGTAAATAATATTTACGTTTTTTTGGCATCAACAAACAAAGCGTCCTAACAATATAGTTGCTATACGTTCGAATCCGCTACGAGCTACATTATTTATATGTCAAGTTTATCAATTATTTCATCATAATTTACAATACTTTTTGCAAGTACAGAAAATGTAAATAAAACATTTAAATGTATGAACGAGTGTAGAAATAAAAGAAATTCAATTAATATGGTAATTAACTTCACGTTAATTTTCTTTACTGTTGCAATTCTTTTTTTTTAATTAGCTATTTAATTAAAGCACCACTAATATTTAATTATTACTTTACATATTAATTTTTTTTTCTTCAAGTGTATGGCAGTACGATAGCGATTAGTGCTTTGGACTGTTATACGGGGGGGGAGGGGGTCAAAGATATATTTATCAACTTAAATGAAATTGTTCTAAATCGAAAATTTTATTTAAAAAACAAACAATAGCATTATTTATCATATTCGAACAATTTTGTAAGCTTATATTGAAACTGTTAGGCATTATTTGAAATAATAAAGCTAATTTGTATTAAATTTGACATTTTTGAATATATTAATAATAACTGTTTAATTTAGAGATTTTATTTAAGTTCTTGTCATTTTTTCTATTAGGTTACTAATTTAAAATGTATGAAAAGTCTACAAACCGCATTAAACTTTCTGAAATCTTTTCACATCTTCCTACATTTCCTATTTCCTGTAAACTAAATCTCCCTCTCGATTTACCTCTGGTTTATTTATTTAAATTTTAATGGCAGAACATGATTTCGAACACTATAATGTATTCTACCAGGGCATGGAGATGCTGGTACTTCGACTTAATTTTAGTTCAAAAATAAAGCAAAATAAAAATATTGTTAACAAATTTTTTTAGGTATAAAATTCTTTAATTTTATGTTATTATTTTCTTACTCGTTTATTTACGCTTGTTAATGAAAGCTTACATCATCTTTTCACTGTGAACTATAATTAAGCTCTTGCGTAGTATCAAGGATTGAGATTTTAAATTCACTTTTTAATCACTCGCTTTTAACATAAATTATGTCAAATGTTAATGGGGTGAACACCAAACAATGTACCTAATACATTAAAATAAAAACTGTTGTAATTGCTTTTAAAATAGCAGCAGATTTTGGTCAATTTTTTCTTCAAGATTGTCAATATTTTGTGCTTTTCTGATTTTACCTTTATTGTTAATGGCACCCATAGAGGTTTTTGGAATCCCGATAATCTCGTTATATTATAACAAAGGTGAAATCAGAATAAGTAACAAATATTATAGAAGATATACTAGCACAGAAAATCATGATGAGAAGATGTGTTTTATATCAATCAGCACATTTACAAAAATTTAATTCTTTCTTCCTTGCAGTGAAAACTAATTTTGTATGTTTTTTAAACTCCCGGTAATAGATTTTAAAAAATCACCTCAGAAAAGCGATCAGTAACAAAATAATAAGTAATAAATTTTGCACTAATTTTGCATTTTCAACGTAGTACTACATGGGGTATTTAAAATTTAATTATTTCATTATTGAATATCTTGAACGATCATCATGGTAATTTAATTAATTTGGTGAGAATCCTTTAAGTCTCCTAAGCATTTAACTGATACCTTATCAATTAGAATTATAATCTTTTAAGTTAAAAACGAACCAGCATAAGTGCTTTAAATATTTTCTTTGGCCGTGACCGTGCATCCCAAGAGGTGTTTTATTTAGTCTGGGTTTACGAAGGTTAATTGCTTCGTGCTCCTGTACTTTTCTTGCTTTTCTATTTCATTTTAAATTTTATTACTACAGTTGTAGTTTGTAATACGAGTTTTTATTTTAAGTTTTCAACCTTCATAATTTCATGCTATTGTAAACCTTAACTCATTGTTTTCCTGGTACCAGAATTAAATCACAAGCAAACCCATCAATTCTTTAATAACACAACTGGAAAATGGCGTTTCTGTGTAAACACAACGGTAACACCTGCCTACATTAGAATCGCACATTGAAACGGTTGCTGGTACACCATGAGACATTTAAATCGATGTTAACTATTTTTTATTCTCTATTTTTGGACATATCGATATTTTAATGCGCTTGCTAATTTTGTATTTTTTAAATTTTATAGTCAAACTCGTGATTTGTTAATAACGTCCCAACTGAAATAGTTCACACGATATTGTTAATTTTTTGTACAAAAATGTCTTTCTCCTACCTTGGCGACTTTCCGCCATCATGGTTTGCAATATAATAAAGTCATTGGCTTCTGATGCTTTTCTGTTGTACCGAACATTATTGTCGATGATGGAATATCTCTGTGTTGAGCTAGAAATAATATAAAAAATAACTAAGCTTATCATTGATTTATTATTGAATTATCGACAATAAATTAATAACGAAACCTAAAAATCTTTAAAAATAATATCATTTTCTAAAAAATAAAGCGGCAAAGTACCAAAGAATCATCTTAACGTTATCCCATAATTTATTGTAACCGTTGTTTTTTGTTTTATTGGTCGAAATATATGGCAGAAAATCGCATATTATCTCCTAGAAGTAAGAGATATTTAATTAAACTTCATAGAACATGAAATAGGTTTAGTTATTAAGTAATTGCTAGGGTCTTTGGGTTTTAGGCTCTCGTCAGTTCTAAAAATTAATTAAAAATAAATCAGCTAGTGGAGCAAACCAAACTAATTTGGAGGTCATTTTTGTAATGGCTGTCTAACTTAACAACCCTGCATCCAAGTTAATTAATTTGTAGTTGAGAACAGCCCTTTATTCGGATCACAGGTTATTATAAACTCAACAGAATTGTTCTAGTTCTCTTATACCCAAATTTTAAATGTAACCCATTCAACAATGCTTCAATACCTTCGCATTTGATTAATATTTGAGATAAATTTTGTATAGGGTACACAAAATGAAAATAAAATTACTACCAATTTTTATGTGTATTGAATTAATTATCGATTTTGCTTTGTTGAATGTAGTGTTGTAATTATAGATAATAATGGATAATTTTCTTGAACATTGTTATACAACGCGAACGGCTATGTATATCAAATATTATTATGAAATATTTAATATATACTTCAAATGTACAGACTACAAAACACGCAATAATTTAAAATGACAAAAGAAATATTTTTTATCTCTGCTTAAATTTATTTATTTTTTTGGATTTATATTTTAGCTAGTTTGTAAAACGTAAAAACTTCTTTGAAATGTGATCGTTAAAAGGAAGTCTTCATTTAATGGAAACAAAACATCAATAGCATTTGTGGTTAAAAGTGTACAACATAAATGGCACGGTGTGGGTGTTTCAGACCACTTCTTGCGGTTGCATAACGTCAAAAGTTTGGGATATATTTTTTTATATTTAATTTAAAAATTCCACTCATTATTCTACCTGCTGAGCAGAATTCAACAACTAAGGCGTTTTTCAAAAACTTTCCTGAAGGTATACCTGGTGCATGCTGAGCGTTACAATACAACCTTGCAGGGACGAAGAATGGTCAGTGGGCAGGTTATACAAGACATTCAGAGGGTTGAGAGGCAAAATGTAAACTTCTACACAAATAAGACCAGTTTTGCGACTATATGCTTCCCAATTTGAATTACAAATTTATTCTTAAAGCTTTTGATTGAATCACGAGATGGCACTTTAATATTTATGTGTATAGTTATTTAAATTCTAAATACACTTTAGGTTTCTATTAGTTACCTGCTGAGAGCACTTATTTTGTCGCACTTGTAGTGTTTTTATTATTATATGCTCTTTTGCTTTCGAAACAAATTTAGAGATAGCAATAATGGCTTTAGTATCGTTAGCTTTGTTTTTGCAGCAATTTAAAAAGTTTCTAAACTATCAGGTGCAGAGCCAAGCTATACTTTTACTGAAAAATAGTTTCAAAACGTTTCAAACTGCCTGCCGGAAAAACCAAGGATTATTATTATAATAATCATATTATAACGATATATTTTTATAATTTTCTATACCTAGATAAACTTTTATTTAAAAAAGGTTTAGTATTCAGACGTTTGAGAAAATAAGATATTTTTTTCTCTTTTGCGTTAATAATTTGTGTGCCCCATTGTTCGTGCGACATAAACTACTGAAACCGAAAGTCTACCGCTACAAACCTGAATTTTATCTAAATGTTTTTAGCGAAATAAATCTTGTCGGTGGTAGTCGAGTTTGTTAATCACATCTATTTTAAATTGTATAAAAAATATCTGAGGTAACCTTTGACATTTTGATTTCTTGCAATATTAGTCACAAAATGCGATTGAATCTTATTTATTGTACCTATAGTTTACCGTGACTACCTATTATTTATTATGATAGCATCATCGTTTATGGACTCTTATGTTTTCTAAACTTGACTGTATCACATGAATTTTGCTTTTGCGTCACGTTGCTTGGTTTTTTATACTACCAAAGTACATATTCCTTATCTCTTTAATTTATTGCAATTTTTTTAAAAAATTAAAAATAAAAATTAGTTCTGATAAAACGGTGAATTGCATAATTTTAATTTGGTAACGAAAACTTATGTATACAAGGCGCCACTAAAGTCTACCGTCTTAATTTATTTTGTACGTGGTAAGTAGAGCACACATGATAACCATAGTAAATGTGTGCTCACAATTGACGCATTATTCGAATACTGATAGCTATTAGATCAATTTATTTACATTCACCCATCACACATTTTAAAATCAATAATATCGACGTTGCTACACATCATAGGAATGCAGCGTAACCATATCAATATTTTAGAAAACCCAAAAAAATGCACATGGTGGAACCTAGTTCGTCGCCGGATGATGACATAATATAGTGAAAACGTTTACAAAAAATATATTTTACTGTGTATTTTATTTGTGATAATTCAAAAAAACATTTTTTTAAATTGAATAAAATTGTCTTTTCCGCACTCTTCCCATTCTCATATTCTACTGAAGAAGTAAATCTACCTATATCTTCCAATTTGCAAAACTAAAACATACTAAACTACAATACCTAAATCGGAGTTTACGATAAACGCTGTTATTTGATGTTGTTTGAGACAATAAAATGAAGTTATTTTCATCGCAGTTTGTTGATTTTCAATTGGAATCGTCTAAATATTTATGTGTCTATCATAAATAAACGGTTGGTACGTATCGCAGTGCGCTTTTCACTTTCGGGGCCCGAGTTTCAGCTAACACCGTTGACATCCGACACGTTTATGTTCTCAACGAAATTACAGCCAATCTCGAGGGAAATCATGTTACAAGATGCAATAATTGCATGTGGTAGGCGTTATAAAGCTCTTTGGGCATGGTAATCAAAGTTTAATTTTGTATTCTTATTAGCGGTCTCAGCTGTCGATCTTTAGTTAAATCAGTGTGCCAAATTAAATTTAGTTTCCATCTTTGTATCTAGACGCAAATTTCACGGAATTGGGCTTTAGTTAAATTTTTGCTGTAAATAAAGTATTAGAGCTGTGGTATGCGCTTCAAAGAAACTAAACACTACTTTCACGTTTCACAAAAAACTGTATAGTGAACAGATTTCATTTGATATATTATGGATGGCCGGTCTTGTTTAGGGATGATACCTTGGAATTTCATTATAAGTGTCACGTTTTTTAAAACTTACTATTATTGGTTTTCTAATAGTTTTGTGAAGACACCTTTTTTTATATTTAAACGAATATTGATGATACTATGTTTTATTTTTCTACAAAATATCGATAAAGCATAGTAATATATGTAAATGTAACGAGATATACTTATTATTTTTTATATATTATACATAATAATGTATTATAAATATTTAATAAATTTCTGTTCTTTATTTCTTGTTTAATATCTTTATTTCCGATGGGCTGTGCTGTGTTGTTATAAACCGCAGGAAAATCAATATTATGAAGAACGAACAAACTGTAGCTGGAAATAATTAATCACATCCATCTGTCTGAAAATTTATATATTTTAATTATTGTAACTTAGATTTCATTTGCCTTGTAGAAAAGCTCTTGAAAATACTCGAATTGTTTACAATATTTTACTTTTAAACAAGCAAATAAATAATGGAGAGCATTCTTAACAATATTATTTGTCACTTGTTTTGTAGAGCATGATTAAATAATAATATTATTATATAAAATTCTCTTCTTGACTATTACTATAGATATAAAGAGCACGAAATATATTTTCAGTGCTTATAAAGGTTGCATACAAAGTGTTGATTATTGATTTTGTGCATTCGTAAGTTAATGATGTTTTTTCACATTTAAAAAATTTAGAATAATATATTACTCTATTTATGGCTAAGTGCTTTCGATCATAACCTTTTACGTCAATCTTTTCTTGATGATTTTATTGTTTAATGTCTGTTTCGATAGGATTGTAAATCTAGTAACGAAACAAATTGAATTGTGTTGATGTTAGAAAATTCTGATCGTTCAGTAACTTTTTAAGTAACAATTTTCATTGATTATAACTTATAAGTTTTTCAACAATTAAATTCCACTTAGCAATGGATTTTGGTCAATTGTGTGTATATTTTTAAGAGGTGGCGTACTGATAGCATTCTACTTTTTATTTCCTTTTTCGAATGAGTAATAAAAACCCAAAATAAATGTTTGCTTAAATTAAAAATTTAATTTTAAAATTGAAAAAGTATTATTTTTTTTTGTATTTATAATACAATTTTTTATATTTTATTAAAGTTAAATTTAAATATTAATTGAACTGCAAGCGGTCGTTTATTATAATTTAAACTTTTTTTATTTTTTCTAGATATTTATGCCTGTTATTGTATTATATTATAGAATAAATAATACAGTAGGTAGAGCAAAATTCGGCATCCTAAAAGCAATAAATTATTTTAAACATTCTCATTGTCAATATTCTAATCGATTTGAGTATTATTCCATTACTATTGCGACACATTCTATAAGTACAAGTATAACTTTATAACTATTAATTAATTAGGAATCCCTGGTATAATTTGCTAATTCAACTTGATAATGTAATTTTTTTTATATAATTATATTTATTTACTATTTTTCTTGCTTTGTTAATTAGCTAAGTATAAAACATGCGATAAAAGTTAGTAATACTAAACTAATTAGTATACAATACCATTCGTAATAATATAAAATTTATTTTTATTTTTTATTATTGACGATTCGTTGCGATATACGAATATAGTAAAAGGGTCAGAGTAATTTACTTTATTAAATTATTATTTAATCATTAATCATTGTTAGTAAATAAATTAATAAATTTTTTTGATATGCTGGTACACACTAAAATTGAATTTTTATTTTATTGATAACTATATCATTTTAATGTTTTTTTACGCTTAACGGCGTCGTTACATTAGTGGGTGGGTACTTATTAATAAATTAAAGTAGATATGTACATAAAAATGGCGTTCATTTAAATAGGAAATAATAATAATTAATTTCTTTGATTTATTAGCAGTAATAAACAAAGAATATTGATATTTATTGACAACCCTGCTAATTAATATTAAACTAATAGCTAATTAAATCACACGGTCGATCTATGATCTATTATTAATTTTTTAATTTGTCGTCTCGTTTATAACGGATTTGGTGTAAAGTTTTCTACCGTTAAAGACGAGACTGTTGTTAAACAAGGGCGACCTTTTAAAGGTAGTTTCCTTGGGCGTAATTCTCGGTCGTTCGAGTTCAAGTTGCAGCGCTGCAACGTTGGCTTTGTGTTGAGTGTCTTCTTGTTCAACCAATTCCTACAGTTGAATGTGATGTCTAGGAATGTAAAGATATACTCGTGAGGTGACGTACGTCAGTTTCAAAAAGCTCAAGTTCTTCGATATAGTTTTATTTTTTTTTTTACATTTGTTTAATGTTTAATGTGATTATTTTTATGTTTTTAATTTAATTCGTGATTTTCTAAATTAGTTACGTACATGCGAAATTTATTATTTATAGTGTGTTGGTTACGTAGTTTCAAGGTGATATTTAGTTCATAAATTTGGTTTAATCGACTCCGATAATGGGATTAATTGCAAAGCATGGTTGGTATTGTAGTATAATATTATAATAAACTTTAATTAATTCTGTAGCTACATCTAATTCGTGTTTATTGAGTTATTGTATTAGCGCTTATTATTATTATTACTATTATTCCTTTTTTTCATTATTATTCCTCGTACTCGTGCCTTCACATACATTTGAATTTTAAACCGGATGCTTAAATGTTTTCTGTGAACTTTAAGTTTATCAAATAGTAGAAGTTAAGATCTACCTGAGCAAATTTTACATGCCGAAAATGTGGTCACAATTCACAGAAATTGGCAGGTAGGTCAACGTGGTCTCTTTTTTAAATAGAGAAATTAAAAGTCCAGTTTTATTTTATATAATAGGTATTATAACATATAAATTAAAAGATCTAAGAAATTAACAGGATTAGCTACTCCTACCTTTTTCCTAAAATTGATTAAAATAGGATTTTATAAAAAGAATTTATTACGAAATTCGTCAAAAAGAGATTAACTGAATTATACTAAAATTGGTCTTCCTTCTTGGAATTAAGAGTCTTCAGATTTAAATTACCCTCCTAAGATTTTTTCCGTTTTTTGATTATAATGCTGATAAAAGTTCTGATAGTTACATTTTAACTGATTTTAATACTGCAAGTAGTAATTTAAAATGATTATTTTCTAAAACTATTAAAATTCTAATTTCGCGATTTTGGATTTCGAAAATTATACAAATATAATTTATTTCGTCCGTACACGATATAAAAATAATAAAAAAGTCGGAAACTATAATAGTGCTCCTCAAAAATAAGCATACAGTCCTGTGTTAGCAATTATTTTGTACCATACGAAAAATGTTTTTTCATATAAAAATAGAAACAATTCTTTTTATTTTTTGTTTATATAAATTTTTCTTTTCCGTTCTATTTTGACTCAAAAAGGTCTTTCTAAAAATTTTAATAAAACTATTACTCTTATAGCAATTTAGTAATACTAAAGTAATATCGTTTAATCGTTAGTGCATTTGGAGTTTTAAACCTTTTACCAAGAAACATCTAAATCGAAGGATTAGTCGCATAGTCCAGTAGCAGGGTAGTTTTAGTATGCAAAAGGCCGCGTAGTTCTGATTTTTAGATATTTTTTTAAATTCAAAATTCTCGACCTCAGCGACTACCGTGAAGTGGTGGAAAACTGTTTTTTTTACAATAAATCTTGATCAGTTAATCTTATCACAAAAATTGTTCATATCAATTATATTATAGAAAATAAAATTTTCTTACCACTTTTGTCTGAAAGATTTTCTCTAACTCTAATATTTACTCAGCTGTAGTGCTGTAAAATGGATAGGATTACTGAAAATTCTAAGAATACGCCGAAATTTGACTTAAGTTTTTATGGTAATTACTACTAATTATATATTTACTTTTACGTCATTTAGAGTGTTAACTATGAAATGGTACGAAAAATTTGAAATAAAAGTAATATAAATATAAATTATTATTTATTAATAGTTATTATTTATTATTAATACAAGATATAATTTATTGAGTTGTTAACTTTTTGTCGGTTTCGGTTAATTGTTATTTATGTATTCAAAAACAAAAATTTTCTTGTCAGTTTGCGATTTATACTTTTCTTTATTTTCTTCAGTACTTAAATTCTGCTCAATAGTCATTTCTTCTTCTTCTTCTAACAACTTAATTTGGGAGGCCAAAAATCCTTTTCTATAAAAATTCTCTATAAATACTTTATATTACAAAAACAATGCCTTAAAATTTCTCTCAATTCCTCAGAAATTCTATTTATTTTCTCGTAAATTCCGATGATCTTTTTTTTTTAATTTTCCACTTTTACATCCTACACTCCGAAATTTCAAAGTGGAATGAGTTTTTAGATTCTTTCTTCGCACAAGGAAAAAATCTTGTTTTATTGAATTTAAACGACACAAATGCAGTTTAAAATTTCTCGTAAAAGCAGTAAAAGCCAAAAAATTATTATACTTTTTAATGAATTCCTGAAAACTCTCGAATAATTTTCTTTAATTTCTCTCCAGGAGGACAATAAATTCTCGATGTTCAAATGGTATAAGTCAGACCACTTCATGCAATAAAATCTTCCGATAAAAAGGGGTTTCCATGTTTAAAATAATATGTTAATATGAAAAACATTTTTAGCACATGACTTGTAGCATTTGATCTAGAAAAAAGTATTAGGCTTAAAAAATGATTTTCCAACATTATTAAATAACATATTAAAACTTCCAAGACTTCAACTGACGCTGTCAAAATTTTTAATAAAATAATACATCCAAAATATTGTAAATTGAAAATTAGCTCAAATATATTTATGATATTATGTTGAATAATACAGTTTTTCTAATTTGGTCAAAATTTGATAGATACATGATTTTTTTTAAAAAGGAATTATTGTAAAAATCAAATTTCAAAACGCATTTTTACGATTTGCTCGAAAGAAAAGGCTACAAAAATATGATAAAAAAATATCTATGTGAAAGATAATTTCATTCTCTGTAATTTTCGCCACTTGCTGCTGAAAAGGTGCGCTTTTATGAACATCGAAATTGTTACTTTGTAGTATTAATTTTCGAACTTATTGCTATACATAAACATTGGTTTTTTAAATAAATAAAATTGTAAAAGCTATGTTGTGAAATTAATTCTAATAAAATATTATCTTGCAAATGAAACCAACTGTACTCGTTTATCTCGCTTTTGTAATAATCACTTGAATATTGATTTTATTAAAAAAAAAATTAGAAATAATGAAAGTATTGCGACAAAATTTTTTTGTAATATGCCTAAAGAAAGCCTTTTATAAAATTGTATAACTGGGAGGCATCAAAGAGAACAATATTGATTTAAAAATATTTTACAAACATTATTACATCAGATAATTAATTAATTTTTTTGTTCTAGGTGAGTAACTATCGTTTATCAACCATGCCTTAATTTTAATAAGTGTAAGTAACTCTAACTTAAGTTTTGTGGTATTTTTAATAAAAGATCAATCACTTTTAAGCTTAGTGGTTTATGTAGGCTACAACGGACAATTTTCCAATTTATCCAAAACCATTGAATTTGTTGCTATCAAGCTTTTAGATCTTTCAGGAATTCTTTCAGGATCGTACCATAAGTCGTAGAAAACAATAAAAATGCCTAACTCTACTTTCGGCAAACTTTTAATGACAATTTCAGTACTTTTTAAATTGAAATTGTGACAAATTTCAACCTCTGTCAGTTTTTAATAAACATTTTTAAGTATTAGGTGTTGATTTTAATCTTTGGATACTTTTCTCTGCTACAAGTATTTTATACTAAATTTTATTTGACTACAAGAATACCAATATTTCCTTACGGAAAAGTTAACAGATTTCCAGCACGTTAACTTTCATTTATTGCAATATTTCCAGTTACCTCAAAGTAGCTTATCTTCTAGTTGGATTTTTTATTTACTAAACGTTAACTTTTAATTACCCTCTTATATACGTTATTCTGTGTTATAACTTTTATAAGATATATTATTCTAAGAAGAAGTATTTCTGTACTTTTATTTAATTATTGACTTCTGTACTACTCGAGATTTTGGATTCGAATTCCAGTAGCTTCAAAAGAAATATTGTTGTGGATTATATACCAAGTTAAGCCGTATACCGTTTAACTTAACTGTAGTTAAGCTGCATCCAGTCAGTTGTATAACGGAATATCATCCTCAGATCAAAGTTAATCCACATATTCTCAGGGTTACCTGTGGTTTTGGCCACTCTGATTGGATCAACAGTAAGTTCACCTTCGGGCAACTTTTACCTGATTTTTATACAACTGATTCTTAGCAGTTTATCTCAAGTATACAAAGCAAAAGTAAAAAATTAATTTTTTACTAATATCGAAATTATAAATTGACTTCAAATTTGTTTGAAATTTTCACGGTACACTTTGTTGTGAACAACGCCACTATTTTTTTATTTCATTTTACTTCTTTTTAATGTGTTTTTAGTAAGTTGAAAAAAAAATTCAACTAATTTTAACCGTAAAGCAGGTAAAATTGCAAAAACAGATCTTGAAAAACGTAGATTCTACATGGAATTACTATAGTTCCATACTTTTTGTCACTTTGATGTGTTCAGTAAGCCGTTTTTATTACTTTAAAATCAAAAAAAAATTTTTGTTTTTATTATGTATCTATAATAAATTAATAAATAAAGAATCGGTAGAAATCTAAATTGGATTACATATTTTACGCCTGAAAATAGGCAACTTACGCTACATTGAAACTTTAGTTTTGTTGTATAGGTTATGTTACTAATTCTTTAACTTTAAAAGTTTGATTTATGCCGTCATTAATTCATAAGATTAAAAACTGAAGTGGCAGTTAAACTTAAAAAAATGTAGAGAATGCGTTAGTACCTTAATTTATCATTAATTTTATAATCAATATTTATTATTTTGAAGTGGAACAAAATGTCATTTTAATTGTTCGTCAGCTAACTTCATTGCAGGTGTGTAACAAATAGTCACCTTTACTGAGGGGTAAATAGTAAAACAAAAATGTGAACATTATGTATTTTTCTTTGAACTCCAGTGATTTTTTTTCATACATTCCACCAGATGTCACGCATGTTTTTAAAACATTGACACTGGAGTAGGAATGCGGGTTCGGAAAATCCCATCAAAAAAAGGTAAAAGAAAAGTCAATTTAGGACCAAATGAAGTGATTTATGAAAAGGCAGGAATCGGATTAAGTTAAAATGTGTATTAGGTGTGGCAACTGTAAAAATCAGAAAAAAAAATAAATGAAATAATCTCATGATTACGATAAAACGTCAAAATTGTAATATATAAATATTATGGTCATAATCACGTTGGTTGACTTTGAAAAATGACTTGCAAGATTATAAAGTTGCAAGTTCTTAACTACATTCAGTTATTCGTGTTTAGACGCCACTCTCATGATTTTGACTTTAGGTTCATATCTACCAACTGTAATTTATTAAATAATTATTATCGTAATTGATAATATTGGATATACCTACGAGAAACTAGGTTTTATCCTGAGTGCAAAAGCAACTTTTAATATAGCAAAAACCTACATTTTCTTTTTAATTTTTTTGAACACCGCTATATCATCGTGTACTATATTGCTAGTAAGAGTGACAAATTTGTGAGATTTAGAAGATTAATGAGGTTGACAGTTGAAAAAGTTACATCGCATGTGTTCAAAAATGTGTTTTGCAGTTTATTTTACGAACGTAAAGGATGCTGTGCATTCAATTTGTTCACCGGCTAGTGTAATACTTTGGTTTCTGTAAACTACTATGTTCACGAGAATATTGTTTTAAATGCCACTTCCTTTTCTGTGTATTATTTATTTTGTTTTGAAAAGCTTTCAAGTCCAAAAGTAACTCAAATTGGACATAATTACCATTTGTACTGGATTTTCTTTTGATAGGCATTGTTTGGATTCAGTGAAGTCTCGGAAGATATTACGGTTTTCCTGAAATACTAAACTTTACCATGATAAAGTTATAATTCTGTAATAGGTTTATGTTGGATATAATACAATACAATTGAATCAACAACAGCTTTGTTATTTTCTGTAAAACTTGTTCACGAGAAACATTTCAAATTTAATCGAAAGCATCTAGGTTAGGTGTTGATCAAAAATGCAATATTTTAAATCTTTACAGAAAGTTATATGAATATGGGTGGCTGTATTCAAGGGAGAGTTGTCTGACAGGTCGTTATGGTAACGGTCGTCTCTGGGGTGTATCTAGGTGTCCCGAACCTGCTTGGCACGCGGTTTGTTCTGTATAACAAACACCACCGTGAAATTTTGAAAATTAACCAGGAACACGATGAAAATATCGTTTATTTTTAAGATAATATTATAATGTTCCAATCGTTATCGTAATAATCGTTTTTTTTTTGTTTTAATATTTTGAAATAATTAAAAATTGTTTTAAAAGATAGTATGTATCTAAGGCGATTGTATATTATGCGCTTTCCTGTTTTCAATATTTGCGATTTGCTATTAAAATGATAACTGAAAAATTTGTCACTGTAATTAATACAATAAATTTAAACAATTTTAGCTCTATAAGTTTATTATACCAACTCGACAACATCTATGCATTGTTAATCATAAAATATTGAGGAATTCTTTTTTAAATTTGTATTATATTATATATTTACTTCGTTATTTTGTGAAAATTTTTTCGTGAATTAGTGCAATAATTAATATTCAAATTCGTGTATCGATAGAATATAGTTTAAATTTATTCTATATCTTTAATCCATTCATGGGCGCCACTAAATCTAATTTTTAACTCATCTGGAAGTTGGTTTTCTTTTCCGGATAAACATAGTACATACTTTGAGGTTTATATATGTAAATACAACATGAGTACATAGTATGTATATTGCCATGGATTTTCAGAGATCAAATTTTATTTCTTAATTTGATTTCAAGTCGATTATCTGAAATTAAAAGAATTGTTAATGTTGTATTCGCATTTTACACTACCGATAGGTGACGCTATACTGAAACAATATGTCCGACTTATGCCGTATTGGAAATCGTGTTTTTTAAATTAATTTGGTTTACATTAGTGAATTTTATAATTTATAAGATATTTAATGGTAAATATATAAAGAAAAACTTAAAAAAAGATTGAAATTCACTTAATTCATAATTTATTCAATGTAGGTAACTAACTGTTAAATTTTCTTTTAGAAAAAATGGCTGTTGAAAATGCATCATTATTACTTTCATTAGCAAAAATATTTTATTATTTAGATACTCTGCCGTCTTCTAGATGTATCAATGAGGGAGAAGCAGTTTTAAATGCCAAACACCTCATTACTTGTGGAATTAAACACTAAGATGCCGATGCTATCGATATATTTGCTTTGTGCTTGCAGAGCACTGCTTTAATGGAAAAACCTTATGAAATTCAATGTGCTTTTTTAATAATTGAGGTAATTGCATTATGCACTTGCAAAGCTGGAAATTCTGGTCGCTGTAAGCACATTTCTGCAGTATTACTAGCATCATACCTACTATTTTTGCGTGAAAAATTATGAAAACTTAAAATTTTTTAAGCTTTGACATTAGTAAACACTACAATTCATATTATTAATTTTATTTTTCAGGATTTAAAAACTTAAAAACACTCAAAGCGAAAAAGATGTCGGTTACTGCCTATGCTAGTTGCCGCTAAGGACACTACGTGGCGCTTCACATTTTGTAAAATGCGAATTGTAAGGAAAATTTCAACTTACTTTCAAAAGTGGGGTTAATTGTGGGTTAATTTTGAGTTGGTCATAGGACAAACGTAAATCGAAACCAATAGTGGAACTTTTGGAAAGAAATCAGCATTGAATAATTAGAATTTTATAATAATCAAACCTAACAAAATGTTAAAATAATAAAATTTTAACTGTTAAGTAAATAATACATACTACAAAGAAACAGAATATTTAAAGAAACTAAAATGGCAATAATTCACATTTAACAGGGTTGAAAGTGTTACGCTATAGAAATGATAATAATTACTTAAAAATAAAAAACTCTGTAACATAATATAAAGGCCTTTTTATCACGATTATTTTCGATCATCAGTCATGTATAATAGTAAAAATAACAAGAATTGAGAGCAAAAATTCAAATATTCTAAGTTCAAGCCTGTTAAATGTGAATTATTGTCATTTTAGTTTCTTAAAATATTATGTTTCTTTGTAGTATGTATTATTTACTTAACAGTTAAAATTTTATTATTTTAACATTTTGTTAGGTTTGATTATTTTAACATCACATACTACTAAATATCACAAAAATACTTTAAAAAAATCTAAAACCTTTTTTAAGTTATTTTCTATTTTATAGAATTTTATAGTTGAAAATTAAGTGTGGAAAGTTTAAAACATAATTTTTCGATTAAATTTGTTTGAAAATGATGAAAACGGTTTTAAAAAAGTCAAGTGAACTTTACCTATTTACTTACCTCCAACGTGATGGTTTGGTGAAGTTTTGAATTTACAACATGAAATGATAATTTCCTATCTGTCCTATAAATCTGTCAGAAGCGACGAATATCTTAAACAAGTGGGCAACTTCACTAATAATCCATTGAGTCTCAACATTTTCTTATTTGAGAATTGAAAATCGTATATAAACGTATAAGATTATAATTTGTTTACTTTTTTTTTATTTAATTAACATTACAAATGAAAATCGGAAGATATTGGCAATTTAAATGTATTATAATCATCAATTGTACAAACATCATAAAACGACCTTATAACAGTTTTATATTTCATTTATTTTAAATCGAGATTTGGAACTGTAATGGGTTGAATAAACATTTTATTTATAATCACGAAATTTGGTCTTTATTAATATTTTAAAAGGTCTCATACTAATTATTGAACCGACTTAGCTAAGCTTTAATTTATTGGAATAAGAAAAATGCACTTCAGTAACTGAAAAATACACAGAACTGCAAAATCTAAGCTTTTTAATACACAAAAAATGTTACCATACATTTTTTTACCGTTTCATTTATGACACTTTACAATATTTTTATTTTTATCGAAACGCCACCGTAAGAGTAAATAAAATTTTGATTTTTTTGTCGAGTACAAAAATTGTTCAGATTAAATTTAAGACTAACCTTTATGAATTTAAAAATTTAGTTAATACTCTTACTCGGCATTTTTGAAGTTTTCGAGTGTGTAATCGATGTCTCGTTACCTCTTAATTAAGTAAAAGATAAAATTGTTTATTTAGTTCAGATAAAATTTATATTGCTACCTAATGTCATAAATTATTATAAAATTTTTAATATTTTAAGTTGGTTAAAATTAAATTGATGTGGCTATATCATTAATCGAGGTTTTTGAACTTTATTTGCATACAAAATTTATCCACGCGTATACCATTTTACCAAAATTGGGTTAATTTGTTTGTCGATTTATTGTAATAGCATTATTCGTTAATTATTTTTTAGTAGTATATTTTATATTTAAATCCAATGCGGGTATTGTTTTTGACGTTTTATACTTGTTTAAATCCGGTGATCGATGCTTTAATTAATTACCCTCTAATTAATCACAATTGAACGGCATTTTTTTTAAATAACTACCTAGAGCTTCGACTGTAATGAACTGTAATTTTTTTTTTATAAATTCAGCGAAAATTTGATTTCCACTCTCCTAATTTACCTTTATTCTTTTATTGTACTTTTAATGCCAAACGATTTTATCTTGATAGCTTTATATAATTTCAAGTATCTTATATACTTTTAGAACATGCAAATTGAGTTGAACTTTTTTGAGAGTTCTTTAGCTTCTGTGAAAGTTACGTTTTGCTAATCGCCTAGAGAGCTATTGTCCCGATTCCTCCCAGTTTTAGATATCGGAATGATATTCTTTATCTTAAAATACTTAATTTATAAACTTGATTGAATTTGCACTGCGTTCTTAAATTTTGTCTTTTATAGAAGATTTTGGGGATCTAATTGTTCAAATCAAAAAAATTGATAATCTTGATATTTAAATAGTGACTTCTTTATGTCGAATCCTATACAAGGCGCTGATCGTAAATTGCAATTCAAAAAATATGTTGCATGTGTTCCACATAGTGGAACGGATGCACGCCATGCAAACATCAAGTTCTGAGCGTCCACACCTACCTACCCATTCTCATTACCACTCTTTCATATTATTAAGTTTTGCCTCTCCCTAAAAGCCACATTTACCGCCGCACCCTTATAGAGGGATGATCTGTTTTTTTGCTTATTTCGCACTTTGGTCACATTTCCTACAACTGTTGTACCTAAGCCATTTCAAATTTATAAAATTAGACCTATTCGTTTAAGAATATTTATAGTCGTACACCTCTCGTCCTCTCTAATTAGTAGGACGTAGTTTTTTAGCTCTTAACTTAGTTGGCGCCTGAATAACATGTGCAAATTGTAATCAACTTTCTTTATTTTGCACTCAATTAATTTACTACCCACGAATTATATACTTTCATCGTATCTATAAGAAATGGCGCCAATAACATTGAGAAAGGGAAGGCTGAATTAGAACAAAATTTAAGTTTGGTGCTTGCGTAATTCAGTTAAAGAGATTATGCAAATGGCCAAGTCGCCTCCCATTCAATTCTTAATTAAACTGAGACACTTAGAATCTATCCCGCGGAGCACCTCGAATATATTAAACCATTGAATCTGCTTTGAAATAGAGAGAACGGAGGCAATTACAGAATGACTTATCTTTCAGCTAAAACTGCTCTTCTTACGTTTTGCTTCATTTAACTTGAAAATGACCAATGCCTACGACTTTGTCTCAAGTCATTAATTATTTTAGTTACTTTTTCCGCAATATTTCCTTTCAAGTTTACAAAATTGGGCGTAGGTATGGCTTAGCTTTTAATAAAGAACACCAATGTTGATAATTGTGCAGACCTAATTAAAAACATTTGTTTGTTTGCATTGCCGATCAATTTGCTTCATAAATTTGTTAGATTGCTGCTTGTTGTCAGTAACGCAACTTATAACCTTTTTGCACTACTACATGTGATAAATAAGGTTTTTTGATTTCACACTGTAGTGTGTAAAAGTCGGATAAAGCAAACACTTTTTAAACGACATGGACATATTTTATGTGTGCAATGACATTAAACACAAAGTAAACATTTTAGATGTCATTAAGGTTATTTACTCCCCTGCCGATTTTTTGCTTTATTATTTCTCCTATAATTTCTGTTAAATATAGTAAGTTTCACATTTTTCCATTTTGTTTGGAATTTCTAATGCGCGTTAGTGCAACATTTTATAACACATTTAAAAGCAATAACACGTAAAATTACTTTTTGCACAGAAAAGTTTTAAAATGATAATTGAGGAAAATAGCAAAGCACAAAGAAATAATTAAAATTAATGAAATGTGAAATCTAATAGTGAGCTTTTGAGATTTGATGTTACTCTTGAAATTAGGCCGACTACTTTTTGGTTAAAATTACTATTTGTTACGTTTCCCATTCTGGTAATGGAAAAAATGTTTTTCCTAATTTGATTATATAAAATAAAAGGAAGTCTGCTGTTATTATCTTAGGTCCTCGATAATGATTACGAGGTAAATATTTTTAGATTAATTAGCTGGTTTTGCTGACCTTGCATTATTAAACAAGAGCATGTAAATTTCTATAGGCTTCTGCCACCCTTCAATATTTATAATATTATTAGCTTAGGGGACGAGAACTTCACGTGTGTGCTGGTGCATTTTTTCGCATTTTATATTATTATGTGAATACGAATTTAGAACAAAGTTTATTGTTAATTTAAGTAAGGTATATTGGCTTGACGTGACCAGTTAGTCGTATAGTAAAGAAAATATGTTTTCAATTGTAAGTTACGAAATCTGAAAGAATGCGATCGTAAAATCCGCCACAAGTATCATTTCTTTTCGCGAGGACTAACAATAACAAGAAAATGTATTGTTTATTTTTTTAAGAGTCGTAAAGTAACAATATAATTATTAACGGTGGAAATTAATAAAATAATAAATATAAACATTTTTTTAAATTTATATTGGCGATTTTAACATTTTACGTATAACTTACGAAGGGCAGAACAAATTTTGGCAATATTTAATAGATTCTCTGTTATTGTACAAAATAATGAGAATTCAGGACGGTTTCTGTAATTTTGCCGTAACATGGAAAATCGTTAGATGTAGGTACAATTTTGAACAATGCAGTAAATGAAAATCTTCCATTCAAAGTCTTTTATATTATATACCTACGTATATTGTAATCTATTGAAAATTATAGAGGACTTCCAAAAGGTTACCTACCACATGTAAACTGTTATCTCTAATTTATCTATTCGTTTACATCGTTTATTATGTACCTATTGGTATAAAAGGTATACATAAAGATTCATCTTTCATTCATTATCTCGATGCTTGCGCTAGGGGAAGTTAAATACATAACCGGAGGCGAAATAATCTCGGAAACTTTTGTAAATTTTGAAATAAAAGTTTTGTTATCATTGCCAAAAATTGGCATTTTTTTATATTTATTCGCATTCAAATATGGGTGTATGGAAATTAGGAAGTTAAGTATTCTCAATGGTGAAGTATCAAGAACATAAGGTAGTACTTGCTAACTTTCTGGCACGTCACCCCTATTTTACGGATACCTATTTACAAAATCAAATTTTCCAAGTCTAACAGGATGTTTGTACTCGTAATTGCATTTTGCAATTATTTATTGCATTTTAAAAGTTCAGTTGCGATAAATGAACCGAACGTATAATTTATTTTCCAAGGAGTAAAATTTAATTTTATGTTGCATTAATGATTCACCAACCTTTCGATATCCGAATGCAAAAATATAGTAAGTGATTTGTGAATAACATTCAAATGCATTTGGCAACTAGATAAAATTAAAATTCTAAAAGCACCCAAGTAAGGCCAATAAAATTACAAAGTTCTTGCATGCACGTATCGATTTTATATAATATAACCATTGCATAAACGTAAGAAATACATAGAAGAAACTCTGTACTCCACTTTGTTAATTATTGTATGAAAGGACATAATATAGGCCAGGCGGAAGTTTTACAGGAGGGGAACCAAGAAAGTTCAAGTAAGCATCTGCTTGAACTCCTTTCAATCGATACCCTAAGAAGCTCCAGATTCACCTTAACATTGGGGATGCTTATCCTTTCCACCCTCGTGAACCATCTGCTTTAGGTAGGAAAAGCGCGGTTTGGAGTTTTTAAGATATCGAATGTGCATGATTAAAGAAGCCTACGATTTTTGAATTTATGGAAATATTTTATTTTTAAAATTTGGCGTAACATTATTTGAAGTGGTTTTCGTATTAATCGATATCGGATTTTGGAAATAGTCGACTCCGAAGTACTTTTTTTTGTTGGGTATACATTATTACATATTTATGAAATTGTCAGCTTGCGTTCAAATCAATTATTGTGTAGATTTACGGAATACATCACTCCCGATGTTTTTATCACAAAGCGGCTTTTTCCTCTTGGTTCTCAATTTATTTTACATTTAATCCAAAAGGGTTAGTAGTTATTGTGTAACCCAATCAATAGTTTATTAGATATACGTCATTTAGATTTCCAATATAAAATCAGCAGATATTGAGAGATCAAAGCGAAATAAACACATCAAAAGGGTATAAAATCAGATGTCACTGTTTTCCTGTAATGAAGTAGAAATTTGAATATGCTTATTAAGATTATCTTTTAAAATTGTATTAATATTCTGTTTATTTATAAATTGAAGTGGTTTTAATATAAAACGTCAGAGAAACAAATTACAAAAGCTAATTTGCAATATTGTTGAACAGGATTGTCAATTTAAGAAATTGTTAGTATACATGCTATCTCTAGCTCCATTTTGAATTTTATTTATGTGATACAGTTTTTCTCTTCTGATTTTATCAAGGGGTCTTTATCTTCCCCCTCACCTTCGTAAGTGTCACTTTTGGATCATTTCTTCAATTTATATTTGTTACGTCTTCACATAAAGATCTTATCCCTGTCCTTTAGCACCTAAACATTATTTTCTACTTTTATCGTTAACCTAATCTTCAACCACGTCGGTAATCTGAAATCATCATCGTCTACTTACAACTTTGTTGTAATATTTAGAAAAAGTCTAATTTTCCAGTGTTTCTAATTAAAATTGCACTTTGTTATGCCTTTCAGCTAAGATAAATTATCTTGAAATGCTGAACAACCTGAATAAGAATTCGATTCATTTCGGTCTTACCTTAAAAGAGTCACATTAATCTTAGTTCTTAAAAGCTCTTTTATTCTCATTTTTTGTGTTAATTAATTAAGTTGATTTAAATAAACTAACATCAAGAATTTTGCTTTTAGTGCACCTTTTGTATTTTCGAATTTGCATTTACAGGATTTTGGATTGTACTTATAATTTTTGCAATCAAAGAATATTTGAATTCATGAAAACTGTTCAAACATAAAAAGTGTACCGAATAGTACACAGTTATTCACAAAGGAAGACGTTTACGACATAAAACGTAATTTGTGTGATATAAAATTTTTAATTGCTAGCAAAATAAGTACCTAATATACTTATACATTTCTCTCTTCATCAGTTAGTCTCGTTTAAACTCAATGTATAAAATGTAAAAATTAATCTAAGTAAAAATTTTTGGATGTTAAAATTTACGACATGCTACTTAAGTGGCGTCTTTTACGATTTCGATTAATTGCAAGAAGTCTTCTCTCAATTCTTATATATAATATTTATAATATTTGAATAGGACGAGGAAAGCGAAGACGAAGAATGCAAATATCATTTATATGTCTGTATTTGAAGAGATATTCGATAGCACATATAGAGCGAAATTTACGAGTCTTAAATCGGCCGCTCGTAGAGGAATATTGTCGTACAAGCGATACCTGATTTTGTTTGCAGGAACTGCATTTATTGTACCATTTCTTAAGCTTCAACTGCTGAACACTACGCCTGTTTCTCTTAGAGACAGTTTTTAGCATTTAATCCCCACGGTTACTTAACCGGATTAAGGATTTTTTGTTTTATTGTTGATGGTGTCAATCATTAACCAGCGGGACTGACGGCTCACGTGCTCTCCGACACGCGCATCTGTTCTACAGCCAAAGGAATTGCCAGAAAATAAAGACAATTAAAAATAATAAGTCAATGACAAGAATTCTGAAGGGAAACGATATCTGTATTATCGAGTCTTAGAAACTACGAACGGATAAGTTGGTGACATAAGGCAAAAGAAGGAGAAGATGGTCGCCCAACAGAAACTAAAAATTCTTCCAAAAGTTTGTCCATATAAATTTTAATTTCAAGTTATATTAATTCGTAAAAATGTACTTGCTAAATTAAATCTGATCAAGCAAGACATATGTACCGATATCAACTTTGACTTTGACGTTCTTTTAATTATTTTCCAATTAACATCTGTTTTTGGAGATAAACGTATGTTTTATTATTTTTTTTAAAACACTAATAATTATTGATTTTAATTTTGTAATCAAAATTTAAGACATTTGTAAAATCAAATCTCTGGTCTTTAGGGCATTTTGGCAAAGTCAAAAATAAATAAAAATAAAAGTTTGCAAATTAATCCCCCCCCTCCTTTCCCCAATACAAAAATAGATAACAGTATAAATCAAGTGTCGAACTTCACGGACCTACCATTGACAGAAAGGATGAGGATAAGGAATGCTGGTGCACCGTAAAATATAACTAGTTATGGATCACGATATTCGAATTTGAACAACGACAAACAAAAAGTAACTCTTAAAATAAGAAATCCAGTAAGAAAATAAAGCTGGTTTTCAGTTAGGAACCTTACTCAAATATCTAGAAAAGGATAAAATTATTCTTGATACACTGCTACTATCTAGCTCTATGTTGTGTTAAAATTGATATTCACCCCAAATTATAAGCGTCAGTCATAGCAATATATATGAAATCTTAAACGAGTTTATACTATATATCAATATAAAAAGATTTAGCGACATATTTATTTAATTAAATTTTTATTTATAATTTTAATAGAAAATTAACCTAAAAAATGAATTTTTAAGTCTATAGTGTGGTAGTTAGTAAATAGCATGTAATGTTAAAATAAACAAACTAAAACATATTATTAAAATAATGAATTTTTAACTGTTAAGTAAAGAATACATACTTACATAGAAAAATAATATTTAAAAAACAACAATTTAAGACAATAATTCACATTTAAGTCCTAACCTGTTAAATGTGAATTATTGTCGTTTTTATTGTTTTTTAAATATTATTTTGTATGTATGTATTCTTTACTTAAGAGTTAAAATTCATTATTTTAATAATATGTTTTAGTTTATTTATTTTATAATTTTAATAGGTACCTGATCTATGTGAATGCGTATGTTTGAATTAATTGCTTGGCTATTGTCTTGTGATATCACTAGGCTGGAGGCTGGAACCTAAGTTATTTCTTTTATCTGACGTTTTCAAACGAAAATTAAATTAAATTTTATTAACATTTCAGTAGATATAAAATGTAGATTTAATTTAAAAACCTACTTATATTTTTTAAAAAAAATTTATGTAAGGTTGCCATTGAGTTTTACATTAAAGTAAAGTGTATTGTCGTGTTACGAAACGATTTGATCAACCCTGAAGTTTGCTGTGAATATTTATTTAGTGTTTGGAATTTTGGTATTAATTTCTTGAATTTGATTTGTAAAGTTATAATATTTTATAAAATGTGAGGTTGGCAGGAAGGAGAGCAGAGCAGGCACTTTTTTGTCAAAGATGCCGCTGCCGGAGCGGTTGATTGAATTTTGACTTCGTAAATTTTGAATATTTTTTTTTCCAATAGTATTTTTTTGATTGAAACTATAAATTAAAAAAATTGGAATTTGGTATAAAAGTTTATTGAAGATCGACATCTGCGGAGCGTTATCGCGTATAATAACAAAATTTTGAACCAACACCCTGAAAAATGTCTCTACCCGCACACCAGAGTAAAGGGCGGTGGTATTTTTTATAAAATAACATTGCAATATATATGAATTTGTTTACCAAATATAATTTAAAAAAAAATTTCTTGTCAAAAAAAATCAATAAACCGTATTTCAACAAAATATTTCCAATAAAAAAAATGCTTCTCCATAAATAATTATCAATCCAAAAGCCAATGCAAAATAAATGTTAACTAAAATTTCAATAATCTTAGAAGGGAACGAAGTTTCGTTGTTAACGTTATCCAAATCGCCTGCTTATCAATAGCACCATTCGTTTCTACGAATGCAATAATTTTTAATTTTACAATTTTTAATAATTCAAACTCAATTTTTATTTTCACTGTTCTCTTTCTAATTCCATCAAACCAATCAAATCAACTATTGTTCAGTACTCCACTCATAAAAAAATTTATCTAAATGAATTTCAAATATCAAAAAATATACTTCCAAAAAAGCGCAATAATGCATTCGCTGTACCGGGTGGGTGCGAATCACTTTGAAACACGACAATATAATGATATATATTTTGAATTATGACGTCATCGGATTTTTTTTAAATAGCAACCCTTATTTTTTATGTGAATAAACCACATTTCTCTAAATGAAAAAAATTTATTTTCTAGTTAATTTCGTGCAGATAATCCTGGGATAGCACGTTAACTCGGCTCGCAGGTTTTTATAGATACAATAAAAATTCTTACAGAATTTGAAAGATGACATCAAGCGATTAAACTGTGAATGAGTCTACATTTTTTTTTAATTTCCGAAATAATCGAATTTGAAATATCAATTTTTCATATTAAGAGTTGATGTATTGCTTATTGTGTTGGCGGTGCGTATGCACGACGAAAATCGTTCTAAAATTCTATGTTGTAATTTTTGAATTCGGTCGCTGTATAGGGATTTTTTAATTTGTTTATTAAATTATTATTATTATTCTGATGAAGGCGAAAGCTCAAAAAATAAATAATTTATATTTTAACGTTTATTTAACTTGTTCTATTTTAAACTTACTCGATATTATTTTTAATTAATTAATTAATATATTTAATTTGTTTGATGTACCACAAGATTCATGTCTTCTAAATCTGCATTTTTGAGCGCATTTTATGCCCAAAAATACTCTTATAAACTAAAAGCAAATTAGGGACGGGGAAAATGTAATGGAAATAGCCATTCGAATTTATGTTTGCAGTTTTTGGCCATTTTTACACGTGTTTTTGAATAATCCATAAATATTAATTTTTATATTAGTAATTACACCATAAACTACTATAATTGCTTATGGAAATTTTTAAATTCGTAGACTGACTGGAGTACTGTGCTGAAATAACTGTTGAATCAATATTTAAAGTTTAAAAGAAAACATCGATAGCAATATAGCATATTATTCAATTTTTTGTGAATGTACTGCAATGCTCCCAACTATTAAAAATGTAAAAATTGTATCGAATCCAAAAATTCTCGCTGGAGCGCATTTATTTTTAAACTGAGCAAGAGACTCTTCTTTAAAATTTCAAATTTAATTTTTAACGTGGTGAATAAATTTTGTTGCTAAGTTAAATTTTTGTTACCTCAGTGGCTGGCCCGGCTGTTCACACCTGATAAAACTCGTTGTGAAATAATTCCACAAATAACTAAGTTTTCAATCTTAATTTTCTTCATTTCGCTTCATTTAACAAGTTAAACAACTTTTATTCTTCAAAATTTTCACTTTAATTATCAAAATATAGCAAAAATTAAAATTATATCAGCACGGACAAGTTGGTACGTCCGGCTTGGTCTGCCCACATCAGCAAAAAGCAATTCTCTTACTTCGTTCATTACCAACACAATATTTACAAATAAAATTTTATGTACAGTATGTTTAAAAAATTACAAATTAAAACAAAATATACTTCAAAATAATGTACAAAATAAATAAATAATGATTCTAACGTTTCAAAACACGACAGTACATACATAATTAGTATTTGTTGCTAACTCGGGAAATTCTACACTTTTCAAAGTTTACCGTAGTTTAAAATCGATATCCTCGATATTAAACGGAAGCTGAAGAAATATATAATTTTAACATGGTAATTAAGATATTTTTTGAACTATCGAAATGTACCGAAGTAAGCGATGACCCCATTTATATGTTGATTTTCTTTTCAGCCACACCCACTAAAGGAAATTGTCAATTAATTTTAAATTAAAACTATTTCTTATAATATCTAGCAGTTCCGAACGCTGCGTAAAATTTTGTGTTCAATTTTTGAGCGAAGTTGAATAAACCGTATACCTCGAAGGTGGAATACAAAAATTGTATAGTAAAATATATTTATAGAGGAATTGTATTATCTGAAAAGAGAATTTTATAACCAATTTTTTTTGACTGCTATAAAATTACAATTGGGTTAGTATTTTCCACTTAACTCAAAGACGTAAATAAGTCATATAATTCTATCTCCTTCTTAAGTGAATTTTGAAAATTATCCAGCGTACATACCCTTCTTTATTAACTTACACCTTTTTATTTAGATACGGAAGCGACAGCAATTTTGTCTGTTTCTACTGAAAGATAAAATTACGAGATGTTTCCCGTAAAATGTAATGGCAGACACTTTGTAACGAGATTTTTTACGGCCACTCTATCAGCTCGAGAGTTTTATGGGTAACTAGATTTTACAGTTACTTAAGATAGCAAAAAGGCTACATTTGATATTTATTCAAAAAGCTAATACATAATATTTTTGTCCATTTGTCGGATACCAAAATTACGCCTTTCAAACTTATTCAAATTAAAGCTTTTTCGTTTTTTTATTTACTATAACTCGGGCGTTAACTTTTTAACTGCTTGCAAGTAAAACCGCGTTACAAAGTTACTTAAACTTTTTGCAAAAGTTTGCAACTTTTAACTTGACACGTTGATTGGAACATGTTGATGCTGGGCTATCACTAGCACTTAATTGAGATGATTTTGGAAGTTTTCTCTTTTAATATCAATAAAATGAACGAATTTTTTATGTGGTACATATTTATGTAATTACCGTGTACATGCATAATACTAACCTTTTCTTTTTGTTCTAGGTATGTGTTATCTATTATCCTGTACAATATTTCAGAATGAGAATTTAGTTACGTAAGTACTATTTCTTTTCATGCTTTTTATTTTTTCTCGAACATTATTGAAACAAACAATGGCACAATGAGAATTGTTTATGTCTTCAACCGGACACTTACAAGAATTTAGTAATGTTGCATTCAAGGTGCACGTTCATGATTCTGTTCGTTCTATTCTTACAACTAATGAACACATCCGTTTTGTCGTTTATAAAAATGTTTCTTTCTTGAAAATAACTTGCACTTGATTGTATTCCACCTTCTTGTTTTGCTTCCAAGGGAATTTGATAAGACGTGTAAAAAGGATAATTGAAGTTCTTAAGTTGAATTTGCAAAAAAACTTTTAAGTATTTCTCATGGCTCTTTCGTGACGGAAATGGCAATATCTTGTTGTTATAAATGGTAGGCGATACTCATAAAGGTGGATATCCAGTGGCGGATCTAGCTTCTGTAGGACTTGAAGCTAAATATATGTTATTGATCTTTTACTGTGGTTGTAGTATTCTAAAAAAACGAGCGATCAAACAAATGTTCAACATTAAACCGAACAATTGTAATGATAAAATAGAAATGGTGTCCGGGCCCCTGTTGACCTCAATAAAATTCCTGCCTGTATCGGGGGCCTGAAAAAACGTTTAAAAGTAAAAAAAAGAGTAAATCAAACAATTTCGTCGTCTTTAAAAGAAAGTATTAAGCACACTAATTATTATGGAATGTAACATACATATTTGTTCTTAACTTCACCTTGGTGGTATTAAAAGTAAAAAAATAATTGTACAAATTAATTTTTCTGATGATTTGTTTAATACTTTCTGACAGTCTTTTAAACAAAGCTTTCGGAAAGTAACTTTGACTTGCTATTTAAAAGGCACAATTAGTTTTGTAATTATTGCTAAGCCCGGATGCACATGTAACATTTTTGATGAATTGACATGCAGACAAATATAACTAAAAGGGTATAGCACTTACAAAATTTAGTTGATTAAACGCTTAGGTAGGTACAAAAATAAACTTAAAAGAATTGGGAGATGCATTTCCGAAGCGATTTTCTTGAACGATAATATATTACGAACATTATCGTATATCGTGCTTTTCTTGAAATAACAAATTTCTTCACTGTTTTTACATCGACCCTAATTCATTTAATGTAGAATATAGTACAGGTTACAATTAGTTACGCAGGGAAATACCCTTTTTTAAACTTTTATTTAACTTGACATGATCGTTGTTGTACGGAATTCTTCGATACCTACTTTTTTTTTAAATCCAATTCTCAACATTTTAAAAATTAGGTTCACTATGAATTTTTCAGCTTTAAATCAGTAAACGTCAATTGCAGTTTTTTCAGAAAGCGCCAATTGTAATTTAGATTAATAAATTATTTTAATTGTGCATTTTTTATTGCTAGAAGTATAATATAATATTTCTCGTGCGTTGTTTTGAATTAAGATTAGAAAAGCTGATGAAACATTTTAATATACCAAATTTGTATAATAGAAGCTTATAAAAAGAACTTCAATTTTTAAATAAAATTATAAATAGAAAATGACATTTTAATTAACTTCGTTCTTCTACAATTAGGATCTAATAAGATGAAATTTGACCGAATTCTCATTGAACCATGTCTTAATATAAAAAGAAAGCTGCTATACCTACAAAACAAAATTCGAATTTTTATAATTTTATCGATCTGAATGGAGGTAAAGGATATTCCATGCACCTAATGGAAACTAAGGAGGGAATAGTTAGTATGTGGTCGATTACAGGAACTTTGAAATCTTTTATGTTCGAATATCTTAGATCGAAAGTTGGCATTAT
Organism: Cantharis rustica; assembly: GCA_911387805.1. NCBI lineage: Eukaryota > Metazoa > Arthropoda > Insecta > Coleoptera > Cantharidae > Cantharis > Cantharis rustica. Next base: position 97,054,980 of record OU426877.1, read on the forward strand.
AAAATTGGTTGGCGTTAAATCATATACCACTTTCTGATGAATATTTCATATTTTGTGGGAATATTTCATTTCGAGTTGAACGTGCACCGGAAGTGAACGAGCAGTTCTGCCTAGAAGCTATTTTTATGAACATCTTATTAGCTTAACTACAAAACGACAACTTTCTTTTGAATACCATTTTCAAGTTTTTCAATATAAACAACATTTTAAAACGAAATTGATCGTGTGGCCTTTTTACTATAACATAAATTACGCAAAACTTTTGATTTTTACATATTCCTGTGCACCAACCAAATAGTATTTGGTTGAAATATGGAAAGATCGCTAGTATCCTTCCAAATGAATACACAGTATTGCATATCGTGATTGGTCAGTAAAATATGTAAAATTCAAAACATTTTTTCAATCTTAAATTGCCATACGTTATCGCCAAACCACTTATATTTGAAGTTGGTTATAAAAAATGTAAAATATAAACCTACGGCGCGGCGTTTAATAAACATCTTCGATTTTCGACATAACTTTTTGCTGGTCTAGACTATATGAAATATATCACGAATTTTTCATATTTGTTTCAGGATTCAGATATTAATAATTTTGACGTTTTTCTCAAATTTATCATACCGACTGTCTCTTTAGGGCAAAATAAATGTACAAAATTTATCAAATTTTCAACACTTGACAATAAATAAATTGGAGTAATAACTTGAATGAATGTTTTTGTATGGTTGTTGTGATTTGCAGAAATCGATTAAAATTTTAAAAAGCACAATTTTAATAACTGGATAGCGTGTGTGTGCAGTCACACTAAAAAGGCTTGCTGGAAATTAGGTATTCAGTTCTAAACAATGTTATTTAGTGATTCTTCATATTACTGGTTCAAGTCACGCTCAACTAATACTAGATTTGTAAAGAAAAGGATTATAATCGACGACATAATCACGCAACTTCCCAATTTCATTTAATATATTAACCCAACATTACAGAAACAATACAGTAATTTGTAAACACAAAAGTTCTTCGAGTTTTGTGAATTATTTCAGAATGTTGTAAATATTACTACTGACTTCCTTTTGCTAACTTAATTATAAAATTCAGAACAATGGCAAACTTAATTTTCTTGCTAGATTCTATAGAAAATTATTCGTCTAGAATAGGTATAGGATGGTTTTTTTTTTATAAAAAGTGTTCAAATCTTTTGTTGTAATTAGTTTATTTCAGTGAAGTTCACCCGAGAAAATATTTTAGTAAATTCGACATCGCTCGTGATTCATAAAATTATATTACTTAAATCAATAAATAATACTTATTTTTATAAGAATTATTGAATTGTGCTTATCAGTGGCAATTTGCTGACAGGCATTAATTTGTATTCCATTCTTTCAGAGATCAAATCAATGAATGTCGAGCAATGAACAAAATCACTGTATTTACTAAAATATTGCAATATTAATAAAATTAATAATTTCGATCAATTAAGCCGGATTCGTTTATTTTATGAACATTATTTTTTCTGTGTAATGTACTGCGGAAATGAACTCAAAACCACTGAACAAATCGGTGATTTAGGGGGTTTAATGGTAAATTTGCCAATGATTACCAAAGAAAAATGCGAAAATCTACTTCAAAATTGAAGATTAGAAGGTTAACCTATATTCTAAACTAAAGTAATAAAACCGAACTTAAAAATTGCCTTTTAAATTTATAATGTTCCAAATGATAGGTAAATTAATTAAGTTTAATTAGCTGTTAACTTGAAAGTGTATTAAATTGAAAGGAATTTCTGTTTATTGCATTGGATTGGAATACAGAAAACGGTACAATGTCTGTACCACTTTGATAATAGATGAAGCATAAAGCTAGAATAATTTTTGCAAGACGTTCAATTAGTTTTCTAAAATGATTTGCATTTCGATGACCACTTATAAATAATTCTTAATGCTAAAATTATGATTTATTTGTATTCTTCCACAACCTGTACACCTACATAATAATAAAAAGAAATGCTAAAAATGCCTGTACCTCAATTTCATTGAAACATCAAGAATTGAATTAATTTATTTTAATGTGCAATCTACTAGCAAAATCACTAATAATCAAATTAATTGTGATAAATAACAATCATGTTATCTTAACGGCTTGAAAATTTATTAACTCAACTGCTGTCGTCATTTCCTCAAGGAATAATTATTTATTAACCATTAATTAAACAAACATAAAAATTATAATTATTTAATTACAATGAACTGATCGAGTCAATGATCTCGTAAATTGGGAATTAATATGACAACTATTTTAAATAGCTATTATACGAAGCACATCGAAATTCTTATTGGCTATAACTTTTAATATACACCTTAGCCTACTTTTTAACATAATCGTCTTGTCACTTCAAACATTTTTTATGTCACAAGTTTTTGTAGACCATTGTCAAAGAAATCTCCTCCCAGTATTATAATCCAATCTATACCGACTGTTTTCACTTTAATTTCTCTGTTGTGCTAAAGAGCTTTCATGTGCAGAAAAACGTAAAAATCAGAGGGTGCGAGCTCTAATTTAAAAATTTTTCAAAATTTCGTGTAATAAATCAATCGAAAAGCTGAAAAATGGCGGTTTGGAGATTTTCTAAAAAACTCTAAAGCTGCGTTCAGATAGAGATTCTTGTCTTGCCTTGTTTTGACAACAGCGATGGCGACATCTATAGTTTTACGTTCGACATGCAGTACCGATGCCAAATTTTCATCAACATTTAAATGTAAATTATTCATTTTTGATTTTATAAATAATTAAATGTATACATAATATTTATTTGATAACTTACTAGTATCTACTTATAAGTTATAACTACTTACCAGTACTTTAGTACCAACATAATATCATTTTTTTTTAATTTAAAATTTAAATAATTTTTAAAATATACGCGCGAAGTTTCATTTAAAATACTTCGATTTGATTGGGTCTTGCTTCCATTGCGTTGTGTTGTAGAATCGAAAAGCTTGACACTGACAAGCTTTAGCAAGACCTCGCCACCGCAACGGAAATTTTAGCCAAAAATAAGGATAGAACTGTGCCATTATGACTATGCTGACTTCGAACATTATATTATTACGTTAAATTTAAACGTGTTCAATATTACGTTACAGTTTCGGATGAATATCTTACCGTTTATTTATATTTTTTTACTTTATCTTATCACACTGTAAACAGACAAAAGTTTTATCTATGCTAGTATTGGTAATTAGGTATATGATATGAAAATTTGTAAGCTTCAAATAATGACAAAAATATATTCCAAATATTGACAGTGGCATGATTTTTTAAGTATCTACATGCTTATATTATGCAACGACTAATAAAATAATATATTTTCACCGTAAATAAATATTGAAAATTTAAATAGACTTTTTTATTATTTTGGTATTAGACCTATAATACTACCCATATAATATATTATAGTGTTAGAGTCTTCTACGTTGTCGGCAAGCCAACAGCATTTTTCATTTGCGTGGTTTTAGTATCAATTTTTATATCAACATGTACGTATGTATGTATATTACCACCTTACATGGAAAGGAGATTTCATCAAAATATAAACTGTAAATATTATTAAAATATTTATACAGCTTTCAAGAGTTAGCAGGGACGTACTGGCTCTAAGGTTACCGGGCGGTTGATACATAATTTATTATCGGAGACTTATAACCCCCTAGTAAAAAGAACTCCCCTCCCCCCCCCGCGGTTCCCAATCTTGAAAGCACCGATTTGTACCAATCATCGTCATTTTTAATTGTTTAAAAAATCAATGAAAAATACTTACTAAAGGAAAGTACTTTTAACATTTGGCTTTCTTTTATATCATTGTATGGCTGTATATTTGATGTTGGTTAGTAATTAAATTTTTAAATTAATATTTTACAAAGACAATGATAATTTATTGGTCATAAATACGCTACGTGATAGATAAAGGAATCAAATTTAATAAAACTATTTATCATTGGCTTTAGACGAACAGTTAAATTTAAAATTTTTATTGAAGGTTTGTTCGCGACCATAGCGTGGAATTAAAAGTTCAATTCACTGTAATATATTGCTATGCTTTTTTAGTGTGAAATTGTGGACAGGACATATAATTTTGTATGCGTATAGGTAGTTTTACATAGAGATATATTAATAAAATTAGAAAACCGTTCAAAGATAGTTTTATTAATTATTAACGAGATTTTAAAGTGAAATTTGGTAATTGGACGAATATTATTTTGTTTTGAAATTAATTTTTTACAAGGATGAGAATATTATTTTAGATACGAACGATTGAGTTATCAATTTGAATACCAAAATAATTTAAAATTTTCAAGTTTATTGGTTCTAATCAAGATGAAGAAAAATTTTTCATCTTTGACTCATATTCTTGCAATAAATATTTTTTCGAATAATTGTTTATGTTTAATGTTTAATAAAAACCATTGAACTCAAAAAGAGACTGAATGATTTGCTTACCTCAAAACTTTTGTTTTTTTATGTATTTAAAATTAGCTTCCGTATATAAAATAACTGTTATTTTTAGGTTTGTTTATTAAAATTGATTTTTACACATATTGTTTTAAATTATTAATTAAAATTATATTTCCACTGATATATTTTATTCGTTTACTTCATTGTAGCAATATAAACAATAAACTAAGTTTTTATTATTTAATTATAGGACACACTTAAATTATCGTGTTTATTTAAATATATCAACATTTTTAATTTTTCTTTACTGTTTCGTGATTTTCTTCCTACACACTTAGAAAGTATATTGCCTCGGTAATATAACCATTCTTTATTTTTTAATAAAGCTTGGTTACTTTTTTTATTATAAACAACATTTAGATAAAAACTCGGTTGTAACACATTTTTTGAGGTTTAAGTATGTAATTTTCTTTTGTAACAATTTTTTTTCAAGTCTTCTGTATGCAACAGGTATTTTCACTAAAGTTATCTATTTATGAGTACTTTCGTTTTAGTTCGAGGAAACAATACATTTCCTATGAATCATTTTCTTTATATTCCGATAGTCACATTTAATTTAGTTTGCACTTAACATTGATTGAATTATTGCATTTCTGAATTATGTTTTTCAATTCTTGTAATTGCTTTGCAATTAGTAAGTAGCCAATCGAGTGCGTGACGTGTGCTGGTAGAAAAAATATACTTGGAAGCTGGTGTCTCAATTTTCCTGCGGGCATATGAAGATGGATCTATTGTGGAATGACAAAGGCTCGTGATGACCACGTTCAGGATATTTGGAAGGGTGTAATTTTGATCCTGCATATGTATAAGGTTTAATTGCGCCCTTATTTAAAATTTTTTGTGTTTTCGCAATTACCACGAGATCGAGATAAAATTTGAATAAATAAATTTCCGGGAGGTTAATGCCACAAAAGTTATCAAGCACTATCGTAAAATTAGTTTTAAATAACCGGAAGCAAAAACAAAAATATTATTTTGACCTTGTCTAAAGATCGTTTTTTAATCATCATTTGTTGAGATATTGTTTGCAGTTTCAAATCTAAATTAAGTGACACAATTTTTCTTAGTCATGTGTTTAATGTCTTTGATTAATTGGGACACATTGAAGTATTGAAGTTCGCAACTGTTGGATCAATGTGGTGGTGTCGGTTGGATCTCGAAGTTTATTTTATTATTGCATATATTGCTTCATTAGTTAGTCATGTGCGTGTGTGTAAATTTGTATTAATGTTGTAATTTTAACTTGTAATGCATCGGTAGGTTTTCCTAAAACCGTTTTGTAGACACGATCGATTATTCAAAATGTGTCGGTGCATCAATTTCCCAAACATGGAGGGTATATTGCTTATCTGGTTTACACACAATCTATCAACTACAGTATTATTAGTTTCGGTTTTGTTTGAAATTTGTTGAGGCTTTGTAATAATTTATGTACAAATTAATACGGGGTGTCAAAATTGTGTGTAAATGCCATATTCATAAATAATATTCACTTGCTTTAGAAGCATTTGACTCGTGCAGTCGATTTTTTATTGGAGATTAAGATTACAAATTAATTCAATTTAAGAGGATGTGCGCATGTTAAGTAAAATTATCGTGAATATTATATTGTATATTATTATATTGGTAAGCTGATTTTATTTATAATAATAAAATCATCGTGCATTTTTGCAGGTTCCAAGGACAATTTTTCTTCTTTTTTTTTCTGAACAAACCACTATAATGTGATTTGCATAAATCCATACTAAAACTAGTTCTTTTTTATCTGTTGAGCAACAGTGCCTTACCATGGCTAATTAAACGTTGCGTTTAAAGAAAAAGTGTCACCGCTGTACCGGTTTTATATGCATTTTATATTGCAGTTAAATAAAACATTAAAACCTCATCATAATGAATACATAAAATTTCGCCAAACTAGGGAAATCTTCTAAATAAAACTTTTGTCATTCAAAATTAAACGTTAACGATGAATAAAATATCCTTTTTATTAATCAATTAAAAATGTTTTGGCACTAAAACTTTTGGCAAAAAGGAGTTAGGTGGATACAGCGAATTTGTATTTTTCTTTGTGGTGATGATGAAACTTTCTGGAATTACGATTAACATAATTTAACTGAATTTCAATTAATCAATTTAATAAAATAAGCCATTCTAGGTAATATTACCATATTTCCAAAAGCAGAAACATACAAATATATATTAGACCATTTACATTATCCAATCAACTAATTAATTAGGCGCTTCCAACAAATTGCCATTTCGAACGGATAATATCCATAAATTTTAAAATCATTCTTCTATGATCACCCGATAACCGCATACATATTAATGATATCTCATCTTAGCTCATCAGTCATCGCCTAAAAATAATGGGGGGTTTACCTTGATACACGAGAAGAATTTTCTCGAATTATCAAAACTGTACATTTTGTTAAATTATGACATCGAAATGCTTGCTCATCGAATTTGTCACTGCGTAACCTACGTGTGGATGAGACGCAGGAGCTGATTGCCCCTCTTGGATGAACATGCGTCAATAAGGTATCTTGGAGGTGTATAATTTTACTATTTAACACTTAAAGGTTATGCATAGGTCGTGCATGATTATAGCGTACCGAGTTCCATCCTTTCGATCGAGCTTCCTATAAATTTTGCGTTTTGTGTTTACCAAAAAGTTGCGGTTAATTATTTTTGACGTGGATGTATTGAATCGTTCTCACATAATTAAGTAGGTAATATTAATTTCAGACCGACCTACCAGTTTACGTGGTGATCAGTTATTTTGCTTTTGAATTTTTGACAACCCCAATAATTTTTAATTATAATTAAGTTTTTTATTTAGTTTGAAAGTAAAATTGGCACTCGAGCATGATTGATTATGATTTATACTGCACTAGATAAATATTTTTTTAATTAAGCAAAGAATGCAAAGTATCGTCCATGTTTAATGCAATAGCATCCTCGAGACATTAAATGTCTATTGTTGGCTCGGAGCTGAAACGATTGTTAAAATAGTTAATAAATATTTCTGTCTTGTTAAATTAGTGTGGTTCAAAATATGAATATTGTCAAGGTACCTTGCAACATGGACAGGTATGGGCGCCCACTGGTTTTGCATAAAGGGAACACGATTTAAAAAACCAATATTACTTTATTATCGGCAGGTATGTGCGAGGTGGTTCAAGTAACTTATAAACCTGATCTAATTGAAATTATCGTATCTAAGAACATGTATCAATAGGATGCGTGGGCTTAAAAGCTTTGCACAAAATATATTGGGTTTTTCAGCGACGAATATCGCGTAAATAAATTACAAGATCACGGCAGCGCTCAGGTATAGAAATCGAAACGTGAACTGTTAATGTTTTAAAACCTTTTAGTATGTTCCACGCTTCCACGAGAAGAAAGAGTTGAAGGATACCATATGTTGAAGAAAGATAAACAAGTGGGCGAATTCTTTGCGTATTCGTCTTGTTGCTTGCAGTTCACGTGGGACTCTGGATACCACTCATATCTTAGGTCAGGTTACGTTTTGCTGCAGTACTCTGCGGCACACATGAATGTTCAAATCGCGATTAGCTCATTTGCTTCGACTCAAAAGTCATTTTTATTTTACGCAATCGGTTAGATGCGTCCCAAAATTATCGTGGCTACATTTTTTGCGTTTTTCTATGTGATTTTGTTGTGATTCTATTGTTAAAACCACCGAGTGACTTTTTCATGTTTTTGTGGCTTTGTAGGTGGTCTTAGCGTGTAGTTTTGTTGACTTGAAAATAATAACATAAAATTAGAGTTCTAGTTTCCAAATATAATAAATTATTTTGGTATTGTTAACATTTAGTAGCTGCGATGAAAAATTAACCATTTTCATAAGATTTTAACCTTTAGGTTTGATATTTTCTGACATTTCCCCAATAAACGCCTTTACAATAAAGCTCCAAAAAGTCGATAACGTTCGTTATGGTACGGACGAAAATCAATTTTATGTTTTTCTACATTTTTCACGCCGGAAGGCGAAATTTATTTCATTAAGTTGATGGCACCGTTTAAAGATATATAAGTCATTCTAACTTTTAATTGTGAGTTCGTGGTTCAACAGTTAAATACATTTTAAATGCAATAATTACCGGATATATATTAATCAAATTTAATTTTAAACAAGTAAACACGCAAATGTTAGAAGCCGTTAAATATTATATAATAAATTATTTTGGTTTTCCATTTATTGTCGAGCTATCAATGAAAGTGATTTATTATCGAGCTTTAAAGTATTTCAATTTCTATATAGGCGATTCCATTAGTAGAAAGCAGACTTTATTATTTACCCCTTGCGCTTTTTAGGGCATTATTTATTTTTAACCACTCTTATTTTATGAACGTAGTAATTTTGAATTGAGTTTGATCAAAACTACGGACGTTTATGTTTACGTAACCTCCTCACCTTAACAGTCGGGAGCTTTTATGTATTTACTTATTGTTAGTTCAAAAGTTCAGTTAAATCAACAACCGACGATATATACCTACCGGGTTTGTCATAAACACGATAAATGTAAAAAAATACAAAAACCACTGACTTTCTGTTATTATTTCTTCTTTTCTTCTATAGTATATACAAATATGTTGACATTTTAACCCATTTATGTGTATAATGCATAAACAAAACGTACATTTATAACTCTTCTCTTTTGGATGCCCCTACGTTAATTGCAGTAATCTAAAATTAGAGTAATCTAGGAAGCACGTGTATCTAACACTTAAACGGGATAAATTATTCTGGGGAATTTTTTATAGATACTTATATTTTTGGATAAGTTAATGATGACTACGAAAGATATTTTTAAATCAAAACGTACGCTTCGACTGCCTTTCCTTCCGTAAATCCCTTTTAATGATTGCAACTTGGGGAAGATTTAATTACAAATTTTTTTATTGGGATCGAGTTTTTAAGTGGTACAACAATTTGACGGATATATATACGGTTTTTTTCGAGCAATCTCAAAATGTCAACACGCGATCGTATTTTTCTTTGTAAAGTATGTGCACGTAAAGGAGTAATCTTGTAAAATTTATAAGGTCTAATTATAATTAAAAAGTATTAATGGCAAATACTTAATTTGGTAAATGTGTTTTCAACTCAATTACGATCCTCGGCGTAAGAGGAGGTTCTTATTGTTTAAATAATGCAATTTCAAAAGCAATAAAATGTGGGGTGTAAAGCACATTTACATAACAATAACTAAAATTGGTATTATAACATCTCCAGTTTTGTAAATGGGTTTGGTCATTAATATTTATTATTTTCATCATCCTCAACAGGTTAGCATTATTATAAAATTGGAAGGTTTTGAATTTACACAGACTATATCACGACTTCATTGTTTTTATCCGTTTAATTGCGTTAGATTTTGTGCTGTGATATTGACTAAAATAAACTTAACAAGAAAGTGAACTTTTAATAAGTGATTTAATTGATGAGGTTTACGTAATAATTGGAAATGGCAATGATATGTTACGGTCCTCCACCTTTACCACCTAATAAGAAGTCTTTATTAACGTTTAGTAATAATCGGCATAATAAATATAAGCAAACCTTGCTATCTTCGACTTATCACAGTTTTCGTGATCCCCTGGAAGAAAACGAAATTGTTGCCGTAACTTGTGAAGATATTGACTTTATGAACGGCAGTAAGCCAAATGGAGGCATAGTAAATAATGGAAGTACAAGGAGACTCGTGCACACCAATTCTCTGAGTAGATGTAAAGGTGCTCCTAAAGTGTCTTTGGTACGAAGTCATTCAGATGGAAATCTTGATAAGAAAGGTCTATTTGCTCCCGTTACTATCAATAAATACATCAAAGTTCTAAGTGGAAGTTGGAAAAATTTATTGAACTGTAAGTTTACTATAACATTTTTATATTTTTTTAGTGAACGCACATGTACAAATCGAGCGTGAATAAGTAACATAAGGCACAAAGTATTAATTCTCGACACGAATAGCCCGATAAAATGCTAAACTACAATTTATTCTTTTTCAAATTATCACACTTTGTTAAGGAAAGCTGTAATTTTTAAGTTTTAATAACAGGTTTGTCATTTCAACAGTAATCGTGCACACATGCAAATATTATTTCAGTATTTCCTTGGCCGCTGTTATTTATGAAAAACTTGCGTAAATGGCGTGCATTTCATTGTACTTGCCTACATATTAAATTTAAAGGTGCATCCCAACACCCACGACCGCTCTGTGCAATTATTAGTCGCTGTGTCTTCTCCCTCGCCAAGAATGGTAATGGCAATAATTTTCCTACTCATAATTTTCAGTATACAACTTGCGTTGTTTATTTTCGATTTCCTGTGTTCCAGCTATTCTTTGGTCGGTGTGAACAAATCATTAAATTTATGTTACACAGAGAAAAAAAATTTACCTGCGATTAGCAAAATTACAGCTAACTATCGTTGGACTGTCGCAATTCCTTATTGCTATGCATGCGGCATGCAGCTGCTTTATTATGCATAATATTGTCAAATGTAATTGGGTAACTGTACTTTTGGCGAACTGTTTCTGTTTGTAAACGTTTCGATTACTTTTGCTTTGCGCTTTTTAATCGATTTGTTTTTTAAAATCGCAACATTGCATTTAACATAATCTTAAACGATTTTTAGTTGCTTGACAAATTGCTTCTGGTCACTCTTACGGTATTTTATGTTGAAGCATTTATAATTATTATAATCTGCACAAGTTGCATTATCGAGTCGGTTGATAGCTCCTACTGCTGTAACTGATCTTGTTTTAACAAGATTTTAACTTGTTGTTTAACTTCAGGCATACCGAGATACCATACATAGCTACTGTTTCCTTTTGCAACTATATCTAATTTATAAATTCACATAAATAGCCGCTATGGTCTTTTGATTATTTTATGCTAGCAAGTGGAGTAGTGCATAATAAAAGTACAAACATTTTCAAGTACGACGACGTTTATTTTGAACGATTTGTTTAAGTTTTCAAAAGATACTGGAAACTGAATTTTTACTAAACTTGCTTGTAGCAAAAAGAATTAAATAGAAGAAAAATATCTTGAAGCTACACCATTTTCTTAGAATAAATTTTATATAAATAAAACTAAAAATGAAGTCTATTGAAAGATAACTTTTTCATCTTTTTTAAATTCTGTTTCAAGTTTTATGGTACGACAAACTTGCTAGTATCAAATGTAAAAACATCAAAGTGCTTTTTATTTGCTTTTACATAATTTCGGTATTCTTGACTTTCTTTTAACGTATTTTCGACTTTCCTATACCTAATATATAATTAAATTTTCCTTCGCCATTTTAATAACGTTGTTAACAATAAATTGGTAATCATTAATCGGATCAGGTTTCTAGAACATGTTAATCAAAATTCTCGTACAATCTTGAAAATTCGAAAAATTTTTGTACTTCACATGCCGCTACGAAATACCAAAGACGAAGTCGTGGTCAGATTATTGAAAGCGTCGAAACGAGGAGAGAAAACAAATATATTCTCGATAAACGTGTCGAATATGTAAAGCAGGCCTTATGTTAAGGATGAAAACTATCGTACTATCGACTTGTGCGGTGATTATCCCTGAAAAATTGCAGGACGGGGTTTCGTGGGTTTTTCTTCTCGGTCATTGTATTCACTACATTTTCATTCCTGAGTTTTATCCAACCAAATTTTATTACTACATCTTCATATTTATATTGTATCACTTTCTTTTGCTTTCGGTTACTACCGAAAATTAATATAAATTAATTTTTGGCAGTTCTTGTAAATTCGATCTACAACCTACATTTATTCATCTTAATAATATCTAATTTGACTTTTTATTTGTTATTTTATGACAAATAATTCAGATATATATATTTATAAAATTGAACTTTTACTCAGTAAATATAACGGAACTTACTTTTCTTACCTACATAACTTTTCTTAAGAATTTTTGTTTTTGCTAGTTGCGTTCAGTTTCTTTACTTCTCAATTGGTCTAAATCACGTAATTATAGGACCAATCTTTTTTACTATTATCACCGACTCGATTAAAAGTCTTCCTGCCTACTCCCAATATTAAGTACCTATATGTAGTAATATAATAGAAAAAAGAATCTAAAAAATGAATTTTTGGAAGTGGATAGTATGGTAATGTTAAAATAAACAAACTAAACAAAATGTTAAAATAATAAATTTTAATTGTTAAGTAAAGAATAAAAAATAACGAATAAATTTTATATGTAGTAGTAGTTAAAGTTAGTAAAAAATTTACTAACCATCCCAAAAATTATCTGCATAACTTTGATTACAAATGGTATTCAACCGACTATTTAAATAACCGAATAGTTTTTCACATATAAACCTTTTTCGTTATTTGTTATGTTTTGATAATTTATATAACTTGCCAGGTTGTTATTTGTACCAAAAATCAATGTTTTCTAATGAGAACTTCAGTTATTTGAATTATTTCCAGAAAGATGCACCCGCTTCTATTTTTTTAGTTGGCTTGAAATAACTAACCTGTTAATTTTCTTTATTTTTGACGGAATATGCTAAGTGAATTGAATAAGCAAAAATATACCTCGCAAGGATCGCACAATATCTTTTAATGCTCAAAATTGCAATCAAAGTTGAATAAAATCATTTAACCCCCCCCCCTCCCGTTCTTCTTTTCACAGTATTACTAACGGGCCTTTTATATCAAGAAGAAATTAATTGTATATTTCAATGTGACATAATCAACAGTGTAAATGTTATGTTGTTTTTGTTATTAATGGCATTTACACTTTTATATTACTTATTATAAATGGACAAATAATAAATTATTATAATAATTATTTTTGATTTGTCCATTTGTCGTATCAAAAACACATTTGATAACAAACATGCTATTTGCCGTATAAGTATTCTTGCTCCAAATAAATTGTGTTGCTCGAAAACAAGATAAATAACAGTTCGCTTTTATGTCAATTAATTGCCGAAGTGCTGCCTGTCATATTTTTTTCTGAATTTCATTAATTAATTTAATTTCATTTTTGTTTTCAGAAAATAAGGTGTATTATTCGGAACAAACGCACTTTTTGTTCCTTGTTTGTCATTGCTAACTTTTGTTCAAAATTAATTTCAATTCAAAATACCTATAGTATAGGTTATATTATAATAAGTACTACATTTATGATATTACTTACATTCTGCGGGACCAACGTGTTTTTTAATACCTTATTTTTATTAATTGTTGTCTCTTGTAGTTCTTAAGTATATAATATACTATTATCGAATTTTAAGTATGCAAAAAAGTTAAATTTCCATATGATTATTTCTTAACACTAGAAGCGCCAAAGGGGTCATTTTGACACTTTTCAAACATAATTGTTCTGAATCTTCAAATGCGTCAAATAGACCATAAGCTATTATTTCAATCTGAGTTTTTCAGTATATAAACAAGAATAGATTGCAGTGTTTTATTTTTTATCCATCCAACAAAATTTATACAATATAAAATGACAGAGTCGAAATGACCTCTGTGGCGTTAATAGGTATGCAGGTAAGCATGGCGCTTCTAGTGTTAAATGAAGTAACCACGTAACCAAACCAAAAAGTTATTGGTTACTTTGCCAATAACTTGATCTGAGCTTGATGAGATATTAGAACGAAAAGATCGGCATTAAACTAAGCTTTATTTTTAAAGCTGTGAAGCAGTGATGGATGAGGCGATGGGACGACACCGGAAAAATGGGGTAAAAATCACCATCAAGCAAAATATTCTGAATATTTACTAAATAAGCTTCATGTAAGCTTTTATAAACTTTATTAGCCTTATTGAATTGAAACCAATCATATCAAATAAATAGGAAATTATCATATTTTACGGTTTTAAGAAAAAATTTGCGTTTGTTTCTTTACTATTACGTTTTTCCAAATATTTGAAAATACATTATACTTTTTTAGAATTTGAAGGTTTAAATAAAGAACACCGCTAATAAAATATGTCTAATACTAATAATACAATTGCATAGGTAGCTTATTGTATCCTTTTATACAATTATATTGTAGACACAATCTAAGATTTAAATTCTATAAAATGTATCTCCCTTTTTAAAAGTGTATGATTTAATTTCCTGATATTTTCATGAGGGAAATATTTAAATATGCTTTTCACGAAGCCGAAGGCTGAGGGAAAATCGATGAAAATATTTTCCGAAGGCAAGCTCCGAGTGAAATTTGCCCGATTTCGGGGACTATCTATGGTATACTATCGGTGTTTTTGTTTTCGATGTTTTGACTTCGGCGTTTTTGTTTTCAGAGTTTTTACTTTGGCTTTACTGTTTTCAGTATTTTTTTTTTTCGATTGGTTTATTTTTTGGTGTTTTTGTTTTGACTTCGGCGTTTTTGTTTTCGGAGTTCTAATGTAGAAGCGCAGCACGCGCCAGTGGTCTGACGGGGTATGGAATACGTTAATTCAACGTTAAAATGTCCTTCAAATTAAAAAGGTGTTTTTTTTCAATAATCCAAGATTTTCATGTGAAATTATATTTGAACATAGTATGCACTTTATTTCAATATTAATTTAAATGACATAATTATGTTCAGTCGCATAATAGTTAAGTCCTTGTAGAACCTAATGTGCGAGAAGAGGGACGGAATTTGAATCTGCACTATTTACATTCAGACGATTATAATTTCATCTAACAACATCTTATTATGACAATAATGTATATGCACAGTGACGGCTGGTACGGGAAAGGCAATGAGGGCTGCCTTTCAAAAATATGATTTCTTTTTAATTCTTAACCACTGGCGGCATGTTCAGCATTAATGGGAAAATACAATTAGATGCATAGAAGTAAACAATTTTATTTTTGCAGCTGAAAAAATCCAAAAGATTTTTTTCTCTCGTTTTTCACTATTTTAAAAAAGTGAACTGTACACGAACGTTTTTTTAGGTTTGTAAAGTAATATTTTTTGCATAAGTCTTATTTAATTCGTCAATAGTTGGGATTCTAAATATGTAATATGTTCTTCATGCAGTTGATGGTTTTTTTGTGTACCAAATAATTACAAATAATTTTTTGATATTTTATTTTGTAGACGTTGCAACTTTGTAACTATTTGATTTTGAAGCTATTTGCTATCCTATATTTGCATAGGTCTAATTATTAATTTATATAACAGCACTCTACAATCAATCTTGAGGGATGACTCTCTATTAATGATTGGATATAGCATACTCACTTTCGAATAGGCTTGATAGGATTAAGTTAATTTACTATCCAAATGTAAAAAGTAATAATTGAAAAAAAATTATGTAACAAACCTAAAATTATATTTAATTCCACCAGAAAAATTTTAAAAACTTTTTTTAATATTTATCCTTGCGCTTTGAACACTAATTTTGTTTCAAAACGATAGCAATACTAAAAAACTAAAGTTGTTTTGTTCGATTTATACTGCATCAAGTATAATATTATGTAAAAATAATATGAATGAAAATTTAAATTTTCGTAAAAACTAGGAAAAAGAAAAAAATATACGCAAAACTTATTTCTGATTCACGAATAAAGCAATTTCATAAAGATTTGTTTTTTTAAATAATTTGATTGTTAATTTAATTGCCAATAATTATACTCTACCTGCATAGAGCTTTTATTTAAAAATTATGCCAAGATTATTATTATTAGTTGAGCCGTTATCGTCAAACTTTCAATTCGTAAATTTTTCGCTAAAATTCATTCACAACTTTTTATGTTGCCACGGGTGCACTTTATGGCCATAAGCCTTATACATTCTTAATACAACAACTTACTTGTTTTTCACCAAGTTTTGTGAAAATATTGGTAAATAATAAAGCAGTTTAATACTTAAAGTAGACCTACGGTAATAGGTATTATACAATTTTTATATCATCAAGCTTGGACGACGTTCTTATTTTACTTCCGTTTTAGTTGTACTAATATAAAAGACCCAAAGATAAAGCAAGATATGATTTTTTTAAGTTTTAAATCCTTTTTATGACATACATAATATACCGTATACCCGCGCACATAAAGAGCTTTTCTCCTCTACTCTTTTGTAATGCTTGTTTATTTGTCCAATTTCAAATGGCTGCTTACGTTTCGGATGTTTAAAAAGTTTTTCTGAATTTTTTTTCTGAATTTTTTACTACCCACAACATGGTAGTAATTACATCGAGTCGACATGCTACGTACATAACTGGTGCGAACTATTTTGCCTTGTATGAAACTCAATTTTCAGTTACAGTTCATTGTGAAACTAGGGAAGGTTAAATTGTGATGTCAGATTTATTATCGCCGATGATGGATACATTTAATGTTGCGTTATTAATTGATGTAGAGTAATTAAATTTTTGGAATCGAGTGTAAAAGTGTCAAACATGATTAAAGACAATTTTTGTCATTCGGGCGTGCAAGCTGCCAAGCCGGTAAAGTATTTTTAAATGAATAATCGATAGAAAGTTTGATAAATTTGGGGATTGTTTTAGGCATTTGTAATGGTAATTTTTGCTTTTATTGCTCCAGGTTTGAAGATTAATTTATTTCCCTAGATTTAACCTTCTTGTTTATTTATTTTGTCGGCGTTCGGTTCTCATGCTTAATTTCGCCTCCAGTTCATTTGTCAAATTTATTTTTGATACGCATTCAAATTAGACCTTTGGTGTTACGTTAAATTATTTATTCGTTATTAATGTCTTCGTGTGGATTTCTTGTGAAGTGGGCAGGTGGAGCAAATCGGGCGTAAACGCCGTTGGAAATTTGCAAAATTTGCGATCGTCTAAAAAGTTGTTATTTGTTGAGTCGTCTCTTGTGCGTACTCACAAAACGAATTTCCAAATTCGTAGACCAAAAATTGGGCCATAAGCATAATATTAACGATCTTGATCAGATGTATTTGGCCGACGAAGGTTCCAATAACCTTTGTTCGTTTCATTAATTTTTCTCAATTTGTTATATTTTAATTTTTATCTATAGCGCGGATTAAGAGTGTTGTTTATAATTAAATCCAATATTGTATGATTGTATAAGGCCTGCCTGGTGGGCGATCTAAGGAGAGGCAAAACCCACTGCGTACACCTTAATGATAAGTATTATTCTATTTTATTATAAAACAAAAATTTATACTTATTATTTACTATAAACACACCTGACAAATACGATGAAAACCACTATTTAGTCCGTATCGTTTATTGTAATAATTTATAATATTGCAAACAACAAAAGCCGCATTGCATAATTTTAGTCGGTTAAGTTTTTTGTTTGTATTTATTTTGATATATCAAGAATAATGGCTTACGGACAACTTAATTTCCTCGTCAAATTATGTGGTAGTGTGGGCAGCTTTTAGTTCTTTGTTCTCTATGTCAAAACAATATTTACATACCATGTATCTTGATATGGAACTAAATAGTGGTAGACAATAGTTCAAACTTCATCTGTCAATATTTTGTGAAAGTTCCATTTTATTTACACTATGCTAGAGCTTTATTTGTTTCCAAATTTCGCGACAGCAGACGCAATTTCTTCTTCTTCGTGCCGCATCGCAAGATGACAATTATTAAAACCCGAAAAGAATTTATTATTTTTTGTTTTATTTATTTAAATTTACCTTAAAATTTATTTTTATTAAAAGAAATAAAATTTACCTTTAGGCAACGGATGGTTTAGTTTTGGCATTATTGATCAATATTTCGGTATGTCTCTTCGTAAAACACAAGAAGGATATCAATTTTCCTTAAATAGAGTAACATGTTATAATCGGCAATGTTTTTATGTTTTATTAACATGTGCGAGGAAGGCGCCAGCATGAAAAAATATGTGGGCGAAAAGTGTTACGGCACTTGTACGTCGACCCTCAAACCTAGAACTGCTTCTTTCTATCTAATAGAAGGCCTTCAGGTTAATATATCGAATTAGCAAATAAATCTTTTCACTTTAACAATGTTGGCGCCTGATATTGCTCTGCGTCTACTTCAACTTGTCAATCCACCCAACAAGTAATTATTATTTGATTTTTCTGTAAATTTGTTTGTTGATTTGAACAATTAATATTTTACTTCTGTAGACAATAAGTAATTAATAAGATATGAAAAATTGAACTTGTCGCGATGGGCAAGAATCTTTATTAACTGTTTTATTTTTTTGCAGTAGGTGGTATGTCCCGGCCCCCAAAGCCGGCGGCAACTGCCAAAAAAGTTGCTCCTCCAGCTGTGCCTCATGAATTTCGACATTCCGGAAGCTCCTTCGGATCGGCTGGTTACTCGTCATCTGAAGATGGCGTCTTTCTTGCTCCATCGGATTCATCTGTTATACCTCGTGGTAAGTTAGCACCTTTTTTGAAAACGCGTTTAAAAGTTTAAAATCAATGTTGTCGGTGGAGAAAAAATGTCAAGGCTCTCATAAATGTACTAATTAACCAAGTAAATATTGCCCATCCACTTGATTTTTTTGTTTAATTAATACAAGGTTACAATTTTTTAAACATTAATTTTCTGAAAGCAAAACTCTTAATTGTACTTAACTTTTACGCGTGAATAAATGATAATTAATGGTTTGTTTTTTATCATTAATTAAAGATTTTAACACTTAATATTACAGTGTGTCTTCGTTTTATTAATTGCCAGAATGTTAATTAGGGCCGTAGCGTCAATGTCCCAAAGGTTTCAGGGCTCCTGCGGTTAATAAAAATATGATATTATGGTAAGAACCTAATAATTTTTAAACCCAATTAAAAATTTATGTTCATTTGGTTTCACGCAGGTTCTAAAATTTTACTACATCATCGATGTCAATTAGTTTTATTATTTTCAAAAATTTTAAAAATTAGTTCTTCTAGTTTTTCAGCCAACTTTTTTACTTATTTCTACACTGCAAAATTGTAAAGTTCACTTTATTTCAAATTTTTGATGATCTGTACGAATACAGGTGTTCAGTGGAATTATTTTTATCTGGCACGGTATTTAACGGTGATTAAATTAATGCATTTCTGGATAAGAAAAAAATGCAACATAACTGATTATTTAAAAATTTAAAAAATGCATCCTTCAAAGTGCATTTTCATTGAGCTACTTGAAAACTTATTTAAAGTAATTACCATCTTGAATTTATTTGCATAATGTGCATCGTGATTATAATAACAGTGCCCGCGGCAAAATTTTCATTTTAAAATTTGTAACCTTGAAGATTTGCAATCCACGTATTCCGAGGGAAGAAATTTAAGTGGTTCTATTTTTTATTAATGTTTAAATTCCAATTATAAAATGATTTAATTGGCATGCCAATAACATTTGTTTTCATTTTAAGTAAAAAAATTAGATCTTCGCCATTCGTAGATCGAAAGGAAAGATAACTAGGATATCTAGGATAAAGAAGTATTTCTTAAAATTTATGGTAGAAAATATAGCAAAAATATTATTTCCTATTGAATATTGCGAATACATCTGCATATTGCAAAAAACTTTTTTTTCGTCAAGAACCACATGGCTCTTTTAATAAAAAAATGGCATTAAACTGTAAATGGCCTATTTCAAGGATCTGCACAGCAATTTTAACATTTGGAAGTACAACGGAGAGAAAAAGCTTGATTTTTTTATGCCGAGTTAAGTTCTTTAAACCTATGGTGTCAAATAGTATGTAATCAGTTCTATTTGATAACGGCTTTGCTTCTCTACAAAAACTATTTCTTCTAACTGTCAACCTTGGTTAGGTTTCCTCATATGGTATACATCATGTTTTCTATTAAATTCTAGTGAAGAGGAAGTGAAGTTACTGAATTCATCTAGTAAGAAAAAGAGCAAATAGTTGGACTTTTTATTGTACATTGTGTTTTTAAAAATTAAAATTTACGTCTTTTAAAAGGCATTAGAGTTTTGTAAGTAACATTCTTTATGTTGCTTGATAAACTATCTTCGTGTGTTTTTAAAATCTAATTTATAAGGTAATTTCTATTAATCACTGATTTTTTATCATCAGACTACCATAACCATTGCAATCACATGATGATGGGTTATAAAAGCAACGTTCTTGGCAATATGCTTACCATTTGTAACCACTTGGCGGATTCCACGCACTAGTTTTACCTTGTATGTACCTGATGGGTGAATGCACTCCCGTTGCACTTGATAGATAATGAAATGGAAAATCTTAATTGATATTCTGTTTAGACGTTTTATTACCTTTTAAACTGCAGAAGCAAATTTCTAATGCTTATTCGCTGTTTGTACAATAAAATGCTAATCAAAGTTATGACCTACACTTAATACAAAGGAGTCAAGATTACTCAATTAAAACATTTCTAACATTTTCTACATTAAAAAGATGACCACAATCATTAAAAAATGATTTTCCTGTTTGAATTTTTTTTTCTCATTCTACTTATTAATTTTCTTAAGATGTTTTCGTCTGCCTTAACAAATAATTTTATTCTCAAAGAGAATGCCAACATGTATCATTTTTATATTCTATACCCATTGCCAATAGCCTACTTATATAAACGATGTAACTATATTAGACTACGAGAAACTACGTTATACAATGTATTCATTTGAATTTTTTTTATTATAGATGATCATTCAGATTATGGAAGTACAGTTAGCAGCAGTACAGGAAAATCTCCAGGTCCAATTTTTCCACCACCTACATTTACCTTTCCAGGACAACCACATCCCGGATCGGTTCTCACACACAAAGCTGCGGTTTATTATCATCACCAACTTAGTTTGCAGGAAGATCAAGGAATTGATATGACACAGGTTGATAAAAGCAATGTCTTTATAAAATTTCAAAAAATAACGATACAATTTTAGTCTCCTGGAAGAGATAGTCCTGGTTCTTCGAGTGGTAGTGCCGGATCTGGTTCTAGGCATAGTACGGCATCTTTAGACAGCGGAAGAGCTTCTTATCATCCCCTTAGTAATGCCGGTCGTAGTACAATAGGTTCATCTAACAGTCCAAGATGTTCGCTTAGTTCGTGTTCAATTGGATCGGATCAAGGACGAGTAGAAAGAATGATCCACCAAGGAGTTCCTGTAAGTAATCGATAACATTTTGTAATACCTTTTATGTAACTTTATTTTTGTATTAGGATCAAGAAATAATTCACGCGTGGCTAGTAGACCTTCAGTTTGAAGAATATTTTTCTTTGTTTTTAACGGCGGGATATGATTTACCAACCATAGGAAGAATGACTCCGGAAGATTTAACGGCAATAGGTATAACAAAACCCCATCATCGTAAAAAGTTAAAAGCAGAAATTGCTCAATTAAATTTACCAGATAATTTGCCAGATTATATTCCGGTAAGTGAGAGAACGTTTTTAAGGTTTTAGCTTATTTTTAGAAATTTGGTTTTGTAGGGTTCGTTGGAGGAATGGCTAAGATTGTTAAGGTTAGAAGAATATTTGCCCGCACTTTTAGCTCAAGGATATAATACGGTAGACGATGTAACGCAGCTCACGTGGGAAGATTTAGAAGATATTGGTATAGTAAAATTGGGTCATCAAAAGAAAATCATGCTTGCGATTAAGCGAGTAAAAGATATTCGATTAGGAAAAAGATTTAATACTATAGATTTTAACAGAATTCATATGCAACAGGTATGTTATTTAGCATAAGTGAAAACATGTCAATACACACACATACACTACTATCGCAATTTCCAAAATAGTTTCTTTTCCCATTAGATTAATTGCGGTGTTAAAATTCATTCTTTTTGCATGCCTTGTTTTTTCAGTTCTTTATTAACAATTTTAATTCAAAGATATTTCACATTAATTGAATACTTTTTCATTTTCGAATTTTTTAATATTATGAAATTTAATCAAGTCATTATCGAAAACAGTTACATTTGTTTTTAAATTAAATTTACAAAGCACAAAATTGCACATAACACCGTGCACATGTGAAATATCTGTGTCCAGCACATGGGCACAATTTAGCGTGCTATGAACTACCTCGCTTATGCTGCATGTTTGTGTAAGGACGTGATGGTGCACGCACCCTTGGGTCCACCTTCACCTGGTGTTCCTGCTGTTCACACTACGTTCCGTTCTTTCCACCAGCCATGGGAACTCGACCAGACATGCCAACTCGCCGCCAGTACTCACTACGTGCAGCCCATGTATTGCACTGACATTGTTCCTATAAAGGTAGACATCCAATTTTCAAAACCTTATTATTTTGCGTATTTGCATGCTTCTAAATAGGCAATGTGACATACCTGCAGTGTTGCAGTTGCCGGTAAGCAATATTTTAAATGTACCTAAGCATATTTCTTACAAAGGTCACATTTTATACACAAAATATTGCTTTTTACAATAGAAAAATCTGATTACAGTTGAATCTAATATATAATGAACTTACATATTTAAGACTGTTGATTTTACCAAAGTAAAATTAATTCAAGTTCATTACAAGCAGAGGACCTTTTTGATGATTTTTTTAAATAAATCTGGACAGCAAAAATTGAGCTAACCCAATAAATCGTAGTTAAAATTTGAACTGAATACTGTTTACGATTTTTAAAAATAGAATGAATAAAAAATAATAATGTTTAATACTTCTTTTGGATAATATGTGGTTGATTAGTTTATTTATGCATAGTTTACACCTAACGAGTACTCTTCCTAATGCTAAATTAATATGAACCTTCCAGTCAGTACTCGGCTTAGTGATCCAATGAATGAATGAACGTAAGAGTAAATAATAGAAATGTCTTCTATTCAGAGGCCAAGCAGTAGCTCCTCCAATCATCCTACTGTACTCTCTTAGATACTTGGTGGTTTTTCGATGACAAATGTAGAATTCAAAATCTTTGAATTTTAATTATTTTTAAAATTATAGGAATTAAAGGATATTGTAAAACTACAACTAAACTAATTCATGAATACACGCCACGCGAGTATTTGCGGAACTTTAAATCAGCTTCATATAAATATAAACATACGTAAATCAGAATATCTCAAATCGTATTGGCGTACTTTAATTAAAGTTTTTTATTTAAAATGTGACAAGTTGCTATGTTAACTCACTAAACGAATAATTTAAATGAACTGACTCTGAAATACAATGTGTAAATGTCAATGGCTACTTGGTCAAACTTTTTGCCCTGTCGAGTGATTCGACTGAGAACTCGTTAGGTATAATTATGTCATACCGTTAAAAATGATTATAAAATTCTTATCGATTGGCATAATTTTAATTATTAAATTAACTTTATTCAAGAAAATAAATTTTTTGAATCCTACAGTTAAAAGTTTTTTTCAGAAATAATATTAGGCCTACTCACACTAATCCCACTTCTTTAATTATTATTTTAAAAATCATATTATTTATTATTTTCTATTTATTCGCCTACATAATTTTTCAGCAATTATTATAAAATAACAAGGTATAATAAATCATATCTTTTTGATAATCGTTATTTATTGGCTGAGGAAGGTGTGAAATATGAGTTTTAATAGGCTTAGAAAATAATTGTGTACAATTAAATTAAATTTTGGGAAGCTAACTTTCCAATCTAATTCAATTGGATACTAAATTTAAAACTCTCATGAATTAAAATTTTTAGTTGGTTTGAGTATTGGATTCAACTGTATATTATTTTTTTACTAAACACACAAAAATAAATTTTAATCTAATAGTTGAACTAATTTGCTTAAAATATATAATTGCAAAATTTATATTCTATTAGTTCTAATAATTTTACTAATTTTGATGCAACTTTATATTAAATATTAGATATTGCTAAAATATTATTGGTTGTTTGGTTTTGACTTGATTGCACGATTTATCTTGAACTGCATTTAATTTTTTATACAGGCTTAGTTAGAACATACAAATTCTAAAATTAATTTTAAAAGAATTTTACTGAATGTAGCTTATATTATTTTGAATTTTACTAACTTCTAATGTAATTTGTATGCCACTTCTGCCCAATCCTGTATACGAAATGCCTAATGCTTTATTACTAAAACTTACACAAAATATATTTTTTGAAGATATAAGTTTAAAAATGAAGGTAATTTAAATGCAGAAGGTAAAAAAAATGTTGGAAAAGAACTCTGATGTGGATTGTTTAAAATTTAAATTATTGAAATGGATTTTTAATTTTGCTTATTTAGAAAATCAAATTTATGTCAGAAGTCTCGCCCTTAATGTTTGAGCACTTATTCATATTATATTTAGTGTAATAATGTGTAGTTGAAACTTTTTTATTTCTGTAGTAAATTAGTTAAGTGCTCTACAGTGTAAATTCGTGTTTTATGTAATTTATTTCCAGAATGTTATAAAAATTTAAATAATTGCTAGTTTTTCGCTATTTTGATATTCTCTTGATGCAATCACAAAAAAGAAATTTATTGATTTATTTATTTGAATATCATGTAAAAGAAACTAAAATTCAGAGATTCTCAAACTCAAAGTTTTATTTTACGTCATAATCATATCAGTTATATTTCAATTTCAGTTTCATTTTTTGTATTTGTATGTAGAGATGCTTTAAGAATGTGGAAAGCGTTATTACATTTTTGGAAAATAAAAAACATAAAATTCGAATTACTACTCAATATAGCACTGGACACTGTTCTTGAGACGTTTTATTTTTTTTTAATTAAGAAGTTGAAATTAAAAGAGGAATTCAAAAAAAAAATAAATAAAAATGGAATTACAACTTTTGATGGTTTACTTCATAAATTTTATAGTCCATGAAAATTTTATTTTATTAGCATTTTAATGGTTTTGAAAGTTAACATTCTAGTAAAATTGATTTATAAACAGTAACTAGAGGAGAGACCATGGACTAGTTTAGTGTAGTTTAATAAAACTTTGTTTAGGTTTATTCATTATTTGCCATTATATGCCTACATATTTTTTCATGGAAATAACTTAAAAATGCAAATTATATCTTCTTCGTAAGCTCTTCAGTTTGGTATTGGAAAAAGGTTTCTAAATTTTCTACAAGTGAGCTCAAATCGGGAGATTCAAATTTGTATCTTATGCCCAAAATAGATAACAATTGCGTAAATTGATTGTAAAAAAACTAAAAAATATTTGAATAACTTTTTAATAGTAAAATCTAGTAAAGAAGGAAATAAAAATAAAAACATTTAAAATAGAACAAAGTAGTAAAACTCATAAAGATGTTTGGGTAACAGGTCAATAGTGGTGGGAAATGTCTTTAAAAACTTTTTTTAAATTTCTAAGTGCTTTACAGTTAAAATATTTAGAGGCTTTGTTATATTTTAAAATTCAATATATTTTGCTAATATAATAATAATAATTCATTTTTGCTAATATTTTGAATTATTTAAGAATTCCCATTTGAAAATACAAAAAATTATTTTTTTTCTTTAAATAAAATTTTATTAAAATGAAATTGGTGGTCTCTTTTTGAAGAAGTTTTTACTATATTATCTACGTAGAAAAAAATTCAGAATCGTTAAAATGAATTTTTTTTGGCATTAGTATATTGATTGAATTGTTTGGTTTATATTAAAAAAAATATTTAATCATTTTGGTTGATTTCAGATTCGAACAGGAAGAGGAAAGTCTTTGGAATCACTGGAAGATCCCAACGAGCGTACGCATCATACATTTAGTGCAGACAATACTCAAATTTTTTATTATCAACAAGCAATAGGAGGTTGGAGACCTCGGTCATACGATGATGGAGATATCACGCCTACAAATGAAACCGGCCTTTTATACGAAGGAGGGGGTACACTTCCTAGACCAAGAGGTATAATACGTCCTAGACCAATTGCGAAAATAACTGCAAAAGCTAGAGAAACGTTTCCGGATTTTGAAAAGCCTCAATTTAATCCAGAAAAATATATTCCGCCTCAGTACAAAACATTACCCCACGATTTAATAGACACTAGCAAATATCATATTCAATATGGAACTCCCGTTATGGGTAAAAAGTTGCCTCCAAATCCGCCCAAGCGTCAATCCGAGTCTTCTGGTGACGGTCAAGAACAGACAACAACGGTAGAAATTCATCATGTTCAAACGTCGAGTCCTTTACCGTTACCAGCTTATCCTAGTTCAGATAGTTTAAGTATATCATTAGATAGTCAAGGTGAACTACCTCTTCCGCCGCCACCTGCACCAGGTACACCTCCTTCAAAATTAAATTCATTGAGATCGTGGAATTCAGAAGAGCAAGAACTAATTCATACATTGGCATTGCAGCACAGAAACGGTTCCGATGCAAGTTTTAAGGTAAGCCTACAATAATGCAGCTTCCTAGTCGAATTAACCGTAAAATATTTGTAGTCGAGTTCGAGCACGGAATCAGATTCGCTGCCATTTGCTAACGAAAACGCAGGTACTATAAAAACTCGTACGAGTTGCAGGCCTGGTGATTATTCACCTGCTAATAAACCACGGGTAGGACTACCACCTCAGCCTTCTCCTGCACCTAGTAGACAAGTTAAAACCCAAAGATCTGAACCTGCGGACGTTTTAAATGACATTGGTAATATGCTTGCCAATCTTACCGATGAATTAGATGCAATGTTGGAAGAAGAAAAAAGACTAGAACAGCAGTAACTGCAGTGATTAAGACTGATAATATATATCGGTAGTTTGTATATCGTTAGCAAGTTTACGTCAATTTTATTATTAATTCGTAAAAATGGTTTAGTTGTAGGTATGTTTGTATTTTTTATACAAATCTTGTTCATAAATATTTTATAATAGCCTAGCTTTATTAGTATAAAGAAACTACAAGGAGCGTTTTTTAATTATCCGAAAGATTTCAAATTTCATTTACATATTATTATAAGCAGGGAGCCCACTTTTTATAGCATTTGTCCTGAGAACTGTTAGCTTTATATTCCGCAATTTTAAGGACAGATCATTATTTATATACTTACAAAGTAAGTCTGGATAATATGCGACCCTTCTAAGGTTAATGTGGACTTTTTTTAGTGTCATATTTATTAATTTTAACATAATTTGTGATGTAATTGGCGGCTCCCATACTTACGATTTTATTCTGCTCAAGTACTGATTTTAATCAAATTTATTTAAGATGTAGCAGTCACTAACATACCTACCCTATATATTCCTGTTTTAACTTTGTTGTTATTTATATTATTACATCCCCTAGAAAGTAATACTTTTTCTAATTGACTCAATATTTGAGTCTTTTTATTATGCAATAAATTAATTAGAAAATGTTATGGATTTTCATTTTTTATAAAATTGTGTGATTTGTGGAGTTTGGTACGAATTGGTTGGTGCTATTGAGAATGTATACTTAATATTTTGATGCTAAGCCACATTGCAAACCAGTAATTTTATTATTGTTTTTATTTAAAATTTTTTGTCTGCTCATTTTTGCCAGATATTTTGCTATTTGCTAGTTATAGTGGCTGTAAGATCAATGTAAGGCATTTATAACACAAATATCGTTTTTGTTTATTAAAAAGAGTCATATAAAAGTAATTGCACATTTAAAGAAAATTTTTACTAAAATCTATTCAACTTGATTTGAAAATTTTTTGAAAATCTACAATTTTAGGAATCTCGGAATGAAATATTTCTTGAAATAAATTTGTTGTAATCGTAACTTATTTTAGGCGATTATGTGTTTCAATTTTTGTGCTATTTCGAAAGTATTAATCGTAAAACCTAGATAATTTGGATATCATTAAAACGAATCGTTGATTTTTTCTTAGTAATAACTTTCATTAAAATAACGTTTATTTGACTACATCTTGTCTAACGTGCAGTTACTTTTAGCATCTAAAATACACGAAAACAATTTATTTTCAATAAAATTGATTTTTTGTTTTTTGTATGTATCACGAAAGTGTGTTAGTTATAGTTGAGTTAGTCAGAATTTTTAGATTGAAGTGTAGATATGCAAATCAAAATAACGCATATTTGTTTGCAATAACGTAGTAGATTTTGTAAATATTATTTGTAAGTATTATATTAAGTGTTAGTTCATAAATCTGTGATTGGTTATAGATTTATTACAATGCGAACTAGAAATTATTTTATTGCAAAGAAATATGCCATATATACAAATTTTTTTAGTATACAGTTTTGTAAGTATGTCGAACTAATAAACATGAACTTCATATAATTTTGTTAGCTTTTGAATAATAAATTGTTAAAAGACTGGTTAATGGGACTAAAAACATGAGCATGCAACAAATCAACACTTCAATGATCTCACAGCTTAATTCTACTTTGTTAATTCTTCTCCTAATTTTAATCGTCTGTTATTAATCAATTAAGTAACAAAATTTATTATTCCATTAATATTGATTATGAATTTTGTTGTTGTGCTCTGATGTAAATTTTGCAAAGTGATCAAATAAGCAAAAGTGATCTCGTTTTAATAAATTGTTTACTATTCTGACATTTGTTCACTTTGTAAAGTTTGTTTTTCATGTATGGGTGCCATAATAGATTATTTACAAAGGTGGAATTAATGCAAATTTCTACATCACCGAAGAAGTTATCAAAAGAAAATTTACCGCAATTATAGGTACATAAAAGTTTTCATTTTTTATTTTTTAATTAAAACTTGATATCGGCAGATGTTTGTAAACTAAAGTCAAACAAAACTACAAATATGGAAAATTGTATTTGAAAAATTATTTATTACGTGCGCAGTTTAATCGGTCAACTAATTAAGTTACTGTTAGTTCCTTATATCTTTTATTTGTTAAACACTTCCAGGCATTTATTATATTGTTTATTTTACTATTAATTAATGTTAACAATCATAAATATTTAAAATAGATTCGAATAAAAAAATATAATATAAAGGAATATAAATACATACATTCAAATTAAAATTTTATTCTTTGGTGTTTATTTATACACAAATTTTAATCAGTTTTTTAATTTAAGAAGGAAACTATTCTTCTACCAGTCTTTGTTAATTTTTTTTTTTCGAGAGCAATCCCCAGTGCTATATTCAAGACGGCCTATTTTCAGGAGGGAGATATCTTAAAAAAATTGTGTACACTGGTTGAAATTTTCATGGATTTCTTGGAAATCCTTATGAAATCATTGGAATTCTTTTAAAAAAATAATGGACGAACAAAGTCAAAAAGTTTTGGGTAGGGACATCAAATTTTTCTGCTTGGAGGTCACTGAAATTTTTGTAAAAATCTATTTGGAATTCCTTAGACATCATTTATTTTCTTTGGAATTCCGAGTGTTGTATACACAAATTTTCAGGGATATTTATAAATATTGAATATGTTGTCGATTTTCATAGATAGCAAAACGGTCTGAGAATCAAAACTTAGTCTAAAACTCAACATTAGGGCTGTAAATTCTTGTTTTTATAAAATGCTTTTGGATATTAATATGTCAAAGAATGAAGCTGAAAAATGTATTAAAATTTTTTTTTAAATACATATAAATATTAAAATAAAAAATAATTATTTCGACTAACAATGAGGGCTTTGACAACATTCTCTTTGACGTTCAGAGGAAACAGTTTGTTTTATGGAACAAGGATTCTCCAGGCGAGTATTACAAAATGATTTTTATAGAAATTTTAAGCTTTTTAGCTTCAAAACCGATTTGAAACTGTCAATTCACATTCTAAAAGTAGCCCGTGTGTATTTCTTTACATTTTATATTACTTATGTTTATTCAAATTGAAAATTATCTATAAATTAGAACATAATTTTATTTATTTTAAATTCCTAACTTAAAAATGTTCATACGGGCAATGGGCCTCTGTGTAAATTTGCTTAGGGTTTAGAGGAGCCACCGGTTTTATGTCATTTATTTAAAGAATATTACAAAAGTTTAAATAACTGCTAGAACGTAATCTTGAAATATACCAATTTATGTAATTGATTTACTAATTTTCAATATTTATGAAATAAAAATTCATATTAAATAATTCTCAAACTTAGTTTTTATTTTAATTGATATTCAAATTGGTAAATTAATTTTTTTTTCTGTTAGTGATGTTTCAAGATTTTAGAAAACTTTTTAAATTTTTGTAAAATTCTCAAAATAAATTACGAAAACTGGAATTAATACAGCACTGGTTATTGCTCTTCAAATATTTATTTTTTTATGTGATACTTATCCACGACGAATAATAAAGGAAAGAAAGGATATCGGGCTATTGGAGCGTCAATAAAACAAATTAACTGTTGGTCGACGTTTCAGTGATTTATTCTACCATCTTCAAGACTAAAATACAGAGGAGACATAAAATTTATTAATTTTATTTTTTTATTATTAAATTTATTTTTATTTAATGTATGGGGTGACCGAAATATTTACTTCTTTTGATAATATTTTATTACATATTACAAAGTAATTTATCTGAGGCACATACAATACATTCTTTAAAAGGCGTTGGTTTAACAAGCTGATTTTCATATGGTGCCTTTTTTGCAATCAACAAACTTTCCTTGATTTGATGTTTGAACTGAATAATATTTTTATTCTAGATGTTAACGAAAGAACATTACTCAAAATATGCTAACAAGTAGTATTATACATCAGAGCTTTTATGTTTATTCACAGAAGAAACATTTTCTCCAACATTTATAATTTTGGTTTAGAATGAGACGTTCAATTAATTCTTTAAATAAAATCTAAAATTTGTATATTGGCTTGTAAAACGGACATTTTGGAGTAAAAATTTCATAAGACGAAAAGAAACTTTCAACAATACGAGTTTAGGTAAGCACTTAATGTAATTTAATTACTTGCTTTAAACCCACTATAATATGTATAATCCTTAGAATCTTGAATTGTATTAAATTACAGTAAATGTTTGCATATATTATTTGTACAACATTAGTCAAAATTTTGTTGTAAGCTGTGACGGCTGATATGCGGATGGTAACGACGCGCCGCTTTCCTGAAACAATTAATTATTAAATTTTGAATGCATTATTATTATTATTACTAACTTAGAATAATATTTTTTCATGTGTCTATTCTTTCATTAGCAGTCTCACTCGGGTTTGATACTATATAGTTGAGAAAACTGCCCAAACTGTTCAAAATTCCTGCCCGATGGTAAATTTGTCTGTTAATTCGGACGCTTTATGACAAATCCAAGGTATCTTAACTTAATTTGAATTGCACCGACTGCTTTCTTTAATCTTCATTCAAGCCGTCATCCCAAGTGCTGCTCTGATAAGTGAACCAAAAGCCGTGAGTTACTTGCCGTGTAAAATTGCCTTAA
The DNA here is from genome assembly GCA_911387805.1 of Cantharis rustica. NCBI lineage: Eukaryota > Metazoa > Arthropoda > Insecta > Coleoptera > Cantharidae > Cantharis > Cantharis rustica. The sequence goes on from OU426877.1 coordinate 97,086,708, forward strand.
GTTGGTAATTAAGAAATCGCTAAAGAAGAGAGAGAGGCTGGCATACTGTGAGATGATTTGAAGAGTAGAAAGTAATCACAAATTGGGATTAAAAATAAATAAAGAATCAATTAAGAGGTAGAGGGGCAAAGAACGTACGGGATCATTTTTCGGACTTGGAAAAAAAAAGAAAGAAAAGTGTTGGTGGTAAATAAATCTTGTATGGACTAAAGTTAACGTAGTTACTAAATAAAAAAGGGCTATGAAGTAATCAAATCAAAAATATAAAATTAGGACAAAATGTCTAAGATGGTGTCACCACATAGCAGCTCAGGGGGGAGGGCTCATGGCGGTAATAAAATGGTACCTCATAATAGGAAGAGATCCCACGCTCTCGAAATAGAAATACTGATTAATTCAAAATTGGCTGATTGAGAATTTATTATGCATTCAATTTAATTATCCCTTTTAAAAAAAATTTTGAAAAAACTTTACCAATAAACACTTGAATCAAATTAAAGAAAAAACTATCAGTGATACACATAATATAATTAAAAAATTTACAATTTATATTTTGGAAATTTATTTTAACATTCAATTTATTCTTAAAATTGAATTGAATATATTGGATAATTTTGAAATCCAAACTAGAATTTTTTATTAAATATCACAGCATATAACAGAGAGCGGAACCTGTATAAAGCTGCAACCCCCACCTTCCCAAAACAAAAAAAAATTAATATAGAATTTTTAGGTACTTTTTTGCTAATTTATTGCTGTAAGCCCGAATTTATTGCTCTTACCGTTCGCGAATTACAGTTACTTGAAACTGGGGGTTGCACGTTTATATAAAGCTGCAACTCCAATCACTATAATATATTATCACATATTTATGATATTATAATTATTGTCTGGACCGACCACTAAAAAAGTTGATTAAAGAAGAAGCTGATCATTCAAGCCGTGGAAAGAAAGCGGCATACAATCATACAAAGTATAAAATTTACAATTAAAAATGTATCGATACAATTTGGAATCTATTAGAGAAAACGTGTGGTGCGTTGCACATCTGAAGAGCCGCACATGGTCGAAGGGCCTTCAAATTTAAATTTTGTTCACGACGAACTCAGTAAAGTTAATTTTTATAAATGACAAACAATTTAGCGAAAACCATCAGTGGCGCATTGAGATTTATTTAATTTATAACCTAGGGTGTATTATTATTTTGGTAAATTTGATTTTGTAGATTTGATAAGGTAGGTATATGATTATTTTTATGAATTTAAGTTTTTTTTTTAGTGGATAGCAAAATTAGTTTTATTTTGAATTTGTTAAATGTTGTTTTGCTGTCTGTAAATAAAACGACTTTTGATGACAAAAATTATTGTCATAATTATGTTTCATATTTTATAAATTTGTGACGAATATTCATTTTAAAATATACGAAATTAAGAGTCTCATGCTTGCTCTATTTTTTTGAATTATATTTTTATATAACATTGAAGTCCAAATTGGGGGAGGACAGATAAATTAACACACAATCGTGGGGCTTAATATTACAATATACATATTATCTTTGCTCAAATTTCCAACAATCTTTTTGTATGGTTAAGAGGTTTCCAAGTGCAATGCAACGTTTTGATGAACCTGATTATAAAAGACCTAGAATTTTATCAAATATTTACGGAAGATATTTTAGCATCTTTTATATTATTGAATTTGATACTATAACATTTTTTAAAGGGGTTAATATTCACTGCTGATATTTGGAACGTACAGAGTTATCTCCTGTTAAAACTACTAGAAATCTTTTAAGCACTTATTTTTTATTGTGGTTAAATTTTTTTTTGAATTTTTACCGGTTCAATAGTAGCTATATATAGATATTTTTTACATTATAAAAGTTTTTAATTTAATAAAAAACCTAATTACCATATTAAATCTAATAAAATGATGATATCACATCACAAAACCGTAAATCAAAATTATAATTAAATTAATTCTCAAATCATAATCTCGATTAATCATATTTGGACTTGTTTCTTGTCCTTCTGAAACTAATAAATTTAAATTTTATATTATATTGTGATGTCCACCTGATTTTATCGTAAGATCGTACATCCTCCTACTTTAGAAGTGGGATTCATTTAAATTCACGTTGAATCACAAGCTAATAAGTAGTAAGTATGCAAAATAGTCTCTAATATTGCTGTGTAACTATCTAAGTATTTAAATTTGTCATAACTTAATAAGATTGTAGTTGAACGATCAATACACGGTAAACTACAAAAGTTCTATTTTGTAAAAAAAATTATATTTGCGTTGTAATCCTCCTAATACAGTGTGTTCCAGTGGCGGCCCGTCAGAGGAGTCTTTGAGACTGCGTCTCCCCAGAAAAAGTCGGCCACCAAAAACAAAAAAATGTTTTATTAAAAATCATAATTTTTAATAAAATTTCCACAGACACTATTTGTATTGAAACAATTATGTCGTGTTTTAATTTCTTAATCATATTTTTACATAATTATTATCTAAAAAAAGCTTTTGATATCAACACCTGCAGAAATTTAATAGTGATGCTGAATTGCTATACGATAAGATAACGACGGCTGCCAGTTGCAATAGACGTTCTTACCAAAGATTCATACTATGCTAAATGCTATCAATACATAACGTATACGAACGTAAAAGAGTGGAGAAATAGCATACAAATATTTCAACATTGAGTCTTGTTTCTTGAAAGTTTATGCATGTAATTTATGTACATATTTGCTATTACAAGTTCTACGTTTTTGTGCATTTATTGCTGTATTATACTTTTTTAATTTTTTTCATCAATGGAAATAAACGATAAATTAAAAAATAATTTTTTAACTAAAATTTCTAACTAAAATTATTTTTTTAACTAAAAATTAACTAATAGACTAACACCCTTTTTTTGAGCTTTTTATTGGAATATAAAGAAGGTAAATTTACTAGAAAATTTTAGTGCAATTGGTATACTAATTTTTGTGACTTACTGGTTGCGATAAGCGAAATAAAAAGTTTTGTTTTACTTGAGTAATTTTTGGAGTAATTTTTGAAAAAGAATGTTAATGAATTGTCGACAATAAAAAATTTTATAAGAAAAGCAGAAAAGCATTCTATATATAAATACATTCAACAATAATATTTTCTTTGAGAAATCAAGAAAAATTTTATGTTTTGGGTAAATTCGAATTGAATAATGTGATATCAGTATAAATAGACGTTTACTAGCACGTTTAATCAATGTTGTTTGTTTTTTGAGTAAGCAAGAAATTGCTTTTCGTGGACATCGAGAAAATAACGAATTTTTAAATAAAGGAAATTACCTATCTTGAATTACTAGAACTACTTGCACAAGAAGAGCAGTTGCTTAAAGAACACTTTTTGTTATCAATAATATTTAAAGGAATATCTAAGACGATACAAAATGATTTAATGGAGTGTGTAACTTCAGTTTTAAACTCAAGAATTATTATGTTCATTATTTACATACATTATGTATCTACATAGTTAATAAGTAAATACTGTTATTATTACTTTTTAATACTTTAGATTTCCAGTCTCCCCAAATTACTTCCTCACGGACCGCCACTGGCCACTGGTAATAAGAGTTAACAGTGAATAATTCTTATATCTTACTAGATACAAAAAAAAAGTTTAAATAGTTTTTTATTCAGCTCGAAATTTACCATCGGAAACTGCGGAGGTAAATTTTTTTGTACTTTAAACTCAACCGGAAGTAAATATGAATATTTTGTTTCAAATGGCACATGTCTTTTTTTAGCATTTTCGTAATCTGCAGTTTTCTCTCGATACATAGTACATATAAAATTATTATAGGGTTACATAAGAAAATTTTCGAGAAAAATGCAAGATTTGTGATTAGATTTGGTAGAAATTAATAGAATGTTTGAAAATTTGTCGAAGGAACGACAAAATTGATGATAAGAGTACAGCTGTATGCCGGTATCGTATAAATTTTAGAATTTTTATTTTATGCGATTTATTTTGAAAACAAAATTTGGACTAAAATTTGAATGTGGAAAAATTTGGATTTACAAAATTACATTAGAAGCGTACAAAGTATGGCATAAAAAGTATGGTATAGCAATAGATTGATAAATTAAAATAGTAGGTTCGATCATCGATCAAATATAAAGTTTTTGAAGTTTAAAATAATTTGATTGAATATTTTAAAATCAAATTTCAGTATTATTTTGTTTTGAGAAAGTCAAGTAAGAAATCATACTCACGAAACTTGAGAAATCCAAGATAAACTAGTGTGGTGATTTTCCACACAAATCGCCATAATTTACTGTATAAGTAATATATATCTGGCCAAATAAATATAAAAATATTTAGAAAAATAAATTAATTTACAAGGAGGGGTCTCGAAAAAATTTATATTACCTATATTTCAAAAATTGTTTTCACAAAAGTTTGTTATCTTTGCATTATTTACACATATTATTATCAGCCACATGATGCGTGAATTTACCTATTTACTTACTACAATGTTGAATGATACAATGTAAATATAAATGAAAAGTCAATATTAAAAGTATCTGCCTGGCTTTTGTTGTTTAAAAATGACTTTTAAAAATTGTTCTGGATTAAAAAAATTCAAAAGAAAGATTTTTGGCTTGACTAACATTTTTAAACAAAAAGTTTCACTGCATATAATTATAATATGTTATAGTCGATCTAAGATATGAATAATATAGGTGGCGCGTTGTTTGCAAAGTCTAATTTACATCGGGAAACTTCAGATAATTTAAAAAGTACTTAATCTTGTAATAATATTAAACATTCACCACAAAAAAGCGAAATGTTATAACCAAATAACTACGTCTATTCAATATTACATTTAACTCGGTTCAAATCTATCTTATTTATGACTTGACCCGGTTCAGTTTAGGCAACACGCATAGCACTTCAATCGCAAAAATTTCGTTATTGTAATAGCGTCTAACTTTAAAGCAATTTCATTGGTTTACAATTCAAGGTTGTCACTTTAGTACAAATTCTAATATTTTTCTTAAAAAAAACAAACTATATGTAGGTATTATTATTAAATAGAAAAACCAAAAATATAATTAAACTAAACTGTCTTTTACGTATAACATAGTGCAGCACGGAGTTCTTGCAATATGTTTTAATTTTAAATCTTTATTTGGTCACACGCTAACTATTAACTGTTGGACAAAAACCAATTTTTATTTTAAGAAATTTGGAAAATTCTAATCCTAATCCCAATTCTGGCTAACGACTTCTTCGATGAATGCACAAAGAGAAGTAGCAAAAATTAGCAAATTTATCAGTTTGAAAAGATCAATTTTTATTTTTAGTAAATGACATAATTTGTTAAATTTATCATATCTGATTACTCTAGCTGTCCATCCTAGGACGGGAAAGAACGTACATTTTTTACGACATGTGTTCTTGTTTAGTTAGTTTGGAGAAAAATGTTATTTCAATTTTTACATTACTTGCAAATAAAAATATAAATAAAAATTGTCGCGTGAGTTTTTTAATAACTACACTATTACATTAATATTAATTAATAATTACATTATAATTATTATAATGCAAAGTTTTGCGCTCTCGAATCTACTGGTGCTCTTGTACATTGACACACTTGTAGTTACGCTACTGGATAAAATAAAAAAATGTTTTAAGTTCTAACAAAGGCAATATCGATTAATGATTGGCTGTAGCAGATAAGTTTTATTTTTTATAGCTTCAGGTGTTTTTGAGATACTGTATTTTTATTAGCCCTTTTGACTCTGCCGATAGCATTTACCAATATAGCATTTGCAGGGCTCTGAGTTTTTTTTTAATTATTATTTTTAAAACTATAAATTCATAACTGGTTTATACGGTTTTATAATAATCTAAGTTCCGCAATGAACTTTTAAGTTTCCTGGAATTCTGAATATAAAAGTGTATGTTTCTGTTGTCTGCCCAGTTTCCCTCTATATATTGAATTATTTTCGCAAAAAATAAAAATGAAATATGTTGGACCAAACCAATTTAATTATTTATAAATTTATCATCGAGTTCAGTTCCAACACAATTGTCTTAGACCGCATAATTATTTATGTATGTAGTGAGTATAACTATTGAGTTTTTCGCTTCCAAATGTTTCGGCAAACCAACTCAATACTCAGCCAATGCTTTCGAATTGTGAAATTTAGATGTTGTTTTTATTGATTCGAATTTAGTTTCAATAAATAATAAGTATTTTAACTAATATAAACGGCCATTATTTCAATTTCATTTATTGAATTGAAAGATTCCACAGAATAATTTTAAGTAAGTATTAAACAATAGCTAGTATCGTTTCTACATAGATTGTAATTTTAACGTGAAATCATTGTTCCTCACTTTTCATAAAAATAATAGTATTCTTCATTGATATAATGTTTCTAATTTTATAAATAGCTTCTGTACAAGAGATTATTGCAGGTCAAATTTATTCAATGTAAATATCTTCAATGGGGTAAGCAGTCTCAATAAACTTCAAATAAAATCTTTGAAAGGCACGCCTGCAACAAAAATTATTGAAATTGCATCCACGATGGTGTAAAGCTAATATGGCAATAAATTACCCTACGCTCTCTGCCACCGGTCTTGTGCTCTGGGTGCCATGAAATACATGACAAGCAAATCTTTGCAATGTGGGGTGCTTAGTAATGAATCCAAGATAGCGATGATCTCGAGGATGAAAAGCACAAAATGATACGTTTTTGAGCGAATAAAAGTAGTCTATACATGGTTCGTTTTGCTAAAATAAAACATCATTTAAATATATTGTGTCGGTAAATAATTCCAACTTACATTCTTTTTTCGTTTGTCAACCATTCTTAAACCTTGATCAGAAACTTCTAAAATGCATGGTTGAGGCCTTAATCCGGGAGTAGAATCGACAATGCGACGAACAGCTTGCATTACAACGGAAGTTCCTTTATGAGCTAATGTTTCTATAGATCCTAAATATCCTAATAAATATCGCTCTCGTCTTCTATGTTCTTCATTCATATCCCAGTCAGTATAATCACAGTCAACCGCGTAAGCAGAGGGAAAAATTCCAATTCTTGCCGTGCGCAAATTTACACCTAACAAATGAATTTATCGATTAATTTATTGCATGTTTTAAAAATAAAAATGATGTTGTTTACCTTCACACCATAAATCATCCGCTTCCTTTTGTACATAAATTGGGTCTCCAATTTCAATTTCGATTTCGTCTTCGTGTCTTGGTATAAATTTGTGCAGTCCTCGATGTGTTGCTTCTAACATTTCTACGTCCGGATATGCTACACCTCCTTTAGCACTTGAAGGTGATATTCCGAAAACTGGTGACATGGATTTAATTCCATCGGTAGGTGAGTGAGCTGTGCTAATTCCACTATCTCCATCTGTTAGAACCGGTTCAGAATCGGGAGAATCTAAATCTCTCAAATTTTCAAGCCTTCGCAGTGCAATTGCACTTGGAGCATTACATAATACATTTAATTCATCAGCTAATGACACTTCTCCCGATAATTGACGAGATGCCTGTATTGGTACAATAGCAGCTACACGAAAAGAAAGATGTGTAATTAAAAATACCTAATTGGATTCATGTAATTTTAATAAACTAAATTTTAATAAGGATGCAGTTTTTTCCTTTTCTTTTACACAAATATCAAGATGTTTGGCAAAAATGCTTATGCTAATACATAACAGCGCCAGTTCAACCAGGGGACCAAAAATTGATTTTTAATAACATAATATATTATTATAAATACTTTTTGATTTTTAGGGTGGATAAATATTTTAAACAATTTCTTTTACGATAAACACAAAAATTGTAATTTTTAACGTAACTACAACAACATCGAATAACGCAAAACATCTGAATCCTTTCAAAACAACAAATAAGTCTATTGGCAGTAGTTACCAAAAAACTTGAAAAATTGAGATAAAATTATGCAGAAAACTATGAAAAAGCCTTCATAAATAGAGTTGAATACATACGTATTTTGAAAGATTTTATCGATAAACAAATAACTTAAAAATATTTTTTAATAGTATTGCATTTTCTTTATTTTGTGAGTTTGAAGCTACCGTATTATCAAAACAAAATTGAAATTAAATTTTGTTATCTAATTCAACAGATGTGCATTTATGATTTATATTACACTCTTTTGGAAAAACAATTTGAACAATGCGATAGTAAATTTCGATTAAATACATTTTTGAAAATTTTGCGAAATGCGATCATTGTAAAAATTATAGTGTAATTTATTATTAATTACGATGAATTTCCGAAAGCTTCACTTGGTGTAATTTTTTTACTGGTGCTGGTTTATTTTCAGTAAAGTAAAGCTTACTACTTGTTTAGAAAAGTATACTTCAAAGGTCAAAACTTTTTTCGCACATTGGCGCCAAGACGTCTAGTTACGCCATTGCATTACTAAGAGCAGTGTGAAATTTCTATATTATATGGATTTGAAAACTCATTCTTTCCGTAAAATACATTTATAAAGAACACAAATAAAAGTTTTATAGTAATATAATATTAAATATAAACTTTACATCAATGTGTTAATCTTAATATATCAATCTTATTATTTTAGCAGTAAGATTCAGAAATTTTAATTTAAAAACCTCCCCAGTGCTAATTCACTACGATATCAATATTTTCTTATACATGCGCGTGTTCTGTTGATAACACAATGAATAATAGGGAATTGTTTATTATTTTATGAGAACAAAATGAATAGGTGTATGCACATAAATAAAGATTTCCAATAAAAAGATGCCAATTTTTAATATAGCTATAAGTGCAGTACTATCAATAATGATTTTTTCTTTTAGAATTAACTTTGAATTTTATACTGAATTAATTTAAATAAATTGATATTAATTTCGTCTTGCAAAAAACTCTATTATTTTGAGTTTTGTAATAACTTAAAAATATTTGTTTAGAAGCTAGCTGAATCGATTTAATACATAAATATATATTTTAAATTTTGCGTTGTTAAAGGTGAAATAAGCACATATTTTATTATAATACGAAAAGTTATTTGTTTAAGACGAGAGGTCTTTAATATAAGACTATCTTTTTATTTTTAATCTTCAAGTTTTATTGAAGTATTGACTGGTCTATTGACAGTGAACTGATTATATTTTATAATGTAAATTTGCACTTTAAAATTTTATTTTGGGAATTTTCCTTTAAACTATTGCACATGCTCTTCCACAATACCCAGATAAATAAAAGTACTTCAAAAAAATGTAATTTTAGATTCAAATTAAAGAGTGATTTTGAAAATTAGAATATTAATTATATTATAGGTACATACGTTTTTTATTTGTTGGAATTTCCGGAAGTTTACGTCTTCGTCGTTCTCCTGATGTATTTGTGCCGATGCCGCCCCAAGGTCCTGTTGCCATAAAGCATTTATATAATACAGGTGAAATACTTCCTTCTGAAATACCAGCTGCCATAGATGTATCATCACAGTCAGTATCGGCATCGCTCTTGGAAGACGTGGGAGAGTCCTCGTCAATTATTAGAGGAACTATTCTGAAATTTATACCCGATATGAAATACCTTCTCTTATATTGAAAAATACGTTAATTAGTTCTACGAAAGCAATACTTACGAATAAAATGGTGTAGGAGGAGCTTTAATGTGTGAAGGTAGTTTTTCAAAGCTCTGCCTAAATTCTTCAAACTCAGTATCAGCCATGTTTACTTTTATTACCCCTAATATTGATTGAAAGCATGAACGTTCACTGCCTTGCGCGCTTCTGTAGCTATTGCGCCCTTATTTTCCTCTTGAATGTATTGCAGATTTGCTTAATTTATATTAAACTTTTGATTATTTATGCGTTAACCTTGCATAAACTCGAGCTTGAAGATTATATTGTATTAACGTAATTAATCTGAAACGCAGACGAGATAATTTAATTTTACCAAGTCGAATAACCTTCATAACTGATCTGCTCAAATCTTGTTTCGAATACAATAAGGAGTAGTTTCAGAAACTAATTTTATTTATTAGAACTTAATTTGTTCTACACGCTGCGCTGCCCAAGAAAAAAATTTAAATTTTATTACGTATATGATTAATTAAAAATATTGCAGGTGCGATAAATAATATACATAATATTTAAAGTTAAAAAATGCAGCAAATTTGTTGCTTTCTCTCAATGTATATCAAAAATATTTTATCGAGTTAATTTTAGCAGAAGCGATTCCAAATTTGGTGTAATAGGTAATGGTATCTTCATATATCAATATAGATTGTTTGGTAATTTTTAATATCACATAATCCACAGCAGTGGCTTAATGTGGCGCAGTAGTAGCAACCAATCATTGGTTGAGCAAAAACTCTTAGTTCGAATAACGAACTTTATGAAATTTGTCAGCTCATCAATATAGGTGGTACTATCAAATTTTCTAGAAATTCTTAAAAATTCTTTAAAAGTCTCCAAAATTTTTTCAAGAATTCTTTAGTTGAAGACTATCAACCCCACGTGATAATTCTTAGCTTTAACTGTTTATTAGTTACAGCACTGTCTCTCTTTGCTATAATCAGAAATAAATGACACAAACATTTTTTTACTCCCACGTTGATAGGTGAGTTATATTAACTGCATTTATGATGCTTTTTCTGATTTCAAATTACGAAGTACCTTATCTTCATGCCAATGATTTATAATATTCAAAGTAATCTGTTAATGCAAGAATATTAGATATAAGTTAGTTAAGCTTTGAATTGCAATAAATAAAGACGTTAGTTAAATAAACGCTACTTTTCTTTAATTAATTGTTAATCTTTTAATCATTAATTGATGTTTTATTGTTCATCAAGACTTAACTTAGTAATTTTGAAAACTTAAAATTCAAAATTACATGAATTGGGATAAATAGTATGTATAAAACTCTTTGAAAAACAAACCATGCTGCACTTTGTTAAATAAATGTGGCAGCTACATAAAATCAAAAGACATAATATTTCAATAATGGCTATTTTGAACTGCCAATATGTTAGACACAAAAATTAAAAAAAAAATTTATATACTTAAAAAAAAATTAATACAGTGTTCTTTTCAGGCACTTTTCCAAGAGGACTTTTCTTTCCCAAAGCATATCCACCGCCCCGGGAAAAATTTGGAGCAACAACAAATTTAAAAATAAGTTTGCACATTTTGCAAAAAAGGTTTTAAAAACAACAGGAAGGATTTTATAATAATCGGATAAACTTGATACTATAAGATTATTCAATAAAGTATAAAAATTGCTAGTAAATAATGGTTATACTGGGTATAAAGTTATACCACTTTTATCTAACTATTGTGAAATTGACCTTAAATAAGAATAAATTTAAATTGTAAAAATTATTAAATTTATAAAGTATATTTATCTCAAAAATGGTGTAATTTAACTTTTAACCAAAAAAAAATTAGAATTATCCAAAAATCTTATCTTATCATTTTTGTAATTTTGTATTTTATGTTATATTTGTATTTATTTTTTATTACTTGTATTTTTATTATGTTTTCAATTTTGTAATTTATGTCATTTTTATTATTTGTATCTCTAATTTCTACAAATTTTTGTAGTCTTCATAATGGATCAATTAAAAGACTCGAAACGTCGGACAATTTTATTGTTTATTAGTTTATTAAAATATATTTATCCATGACCACTATATTAGGAAGGTTTAATACGTCTGTTTTCCGTGGATTAGAAGCTTTTTAATACACTAGTGGATTAGAATTCATAATACACTAGTGGATTAGTTTTCAGCTCAAAATTAGTAGGTATTGGTCAAAATCAATTTGTCAAATCTGACGTTTCTCAAAACCAAAATTTTTCTTGTGGTTTTGGGCCATGGTCGTGGATAAAACGTTGAATTACATTCGGGAATTAACAAGCCTATAATTCTCTCGAAAAAATGTCACTCTCGGCTGCGCTTCGAGTGCCCATTTTTTCTCGTTGATTAGAGGCTTCTTAATCACCTTATATAATTAATAACTATAATTGTTAACTTGTGATAAATGATATCAAATAAGTTTAAAATTGAACAAGTTAAATAAACGTTAAAATATAAATTATTTATTTTTTTGAGCTTTCAGCGATTATTATTTTATTTTTATTTTTATTTTATTATTTTAACGATACAACTTGCTGAAAGTTTAAAAAATAAATAATTTATATTTTAACGTTTATTTAACTTGTTTAATTTTAAACTTATTTGATATTAGTTTATTACTGCCCACTGTTTCAACTATTATTTTACGAATTAAAATGGAGGGTCAACGATATAAATACATTGATAATAAAACTGATAAGATTGTTAAGGTTATTAACATGTGATAATATTTTTTTATAAAATTAATTTTTACATGTTACATGAAATTGAAATAAAATTTAATTTACAACTTACATAATATTGTTCAAAAACTATTTAAATGAAAGCTTGAAAGCTGAAATGAAGCTTGCTACATACTGTTATAATTTTGTTTTGATTTTCGAATTCTCATTGGGCAAACCTGATGAGAACCTATTTATTCGTTCTGACTTTAAGTAGTTATAATTTTGTTTTTACAAAAGTCAAAATAATTTTACTTTTAATCAAGTTTGAATTTAATCGCATAACTTCACCATCATTTTAATTATTTTTACCAGGGTTGCCTGATGAGAATCCGAAATTCTAAACTTAAAGTTATAACAGTATATAGCAAGCTATATCATTCATTTAAATAGTTTTGAACAATATTATGTAAAGTTATGAATTAAATTTTATTTCAATTTCATGTAACATGTAAATATTAATTTTATAAAAAAATAAAACTGATAAGTTATACCTTTTTCTTTTGTTTTTATAAATTACAATATTTTTAAAGACAATTATATTTTTTTATTTTATAATATATTTTGGTGACCAAACTACCATTTATGTCAATTATGATTTTATTGTGAATAATTTAATCTGTATTCTAAAATTCTAAATAATTTGATTTTCAGCAACAAAACGTAATTTTATCAAGTAATTTTGTAACAATGTTAAATTTTACAGAATCAGATGGTAATTGTACACTGCTGTTTAAAAACATTGTTAAAAATGTCACCATTTTATGGATAAATTTACAGAGGGATTTTTAACACTGTAGGCTAATATATATCTTAAAATGCACTATATAACTGGACGGAGCGGAATGTACCCTCGGCGGTCACAAACCTGCATTTTTTTAAATTTTTTAAACATAAACAGGAGTATAAAAGACATGCGATTCTACTTTTATTCTTCATACGTAATTATGCAATTTTAAAATGCTTTTTTTTTAGGAAAACTTCTATAAATTAGTAAAATTTTCGGTATTTGGCAGATAATTTAAAACTGATGGATTTTTCTATAAAAAATGTACTATTAATGTTTTATAAAGCTGATAAAATCATCTTTAATTCGATTTATTTCTTTGACTGATTACAATCTTTCGGGACAAAATTACTGATGTTTATAGTTAGAAGAATAACATAATTTTGTATACTATATAAAAATAGAAAGAGAAATAGAAAAAGGATAGTGTGGTAATTAGTATAGTATGTAATGTAAAAATAAACAAACCAAACAAAATGTTAAAATAAAATATAAACATTTCCTAGTTAGAGATAAATATTTATGTGTTTGAAATCAAATATCAAAAAAGGCAATTCAGGCATGTAATAGTGTACTTGAAAAAATATATTAACTTTTTTAACGATTCTTTGTTTTAAAACAGAGAAATTAAAATTTTTTTATTAAGATTGCAAACGAAACACGCATAAATACCGTGAAATTCAAAATACGATTAAAACGAAGATCAGAGAAGCAAACCGGGCATGGCTTAATAAGAAATGTCAGGAGATCGAACTACTAGAGAAGAAGTATGACAGTTTTAACTTGCACAAGAGAATAAGAGAACTGACATATACAAACAAAAAGAAAATAACGGGTAAACTAATTAATAACAACAATAGATTGGCTACAGATAGCGATGAATAAGTAGAAATATGGAAGTGCTATATGAAGGACTTATTTGACGACGACCGGCAACCGATCGACGAAGGAACCACTCGCACTCTAGAGGGTCCGGATACACTGAAAGAAGAACTAAATAGAGCACTGAATCAAACAAAATCGAATAAAGCCACAGGGCCAGATAATATCAATGCAGAATTTCTCCAACTAATTGTCATAGAAAAAAACGACACCTTGCTGAAATTTTACAACCATATTTACAATACGGGATACTTGCCAAGGGAATGGCTGAAATCAACATTTATCACACTGCCCAAAAAGGTGAACGCAAGACACTTTAGCGACTATAGATTGATTAGTCTCGAGTCACGCATTAAAATCCTTTCTAAAAATAATACACGGGCTCTTATGGCGAAAAATCGAAAAAACAATGGGAGATACCCAGTTTGGCTTCAGAAACGGTCTAGGAACGAGAGAAGCCCTGTTCTCTATTCAAATTTTAGCACAGAAATGCCTCGATCAACAACGGCCAGTATTTACCTGCTTTATCGACTACGAGAAAGCCTTCGACCAAGTGAGACACGACGTACTGATGAACCTGCTACAGAGAATAGGTGTAGACAGCAAAGACATTAACATCATTCAAAACCTGTAGTGGTATCAATCGGCTCACCTCAGATTCGGAGACGCTGCAACCGAAAACATAGAAATCAATTTGTACTCGGAAAACATTTTTGGGGAAGCTCTGGAAGAGACACAACATGGAATTAAGGTGAACGGAAGAATTGTTAATAATATCCGATACGCAGATGACACCCTCATACTTTCCGACACCCCTGAAGGTTTGCAAACATTGATAAATAAAGTAAATGAAACAAGCAACGCATACGGTCTCAGCATAAACAAGCAAAAAACCAAAGTAATGGTTATATCAAAAAGACCAATTAACAACATAAATATTAATATAGGGGGTGATCGACTTGAGAGAGTGGATAAGATCAAGTACTTGGGCTGTTGGTTACACGAAGATTGGAATCCCGATGATGAAATCAGAAAGCAAATGGAGATAGCACGCAATTCATTTTTTAAGATGAAGACCTTGTTATGCGGCAGGGAATTAGATCTGAAAATCCGTTGGTGCGTCACAAAGTGCTATATCCTATCGATACTTCTCTATGGCGTTGAGGGATGGACATTAAAGGATTTATCCATTAATAAACTGGAGGCTTTTGAGATGTGGATGTATCGAAGAATGCTCAGAATATCTTGGATTGAGCATATCACGAACGAAGAGGTTTTACGCCGCATGCATAAAGATCGAGAAATCCTCAACTATTAAAAGAAGAAAGGCTGCTTACTTTGGACATATTTTCAGAAATGACAAGTACGCTCTTCTGCAGCTGATTATGGAGGGGAAAATAGAGGGCAAGCGAGGTCTCGGAAGAAAAAGACAATCATGGCTAAAAAATTTGAGGCAATGGTTTAATATTCGGGACGTCGCAACATTAATAAGACTCGCGAAGAACAGAGAGGAATACAGCACCATGGTAGACAACCTCCTATGAGGAGAAGGCACTCCAAGAAGAAGAAGAATATTTATAGTATATCCAAATAAGATATACGTAAATTGGGGCGACTTTGATATTACGGGGTGGCTTTGATAATTGCCCCAATTGCAAACTGCAACAGCGCTTGCGGCGCACTAGTACATTTTAAAAGTACCGCTTCAATTGCATTAATTACGTCTACGCCTGCAGATCTTAAAATCATTGTGAAAATAGTTTTTTTTATAAAGTAACGTACAATAAATTGATCAAAAACGCTGATCGTCAAATTTTTTGTTGTTATAACTTCAAATGTGCAAAGGTTGGTAATATTTTATAGTATTTTTTAATTATATATTTTTAATCAGGCATGTCTTGAGAACATATAACTTCAAATAAGCATTACAAGAAAAACTATCATGTAGTTAAAAATCTTGTAAAACCGTCGTGGGGTCACTTTGATCATAAGTAAGGAGCGACTTTGATTAAATGATCAAATAGTAAAAGTAATAGTTTTTTGATTATTTTGAGCTAATTTTGGCAATTTTTGGCTTCAGATGGTCTGAGTCTAGAAGAGGAAACCCGGAACAAGGAATTATAATCATTACTCACAAGGCCAACTGGATGAAGCCATTCAGAGAATTTTATTTAAGTTTAATATGTACTGCAAAATTATATTTAGGTATAAATGTACAAGCACTTATTTTTTTTTTCGTTTTTTATACAATATGTATTTTTTTATAGAAATAAACATCTAATACAATAAGATGACTTCTATCAAAGTCGCCCCCAAAACAATATCTGTTATAACTCAAAAACTACAACACCGATTTTAACGTGAGACGAAAGTAATCACTCTAGACAGGTTCTCTGCATTTTAAACGTATTTCCAGGGGGGTGTTCAAAGTGGCCCCACTCGAGGTGTAAAGTTGATCACCAAGTTTTTATTTTTTTACTGCGCGTATTACAAAAAATTAATTTCTCTTTAGCATAAAATCGTCTCTGCATGCCATCACCAATCGTTTGGTATCTTTTAACTTTAAAGTTATAAACAATCAAATCTAATATATGCAAAATATAAATTAAATTGATCAAAGTCACCTCATTTTACAGTACATAATATTTATTTTTTTGGAAAAATATTGTACTTACTCTAGTAGTGGCCATCGAATTATACATTCGTTTTGTATTTTTTTTTTTAAATAATTTTAGATAATAAAATTCAGGACACTTTCACATAGTCCTTTGAAGCGGTAGGTAGAAAAACTGTCAAGTAAACTGGAAACTGTAAAGCAGAAAAAATACTTTAGGTGTATGAATCTACACAAATACCCTTTATCATTATATTGCATATCGCTCGCAAAAATTGATGAATAAAAAATAAGGCTAATTTGTATATTATTTGTATTTCTAAATAATTTTATATGCTTTACTTATAAAAAATAAATTATGTAAGTGCCCACTAGTGCTAAGTAAATATGTAGATATATATCAAGAAAAGAAAGTAAAAAAAATATTTTAGTTCGCTGCTAATGTTTAACAAACGTGAGGTCTTTTAAAAGTCAGAGATAGAAGAATTCATGGTTTATTCAGTAAATGTATATAACGATTTCAATTACTTTGCTGAAGTACTTTGAGGGTTTGGACTTCCCACTCCATTTTCTCGACGGTTTTCTTTAAGCACCCGCATACCTTCAATCGTACCTAATACGTAAGACACAATGAATGATTAATGGAAAATTGCTGTTATAGTTAGCGAGCTTGAACAATGATAATTATGGATAATAAGTTTATTTTTAACACAATATGTAATTTATTTTTAGTTTTATTTCAATTTTAATTGAAATATTTCAGTGAATATTTTTGAAAAATGTCATTAAGAAGAATCGAGAATCGAGTTTATAAATTTAACAATATTGCAACTAATCAATTTTAAATTAAATTAACGAAGAACTGATTGTTCTCGTTTTCGCTTCAGAAATTAAAGGAAACGCTATATAAATAATTTTAATCTATTTTGTAAAATGAAAACTACGTTAAAATCGGTTCTAAAATAAAATTGATTTATTTTTATTTAAAATTGTGATTTACAAGATTCGTTGCGTTTCCTTGATTCGGCCAATCAAAACTTTACACTGCGCATCATCTGAAGGAAAGTTTATAAGTATAGGTTCTGCAAGCTATGTCAGCAGTGATTTAGCTTTTCAAAGCAGAAATAGATAAAAGCTTTCTTCTTAATTGACATACAATTAAACATTAAAAATGAGTGCTTCGGGAAAATCTCTTTTGGGTTTGTGGTTGTACAGAAGTGGGGAAGATTGGGCTGTAAAAGAAGATTGTCCAATTTCCACTTCTCATGTTAATCAGGTAATTAAAGTTTTAATATTACCTTTATTGTAAAAATCAAATTTATTTTTTCTTCTATTAAATTATAAAAATAAAGGAAAACTTGTACATTTACAGTGAGAATTATTCTCAAACCTACCAATTTTTATAAGCGTTTTTGAAAATATGTAGTTTCGAATGTATTGTTACTACTTCAATTTTGCTAAAGCAGCAAATATTGCAGCGAGTAGATGCTGAAAAATTATGACGATGGGAAATAATTTTACTCGTAATATTTAATACACATAAACTTTTGGTACTTAATTAATTTTTAAATTTAGCACAATTTATTTAAAAGAAAATTTACCTAAATTAATTTTGTTAATATGAATTTATTCTGACAAGGCAATATTGTGAAAATTATAATTAATTGACTTCTGCTATACAGGGTGGCTTTCAAAACAATCCATAGTTAATTATTAACTTTAAAATGAATTTCATAATATGCACAATATGTTCTTTTTGCTTATTATTGTTTTAAGACCTAGGGATTCACTTTTTGCTAATATTTTTGAGTTTACCTACCCTAATGCCCTAACCCCACCGTATGCCGAATAGCATATCAAAAGGTTACAAAGGTAATCTTTTGGTTAAGCCACTCTGTTTTTTTTATATTTTTAAACATTTCACAATCAAAGTTTGAACAAATTATTTATATTTATTCAACTTACGAAAAATATTTCACTATCAATGGAATCAGAAAATTGTTGCCAATCCAGGAAATACAAAAATTAAAAAAAAACTTTGCTTTTATTTAAAATAGTGATTAAAAATTCATGAATTTTGAGAAAAGCATAAACCGTATTTTAATATAACATAAAAAAATTTACTAGATAAATGGAGAGGATAGACAAGAACCTGAACGAATTTCTATAATTTTTACTTTAAAAAACCAAGCTGGAAGCTTAGTTCGAGCGCTTCAAGCGATTCAAGATTTAGGAATTAATATACTCCACATTGAATCGAGACCATCCGACAAGAGTATAAATCAATCAGATATGCTCTTAGATATTGAGTGCGAACCTAGGAAAATGGATCAGCTAGGTGTTTTGCTAAGAAGGGAAGTTCAAACAATGGTTATTGGAAAATATGCAAGTGTTGAAAGCGATTTTCCTCCTCCAACTCCACTCTCCGCAGCTGCTAGTTTCGGTGAGATAAGATTTAACATTTAATTAAAAACAAAATTATGCGTTTATAAATTTAAATAAAATTAACTAACTGCAAATTTACAATAAAAATTTTGCTTGTAAAGCCTTCTATCAAAGATTTATAACACAACACACGAAAATTTAATTCTTTGGAAAGTGCTTAAACTGAAATCGTAAAAGTATTTTCATGTTTCAAATGTTTACTAACCAACTGTATTATTTTACAGTGGTTCGATAATTTCACTTATAAATATAAAATAAAATAATTGCAAGTCTCGGTTATTATTTACTAATTTTTTTTTTAATTGATTGTTAATATGTTTTTAATAAAATTTTGTACAAATCTAAATAAAAAGGCATATGATATTTAACTATCAATTTTATTAAAGATTTTGAAGAAATGCCTTGGTTTCCTAGAAAAATTTCTGAATTAGACGCTGCACAAAACGTTTTAATGTATGGAACTGAATTAGATGCTGATCATCCTGGGTTTAAAGATCCCATATATAGAAAACGAAGAGAACAATTTTCTCAAATTGCTAAAAGTTTCAAACAGTAAGATAATTTTATTTTTTTAATATGTATTAAATTAATATAATTTTCTTTAATTCTTCATAGCGGACAGCCTATACCTAAAGTTCAATACACATCGGAAGAAATAAAGACATGGTAATATAATTGTAATTTTATTATTGTTTACTTCTTAAGTTATCATTTGTTTTAATAATACTATGCAATAATTGGTAAAAAAATTAATTCTAACCCGGTGATAAAATTATAGCAATAACAAATTTTTCTTCATAATTATAGAATTTTTCTTTAAAATTCTCATTTTTTATATTACTTTTATTTAATTTTAGACTTTTAAATAGGTAATATAAAACCCACTTACAATAACTAATAATGATGTGAAAGTTTCTTGCTAACTAATAATAAGTTTATCACTTTTATTGATAGTACAACCATGGTGTAATATAATTATTAACAATACATTAATTAATTAAAAGGGGTACGGTTTTCCGTGAACTTCACAAACTATACGTGAAACACGCATGTAAAGAATACTTAGAAAATTGGCCTCAACTTGTCAAGTATTGCGGTTACAGAGAAGATAACGTACCACAACTTCAAGACTTAAACGTTTTCTTAAAAAGGAAAACTGGATTTCAATTACGACCGGTTGCTGGTTATTTAAGTCCAAGAGATTTCTTATCGGGATTAGCTTTCCGAGTTTTTCATTGCACTCAGTACATCCGCCATTCGTCGGATCCTTTCTATACCCCCGAACCGTAAGTATTATTTATCAGCTTCAGCTTATATTAAGAAAAGTAATTACATTTAATTTTAGAGATTGTTGTCACGAACTTTTAGGACATATGCCGCTATTGGCAAATTCTAGTTTTGCCCAATTTTCACAAGAGTTAGGATTGGCTTCACTAGGAGCGAGCGATGACGACATCAATAATTTGGCAACTGTAATGTTCAAGTTTGATCTTCGAGTCGTAAATAATTTTATTTATAATTACTATTGTAGTTATACTTCTTTACGGTCGAATTTGGTTTGTGCAAACAAGACGGAGAAATGAAAGTTTATGGTGCAGGTTTGTTAAGTTCTGTGGCAGAGCTGCGTCATGCAGTTGGAAATCCAGAAAAAATTAAACGTTTCAATCCAGAACTTACTTGTAAACAAGAATGTATAATAACAGCTTTTCAAAATGCCTATTGGTATACAGATTCGTTTGAAGAAGCTAAAGAAAAAATGCGGTAAGTACAGTTTATAGCACCATATTTTTTTATTCGTGTACTATAGATATACCATTTAAATCGGGTACCCGCGATTTTAGTATAAAATGCTATTACTTTTACGCCTTACTGATTTGATCGGTTTGCCGATCTGGAAGAACAATAATACAATTTATTACAAAATTAGTAATTTTATATACTTTTTGATTTTATAAATATTGCAATGAACCCCGTTGTCCGCACGTTACTTACCGTGCTTCTTAAAGAAAAACTTTTGTGTAATTATTCTTCCAAATTGTCGCGGGGGGTTAAAGTGCTTGCTGGTCATTACTTACCATAAATTTCCACAAAATCGGTGACAGAAAAATTGTAGTCTTTCCCTGAACCCCTATAGCCTAACCGAAAAGATTTATTTGCAGAGTGTAGTAAAAAAACTAGTTAGGTTAAGTCATAGAATTGTTTTTCCGCTTTTCGACATTATCTTTTAACAAAATTTTTTTTGTTATTCTGGAATTTAAATTTATATCTATCCATACCATTCATCGAATTCCAATAATCCCGAATAGAAAGTATTATTAACGTATTTCCAAAATTTTAAAACCAATTTCTGATTTTCAAAAATTTTAATAAAAAGAATTTTTACGTATTGCAATGTTTTAGAAAATATGCCGAACAAATTCAACGACCGTTTGGAATACGTTATAATCCATACATTCAAAGCGTGGAAGTGCTCAGCAATGCTCAGAAAATTACAGACTTGGTTTCGGAATTAAGAGGGGATTTATGTATTGTCAATACAGCTCTGAAAAAAATAAGTGCACGTGATTCAACTTTAGATGTTGCTGGTATTTCCGACTACTTAAGAACTGGAATTGAAAATAACTCTTTAAATTTAACTCTTGACAACAACGAAGAAAATCATTAAATATGGAAAAAATTATGAACTTTAAATGTTTCTTGATATCTATAGATATGTACGTGTCTCTCTGGTTCATTGTGTAATTGATTAGTATGTATTATAACGTTCTCCCTTTTATCTAATAATTAATTATTTTGAATTTGATGTAAATTCCATATTATGCATGCGTGACAATAAATATTATTGTAGTACTTTCTTGAGATGTTAAAAAAACCTCGTTCTAAAAAATAAATAATAAATTAAAACATGGGGTTAAACATATATAGATAATAATAGATATTTATAAGAACAATTTAACCCCATATGGTTATGGTCAGTTAATTTACCCTACGATTTGAACTTTTTTCTATGCAGTGTTAGAAAGAAGACAATTTTCTGAGAGTAAAAGCAGTAAAAAGAGTAGTTAAAGCAAAGCACGCGATTTCTTTTGTTTAGGGTTGGGGATTTTCTACTTATTATGTTTCTATAGGATAAAAATGGCTTCGATACTAACTATTGTATATTCTAAATTATAATTAAGTATATCTTATGTATATTGAGATGAAAATTTTCTAAATCAAATTGTTTTTCTAAGATCTTCTAAATAAAAATATTCTAAAGTTATTCTCCCATTGGTTACAAATGCCCTTTTTAGCTCTACCGACTGAAATGGTTGATAGGTTAGCTCTTGGGTTTTTACCCACTATCGAAGAAGCTGGATAGTTTTGCAGCTTCGTGAGTCCCTTAAAAAGATGTTGGCTACGTAAAAAAAGGAGGAAAATCTTTGGGCGCCAGTTGAGGAATAAAACGACTTTATAAAATTCTTGTCGCTCTACTATCTCAATATATATCTCAATATATATCTCAATATATTTGTTCAACGTAACTTGTGAACTCAATTTATTGTCATGTAATCTCGCCTTACGTTGCAGCGCCAATAAATGTCATGAAGGGTAGCTGTTTTTAACTTATTTAATTTTGGTGCGATAAGATATCATACCACCCTCTCATGCAATCGTGGGGAATTTTATCAAACATGAGACTCCTCTTCGTTAACTTATAAATTTGCTCAAATTTTACCTTTGTGTAGTATTGGAGCGCACGTGTTTTTAGCAGCTGGCTTAATCACGCCTGGTAACACAAATTTTGTTGCGTCGTAATTTTTGCACATTGACTTAAATTTTCCTAATTTCCAATTTTGTCACCTCGCTTTAATCAAATTAATTAAACCAAACAAAAACTCAAATTAACTTATTTATTTTTTTAAAACCAATTTTAATTATTTTGAGTATGGCGTTTCATCCGCCAGCCACCACGGCCTTCGCCTAATTCTCCTTGCATCGACCTACCAGCCGTCATCCTACTCTTACTTCCCCTACTTTTATTTACACAGCAAATTTTACAAACTATTTTATACAATGTGTTTTAAATAAATAATTATAAAACAAACTCAAACTTTAAAATAATTTTACAAAATAATAAAATTAACGTTGTTATTTGTCGTTCCAAATTTAACGACAATTACTATTCGCAGATGATCAAACGGTTATTGCAGACTCTGAAGATAATCTTCAAGAAGCAGTACACAACTTGTATTTAACAACGAAGACTCACAACCTTGAAATTTCAGTCGATAAAACTAAGGTAATAGCTTTCAAAGGAATCGATCCAATTAGAGCCAAAATTGTTATCAACGGCAGAACTATCGAACAAGTCAACCACTTCAAATATTTGGGCTACGATATCTCCTACAACAAACAAAATGACTACGTGATTAAACTGGGAAGATTTAATCATATGTGCGGAACAATTAAGAGGTATCTCAAAGATACAAGTAAGCAAACAAAAATAAAATTTTATAAAGTGATGGCTATACCTGTCCTACTGTATGGAAGCGAAAATTGGGTTCTAACAAAAGAGGACATCAGAAGAATTGAAGCGGCAGAAATGAGATTTCTAAGACATGTAGCTGGCTACACCCTTCTAGACCGAATGAAAAGCGAAGATATACGCAATGACCTAAGCATCTTTTCAGTTAATGAAAAAATATTGACATACAGGTATAATAGGAAACAACATCTCACAAGAATGGACAATAGCCGTATACCCAAACAAATGATGGAATATCGACCGATAGGAAAAAGAACGGTGGGACGGCTCCGAAAAAGATGGAGTGAACAGTTCTAAAATGAAGGCAAGTCAGAATATCATAGGAGAATCGGAACAGATCAATAGTCTAACCCGTGATAGTTGATGATGAACGTTGTTATTTGCATTTCGAAACACGACATTATATAGAACAAAACTTTTCTGCCAGATATGTTATCTACAATCGAAATTTGCAAATTTCAATATTAAGCAAAATCAAATATTATTAATTTGAGAATCCAAAAATTTCAATCAAAATGACTTACCTAGCCAAATCGGTAGTTCACGAACTATATTCACTAAACCAAAAATGTAACAGTTGACTGTTACAATATTTCTTTCAATTTTAATTTAATTTCTACAAAATATCAAAACGCGGTAATGCAAATTTTATTCGATACCCGTATTTCGGGTGTGCTTTTATCAACAAAAATTTACACTTTCTTCAATAATAATTTTTAATATGAATTTTAGAGAATTTTGCCATTTAATTAATGTTTTATTATTTTACTTCTTCTCTCTTGTTCTAAAATCTTCCTTATCTTATTACAATTAACATTAATATAGCTTCCGCTTAAATTTTATTTCGCAAAATCAATCAAACTTTGTTTAAATCATTAAATCCATCTATAAATCTTAATAAAAGTATTTTCATTCAAAAAATTTCCAAAATTTCAAACTTATTTAATTAAAAAATAACGGTAAATGAAATGAAATTTCAAAAATCCTAATTGTCGACCGTAAAAACTAAGAATAAGAAATAAATAGTTGAGATAGAGGTCGTTATAATCTACAAAGTAGATGAATTTCAAAATACAAATTTGTAGCAGGACATCGGTAGTCAGGACCGTATTAGGAATCAATAACGAATGAAACAAATAGAAAGAAAAAAAAAATTATTAAATTCAAACGCCTTAACGAACGACATGTTTCGGACTTATTCGTGGTATTACCCAACGAAATTGACCTCATCGGGCTCATATTGACAAAGAACATATAAAATTAAACTTACCATTCCATTCAATCGTTCATGTAAACCTTCCACGTGCTCTACACTAACCGAATGCCATACTAAGAAAATGTATTTTGAAAGTTAGTAAGCGTCCACTAGGGATATCTAAACTTACAAGTCTGTTATCTCACCAAACTAAAAAATAACGGTAAATGAAATGAAATTTCAAAAATCCTAATTGTCGACCGTAAAAACTAAGAATAAGAAATAAATAGTTGAGATAGAGGTCGTTATAATCTACAAAGTAGATGAATTTCAAAATACAAATTTGTAGCAGGACATCGGTAGTCAGGACCGTATTAGGAATCAATAACGAATGAAACAAATAGAAAGAAAAAAAAAATTATTAAATTCA
The DNA here is from genome assembly GCA_911387805.1 of Cantharis rustica. Classification (NCBI taxonomy): domain Eukaryota; kingdom Metazoa; phylum Arthropoda; class Insecta; order Coleoptera; family Cantharidae; genus Cantharis; species Cantharis rustica. Next base: position 97,111,970 of record OU426877.1, read on the forward strand.
AACGCCTTAACGAACGACATGTTTCGGACTTATTCGTGGTATTACCCAACGAAATTGACCTCATCGGGCTCATATTGACAAAGAACATATAAAATTAAACTTACCATTCCATTCAATCGTTCATGTAAACCTTCCACGTGCTCTACACTAACCGAATGCCATACTAAGAAAATGTATTTTGAAAGTTAGTAAGCGTCCACTAGGGATATCTAAACTTACAAGTCTGTTATCTCACCAAACTAAAAAATAACGGTAAATGAAATGAAATTTCAAAAATCCTAATTGTCGACCGTAAAAACTAAGAATAAGAAATAAATAGTTGAGATAGAGGTCGTTATAATCTACAAAGTAGATGAATTTCAAAATACAAATTTGTAGCAGGACATCGGTAGTCAGGACCGTATTAGGAATCAATAACGAATGAAACAAATAGAAAGAAAAAAAAAATTATTAAATTCAAACGCCTTAACGAACGACATGTTTCGGACTTATTCGTGGTATTACCCAACGAAATTGACCTCATCGGGCTCATATTGACAAAGAACATATAAAATTAAACTTACCATTCCATTCAATCGTTCATGTAAACCTTCCACGTGCTCTACACTAACCGAATGCCATACTAAGAAAATGTATTTTGAAAGTTAGTAAGCGTCCACTAGGGATATCTAAACTTACAAGTCTGTTATCTCACCAAACTAAAAAATAACGGTAAATGAAATGAAATTTCAAAAATCCTAATTGTCGACCGTAAAAACTAAGAATAAGAAATAAATAGTTGAGATAGAGGTCGTTATAATCTACAAAGTAGATGAATTTCAAAATACAAATTTGTAGCAGGACATCGGTAGTCAGGACCGTATTAGGAATCAATAACGAATGAAACAAATAGAAAGAAAAAAAAATTATTAAATTCAAACGCCTTAACGAACGACATGTTTCGGACTTATTCGTGGTATTACCCAACGAAATTGACCTCATCGGGCTCATATTGACAAAGAACATATAAAATTAAACTTACCATTCCATTCAATCGTTCATGTAAACCTTCCACGTGCTCTACACTAACCGAATGCCATACTAAGAAAATGTATTTTGAAAGTTAGTAAGCGTCCACTAGGGATATCTAAACTTACAAGTCTGTTATCTCACCAAACTAAAAAATAACGGTAAATGAAATGAAATTTCAAAAATCCTAATTGTCGACCGTAAAAACTAAGAATAAGAAATAAATAGTTGAGATAGAGGTCGTTATAATCTACAAAGTAGATGAATTTCAAAATACAAATTTGTAGCAGGACATCGGTAGTCAGGACCGTATTAGGAATCAATAACGAATGAAACAAATAGAAAGAAAAAAAAATTATTAAATTCAAACGCCTTAACGAACGACATGTTTCGGACTTATTCGTGGTATTACCCAACGAAATTGACCTCATCGGGCTCATATTGACAAAGAACATATAAAATTAAACTTACCATTCCATTCAATCGTTCATGTAAACCTTCCACGTGCTCTACACTAACCGAATGCCATACTAAGAAAATGTATTTTGAAAGTTAGTAAGCGTCCACTAGGGATATCTAAACTTACAAGTCTGTTATCTCACCAAACTAAAAAATAACGGTAAATGAAATGAAATTTCAAAAATCCTAATTGTCGACCGTAAAAACTAAGAATAAGAAATAAATAGTTGAGATAGAGGTCGTTATAATCTACAAAGTAGATGAATTTCAAAATACAAATTTGTAGCAGGACATCGGTAGTCAGGACCGTATTAGGAATCAATAACGAATGAAACAAATAGAAAGAAAAAAAAATTATTAAATTCAAACGCCTTAACGAACGACATGTTTCGGACTTATTCGTGGTATTACCCAACGAAATTGACCTCATCGGGCTCATATTGACAAAGAACATATAAAATTAAACTTACCATTCCATTCAATCGTTCATGTAAACCTTCCACGTGCTCTACACTAACCGAATGCCATACTAAGAAAATGTATTTTGAAAGTTAGTAAGCGTCCACTAGGGATATCTAAACTTACAAGTCTGTTATCTCACCAAACTAAAAAATAACGGTAAATGAAATGAAATTTCAAAAATCCTAATTGTCGACCGTAAAAACTAAGAATAAGAAATAAATAGTTGAGATAGAGGTCGTTATAATCTACAAAGTAGATGAATTTCAAAATACAAATTTGTAGCAGGACATCGGTAGTCAGGACCGTATTAGGAATCAATAACGAATGAAACAAATAGAAAGAAAAAAAAATTATTAAATTCAAACGCCTTAACGAACGACATGTTTCGGACTTATTCGTGGTATTACCCAACGAAATTGACCTCATCGGGCTCATATTGACAAAGAACATATAAAATTAAACTTACCATTCCATTCAATCGTTCATGTAAACCTTCCACGTGCTCTACACTAACCGAATGCCATACTAAGAAAATGTATTTTGAAAGTTAGTAAGCGTCCACTAGGGATATCTAAACTTACAAGTCTGTTATCTCACCAAACTAAAAAATAACGGTAAATGAAATGAAATTTCAAAAATCCTAATTGTCGACCGTAAAAACTAAGAATAAGAAATAAATAGTTGAGATAGAGGTCGTTATAATCTACAAAGTAGATGAATTTCAAAATACAAATTTGTAGCAGGACATCGGTAGTCAGGACCGTATTAGGAATCAATAACGAATGAAACAAATAGAAAGAAAAAAAAATTATTAAATTCAAACGCCTTAACGAACGACATGTTTCGGACTTATTCGTGGTATTACCCAACGAAATTGACCTCATCGGGCTCATATTGACAAAGAACATATAAAATTAAACTTACCATTCCATTCAATCGTTCATGTAAACCTTCCACGTGCTCTACACTAACCGAATGCCATACTAAGAAAATGTATTTTGAAAGTTAGTAAGCGTCCACTAGGGATATCTAAACTTACAAGTCTGTTATCTCACCAAACTAAAAAATAACGGTAAATGAAATGAAATTTCAAAAATCCTAATTGTCGACCGTAAAAACTAAGAATAAGAAATAAATAGTTGAGATAGAGGTCGTTATAATCTACAAAGTAGATGAATTTCAAAATACAAATTTGTAGCAGGACATCGGTAGTCAGGACCGTATTAGGAATCAATAACGAATGAAACAAATAGAAAGAAAAAAAAATTATTAAATTCAAACGCCTTAACGAACGACATGTTTCGGACTTATTCGTGGTATTACCCAACGAAATTGACCTCATCGGGCTCATATTGACAAAGAACATATAAAATTAAACTTACCATTCCATTCAATCGTTCATGTAAACCTTCCACGTGCTCTACACTAACCGAATGCCATACTAAGAAAATGTATTTTGAAAGTTAGTAAGCGTCCACTAGGGATATCTAAACTTACAAGTCTGTTATCTCACCAAACTAAAAAATAACGGTAAATGAAATGAAATTTCAAAAATCCTAATTGTCGACCGTAAAAACTAAGAATAAGAAATAAATAGTTGAGATAGAGGTCGTTATAATCTACAAAGTAGATGAATTTCAAAATACAAATTTGTAGCAGGACATCGGTAGTCAGGACCGTATTAGGAATCAATAACGAATGAAACAAATAGAAAGAAAAAAAAATTATTAAATTCAAACGCCTTAACGAACGACATGTTTCGGACTTATTCGTGGTATTACCCAACGAAATTGACCTCATCGGGCTCATATTGACAAAGAACATATAAAATTAAACTTACCATTCCATTCAATCGTTCATGTAAACCTTCCACGTGCTCTACACTAACCGAATGCCATACTAAGAAAATGTATTTTGAAAGTTAGTAAGCGTCCACTAGGGATATCTAAACTTACAAGTCTGTTATCTCACCAAACTAAAAAATAACGGTAAATGAAATGAAATTTCAAAAATCCTAATTGTCGACCGTAAAAACTAAGAATAAGAAATAAATAGTTGAGATAGAGGTCGTTATAATCTACAAAGTAGATGAATTTCAAAATACAAATTTGTAGCAGGACATCGGTAGTCAGGACCGTATTAGGAATCAATAACGAATGAAACAAATAGAAAGAAAAAAAAATTATTAAATTCAAACGCCTTAACGAACGACATGTTTCGGACTTATTCGTGGTATTACCCAACGAAATTGACCTCATCGGGCTCATATTGACAAAGAACATATAAAATTAAACTTACCATTCCATTCAATCGTTCATGTAAACCTTCCACGTGCTCTACACTAACCGAATGCCATACTAAGAAAATGTATTTTGAAAGTTAGTAAGCGTCCACTAGGGATATCTAAACTTACAAGTCTGTTATCTCACCAAACTAAAAAATAACGGTAAATGAAATGAAATTTCAAAAATCCTAATTGTCGACCGTAAAAACTAAGAATAAGAAATAAATAGTTGAGATAGAGGTCGTTATAATCTACAAAGTAGATGAATTTCAAAATACAAATTTGTAGCAGGACATCGGTAGTCAGGACCGTATTAGGAATCAATAACGAATGAAACAAATAGAAAGAAAAAAAAATTATTAAATTCAAACGCCTTAACGAACGACATGTTTCGGACTTATTCGTGGTATTACCCAACGAAATTGACCTCATCGGGCTCATATTGACAAAGAACATATAAAATTAAACTTACCATTCCATTCAATCGTTCATGTAAACCTTCCACGTGCTCTACACTAACCGAATGCCATACTAAGAAAATGTATTTTGAAAGTTAGTAAGCGTCCACTAGGGATATCTAAACTTACAAGTCTGTTATCTCACCAAACTAAAAAATAACGGTAAATGAAATGAAATTTCAAAAATCCTAATTGTCGACCGTAAAAACTAAGAATAAGAAATAAATAGTTGAGATAGAGGTCGTTATAATCTACAAAGTAGATGAATTTCAAAATACAAATTTGTAGCAGGACATCGGTAGTCAGGACCGTATTAGGAATCAATAACGAATGAAACAAATAGAAAGAAAAAAAAAATTATTAAATTCAAACGCCTTAACGAACGACATGTTTCGGACTTATTCGTGGACTTATTCGACAATTAGGATTTTTGAAATTTCATTTCATTTACCGTTATTTTTTAGTTTGGTGAGATAACAGACTTGTAAGTTTAGATATCCCTAGTGGACGCTTACTAACTTTCAAAATACATTTTCTTAGTATGGCATTCGGTTAGTGTAGAGCACGTGGAAGGTTTACATGAACGATTGAATGGAATGGTAAGTTTAATTTTATATGTTCTTTGTCAATATGAGCCCGATGAGGTCAATTTCGTTGGGTAATACCACGAATAAGTCCGAAACATGTCGTTCGTTAAGGCGTTTGAATTTAATAATTTTTTTTTTCTTTCTATTTGTTTCATTCGTTATTGATTCCTAATACGGTCCTGACTACCGATGTCCTGCTACAAATTTGTATTTTGAAATTCATCTACTTTGTAGATTATAACGACCTCTATCTCAACTATTTATTTCTTATTCTTAGTTTTTACGGTCGACAATTAGGATTTTTGAAATTTCATTTCATTTACCGTTATTTTTTAGTTTGGTGAGATAACAGACTTGTAAGTTTAGATATCCCTAGTGGACGCTTACTAACTTTCAAAATACATTTTCTTAGTATGGCATTCGGTTAGTGTAGAGCACGTGGAAGGTTTACATGAACGATTGAATGGAATGGTAAGTTTAATTTTATATGTTCTTTGTCAATATGAGCCCGATGAGGTCAATTTCGTTGGGTAATACCACGAATAAGTCCGAAACATGTCGTTCGTTAAGGCGTTTGAATTTAATAATTTTTTTTCTTTCTATTTGTTTCATTCGTTATTGATTCCTAATACGGTCCTGACTACCGATGTCCTGCTACAAATTTGTATTTTGAAATTCATCTACTTTGTAGATTATAACGACCTCTATCTCAACTATTTATTTCTTATTCTTAGTTTTTACGGTCGACAATTAGGATTTTTGAAATTTCATTTCATTTACCGTTATTTTTTAGTTTGGTGAGATAACAGACTTGTAAGTTTAGATATCCCTAGTGGACGCTTACTAACTTTCAAAATACATTTTCTTAGTATGGCATTCGGTTAGTGTAGAGCACGTGGAAGGTTTACATGAACGATTGAATGGAATGGTAAGTTTAATTTTATATGTTCTTTGTCAATATGAGCCCGATGAGGTCAATTTCGTTGGGTAATACCACGAATAAGTCCGAAACATGTCGTTCGTTAAGGCGTTTGAATTTAATAATTTTTTTTTCTTTCTATTTGTTTCATTCGTTATTGATTCCTAATACGGTCCTGACTACCGATGTCCTGCTACAAATTTGTATTTTGAAATTCATCTACTTTGTAGATTATAACGACCTCTATCTCAACTATTTATTTCTTATTCTTAGTTTTTACGGTCGACAATTAGGATTTTTGAAATTTCATTTCATTTACCGTTATTTTTTAGTTTGGTGAGATAACAGACTTGTAAGTTTAGATATCCCTAGTGGACGCTTACTAACTTTCAAAATACATTTTCTTAGTATGGCATTCGGTTAGTGTAGAGCACGTGGAAGGTTTACATGAACGATTGAATGGAATGGTAAGTTTAATTTTATATGTTCTTTGTCAATATGAGCCCGATGAGGTCAATTTCGTTGGGTAATACCACGAATAAGTCCGAAACATGTCGTTCGTTAAGGCGTTTGAATTTAATAATTTTTTTTTCTTTCTATTTGTTTCATTCGTTATTGATTCCTAATACGGTCCTGACTACCGATGTCCTGCTACAAATTTGTATTTTGAAATTCATCTACTTTGTAGATTATAACGACCTCTATCTCAACTATTTATTTCTTATTCTTAGTTTTTACGGTCGACAATTAGGATTTTTGAAATTTCATTTCATTTACCGTTATTTTTTAGTTTGGTGAGATAACAGACTTGTAAGTTTAGATATCCCTAGTGGACGCTTACTAACTTTCAAAATACATTTTCTTAGTATGGCATTCGGTTAGTGTAGAGCACGTGGAAGGTTTACATGAACGATTGAATGGAATGGTAAGTTTAATTTTATATGTTCTTTGTCAATATGAGCCCGATGAGGTCAATTTCGTTGGGGAATACCACGAATAAGTCCGAAACATGTCGTTCGTTAAGGCGTTTGAATTTAATAATTTTTTTTCTTTCTATTTGTTTCATTCGTTATTGATTCCTAATACGGTCCTGACTACCGATGTCCTGCTACAAATTTGTATTTTGAAATTCATCTACTTTGTAGATTATAACGACCTCTATCTCAACTATTTATTTCTTATTCTTAGTTTTTACGGTCGACAATTAGGATTTTTGAAATTTCATTTCATTTACCGTTATTTTTTAGTTTGGTGAGATAACAGACTTGTAAGTTTAGATATCCCTAGTGGACGCTTACTAACTTTCAAAATACATTTTCTTAGTATGGCATTCGGTTAGTGTAGAGCACGTGGAAGGTTTACATGAACGATTGAATGGAATGGTAAGTTTAATTTTATATGTTCTTTGTCAATATGAGCCCGATGAGGTCAATTTCGTTGGGTAATACCACGAATAAGTCCGAAACATGTCGTTCGTTAAGGCGTTTGAATTTAATAATTTTTTTTTTTCTTTCTATTTGTTTCATTCGTTATTGATTCCTAATACGGTCCTGACTACCGATTTCCTGCTACAAATTTGTATTTTGAAATTCATCTACTTTGTAGATTATAACGACCTCTATCTCAACTATTTATTTCTTATTCTTAGTTTTTACGGTCGACAATTAGGATTTTTGAAATTTCATTTCATTTACCGTTATTTTTTAGTTTGGTGAGATAACAGACTTGTAAGTTTAGATATCCCTAGTGGACGCTTACTAACTTTCAAAATACATTTTCTTAGTATGGCATTCGGTTAGTGTAGAGCACGTGGAAGGTTTACATGAACGATTGAATGGAATGGTAAGTTTAATTTTATATGTTCTTTGTCAATATGAGCCCGATGAGGTCAATTTCGTTGGGTAATACCACGAATAAGTCCGAAACATGTCGTTCGTTAAGGCGTTTGAATTTAATAATTTTTTTTTCTTTCTATTTGTTTCATTCGTTATTGATTCCTAATACGGTCCTGACTACCGATGTCCTGCTACAAATTTGTATTTTGAAATTCATCTACTTTGTAGATTATAACGACCTCTATCTCAACTATTTATTTCTTATTCTTAGTTTTTACGGTCGACAATTAGGATTTTTGAAATTTCATTTCATTTACCGTTATTTTTTAGTTTGGTGAGATAACAGACTTGTAAGTTTAGATATCCCTAGTGGACGCTTACTAACTTTCAAAATACATTTTCTTAGTATGGCATTCGGTTAGTGTAGAGCACGTGGAAGGTTTACATGAACGATTGAATGGAATGGTAAGTTTAATTTTATATGTTCTTTGTCAATATGAGCCCGATGAGGTCAATTTCGTTGGGTAATACCACGAATAAGTCCGAAACATGTCGTTCGTTAAGGCGTTTGAATTTAATAATTTTTTTTTTTCTTTCTATTTGTTTCATTCGTTATTGATTCCTAATACGGTCCTGACTACCGATGTCCTGCTACAAATTTGTATTTTGAAATTCATCTACTTTGTAGATTATAACGACCTCTATCTCAACTATTTATTTCTTATTCTTAGTTTTTACGGTCGACAATTAGGATTTTTGAAATTTCATTTCATTTACCGTTATTTTTTAGTTTGGTGAGATAACAGACTTGTAAGTTTAGATATCCCTAGTGGACGCTTACTAACTTTCAAAATACATTTTCTTAGTATGGCATTCGGTTAGTGTAGAGCACGTGGAAGGTTTACATGAACGATTGAATGGAATGGTAAGTTTAATTTTATATGTTCTTTGTCAATATGAGCCCGATGAGGTCAATTTCGTTGGGTAATACCACGAATAAGTCCGAAACATGTCGTTCGTTAAGGCGTTTGAATTTAATAATTTTTTTTTTTCTTTCTATTTGTTTCATTCGTTATTGATTCCTAATACGGTCCTGACTACCGATGTCCTGCTACAAATTTGTATTTTGAAATTCATCTACTTTGTAGATTATAACGACCTCTATCTCAACTATTTATTTCTTATTCTTAGTTTTTACGGTCGACAATTAGGATTTTTGAAATTTCATTTCATTTACCGTTATTTTTTAGTTTGGTGAGATAACAGACTTGTAAGTTTAGATATCCCTAGTGGACGCTTACTAACTTTCAAAATACATTTTCTTAGTATGGCATTCGGTTAGTGTAGAGCACGTGGAAGGTTTACATGAACGATTGAATGGAATGGTAAGTTTAATTTTATATGTTCTTTGTCAATATGAGCCCGATGAGGTCAATTTCGTTGGGTAATACCACGAATAAGTCCGAAACATGTCGTTCGTTAAGGCGTTTGAATTTAATAATTTTTTTTTCTTTCTATTTGTTTCATTCGTTATTGATTCCTAATACGGTCCTGACTACCGATGTCCTGCTACAAATTTGTATTTTGAAATTCATCTACTTTGTAGATTATAACGACCTCTATCTCAACTATTTATTTCTTATTCTTAGTTTTTACGGTCGACAATTAGGATTTTTGAAATTTCATTTCATTTACCGTTATTTTTTAGTTTGGTGAGATAACAGACTTGTAAGTTTAGATATCCCTAGTGGACGCTTACTAACTTTCAAAATACATTTTCTTAGTATGGCATTCGGTTAGTGTAGAGCACGTGGAAGGTTTACATGAACGATTGAATGGAATGGTAAGTTTAATTTTATATGTTCTTTGTCAATATGAGCCCGATGAGGTCAATTTCGTTGGGTAATACCACGAATAAGTCCGAAACATGTCGTTCGTTAAGGCGTTTGAATTTAATAATTTTTTTTTCTTTCTATTTGTTTCATTCGTTATTGATTCCTAATACGGTCCTGACTACCGATGTCCTGCTACAAATTTGTATTTTGAAATTCATCTACTTTGTAGATTATAACGACCTCTATCTCAACTATTTATTTCTTATTCTTAGTTTTTACGGTCGACAATTAGGATTTTTGAAATTTCATTTCATTTACCGTTATTTTTTAGTTTGGTGAGATAACAGACTTGTAAGTTTAGATATCCCTAGTGGACGCTTACTAACTTTCAAAATACATTTTCTTAGTATGGCATTCGGTTAGTGTAGAGCACGTGGAAGGTTTACATGAACGATTGAATGGAATGGTAAGTTTAATTTTATATGTTCTTTGTCAATATGAGCCCGATGAGGTCAATTTCGTTGGGTAATACCACGAATAAGTCCGAAACATGTCGTTCGTTAAGGCGTTTGAATTTAATAATTTTTTTTTTTCTTTCTATTTGTTTCATTCGTTATTGATTCCTAATACGGTCCTGACTACCGATGTCCTGCTACAAATTTGTATTTTGAAATTCATCTACTTTGTAGATTATAACGACCTCTATCTCAACTATTTATTTCTTATTCTTAGTTTTTACGGTCGACAATTAGGATTTTTGAAATTTCATTTCATTTACCGTTATTTTTTAGTTTGGTGAGATAACAGACTTGTAAGTTTAGATATCCCTAGTGGACGCTTACTAACTTTCAAAATACATTTTCTTAGTATGGCATTCGGTTAGTGTAGAGCACGTGGAAGGTTTACATGAACGATTGAATGGAATGGTAAGTTTAATTTTATATGTTCTTTGTCAATATGAGCCCGATGAGGTCAATTTCGTTGGGTAATACCACGAATAAGTCCGAAACATGTCGTTCGTTAAGGCGTTTGAATTTAATAATTTTTTTTTCTTTCTATTTGTTTCATTCGTTATTGATTCCTAATACGGTCCTGACTACCGATGTCCTGCTACAAATTTGTATTTTGAAATTCATCTACTTTGTAGATTATAACGACCTCTATCTCAACTATTTATTTCTTATTCTTAGTTTTTACGGTCGACAATTAGGATTTTTGAAATTTCATTTCATTTACCGTTATTTTTTAGTTTGGTGAGATAACAGACTTGTAAGTTTAGATATCCCTAGTGGACGCTTACTAACTTTCAAAATACATTTTCTTAGTATGGCATTCGGTTAGTGTAGAGCACGTGGAAGGTTTACATGAACGATTGAATGGAATGGTAAGTTTAATTTTATATGTTCTTTGTCAATATGAGCCCGATGAGGTCAATTTCGTTGGGTAATACCACGAATAAGTCCGAAACATGTCGTTCGTTAAGGCGTTTGAATTTAATAATTTTTTTTTCTTTCTATTTGTTTCATTCGTTATTGATTCCTAATACGGTCCTGACTACCGATGTCCTGCTACAAATTTGTATTTTGAAATTCATCTACTTTGTAGATTATAACGACCTCTATCTCAACTATTTATTTCTTATTCTTAGTTTTTACGGTCGACAATTAGGATTTTTGAAATTTCATTTCATTTACCGTTATTTTTTAGTTTGGTGAGATAACAGACTTGTAAGTTTAGATATCCCTAGTGGACGCTTACTAACTTTCAAAATACATTTTCTTAGTATGGCATTCGGTTAGTGTAGAGCACGTGGAAGGTTTACATGAACGATTGAATGGAATGGTAAGTTTAATTTTATATGTTCTTTGTCAATATGAGCCCGATGAGGTCAATTTCGTTGGGTAATACCACGAATAAGTCCGAAACATGTCGTTCGTTAAGGCGTTTGAATTTAATAATTTTTTTTTCTTTCTATTTGTTTCATTCGTTATTGATTCCTAATACGGTCCTGACTACCGATGTCCTGCTACAAATTTGTATTTTGAAATTCATCTACTTTGTAGATTATAACGACCTCTATCTCAACTATTTATTTCTTATTCTTAGTTTTTACGGTCGACAATTAGGATTTTTGAAATTTCATTTCATTTACCGTTATTTTTTAGTTTGGTGAGATAACAGACTTGTAAGTTTAGATATCCCTAGTGGACGCTTACTAACTTTCAAAATACATTTTCTTAGTATGGCATTCGGTTAGTGTAGAGCACGTGGAAGGTTTACATGAACGATTGAATGGAATGGTAAGTTTAATTTTATATGTTCTTTGTCAATATGAGCCCGATGAGGTCAATTTCGTTGGGTAATACCACGAATAAGTCCGAAACATGTCGTTCGTTAAGGCGTTTGAATTTAATAATTTTTTTTTCTTTCTATTTGTTTCATTCGTTATTGATTCCTAATACGGTCCTGACTACCGATGTCCTGCTACAAATTTGTATTTTGAAATTCATCTACTTTGTAGATTATAACGACCTCTATCTCAACTATTTATTTCTTATTCTTAGTTTTTACGGTCGACAATTAGGATTTTTGAAATTTCATTTCATTTACCGTTATTTTTTAGTTTGGTGAGATAACAGACTTGTAAGTTTAGATATCCCTAGTGGACGCTTACTAACTTTCAAAATACATTTTCTTAGTATGGCATTCGGTTAGTGTAGAGCACGTGGAAGGTTTACATGAACGATTGAATGGAATGGTAAGTTTAATTTTATATGTTCTTTGTCAATATGAGCCCGATGAGGTCAATTTCGTTGGGTAATACCACGAATAAGTCCGAAACATGTCGTTCGTTAAGGCGTTTGAATTTAATAATTTTTTTTTCTTTCTATTTGTTTCATTCGTTATTGATTCCTAATACGGTCCTGACTACCGATGTCCTGCTACAAATTTGTATTTTGAAATTCATCTACTTTGTAGATTATAACGACCTCTATCTCAACTATTTATTTCTTATTCTTATTTAATTAAATTTCTTGAACTTAGAAATTAAACGTCCACCACGTCGGCCATTTTTGGCAAAAAGCGTTTATCATCTTCTCCAATTACTAACATTGAAAATATCTCTATCAACTCGTACAGAGTTATACAAGTTAAAATTACAAAATAATAACAAATTTTCAAACAAAATAACAATATAATCATTTTATAACACAACATATTGAAATGATTTAATCTCGTAGAGATTTTACAATTCATTTGTTTTGCCTCGGGTTAGTCTGGATTGCGGGTACTTAGGATAATTTTAGAGCGAGGGTTCCAGCATTTTCAAAATAAAAAAATAAAAAAAATTTCTTGTCAAAAAAAATAAATAATTTTTTCACAAAATATGATTTATTTTCAATGTAAAATTCTTTCAAGGGATCGTACTTGCAATTTTAACCTTATCCAATTCGACGTATTATCTATCTCTGCACCTTCTCCCACTTACAAATAATATAACTTTTAATTTTTCAGTTTTAAATGCACATTGAGTTTATTATTCGGGCTTATTCTTTCTTCAAATTAATCCAAATTAACCAAATCAAATCGATACACTACTGCTCCGTAGCGACTTATTAAAGATAATTCAAATTTCAAAAAAATATAATTCCAAATCACAAAATAATACGTAGTAATGCAAACGCATAAAATCACTTTATTTAAATCAAAAATTATAACTCACAACTTCAAATCAATTAAACCAAAAAATCTCAATAATCTCACAGAGCCAAAAATCAACGACCAGCACGGGCATCCACCTTTGGCAAAAAGCCTTCAGTTTTCTCCGATTCGCCCCCACCTCTCAAATTTTCAATGTTAAAATTTAAACTTCATAAAATGAAATTTTCCATCAAAATGCACAGGGTGTGTGCGAATCGCTTTAAAACACGACAATATATGATACAAATAATGTAAATGTTATAAACTCAAATGACAATACACATTATGTAATTATACTAAGCATTCTTATAAACTTTACACAATTATATAATTTAACGGTCTACGTGACAAATAATAAACAGAATATCTTATTAAGACAATAAATAACAAATCTAGTAATATGTCGAAACTGAAAAAAAAATGAAACAAATATAACCAACAAATTATAAAACCATCTTAATAATCTGTATTATTGTGTTTAAATTCGCTTTCTATCCTGATTTACCAGCTACCTACCTTCAGGTTTACTGCTTTGTACAGGCTCACTACGACTTAGAGTTTTGCACAACGAAGGGGGGGGGGAGGTGCCTTGGTATTATATAATACGGTATTTTCGGTTCGATGATGGTCATCGTGGTTGCGCTTAGATAGTTTGGCTTAAATTCCAGTGTAGGAAAATGGGAAAATTTGACTTTACGTTTTAATGCTACAACTTTAGATCACATCGATGTATTCGGCGCAACTAACCATTAAACTGATCCAAAATGTCAGCTTTATATGCGGACGAATTAGCCTCATTCGTCTTGGTCTATTGAGTAACAATAGTCTTGAGTAACTATTTGCTGTCAACAGGCTAATTGGATTTTTAATTGATAGTATATGTACTCTCTAGGCACTCTACTCTAGGCACATACTCTAGTCACAATCTTATGCAGAACATGTAGAGTAATAATCCAAGTACTAGTATATAGTCGGAAAAAATATCTTTTCGACGTCTTAATTAGTACCTGTGCTGTTGTTTTTTTATAAAACTTATTATTGGATGGTTTTTAAGGTAAAATTAAGTTTGTTAAAATGAAATCTTAGCGTTTTGGAAATATTTTTGAAAAAGTCTCAAAAATCTGGTTTTATGGATTGTTTCTCTCCATTGAATTTTGTAATGTCTACGGGATTATGAGATGGTTGAGAGTGAGCAGTTAATTATAGAGAGCAATAATAGAAGAATCCAGTTACAATATTTATTTTTTAATATGTAATTACTATAATAAACAAAGTATTAAATATTAATGCATAACTTTGTTAGATGCTTGTTGCTTTAGATTGCATGATAGTAACTATTGCAGTTATTAGTCAAAAGCTCCTGTGCAATAAAACGTTTTATAATTATTAAGAAGAAGTTTTTGCCTTCTAATATTGTAATTAGCGAAAACACATGGTAAGTTGTTGAAATAACAAAAAGCAAATAAAGGGAATAATTTAACAAAAAAATTTTTTTAGAGCTTTAAATGGAATAAAATGCTCAATAAGAAGGATTAGAGGCATATGATAGAATTTAAACTTCGCTGCTAAGTAGTTAGAGTAATTTATAAAAAATAATAAAACAAAAACAATGTAATATAATATGTAGATACATAATTAGTATGACAAAATCGATAATGTTTAATATGTTTGTACTAGTTCATTTTTGCAATAAAAACATACATTTGTATTTTATATAATAAATTTAGAATATAAAAACATTGTATTAGTTATATCATACTTAGTTCACAAATTATGCTAATTTTCAATAGACTTATCTCTGCAGTCTGCATTTATTAAAAAAATAGTTAGGCTTATGGCCTCCAATTGTATAGTTCTTGGTTTAAGAGTATATTCTGAGGGAGTGGATTTGTATATACCTAAAATACTTTGTAAAAAAATTAAATTTTTTCCAACAGTTTAATTTTTCCTATAATTATGGCAAAGGCCATGGTAAACCAGAAAAGTCTACAGGACCACCAAGACCAGCATCAG
This sequence comes from Cantharis rustica, assembly GCA_911387805.1. Classification (NCBI taxonomy): domain Eukaryota; kingdom Metazoa; phylum Arthropoda; class Insecta; order Coleoptera; family Cantharidae; genus Cantharis; species Cantharis rustica. Next base: position 97,127,532 of record OU426877.1, read on the forward strand.
CTTCCAGTAAGCTCATAATAACTGCCATAGCTGCTTCGTCATTTCCATCAGTTGGAGGTCCATTGCCAGGGGAATCTCGCACAGCATCTTCCATCATTTCAATAATTTCGTCATCTGCGCTACTTCCTAAAACGTGTACAATAATTTATAGGAACTATTTAAAAAGCAACATTAAACATTTTTACCTGGATCATTTGATACGTTAGAAACTGAAAAATTACTTCTAATTCTACTAAAATTAGCTTGCCTACTGTAATCGTGTGCTAAATGAGTTTGACTATCATCGTCTGGTGAAAAATTTGTGCAAACATGCTACAAAAAAATTGTAAAATAACGCAAAAGCTTTTTTTGAATAAATATATTTGCTTACATTTTGAAAAGACATAGATGACTCAGGAATAGGACTATTTTCTAAAGACGATCCACTTTCTCGCCGTTGAGAATCTAATACTTGCTCTGCTATTTGACTGCCTATTTTGCTTGTTTCGACTTGACTATTTATTAATCTGTGTATTTCTTTACCATTACCTAAATCAAAACTTTTTATTTATTTTCTTTGTACAAAAATGTAGAATTTACTTTGAGTAAAAAGATTGACGTTTGTATGCTGACCAGCGCTACTTTCAACAGTTCCAACATCACCGCTAAAAGCAATAATTTTTTTTTATCTAAGTAATATTTAGTTAATTTAGTATAAACCTACAGCAATAAAGTATTTTTAGCAATAAGATAGTCGATTTCCTTGGTCCATGGATTTTTAAATGATTTCCATTCGCTTTGTAGTCTTATGAACCCGTTCGACTTGGTACGAAAACCATATGAACGAGTTATTATCTTTTCGTTGCTTTGAAGAGCATTTTTATGACATTCTGCTAATGTTTGAATATCGTCATGATGATAATATTCATACATACTTGTACCTAAAAGTTCTTGTGGAAGAAATCCTAGAATTAACGTAGCTCTGCAAATATTCAACAATAAGTTGATACATTATTATAAAGTCTTTTTATCTGTAGTATTTACTTTTGATCAACAAATAAAAATTTTCCGTCCATAGCATGACGCGAGATAAATTGAATTGGATGGACGTTAAATTTTCCCGATGTGGTAGTATAAGAATTCGCTGTTATTTGGGGCAAAATTCTTCCTATCGCAACTAAACATGATAGATTACACGAATCTTCCCCTTCTCCTTCTTGGTCTGTTAAACCAATTTTTGCTGGCGTCCACGATTTTAAATATCCAGAGCAATAGATCACATTATATTTCTTATCTAAACGTAAAGCTGTCATATTATATTGAGAATTTTTTTGTAAAAATACTCACCCAAACCATGCTTTTTTCTTCGTCCACCTGTAGTTGTATCGGCTTCTTCTTTAACTTGTCCTACGATTTTACATTTCATTCTACAGAAGAAGGATCTGCGAGCTCCGGGACATAATTTTGTAGTTCCTTGCGGAATGTCAGTTTTTAATGGTAACATTGCTAAAAAATTGAAAAAGAATAATTTTGAAGCTAATAATAATAAATTATTAAAATACTTTTGGCGTCGATTAATTTTTCTCTTGGATTTAGATCTGAAGATGATAGTTGCTCTTTTACTTTCGCAACATCCTTTGGATGTAAAATATCAAACCAACTTTGACCTAATAGATCTCCCTAAAAAGTTATATTTAATTTTTTTTTAAATAAATTGGACTATGTAATGTACCTGTGAGTAATTTAGAATTTTGGAAACAGACTTGGACACATATAAAATTCTACCTCTATCGCAGCCAACAACAAATAAAAAGCCATCTGCTACCTAGTATAAAGATTTAGTTATCTAATGCTTACTATTTTTTGTGTAGGGGCGAGTTGTTCAAAAAAAATAAAGTGTCAAAATTCCATAAAAAACATCTTGAAGCTCTAATGCTTTATTAAATAGTTAAATTTAGAAAACATAAAATATCACATTTTTATGTCTAAAAATAAAATAATAGAAAAAAGCTCTCGTTAGCGAAAAATATAGTATCCCCATTTGACCTGCAATTCTCATTTTGAACAACTTTCCTCTACTACTATTTTCTTACTTGCAATATCAAATGTTTAATTTCTTGGTCAGATAAAAATGATGGTTTATAATTTCCCTCTGTGTAAGCGTGAACAGTTCCTCGAATTGATTTTATATGTTGAACTGCCATTCTTAATACTGTTAGTTTATCTAATTTTCTTGACATTGCATGACACATGGGTATCATGGAAGATAACTCGGTGATATACGTGTTCATTTTATCACGACGTCGCTTTTCTATTTCACTATGGTTTTGCCTAATAATAATTTTATTTAGAAATTAATAAAATTCAAAGTATGAATATATACTAATCAACGGTTTCCAAATTATCACTACACCAGAATTAATTAAAAAAAATAATTTTTCTATAGCTAATGTGATTCAACTTTAATAAATACCCCAATTACCTACACAACTTTTTAAAACTTCTGAAAAAAAAAAAGAATTATCTGCGCAAAATGAAGTCGTTAACCTTCTGGCGAGTTTCATTATTTATGTAAACAAATGAAAAGTGTATAATCCGTATTATAGGTGCGATTTTAAAAATGCATTAATAACATTTCCTTATGTCCTCGGGATTGAAAATTACATTCATATATTTATACCACCACCTTGAACTCTATCTAAGGCTTCCTTGTAACGACGTAAAATGCATTTTATCATTACGGTAAATTTTATAATAATTTATAGTTTTAAAAATTAATTAAAATGTTTTTTTTTACTTTTTGCTATCATCTTTTGTAGATTTGACATCATCTTCAATATTTTCATCAATGTCTGCAGCATCTCTATAAAATAAATAATATTATCTTAGAGATAAAATTGATAAACAAATAAAATATCTGTTAAATTATCATAAAAACTAGCAAACGAAGAAAAATTAGAAAGTTGAAGTTTTCCAAAAATTTTCTCAAACCTTAGATCAAAAATTATTGTATTATAATATAATAATATATTAACTATTATAATAACACTTGAAAATTCCCAAATTAGTAAATTTTTGCCTTTGTGTTGTTTAAAATTATTTTAAAGTAAGTTTTACAAAATATGTAAAATTACTCTGTAATGTTCGGATAGGTCTACTTAGTAAGAGTAAAACTACTTAGTAGTTTATAACTTTATATTGAAGCTTGCGCCAAGGGCCAATGGGTAATTTGTATACACAAGACTCGAAATTCCAAAGAATACCAACTGATTTTCAAAGAATTCAAAAAGATTTTTAAATAGTTCCAACGATTTGCAGACTGAAAAATTCGATTCTCTATCCAAAGGTTTAATGAGCTTTCTTTGCCCCCTATACTTACCATGCCATATAAAATATCAGAGAAATGAGCAAAACTGCATTATACTAGTATCAGCTTCAAACTTAAATCTGTGTTTTTGTGAGGATTCGACATTTGTCAAAATATTTTTCTATATACTAATATAATAAAATATAATTAAAAAATTAAAATACTAAAGTTAACTTTAAATTTTTAATTTTGATTAATTTGAGGTCGAACTCATCAGATTAATCATATTACCCAAGAAGAATAATCTAATTTATTTTATTGCATTTCAATTTCAATTTCAAGTAGATTTTGTGAATTAGTACGGATTTTTAAATATAAAAATTAAACGTGAACTAAACAGAAACTAGAAAATTACTATTTAAAAAACATAATAAAAAGACATTAATTAAAATTTGGAAAAGATATTTAGTCCAAACCTGTTAAATATAGTAAATTACTGTCTTTTCATTGTGTTTTTAAATAATAATTTTCTACGTGTATTTTTTTTACTTTCCAGTTAAAATTCTATTATTTTAACTTTTTTGTTTACTTTGTATTTAATTTTAGATTCCATATTGTCTTTCCAATATAAAACTGTTAAATGAACTAATTTTGATTATTGCTTTAAGTAAATAATCAAGTAAGTAAATAAATATTTTACTAACAATAAAATTAATTTGGGGGTTCTCAAAAAATAGTTATATGGTAAGTTCAAAAATATAGATTAATTTAATATCCGTACTCCAATTTAATATAAATCAAACTCAATTACAAGTGAAAGCCCACAAGTGCAATAAACGGTTTTCAAATCGCGACAACCAATCAAACTTGGTAGAAACATCTAAGATTTTCATAAATTAACAGTTCCAAGTACTCATATTTTATTAAATATTAATTAAGGTAATGTTTGTAAAATTTACACCTTGAAAGGTATTTGTAAGAATTCCTATTTGTCAACTAAAGCCTATATACCCACTTATACGTAGGTATAATTGTTGGCAAGTTAGTTAAATTTATATGATTTCGTTTTATGCTTATTCAAAATATAATTTTTTAGTTTCTCACCCAGCATTCAAATTTCTGAGAAAACTTTTGAACAATATTATTAAAATATCAATACATCATCATAGTAATATTTTTTATTAGTCCAGACAAAAATTTTGACGCTTTTAAATTTGGAAATTAGATAGATAAGGGTAATGTCAGGTTAGTAAATTTTATACAAATTTTATAACAAATTTTATACATTTTTTGAGTAAAAAATTAAAAATAAGAAAAATTTAACAAAAATGTACGCCACGTTCATTTTTAACTTTCCTGAAAGAGCTCTTCGGTATAGAGCAAAATTCAAATCTAAAATTTTATCGAGTATCAAATTTCATAAAGTATGAATATATACTGGATTGTATTAGTAGTTAAAACATTGACATAAAATTTTTATGCGTTTAAAATGAGCCCAAATAAGTTTTCTTACATGTGGTTATAATTAGTCGATATATATTATGCGAAGACGGTCCTAGCCAAAATTTTTTCTTTATAAATTCTTTTTTTTTAAACGATTTCGACAATATGAATGTAGAATTCGTATATAAAACTTTTTAAATTTTAATTTTAAAATAAAAAATTTATTAAGAAAATTATTAAAAATATGAATTATATGCGATTATAATGCGATATGTGAATAATAGTTTTACATGCAGTGAAAACCTAAAATTTTAACATGTAAATACATATTATAAATCCACCCCCAAATAATAACATAGAACGCATATTTACATTTCAATATTGTTTTTATTAATAGTACATTGCATTATTTCTCTGCTGTAATCATTCTACCTTATGGAAGAGGTTTAGGGTAGGGTAAAATATGTCATTTTACTTTAAAAGCTTCTTTAAATAAATATTTATTTGATTTTTTTTATCAGTAGGTAAGGTTTGTAATTAACAGTAAATTAATAGGTGTGCACTTGTTGCATCTAATCTTTATCTAAATTTTATCTTTGCTTAATCTTCTGGTAATGTTTGGAGATTGCTAACAGCTTATTTTGAAATCTTATTCCGATCACCGCCTTAATTACTACAAATATATAAATTTTGTGCTTCTATTTAATCAAGCAAAGAAGTATAAAATTTATATATTAAAAATCAAATTTCGCATAACAAACCAATAAAATTTATTTAAAAAAAATTTAATTATATTCCTCTGTCTAAGATCGATGATCACGGAAACAGAATATAGGATGATTAATCTTATTAATTGGTTTTTCTTTTTAGTCAAGATAAATGTTATGAATTTTTATATTAAATAATTTTATAAATTTCAAATTAATTACATAGTACCTACAATAAATTTATTGTTTTACACATTTATTTTAAATAAACGTGATCTTATTATTTAAATATTTCTATAGAGAAAGAAAGCAATAAATAAACAAGAGTTTAAAATATTCAGTGTGGTATTTGCCGTTAATTATTATCTTAAAATAATAAAAAATATAAAATTTATAATGTCAAATTATTGGAGAGAAAACCGTTTTATAAAAAATATTATGCAAAGTGGAGAACTTTTTCATCATACTATGGCATCATCGGGCGATGAACTACAGAGAGAAACGAGAAAAATTCCGTATTTATCGTCCGAATTGCAAGCGGAAGGGAGTGGGTAGCGGGGAGATATTTTTGAAAAAGTGGTATTTTTTAGGGTGATTTTACTAAAGTATGGGGTTAATGCAGTAAAATCACTCTAGTAAAATCACCCCAAAAAATACCACTTTTTCAAAAATATCTCCCTCCTACCCCACTCCCTTAATCTTGCAATTCGGACAATAAATGCTGAATTATTCTCGTTTCTCTTTCTTTCATCGCCTGATGATGCCATAGTATGGCGTTTTGCGATAATATACATGCGAATTTATATTATATTGTAAAAAACATTTTAGTTCTAAAAAGTGTGTGAATTTTTTGGTTTTTCTAAAATTTTTTGATATGATTAATATTCAGTTACACTACCTTATAGTCCGGTAAATCTAGACATTCGAAGGTACAATAATTCCCAAAAAACTGAAAATTAGTAAAATTGTTCAAAACATAATTATAAATGAAATTTAAAAAGTCCTTATTGATCCGGTACGAGGAAAAAAATTTATTCGTGGTCAAAGATCAAAAAAATTGTTTTTTCGCGATTTTCATCAAAACGATAAGTTTTATCATAAAATTATCTCAGACAAAAATTGTACATCATGTAATTATCTATAAAAAATGTATCAATACTTTTTTTCCTAAGAAATGAGTTTATGAATGTTATCACGTTTATGCAATCGTTTCTGTTGATCTTTTGCATCACAAAAACAAATGAAAAAAGAGTGTTGATGAAAAGTTCAGTGCCGGCTACAGACAATATTCTCGTAAAAACTATGAAGACAACGTCCAGGACAATGACAGGTTTGACGACGATGTTAATTCGAATGGCGATGACGATGAACTACATTGCTTTCAGGCAGAAGATGATATGGAACAAAGTTTCGTTAGGTTAGACTTGTCTGCTGTTCTTAGTTTCGGATACAAATAAAGTAAATCATGTTTTTTTATCTCATAATTCTATGAATTTTTCTTATTCCAGATTTTAAAATAAATTCTGTTTGTTTTTCGTATTTGTACTCTTTTTTCTCTTAATTTTTAGTGAACTTTTAAACAAGTTAAGACTTTGGTTTTCACCATGTGAAAGACCATCTCAAACTCAATCCGAATCGGCAAAAAACTGGAAAATGAGCTTTTAACACCTAAGAGTCTTTTTTTCGTAGACCAAGTCACATATATTGAATATAATTGAATATAATTAATATAATATAATAATTAAAATATTTTTACTTATATTACAGCTTCAGTGATGTTATTATTATAACATCTACTTATTATTTATAATGACGATTACAACTTTTCCAACTTTTTGAACCGTTATATTTCAGAAACGGTGGCCCTTAGGAAAAAAGTATTTATTCGCTTTTTATAGATAATTTTATAGATAATTATATGATGTACAATTTTTGTCTGAACTAATTTTACGATAAAACTTACCGTTTTACAGAAAATCGCGAAAAACCAATTTTTTTTACCTTTGACCTCGAATAAATTTTTTTTCACGTACCGGATCGATGAGGACTTTTTAAATTTCATTTATAACTGTGTTTTGAACAATTTTACCAATTTTCAGCTTTTTGGGAATTACTGTACCTTCACTCTTATTTTTTGTACTAATTTGACCGGACTATTAACGACTTATCCATGTGATTAAATTAATAAATGGTCATATTTTTTTCATTTTATAGGAATTTGATTTTTTTAAATTTTACAATTTTATAACTTTTTAATTTTCTCAAAAAATAATTTTGTAATATTCTCCCTTCTCTCCAAACCTTTGCAATGCCTCACCGGAGAAAATTATCAGCTTGCAGGTTGACACTCTTTCAATATTATGTTCTTCTGCGCTCTTCTATGGTGTGGAATCTTGAACACTAAGCTGTAAGCTGACTAAAGTTTGCAGTTGTGAATTTTAAAATAGAAAGAAAAGGCCTTAATACTGTAATTCGAATAATTTAGCGAAAAAAAATTTCTCATATTAAGAATTCCATAGACTGCGAATATAACAAACAAATATTTTTAGATCGGATGAACAAGAAAATGGAAATCATAAACAGATATCAGAGAAGCAATCTTCACTGATCTTTGAGTCACATTATGAGAGATGTTGAGAAATGTTGATTTTTGAATAGTTTTTTGAATTCTATGACGATTGGTCCCGGATGGTTGATCTTTGGATGATTCGTCAAGCGGGCGATTCAATATTCAAAATTATAATTTTAATTTTATATAAAATAAAATTAAAGCCGTTTTTATTAATGGTAAATTGATTGTTGTACAATTCGATTAACTGAACATAATTTTAAGTTAGCTGAAAATCTTAAATCTTAACCAATAAGAGTCAATTCCAGTAGAAAACAAAGTAAGACAGAGTACAGATCCACTAATCCATGATTATCACAACAATAATTTTTATTTAATATAGTACAAGGGGGGGGGGGCAATGAGCACAATTGTTGCCTCCTGATTCATGACCTAAGCACTTTATTTTGACCAACTTGACCAAACTAAAATTTTATTACATTGTTTGTTTAGAACGAATTTTCTGGAAGACAGGTAAAATCACACTATTTTTTTTAATATATAAAATTATAATTTTAATTTATAATTTTTGCTTATAATTTTGAATATTGAATCGTCCAGGACCAATCGTCCAGGAACCAAACATCCGGTTACTGTTTTTTGACATGTAGAAGCAGAAGAAACGGGGTCTGGTCAAAAAAATGCATATGTATACCATACAATTATCGTGCTTAGTTTAGTATATTTCTAGTCACGTTTAATAATCACAAATTTGATTCAAAAAATTATTTTTTGTTGTTTATTGTTTGTTTATTAAAATTAAAAATTATACAAAAAATGTATCAATTGAGCAAACAATTAAAAATTTAATGTAAAATTTTTTCATTTCAGAAAAGCCCTACTTAGTAGCGAAATATTCTAAAACCACATTTTTAAGTTAATGTCTTTTATTTTCACTAGATTATTATAGCATACAAATACAGTTGAAATTACAGATAGGTACCTACAGAAAAAATTCGGATCAGTAATTGTGTCTAAGCTTCCTAAACTTTTGTACAGATCCGTCGCGCCACTATTGAAATTATAATTTATACCATCCACATTCACACAATTAGAATCCCATTAAAATATTTGCTGAGAAAGAGCAAAATTTGAAGCAATAGAAACTTTATATTTATCTTAATGTGGACCAGTGTCGACTGGTCAAAAATTTATATGATGAGGCATAGTCGTGAAACCGGGGGTACCAACAGAAACTAATTTAAGTCTAAATTACTTTTGTGAAATTTTTCTTTTGAAGAATTGACATTATTTGCTTAGTGTGCACTGCTTTTTCTACCTACCCCGATAAGCCGCCACTGAATGTGGCCATATCTAAAATGTTTCAATTTTGATAATAATTAACACTTTTTCTAAAAGCTAAACATTGCAAAATGTTATTACATTAAATTAATTTATTACACATCAAATTGTTCCAGTTTTTTCTCAAATGATAAGTAAGTGAGCTTACAATTTTTTCCAACTAGCTTAAAAATATATCATACCTATTAATTGTAAGACCAGTAGTCTTGATTGTTTTAAACAAAAAATTAAAATTTTGTTAATTTCTTCTGATAGTTTTTAAAATTTTGACATGATAAAATTGTACTTACTTGAAGGAAGCTTTGCGTTTTCTGTTTATATTAAATGTGTCTTCCCCATTTTCCATATTAATAGCACTGCTGGAATTGGAATATCGCGATGAAATTTGGTAAGGTAAATTAGATGTACTATTTCTAAAAGAGACAAAACTCGATTAAAAGTTAAACAAAAATACATGTTGATAAAAACTTACTCCAAAGTACTACTGGAATCATAGCTGCTTGAATATCGATATTGAGGACTAACTAAATGATTACCAATTTTAGAAGAACTGGGTTCTTCGATGATCATGTAGTTATCGTCATCAGGAATTTGTAATAAACGCGAATACGGAATTTCTTGCAAAGAAAAACTTCTTGCGACCATGTTAAAAATACAAAAGTACTGCAACTACAATGTTAATTATCAATTGACATTTTTATATCTATAAAGGTAACACCAATAAGTAATTTTCTTGTTTCCGGGAAGGTGTATTTATATGAACATTCTCCAACTATTAGTAGGCGTTACGGTTAAAATACGCGCATGTATCCTAATGGTGCTCTATTGTATATTATTATATTCATTTTTTAAATAATTTATTATTTAATACAAATTTTGATAAAACAATTTTTAACTCTATAAGTACCCAAAACCAACAACTTTTTTTTTAATAAAATTAGGTGTTACAATATTATTTAACATTTATATTCTATTGATATTACTTCTATCCTTGATAACATTTTTTTATTAATTATTATTTATGAAAAATCAGATACTTAATTCGTCATCATAATCAGGTTCATAAAAAGTGTAAAAGTAATTAACTTGGTTAGAAAAAAATAGATTTTGTATTTTTAAATTCAGAATTTTGAAAAGCAATGTATTTCTGATATTTATTAATAAAAAAATATTTTCTCATCATACAAGCACGATATACTACTTTGTCTTTAATAATATTTTTTTAAATTTTTAACTATGCATTATACTATTATGGCTTGGAAAATAACTACATGGAAATTTTAACCTTTCATTTACTACAAATTATTAAATTATTTTTAAATATAATATGTAAAAATTAAAGCAGACTTATTAGCGAAAATAATTATGACGATTTTAAAATTCATACGTATAGATTATACGATATTATTTATTACAATATCACAAAATAATTTCGATTATCTCTTTGTTAAAAATAATGATTGAAGTCCGTAAATGAAAAACCGCGAACATGCACATTATTTGCAAACCTAATTAAGTAGGATTATTAAGTCATGTGAAGTTGATATCAACAACTGCAATATGAAATTTTGATTCGTTTTAAATACCCATAGGTAATACGAACGTTAAATTTTAATTTATATAACGCGATGATACATGAGATTTATCGAATACTTCGATAGATTGTAGTAACCTGAGATTTGCACCTGATGTCCAGAGAGCCGCAGGATATTCTGACGACTTGGTAGTATATGAGATAGACTTGCATCAGGTGTCTATTATTGGGTTGTTAACGAAGAGTTGCCGTGAGTGATAGCTGATCCTTGCAATTTTTCAATTACCTTAAAAATAGTTTCCAATTTAAATTATTGTAACTTGTTAGTTAACAGTAATAATAATAATAAATTGCAGGTGGGTAGGCTTTACGTGGTCGATATGCTGCAGTAGGATTTTCATACGGTTTAAATTTTCTTCCACAGTTACATTCAAAAACAACTAATACCAAATTTATTGTAAAATTTTAAACAATTAATAAATTTTAATTAAAATAATACTTTAATATTAATATTATCGCTATTGTAAAATTTTAATTTTTTACAGTGTTCCAGAATTAAATTATAAAGATTTTATTGAATGTGAGGTACTGACGTGAATGATTGAAAATCTAACAAGATCATAATTATCTGTTTTTGACAACAACTAACGTATTTAAAGGATGTTAAATCATGCAGTTCAGTAGACATCTAAACGACCGATCGAAATAAACGTCATTTTTATCCAATTCAATGTTATAACATGTATAAATATGTATTTAGTTAGCAAGTTTTGCTTAACAATTACTTGATACAGGTGAAAAATTTAATGCGTATTTTAAAATATTTTATTTGTAGGTATTTTTTTGAAAGTTTCGCTAACAATTAGAGCAAACCGATTCAACTCGATCAAAATTTATAAAATTACCCCTGAACTATTGAAGATTAAAAATACGATTAATACACTTAATAATATTTACAATTTTAATGGAAATGAAAATGCTGCATACATCTTGACCTATCAAAGGTCAAGAATCGACTAATTTATAATTTTTAATTTTTTTTTCGACTAATTTAGTTCGTTATAAATAATTCGGCTAAAAAAATAAATAACGCATCTATTTATAATTACATAAAATATATATTTTTTCTTCAGAAACTTCAGAAACAAGAATTTCAAAACATTGCCAATCTTTTTGCATTGGATTTTTGGACCGCATTCCACAAATTAATTTTACTATTGTTATTCTAATATTTTATTTAATTAAATTGATCATATACCCTCGACTATTAATACATTAGTGTTCATTGCTATGATCGCCATCTCTGTACTGTAAAAAACTATACATACATAATATATAGTACATAACTTACTATACTCATGTATAAATTTTTACAGCACGACGACTTGGGATGTAAATTTATATTGCCAAAATTACAGATAGACAAATAAAATTTAGAAATATCTTATATTTATTGTCGTGTTACAGGATGATTTGGCCCACCCTGTGCTTAACTGATGATTTTGTAAATTTGATTTTTGAAGGTTTAAAAATTTAAAAAGTGCGAGGTGGGGAGTCAAGTAAGCCAAAAGAGTCAAGATTAATGGCTTTTTGCCAAAAATGGCTCCCTAAGCGGTCAAGTGAATTTTTGACTATAATTTTCACAATAAGTTGTGAAATTTTTATACGAGTATTTTTCAATCGAGATTTGTGTTTGAACATTGTGATTTGAATTGTATTGGGAGATTTTTGGTTGGATTTGACCGCGAAGATATTATTTTTCTGAGTTGGAATTTATTTTGATTAAAAAGTGATTATTTTTGGGACGAATGGTTTATTTTTTTATTTTAGAAACGAGAGTTACATAATTGGAATTAGTAAAATTTTATTTGGATAAATTAAAACCTCAAGCAAAATATAAAGTATCCAGAATTTAAAATTTACCATTACAAGTTTGTGAAATCAAACTTGATTTTCTTTTTGTCGAAAACAAGCAAATAGAAAATAGTGAATCATACCCTTGTAGAAGCCCGATTGCTCCCGCACGTCACGAGCTGCCCAGGTTTAAGAAGTATTTAAGTGTTTCCGAAATTTTACAAAAAAACATTATTAACATGTCATTGAAAAGACACTAAAAGAGAAGCACTAAATCTTACTAATAAAAGTTAAACACGGTTTAAAATTGTATTGTGCATAATTTTTAAATTGAAATAACTTTGATCATATGGTAAAATTGTTATACTTCTTCTTCATCGGTCTTTTAGTGCACTTCTGGACAATCAGCATCTTTCTCTTTCTAAAAAGGTAATAGTATTTAGATCTGAGGCTGCTTAAACCGAATTGGGTTTAAATATGTAGAGTACCTACCAGTGTTTTCCACATTTTCTTTAGACTGGACAATAGACGGAAATGTTGTGATCTCAATTTTTGACTTCAGAGTTGTGTTTGGGTTAGTTACTAAAAGTTACATACTAAAAGTTTCTAAACCTAGAAAGTGCGAAAGATGCAAAAGAGTACAAATGAGTTCCCGAATTTTAGTATTTTGCTTATACAAAAATTTCAGCATTTATTTTTTGCTTCTTTTGTGAACTTATTTGTGAAATTATTTTTTTATAAAAGTATAATCTGGATAACCTAAAAAAATCAACTTTTCAAACAAACTGATTATTTGAAAGTTATGTTTAAAATTTAAATAAAACCAACTGCGTGTTTTTATCTTTATTACAGCGTTTGAAATAGCCATTTAAATCTGGGTTAAATTATGACAAAAATATCAAAATTTTGTAAGTTTTAATATTTATATTTTTTTATTTTATTTTACATGTATATTGAAGTGTAATGCACCCTGGCTGTATTTTAATTTATTTATTTTCAAAAATCTCTAATTAAAATATTTGCTGAAATTTTAATTTTACTTTCAATATCATTTTAAAAATGGCAACGCAAATTTTATCCGATACCCATATCGCAGTCCGGCTTATCAACCAAATTTTATAGTTCCTTGAATACATTTTTAATATAACAATGTAAAATTTTTCTTCATCCAAAAACATCCAATCATTTTTTAAATCAATAATTCCAATATAATTTCAATAAAACATCTTTCAAAATTCCACTTTATATTCAAAAATTCCACAAACTTATCAAAAATTATTCGGACATAAAATTTACACGTCCATTTGTCGACCATTTTTTGGCAAAAGGTCTCGTATCTAAGTGATCGATCCCCACCTAGCAAATTCCACAATGTTACAACTTAATAATTAATACAATAATTTTACTAAAATGCATAGGGTGGGTCTGAATCATTTTGAAACACCACAATATGTTATATAATTATATATTCATTATATATTTTATAATATTTTTATAATATAATTATTCATTTTATATTATAATATTCAATGTTTTTCTATAAAAATATACATTTTTGTATTTATCTTCTTAAATGATGCATTTTTTTCAGTAGCAATAAAGTAAGTAAATTAATAATTTCAATTTTCACGAACACACATTTTTAACAACAGATATGTCTTGGGAATTTTAATATGTTGTTTAGTAATTCTTAAGAATTATTTAAACCAATTTTCAGACTTCTTGAACTGTTAATTCTTTCTAAAATTTTGTAACCATTACCAGTGGCGTAACTATCAGTGTTCGATGTGTTCGATCGAACAAGGACCCGGCATTAAAAGAGCCCGGCTCTGCCACGATCAGAATAATGAAATAATTTAATGATTTTATGCGAATTCAAATTTTTGTGATTTTTAGCACTAAACAGTAAAAACATCTTAAAAACTAAAAAACCAACATAATTAAGGTAAGAGCGGTAGACACATTGCCTGCTTTTTCGACCGTCTAGCCACCACAAAATGTGTTTTCTTCTGATTGAAACAATATAGAGCAATATCGCCTTAGTTACAATATGTCATAACACACTAATATTTCCCAAGGGAAATATGAAACGTCATCTCATATTGTCCCTAGGGAAATATGAAACGTCATTTTAAAGTATAATTTGCGCACGGTGATTGGACAATCAAACATGCAAAACAAAATACTAAAGCCATCCCTGTTAAAAAGTGACATTTAAGTGACATTTAAAATAAAAAATGTGCCTACTTATTTTTATATTTTAAAAACCAACCTAACTTTTTCTGAATTATTTTGCGCGCATTCTTCGCGATATTGATCTAGAATTTTGCATAAGGCTTCCTTCGACAAATTGCTAGGGGGGTTGAGAACGAGCAAAGGGGGGTAAATTTTTTGCTCAGTTTTTCGATATCTATCGCCGTTTTTGAGTTATTGCAAATTCAAAATCTCAAATTTAATTATTGATGTAATATTGATATATTTAATAATATATTTTTCAATCAGAAGAAAACTATTGATTACAACACGGGAAATATGAATACATTTCCCTTGGTTGTCTATACATCTCTCGGGCTTTGCCCTCGAGATGTAACTAGTCAACCTCGGGAAATATACTATTCATATTACCCTAGTTGTAATAATAGCTATTCTGACTCATTAGTCGTCATCAGTACCGCTTACTATGTAATCACTTAATTATGTGCATTATACTAGCTACTGGTTTTCATTTAATGTGGACTGCTAATATGCAACGTCACTACACAAAAATTAAATTGGTTTTTTAGTTTTTAAAACTTCAATGCACGATGAGTGCAATAATTTTACATTTGCAAATTTTGATAGAGTGATACTCGATAACGCACGTTGGCGCGGTTTAATTTTTGTGTAGTGACGTCGCATATTAGCAGTCCACATTAAATGAAAACCAGTAGCTAGTATAGTGCACATAATTAAGTGATTACATAGTAAGCGGTACCGATGACGACTAATGAGTCAGAAACACATTTTGTGGTGGCTAGACGGTCGAAAAAGCAGGCAATGTGTCTACCGCTCTTACCTTAATTATGTTGGTTTTTTAGTTTTTAAAACTTCAATGCACGATGAGTGCAATAATTTTACATTAGTAAAAACATCGATAAAACCAGAAAATATACGGCACATTTCCAAAATAAGGTGCCTGCCACATTTCTCATATATGTACTATACCTAAATATTTAAAATATAAAGTATATTTACTGTCTGTTTCGGTTTTCGTCAAATTAAACTTGAAGCCGGCATCGATAAAGATAAAGCGGAAGCGAGGTATAAAGAAATAAACTGTCATCCTTAGCACTTAGCAGATTTCGAAAAAATTCTTTAACAGTGTAGGGCATATTTTGATTTTTATTTATTTTGATTTTATCATATTGCAGTTTGTTACAGTAATTTTGTTTTCAATAAAATTCTTGATTTTTTGTTAACGGTTTTTTATTTTATTATTATTTATTTATTATTTATTATTTTTATTTTTATTTTTATATTATTTTATTTAAATAAAACTAATTAACAATATTATTTTATTATATTTTTTTTTCATAAAAATTAATTTGAAACCATCGTTCCACTTATAAGACTATTTAAAAAAATTCCATGTTAATTTAATATCCATTTAGGGGCTCGATTTGAGTCGAAAACACAGGTCCGTAGCTGCCATATTAAGCCACTGACCATTACCTTATTTAGCGAGAAAGTGCAATACTCGATTTTGTATCATATATCTCGAAATTTTCATATATTACTCTAATTTAAAGAAAATTTTATGCTTTAAAACTTTTTCTGAGGTGACTTATTTGCTTCAAATAAACAGTATAGAAATTAAAAGGTAATCATGTTCATCAAAAATAAGTATTTTAAAAATTTTAAATAAATATTTAAAAAAAGTTAAAAAAAAACGAACGTAAATTTCTAAAATTAAAATAGTTACCTATGTCAAAAATAAGCAAATACCTTCTTCTTGCTTATTGCTTAATTATGAATTTTAAATTTTTGCTAATCATTGTTGAATCATTGCTGCTAACAGTTAAAGATCCTAACTATAGTGTCTGCTTGTAAAATTTATAGTATTTTGAAAATAGCGTAGTAATTTATATTTTCTAATATTATAAAATATATTAATATGTAGAATAAATGATCTGCTCGATTTCTTGATTTTTCAAGATTATTTCGTATTTTCGAGATTTTCTTGAAATTTCTACTCTAATTACTTATGGATTTTTAAAGAACTTCGCTCTTAAAATTTCAAAAAGTCCATAACTTATTATTTTTATAAGAATATTATGTAGTTTCTTCTTTTTTAATATTCTTATATCTTCCCAAATACGATACAGAATATTCTGCTTCTTATAACGTGGCATACTAAAAGAAAAAAAACTGTTCTTAACAAACTAAACAAAAAAGGTTCAGTTCAGTTTGTTTAATTTTATATTTAACAACACAATCTAAAAAAGTTTGCTCATTGGGGAAAGTTCATTTTAAAAACGGCATAACTGATTAATTTAAAATTGATGGGTACATACGGAACACATTAGGGCAAAATAAGATATATTTTATATTTTTGTATTTAAATCTAAAACTAACTAAAACATAGTTTATAATAATTACAATAATAAAGAAAAATAATAAAAAAAAATTTTATTCGTTAAAAATTGAAAATTTGAAGAAAGTTCATTTTTACGCTATTTAAAAAAAACAGGTATTTGCTTAATTTTAGCTTTTTTTCAACCTACCAAGCTTGTCTCGATTCTAGAATTAAACTTTTTTTTTTATTAACTCCACAAATACATTACAATCTGTCCAAAAGACAATAAGTAATACTGCTTGACAATAGGATAATAACAATAACAACAAATGACACAGTGGAGAGCCAACCCATTGGTAGGTCTCCTTTTATATTAATTATTACATTACATTATTACATCACAATATAAACAGTTTAGTTTTACACTTAAATACGATGGGGCAGGTTCATGGGATCATACCTCTTTAGTCTCTTTACCTGAAGTTCACTCAGTAGTTCACACACTAGTGGGTTGGGATGGTCTGTTAGGCTCAGCTGATATTTCTTGCTCATGGAAGAAAATACTTCCTTTACACTATTAATTTGGAGGTCAGCACTAATAACATTATTTGGGACATACCAAAGAGCATCACAGATACTACGTTGGACTTTGGATTGGAAACGCTGAATTTTTGCAATATTCGAATCACTGGCAGAGCTCCACAGCTGAATACCATATGTCCAAATAGGTTTTATGATTGCTTTATATAGTAGTAGCTTATTGTCTATGGACAAAGATGATTTTCGGCCCACAAGCCAGTACATCTTTCGATACACGATTCCTAGCTGGAGGCGCTTATACCAAATGTGCTTGGCCTACGTCAGTCGTCGATCAAGATGAAAGCACAAGTATTTGATTGTTTCTTGTTCCGGAAGGACGTTACCGTACATCGTTACAGCTGAACAGGTTCTTCTTTTGAGGGTGAAGGTGATGTGAAAAGCCAAAACCTTTGCCGAACATCTTGCTAAAGTCTTTCAACCTCTTCTCAGAGAAATTCCTATTGAAGAAAAATACCCTGTTCACCAGCTACTGGAAGCCCCTTATCAAATGGATTTACCAATCGCAAAATCCAAACTAAGCGAAATCAAAAATATTATCTACAGAAATACTAACCCAAAAAAGGCTTCTGGATATGACCCAATAACAGGAAAAATTCTGCAAAACCTATCAGAAAATGGGTTTAAATTACTGCAAATAATTTTTAATGCAATCCTCCGATATGGTCATTTTCCAGCTCAGTGGAAGGTAGCACAGTTGACTATGATTCCGAAATCAGGAAAAGATCCAACTGAGACTTTATCCTATAGACCTATTAGTCTGCTGCCAATTCTTTAGAAAACATTCGAAAAACTCTTTCTAGAAAGACTGAAATCGCTCCTTCAAGAGAACAATTTAATCCCAGGCCATCAATTTGGTTTTCGGCAGTGTCATGGAACGGTGGAACAGGTGCACCGGGTTGCAAAGAAGATCAGAATGGACCTTGAATCTAGGAGATACTGCTCTGCTGCATTCCTTGACATTTCGCAAGCATTTGACAGAGTGTGGCACGATGAATTGATATATAAAATTAAAAAACACCTTTCCCATCCGTATAGTCGATTGTTAGAATCTTATCTAACTAACAGATATTTTCTAGTAAAATATGGAGTCTCATACAAACTTGGAATCCATCTTGTCAGGAGTGTCTCAGGATAGTGTTCTTGGTCCTACGCTGTACTTGTTATTTACATCGGACCTGCCTGCAACTATCAACACATTATCAGCCACTTTCGCAGACGATACAGCTGTAATGGCATCTACCGACGATCCGGATCTTGCTTCTCGATTTCTGCAATGTCACCTTAATAAAATCGAGGACTGGCGCAAGACATGGCGTATTAAGACCAATAGAATTAAACTTGAAGAGTTTTCCTTATTAGTAATAATTATACTATCTTGAATTTAAGGATGATGCGTTAATACGTATCTTTAAGCTGATAATTTTCCTAATTTTACATCCAGTAGTTTATTTTCTAATTAAATATCAAATAGATTAGAAATCTAGATTTGATTTAATTTATGCATTAGTTATTAAAATAGATTTACCCATTTATTTATTTATTATAAATTTATTATAATTTTTATAAAAAAAAAATCCTGGTACAAAATTCTGGATCCAAAAAAGTTAAATAAAATACCAAATATTAAGATAATTTCCAGTTTACATCAATTTTTCAACTTTTCCAGAAGTCAAAATTTAGGTAATACCTTTCCAAAATTATAAAGTTCAATCATTAAACTTATTTTTTTAACGCTATGATGAGTTTTGATATACTAAATTTGTTTCAGTGTATGATTGTACTCAAATCTATCGTGAATGAAAACTTATCGTTTTGTAGTAATTTTTAATCAAAATCAAAATCAATTCTTTAAAAATTAATAAATCAAATTATTTATATTATAACAGAAATATTAACTAATATAAAATACGAATTTTAACGTGAAAATTGCTCCATTTCATGGTGTTAGAAATTATAAATAATACGTCAAAATTACATTGAAATTACGTTACTTTTTTGGACGTCAAAAATAGGTAATAAGACAACGTCACACTAACGCCAGTATTTAATTATTTGACTTTTTCGAAGAAGCATGACCATAAATTAACATGGATTTAACATATTCTGATGTAACTATATCAACTAGATATCGTTATCCATATTTCTCAATAATTCCATGAACAATAGCGAATTTTTATTATAAGAAATAAAAATGCACTCTTCTCGCAATTTATTAAATCTAGGGTAATCATAATAAAATATAAAACCATATACATGTGATTTAAAAAAAATCAGGTGCCCGCGAGTGCTTTCTTCATTCTATAAATAGTAATTTCTAATACCGCTTGCAAGATAGAAAAAAAAATGCTTTACAAATTAATAAAATTGCTCGGTAAAATATCACTTTATTTGAAAATTGGGATAAATTTCACACAAATTTTTGTAATACTTTATAAATTAAAAATATTAAAAAAAACGTTTAAAATATAATTTAAAAAAATTTCAAAATATTATTCAAAATATAATACAATTCAATTTCATCTAATATTTAAAAAATTTAATCTTATCATAAATATATAATTAATATAAAAATCTTTGTAGCTATATACTAGAACTTCAGCTTTGATAAAAAAATATTTTTAAGAATTGTTTTTTTTGTTATTTGCAAATAGTTAACAAATAGCCAAAAAAAGATCAAAAGGATGATGTTAGAAAGCTGACAGATAGGGCCTAATATAGCTAAAAAAATACCACTTTTGTAGTCACTTGTGTGGTATAGTTAAAAAAAACTAACATCGAAAACTGAAAACATCGTTTTTTTTGGGCAAAATCTATAAAAATTGGGATGCTAGAAAAAACATATCTTGGAAACTAGATAGACTAGAACATTAATTTTTTTTATACTTTTGCGCAGTATTTTATCTATTTACTTTAATTTTAATATAAGAATATAACCTATTTTGGATATTATAGGATTTTGACGAATTTGTCCCTGTTGTGATTTTAATTTGCCTTTTTTTAACCCATTAAGTACCAATGTCCTCATTTGATGACCAGTAACTTATATATTTTTTTAAGGTCTAAAAAATGATTCATTTTTATAACAAAAATTTTTGTCGGTAAACATCACTCATCGTATTTATATTTTGATTTTCAAAAAATTTAAAATTTCAAGTAGCTCAATAAATATTTTTATGAGAGTGTAACTTAGACAAAGTTTGTAGGCTAGACTATTGTTTTTTTATCGTTCAACAAGGTCATTGTAATAAAACAAAAAAATTATGAGAGACATCTAAAATGTTTAGAAATTGCGTTAAAAATATTTTCGATTGTAAATAAGTATAATTTACGTACAATTTGGGTTTAAATTAGGGTGTCTTCAAATGAGTACATTGGGAGAATATGGTAGTAAATTGAAAATTTCTCGGACATAGAGCCTTAAAATCAAAAAATGATAAGGAACATTTTTAAAGAACTATTTTTTTGTAAACTATTTCAAAGAAAACAACCTTACACTTTTGCTTCTTATTACACTTAAATTATGTGTTTTTATTTTTTACATAATTTATTATTGAACAAATCTCATTAATCCACATATGCGCATCTGTGACCGGAAAATAGAAAATCCTCTTCCCCAAAGAAAAACTTTGCTATGGTATCAAGTTTCGGATGTCTTTATTTTAATTTTTTGTTTTTTTATCGACCAAACCATAAAACAATTTTTCTTATTAGTTATCATTCAAGTAATCTACCTAAAACAAATTTGCATGAAAACGAGAGGTAGTTATTCTACTTAAAATCCATACTAAATAATAATGCGATAAAGTAAAAAATGTTTTGATTTCTTTAAATTTTCATAATGAAAGTGATATTTGATTAATGATGTGCTTTAGCAGATAATGCGGATAACAGATGGCAACACCCATCTTATCTGACCGAATTCTCATGGGGTAAAAAATTTTCAGTTTGTTGACGTTTCATGGTCGCTTTATAATATTCAACATTATCATGTTTCAAAATAAATTAAAACCGTGACCGTATAATGAATTATAACCATTAAGACGTAATCATGCCATTTAATAACATTAAAATAAATTTATTGTAATTTAACACTGGTAAGATTTTAAATATTAATAAGAATTAACCTAGAAATTAACTGAAGTTGAAAATCGAAGAAATTTAATAATTTATATTATCTCATCGATTTACTTGAATTTTTATAGAATGCCGAACATTGATAACAAAATATTCTAATAATAGCATTGTGATGTTTGCTTTCAACAACCTTTATTTTTTTACAGGTGTGTCACCACCTAAATGTTCACCTACACCAAGTACCAATAATTAGCATCTAAATGTTAATGATTTAATCGCTGGAAGTATTTCAAATAATTACTTTGCTGCAAATGTAACATAATTATTTATCATGCGATTTAACAAACAAGAACTCGTTACATTAGCTACCCAGCCTTCCAGTAAGTTCGAAAAGGAAGGTGTTTTACATGTAAGAGAGCGACAGGAAGGCTTCTTTCGAAAAACTGAAAGTAAGTTTTATGTCTTTAAGTGCTTTCTGCTTTATTTATTTTATGTGATATTACGTGCTACAATAATATTCTCCAGTGTGATATTTTAAAATTTATTTTCCTAAATATTTAAAAATGTTTTATACTTGTCTTAAGTGCAGTGAATGTGTAAAGTAAATAATTGGTTTTTTTTAATTTTTTTTAATTTGATTTTATGTAGGAATAAGAATTTTTGTTTATGTATTACTCAGTCCTATGCATTTTAGTGTATTTCTTGTTCAGGAAGGTCTGTAGAAGCTGCTTAAGTATGGGGATTAAGCATAATATCTACAAATTATATTTTTATTTATTGCTTTTAACAACTGATGCCATTGCTTGCAATCAATATTGATTCAAATTATTATTTTTTCAAGTATAAACTTGCTATTTTTCTGATTTAAGTTTAGCATTCTAGTATTATTTGAAATATCAACAAATTATAGTATGCATACTAAAGTAACATTTGAATTGAGTAATATAGTAAAGACAAGAGTCATTATAATCTACTAGGTAGATAAATTTCTAATTAAACGACATTGCAAAAAGACATTGGCAACCAGAAACGTCTTTAGATTTAGTCTGAATGGAAAATTGTTAACTTTAAAAAAACCTTAACAAATAACATGTTCTGATGTTATTCACTGTTTTATCCATGAAACTGACTTCATCGGGTTCATACTGGCAAATAAAAATATAAAATTAAACTTCCTCTTTTTCCAAATGATCATGAACCTGCCAACGTGTACTACCAGATGTTCATGTTACGATGAAGTAATTAGAAGTTTGTAAGTGTCCCCTAAATTAGGATATTTGACTTACAAGTTTGCATACCCAAAATGATCTTTAAAAAGAATGGTAAGAAGAATTTTTGAATTTCATGAAATTTAAATTCTCTAAAGTTTTTTTGAGATATGCAATTTGTAAGTCAGATATCCTAATATAGAGGACACTTACAAACTTCTACTTATAGTTAGGTTTACGTTGGCATTTTCACGGTTGTTTGGGAAAATGGTGAGTTTGATTTTATATTTTTATTAACGAGTATGAATCTGATGCTGGCAATATTTCCTAACGATGTTGTTTAGTTAGAAATTTACTATTCTAGTAGATTACAATGATCATTACCTTAACTATATTATTCACTATTATAGGGTTAAGGTTAACTAAAAAAAATATTAAAAGTTTTCTAATTTTTTGAAATTCAAAAATCCTTACCGTTCTTTTTTTATACTGGAAACGCAGTTTTTAAGCTATCAAACTTAAAATTAAATTAGCATATTAGGACTTAATTTTTTTATTTATACTATTTTGGTGTATTCTCAACTATTTAAAGTCGAGTAAAAATTTTGGATAATTTTTTGTATAAGTTGGTATTTTTTAAAAATTCTGTGGTGCTTTTTTATTGATTTATGGTTTTAAGTGATCAAAGCTTTCTAAGAGTTTTAAAATTAAAAGCACAGACCAATTAAGTAAAAAGGATAAACTGTACATTGATTACTGATGAATTTACTAAATATTTTTCGATGATTATATATTATATTTATTTGTTGTCAAGCTTCAACTTTCTTAATTTTATCGGTTCTCTTAGCTTTTTACTTTATCATAAACTAAAAATAAATTTTTGCAAGTATTTTATTTCGACAGAAAAACTTTTTGAATAACTGAAAAAAAATAGATTTTCTCTGCGATACATTTTATTACAAAACTTTTCTACTAAGCTCATGTAACCATCATTGTGGCATGTAAGTGTTTTGTCTTATTGCTTGTTTAATGATTAAATGTAAACACATCTAATACACGGTTTTGGCAATAAGAATGGGTATAAGGAAAATTTTATTATTTAATTATATTTAAATTTATATAATATTACATATTCTATGATCACCGTACATTACAGGCAAGGATAGCAAAAAAGAAAAAAGTCAAAAACGTAAGAGTCTTCGCAATTTGAACTGTGTAGGTGGCCAAGCTAAAGGTACTATGAAGTTGCACAAAGTTTTATAGAATATCCTGTTCTATCTTGTTTGTCAATTTTGCATAGCAAATAGGTCATACTTCGTACATAACATTTATATTATGTACTTATAGTTGCTTTTAAATAAGATTGCTAAAGAATTATTTAACAAAAAGAACGATAAACCTAGGGCAGTTAATTAAAAAATTATGATATTGATAAAAGATAGTTGTTAAAATAATAATGATTATCTAGTAATTTAATAATTTTATTATAAATGTTACAATAAAAATTATTGCAAGCTGTCAATTGCACAGATTATTATGCTAGTATAAGTTTGTCTCGCTTTTTTATAAAATTAAATAATTACTAGTGAGATCGAATATTGTAGTATACAATTTCTTTAGGCGATCTTAACTTAAAGCAACTATAGGAGCAAAGCATGCAACAATTTACATTATACTATTATTTATGTATATATTTTTTGTACAAATTTTAACATACAAGATAGACCAGGCACTAACCAACACTAATAATACTAACTTCACATGAATGTGTTTACTGCACCACATTTTATATAAAATACTAATTATTAGCACATTGCTTTATTAATCATACGTAATTAAAAATTATTCTGTTATAATTGTTAGAAATTTACGATAAGTATTTTTCTGATTATGATGATAAAACTTGATTTAAAAAGAATCTACTTCTTAACGTTATTCCATCCTTTGCAGTTTTTCTTTTCTTTTTTTACTAAATTTTTGATCGTTTTATTCTTTCGAGAAGTCGGAGAAGAAACTTGAAGGTTTTTATTTTTATATAATTTAACAACTTGCTGATTTTTTTCAACTTTATTTAAAAAACCATTTAATTTTAAAGATTCTACACAAACAAGAAAGTTAACAGAAAATTTTATTATTTTGTAGTTCAAGTGATTGTGGTCAAACGTTAACACAAGTCACTTCAAGTTTATATTCTTTTATACAGAATTTTAATGTCAGCAGTTTGCAGAATTTAAGGAGTATTATTAGTCGCCATATTATGGAGAATTGAGAAGATCATGCATAATCGCCATAAACGCTCTTACATCCAAGACCAACGAAAGTATCACTTTCTGTACAATACTTTATGGTATCGTGTTAGGAAAACATGTAGCATGGGTTTCTATTTTCTGCCCATCTTTATTCAGGTTTTCTTTTACTTTTTTTATTTTAGAAAGGTTCTGTCTTGGAGGTAAAGTTACATACGTGGTTCACGCCGAAACAATTCTTTACGTAATTCGTAAGTTACCAGAACTCGTCGCTTTGCAACTCTTTCTGATACACATATGCGTACTCATTACGTAAAGAATAATATGTTTCAGTCGCTCTCTCGTAAATAGCTATTATTTAAATTCACTTGCTTGTTTGTTTTATAATACATTTTTCAATCGCTACTAAATGAAAAATACGCTTAGTAAAGCTATAAATACAATTAATTTACACGAATTTACCTTGTAAATTTACATTATAAAACTAGTAATTTACACAGATAGTATTATCGACAATACTGTAATCTTGAAATTCAGGAACTGAATTTTGTATTTGAAAGTTCAAACAACCTCATTTAGCTAATTAATCATTGCTTATTTTTACGACCCACATAAATTTATATGGATACCATTTTCACAAAAAGTTTTTCATTTGCAAAAGTTGTTTGTATTTTTTTGATTTTCTATTGTCGCTCGACCACCTGTTGGTGACATTTCTGCCTCTCGAACTGAGTCCCCCTCTTAAAGCTGAGATATTCCCTGAACCAAAAAACTAGCTTTTTAAAAATTCCAACTATTTGCTGCATAAACAAATAAAAATATAAACATGTTTTGCTAAGTTGACAACTTAAACTAAGTTAAAATAGCTATTATATTAAAATGTCTGACTAGTCGAAGCTGTATGTACATCAAATTTTTATTTTGTAGGATGTGAGGTTGATGAAGAAAGATCTTTATATTCACTAAAACAAAGATCGGAAAATTGACATCTTGTCAATTGTCTATAAATTAAGGTTGTGCCATTATTAACTTTTGATATGGAGCACTTGTACTACAAAATATAAAATTTATACTATTTCAAACACTTATTTTGACTTCACATTATATTTCCTTGATATAAAATGTAAATTTTACATATTTACAGCTCTCCAGTTTACTTGATGCTCAACCACTGAGCCACACATTTCTACAACACAAAATTAAACATCATACACAGCTTTTATATGATTAAATTAAGAAAAATGTTTGACATTATCAAAATTTAATCATATTTTCCAGTGTTTGATTACATTTGTGTAATAAATATTTATAATTAGACTATTGATGCCACAAAAAATGATAAGAAGATATTCTGCCAATGTATTGGTGTTACATTTCAATTTTGTATGTAGAATTAATTATACAACAATTAACTTTTTAATATTGTGCGTGCACATGATGTATGTTTGAAGTGTTACGAAAGATTCTTTTTTGCAGTTAGTTTAGAAAGATGGTGTCGTTTAAGGGGAAATTTGTTGTTTTATTTTAAAAGTAAAGATCCATGGTCGGAACCTATTGGAGTAGTAGTTTTAGAACATTGCCAAGTTAGACTTGATCTTCCAAATGTGTCTACAACTCTTACGACCGATAATCAGTTTCCATTTTATTTGGGTAGGTTGGTCTTAATTCACGTAGTGCACGAGTAACGCTATTTTTTATTTAGTGTTTGATGGAGGTTTGTGTCAAGCCTTAGCTGCTACTTCAGATTACGATCGATCTAGTTGGATGCAAGCTATAAAAGCAGCAAGTTATGAAGGAATACGCGCTGAATTGCATGCTTTACAGCAGTGCATTGAAAGAAAACGAAATCACCGTCCGGTAACAGATCTTCATATGTGGCGAATACAACGACAACACATATTAGGTCAAAGTTTGGTATTAAATTTGTACTTTAGTTAACAATTTTATTTACAGATATGTCCGAGTTACCTTTATGTGAAGTATCTTTAGCTTGTGATAATCTACTCTGTGATGGTCATGGCAGACCACCTAATCCCACTTTGGTTATTGATATTTACATGACTTCTGCCAAAGTGTGGGTTCAATATGCATGCACAGAAGTTATTGAAGTAATTTTTTGGCAAATTTGTCACAAGCAATTTTTTCTATTTTATTACTTTCAGCGGAGCAGCAATCCAGGTTTTCTTAGTACAGTAAGTTTTCGTGCATCCGATGGTCTTTCAGGAGAATCTCGAATACGTTTCACAGTCTTTGATGTCAGAGAACGTGTTTCCCAAACAGCAATACCTCTTGGTTCTGCTTGTGTTTTATTAAGTGCCATACAAGATTCGTCACGTTTACGAATTACACTCTTAAACAGATCAAATTCTACCATAGGATTTCTTACTATTAGCGCGTGGGCTCTCGAAGCTGAAGATAGAGGAAACAGCACAGAACACACTCCTTGCAGAATTCCACCAAGTACAAATACTCAAGTGCGTTCAAAATTTAGTAAAGCATTTTATTTTCAAATGAAATACCTACTTTTAATAGGTGTATTCTCATCGAAGATCTCAGTCCCTTCCTCCAAGGTTGGGGGTAAAAATGCGTTTTCCTAATCAAGCTGAACTGAAACTACTATATGCATCTCCATACCTACAAACGTATCGATTCCATTCCGGATTAGGGGGAGACATATGTGTTCACGAATTGATGGCCGAAAGTAGACTATGCTTTTTATTTCCCCATCAGCTTGTGTGAGTATTTCTTTCTAATTGTTATGGAATACATGCTTACACTTTATTTTTATTTTAGTGGAATATGGATTCATCAAGAGAAGGAATTATTACAAGAAGTTGCTGGGATGGGTGAATTACGAGAACCTTGGCATTCTCGTCAAGTTGAATTATTAGACAGACACCTTCACCTTCTGCGTTTATATTCACAAGCAAGAGAAAATTTACAAGCACATAAGGGTAGTTATTTCAAGGCAAGTTCGAGAAGATTAGATCGTAGTTTGGAATTTGCACCTATAAATTTGCATCTACAACGAATGTGGGTGCATAACGACACTCTCAACAAATCTGGATTTTATGATTGGTTAACTGTGGGAGCGTTTACTGCACATTCTCATAAGTCTAAAAATGGTGGATTGATTAAGTAAAATTGTATATTTTTTGGTCTTATTTATAATTAACATCATTTATTTTAGGCTTGTGCAGCAAATTAAAGAATCACCTACACGTTCTAACTCAAATTATCAAGTTGCTACAAAAATATCTATGGCAAACGATGCAATTCAGGTTTGTTATTATTTTTGCTATAAAAAATGTACCATCTATTTTACATCAATACTTGTAGGCTATCAAACAGTTACGAAAAGAAGTTGTAGAAGCTATGAAAACTTTAATGAGATTGGCTAAAGAGAAGCAAACAATTGGAATGCTTCCAATTTGTGAAGACATGATTAAAAAAACACGAATTTTGTTAAGTTTATGGGATCCTAGTTTAGTTGAAGAAGCATTAAGTTTCATAGAAGAACATAAATTAATAATTGCAGAGGATTCGGGAATTTGCGATGAATTTAGTTTGGATAGTAATGCAAAGCACAGTTTAGTTTTATCGCCTTTCAAACGTATTACACAACAATTAACTTCTCTTGATTTGAAAAGTCCCGACATGGACGAATTTGCCACCCCATGTACTCCAAAAACTATGGAAGATGTATGGAAAATAAGTGGAAATATTATAAATTCAAATTCGGTAGATAATTTTCAGAGAGAAAAAGATGGTAACTTATTAAATACAAGTGAAGGTGTAAGAAGTTTGTGTTCAAATATGCAGACACCAGATGAAGCTAATTTTGTTCTCTTTCCTGAATGCGATGAGTTTCATAACGAAATTATGTCGACTTTGGACGTTGAAAATGCGAACACATTGAATGGTTCTAATCCAAAATCGGTGGAACAAGATTGTGGACGCATGTTTTTGGATACCAATGTGATGAGTAGTTCACCTTCTGCCAATTATTACAAACCCACAGACGAGCCTGAACCTTGGGATTTGACTCAATTAAATATCGAGGCGAGTGTTATGTGTCTGGTCAGTAAAGTTAAATTTTTGTGTGGTCGTTGTGGCAGTCCAGCTGTAAGATTGCGCCAAATTCCTAAGGGTGGTAGAAGAACGGTGATTACGAATCAACCTAGTACAAATAAAGATGGTAAATTGTTTGATGTTAATAAGGAAAGTGAATCTTTAACAGAGGCTGTGAATTCTGTGACAAAAGTTATTAAAAATGGTAATAAATTTACCGATGGTTTAGATTTAAATAAAATTGTTGATTGGGTTGCCGAATTAAGACCGAGCATGCGTAAATTGCGACAAGCAATGGATGGATTACTTAAAACTGCTCGACTTACACATTCGGTGTTTCGTGTTCAGCAAGATCCCAAAGCCGCCCAAAGAGTCTGTAATGTACAATATAGAAGAGACGTGTGCTTTTCTCAGGCAGTAAGTACATTTTTAGTAATATAAATGCTTCTAATGCTGCACCTAACCATTTTATTACTATATTATTAACATGTCACACTAATGAAAGCTAGTGGTATACTTCATTGCGCTATTTTTTTTTCCAAGTTATATTTAATATGTTCACCTCCAAGTTCTGATTTATAATACTTCTCTCGATTATATTATTCAGACTCAAATCTTATCATTACATGTTCATGTTTTAATTTCAGCTTACATCACTGGTAACTGCACTAATGACTCGTCTTTGGTGTCATAAACCAGATCCAACGTTCATTACGTGTTTAAGTACTTTAGGTCCATTGGCTTGCTTTGAATGCCTTTTAAGCTATCACGGTCACGAAATAGATATGTGGGGAGATATGTCAATTGCTGTAGAGGATCTTCGAACTGTAATGTTTACGCTTAGTCGATGCCCTAGTCCAGCATCAAGTGAACCAAATCAAATACCTAAAATAACTGGTAATCGTAATTCACTCACTGTTTCACTTCCTGTACCTGACGCTCTGTACTCCCTAATTCCAAGTAAACAGACTGTTACCTTCCATGTTACTCCGGTTTTCTTTAATATTGGAATTAACGAAATGGCAACCCTTGCCGAAAGTATTGGAGCAACGAGACCCCAGGAACGATCAAATATTGATAACTACATCCGTCTAAATGAGTATTATTTGAGATACAAAAAACTAAATTTGCCTGAAATGGGGTTAAATAACGGCCGAATTTCTGCATGTACTCAACAGCGACCAGTTGCAGAATTAATTGAAGACTTAAAGATTTCCGTGCACAGTGGTAAATCGAAAAATGTAGAAATCTTGCACCTGGCTTCTCAAATATGTAGACAAATGAAAGGTAACCATATTCAACTTACAATTTCAACAACATTTGGTGAGTTCTTGTTTTAGGAATACGTTTAACTAGTTGTAAAAGTGCCAAAGATAGAACTGGTATGTCTATAACTCTCGAACAGTGTCAAATTTTATCACAAGAATATCATTTAGCAGAACATGAGTTCCAAAGAGCTTTGGATTGCATGAGAAGGTAAGTAATTATTTTTCAGTCAACTTATTTGTATCTGATTAGTTTAAAAATTGCATAATTCTTGATTTTGTAATGTAAAACTACAGAAATTGATAATTTACATAACTTGGCAGTTATTCTTAATAATTATTTGTATTTTTTGTTAAAAAATATAAATAATTTTGAAATTTTGCCCAAACCTATAAAACATATTTTAATTCTGAAAATTTGCTTAAATAATCCTCAAAAATTATTGAAAAACATACTACACCATCATCGTCATTGTTTTTCTTTTCTTTTTAGTAATTAGGGCGTAAAACAATGCATAAGAAATGTCAAACTTGACAGTAGCGGCTAAAAATTGTACTTAGGAAGGAACAAATTTGCAAGTGGATACATTTTGCGGATATAATATGACTTAATTTCACAACCTAATTGTATTTGTTTAAAGTTGTTTACACAAATTCGAAAAAAATCCCTTGATTTCATACAAAAAGAAAATTTTCTCATTTTACTTTTATATATTATTTTTATTGAAAAATATAAATATGCCACTCTATTTAGCTTTACAAAAGATGCAAACAAATTATTGCATTACAACAGGGTAAATTTTTACCATATAGAAATTAAAAAAACTACTTAAAAACATCAAATCTCCATTACTTTAATTTTGAATTAAGAATATTTCTGGCTGGATTCTAAAAGCAATTAATGTTAATGTGCATGTGATTTATACCCTTATTACTATAACAAAACAATGATGCCAACGGTGGATATCTCGAGAGTTTTAGTATGTTGTTCAGTAATGATTTAGGATAATTTAAGCCAATTTTTGGACTTACAATTTTTTTTTCTAGGTCAAATGCATCAAGATCATTTTGAAAAAAACTAAATTTGGCACAGTTATGTTTATCTATGAACTACTATTTCCCAAAAACAGTTTGCTCTGAGATTTTTTGAATTTCACAATTTAATTTACTTACTGGTTTGCATTAATTGAAATATCTTGGCATTTAGAAACAGAAAATGGAGAAACACTGATTAATCTCCTACGAAATATAGCGAATAATAGTGTCTTTCAAGCATTACACAAAGTTTCCGCTACCAACAGCTATTCAATGCTGTAGCTTGGAAAAGGCATGAAATGGTTAAAATTAACTTTGACGACATGTTACGTTAATCACTATTCAAGATACCAAGAGTAGTTCATGGATAAACGTAATTTTATAACAAATCTGTTATTATAGCTATGCATTTTAAAAAAAATAGAATGTTTTTTAAACGGCTTTTCTTTTTTAATAAAATCTTAGCATAACCATTTCCATTGATAATTTAACTATAGTTATAAACTTCAAATATGGAACTTTGGCATAATAGTAGGATCAATGAACAAAAAATAATGTCCTGATCAGAAATACTAATTCTTATTGGCCAATTGCAAAGTTAGTGTGCACTCAACTTAAAACCCTATTATAAGGGATTAGTTTAGAAATGTTTTTTTTAAGACATTGTATGAAAAACGTAAACTGATCTAAGATCTTAATTATAATAAAATTAAAATAATTTGCATTTGACTCGTATTTAAAAATTTTTATATTTGTAATTACTTTTCTTTCTTTCTAATATGTATTCTTGAAAATTTGTGTACACAAGACTCTGAATTCCAATGAATACCATTAACAAAAGTTAGTGTTAGTATTGTCACCAATGGCCTTTTTATAAACATGGTGTGAGATATTCGTTTGACTATTATGAGATAATCACAAATTTGAAGAATACAGCTGTACATATTTTGACGATTAAAATTTAATTTGGCTTAAAAATTGTAGTGAAGGATGTAGAAGAGAAAATACCCAAAAGAATACCAACGTACGTAAATATGCATTTAATTCCCTTCAACTTCTCACTTTACCAAAGTTCTACAGACCACCAGCTGGAACGTATGGTTCAGCACAAACTTAAACAAATCCAATTTTTCCAATAAAGGAGTGCCAATTTTTGTTGTACTTATTAAGAATTGTTAATTAATATTTTAAGTTATTTAGATTTATAAAATATTTATTACTAAAATTTCATTTATATTTATCCATTAGTAAATATTATTATTATTGGAAACGTAACTAAAATTAAATACATTTTTTGTTACTCGCAGAAATTGTCTCAGTGAATCATGCATTTTGGTGTCAATTGATAAAAAAAAAAGAATTTCATAAAATGGACTTAATTTTAGTCTCGAAGATGATATACAAAAATCTATCAGTATAATAAATTATTCTTTGTTAGAACAAACTGTTTTATATCTACAAATAAAAAAATTGATTATTTAACATTTTATTTTTCTCAGAAAGTCAACAATTTATTATTATATAATTTAATAACTAATTTATTTTGCGCATTCGTCGGCGAGACGTTTGATAAAATCTTGACTAGAACTTAAAACGTATGGTTTGGTTTGTTTTATAAAATACTCAACGTCCAATTTAATTTGTTCCCGAATTTTGGCTTCATCAGATACAATTTCTCCACTACTTTGACCCAATGAATCATCACTAACATTTAAGTTGCGATTTTTTAAGCGTCTTAAAGATTCTTCAGTTTTACTCATGGAATGTAGTACTTCTTGGACGAGACTTACATACTGATCACCAAGTTTTGCGATTATTAGGTCCATCATAGTAACTATTTTGTTATTTGTGGTTGTATTGTAAGTATTATGAAGTTCAATTATAGGAGTTACAACTTCGATGATATAATTACTCGGTTCTTTAGGAATGCTGCGATTTGTACGACGATAGAGTCTTGGTATGGCGGTCACCTGCTGCAAATGTGCTCCACACTGTTCAAATTTCGAATTCACCAGTAAATCTTGTAATTTCTTGTGAGAAGTTTCCAATAATTGCTTATTTATCCTTGATAACTGAATCAAAGGTTGACGCATATTTACGGGTATAATTTTAAAAACTGATTCATCGAAAGCTTGTTCAGGAATAACTATAAGCTTCTCTAATGTAGCAAAATCAGTTAACGCATAAATAACAAACTTTTCCAGCTTTTTTATGGTCAAACTTTCCGTTAATTCTTTCCACTTTGTAGAAACGTCTTCAAACCACTTGATATATCGAGACATCAGCAACATCATTAATTTTAAAAATTGATCGGCTAATTGAATCAAAAATATGTCGTCATGAAAGCAACTTTTAATTCCATCCCACAGTGCTAAACTGATGTTCAATACAAACGCATTTTCTGAAGAATCTTCTATGAAGTTCCAACACTCGGTCAACATTTTAGTTTCAAATTTAGCAGCGATTTCCTGAAATCGTATTTCGAAATAAACCGATAAATTAAAGCGCTTCATGTGTACCTCAAAGGACGGTTCTTTTGTGTAATTAACTTCCGATAAATCGATTATCTGTTGCAAAAATTGCCAAGTGTTTTTAAAACGCTTTTGAAATTGTTCTGGATTACCAGGGGCAGTGATGTTGGGTAAATTGTCACACAATTGCTTATCGATTTCACTCCAGAAACTATTGACAACAAAATTAAATCCCTTCATATCTCGATTTTTCTTTAAAATGCTGATCAACAAATCCATATCGTTTTTTAACACCTCTAATGCTTGCCCGTACAAAATATTAATGTCCTGGTTGTTTTTATCCAAGTTCTTTTGTGTGAATATCATGCTTAATAACGGTCGCACAACATTCTCTTTGACACACTTTTCGGCTTCATTTTGCCTGTTTAAATTTAGGTACATTCGTAAACAACGCAAAATGATATCGTCGTTGTTTAGCTTGAAGGCGTTCAAAAACACTTTGTTTAGTAACTCGATAAGTTTAGTAGCAGTATTGAATACTTCACTATTACCGCTTTCAAATCCCAATGCATTGGCGTATAAAAATTGAAATGAGTACTCGTTTATTGCACGTTCTAATACTGTGATATCTTTATCTTTTTCCCAAAATCCAATTATGTTATTAATATAAATAGAAGAATTAATAATACCTATTTGAAGACTCAACAGGTCTTTATCACAACAAATTTGCTCCACGCTCCGCAAATGTTTCTTAAAATTAATTTGTGCCTCATTAATTGAATTGTACAAAGACTGGATTTCTTCGTACAACTGCGACATTGGCGACGATAGCTGATCGACTTTACAATTTAAG
Source organism: Cantharis rustica (assembly GCA_911387805.1). Classification (NCBI taxonomy): domain Eukaryota; kingdom Metazoa; phylum Arthropoda; class Insecta; order Coleoptera; family Cantharidae; genus Cantharis; species Cantharis rustica. Next base: position 97,162,644 of record OU426877.1, read on the forward strand.
TTTGTTAAATTTTCAGCAAGGTTTATGATATCTTCAGTTTCGGTTTTAAGTATTTCTACCATAATTTTGTAAAGTTCAGAACCATAATTTTTTAAATCTTTCCGTAAGGTCAGTAAATCTGATTTTTGTGTACATTTCGATAGATACTGGTCTATGCTGAAATTTTCTTTAAAAAATTCTTCCGTGCACAAAAGGTTCTGTTCTGTGTCTTGCATTGTTGTTGTATGTATTTCACATGCACAATTAATTTATTTTGATTGAAATCCGGTAAAAAGATCATAAAAATTATTGAAGTACATTAACGAGGTTATGTTGTTATGCTACGTAATATGACATATTATATCAAATACATTAAATACACATGAACTTAGCAGTTCGTACATAATAGCCGGTCCACACTTTATACGAACAAATCTATATTATTCTCAAAAGTTGCCAGCGATTTTTCTTTCATGTAGACGTATTACAATATCATCGTGAGTGCAATATTTTAGGGGGGGGGGAGACTAAAAATAACGCTTTTTTTATTTTGCTTTCTCTCTTTTTTCATGAAGTCTTGTGAAACTTTTTATTTTGATATAGTAAGTCTGTGGAACGCAAAATTTAAAGTGAATATTCCCTTGGTAGGTTCTAAGAAAAAACATTCTAATGCCTTTATGAATTTCATTTTTAAAAATTAGTACGGTTTCAGTTTGTCTAGTTTTTTTAAAATAAATTGCTTAAATTTAAAATCTACACCAATTCAAACAAATTATTTTACTAACTCTGCCTATGTTCCCGTAATTTAAATCTAGATGATAGCATTATAAAGTTATATAAGAATTAATTTAACAATGTATAACAGAATAACTGCTATAATTTTTTTTCATATTTAGGAAATTTCTTTCCCTTATATTTCATATTGATATTTTGGTTCAAATCAAAAATGGCAGGCTTTTCGATAGAATGTTTGAAAAACTTGGCTAATTTGAAATTGGGGCCTTAGTTAGCAATTTCCAAAAAAATTTATTTCTATTAAAAAGATGTACCTTTAAAAATTCCACCGGACACCTGAGTTATACTCCTAACTTTTTACGCGGTTAGCCAAATCCTTATTTTGTGGTGAATTTTTAATTTGAAGGAATAATGTAGAGCTGGGCACAAGTTTGATTTTATTACATTTTCACCCATGATAAACACTAAAGGCGTAAAATTAAATAAGTACAAATTTCTTGAATTTTTTTAGGGTTTACCCAAAATCCGCAGTCAGAATTTAGTTTTCGAGTTAGAACATTTTTTGTTAAAATTCCAATATCTCATCTAATTATTTACAAATGGGTTGTCTTATTGATCAACCCATTATACTACTTTCCCCTACTGTGAATTAGATATGATTTTCATAGATAAAATCTCGCATCATCAGACATCGTATAAATTTGTATTTCTCAAAATAAAGTTTTAATATTTAACATTTTTATTACAGAATTGGATGGCTCTGCTCAAATGATCATGTTTATTCTCAATCAGTTGCTAATCAAATCATTTGATTATTAATCATATCACATTTTTAAAATCTAAAAATTTTTATGATTAATATGGAGTTACACTACCCAAACCACTTATCTATTGATTACAATGATTATTGATTAATACTGTCCTAAAATACACGACCTTATGGTCGTTAGTTTGTTATATCCTATATATATCCTTAATTTTCTTATATTTTATATTAAATTTAAAATATTTCACAAGTTAATAATAAATTTATATATTAAAGGTAATTTTTTTATTAACTTTTGTCATTTGAATTAGAATAAAAACAAACTACATTTTAGAATAACTTAAAAAAGATCCACAAAAAATGTTTAAATAACATTACATGTATTATGCCTATACACAGTATACACAATAAATCATAGATTTCTTAAAATTTAAAAAATTCTTATGCTTGTAAAGATGGTCTCTCATGTTTGCCTTCCAAGTTTACATTTGTTAAGGAATATCCAGTGCCACCCTAAAAATACCAGCCAGTGAATTTCTAACATTTTTTCTATAAGTAAACTTTAGCACTTACCCTTTGCATAAAAATAACGTCTTTTTCTTTTAACTTTATACCTGTTAACGGATGCATCCAGTCTTTTTTTACTAGTTTTTCAAAACATTCCACTGTAATAACATCACCTCTGGAAAATATAAAAAATTAAAGAAATAAATAAAATAAATATAATAAAAATAACTTACGTTGGTCGTAACACAACACAAGGTACTGAATTATTTAAGATATCATGTGTGACTGCACACATATATCGGTTTTCTTTACTTATCAAGCATTTTTTGTCATCGGGGTCCTTTACTGCAGTAAATTTAACATCTATCAAGTCTTTTACTTTCAATGGCTTATTTGATATAGGACATGGAATAGTGTTATCCTAAAAATAATTTTAAATAAAATGCCATCAAAATAATTTTAGCTTTGGTCAACTTACTGGTTTTTCCAATTTAGGCTTTTCTGCATTAGGAGTTTTTGAAGGAACCCAGAAGCTAGGCAATTCTTTATCCAAACCATTTGCCATATTTGAAACCGACGAAGTACTGGGTGTATCTAAAATACATAAAAACCATGTAGAATTTCTTTCTAGTTTATAATATGGGATATGATTCAAAGTATTCGTGTGACAATTTGAGTACTTTGGTAAACATTTAATGTAATAATTATTTCCGAAAAAGAGACGAAAACATGCTTTAAATGAGTAAGCTGGTAGATTACAAATTACATTAAGAATTGTTTTGGTACGAACCACGTGGGTCTGTTGGGTGAGGGTAATTATAGTAATTGTTAAAAAAGCTTAATAATAATAAAATAAAAAAGGAATTATAAAATAAACTGACCATTTCTAATACTATCAATGGGTTTGCTGACAATATTGTTTTCTCCTTTAATAAAATTTATTAACCTCTTGTTTTCTTCTGCGGCATTTTCTTCACGTATTTTTTGATCTTCCTGTTCTTTCAACTTTTCATATTTCTTTAACTTTCGATTATATTCGTTTTTTTTTGTAATTATGTATTGCAGTATTACCTCTTTATCGAATAAATAACCATCTTTTCTGTAGGATCGATAAAATTATTTAATTAAATTTAAATGATGGAATAAACAAATACTTACGTTATAACAGGATTATTACATGGTTGTAAAGATAATGAGCAACAATCAAAATCTTTCACTGAATCCTTACCAATACGTTGAGTATTGGTTCCGTAACCTGAAGCTTGTGCATCCTTCTTCTTTTCGTGGTATGTGTATACAGCTCCGGCTGTACAATTTCGTGCGTGTCGTGTCATTTAATATTGACGATAATTACAAATAATAGAAAACTAACTACTAAATTTTACTATTAGAGTGCAATTTTATAATTTGCCAATCGCCTATTGGAAATAACACAGCTTAACACTATTGTCAAATATGTCAATACAGATTGACAAGTATTCCAAGTAAAGGTGTGTTTACTCTCACACAAATGAAACACTCCAGGTTTATTAGGTTAATGAGTAAATGAGTTAGTTGCTTGTACTATTAACTTGCAAGACAGCTACTAATGCAATGTCGTAACTGCCAACTGCCAATTATGTCTACCATCTTTACCAACCATATAATAATAAATATAACAATATAAGATTTATTATGTGATTTATTAGCATAAAAGATTTATACCCGGTTTCATAAAACTCTTAACAAAGCATTAAGTAGATAATCTACCATTAAGTCCAAATTTGAGTTTCATAAAAGTCAGTTAACACTAATCTCTTGTTAAAATTTAATTGGCAAAATTTTGTCAGTCAAGTTTTTAATAAAAGATTATTTCTAACCTAAAACTTACAGCCTTATGCATAGTCGTACTTTTAAAATGGTTTTAAAATGAATTAGTAGCTACTAGTTAATAGCATTCTAGAAGCTAGTAAAATTTTGTTATGCATAGTTCTTTTAAAAAGAAAGTTAGTATCCTTTTAGTTGGTAGAATACTAAAGTATGGTTTTTGAAATATTTATTTGGCAACACCGCAAATTGACAGCCGACAACTTAAAAATAATTATTTTTACCTAAAACAGGTACCTAAAAACAGCTTAATATTGTTTACCCTTGGCAAGTACATTGTTATAATAAACCAAAGGATTTATATGATTCACATATACTTTTGGCCTCCTATTTAAATTTAGAATAATATCTTGAATTATTTGAATTTCTTCGATTTCTTCATCAACATTTATACAATCTTCCATTATTTTTAAACGAATTTTTTATTTAATTAATTTAATTAGTTTTATAATTCAGCATTTTCCCACTTAAAAATATTACATTAAATACTTATTTTATGTATAATAAGAATAAATTCAATAATTTGTAATTGAACAAGTTAACTAATACATACTAAACAATATTTTTTGATAATGTTTTTTATGACAAGTTAAAAATTAATATATTATGTATAATATGGTATATTATGACTAAATATAATTTTCAAAATTGTCTATTCTTTGTAAAAAGTAACCTTAAAATGGTCTTAAACATGCTCAAAACCCTCACTAAATATTTAGTAGCAAACCAAAGATTTTAGTAGTCCTACTAAGGTTAGTAACCTTTTAACTCGTCTATGCATACAAGTAGCATGCCCCACTACTACCTGACCGCGTTAGCAGCTACTTAGTGTACTTAGTAGCTACTTAGATGACTATGCATAAGGCTGTTTTAGAGATTAAGGTATTAGTTATGAAACCGGGCATTAGTCAAAGAGTAATCAGCTCTGTACACCTGAACCAGAAGACATAATAGGTAATTCAGGTCTCATTAAAGTAGAACTTGAAACAATATCGAGTTCCGACGATTTCTAAAAGCCAAAGAATCTGATAACATAATTTCGGTTGAGAATGGAAAGTGGAGACGAGTGAGAAAATGAAAATAACAGAAAAAATAAAAATACTAGAAAAACAGAGTGATGTAACCACCTGACCCGCCTGCCGTAAAGCATAGAGGATTGGATTGGACTGGATTGAATACACCTACTACTAAATTGTAAAAATATAAAAACTGACGATGAAGAATATAAAAAAGCCCTATATCTATATAAATAAAACAAAGTAGGCTCGAGAACGGCTGAACAGATTTTAATGATTTCTGATTTGTTGAGTTCGTCTCCGCTCCGAATAGCAGAATAACTATTAAAATATCGGAAATATATTACCGCACTAGTGCGGTAAAGTTAGGGTTGCCAACTGTTTGAGTACAAAAAAAAAGAACATATTTTTCAATAAATTTATTTTTTTTATAAACTGATTCGTATACACGTTTTTTACAATAATTATATAAGATTTGTAATTTAAAAACAAATTCAAAAAAAAATATTTTTAAAATGAAATGTAGAAATTTTTTAATCAGCGTCCTCACTTTCGTCTTTTTTGTATTTATCTACATTACTATTAATTTCGTGTAAAAAATAAAACCGACTTCAAAAAAACTACTGTGAAAAAAATGCACTAAAAAGTAAAAAATAATTACGTTATTTAGTCGGTGCCGGCCAAGCTTTTAAAAAACTTAGTTTTAGTAATTTAGCCAGCTTGGCTGTCACCGACTGAAAAGATTACAATATTTGACTGCCTATGCCAGCTAGTTGAAGTAACTAAATAACGTAATTATTTTTTACTTTTTAGTGCATTTTTTTCACAGTAGTTTTTTTGAAGTCGGTTTTATTTATTTTTTTTATATTTTTTTATTTCATGCTTTTTAGTGCATGTTACGTTCCGTAACTATTTATCGAAAGCGAGTATGGGTAGACCTACTAAACGCAAAATAAATTTTGAAAATCCGATTATAGTTGATATAAATGTATTTACTATTTACCTTATATTTAACGTACTACTTAGAAGATTAATAAAAGTAGGGTACTTAAGAAAAGATTGTGACCCACCGGGCAAGAACAGGTAATAAAAAGCAGGTACAAGGACTCAGTACTTAATGCGTTATTAATCCGATTTTGAGGAGAGTTGAGGAGAACTTTGACGGTTTTTCCGGTTTATCTTCGAAGTTCAACGTCCAATACAAATGAAATTATAATGGGACTAACTTGGAACTATACTTGATTCAGCGCTCAAAGAATTTTGAAAATCGGTTCATAAATGACGGAGTTCTGAGGTAACAAACATAAAAAAAAAATACAACCGAATTGATAACCTTGTACTTTTTTGAAGTCGGTTAAAAAATTAAAAAATTTTATCATATTATTATAACGTAAAATTTTTTTTAAAATTCTTAGTCAGTATTTAAAGATTTTTGTCATTTTTATTCTTGTTTATTCAAATATTCTAAGTCCAAACCTGATAAATGTATATTATTGTTGTTTTTATTGTTTTTTAAATATTATTTTTCTATGTAAGTAGGTATTCTTTACTTAACAGTTAAAATTCATTATATTAATATATTGTTTAGTTTGTTTATGTATTTTATCATTTATGCAATTGTGCATTATTAAATAATTATTAATTAGGACATTTATATAAATAATAAAAAAGAAAGAGAACAAAAATATTTTTTTAAAAACGAGAACATGTTCTCTTTAAAAGAGATCTATTGGCAACCCTAGGTAAAGTAGTACTTTTCCACACACTTTTGAATATCACAAAGTAAGACTTTTTGAAACGTAATTAGAAAAAAAATTATCAACTAGCACACACATTAGCTTGTTAAATTTTTCAAATTATTTTTAATTATTATTCAATTATAAACTTTTATAAATTCTTCGAGGACCGTACTTATGATTTCAAATTACCATTCGTTTGCTAAATCAGCTAAGCTACACGATGGCTTTCATTTAAAAAGCAATTTAAATTCTCCAATATCCAGTTAAACTATTTAAACTAAATACTAAAATCAATCTGTAATCAAAATTTGTCGCTCCCTCGAAAAATCATTTTCAACCATTAAATAAAGTTCACAAAAATCTAAATTTTCTCTGAATATTGAACTCAAATAAAGAAAAATCGCTCAAAAAAATAATCACTTTAATTAAATAAAAACAATCTTCTCACAAAATTTCAACTTTTTTGCGGTCACTTTTTACCAAAATATTTTAAAACAAAATTTTTCAATAACAATAGTTAAAAATAAAATCGTAATTGCAAAAATACTTGCACAAAATTATACTCCAAAAATCAGAGGAGCAAAATCTAGGCCTCCGCCGTTTTCGCTATTTTGGCAAAAAAATTACTAAATGTTTCAAATCAATTTAAAAATTACAACTAGGGCGGTCAAATCCTTTCGTAACACGACAATATAAGCTTCTACAAATACAAAACAGCCACCCCGAAAAAAGTTTCTTTTCTCTCAAAAGAGTGAAAAGCTATTTAAGAAATTCTACTGGACAAGAACGGCTAACAAGACTAGCTT